>CM035818.1:18635356-20105356 GCA_020458035.1 Magallana ariakensis | reverse complement strand
AGTGTGTGTGTGTGTTTGAACTTAGAGGTGGGAAAAAAAGGCCATTGACCTATAGGTCAGGTTTACACACAAAAGGGGTTTTCAGTAACAATTTATTACATACTTGGCTGTTTTATTGCTTTGCGGAAAGAGTTTATGCCACATTTGCACTCTGAATTATAATCTCAAGCAAAAGAGAAAATTTCTCAACTATACATTAGAAATTAATTGTCCATTGTACTGGTTAAAGATCTAAATTCCTGAAGGGACAATACTAATGCTGATACATTCTTTCTGAAAAATGAGTTCTCTTTTTAAATGTTTATGTCTAGACTGATAAATCAGTATAGTTTTAAAATGAGTTTATTTAGCACATTAATTGAAATTTGTTCCCAGCTAGTACACTGTTTCACACAGTGCTTGGATGGTTTAAAATGCTTAAAGAATCCATGCCATTAATGTATAGTTATCTTCCCTGTTCCAGGTGAGGCCCTCTCCTTTTACCTGTCCCGCCTGCTGGGGTTGGACAATGTTCCCGCCGTGGTTCTCTCCACCACTGGCGCTGGTCAGTGGTCGGCACAGAACCTGAAGACACTGGACTGGAACAAGGACAAGCTGGTGGCACTCATACAATGGATCCCCAACATGGACTCATTCAGGTATGATGATTTAAACTTTGGAGTTTTTAAGCTTTTTGAAGTTTTGTGGTAGTTATTACACAGTATGCCTTAACTGTGGTTAAGAAATCTCTGGTGGGAAGCAATTAAAAAAAAAAAAGTATAAGAATTAATTTTTTTGTTGGGGGGGGGGAGTATTGTTAAAAGAATGTTAAATAGATATGAAGGAGATAAATGGAAAAAAATATCTTTTAGACACATTACATCATTTGTAACACTTATGAATTTGGTTCTTTGTGAACATTTGTAATATTTTTAAATGCCAGTATTAAAGCCCCAGACAGACAGTTTTTTGTATGACCTTTGGAAACATTCTCTTTTTTAGTTCCTATGTTAAAATTCCTGAGAGGATTCTGAAGGCATACGAGAGTGGCAAGCCCATTCTTGGTGTCCATCTAAAGAATGCCACTCTGCAGGAGATAATAGAACTACAGCAGTGGGGGACCCTGTTCTTGTTCGACTATCTGACAGGGAATTATGACAGGTGAGAAATATTAGGGAGCTAAGCCTAATAGAAAAATCTGCTGCTATTTTTCATTCTTTTGAAATGTGAGAAAATTGGCAGTTGTGATGTTGACTTGAAGATAAATTGAGGGCTTTACAAAGATAAGAAAAAGATCCTGGGGTAATTAACTTTGTGATATTTTTGGGGGTGAGCTGGAGGAGTTATTCCTCTTTGAAGTCTCAACTGTGTATGAAATATTGTTTACTTTCTATTACGTGCTAATTATTGCAGGGTTGCCAGCATGCAAGATGCAGCATATGAAGAGAAGAAACCTAGCATAATCACAGAGAAGATCCGAAATCTGTTCAAGTCCACGAAAACCAACAAGTTATGGTTAATAGACAATGAGAGCGGACTGCTCGATGCTTATGACTTGATATACAATGAGGACTCAGGAGGAGGTAGATTCCTCACATTTCATAAACAAATGTTGCAAACAATGTGCGTCTTCCAGAAAAGCACAGTGACTGCCATACAGAGACTCCTCCAAGATGAAAACCCCCATGTTTCTTTGTTTAACTATGGCATGGCCCACGATCCAGTTCTAAAGAAAGTGCTGCCAAACTATAACGTCAAGTTGATACGAAGGTGGTTCCACCAGAGACTGGCCGAGGTATACAAGTGGATCAATCAATGTGCTAGTTGACGCAGGAAGTCGACACGCCCCCCCTCCCTCTCTTTTTCCACCCCTTTCCCAAGTCTGTGATATATAATTCTCCATTTGCGATAGACACCTAGGTATTTCACTCAGGCAGAGAAATAGTGTTCAATCTAGCGTTCAGTGTGTGAGGCTGTCTTAGAACAGTCTGTATGTGTGTCGGTGGGTTTTTTTTTTCATATATGTACCGGTACTGTACAATTTTCAGTGTGTACTGTTCAACTTTCAAGGTGTCTGTAAACAATATTACATGTGTTTGTGTCTACCTGTTATTCTGGTTTTTTGTGTTTTAATAGCTTTAAAGCATACATTTTTAATAGTGCTATAATTTTCATTTTGTGTTGGCATTTTTATCAGCAGACTTTTCTTTCTACACATCTGATGCTTTTAATACTTTGCATAAATCACTGTGATGGTTTCATCCCCACAACCTACCAAAGACATACTTCCATTTTGTAGATTGCCTCTGTGTCTTGTTTTTACCATTGTGCTTTTTTACAAATTGTGTTTCTGATTTTGCAATCTCTCTTTATAAAATATTTGTAGTTGTGCTTTCAATTTCTAAATGATGTAAACCAAATACAACTATCTTCCAATTCTACATTTAACATATTTGCGTTGACTAATTTTTTGCATGAAATTTTTTATATTGTGCAATTGAAGTAAAATTCTGATATATGCACCAAATTTTTTGAATTCAATCACAAAGTTGTGTGTCAATATTGTAAAGGTCTAAAAAATTGAAGAGTTCAAATTTGCGAGGCAATCCATGAAAAAAAAACGGTGCTATAATTTCATATCATAATACATGTAATATTACCCTTTATGTGCATCCAATTTTGTTCCATGAAAATCCACTTTGATAATATTTATTTTTACGCCATTGCAAGCATTGTATTGAATGTTTTGTTATTAAATAAACTTATTAATAATTTGAAAATCAACTTTGATTCCTGATTTATGTCATCATATGGTGTACTTTGCCCAACAATGTCGATTAAGCGCCTGCTTTACAAGCTAGTAAGAGTAGGAGTGTAGAATCATGCATGTATTATCTCAACAAGGGCTTAATCAGGACATCATGCAGTCCTTGAAAATTGATAACAGAACTTGATCTCAGACATCACAAACCCATAATAGCAAATTGTCCTTGCCATCCCATTTACATATATATGATTGAAAAACATTCATGCATTTTGTGATTTCACTGTTTTCCTAGAGGAGAGAAAATCTTTTTTTTTATATATAGGTCAAATAATTTTTTATCCAGTTGGGTTATCTTTCTTTGCATTACAGTAGCAGGAAAAAGAAAACTAGGCCTCATTAAATGGGTATCATTGACCAGCACTGGCACCAGACATAGATGAATTCACATTAAACACATGGGTTCAAGGCCTTCAGTCTTATCTCCATAAACGAATATCTAATACATACATACTTCAACATAGCAAGAATATATTTATCCACTACATTGTGTTCGACAACACTTTGGTTCTATTAATCACTCCATAATCAAAGTTGGTGATTACAAATCACTCCATAATCAAAGTTGGAAAAGGGGCAAAGAGAACTAACTCTGTCAAAACTTTTCTGATGGAAAATCCATGAATCCTTCAACATTCAAGATAAATAAGCTAGAATTAAATTCTTTTAAGACCAAATCAAATTGTAATAAGGAATGCAGTTTAATACTAACTCAACCACCAGTATCTATTTTCTGATAATAAACAATACATTTTTTAAAACTTAAATGTACAAAAAAATTATACATAAGACCCTGATGTATCAGTAAAAGTCTGTATACCGAACAGCTTTTGCTGGCGTCCTTTGGATGGATATTTGGTTCACACTTTAAATACAAAAATACACATCTTAGATATGTTCAAGCTGTAACAATTAAAGCTTTGTCACTGAATCCTAATACTATTATATCACCGCACATGAAAATTGTTATACATGATATACATATTATGTGTAAAGGGATGGGAGATAAAATGATGGACCAGACAAAAGTTTGAACCCCAGTTTGGTCTGTCGTTATTTCTCCCATCCTGTTACATTTGCAAAATAAAAATTCAATACATGTTCATGTGTTTTGGTTTACGGTAATTTTCAATTTTGTTGCATGCATATACTGGTATATACCACGCCAATCAACAAGCCAAGAAGATGCAATAACAATCACGTTTTTGGATTGAATAATATTACAATACAGCAAATTTGACATCTTCTCTTGCTCTATTTTTTGAAAATAAATTTAATCATAGGAAAACAAATTAAGAGATAAAATCGATATGATATTAATTTTCTAAAAAGATCTAAAAAGCTTTATACTTGTCACAAGATGTCAGTATTCACAACCATATAGATCCATAATTACATTTCTATAAATATTTATAATAATTTAATATTAAAATGGTAGTTTTGGGTATGCATATAATATGTACATGTAGGATCTAAAACTAGTATTCTAGTATGGTGATAAACACTAAGATAGAAAATTTTTTATTTATTACGCGAAAGGTTGCGACACAAAATTTTGAGCCAGTGTGAGCCCTGTATCTGGGATTTTTGATTAAAGACAAAAAACAGTATAATGATTCTCGTGATGAATGTTTTTAATGTACGAACAATGACAAAATGATTACATTCAAAATGTACGTTTATAACATATAATTTACAATGACTAAATGATCATGTATGATGGTGAGAGATCTACATAGTTTATAACATTAACTGCCCCATGTTTTGTTACATAAACATTTCATTCTCACACCATCTTTCATCTCTTTTCCTCCAAACAGAAATTATTAACAAGAGATACAGTCTTTCACAAGAAGATCCAAGTGTTTCACATTTCAGCCAGCTAGTACATCACTTTTCTAATGGTGCGTAGTTGAGAAGTTTTTCAATGAGGTCAACATGAGACAATAGCATCCTCCTGCAACAGTATCTCTTCAGTCCCAAGGCATCCAAAGCATCACTGGAAAAGAAATGAAAAGATATAAGCAACAAAGACCTCATAACATAAGCAGGAAAAGAATAATTGTTATGAGATGAGCCAGCACAACACATCCTTATTATACTTCTATATTTACATTTGGTGTATATCTCCCCTTATGTTTGCATTGGAAATCTGTGACGTTCTATTTCCTATGAATACACTTAACTAATTCATGCGCCATGAGCACAAATATAAACTTCACCTCGTGTTTTGAGTATATATATTTTTGTAAGATTAAATGAAACGTTCAACCTTACATAACCAATTTGATATGTACTTTTGAAAAATAATCATTAAATTATATCTACTCCTTAATTAAAAAGATTTTTCTCTACAAAGTTTTTGGCACTATATTTTTAGCTGCGGAAGCATACTATAAAATAACATGTTAATATGGCTGTTCCATGTATGTTTCGTATCCCTGACTGAGAGCGTATATAATGGCTTTACAGCGACGATACACATATATTTCATACAAAAAAACATCAGTATGAATATAAATATAAGCATTGAATGCTTATTTTTGGATGTCGTCGGTCCTATGACACACCCATGCGGTGCAGACAAATCATCATACCGCGCTAACATGCGGTATTCAATTTGTCTGCACCGCACTGGTGTGTCATAGGACCGATGACATCCAAAAATAAGCATTCAATGCTTAAATGAACATAACCATTCAATTCCATCTTATTTATATGCATTAAATAAAAATTCAGACTTTGAGCAGACTTTTTTCAATCTTTAGGATCGAGGCTTACCCTTCAGTGTATTCCACTTGCAATAATCCTAGATATGCCTCCCATTTGTTGCCAATAACTTTTCCGCAAGTAAAGCAGCGAATTGGGATAATCATTTTTGTTTATCAATTTTCAATCTACAATGGAGAAAAACAAAACTTAGGTAAGTCTCTTTCACCTGAGGCGAGTTCAACAGAGCATGTGCTAGCCAAAATTTGCATTGCGGGTATAGGGAATTTTGACGCTCGCTCGCTCTGTCGAACACGCCTCAGTTCACATCTTATTTATCAGAAGTTATTTATATTCTGTGGAAATAAATCTGACCATAATTGAAAGGCTCATAGTAAGTGTGTCAAGCCATAAAGCTTCATAATGCCGTATTAAAATTCCGAGACCGCATAAGATAGTAAAATTAATCAACAATCTGAATGAAGAGTTGTGAACAGAAATGTATAACATAATACTGCTAATTATTTCATGTTTATTACACAATATATACTTTACCTTCAGTATTATGCAAGGCCTTGTATTTGTCTTTAGTGGTTGCAATTTTTAAGTCTGGCTGAACAATGCTGAGAAAATTCGAGTAAAATTCTACGCACTGTTTGTTAGAATGCCATGATTTTGGTTATAATCGGATTTTTTCCACCAAAACATCTAATAAATGTTCCATGGAATCTTGCTTTTATACATGTAGAATTATTTAAAATTCATAAACACAACAACAACAAACACATACACTTACGCATGTGATAAGTTCAGCGTGTTTCTTTTTCTTTGCCTTTGGTTTTCTATTTAGTTTGCACGGAAAAAATATTTCCGGATTGGTTTTACTAATTGCATAAAATACTGATTTCCTGAAATGCGACGCTTTCCTTTTAATGTCTTTTAATAAAGTCTTTTTTTAATCTTAGATAATTTTTTGAAAAGATAAAAAAAATTAATTAAAAAAAACCCAAATGTTTTAATTATTCTAAGTTAAAAATGATTTGTTTAATGATATTGCAGACAATCTTGATAATACAATGGGTAACGTTACCAAAAAGCAAGTATACTCATTTTAATTTTTAAAACAAATATACAGTACCGTCAACGCGGATCCCGTATTTAACCGCGCTACCCCCGCGGTTAGTTAATCCTTTCCGCGTTACACCATCGCGGTTTATTCATCGCGGTCCTCGCTGCAGCCATGTTTAAACCGCGGCGGTGTGACCTACCGTTAAGATGATCGGAGATTTTTACCTGTACGCTATTAGACAATAAGACGGCCACCAAACATTGAGAGTCATTCTATACAGGCCATGTCTGATGTATTGTGTTCAGGATTACGTATTTAATGCACGGTTTTTAAAGTCGTTATCAATTATTTTATGGAAATTTTAATTGAAGAATCATCTACACCCGTGATAATTTTCACGTAACAGTGGATAAAGCTTAATTTCAAAAATATTTAATCATTTTCATAATGTAATCTACATGAAGGAGAGGGTAAGAACTATAACATATTTTATTTCCTCGATTTTTTATTGAGTTAAAACATTTCCGACTACAAAATTGTTTTTATTCCATATCAATTTGTAGCTCGTTTTACGGCACAGTCTATTGATGCTCAAGACAATTAACCTAGTCCGTGACAGGCACATGCTACACAAAGAACGCGTTTACCTACGGTCAACGGCATAAAATTAAAATTTTACTTTACCCTTAAAATACTAAATTATATTGATTTGAATTTTTTATGTGTTCAATATAAAGCTACAACACAAATGAAGTATTAGCTGCTAATAACGTTTTTCGTCTCCCCCCCCCCCCCTTCAACGCTTTATAACCGTCAAAGTTAATTAACTGTATTTGACTTTGGTCGCAATTGTTTTACACAAAGGTGTGAAATCATCGCCCAGGCAGGAAATCACTCTACGCTTGAACGCACAGATTACACGGGTATCAGGCAAGTGGATAATACGTGTAACGAGTGACCATCAGGAATTTACCTGTTTTTTCAAACAATTTTACTAACAGTAACAATAAATGATTATTTATTTTACTGTGTTCTTAAACTGTTAAACGTGTTTAAGATGCACCCCCCCCCCTGCAAAAAACAATAAAACCTTCAATATAAACTAAACGAGAGAGAGAGAGAGAGAGAGAGAGAGAGAGAGAGAGAGAGACTGTCGATGCTCAAGACAATTAACCTAGTCAGTGACAAGCACATGCTACAAGGTAAACGTTTACCATACGATCAACGGCTTACTATTAAAATTTTTTAACTTTACCCTTAAAATACAAAAATATATTGTTATCATTTGATGTGTGTTGAATATGAAGCTACTACACATATGTGGTATCACTTGCGAAAAATGTTTTTCGGACCCCCCCCCCCCCTCAACGGTCAATTACTGTCGAAGTAGACTGTATTTGACTTAAGCCTCAATTGTTTTACACAAAGGTGTGAAACCATCGCAGAGACAGGAAATCACTCTACGCTTGAACGCACAGAATACACGGCTATGAGACAGGTGTATAATCCACGTAACGAGTGATCATCAGGAATTCTACCCGTATATCAAACAATTTAACTAACTGTAACAATAAATAATTGTTTCATTTTACTACCTTCTTAAACCGAAAACATGTTTAAGATGTTTTTTTCCCCCGCAAAAAAACACATAAAATAAGAGAGAGAGAGAGAGAGAGAGAGAGAGAGAGAGAGAGAGTTTTCTCTTTGAACAAAGTAGTATACGAATAAAACTTTACAAACACAGTGTCTAGCACTAAATTAAACGTTAAATATTTTATTGTTTGACATACTTCTTTTTTCTTTAATTGAAATGAAAACTAATAGAACCTTTATCATGGAAGAAGCACGTGGTGCGGCTCGCGGGCTGATTTGATTGACAGGTGTAGCACGTGGACTCAGACTGACACTGCATGTTTGATTTAATCACAATGTACCCGTCCATATTCTTTTATGAATACTTAACCTATGAATATTTAATATTAATATATTTCAAATGAATGTACGTAAAATTAATTATAAAACGCATTTATTCTCTCTCTTTCTCTCTCTCTCTCCTCTCTCTCTCTCTCAGATCGTAGAGAATATTTGGATCGACGGCACTCATAATAATCAAGTCGCCATCAGTGAATTATTCATCCTAAAGACCAGAGCTGCGTTTTACAAAAGAACTTACGACCAAATTAATAAATGCTAATTAATCACAAATTAATCAATGCTTTCTTCTTATATCCGTAAAATATAATTATGGAAATTGAAATATTTGTAAACAAATGGATTTATATTAATTTTGTTCATTAAAGATCATTCTAAAAGACTGAAAATATTTACGACTTTGTCTTACGTTCTTTTGTAAATTGCAGTCCTGGAGATAAACCTGCACCAAAAACTTCAACCTAACTGGGACACTGACAATGATGCTGAGGGTATATCATTTTATTTTTGAGAGATTGAAGAACATCTTCTTAATCTATTTACATGATCCTCCTACTTTGTGCACATGATGTTTTTGATTTTGCCATGCAAAGATTCAATGTAAAAGGTCTGTGTATATCATTGTGTAGCTATCAATTGTACACTCATCTCTTGTGCATCTCCAGAATTTGACAAAGCTATTTTTTTTTTTTGCCTTTTTTAATTTTTTTTTTACATCAGTTGACTCAAACAAGCTTTACTTAAGGTACAAAGATTTTATTCAGAAAAACAAAATAAAAAAAGATCATTTCAAGATCATTGCACCAAAAATGAAATAGATTGAGTTGACATGGATATTTTGTTACAAAACTGTCTTCTCACATTACATTTTTATTTTTAAATTTAGAATTAAATTGTTAAACAGATTAGTTTAATCATTAGAATTTCCACCGGTCCAGTCATTAAGTATCCTGCAAACTCTTCCAAAAGCTGCAACAGGGGATACCTATAAAAAAAACAAATAAATTTTATAAGTCAATCTAGAGTTGGTAATTCAACAATTATTGCAAGCAATATGTACAGGGAAATATTCGCACCTGTTTTATTTTCACCCCTTTCGCCCTCATTGTCAGCAGCCAATTTAAGACTGGGGGAATTCAATGTCTCAAATTATCCTAATCACAACTTTGTCTGGGCGAATTCAAGTTGGGGGTTGGGGTGGGGAAACCGTTTGCAAGTGAAGAACAGCTAAAATAACACTGGGCGAAAATAACCCCGTATACAGTAACCAAGCCATTGTACATGTACCTGTTTGTAATGGGAACAGAGAGACATTGAGTTGGCTTGGTCGTCCTTCAGTGTGGGACAAACTACGTACAGTATCTTCTTCCATGGCGGAACTACTTCACTTCCCAACTGTTTCCATGGACTCAAGTCACAAGATTTTTGTAACCATGAACACCATGTTCGATGTTCTGCCAATGGATCAAAACTGTCTTTTTCTTCCTAACAATGTTAAGATTAAAGTAAATTTATTAAAAGTAGGTATAACAAAGCAATGCAATAAATTTTGTCGCAAAATACGGTGTTGATAACATACATTAATTCTGTAATGACATGCAATGTTTTAACCTTGTGAAACTTGTTTGCCTTGTATTATTTTAATACAAAATACATGAACTTCTGACTTCCTCTTTAACACTTCAACAGTTTTCTTAAAAGAGAAATACTCTGTACACATATTGGATTGCTTGTGATGGGATCCAACTCTTTAATCAGACAATTAATAATAGTTGTGTTTTCTAAGCACAAGTCAAAGTTCAGGAATGGGAAACATTAAATTTGTATAAAAACTACATTCAATCACAAGTCCTGGGATATTCTCTCATTATCAATCACTCCCTTTATCAACTTTTTATGGCAACCTGAGATGCACAAGTCTTGCCTGAATTCATTGTCAGAAGATTAGTCATTCCAGTTTATAGCTGCAGAACTGTTGCTCTCTGGTAAAAAAAAAATTCAGATGGGCTCCCATCTGAATTTTTTTTATCAAAGAGCTACAGTTCTACAGCTATCCTGTGTATTATCAAAATTTCCTAAGTGATATCCACCACATATTCTGACAAACATGATTAAAAAATCAAAAGGCCATGAGCAATTACCAGTTTCATTCTTTTCCTCCCCTGCTCCCCTCCTGTTGTATCCTGAGTCGAGTTTATGACTGCTGGGGGTGCCCTATCTGGAGATCTGGAAACTTCACAAGACTGTTCCCTTGGATTATTTTCTTTTGTTTTCTCTTCTTGATGACCATTGGACTCGACTGTAGATATTTCAGGACTGTGTTCTTTCCCCTTATCTTTTGTCTCAGAACAATTTTTTTCACCGGCTTCATCTCCGTTTTCTTTATTCTTCTTGTCTGCATCTGAGTCTTCTCCACCAACTTTTGATGGAATTGTGCCATCCGTAGCATCAACACCATTAGTCCTACCATCGTGTTCATCTGTGTCTTTGGATTCTTTGGCACCATTCTGAACACCATCAGATTCAACTGATTTTCTCGTTTCACTGACTCTCTCACAAACATTCTCTGTTCTGTCTGAAGGTTTCTCTATGTTAGGTGCCTCTGTTTCATCACTGTCCTTCCCCAAACTTTCACTTTCACTATTCAAGATTGCACCATTTCCTGAAACCTGCATCTCCTTCTCTGAGACTGTATCAGCACTGGATTCTTGCACATCATCAGATATCTGATCATCAACCAGATTTTCATGTCCATTTTGATTATTCTCTACAATTACACAATGGCCGCTGGGCACTTTTTCAGCATTTTGTATTACTTCTGTTACAACCTCTTCTCTCGCTGTATTCTCCAAGTCTTTTGTAATGTCACTCTCACTGTTTTGATGTGTTTCGTGCCAATGTGGAGATTTATAATTCCACAAGCCTATAGTCCTCTGACAAAAATCACAAGACATGATATCTCCTGTATTGTCAGACCTGCAAGATAGTGAGATCAAAATATGAAATGGAATACTCCTTAACTCAAAAGAAGGTTTTCAAATTTTTCAGCAACACATCAAAATATGGGAGTGTGAAATATCTACTTTTAATTCAGTTGAAATGTTTATCATCTACTCTGAAAATGTAATAAATCAAATTTATGCTGAAAATGACAAGGGTAATACCCCCATATACAATTATTTAATTTCAAACAAAAATTAATATAAATGTTCTTAAACCTGCTTTTCCATCCACACAGTGAAATGAGTGCTGCTCTCTTCACAACCTCAGGGTCCACTGCCTCCCTGTCCCTGGTTTTGTCCATAAGATACTCTGTAAGGACACTCAGAGTGGAATCTGTGATCCCCTGCAACAAAAAAAGCAATTTGCAGCATGAATTACTGAGATGTTTTTGAGCTACTTGGCAAAGCAGGAAAAAATTACCATATGTCCGATTTTTTTAATTTTTTTTTTTTTTGGCATGCTGCAGATCTTGTAAATCTTCAATGTTTTTTTGTGTATTTGTATTTTTTTGTAGTTTTTTCAAGCTTTTTTTTATAGCACATACCGGTAATAACTGATATTATTTCTGTGCATTCACCTTTTTGCAGTGTAAAATTTATGTGAAATAAGCTAAAAAATACCAGATGTACAGCATCTTTCCAAGTTATTCAGGCTACACAATCAATCATACACAATCGAGATAAGAATTCAAAACTTCTCATTTTTTACAGAAATAATTACTGCAACACTCTGTTTGAACAACATATTTTTTTTAACAGTTGTCTAACCTGTGACTCAGCGCTTGCTGTATTTAAGTAAGGAAGCCGATTTTCACAGGACAAAAGACTTTGCAGTCTTTGGTTAAATTCTTCGGTTACCTCAGCTTTATCATGAGTTGGAACTCTGATAAGGGAATCTGTAATGGATTGGTTGGTTATAGGAAAACATGGTGTTTGCATTACCACAGTGTAAAAATCTTACACATTTGCTTAACTACATGTAAATGATTAGTGCACATGTACATCAATTTGATTGAATTAGCAAAATTTGTACTATTGTTACTTAAGAGAACAATTTGTCTTATTTTCTGTATTAACTACTAGTATATATAGAAATTCTAAAAATTCTAAACTGCTCTCAAGATATTTGGAGAAAAATTGTTTAGGGACCATAATCTTGTTAATTACATGGAATAAATGCAATAGCTACTACATTTATATTTTTAAAAAATGGAATGAAACAGCGTACGTAGTCACTAGTGTAAACTGCCACAATCCAGTTTTATACATGTGCTGGTACATATACCTTGAAAAACTGATCATAATTCCATTGCAATTCTGTTTATGGGCAATTCTTTTACATCCTGCTTACCTGGGGTTGGGTTTGACCTCCATTTGCAGGCCTGCTCATGACCAGACTTCAGTTTTTCTGTCAATTTTTTGACACACATTTGATCTGAAAGTAATTTTTTCTTTTTTGTAAATTGAATTAAAATGCTTTAAAATTGCTAGGGTTTGTTATATTTTTTGGTAAAAGCATGATAAATACCGTATATTGATTGAAAAATTGATTGGAGTTTACAAAACAAAAAAATATCTCACAGATTTTTGGATCAGAGTTGACAGGTAACGTTGCACAAATCACTGCTCGACACATACAACATTGAAGCACGTCTGATTCTAAGTTAATCCAGCCATTCTTGGCACACTGCAATGGAGACAGCGCTGGGGGCTTTCCAAACCATGTAATGATCTGGACCAGTTAAAGAAACTCTCTTTTTGGATAAATATCACCGATTCAAATCATTTTCATATATCCCCTAGCCCAAAGTTTTCAGTCCTCTGTGTACCCATGTGTGGAAAGCTGCTTAATATGTACATGTGGTACTTGACTGGAAATCAATGTCCTGTTCTCCAAAAATGGCATTAATTTAAACCCATGGCGTCACACTTTGACATTGTGCATTAAATAAAAGGATACTGAGAATGTTTGGACTCTTTGAAAGAAAGCATCTCTGTCTCTGGAATCTTGTGAATCCACATCTGTATCACGATCTGCTAGTTTTCTCTTGGTTCTTTGTTTTAAACTCAAAAGTAGATTTTCAATCTGAACCGCTTCACTAGAAGAAAACAAAAATTCTTGAAACATTAATTTATATAAGTTGAAGTTTGCATGAAAATCTTAACTAATCACATGGGAGTGGTTTGTGAAAAGAAATTGAATGGATGTAACTTCACACGGTTTAAAAAGACTAAAACCATTTATATCTCTTGACCGCCAATCACACTGTATCAAGGATATATCAACATCAACAACAGTCAACAGCTGGTTAACTCTGTCAGAAAAATTTCACTTTTAATAAGGCACTACACCCCTTAAATATTCACATACCAAAAACTGGACATAAACAACATAGGAGTCTAGCATTAAAACATACACATTGTGTAATTTATCTTAAAATTTCTGGCAATCAACAATGCACAATATCAGTCATTAAGAGCCAGTATTTCTCCGAGATATCTAATCTCAACAAATCACCTATAGTCTGTCCCAAGTTACTGTTTCCCTAACTTTTTTGATGATATTTAATCTGTCAACAATGGTCAAAGAAATACAATTAAAATTGATTGATGCAAGGGGAAAAAATCCAAGATTTTGTCATTGACATCTCATCTATTTTTTTACCCAGAGAAATTTACAGGAACAAAAACAAATTTCTTACTGATATCCATAATGGAAAAATCTGATGATATCTTTTGATTAATCGCACACTTTTCAAAGTTATCATTTGGGTACTTTCATGATTTTTTGCAAAGGAAAACCCCTTAGACATTTATGGCATGCCAAATTCACAAAAATGAGCTAAACATAGTTTCATAGATGATAAACTAGGTTTATCGGTTGTAAACTGTAGTTTACAGACAGAAAACTATAGTTAACGACGTTAATCTATATTTCACATCTGTAAACCATAATTAACACGATCATTAATGTTTCAGAAGTATAAAACTATTTATTATAATTAACACTGGAAACAACCATTTGCGATTGCAAAACATAGTTTATCTGATAAATATAGTTTTACGAATGTGAAACTATGATTAACAACTCTTAACTATAGTTCTATATGAATGTAAATTATAGTTTACAGATGTGAATCTATATTTAGCAGCAAATCTTTTGTTAAAGTTTTTTTACAAATAGAAAAACTTAGATTTGCATTCGTAAATTAGTTTACAACCGTTAAATATGGTTTAACAGATGAAAACTTTAGTTAACAAATGGTTTAGTATAGTTTACAGTTTGCATTTTTTCTATAAAATTTTTTGCTAGCCCTCTCGAGCGCTAGCAACTACATATGTCTTTTTTACTGGAATATGCATGCTCAATTTCACGGTAGGACATTCTGGGAATACTTCTGTAGATAAACTGTACCATGTCAATTTCGCTTTAACATCTACATATGATCTGAAGTTTTGTTGTTAAACCTGTACATAAAGTACCGGTAGTGCTCGATATGTTTTCTGAGCTTGCCAGAAAGGCCCGAGAAGATACAATTGCTACAAAACAGTACCATTGGTTCTACTGATCTCTTATTTTCACCTCAAAATTGAAATTAACGCTACAGAATAATTAAAGCACAGTTAATGAGTTGCGTCAGTACCGATGTGAAGCCCACTCTGAATTGAGACCCCCACCACACCCCCATTTAAGTGCACCACTCTGCCCTCCTATTAAAATTGATCTAGTCAGAAAATAAACCAAAGGTTACGAAATCTACTTCTGTGTTTTATGATGGCTACAGCGCTAGCTCACCTATCTTTTTAAAAGATAAACTTGTAATTTAATAATCATGGCAAGCCATAGCCTAGAAAGAATAATCTTACTGTGACCAGGCCACGCTCAGGTCACAGTAAGAATTCGTCCCATATACCTGCAATGTAGCAGCCGCGAAGCGGATCTGCTTCGCGTCGATTTTAAGTCTGTTAAAAATAATCTGCAGGTGAAAAACACATTTTTATACACTACAAACCTTTTTGAACATGCTTATGTAGTTAAGTCCACAAAATATCCATTTAATGGGTCGTGCCAAAGCATTTTGTTAATATACACGTTTGAATTTCCCTGCCATTTTGTTGGAAATTGCACTCGGGATGTCTCGGATTTTATCATTAACATGGCGACTGTAAACAGCGAATTTTCAAACGTGATGTTAAAAGTGGCCGGGATTTCATTCCAAAAACAGTTAATGTGGTAAAATGGGATTATAAAAGAGCAACATTGTAGGTATTTGAGACCAATCATATGAAAAATTAGGCGAGATACAGCACGATATAATTTTTTTATTTGCTACGAAGCGAGTATATGGGACGAATTCTATCGTTAAACCGGGTCCGTAGGACATCTGTCATTTTAACGATAGAACATTCTATCTAGCCATAGCCAGGTTGGGCACAACCCCCCGTTTGGTGGTTTGAGTCCCATTTGGTGGTTAAATGCCTAAATGGTATACCTATTTTACCTACTGTTTGGATGGCAAAGTCAATGAAATACACCAGGTTCAAACAGAATACGTTTAATGAGAATGGCGGCAAAATCACAACAACCAAATAGACAAGTCATACTACAAAGGGTAAAGCTCGAACTAGACAATTTGTACTTGGACATATTCATTTAATTACCAAACATCTCCCCCCCCCTAAACTTTAGAAATATGAGTAAATTACGGGACTAGAGCATTTTGACTAGATTAAAAAAATAAGCATTACAATTATAACACAAATACAAAACTATTTGCATGCACTACTTGTGATACAATACATGATACAAGAAAAAGCTGCTACTGTCGAACTAATCACAAATAGTCTGCTTTTACATCACACAGTCCTCGAATCGCCTGGGACGATGCACAATACGGCCGGATCGCGTAACTGTTTTCACTGGAGATGATGACTGTGCTGGTTCGGGTGTTAAGGCTGGTTGGTCTACCTCGGACGACTCAACTGGTGTGGAAGGTTCACTCCTTGATTGCGGCTCATTGACATTGGGATATCCAGTATGTTGCAGGTGTCTACGATTCCTCCGAAGGAGACCATGGTCAGTCTCAACCATGTAGGATCTTGTTTCGTAATTTGCACTTGTGATAGTTCCGCTGTCACCCCACAGTTTTTCCTTGTCGGTTCTTATACGCACATGATCACCTGGGCCCAAGGGATGGAGTTTCCTAGCTCCAAATTTAATGTCGTAATATTGTTTCACATACTCTTTCCCGTGCTCGTCTCGTCTCCTCACTTGGTCCAAGTCGGGCCATTTAGGTTCTAATGTGGAAGGGATGGCGGGAACAATGGTTCGCATCCTACGTCCCATGATAAGCTCTGCTGGTGTCACACCTGTTGCCGAAATCGGAGTGGACCGATAGGCCATTAAGGCAACAAAAACATCATCTTGTTGCAAGATCTTCTTTGCAGTCTTTACTGCACTCTCTGCCTCTCCATTGGCTTGAGGGTAATGGGGACTTGTTGTGGTATGCCTAAATCCATAATCAGAGGCAAGTTTCTTAAAGGAATCTGATGTAAATTGAGTCCCGTTATCTGTCACAAGTTCCTCAGGGATCCCCCATCTTGCAAATATGCTTTTCATTTTCCCAATAACTGTTGCGCTTGCCAATGTGTCTAGGTATGCTATTTCAATAAACCTAGAAAAATAATCTACGACTACTAAGAAGTGTCGCCCCTTCAGCTCACATAAATCAGCTGCCACCTTTTGCCAGGGTCGATCTGGCATCACTGTTGTCCTCAACGGTTCACGGCATTGTTTAGGGCGGTGAACTTGACAGAATTCACATGATTTTACGACTCGTTCTAAATCGTTAGAAATACCTGGCCACCATACTGATCCTTTTGCACGCTCACGGCATTTGTTCAGTCCCAGGTGTCCCGAGTGAATGTCGCTCACAACTTCCGGTCTTAAAGAGTCAGGAATAACTATTCGATCTCTGTACATCAAGATACCATTCCAAACGGATAGTTCAGACCTTGCAGTAAAGTATGGTCGAATTTCCATTTTGATGGATTTTTCGTAATTGGGCCAGCCATATAGAGTTTTTCGGAGAACCTCGGACAATTCTGGGTCTTCTTCTGTTGCTACTCGAACACGCTCTAGACGTCTATCAGATATTGGGAGGCTTTGGACCACACTGTTGACGTATAAATTAACTTCCTCCTCAGCATCATTGGTGTTTTCTGGCAGTGGACTTCTAGAAAGAGTGTCAGGAACCACTAGTTGTTTTTCCCGGAACGTGCTGCGCAATGGGGTTAAACCTGCGCAGACGCATTAACAATCTTTGGCAACGCACTGGCGTTCGGTCTAGTGGACTTGTGTTGATAAGAGGTACTAAGGGCTTGTGGTCTGTTAAGAGCTTAAAGGACTCAAGTCCAACGACGTATCTCTCGAACTTCTCACACGCCCAGACAGATGCCAGACACTCCTTCTCTATCTGTGCGTATCTGGTCTCCGCTGCAGTGAGAGTCCTTGAGGCGAAAGCGATCGGTTTCACCTCATCTCCGAACTGCTGAAATATTGCAGCTCCAATACCATAACTGCTGGCATCAGCACTTATAACTACAGGTTTTCTAGCATCATAAAAGGCTAATGCAGGAGTCTCAGTTAACATAGCTTTTACTTTCTTGAATGCTTCTTCCTGTGGATGGCTCCATATCCAGCTGACATCACCCTTCAGTAAGTCTGAAAGAGGGTGCATAACCGTTGACAGATTAGGTATGAAACGACCCAGGTAATTAACCATACCCATGAATCTCTTCAGTTCTGTTATGTTTGACGGGGGAGCCATATCGCGGATCGCCTTTACTCGTTCTGGGCAAGGGCTGATACCACTTGAACTTATCCAGTGTCCAAAGTATTCAATGCTCGGCTTTCTGAACTCACACTTAGTTTTGTTGAGTTTTAACCCAACCTCCTGAATACGGTCCAACACACGGTCTAGACGCTCATCATGTTCCTCTGTGGATTGCCCATACACAATAATGTCGTCCATTATAGCGTCAGCTCCATCGATGTCTGCAAGAATTTCGGACATCCGTCGCTGGAATATCTCAGGAGCCGAGGTAATTCCAAAAGGTACTCGCTGAAAACAGTACCTTCCAAACGGTGTGATGAATGTAGTCAGATGACAACTCTCTCGATCTAGTGGTATCTGATGAAAGCCACTACTTGCATCAAGTTTTGAGAAAACTGTCGCCTTACTTAACTTCGGAGCAATGTCATCTAAGTTAGGCAGCATATAATGTTCACGTTTGACAGCTTGATTGAGTTTCTTCAGATCCACACACAAGCGTACATCTCCATTTTTCTTAAATGCTGTTACAATCGGTGCGCACCAGTCTGTAGGCTCAGTCACTTTGGTTATGATCCCTGCGTCTTCCATGCGCTTGAGCTCTGATTTGACCTTTGGCATCAATGGAAATGGAATTCTCCGTGCTGTTGTGACGCAGTAGGGAACTGCTTCGGGTTTCAGTGTTATCTTGACTGGTGGGCCTTTCACGCATCCATGTGTACCAAATACATCCCGAATTTCCTCTACTTTCATCACAAGTCCCATGCTGTGTGCCACGCTTCGACTTAACAAGTTAGAACCGCTATTGGAATTCTTAAGCACATACACTCGAAAATGATACTCGTGGCTTTTATGCAAAGTTCTAGCCACAAACATTCCTTTGCAATGCACTGTTCCTCCTGGGCTGTACAGTTTATTTTTCGGTTCTTGAAGTTTTGGTTTCACTGGTAGAGAGTTGTATGTTGCTTCAGTAATCACTGATGTATCGGCGCCTGTGTCAATCTTGAATGTTATGAGTTTACGACACACTTTCAGTTTCACAGTCCAAGCATCAGTATTATCCGAGTTGCTCAAGTCAATCGAACCCATGTAGAATGAATCATCTGTTGCATCTTCATCTTCGTCATCTTGAACTTCATCAAGTCGTTTCGGTCTCCCGCGACATGCAGCTTTAAAGTGTCCTTTGTTTCCACACTTTAGACATATCCTACCTACTGCTGGACAGTTTCCTGGGCGGTGTCTCAGTTTACAACTCCCACATTCATCATAAGTAGTGTCCTTAGGTTTTGCCTGTGGCGGTTTTCTATGACCGTATTGCTTACCACCATGTCCATATTGTCTCATTTTTACAGCGTCCAAGTTCTTGGATTGCAAGTCTTTGATTTGGTTCTTCACAAGTTCAGAATTCCGAGCCATATCCACTGCTTTCACTAGTGTAAGCTCTGACTCTAGCTGAAGTTTTTCGCTCAGGTCATTGTCGAGAATGCCTACCACTAATCGGTCACGAATCTGGTCATCCTTGTCTCGGAACTCACAATGCGCCGCCAACTCGTGCAAATTTCGGACAAATTCCTCAACAGACTCCCCCTGCCTCTGGCACCGGATATGAAATTTGGCGCGCTCGTGTATCACATTTTTCTTTGGTACAAAATACTTATCAAATTTCTCCATAACTTTCTTATATTTCCTCTCATCACCATTAGAGAATGCAAATGATTTGAATATCCCTTCTGCCTGTGGTCCCATGGCGTAAATTAAAGAACTTATCTGGATTTCCTCGTCCTCCTCCGTGAGCTTCGTTGCTATCTGGAATCGAGTGAATCTTTGTTTCCATTCTGGCCATTCGGTCGGCCTAGTGAACGAAAAGTTTTCTGGTGGATTAAACTTCGGCATTGTTAGTTTGTTTTCACTTCTGACACCATGTTTGGATGGCAAAGTCAATGAAATACACCAGGTTCAAACAGAATACGTTTAATGAGAATGGCGGCAAAATCACAACAACCAAATAGACAAGTCATACTACAAAGGGTAAAGCTCGAACTAGACAATTTGTACTTGGACATATTCATTTAATTACCAAACACCTACCAAATGGGACTCATTTAACGTTCATCGCGGATTACGTTTTTCGGAAGAAAAAGCGCATCGTATTAACCACCGGGGCAAGTACTCTGACATGTTTTCTTTATTATAATACATTCGTTTAAAAAATTCTATGTGTCGATTTTTCCGCACGGATGTTTAGAAAAAGGTCGAAATGATATGCGTCCTGAAGTCGCGTATAAACAAAGTGTTTCTGTCTCCAAAATGATTGATTTTATTTAAAGAACGACATGGCCTCATTCCTCGAAATCTTTACTTTTGGTTCCTATCATCCGGCAAGTGAAAAACATATTTTACAAGACCTCGAATTTAATTTTGTTTATAAACTTTTAGTTCACATAAATAGTATCATTCTGTAAATTGTAATGTTGTTAAAATTTGATGTCATTTCTTCATTTTAAGTAAAATCATCAAAAAATACCTGCTAAATCGATTCCCTTCTGATCTACTCGCCATTTTGAAAGTAATGACAAATCAAATATAGATCACAATTTTTCATTGGTCAAAATTAAGGATATTAGCCAATCGCAAAAAGGGTAAGATGGAATCCGAAAATCAAGAGCACATAAACGTTTAAAATAAGAATCGGCTAATCAACGAAGTGTAAAGATTTGTAAGGTTTTGTAGAAATAAGCAAAGAAAACTTACATAGAGGCCTATCATTGATAAAAAATTCCGTTTTTTTTGTAATATGAATTGTGATTTGATTAACGATGATACATATAACAATCAAAAAAGTTTTGAAAAACAAGAGGCCAATGGGCCTTTAAAACGGTCACCTGAGTACCGGGCCTTGTTGAGAAGTCTCTTAAATGCATATAATTAATTTTCATTCTGGAGTACAAAAAATTATAATTTTGTAATGTCAACCACCTCCCTGCCTGAAATGTTTCAAAATAGACTTCAAATCTCTAATTTTAGCGAAAAACTTAAAGATCATAATAGAGTGCATGTCCTGATACATGTATTTAAAAGCTGCAAGACTCTGATAGAATATGATTTTCCCATATTTATGTGTTTATATGTTTTAAACTTAAACAAGGTGGCTACTATACATGTTGGTTTTTTTAATAACCTCCCATCCCCCATCCCCAGGGGCAGACAGAAACTCTCCATGTGGGCATTTAGACAAAAAAAAAAAAAAAAACCAGTTTAGCTTTAAAAGCTATAATAATGAGTTAATCCCTTATTCTATTCCAGCTTTTGAACATTAAACCTTCCTTGACTTCATCTGTGTCTTGCATTTATACAAAAATCATTTTACATATATGTTGCTTATCAGTCATTTGGTTAGCCAATTATTTATACTTTACAAGTAACAAGTCTATTTGTTTATTTAGAAAGTTCAAAAACTGTTTTTGTTTCGAATGATAAAATACTTGCATAACTCTTTTGATCATACAACTTCATTATAGTTACATTTTATTAAATGATTAATTACTACATGTAAATATGAACAAGCAAAGGGAGATAACTCCATTAAATGTGAAAACCCCCACCCCCGAACTCTTTCCAAATTCTTTCACAATACCTTAATTGATAGACAGCTTCATTCTTTTTCTTTTCTAAATATGTGAATTAAACTCTTCTTTCATTGAAATTCCTGAGCAGAATTAAAAAATAAAACAAATAATGTATATGCCCCCTCCATTAAGAACCTCTACCCTATACACTATGCATGTATGAGTGTTTTGGCCCCGCCCTAGATTCAAATCCCTACATTGAAAGACTTGTTTAAAAATTTTAAAAGATGGCTTTATTTTCTTCCTTTAAATGTAGTAAATTTTTATTCAGTATCAGCAGAAGTAAAGAAGACATTTTTTTAAAAACATTCAATCAATTAACACTATATGACTATTTTGGCCCCGCTCTAGAATCAGAATCCCTACCTCGGGGAACGTGAAATTTAAAATTTTGGTAGAGGGCTTCCTGGTCTATAAAATTAAGAATTCAGTTTTCCTTAAAGGTCTGTGGGAGTAGAGGAGATAATTTCTAAACATAAATGCATTAACACTATACGTCCATTTTGGTCCCATCCTTGAGTCAAAACCCATACTCATGTATGGTGACATTAAATTTACAATTGTATAAGAGGACTTCCTGGTTAACATAATGATGAAGTCAGTTTTTCTTACAGATGAGTGAGAGTAGAGAAGAAGATTTTTAAACATTATATGCATTAACACTATACATCCATTTTGGACCGCCCTAGAGTCAAAACCCATACTCCAGGGGATATGAAATTTTATTATTATAGTAGAGGACTTCCTGAAGTGAGTATTTTGTTTACAGAGTAGAGAAGAAGATTTTTAAACATTATATGCATTAACACTATATGGCCATATTCCCCCCCCCCCCCCACGGCCTGAACCCCTCACCCAGGGGCTATGAAGTTCACAATTTAGGTAGAGGAGTTAGTGGACATCATAACCATGCATTTATTTTCTTTCCCCACATGTGTGGGATTAAAGAAGATTTTCTAAGCTTTAATACATTTTCACTATATGGCTATATTGGCTCCGCCCTAGAGCCTAAAACCCTGTCTCAGGGGTCATGAATTTCACAATTTAGATAGAGGAGTTCGTGGACATCATAACCATGTATTCAGTTTTATTCAAATATATATGGGAGTAAAGAAGATAGTTTTTAAAGATTTAATACATTTTCACTATTTTGCCATATTGGCCCCAGCCTAGAGCCTGAACCCCTGACCCAGGGGCCCTGAATTTCACTTTTTTTTTTTTAGAGATCTTCATGGACATCATAACCATCCATTCCGTTTTTCCTCACTTGTGTGGGAGTAGATAAGAAGATTTTTGAAAATTTGGCTTTTAATTTTGCACATTTGACCCTGCCTGTGGCGCCCGGGGGTGGTAGATCCATGAATTTTTACAATTTATATTCCTTATACCATAGATATGCTTTAAACCAAAAATGGTAACAATTGGCCCTGTAGTTTTCAAGAAGAAGTCAAAAATGTAAAATTGTTCACGCCCACCGCACGACGACGGACGAATACCAATTGTATTAGGTCACCTGAGTGACTCAGGTGACCTAAAAAATTGGGATGTGAAAAAAAAAAACAACCTAATAGACGAAGTAGTCATACAACTGTTATATATTTTTTTATTTTCCAAACCGTACTGTTTATACATTTGTTACCATAAGAAATGTTTAGTGTTTGGTATGGCACTCTAAAAAGTCATTTAAAACAAATGTTTAAAACAGATGTGAAAACAGTATAAACTGATATCGATCCATGGTTAAAAGGCAAATATAAGAAACATATTTAAAAGAATTTTTTACTAATATGCAACATATGTAAACGAAAACATGGCACGCCCTGTGTTAGCAAAACGAAGATTTTCTGGCCTGAATATTGCTTATAACTTTATAACCGACATCCATCGTTTTTTAAATTTTTGACCATGCTTAACTAAATGCTATCTTTGATGGTATGTGAGTGCTAGTAAGGTTTTGGTTTGAACATATTTTATTAAAATTAATTAAATGAATCGCAAACAAGTTGGCTTGAACTTATTTTATTGTAATATTTTTACAATGGGATTGGGCACAAGTTTTTATACTTGTGTAGCCCTTTCCCTATACAATAATTGACATACAAAATTTTTCACAACCAAATAAAATGTCATACACGTATATATAAATATAAAAATTCAAAATAATTTACAACAGTTTAAGAAGTATTTCATTCAGCAACATACACAGAAGTATATAAATGAATATGGATTGTACAGCAGGCAAACAATAGCCTACATTAGTTCTCTCTATTAAATATCAAGGTACATATACATGTATATTTATAATAGTAGTAGTGTATACATTTTAAGGTTTACATATACATTTTACTTACTTATAAAGATTACAAAAATAAAGCGACTAGTTAACAGATTTGATGACAGAGATGGAGAGAAAAAAATATATACATATAGTAGCTATATATGATGGGCTTATGAATATTGATCTACATTTAAATGTAGAATACATTTTAAAAGCACATTGCTTATCTTTGGTGTTTAGTTACATTATAAAATCTTTCACTGTTTTTTTTTTTTTTTATAAAATTATGAACTTGGTCAAAAAATGACATATTTTCTGGGAGAGATATACTATCATAACCATGTAGTACAATATTAATATCTTTTGGTATGTCATGATCACTCATGTATCTAAACAGAGAGATTCTCAGAGGATTATAATATGGTCAATGAAAGAAAAGGTTAAATGAATCCTCATAAGAGTAATCACATCTTAAACATTTAGGTGATTCAACTAAGTTTTGATTGTACAAATCAGCATTAAGATTGCTAGAAAAGTTTTTCAGTTGACAATGGAGTATGTTTAAATTTCTCTGTCCATGGTTGTATAATTTATATTTTGTTTTTTTCTACAGGAGTTTTGTTCTGTACACTTTGTTTAAAGAGGTATAGCGCCTTTTCCCATTATTTCGCATACACCTGTGTTTGGACGGAAAGTACCTGTTACTAAAAATAGCTTCAGTTACCTAGCTGTCGCAATATGATTGATACACTGTACTGATTTTATAATGGTGTCTGTAACAACTGATTTGTCATAAATTCGGGAAACTCTGTGTATAATAGTAGTTGATATTCTGAACCGTGATAAGTTCAAGCAAAATGCAATGGATCTAAGTGTAAATAGAGTACATGTATAGTGTTAATGAAGAGATCTATATATATTGGGTGGGCTCATACTCAGACTGAATTAAACAATATAATTAAAAAAAAACAGAGAAGAATAGATGCATGTAACTTAACCTCTCAATTCTTTTCATGTTTCAATTTAAGTGAAAAAAAATTTACTACTTAGTGGATTCGATCCAGCGACCACAAAATCAAAAGTACCTCCGCGTTACCACTAGGCGACGCATCTAACATTTTCAGAAGATGAATTTTCAATATCTAAGGCTATATACATGATTGTATTATAAAAGACACTAATTGAAATATTTGTCTAATTTTCAGTACGAAGACCACGTTAAACCAAAACCAATTCAATGTAAACGTGTACTACAATACCTACAATACCTGTATAACATAATTTTAATCGGATGTCTTTCAATTTATTTGACTATTTGAACCACTCTAAATTGGTTTAGAGTGGTTCAAATAGTCAAATATCCAATTTTTTATCGTATACTAACTACTTTCCTATATATCCTTAACAAAACCTGAATGATGTCGTGTAAGAAAATTAAGACTCTTAGAGCATGGTGATTGTGTAATTTGCGTTTCTTTGAATATATTTAAACTAAATATTGTATAATATTGAAAATGTCTGATGTTTGCGAAAGTGCTATATTTGAGGCCAAATCGTATATTAAGTGCGATATACCTCAAAATTGGCTATACTAGTTGAAGACTTTACACTGTTTGGCAAAGTGCTCCATATCTTAACTTTTGATGGTACAAAAATATTATAGTATGCAACAGTTCTAGTAATTGGAATGTGAAACAAGTTATTATTGCGTAGGAAATAATTATGCGAAACTGGTAAACATTGTTCAAACATATCATACAAATAATCATACTGTCACGGTGTGAAATTCAATCATTCGGACTATTTTTAATTATTGTGTAAATTAACTTTTTCGGACATTGTGTTAATTGCTACAAAAAAACTTATCCTCTATTTCGACAACTGTTTTAAAAAGTTCTAAATTCCACGCAGCCTTAATCCCACCTGAGGCACAGTCAGAGATGGACATCTAATCTTTTAATTGACTTCTGTTTATGTTTATTGACACTTCAACTTTCATCTTATTATTTCTTTTATGTACATGCTGCTAAAATGTCATGCGTTACTCAATAGCTGTTTGATAATTGATTTCCTTACATCTGTACTTATTACGTTAATCCTTCATTGTGTTATTCCATTGTCAGTATATACGATTTTGTATTGTAAACTATGGTCAGTTGGAATCAGACCTTCGGTGCTGATGCATACCAAACTCACGTAAACGTATATTTCATGTAAATTCTAGATAAAAGTCTGAAAACTAAAACGCGTGTTGGCTTGTTGGAGGTTTACTGAGGTTGGGTCCAACAACAAGAGAAAAAGCTCAGGGTTGGCCCAGTAATAGTCCTGTACGGGAGAGAGTGCCCCGTAATAATACAAATAATTATTTTATATTAGTATTTTGTACATAACGGTAACTTTGTATTTTTTCTTCTATCACTTAATGTTTTCCCACCCTAATTAATTATATAAGTTTTGTTTTAGGGGTGTGCGTCTTAATCATGTGATGATGCGCCCAGCCTCAATTTGTACACTCTCTAATAAATTGCTCTGCTCTTGTGTACAGTTATCCCGTACTACATCACCATATTCTAAGGCCATTCCAAGTTTTTTCTATGTTTAGCGTCCGCGGACGGATTGGTTTTGAGATGTAAAAATAAATAAAAAACACAATGGTTGTTCATAAAATTAGATCGCTTTTTCATATGTCGGACTCGGGATCACATTTTTAAATTGGGATCGGAAATTAAATATTAATTATAACAACATTCAAAATGGAAACCATAGTGGTTATTTGTTATTTTTGCATTTTTGTTACAAAATGAAGAAAATACTTCAAAATAATTAATTAATTTTTTTTTGCCGAACCTTTAAAGTTGTGTGTTTTTTCTAAGGTATGTGGTTTTTTTCCTGATAGAAAGATAGGTTTTTTAGTTTTGGGTGGACGCTAAACAAAGAAAAAACTTGCAATGGCCTAAGATAAGTCTAATAAAAGAAATGTAAATATTAATTAAAGATTCCCTGTTTAGTTTATACTTAAGGGTGCGAAGAATATTTAAACGCCGACATGCTTTATCATAATTTTGTTGACTATGTTCAGACCAACAACCATTTGATCGGAGAATTAATCCAAGATGGCAGTGGTTTTGCTGTCGATCTATATAATTTATTGTATGACCAAAGGAAATATCAGGGTGTGATTTATCTTTTACATTAACAGTTTTATTACGGTTAAATTCCACTAGCCATTGTGGAGACCATTTTTCAATTTTTTCGAGATCATCTGTTATCGCAAATCTTACTTGGGTGTATTCGCTGCGAGCGATAAACTGATGCGTTGAGTGACGACACTATTGGGATCGCGAGTTGCAGTTAAAAAACAAGCATTTTCATTGGCCGTTTTAGTACCCGCCCACTCTTACCTGCTAACGTGGTATTGATAATTTATGCACCAACGTTAACTCTGTATCTGAACTCCAAAAACTAAATCACTGCAAAGACAGAGTTCTCACAATAATCGCATCTTCTTTTTTGTGTAAACAATTGTCAAAAACACGCTGTTTAAACAGGTTTAATCCCCAATTCATTTTTCAATATAATACATACTTCATCGATAAATTCAAATCATTTTAACTCTTTAACGCATCAATTTAAGATGAGCCAGTATTTATTTTGTCGTAGCTTATTCCAAAGAATTCACAACAGATATTGACAATAAATATTACATAGCCTATATTGCATTTTATTGAACTTTGACCGATTAATATGACACACTTAAAACTACAAGTGTTCATGTGTTTTCAATCATACCAAAAATTTGAAATTTACGGCATGTAAACGTGTTCAATTTTGGACTGATCTGTGATAAACGTTATTTTGTAACTCACTTAGTCTGTAGAAACATTCATTTTATTTTATGTTCTTCGATATTCATCACACAATATTTACTACTGACGTTGACACTGACTTTCTCTCAAACACGCTAATCGACCTCGGATTGTAAAATTCACGTGCAGATCGAGTCGCAATTTTACAGTTTTCCATGTACATAAACAAACCACACTTCTTCATTTTGCGGAGCTGTTGACGATGTTTCAAAGATTTTCAGTACAGATTTATTGTAAACAAAACAGTGAAGACATATGCTGTAAAACGTCTAATGGATTTCACGGCGTGTCAACCCGAATTTTCCCGTGGATCTACATTTTGCAACAAGTTTTTTGTGAGGAAAAACTGTTCAACTCATGTGATTTTCCATACATACAGTAAATGGTACATTATGAACGGTAACGTAAAATTTATTTGTTCACTAAACAGTTTCTGGCGATTTTTTTTTCACAATGAACTGAATAACATAATTCGATAAGCGAAGTACAATCTGTGACTGATAATCTATATGCGCCGATCCCTGCTTTTAGGGAACTTTTCTTTTTCTTTTCATTAATATTATTTACACATGTATGTGAACATCGCCCCGTTTGTTTAATATCAAATAACTCTGTATGTAATTTTTTAACTTGCTAGTACAACTTCATGAGATGTTTTCTTTCTCCGACATATCTTTCCACGTGTTAGCATCATGTTCTCAACATGCATTTGATAATTGGGCGGGTCTATATAAATGAGCCAATCAGAATCTTTATTTCGAATCACAATTGAAATACACACCGATTAGAAAGTGTCATCACTCAACGCAATGCTACATCGGTCGTAGCGAATACTTTCGTGTAAGATTTGCGATAAAGATATAGCAGGTCCTATTGTATCAGAGTCTACAATTACAAAAAGAGAAGTATCATCAGCAAATAACCTAATTTGATTTTCTAAATTAACAGTTATATCATTAATATATACCAAAAATAAAAATGGACCGAGTACAGAACCTTGGGGAACACCTGCGTTTGTACTTTGTTTTGTAGAAGAGTATCCTTCTAGCAAAACTTTTTGTTCACGGTCAGTAAGATAATTTCCAATCCAATCTAGTATATTTCCATAGATGCCATTTTGTTGAAGCTTATATAATAGACCCCTATGCCAAACCTTATCAAACGCTTTTGAAATATCACAGAAAATAAATCTAACATCTTTCCTTTTGTCTAGATTGCTAATAATAGTATTATATATTTCTAAAAGTTTAAAAATTAAAAATTTACAATATGGTTTCAGCTAGCACATTTTAATACAAATGTAAATACGCAATCAAAATCTTTTGGATTTTTAAATAAAAATGTGAACTAGGAAAAACAAGTGGATCATTAACAGCAGTTCTAAGTTTGTTATCTCCCCAAAGCAAAATATGTGTGTATTAATAATATTTAAATCGCTTATGCTAAGTTATTAAAAGCATTTTTGAATAACTCTTCTCTGGATTCAGCATATTTAGTACATGAGAAAAAATAGTATGTGTCTTCAACCTTTCCCCATGTACATAAAGGACTTTCAACAATATTATTTGAGGAATAAGGAATCAGTCTTTGAGTATTATGAGGTGATAATTTCGGTCGGGGCGTGGTCAAATCCCGTGAATAAAGCCCGAAGTGCTTTGTGATAGATTTTATCACGCTCCGACCAAAATTATCACCTCATAATATTCAAAGAATGATTCCGTATTACTTATATTAATTTATATTATTTCCAATTTGTACACTTTAAAACAGCATTATTTAAGAACCACTATTTTTTTTTATGTAGCACATGCCATGTATCACTGCGCGGCGAAGCCAATATTTTTCGGTTATGCTATAAGACACGCCCATTTTGTGTCACTCATGTTTTATGAAGTTATTGGGTTTTAGGGTTCAAAATTGATTGGTAATGTTATCACAGACAAAGACAATTGAAAATGTAAATATATTTGAATAAGTCACACTTTCGTATGCAAGTATGGCGAGGTTTAGTGTGGATTATATTTTTAATCGTATCTAAAAAAAAAACAATATTGTGGTGGAGGGTTTTTGCGTTTGAAATATTATCGCCAGAGGTGATCATAGCATAAAACGCCATCTTGGATACCGCCTCGCTTCATCAGCTAATTTCTCATTTAAATTGAATTGAGTTCTATTATTCAGAGGTAGAGATATTTTCACCTGTAACAGTTGGACTAGTGATAATCTGTATACTTGTAATCGACATTTGGGTAAGCAGTAATCTTGGAAATTTATCGTGGTATAGTTAGACATATATAGTACAACGTTTGTCAAGGAATTAATTTTGAACACGTGGACGTGATGTTTTTATCAACCTTAAACATTGTTTTGAGTCTAGCTATCTTACGTCTTGAACTTAATTAATATAATGTATTAAATCCAACCTGTTTCAAAGTAAAATGAGCCGGTATTTATAGGCAAGTATTAGTAAACCGGCTATACTAGTCTGACAGCAGATAATTGTACTTGTTTGAGTTTTTCTGATTCCGCGAGAGAACACCCTCCCCAAACCTCTGAAGCATATTGCAAATGTGGCCTGATAAAGGATATGTACATAGGAGAACGTGATTTGCGGTTTAATTTAAATTTGTGTGCTTTTGCTTTTGCTGTCTTTCGTCCATCGTTTAAAGATTTCAGAAAAAAAAGTTTTCCCTGGGTGCTTGTGGAAACAAGTTCTAACAACTTACTATATAGTTTCCCCCCGTATATAGTAATAGTAGTCACACAAGGGCTTGTGTAGAAGAAAAAAATCGTTAAAAAAGTGGGTACCTCGGAGGAAAAATAACAAGGAAGAACGCCATCTTGGATACCGCCTCGCTTCATCAGCTAATTTCTCATTTAAATTGTTAAATTAAACGGTCACGGTCCAGTAGTCCGAAGGTTCATTTGACCGAAGGCCCACTAGTTCGAAGGTTCATTAGTCCGAAAGTCCAGAAGTTCGAAGGTTCATTAGTCCGAAGACCCACTAGTCCGAAGAAAGTATGAATGTATCACGTGAAATTAGTTTGAGAAATCTTTTCGGATTTTTTTCCATCCAACAAATTTTCATTTAAGAATATCAATTCGTCATAAGCATTAATATTAAATGCAAAATAGCTAAAATCATTCGAATTGAACCAGTTGATATTAAATGAATTTGGTTTATAATACCAGAAATTTAAATGTTTGCTTTGGATTTTATTTACTGCAAATAAAGTACGTGTACACAAGTATCGTTTCTCCAAGAGTCTCGAAAAACATGTAGTACTACGTTTTAACCCCATTAAAAATCTGTATTTTTTAAAACTCCCACGCTACTTCTAGAATACAATGCATATGTTTCTCGTTCAAAATATTTATATATATTTTATTCATTCACTTTCTTTAGATTTTATTTTTTTTAACTTAAATTGAGTAGATACTCTAGGATAATATGATTCGTTTTGTTTCAATGTTATTTTTTGTCTCCCGCGCCTTTTATCTTCCCAAGTCAAGAGTTTCTGATCCGCTCCGCTCTACATAAGCCCTTGACCGAATAGGTAAGAAACCTTAAACTCTGGTTGGTGTCATAAAAGTTTGCATGATCCAATGAGAAACGTTGTTTTCAAAATGATGTTAATTGTGCATTGATCAATGTTTAACCGATGTCAAATAATTTTTAGACAAACATACTGATATCAATTTATTGTCCGAGTGAACCATTACGATCACTATTTAAACAACTTAAACAACCTATTGGATCCATCTTTGGTATCCGAAAATTGCATAGCTCTTATTCTCTAATCATATGATTTATAAGCAATTAACTTGCTATTCCTATTTTTAAAAAAACATTACAATTCGAAAACATATCATTCCAAATCTGAACATAACGTTCATGGGAAACAAAAGACAAATTAAAGAGGCAGAAATCTGAATTTTAGAAAAAAAAATAATACATACAAGTTTATGAAAATAATATTATTATTCCATATCTCTATAAAGAGAAAACAATTCATGTTAATTATAGTGCTCTCTTTTCGTTGTATTTTGTGTTCGAAACCTCCAAAAAATTGTTAAGATGAAAAATGATTAATAAAACCTGACCCTTTAAGTTATTCTAACCTGCACAACATTTACTACAGCGAATTTCGGACTAATGAACCTTCGGACTAGTGAGCTTTCGGACTTATGCACCTTCGAACTACTGGGCCTTCGTACTAATGAACCTTCGGGCTACTGGGCAGACCCCAAATTGGACATATGCGCTGATTAGCCTTCCTTTATAAATGATTCTTCTTTAAGATCTCACATCCAGTTTAATTTTATTTACGTCTACATCAACAAATTTTATTTTTCACATAAACAACCGAAATCGACAACTCCCTGGCTTTCTCCATAGCCAATCGTATGACAGAGATCTCACGTGCCGTACTTTCGCTTATATTTAAATGTTTACGCGAGAAATCAACAAGTTTGATAATATTGGTGTAAAAAAGAACTAAACCGAAGGTGATAACTCAAAGAAGAATCATTTATAAAGAGCAAGGAGGTAAGCCGCGTAAGTCAATGTTCCTTTTCCCGATTAAGTGATTTTGATCGACTGTGGCGCTGACATTTTGCATAAAATATCCAAAAAACAATGCCAGTCTTATTAAATAGGCACTTATGAACTCATTCCCGTATATAACTCAATATGGTCAGGATATCGTTTCATTTAAACAATAAAATGCTTTCTTTGGTGATTCATTCGGGATATGAAGGTAGCGACATTGCAGAAAAAATGCATAACCCGCGTTAGCGGGTTATGTAAATTTTTTCTGCAATGATCGCTACCTTCATAACCCGAATGAATCAACAAAGAAAGCATTTTATTGTTTATATTAACATCTTTCTTTTAACTAATTAATAAATTGAGCGTAAAAAGTAAGTAAAATTCACTAAATTACTGTTAATGTACATAAGTACGTTAGCTAAAAGAAACAGCCAAATTGTCTCCTGTGAGACTTTGAGTCTGACATCATCATGGTTATTTCGTGCAGTCCGTGATTTTTCTTAGGTAGTTGTAGGTCTCGACCAATCAATAAACTGGGCGTGTCAATTTCAGTCCTGTCAATTTCTTGTCAGTTTCAGCCGCTGTAGATTTCGACCAATCGATAAACGGGGCGTGTAGATTTCAGTCTGGCTGTTTCTATAGAGCTATGAATTAACTATGAGTCTCCGTAAGAAATAGAGGGAATAATACTTGGTAGATGTAAATATATGACCTTTAACTGAGAAATTAGCTGGGAAATTAGCTGATGAAGCGAGGCGATATCCAAGATGGCGTCCTCCCTTTTTATTTTCAGTAACCCAAAGTAACAAGAGTGTATCTATTATGTCCAAACAGTCCAAACAAACAATTGATAAGATATTTCTAGAAAAATGAATATTCTACAAACAAAGAAAAAATGGCATGCTTCTTCGTCTTCTTTTCCACAGGAACGAACAGGGCTTTATGTAATATTGCGTCTGAATAAATCATAAACGTGTGCCTTAACTTTGTGTGAATTATATCAATATTACGTTTATCAAATGCAAAATATAGGGGGGGGGGGTAGTACGGTGACATTCAATCCAGTCATAAATATATAAACTGCGCCATCATGACTTCAAATTCTTTTATTTTCTTAAAAGCAATATGTTGCATCAGATAAAAATAACAAAAAAGGACAAGGAAAAGAGGGTTGTTCAAGCTACTATCCCAAGAATTATTACCGTATTTATCAAGTTTTTTCTCTATATTTCTTATGCTTGACGGAGCATTGTAATCCAGTATAATTGTATCCATCTTAAGATTTATTCTTTTGATGGTTTCTTATATGCGTTCTCTTTTTTTTGATATTTTAATCGGTGCATCCCGAATTTGACGTTTGAAGCTGAGAATAATTATGTTTATCTAATTGCAATTGTGCACGCCAAATAATAGCTGCAATAATGTAGCCCTCTCCGATTTTTTTTATCTAAAAATTATTGCAGTTATCCAAAAGCCAAATAATAAAAATGATTTTATTACCTCATATTTCATGCATATACAAGAATAAAATACAGGACCATTAAATTCTCAGAAAAATAGCTGACAATAACTTTGTATAATTATGACACCCATTATTTTGATAACATTTGTGCAAAACGGGAAGATACACTATATAAAAAGTTACTTATATTAATGTGTTCTCTCTAGTTAATGTATCTCTTCGGTTTTTATATTGGCGGTTCGTCGAAAACTCAAGGTACGCATCCTGCCATCCTTTAAAAAAAAATACTAATGGGACTGTTGATCATGCTATGTGTTTACAAATCATCCCTTACACAAGATACAATTAATTGCGCAATTTTCTTGGAATTTGATAGAAATACCGGTATATAAATACATATACTAAGACAGAAAGCAAAACAGTTTCAAACCCTGGGTGTATGAGTAGGTAAGACGATAGTTTTTCTTCTTTTCATTTCTTTTTATCAAATACTTTTCATCTATATATTTAGCTAAATTATTTATTTTTTTTAATCAGCAGTACAATTATGATGTATTTAATATAATGTGGTACATGTATACTTTTTAAAGCACATTTTAAAGAAGAGTTAATTTTGACCGATGTATAATTTGCCGAGTTTAGGATATTGTGGAATGTCATTAAAAATTTTCACGAATGTCATTACTTATTTTTTCGACGATATCAACGCATTTTGGTATAAAATTATTGGTCCCAAAATTAAATAATAAATTTGAGAAATTTCAAAAGTGCGTTGAATAACACTGTGCTAAATGTACTTTACATATACTAATTATTGAGCCTATTATATTATAATTACTATATATGTGTGTGTGTATATATATATATATATATATATATATATATATATATATATATATATATATATATATATATATATATATATCTATTTTCTCTTTGGTTTTTTTCTTTCTATCGTTATCTTGTTATTTAAATAAATCCTTTATTACTATATTCTTTATAAATCAGTAAAATGTCCATGTAAAACTTGAAAAGTATACACTATTAGTATTATAAATATTTATACCTTGATCTCAAATGATTATAGGGGCATAAGTCTAATAAGCTGTTTCTGTAAACTTTTTACTTCAATTTTAAATAACAGGCTTATAAATTGGGCTAATGAAAACAATGTTATTACAGATGCTCAATTCGGGTTTCAACCCAACATAGGTACTGCAGAAGCTATTTTTTGCCCGTCCTCAATTATTAGTATGTCTCTACGCAAGAAAAAAAAATTATATTGTTGTTTCATTGACTTCAAAAAAGCATTTGATACTGTAGAGCGTTTTAAACTTTGGCAAAAACTTGGAATGTATGGTATCAGAGGAAAGTTATTAAATGTTATACGTTCTATGTATAATAATATGAAATCATGTATTAAGACACCAAGAATGTTATCTGATGTTTTTGAAAATTCACTTGGTCTTCTACAAGGGGAGGTCTTGTCCCCCATTCTTTTCTCATTCTATGTCAATGATTTAGAAATGGAGTTCATTAAGAATGGTAATGTCCCTTTGCAAGTACAAGAATTAAATCTCTTTACGTTAATGTATGCTGATGACATGGTGTGTTTTGCTGAATCTGTACATGAACTTCAACTTATGTTAAACACTTTACATGATTACGCTTCAAAATGGGACTTGGCCATTAATACAGATAAAACTAAAATTGTTGTATTTAGAAATGGAGGTAAAATCCATGAAAACGAAAAATGGCATATACACACTGGTGTTTTATTGAACTATAATGGAAATTTTAATGTAACACAAAAACAGTTAGCAAGTCAAGGCAGAAAAGCAATGTTCTGTCTAAGATCTAAGGTTAGTCAATTGAATTTAAGTGTTGAAACTATGTTCTCTCTTTTTGACACTTATGTAAGTAGCATTTTGAATTACGGATGTGAAGTTTGGGGAAACCACAGTGCGCGTGACATTGAGAAAATACATTTAGAATTCATAAAAAATGTTTTGTGTGTTAGAAAAAATACAAATACGTCTATGGTGTATTTTGAAACCGGCCGGTTGCCGTTGAAGATTGTACGCTATTTTCGGATTTTTAAGTTTTGGTTTAAATTATTACAAAGTAGAAACTGTATTATTAGGTCATGTTATGACAAAATGTTTGAAGAGTGTGAACAAAAATCAAAAAATGTATCAAACTGGGTGTCAGATATCAAGGACAAATTGCTTGAAATTGGTTTAGGCCACATATGGGCTGAACAAGACAAAATTTGTTATAAAAGCCATTTTTTACTTATAAAACAAAGAATTATTGACAATTTTGTGCAAAATCTTATTGCAGATATAAATAGTTCATCTAGATGTATGTTATATAGAAACATTATTGACCATTTTTCATTACAATATTATCTGGTGAAACCCATTCCTTGTATTTACAAAAAACAACTCAGTAAAATCAGAATGTCATCACATAATTTATCTATAAAAAGTGGACGCCATAGAAATATTTTGCGTAATAACAGAATATGTGAGTTTTGTAGATCAGAAATTGAGGATGAATATCACTTTGTTTTAATATGTCCACGCTACCAGCAATTACGAGTCAAATATATCAAAATGTACTATTGGAAAAAACCATCGATGTATAAATTTATACAGCTATTATGTGTAAACAATGTCAAAGAACTCTGTAACTTAGGGAAGTTCTTGCATCATGCCTTCAAACTACGTAATGATTGATATATTAATTATTCAACAAATGTTGTAACTAAATCCATGTGTTGTACATTCTCCAATGATATTATTATTATACTACCTACTCATTGTTGCTATTACCATATTGTTACTAAATCCCAGCACTGTGCTGCACATATTTTGTTAAAACCATTTCATATGCAATAAGATGTATGTCTTACGCAATAAAGAAAGTTGAAAGTTGAAATGGAGAGAACTAATATAGGCTATTTTTGCATGCTGTTCAATCCGTGTTCATTTATATACTTATATGTATATTTTTTAATAAAATATTTCTTAAAACTAAAAGTGCGTTGAACACACTTTGAAACAATTACGCACTTTGAAAAAAATTTGAAACACATTTTCAAAGTGCATATTTTGAAAAAAAAATGTTTTTCAAAGTGCGTTATGAAGGTACATAATTTGAAAAAAAAATGTATAAATCATAAATTCTGTGATTCCATTTTTAATTAGTTGAAAATACTTATGAATATAAACCGATTTTAAGAACGGGGAGATGATAACCAAAGATAGTTCAACCATCTCTGCTGTTAATATATTGAAGAAAAAAAAACGAGCTGGTCAAACTATGGTTTCTCCAACGGTATGTTAAATTTTTTTTAAGCGTCTAAACAAAAACTTTCTTTTCAAATACATACCAAATAAATCACTTCACAGTCAGCAACTATTTAAAATTTGTTACACATTGATCATTTTCGGTTCTGGCATTTTCCATTGTTTTGTACCAAATAATGGATCCTTTTAGAGGATAAAGTTAGCTGCATAAATATTGACAAGTTAAAAGATGAAAGAAAGGACGGGCAGTTTCTAAGCGATGCTGTGTATCTCAGTTTTAAATAATGTGTGATTTGTTGAACTATGTGTGCGTATGAGAAAATATTTGATCGAGAAACTGTTTATCAAGTTATCTGTTTAAAGGTATAAATGCCGTTTTTAACGGCATCTTTGCGATGTTGAAAACCAGACTCAAATTTTGTCAGCATTACTAGATATATGAAAAAGAAGTTTCTAGAAAAGTACTATATATGATTTGAGCCGAATTTGACTCATATCATATACACTCAACAAAACTTCTAAGTGTCACCCAGTATAATGTATTTCCTATATGAAATAGGCACATTTATTTGTCTTGCCGTCATGGTGACTGATTTCCACTTAACTTTCAAATTGTTTAGAACTATGCATTAACCTTGACCTAAGGTTGCGACCCGAGATGTTGACCTTTGCTCAATATCACTAACACTTCCGGTTTGGTTCAATTTGCTCATAGCTTTTGAATTGTTTTAAGATGCCGGTGAAAATGATATTACGCTTAAGAAATAGAAAAATTATATCAAAATAACGCAATCTGATTAAAATCAGCCGTTCTGATACGCTACCGCTCTCGAACATCTGAAACAAGCCGCTTAGAGGTCACGTCCGAACGACCCGACAATCTAAATATTTAAATATAAGGTCGTGACCTTTTTGACCAATGATAATCCCCGTCTCTTAAGGACTATCGAGTGAAGTAAATAGCAAGGTAAATATAACCGCACAGATATATGGGAAATTATCTGCTGGCAGAGTTTTGCTAGCCACGATTTGATTGGCTTATCGAAAGGTCGTTCGGACGTGACCTCTAAGCGGCTTGTTTCAGATGTTCGAGAGCGGTAGCGTATCAGAACGGCTGTTTTAATCAGATTGCAAAATAACGTTTCCTTCGGATTACTTGATATTTGAAACAATGTCCAGATCAAAACAAACAGCAAATTTAAAGTGAATACGATATTAAGCATGCGCAGAAAAATACCAATTTCATGTTTTGACGTTTCGTCACGGGTAAATGATTTCAATCGGTGTTGTTTTATTTTATCTGTTTAATTGATGAGAAGACACATCAGTTACGAAATGCTGAAAATTTCACATCATTTTATTTCAGCATAATTTCAAAATCATTTATTTATTAGGGTGAACACTTAGAAGTTTTGTTGAGTGTATAGTTCTTTGCAATTAACGAGGTATTAGCTATAATTTGAAAATGAATAACGGATAATGCATACATTCATAAACGATTAATGTTTGAGGTTGATTTGCGCGGGAATAGTAATTCAGAAAAGAAGCTTGCACAACGAGGTAAAACGACAGGTTTGTTTACAGTTGTTTGAATTCAGATATAATCAAAGAACTGAAAGTACTGGAAAGCGCTAATCCGGGAAGAAAGTGTTAAAAATATACCGAATGTTATGAAAATACATGTACAGAAGCATATTTGAATCGGGATTTGTTCGTTATTGTAAAAATTCACGTACTCAGAATTCTGAAATGATACAGAATTTGGATATGCCTTAGTTATAGAATACATGAATCTGTTCACTGATTAATGCATGCTGTCGTGTTACAGTGAAAACAAAATGCAGATGACTTTTTAAAAAATCATACTCACAGCATTTAATGTTATGTAATTAAATTGTTCCGTCCGGATAGAAGTAGCAATAATAATACTAGTAGTTTATATAAATTTGAAACGTTTGGTAAGCCGGGCGAAAAGTTTCAAGACTTTACCGTTTAAAAGCACTAAAAACCTATTCATATCACAGAGTTATTCCAATTATTACTTAACATCTAAGTCACATCTCAATGCATATAACCTCCATTTTTTTCAAAATTTTAATTGGAAAGAAATCATTATCATGAATGTGATATCTTTAGGAGCACCCTTATCCGATATATAATAATGATATTCATTAAATGAAATTTGTTGCCAATTTAATACTGATAGAACAAATGTATCTGCATGCAGGATAACTTAAATGTATACATGTAGAAGATATCATTATAAGTTCTCCCTACTGCATAGTTATGAGTTCTCCCGAGTACGACTTCTCCGGGGTATGACTTCTCTAGCATCCGCCAGTAGATGGCGGTATTTCGGAAATGCTAAAACGAAAGTGGAAGTAGGGTTAGAAATCTGGCGACAAAAAAGCGCTGCAGCTATGCTTAGCGCTTTAAAAAGGACTGTGTGCTTTTAACAGAAAAAATATCAGATAATGTCATCTGCATTTTATGAGGGTAATTGCGTCTCGATGTCGATGACAATCGATTAGAGCTCTTTTGCAATTGACTATTTTATTATTAACATTTGACAACATATGTACATGTAATTATAAAATATAACGTCAAAATTATCCCTTCTGAGGCCCCTCGACTCAAAACATATACAATTTTTCCAGTGATAGCTATACAAGTTTTATCATATTCAGACAATGAATAGCGTATCATAGACATGAGCTTCATTTGCTTTATTAGTAAATATCTTATTTAACAAAGAAAACACACCGCTGTGTGACCCACTTGTCTATAGAAGAATGCTGTTAAAACATTAAGTTTCTATAACACGTGTCCACCGCTCAAAGTGGTCTCCAATAGAAATTCTCATTTTACAAGATTCTCTGTCAAACCTTTTTTCCTTTTTTTTCTCTCCGAACACGATATTCCACTGCCAACGGACCGACCACGTTATCGCTTCGACAGCTTGTGTACGTTCTAAAATTAGCTTGTCACATCACGTGCTTATGAATATTTCAAAGTTGGGCGTTTGTTGACCGGCCCAGTCAGTAAATAAATTATTTAGAATTTATATTTAATACTTTTTATTGCGTTTGATTTAAACTGTGTAATTTGCAGAAAGTGTATAACTTTTATAGCTTAATTGAAAAACGCAAACATTTCTTTCTTTTAAAATTTTCATTTCAAACGACATATATACCTTTAAAGTGACACGGTGACTCAAAATAGATGTTTTACTTTTTAATTTTGACAACGGAAATAAGAAGAGCTACTCGAAATTTCATCACACGGAAGGTTTCACGCATCATAAGTCATCACATATCAATTTACAAGTCATTTATCACACATATAAACAAACGGTGTTATTTTAGACATTGGTTTAGTGTCACGTGATTGCGATTTCTGTCTAAAAATATTACAGTGGGATTGACACACTGAAAAAAGAATTTGAATTTGAAGCTATTCGATGTCTGTGGTAAGAAATATGCATCAATAGAGAATGCATCTGAATAAATATATAGTTCTTGAAGACATCATGATGTATGCCACGCTGCAGTATTTACATTCCCCTACGCTTGTGTGGCTATGAAGCGGAAGGAAACTCAATATATTTATGTTGGCCCACCGCTTATTATATTTTTCTCTTTTTAGATTGATTTATTTAAGGAATAATGAATCATTCTTTGAGTATTATGAGGTGATAATTTCGGTCAGGGCGTGATACAATCCAATAAAGCCCAAAGGGCTTTATGATAGATTTGATCACGCCCCATTATCACCTCATTAATATTAAAAGAATGATTCCTTATTACTTTTATTTATATAATTTTCAGCAATTTTACGATTAAATATTTGAATATAAATAAGCAAACCCCTCTTGTGCCCCAATAATACGTCATCTGAATTTATTGGACTGTATAGTACAAAATCGATACGTAGTGTTATCACGGGCAAATGCACTAAAAAATGTAAATGTAAGTAATTCGATTAAACCTTGAACATTTTTTTCAAAGTGCGTTAATATTGACGATCTCAACGGACTTTGAAATATTTTTTTTTCGAAGTCTTGGTTCCAAAATGAACGCACTTTGAAAAAAAAAATTTAATGTGCGTCGTAACATTAGTACCATGTTGAAGAGAACAACATATATATATATATATCTTTTTTGTATATTTATTTACCAGATATCCAACCATATTTGCACCATGTTGAGAATAACAACCTTCCTGCCTTGTGTGGTATGTTGCGAACGTTTGGTCGCTTTATTTTGATTTTCTTGGATGCATACATGCATTTCTACATTAATTTATAATCTAAAATTAGAGTTACTGCTTAATAATTGCATCTTTTAATTTTTTGAATAAGACATTTTACAGTAAACAGTATCCAATTCTTAGTGTTTGCAATTCAAATACATATTAATATAGTCTCACAATACATTAATAAGTCAACTTGCAGAGAGCCATTTGTCGGTAAAGCGAGTTTAATTGTTTCTTCAGTCAGATTTCAGCGTTAATTGAGATGTTAGTATTGTAACTTACATGTTTTCTTATATCATGTTATATCAATACATGTTTATGTTGCCGATAAATGTTTTCTGTATGTTTTGTAATGTTTTGTAATGTTTCGTGTGTAGTTTCTGTATCCTTCGGTTGACTATTATATATGTATACTGTACTTACCAGCAGTCGGGGAAATATAATTTAACGTATCTTTTATTAGTTTTACTTTTACCGACCCAAGGCGAATGCACTTCATTTAAATTCAGTGTTTCCCATGATGAGGCTTGTTTGCCCCAGTTTTAAGACAGAAAAACGCAGTTATCCTTCGTTTTCAGTAGGCTTGGCGGTGGTCAACATTTTACTCACAAGATCCACCTGACATGTAAAACATTATTTCCTTTAGATTTTTCCATCCATTGTTTATGTTAATTAAGTTGTTTAAGCTCAGAAATTTAATATAATTGAAGATTTTCATTTTATTCAAATATTTCCTTATATTCCTATACCAATCTCTCACCATGCAGAGTGCGTTTTACGCTTCCGTTGGTTGAAGATGGATCGGTTCAAAACTTGAAGCTTGTCGGTGAATATTGATCTAATTTACCCAATAAATGTATTTACATGGGCATGACATGCAGATATTTAGTGAAGGGAATTATCGGGCTACGACATGAGGTCACCGATTTTACCGATAGATGTAGTTTGATAGCACATTTCAACAAATATTCATCGGCAGTACCCCTCGGCTGGCAGACGAAGTTAGCAACCTTGTTGTATTATATACATAGGGGATATGATTTTTTTTTCAAAATGTTTGTTTTAAGTAATTTTGTGGAATGATTATATACATTAGATTATAAATATGTCATATAAAGATAATTTAAAGGAAAGAATGAGTAAAATCCCGGGAGTATAGGTACTTGGGGGTGAGGGATGGAGGGGGGGGGGGGGTCGGTCCTGTCCTGAAGCACCTGTGCTAAAATCAAACTGTTTTGTATGGTGGCATATCTCTGCCCCCTGTGTGCAAGTTATTTTTCTATAAATTATATCAACATGCAAGATAAATATGTTGACATGCAAGATAGTTATGTCAACATGCAACTTAACTATGTTGACATGCAAGAAAATTGCAATCAAATAAGAATGATAAAAAATCTCAAATATCGCTAACATGTGACATACAAGATGCTAGATGCTAACTATTTTGTTATGTCGACATGCAACTTCTTTATGTTAACATGCAACTTCTTTATGTCGACATGCAACTTATTTATGTTAACATGCAACTTCTTTATGTCAACATGCAACTTATTTATGTTAACATGCAACTTCTTTATGTCAACATGCAACTTATTTATGTTAACATGCAACTTCTTTATGTTAACATGCAAGATAAATATGTTGACATGCAACATATTTATGTCGACATGCAACTTAGTTATGTTGACATACAACTTATTAGTTGCATGTCAACATATTTATCTCGCATGTGAACATAACTAAGTTGCATGTCAACATATTTATCTCGCATGTGAACATAACTAAGTTGCATGTCAACATATTTATCTCGCATGTCAACATAAATAAGTTGCATGTTGAAATAAACAAGTTGCATGTTAACATAAATAAGTTGCATGTTGACATAAATAAGTTGCATGTCAGCATATTTATCTTGCATGTTAACATAAATAAGTTGCATGTCGACATAAATAGGTAGCATCTAGCATCTTGGATGTCTCATGTGGGCGATATTTGAGATTTTTTGAGATTTTTTATAATTCTTATTTGATTGCAATTTTCGTGCATGTCAACATAGTTATGTTGCATGTTGACATAACTATCTTGCATGTCAACATATTTATCTTGCATGTCGACATAATTTATAGAAAAATAACTTGCACACAAGGGGCAGAGATATGCCACCATAGTTTTGGCTCTCAGACCTTTTGATTCGTTATTACATCAAGGCTCTGAAGAAACCGAATAATTTCGTTTTAATTGTCTTAATCTCGATTTAAATGAATATCCGACAGTCGGTACTTTATATCTGTTTATACTTTATTAGTTTAGAATATGAAGATAATAAAATATGACGACCAGACCGAGCATCACACATGTATGTTTGTTACAGCATGTTAAGGATATATTGATACAAATAAGACTAAAGTTCTTTATTTTTTGTTGTTGTTGTATGATATAAACGAACCAAATTATAGATCAAATTACATGCACTGCTACAATCTTTACAGGTATGTTTGTTGGTATTTGGAACGAGTCGAATTAATTGTTTTCCTAGAGGTAAGAAAATGCCAACATAGATATCTCTCTATATCTGGTAACATTTAAGTAATATGGAAGAGCTTTTTAAACACAATAATAGTTTGACTCACCCAAATATAATAAAGTAAAACAAACAGCATAGAGTTTTAAGCAAGTTTCTCACAAACCACATGTGTAAATGTTTAGATACAAAGTACTTGTTGTTATTTCAATATCATTTCTGAGATTAAGCATTGTGTGAGAACACGGGAAAGGGAGAAGAGACATTTATCATGACTTACAAAATAGATGAAATTTATGTTGGAAATCATCATCTTTGAATGTGGTGTACACATAATCATTTCTTCAATAAAACTGGAGTATTTCTATGAGTACGGAAACGGAAAAGTGTATGGATCTTATCAGCCCGAATTTCCGTGGAGCTACAGTTCAGCAACCAGAACTTTCCCTATAATTTTCAATGAAGTGCAACCCCCCCCCCCCCCCCCCCCGCTAAAATACAGTTGCTTCTTGCCCTAGTCGAACACGGGATAAGGACATGGTCTGAATGAATATTACATTTAAAACGTGCCTTAAACTATATATTTTTATACCTCTGTTGCAATTTGATATCAATAATATTTTTTGTAAATATAGTCTATAAATTAAATACAAGACGTACCATGATATACGCCTTTCCTCCCTGCACATTGAGCGATACCATATGTTGCCAGTAATAAAATGTATCGCTAGCGCATTAATAGTCATTATAATGCCGCAAAAACATTGTTTAGAGCAGAGAAATACATGTAAGTGAGATAGATTGAAAACCAGTTTGAGTGTTTTTCGATACTGCTTTTTAAAAACCTAATCTAACAAAAGAACTGAAATAAATTGAAAATGTGTACTTTTTCTTCGTCTCTTCTTTGCTTGTTTATCTCTGAACCATCAGAGAGTGAAACTGTGTTTCATCTGTTTGTTGATGCATTAGAACCATTTTAACAGGAGCTTGGACTTTGGGTAGTTGTGTCAAACAGCAATGTGACGTAGCCTGTCTATTTCATTGCTGGCCACCCGTTCTATAAATTATCAGAGTATTAAACAAGTTTTAATCTCCAAAACGGGTTATACTATAACATCCAAAATAGGATATAAATTCGAAGTGCAAAAAATAAAAAAAAAATTTTGGTAATTTTTTAAAATAAATCTGCATATCATTATATCAAATGCTACACCTATTAGTTAGATTGATCCCCAAGAAGTTTATGATTCTGAAGGATTAATCTTTGTAACAGTACGGTTATATTAAAAAACTGCTTTATTAAAAGTTGTTACATTCCATGCAAAATAAAAACAGATTATTCTTTGCAGTTCATTTATACACCATTTTGGGATATTATATACAAAAACAGGCTATTATTATTTTTTTGGTAGACTGGTCCCAGCATGTTTAAAAATGTCAAAGGAGTTTCTTTGATATAGGAAATTATCATGGTAGAATTTCATAATTTTGAAATGAAAAATCAGCAACTGTGTCTAAACAACAATTATAAAGCATTAACAGAACTGGAGTTAAAGTACAATTCTACTACAGTTATTGCCGAGATCAAAGAGATGCCGCGGACATTATTCTCCAATATACCACGAACGTCATCAGTAAATTATCAGATCAGAAATACCTATCTGTCTTGCACTGATCATGAATGTACAACTTCAAACCGTAAAAAGTTTTAAAACCATGTCAATTTCACGTGTAAGTTCCAGTCAAAACGATGTGTATTGCCTCAAATGTTCATTTTTAAGAGATCAATGCGGCTGTTCCTAGGCACTCCCTAGCACATTTTCACTGCGTGTTTTTACATAAAATATATATAACGTGTAGAAGTAATATTCGTATTAAATTGCCCTTCAAATATTAGGTATATGATTCAAAGATATTTTATAAATACGTGTAGAGTATTAAAAATCCAGAGAAAAATGCTGTCGTCTGCATGTGATTCCTTTGATCGATACACATGTAAACATTACTAACAAAACCGTTGGGGTTACACGGAACAGCCGTCAAAATGACCTAGATCGTCTCTCTATAGATATTTTATAAATACGTGTAGAGTATTAAAAATCCAGAGAAAAATGCTGTCGTCTGCATGTGATTCCTTTGATCGATACACATGTAAACATTACTAACAAAACCGTTGGGGTTACACGGAACAGCCGTCAAAATGACCTAGATCGTCTCTCTATAGGAGAAACGATCTGTAGAAATACTGGGCTGTTAGTAGAATAGAAATAAAGTTCTTGTTATCGTGAATGTTGCAAAATAACCTCCTCGGCTTTTATATTTCAAAACAACATTTCTCGACCTCGGAGGTTATTCTGCAACATTCACGAAAACTCGTACTTTATTTCTTAAATAGAACCATTCTAACAAGACCTTGGACTTTCAGTAGGACGTAACTATCTATTCTTGCGTCAAAACAAGTTAAAAATCACGCTGGTTTCAAGCGAAATATACACCGATTGCGTAGTCTTAGCTCAAAAGCCAGACAAATCTTGTTGATTTCAATGAGCTATGGCCGGGTGGCCAGCAATGAAATAGACAGGCTACGTCACATTGCTGTTTGGCACAACTACCCAAAGTCCAAGCTCTTGTTAAAATGGTTCTAATGCATCAACAAACAGATGAAACACAGTTTCACTCTCTGATGGTTCAGAGATAAACAAGCAAAGAAGAAACGAAGAAAAAGTACACATTTTCAATTTATTTCAGTTCTTTTGTTAGATTAGGTTTTTAAAAAGCAGTATTCAGGTGAATTATTCAACCCATATGCATGTAGCTCCCACTCCCTTCCATGTTTACAATGAAGTTTATGATTACTTGTTAATTTGTTGTTATGTGTTTTTGAAAGCGTCGGATGGGAATAAGGAAAGTGAGAACTTGATGCATATTTTGCGCAGTCTCAAACTTGAGGTAAATTTTGTTATATATGGGTATGAATATTTTGCACATTTTTTTTTATATTTTAATAATTGGTAAATTTATCGTTTAAGAAGAATGTAGTGTTTGAATTATCACATGATATTTGCGTTTTGTTTAACATGTAGTTTATATATTACAGTTTAATAATTTTAAACTACATGTATGTATCTCTTGTAAGTGCAATGATATACTTTTTCATTTCTGTTGGATTTCTCTCCAGTTATCCAAAGAAAATAATGGGGTGAGAGGCCCACAAAGCGATTCACAAAAGCGAGAGATCACCTCTGACCAAAAGAAATATCTTGATGCCCATAATGCAGCGAGGTCAAATGTCAGCCCGAGTGCAGCCAATATGAAGAAAATGGTAACAAGTTGGATGGTCAACAATTAACACTTAGATCAACCTAACATTTTTAGATATGATTTGTTTTTCTATAAACTATTCTTTGGTATATATTTTACATTCTAAATTTGGGTATTTTCCTATATTTTTATATAGAACCATTTTAACAAGAGCTTGGACTTTGGGTAGTTGGTGTCAAACAGCATTGTGACGTAATCCTGTCTATTTCATCGTAGGCCACTCAGCCATTGATCATTGAAGTCAGCTTTTGAGCAAAGACTACGCAATCGTTGTATATTTCACTTGAAACCAGCGTCATTTTTAACTTGTTTTGACGCAAGAAATAGATAGTCACGTCCTACTAAAAGTCCAAGGCCTTGTTAAAATGGTTCTAAAGCTCGCCTTCTAAAGGAGATCAACACAGTCTAAAAATGGCCACGACCATCGAGCCCTCTTAAATCCTAGTAACCACAAAGATATGCCAAGACAGCTTAGTTTCTTCCTTGGTATCCCGACCCCACGGGGGCCAAAGACCCATATCGATCCATAATATTGCTATATTGCAGTTTAACTTTCAATTATTTAACATGGATCTTTGCATCGCTCAGCCGGGATCTAGGACACAGAAAAGTTTTCTATGATTTGGCATTAAAATTTTTTGTTTAGCATGTTTTGCTGGAGTGAATCATTGTTCAGCTTTTTCATTGCGCATCCCGCAATTTTCCGTCTGATTTTTTTCCCGCCTGGAATCTCAAATATACCTCGCCCTCGCCCCCCCCCCCCCCCGAAACAAAAACCAGGCTGAAGCTAGCAGCCACTAACAGCAGCCACTAAGCCCGTAGAAGCTAGCAGCCAATAAGGAAAATCATCACGGTACTGAGAGTACTCGAACCGAAAATTATATTTTACTTTATTATCGGCATTCTTTAATTAATAATAAGATTTATGCATGAATAATTTGTATGGGCATTGACAACTTCGGAGGCAGTAAAGCTCGCCTGAATAAGAATTATAAATGCGTTTGTGTTTAATGAAATTAATGAATATTGGTATTTGTCTATACGTGTGCTTAAAAATTGATCACCGGGTCTGTTTACTTCTCTCCGGAAATAACATGCATCGAAAATTCAGAAAAGTAGTCTAATTATTACAAAAAAAGACTATCAGACATCTTATTATTGTGATTAAATTCTCATAAAAAATTAGCCTCTGTCAAAAATAAAAACGAAGCAAGAAAAATCAAAAGGTTAAATTGGGATTATTTTGTGTCAGCCATATTTTGACGTGAACCTTCAAGAAAAAAAATTCAAAGATATATACAAGAGACTATTTAGCTCACCCGAACTTTGGCATTTTTTAGCATTTCACAATGATATAGGGGTGAAAAGTGGACCATTATGTCCTTTATCTTTGAAGTGTGGATCAAACGGATTACAGGGCAGTGAAGGGGACCTATAGGACTATTATTTCTCGGTCTCAAATATGGGCTGTAGGGGTACCACCAAGTGGCTCCCACGGGTTCGGGCTAATTTCAGGGGTTTATATCTCACTTGAGTTTAGGGGTCATAGGCGCCCTCTAACGCTTGTTATGGATACCTCTTGAGGTCCTCTACTTAACCCAAGTGTTTCCAGGTTCTTGTGATCAAACTCAAGTGAGATATAAACCCCTGAAATCAGCCCGAACCCCTGGGAGCCACTTGGTGGTACCCCTACAGCCCATATTTGAGACCGAGAAATAATAGCCCTATAGGCCCCCTACACTGCCCTGTAATCCGTTTGATGCACATGCACTTCAAAGATAAAGGATATAATGGTCCACTTTTCACCTCTATATCATTGTGAAATGCTAAAAAATGCCAAAGTTCGGGTGAGCTAACTGGCCCCTTTTGTATATATCTTTACATTTTTTTTCTTGAAGGTTCACGTCAAAACATGGCTGACACAAAATAATCCCAAATTAACCTATGGATTTTTCTTGATTGGTTTTCATTTTTGACAGAGGCTAATTTTTTTTATGAGAATTAAATCACAATAATAAGATGTCTGATAGTCTTTTTTTGTAATAATTAGACTACTTTTCTGAATTTTCGATGCATGTTATTTCCGGAGAGAAGTAAACAGACCCGGGGATCAATTATTAAGCACACGTATAGACAAGTACCAATATTCATTAATTTCATTTTATAATTCTTATTCAGGCGAGCTTTACTGCCTCCGAAGTTGTCAATGCCCATACAAATTATTCATGCATAAATCTTATTATCAATTAAAGAATGCCGATAATAAAGTAAAATATAATTTTCGGTTCGAGTACTCTCAGTACTTTGATGATTTTCCTTATTGGCTGCTAGCTTCTACGGGCTTAGTGGCTGCTGTTAGTGGCTGCTAGCTTCAGCCTGATGAAACAAAAACCTCTAGATCGGCGTATGTATGTACTGTTACAAGCCCGGTGGTAATGCTAGGCGGTGTGTGTGGCATACAGACAGTTTTCCACAAATTTTTAAAAAGTAAAGGGAATCGTTCTTTTGCCCCAATCCCACCTCTGTAACTATATGAACTCTCCTGTTGAAATTTTTAACCCATTTTAACTTGACTGAGATGAACACCAATTAACAACCTTAATTTCCTTTAATGTTCTAATCTCATTTCTCTTGTTACAGTTTCACTTTAAGAGCCTATTTGATATGGTTTTTCCCCTTCTCATAGAAATGGAGTGACGAGCTAGCAGTTGTTGCTCAGAATTACGCAAATAAATGTATCTATGGACATAACTCCGCCAGAACTATAGAAACCAACCGTCTGACGTCACAGTTCAGCTATGTTGGTGAAAACCTACACGCGACAACAGAAAGTAAAAATTATCTTAACTTGGTTTGATTTTTCAAAATTGAATTGAATTGGTAATGCTAGACGGTGCTGGTAATACTATATATTTTCTGTGATGTGAAGGTACTGTTGACCCAACTTATGCGGTAGAGAAATGGGACAGCGAAAAGAAGGACTATACATACAGCTCCAATACCTGCTCTGATACGTGTGGACATTACACGCAGGTAAATTAAAGTAGATTGTAGACATTTTCGTATATAGAGATGAAAGTAATGTTACACGTTCCGTGCAAAGCAATAAAATTAACAACAAAATAAATTCAAATTTTGAGTTGATAATTGGCCGCCCACTCAGCCTTTTAAATGTAAGGCGTGTTAATATTTTGAATACTTACAAGGTTGTAATAGACTAAATTATATGGTTTGTAGGTAGTTTGGGCGACTTCCGAATACCTGGGATGTGCAAGTAAAACTTGCCCTTCCATTTCTGGTTTACCGTCTTCATACAATGGTGGAACAGTTGTCGTTTGCAACTACGGAAATGGGTAAAAAGTTGTCACTTACACCTGGGGTTGCGAGTATTTCACTGATATCTATTGACATATATTTTTTTAAAATTATTTAACCATTTTAGTGGGAATTACAAAGGAGATAGGCCGTATGTATCCGGTACCCCGTGCAGTTCCTGTACCAGCGGGTATTCCTGTTCTGGCAATCTCTGTGTCAAAGGAAGTGACACATCTTCCAGCAGCGGAAGTGGTGGATCTACATCAACTGACACAGAAAACGAACAAATTCCCGGTGAGAAAACTCCGCACGCTTTCTTCCTCAAGCAGAATATTAAAGACGTGATTACGCCCACTGAAAATTTTTCGTTAAAAACGCAAAGTTCAATTTTTTTTCCTACAATGCTCTCAATTTTCATACCCTCATAACCTGTATGAATGCGCGGATCTAGAGGGGGTGAAAGGGGGTTTACATCCCCCCTATCCCGGAAAATCCACACTTGTAAAATTTCCATTGAAAATTATCGAAAATAGGATTCGACCCCTTCCCCTATCCCCGGACAAACACAATAATTCCCTGGACCCCCATTCCCCTAGAAATTATTATGGATCCGCGCATGTGCATAAACCACAGAAGAAAGCAATATCATTGTATATGCATTTTTTCTTTGCAACCGGATGCAATGTATCCTTAATATACATATAACTGTAAACCGATTCCAGACAAGGACTGCTACACCGGTGACGGGTCGTCCTACTCTGGCACTGTTAGCACAACTGTCAATGGTAAAACCTGCCTGAAATGGTCCGACGTGATCTCCTTCCTTCCCAACAACAACTACTGCAGAAACTACTTTGGCAAGGATGGTTTTACTGAGCCGGTGTGTTACATACAAGCTGGTACCTATCTTGTGGAGTCATGTGGAATCCCGAAATGCGGTAAGATATTTTTACTGGAAACGCATTGAATTTAATGATCATAATTTAGTACAATTTTGCGCGATTTTTTTAAATTGTCCTTTAATCAAAGTATACATAATAGTCCGCAAATTTATGAAATATAATAAAAAGAAAATTTGCTCTATAAATTTTGATAATTTTGGTACGTAATCGGTGTGAAAATAGATATATTTAATTTCTTGAAATTGTGTTTTAAATTGTCTAAAGGATTCCATAAATGTAAATTTTATGATATTCAGTGCTCTTGTATATTTTCAGATTAAACAGAAAGCAAGACGCTATGGATATGCCAATCGAAAAATTCTGATGAAAAAACCCCCCACAAATGTTAAATGAAATCTATATACTTTTATAACTACAAGCATCTGAAAATAAATGATTGAAATCATGCAAAAAAAAATTATTGGAATCTTTTTTATATAGTTATATATATGAAACATAAAGATATTTTCTTTGGTGGTTCATATTGATGTAAAAGAAGAGGCCATTGCAGAAAAAATATGGACAACTTCACCAGACTATGTAAATTCCATTGCACAAATGTAAAAAAAAAAAACGAACGTTATAAAAATATTTTATTAATTGTTAAAATTAAACAACATATCGAGTTGCAAAATATACATCATATGATACAGGGTTTTTTTTTGAAAACGTTGAGCTTTTTTTTTTATCACAGCATTTGAAATGTTACTAGAAATATCGGTCACGTGGAAGAGATCACATGACGTCCAGGAAATCCATTGGTTGATTTTCGTCTGGGGGTCTGCGACTCGCACCGTCAGGCCATGGTCCTAAGGGCGGGCCCCTCTGTAAATAATTGACAGTTAATTTTATATGAACCTTTAACCTTCAGATTTTTAAAAAGATTTTAACTTGAAAGGTGATAAGCGATATAAAATAAGGAAATGGTTGATACTACAATACCTTTCCGTACAGATCCAATGTTCTGGCATCATACAACATTTTTTGAATTTCCAAAGAATCTCTTATTTTGGCGTAATCTGCTGGAGATCGTCCGTCCTGTAAAAAAGTATATGTTAGAATTGTAGACATTGGAGAGAGAGAGAGAGAGAGAGAGAGAGAGAGAGAGAGAGAGAGAGAGAGAGCACTTGCCTTGTCTACTTTTTGTTCAAGAGTCTGTGGGTTTTGCTCTAATAATAACTCGATGAACTTTCTTCCAAACAGCTCTGGCAGCGCATAAGCATAATGTAGAGGATACCGATTGCACTACAAAAGACAAATTTCATGATTTCTTTGATAATCAGTCTAATACAATGTATAAATAAACAATGTGCAATGTGTTCTATTGAACACGCAATCTTACGTTGTCTGGAATGGACTTCAGTACTGGGCGGGTTATACAGAGGTATCGGACCACCTCGTACTGCTGAAAGACCACGGCACGGATCATGGCGGTGTACCCATTCTACCAAAAAAAAAAAGGAGGACATAAAAACTTTATGGTAACCAGAATTAATAATGAAATTCAGTTATAAAAAATAAACACTACTCTAAGATTTCAACGTATATGAGAATATTACACAATTTAAACCACTTCAATTGCTGAATAAATATTGCAGATGGAGAGAAAAAAAACCAAGTCCATCTGTCGCATTCCTGCTGATTAATATTCATAAGAGAAAAAAAAACCAAGATACTAATTTCATTTAATCTTTATTTAAAATCAGCTGTAGTATAATATCTCTTACCGGTATTAATTTATTAAATTATAAACAGATATGACTGAATGATAAAAAGGACAATAAGTAAGGAAGTGACCTTGTCCCGGTAGTTTGAGTCGTACGTCTTCTCCACGATGTCTACATTACCAAGAGACGCCGCCTCGAACAGACGAATTGCGTGATTCTAAAATATCAAATCAAATCGACCAGTTAAAGAAAATACGAAACTGCTTTTCCGCCAGTAAGTAAAAACAATACGTAGTTCTAATTCTAGTCGGAATGGGTCTGCCTTACCTGTACATCATGGAAGTTGAGCCATTTTTGCGCATCAAAACGATCGTCCTCCAAAGCCTTCTCCGCCAACGTCCTGCCGGTTTGCTGAATAAATAGTAAGAAAAAGAACCCATTGTAAAACACCAAATCCATGTACAATGTATCTCTAAAAGATTTATTTCATGAGTTGGTAAAATACATTGACCCACCTCGTCTTTGATAGTAGAGATGTCCTTTTCCTTGAGGAAGCAGCCAGAAAATTTTGGCAACTGAGCTGGTACCATTTTTTCGATTATGTACTATAATAAAGTAAAATATAGTTATATAGCTTATCATAAATTCACGCACACAGCGAAGTCGGTTTTATTCCTTTAAGAGGGCTGAATGCTCCTGATGAATTTTAGACGGCATAGATCTCCTTTAGAAGAAAAGCTCTGAATAGAAAATACGCAAATCTAAAAGCCTAAAGATACTGTGGTTTCATTAATATTCAAGGGTATCAATTTTCGTGGAAAAAGTGAAAATCACAGTTTCAAGGATACGTAAATTCGTGGCCAATGACCCTATAAATACAAAATGTTAATAGAAATTGGAATTCAATGAACATTTAATTTCATGGATCAACTTAATAACGAAATCCACGAAAATTGGTATTCAACGAATATTGATGAAACCACAGTATATAATCTTCCTTTAGTAAATGCTAGTTTATATTTGAACAAATCATAACTTAATCATTCAAGGCAAATTTGATGGTTAATTTGTTGACCACCAAGCCTCTTTAAGTTTTGAATCGAAAAAATCCTTAACAAATATATAACAAATCAATCGGAACATCGCTCGGCCTTTTCTGTCAAGTCGAGAAAAAACTTTTTTTCTCGACTTGACGGAAAAGGCCGAGCGATGTTCCGATTGATAACGAATTATATTTATAACGAATAACAAATGCTTGTCCCTGGCACTTCGCTCTAAGCGTGTTTCACTGTATAATGAAACAAAATAGTGTCCCTCTGTATGTGAAGGGCATAAAAATGTCAAAGTTTTGAGACTTTACCTTGTCAATCATTTGAACGATGTCGTCCCTGTTGAGCGATTGCGCGAGTTCCTTTGGAGTCAGAGCATCCTGTAATGAAACAATCATCATTACAGTTTTAAAAATTGTGACAGATATCAAACACCCATAAAAGAGCAACAATCGGCTTTAGGCCACTCATAGAAGGATTTTAAAATACAATGTACAAAAAAAAATATTTTGTGAGTAGATAGTCCTATTCGTTATTCCAAATTAATTTTTACTTAAGGTGGTATGGGACATCTGTCGTTTAATTTTACAATATTTAACCAAAAACTAGCTTTTAAAAAATTTTGAAAAGGCAAAAATTGTAAAAACCTCAGCAGGATTCGAACTCATGACTTACAGGTTCGTAGTAAATCCTCTAGCCCACTGCGCTACGCTGATAGGTGACCATATTGGGAAAGAAACTACTTTTATCATTACACTTTATTTTATTGTTTATTTCGATAAACAATACGTCACAACATGGAAGTGTCCCATACCACCTTAAGATCGAGAATCTCCTTGTAAAAAAAGAATGGTTATGATCCTCTGTACCTGAGGACATTATGTACGGTATTTAATTGATAAAAAACAGCCGAAAAACGACCAAAATAAGTTATATGCAATGTCAAATATATATTAAATGAGTTTACAAATACGAATACCATATTGCTATCCTAAAGACAGTTCTTATTTGTCAGTGTTATAGGACGTCATCAAACAAATTATACCTTATTAATTAGCATATATTGCCAGCTTATCTTACTAGAAATAACATAAGTACTACTACATGTAGCTTACTCTATCATTTCAATGACTGACCACTAACTTGCCTTAGTATGGGACAGCCCGCAAGCCTGCATCATCACACAAAGAGAAGATCTGCTTACCTTATTTCTGTCCACAAGACACAGTCCTTTCGTACACTGGATCAGCCATTGAACAAACTTGACGGAACAGCCATTTTCTATCGCCCTTAATACCGCTGTGTTGCCGTTCTAAAGAGAATAAAAAATCAAAATATTCATCAATGTCAATTATCAATTGATTTGTATCAATCATCAATTAATCAATGAACGCATTGGCCCATTTTCCAATCAACCCCACCCACCTTGTCTTTTTCCGAGTGTTCCGAGGGGTCCCGCATGACGGAGTGGAGGTATTTGGCGATGTCGATGTTGATATCGGGATGGAGAGACTTGTGGAATAATGGCACTGTAACATTTGTCTAAAGCAGAGAAAAAAATGTATATAAGAAAATCTCAGAGAGAGAGAGAGAGAGAGAGAGAGAGAGAGATTTTTACTGACCCCTTCATGCTCTCGGACTCTGATGCCTTTGATTCTTGCACAGGCCGGAGCATCCACTAACAGTGTTACCAACTCCAAGTTGTTGGCATCTATAGCTTGTGACAGCAGAGTCTTTCCGATTCGATCCTGGAAAAAATAATCCCACATTTCCTATTAATATTCGGGGGCAGTTTCAAATTGACCGAATTCACACGGACTGCTTCAGAAATGGCATGACTTACCTTAAACCTAAGGTTTACAGCCCAACCTTTTTCATTTTGAATAATACTTCTAACTGTTTCCACATCCTCGCATAAAACGGCGTGGATAAGTTCCTGAAATTATATCGAAGCAAAAGCTACTTATTCCGAAATTCCTTGTTGTTGGCGTCACTCTCGATGACGTGTACAGGCCAATCAGTAAACACTTACACTGGTTTTCCTGAATTCCTGTAGAATACGAAAACAGCTGGCAACTGTGCCTTTCTCCGCCATAGCCTTTGCCTCTGCAAATTCTAGAAGAGTTTTACCTTCCTAAAATGTCAAAAATATACAGATTACCACATTTTCTGGTTTATAGGTTTAGTTAATTTAATAATTTTTTCAAATTATTTCACCATTCATTTAAAAGTTAAAGTCGGTGTAAAGTAACATTTAGGCTTATCGCGAGTTTTTAATTTGTAATACAAAACTTTGAAATTGCATTTAAGGTACATGTACAATGTACATTGACACAGAAGGGAGTTAAATTCACTTCATTCAATTAACAATGTCAATAGACACATGTTAGATGTTAATTAAAAAAAAATAATCAATAAATCTTTTCAAACTATTATTTCGAATTATGGTATACACATTGAAGCGGCATTTTCATTCACTCACTTTTACCGAAAAGCTTAGAAATTATCTGCTTTAAAATAAAAAACACGACGGTTTTTTTTTTACAACAACGAATACTAAATCTACTTTTTCAAAAAAAAGAAGGAATCTAGCCTAAAACTAATTCTACAGAAGACCCGGGTGACGAAATTCAAAGGGCAAAGTTCAACGGTTACCTTGACAACACTGCATAAACTGCACCATGACCGTTTCAGTAACCGATCTAAATTATGGTTCTTTCCTAGGTAAATGGCTTCCATTATTCCGGGCTAGAATGTATATGAAACACAGACTAACATACAGATCTATATTAAATACAAGAACACGTTGACGACCGCTGTAGAACGCGGCGAGCGGAGAACTGCTGAGGTTAGAGCAAAGTTAATGTACAAACCACGCAGTCACAACGTCACCGCTCCAAACTGTCCAGTCTTCTTAATTAAACTAATTAGTTGAAGAATTTTGTCAAAATTTTGTATGGGAGAAGAGTTTAACATCCCTTGCAAAAAAGTGTTTATTTTTATTGGATAAAGACGTTGTAACTGCGTAAATTCGACATAAATTCTAGGAAAACACAAAAAACCCACAACATTTATAGACATACACATACACACTCGTCTTCTCAATACATGGCATCGTTACATAGTATTGAAACAGAGGACGATTTTACAAATAAAGACAAACGACTACACATGCTATATCGTGAGCACACGCCAGAGCAGCTACAATACAAACAACTACAGACATGTCCGTACATCAGAACTCATTAGTAGTGCAGCGATCAACTCGTTGTCAACGCCTCGAATCACGAAACAGAGCGCATATCTCATTCAGGTGGGATTATAATGCTCAATTTTGAATTGGTAAATTAAAGAAAATTCAGAAAGCATCAAAAACATGATGATTAAGGCAAAATGTCACATCAAAACAATTTCATCAATATGAGTGGTTAACATATGATTAATTTATTTCATTATATTTTTTATTCTTTATTTGTTTCTTTCTGGGGGGTTTTCGGGAGGGGGGTCCAATTCGGTCGATCATATAATTATGTACTGCACAAAACAAATGCAAAACAAAATATGTTCTCTAGATGGCGTTAACATCGAGTTTTTGGCTGGTCCCTACAGCTGGTCCCCTTGTACCTTGTTAGCCACCGCCTCTGTGCTACCCCAAAAGCGCTTGTATATCTCTATAGTCCTAATATTGCCTTTGCAAATGGCGGTAACAATGCCAGGCTGCATGGTGAAATTCAAACAAGAGAGATTAAAATTTAAAGCCCCAGTGATTTTCGGCATAATCTCTGAAAATGAACTAATTACATAACACAAATCATGCATACTGCTTCTAGATCTTTTTTTTTTTTTTGCTTCTAGATCTTTTTTTTTATAGTATGTGTAAGAAATTGCATGATTATCATAACATAAATATACATGTACAATTATATATAACTTCTATAAAGAAAGCCTGTGTGGAAATGAAACAGACATGGTGAATATATAGATATTGTTCCATGAGATCATTGTTGACTAAATACAATGAAGTCCGATTACATTAATTGCCGCAGTGACTGGATACCTCTCTCTCTCGGACTTATCTCCTTCCAAGGGACTGTCAAAACGAATTTTTCTTTTGTAATGAATCTATCAATTTTTTCAAGACATTTAAATCATTGATATAATGCCGTGATCTACTCTGTAATGTACCGGTATGTACCTTGAATGTGTTTAACAACGTCATGATGTCCTCTCTCTTTGGATCGGCATCGTCTATCGCCGTCATTCCCATCTATCAAAGATACACAACAGTCTTAATTACAGTGTGGAAGCATTGAGAGGAGAAGTGTTGCCACATTGTATGCATATTTCTTGTCTTTCCTATCGAATAAAATACACTTATAATTAAAAACATACAGTGAAATCGTGTTGGTTCGCGGCATTCAATTTACATACCGGTAAAGTTTTCAACATAAACCAAAGGGAGATAAATTTGCAAGATGCCAATTTTCTTTTTAAGATTATGCACTGCACTGACATTGTCGGGGATAATAAATTGCTAGAAAGATGTACCCTACAAAATCCCCATTTCTGTTAATAATAAAATCCAATAATCTCACAGTGTACACACTTCTGAATATTTGATTTGAAATCCACATATGCCGCTTGTTTACTTACTTTGTTCCTGACTCCGAGATCTGCACTACATTGTAGTAAAGCCTCCACAGAATCCAGCAGTCCGCTACGGACGGCAATGTGAAGCGCTGTGTCCCCATCCTGTATAGAGAAAATGGGTGATAATTCATGCATTATAGACGGTATCTGTAATTTCACTGCACACTTTTATATTATAGTTATATAGCCGTTCCTCAGTTATTTTATTTTTTGATGATTGTTTTAGAAAAGAAATCAAAACAGCAACTGATTGACACAAGCTTCTAGCATATATTCAGGGTCAGAATTTGAAAGAGTATTACATTGTGATGAGGAAATAACAATGATTAATCCAAGTAAGAGTTGTGTCCCTTATAAGGGGAACAGTGTGCCTTAAAAACTTGACTGCTTACCGTATTTTGTATGTTCACGGGTACACCAGCACTGGCAAAGATATAGATATACACTTTGGGTTTTTCTAAATACAAATGAAGAAGCGTGTTTCCTTCCTGAAAAAAAAAACGCAAATCGTTTTGTATTACACAGTAAATATTTAAAATCAATATTTTGTCCATTGTCAACAAAATTCTCACACTTATTTTACTTTCACACGCTGCCTGAGCTCTTACCTTCGTTACGAAGTTTTTCCCGTATTTATCGAGTATTTCATGTGCATCCTCAACGTCCTTTCTTCTAGGTGCCTCCATGTTGTATAAATGCTAAAACAAACATCATGCTTTCTTTACCAATGCCATTAAATACAAACACATCTCACGAAGGACCGATCGATGAAACTTATTAATCCCCTCTTAGCTTGACTATTTTCCCAATCTAATTGTTACTTAGAGTATAAAGATCTGCTTTGTTGGATGAAATGATGGCGGAATTTCAAAACCAATGTTTTCATCTATAAAATTTACTTATGGTTCTATGGCCATAAAACTTAAATGATCTTATTTTGGACCACATACTCACTTTTTCAAAAATAATATACTGCTACTGAGAATGAAATAAAAAGTGAGCTCGCCTGCTTTATGGTCCCGCAGCATGGGACCACCTTTACCCCTCCTCTTTGACCTTATCACGTGACACCTACCCGTTCAGCCTTGACCTCCTGCCGTTGCACGGCGGACTTTGTTACATAGTTGGGGATGTTGAGCACCGTGAGACTCTGGCCAGGCTTCCTCTTTCCCTGGCGGATTTCGTTGATGAGTTGGTTGAGCTTGTACAGGTTCTGTTTCTCCGCGTGGTCCGCCGCGGTGTACTCTGAGGCGCAGATGTCCACACCGTGGTCGTAGTAGCACCACTGGTCACAGTTCTGGTTGTCCCACTGCAAAACCACAACAACCACAAAACTATTAGGAAACAGTCTTATAAAACCAGTCTACATTTAAACCATCACCATTTCCCTCTTTTTCTCTTTGAGAATTAGACCCTTAATGTCTTCTTATTTCTATTGATTCTTGTCAGGTGCAGTATCATAAGAACACAATAGAAAGTCACAAATCCTTTAATGGTTTTAACATTTTTCCATATGCAGGACAGCAACCTATCTCTTCGGAATGGAAAAAATGGTACTGTGAGTTCACTGGTAGGCCTAGTTACCCTGTTACCGCTCGGGTTAGGGTTTCCTAAGTTGCAACACTTACGATGCATGACGATGTCTTTAGACTTGCGTGCCAACGGGATTCACAAATATACTAGTTCATTTAGGAGTATTGATTTAAAGGAATACCGGTATGTTTTTTTTAAAAAGGTGCAAAGTAATATCAAGACATTACAATATCTACTGGATATATCATTATTTTGTAATTAATTGCAAGTCATACAGAAGACACACCGGTATAATCTGAGAGCTTAATACATGCATATGTATGGTAAGTTTGGGTAAGGCAGTCAATCAATAGACTAGTACAACAACCGTCGACACCATTCTATGCTAGTCTCATCACCTCTTTGTTAATAATTAATGAAAATTGGTCTGACCTAAATCAACAGAAATTGCGAGCGTTATACATTACATTTCAAAGAATTTTGTTGAAATTCTTTAATTAGGTTTACTTGTGGTCAAATTAACAAAAACAGAACAAGAAATGACGTAATGTTACAGACATGTAAGTGATGTGAAGTCTAAGAACTTTGTACATTCTACATTCTGATTATAAACACGATAATTTGGATTTGAATTATTTGCTTAAAAGTATCCATCGAAATCCCTGCAAAATTCGATATAGTCATGAACGACCAGGGCACCTATAGATAAAAAACTTATAGAGTATGCTTTTTTACAGCAACGACGGATTTTGCACATACATGTGCACAGGAATATTATATGTATGTATCACATTGATCTGAACACATTGAAAATAAAATGGACATAATATCTCTCTCTCTCTCTCTCTCTCTCTCTCTCTCTCTCTCTCTCTGAAGATTTCACCATAGGAAGCCTGTAAGACTACAAAAAAATCTACTCACATGAAATACCCTGTCTACAGAGAATTCTTTCTCCACCAGGTAGATGGCGATCTGTTCCTGTTTGTTTGTTATTGCTAGGTTAACGGGATCTGTGGACGGCTGTCTCTGTAAAAACTGCAAAATAAAATGACGTAAATACTTGGAATAATGGGGGAAACACAATACAGATCGACGTCAAATTGTGGCTATATTGTCTGTCTATTTCTGTTAATGGGTTTTGCGGATCATCACTGCGTACATTGGGACTCGGAGAGTCGTGTTACCCGCGGGTCAGTGCCGGGAAAAGGTGTAATCTATTTGAATTTATAGATTCTGGTATAGATATTTTGAACTCTGAATAGTGAAAGGTATACCTTTGCAGACATAACTTTAAATTAGCAGCATTGTCAAAAATTTCTGATAAGTGGGTTTCAAATTGTATTGTTGAATCGAAATGTTCTCCAGTGATGGTTTTTTCATGATTTATAGAAGACTAGATATAGTAAAAGACAAATTGAGAGAGAGAGAGAGAGAGAGAGAGAGAGAGAGAGAGAGAGAGAGAGAGAGAGAGATGACTTGTTTATAAACCTTAAATTCAAAATAAAATTTGATTCCTGAAGAGGTTCCTTTCTTATTTGATTTTCTTTATATAAGATTAAGATTTCATAGTGGCGATATCAGCAACGCATGTACATTAAGATCGTGTGTTGAAGACGTTTTGACCAGGTCATCGGATAATTTACATAAATCATAGAGGTTCGTCTTCAAAAGAGTACGGTTCCAATTTTAATCGCTTTTCATATAGATGCGAAATTAATATAAGATAGATAAGATATAGTGTACAAAAAGAGAGATGACTGTGGTCATTTAATGATGTACAGTATATATGTCCAGAGGTTAGAGAATGACTTTACGTCCTTGCTAAGACAGGTAATGGTAGAATCTTGATAGACGAATAAAGATGATGTTCTACTAGATGGGCTGAAATGATATCTGACTAAAACAATGCTGATATTTGACTAGATAAGAAAAGATATCTAACTCGATGATGATGACATTGACGGAGTGAATTTAATGACATCTGACTAGAATTGTGTCCTAAGAGATAAGTGAGGACGAAAAAAAATAATTACATGTATTTAGGTTATAATGATGTCTGATTTAAATAAGTGGCAATATCTAACTACATGAGAGCGTGATATCTGACTGGATGAGTGAAGATAATACATGTATCAGGCTTATAAATTACTCGATTAGATGATCTATATCCGACTGGGTCATTACAGGTACATTGTACTTTTTAGAAAAAAACTGAAACCAATATTTGTACATGTATACTAGTATATATATTTACCCTCCCTTCGATCTGTAAGATGGCGGTCTTCTCTAGGATTGGATCCAGGAGAATCTGTATCTCTCTCAACTCTCCCTCCTCTATGTGATAGTGGAGCTAAAAACCGCAAAACAAGACGTCAAGTTACAGCCATAGAATAGAGAGACATACGACCAAGGTTGTCCAATAATTTCATAGAAAGGGTGAAAATAACGACGGGATTGGGCTTATCTAGAGACATCGGATCAGAAGTGAATTTCGTTGCTAGGAATTCGTGCTTTAGGTTTAAAAAAAAACACCTTCTGTTGAATCCAATATGAAAAACAATTTAAAAGTTAAATGGTCCCTGGATAAGGCATTTAATACAGAATAGTATGACGTAACTAGCACACATATAGCATGTTGGCATTTGATGGGTAGACAATTAAGGTAATAACCTGCCCATTGCACTTGTCTGGGAGTCATTAAAAGGGCTGATAAATTTATCAAATCATTGAATTACCCGGGGTGTTCATTTGTTGTATCGATAAAAATTAAAATACTTATAACCTGGGTATATATAGGACCTATCATATATGCAATTTATACATACATGTATTTAAAGACCGGCACAAAAACGAAAAAACGGTATATAGCATGCATGAAGAATAAACATCTTGTCATAAATAAATTTTAAAACAAACCTTAACCGAGTTCAGTCATTGTTTAAACCTGTGCATGCGAGCACGCTGTGTCGTTTCCTTCCCATTAATGCATTAGCCGTCAACCTCTTATACAGATTATCGACAGATTAAAATTCAAAGCATATTCAATTGTACAAGTACGCTCTCTAGATATGAATTTGTGAGTAATTCACACCATATATAGGGGGCCGATAGGCACATATAGGATTATTTGTACAGTTACGAAAACTCTACAGGCAAAGTCAATACACACAACAGACTCTATTTATTAGCAATATTTTTCGATTATTGACACGTCGTTTATGGAACAGGTATTCTACAAACACGGAGAGCGTGTATTCAATTTATATCCATTTATTGCGATCCATTCAGCAGTCTTATGCTTATTGTTGAATACACTTTGCTTATACAAATAAATACGTGCATAAAGTATGTAAAGAAGGGACAATTCACGAAGCAATCAACGATTCATTGAAATGCACATACACATACATAACACTTGGGAATGTTCTCGTTAAAGCATTTTTTTTGCAAATTGGTTATTGTCGTCAAAAGAATTCTTCTTTAATTTTGCAAATTATGATTATAACATGCTTATGTTATACCTTGTTTGAAATATTCTCTACATCCATTTCATCACACTTTCAGGATAGCTGTAAGAAAAGAAATCAGAATGATAAATCTTATAGAAATCGAGTGGTGCTCTCTCTCTCTCTCTCTCTCTCTCTCTCTCTCTCTCTCATATATATATATATATATAAATAATAGCTTCAATTGCGCATGCTATCAAATTATCTAAAGTATTATGACAATTTTGATGTCATAATAACAGAGGATCTGTTATGAAAAGCCACCCGTTCTCTCTCTCTCTCTCTCTCTCTCATAATATTAACATGAAAAACCTTGATTACATGTGGAAATCCATTCCCTCTTTGATATAGATCGTTTACCTGCAGAAATTATTGACAACAAAGAACTGAATTCTACCTGCACTTGCAAAAAACAATCCTTCCACGTCTAATTAATTAATCCGTAATTAATCTCCACTCGGTGACTTATTTTGCACAAACTTGTACATAATGCGGTGTCAGTAGCGTACAGTGTTGGACGCCATGTTTCAGTTCGTACAGGAGGTTTAAAACTCATTGATCGCCATAGCAAATGTAAACAAACCCCTTATCATTCCCGTGGCGAGAGGTCGAAAATTAAAAGTATATACGAGTAATCTATGTAATAAAATTATAAACTATGTGATGAACAAAAATTTTACCTACTCTGTTTTATATCGATAAATGTATTTTTGGTAGATTTTATGCGAGTCTTTTAGGAAAAGTTTTAAGCAACATTAATTCGATGGATTTGAAAAAAAAAAATCAAATCCTTTTAAAGCGTAGGGCTTTAATCCTCTCAGATATCGCCAAATGAGATTCAGTGAAGTATTTAAATGTTGTATAGATACAATTAAGTTTCCAAACCTTTGGACTGTGAAATAAGATTATACAGAGAGAGAGAGAGAGAGAGAGAGAGAGAGAGAGAGAGATTCATTACATCATCAGTTCTCAGTTGAGAACAGAATTTCAGCTTAGATTTACCTGAGAAAATCAATTGATCTGAACTTAATAAAAAAATTTCCATAATCACAGTACTGCAAGCAAGCACATCTTTAGATCGTAGCAAAAGTGGACTATGAAATATTAAACAGAGAGAGTCCAATTACATCATATATGAGTGTAATTCAATTCTCAGTTGAGAACAAAATCAACTGAAAACTTTAATTGATGAACTTATTAAAGATTTTTCTATTATCAAAATAATGAAAGGAAAGACATTCTCAGTTCATGGTGCCAAACATATTTCTGTTTAAAATCAGCTGAAAAAAATCAATCATGCTTTACTGAATGGGCAGTTGGTGCCACAATAAAAAAGTTTTCATGGACAAAAATACCGGTCAGGTATATGCAGTAGACACTACCAGAATATGTAATAAAAAATTGTTGAAAATGAGTGGAAACATGAAGGTTCCGTGTTGTATAGCTAATGTTTTAGAACAAACTACGGTATATTTATCCGCAGGTTCCAATGCCAACTTCCATTGAGAAAACAATATAATATTTGAAAATTAACACAAAACTTCATTAGTATATAAAATATTTATTCAGTTGTTACTTTTTTCAGCAAGCATATGCTCACAATGACAATGGAGATACCGTATCAGCAATAACAATTCAAAAAAATAAACACAAGTGCTTAATTAAAAAAAAAAAGAAACAATTCCCTGAAATAAAGATCAAGCCTCACCCCCCTCTCTTCCTCACCACGGGGGGTTGGGGAGGGGGAGGGAGAGGGGGCGTGGCTCCTTGACATAAATAACTGAGACAGCCTATCTACACCAAGCACTAATTCTACCGTGAGACAACTAATGCATACTACCCAGTTAACTGTGACTATATACATGTATTAGTGTTCAACACATAACTGTATAGTATAAACTCCTTTTTTAAATGGTTACATAATACTACCGATTACTAAATATTTTAGTTTTATCGTTTTTTAATTTAGTTTGAATGTCCTGTTTATATTGATGGTCAATACAGAATATAGCTGATGAAATACATGTATTATGCATGAAGACAAAAAAAAAATGGAAATGGTTGTAAACATAAAAACTCAGATCCCTGTTAAACACAGTATTAATTCATGTGAATGACAACACGTCACAGTGAAAGACAAACTTGTTATGAGAAACATTAGTCATGAAAAACTGATTTACAACAAGAACAGTAATAAATTTTAACATATCTGTATGCTTCTGAAAATACAATCTTGAACTGTGAAATAAAAACAAAATCTATGATTACACATGAAACCATTTCTTTTGATCAAAATGCAAAATAATTCATTAAGAATGTATACAAACAACGGTAAATCAGAATTTGAGATCAACTTTCGGTTGTTCAATTCAATAAAGAATCTTGAAAAATTATATACTGTTCCCCCTTAAAACATAAAAATGATAAACTGTGTAGTGTAAAATTTGTCCTGGTTACACATAGAAAGCTGAGAGACAGTTAACTTATAGAGAACTTGTGGAATGTAATAATTGCTTAACAGATAACAGATGAACAAAATATCAATATCAATATAAACAGACAAATATAGAATATTATTTCTACAAGGAAAGATAACTCTAGAAGAGGCGCAGCCTATTCAAATGATTAAGATGTTAAGATTAATGCCATAACAATATTGTTTTACCAATATTCTGATGTAGTAGCTAGTGTTAATAAAAAAAAAAAAAAAGAACATGGATTCACATGCAGAGATTTGGCAAGTACATTATTAGTGAGTGAAAACAAGGCCATTAGATAATAACACTACAATTCTATAAATGTGATTAAAAAATTCTGAAATCATATTTGCTACTGTAGGAATCCCTGCTACATGATTCTTCAATAATACAGTGTGTCTGACAACGAATCAGTGGAAGACTAATTATAACAATACACAATTCCTACTGTAATTTTCTATACCGGTACATAAGACATTACTTAAGAAACAAGTTTATAATCTTAACTATTTAAAATAAGTTAATCCTTCCAAAGGACATGAAACTACAAAATTAATTCAAAAAATACATGTTCATTTTAACTATAACAGTAAGGAAACTATTGGTGAATCATTCACGTAATAAAGCTTGGTGCCCCATTGGCTGGTTAAAGCTGCAGCACAGAGAATCACAACCGTAGCACTGTAACGATAACAGAGGTACATTGTAACACAGACATTGCCCAGCCTGGTTCTAACGATGTATCACACGTTATCGAGAAAGTCACAGAAACAATATTCAACAAGAATCCAACAGAAAATACTGGCTCTTAATTGTCAAGGCAGCTTACACGACGAAGCACTGTTCATTTGGAATTGTATATAACGTAGGTATATTTCAATTATTTAACATGATACGTGATGCCTGTTTGTGTCAATTTGCAGAAACTGTCACAATTCTGCATTTAGATGGACAATGATATCTGCTTTGCACTTTCATCAATGCCTTGTGATTTCTATTTAAAGCATCTGTAGCGTTTTATGGAAATTTAATAAGCACAATCACAAGAGAATATCCCATTTCACTGAATGCTCTATTGTAAAGTTCATGGCAAAGAAAGAGAATACTCTTATGCAAAGTCAAAAGAAAATGTTCATTTGATAACTTGTATCGACCAGATGCCATCAAACACGAGACTTATTGCGGAATTTGTAGCTCGGTTTTTTACTCCAGACATTCCCCGTTTTCGTTGACGTCTGCTCCCGATTTGATGGCCCAGATTCCCACAGTGTGGTCACTACAGATACAAAAGAAATAAATGAGAGAAAAAATTTAACACACAAAGTCTTAAAAAATGATAGAACTAAGGTTTTGAAAGTTAAGCAAAAGCTAAAACAAAAGACAAGAAAGATTTTTGGTTTGTTTCCATACTTGTAAACATTCAATGTATTTCATATAAATTTACCACTTTTTAAGGTTGTTCATAAGCATTTAAGGTCTTTTCAATTAAAAAAAAATTGTGTATGCTTTTAGTTTGTATTTTAAATTTGTTCAAATTAATAAACAATAATTTTAACAGGTAAAGTATAATAATGAAAGGAAGGCAGTGATTGTAATCTGAAATTGTTTGATAAGTTATCAAAAAGAAGAGACAAAGAAATGAAAGAGAAAAAATTCATTCTTATTCACCTATGCACACTGGAATTAAAGGGCGTATTTATGTTAATATAAATTGCAGAGTTTACTTCATGTCACATGCTTATGTTCAGTGGGAGTTATTTCCCTTTCATTATGGACATGTTCATGCAATGAATCGGTTATGTAAAGGTCAGATATAAAATTCACATGTTTGTATTCTCCTGTACTGCCAAAATTTCACTACAGTTTCGCTGAAAGACAAATAAGTTATAATTGCTAATTTGCTTTCCTGGTAATTTAAAACAATTCCACTACCACTTTGAAAATATATCAATGATAATACATCATGTTAGTTTAATTGTTTATCATATGCTATGCTTCAAGACCCAACATCTCTCTATGCATATGCAATTTTTTAAAATGATTTTAAAATCATTACATGCCTGAGATAATGCATTATGGTATCTCAAATATATATTTTACTAATCTGAAAATGCAATTGTTTCAGTTATGGTAAAAAAAAACCCCACATTTGTAATGCAAAGGAATGAGATTATTTTGATAAAGATGAATGAGAATTGAAAATAAACTCACTTGGAGGCTGTAAAGATGGCAGATGAGTTGGTAGCTATGGAGTTAATGGGGCTGCTGTGAGCCTTGATTTCTCCCAGCTGGTTACAGTTCTCAATGTTCCACAACTTGAGGAAGCCCCCTCTACAACCACTAAACAGTATGTTGTTTGATGGCATGAACTTCAAAGCACAGACCCAGTCCTTGTGGGCAGAATTTATAGACTACAAATAAAAAAATAAAACAAATAACAAATACAAGCCAACAGAGTGAATTCAACAATTTCTGAACTTCAATCATTGCTGATTTACAACAGGTTCTGTAAAAAGCATTCTGTGAAATGGTTTCAAGCAACCCTAAAAGACAGCTTTTAAATTGTAAATATTTTATAAAAACTTTCTGAGATTAGCGTACATATTTGAGCTGTTGTGAGGACAGATCCCACTTCTTGATACACATGTCGCGGGATCCACTGAACACCGTGTCCTGACTGATACACAGCGCCTGGATCCCGTCGTAGTGGGGCGGCTCCAGATTGTACTTGGGGGTCATGATCCCCGCCCTCTCCTCCACTACCTCAAACATCTGCAGATCAAAATCAACACACGGTAACCAACAGCAGAACACTGGCATTTCCAAAGACAGTTACAACTTATTTAAATCAGAGAAATTAATAAGTCAACAGGTGTGCCACAGCTTTAAATGCATCAAGAGAGAGCAAAGTAAAACTTATTTTTTTCTTTTACACCTGTTACACTGATTAGCCTTCGATCGACCTTGATATTGTAGTCTTTTGACTTTGACTTACCTTGATAAAGTGGTCCTATGACCTTGACCTACCTTGATATAGTGGTCCTTTGACCCTGTTAGGACAATGTCTTTGGACTCCCACCGGTCCACTGCTATAGCCATCACAGCTGCCTGGTGTCCCCCATTCAGCTTACCAATGGCTGCGAAACTGTGTGAAGATAAATATCAATACAACTGATGTATCCAATGGCAAACTCTGAGATGAAGCTTTACTGACTGCAGAATTGATGAGAAAATGCTAATATCTGACTGCAGAGCATAACAACAACAAAAAAGTTTAAAATACCTTTTTTATTCTATTTAGTCTATTAAAGGTGCATGGTCACAATTTTCGTCAAATTCTATTTTTCTGTTTTTATTATTTACAATGCTTTAGGAATGCATTTCTAATGATCAAATGAAATTTGAGGGTCAGTTGTAGAGTTATAAGGAAGATACAGGACTTATGTCCCTTGGCATGGATAGGTGTTACCTCTTTAGATCCCACACTCGGACCACGTTCCCTGCGGCGCTGTACAGAGCCGTCCCGTCCTCATTCAGGGCGATATCATTGATGTGGTGCTCCCCGGGGGCAAGCTCTATTTGGCGGGTGGATCCAAAATTGACACAACCATCATGGGTTAAACCAGAGGAACTGAAAGAGTAAACATTAATACAGCTTTAATCTTCCTATTCATTCACTTTTTCAGGGAATTTTTTAAATTAAAATCATAGTCTAATTTGCTTCTCAAAGTAAAACACTAATTTGTATAGCATGTGATTAATGCACATTTGCTCATATTTATCACAGTATATTATTATACAATATTTCCTCTAGACTGTGTGTTTGGGGTTACCTGAGGGTTTTGATGCACTGTTTGGAGGAGGCCCTGGTGTCCCACACACTGATGTAGGACTGAGACACCGTGAACAGGAGGCGGGACTGGGGGCAGTACCTCACACACACCACATTGTTGGGGTGGCTGCTGAATGAGGCTCTCTCCTTGCCTGTGTGCAAGTCCCAGATTTTGGCTGTTCGGTCTGAAAAAACAAAACGATATAAAAACATGTCTGCAACTTTCAGAATTTCAATTTTTGTTTCCTTTGTTTCTTTAGGTTTTATAACCATGGAGTTGAGACACACATGGTTATATTGAAAACAAGTTATCTTAGTAATTAAAGAGAGATGCATGTTTACACTTTATTGTTGGTGGTGCCGGTGGAGGGGGATAAAATAGGTTTGGTTTTGGATGTCTATTGAATATACCTAGCAACCAATCTACTCACCTTTACTACTTGTGAACAAGAGGTCCTCTGTGGCATCCAGAGACAGCACCGCCTTAGTGTGCCCCTCTGCTGTATGCGTACAAACCACAGGGGCCACCTTACTGGGTGGTACCTTTCCTGTATTGGGTACTATCTGCCCCCTGTAATACAAGTAAATATAACATGTAACTCAATAGAGAGAGTTGTGAGGTTTGTGTGTTTTGGCAGCCCTTTAGCTACATTCTTGGACATTAATTGACTGTCATTCATACATAAAATATGTATTCAATTGAAAAGTACATCTTCTGCAAGTGTAAATATTTGATTTTTATACTTCTCTTGTTAAATGTTCAGATCAACAGGTCATCATTGTCAATGATCATCTGCTTGGGGGATGTAGTGGGGGTCTGTGTATTAATTTATAGTTATTTACCTGTACTGGATATTCTAAGTTTACCTGTTTGGTGGCTGTAATGTGGGCGGCTGTGTATTGCTGGTCAATCTGGAGAACACATTGTCATCTGTGGGTCGCTCTCGGGCCCGCCGTGACAGGGTGGGGGAGGAGGGAGGGGTGGCATCAGATGAAGTGGCATCTCTGTGAAACCGACAAAAAATACACAAATGTTTTAACACACAGTCTTCATGCAATAAAGTTATTCCAACTACAAGTACCGGTATACCGGTATAATTTTTGTAAATTTTGCCACTGCATGTACTAACTATAACTAAACGTACATGTGCTATTTTAAAACATGCCTTATGATTTACAGTTTTTCAAATCCATGACTTAATTGGGAACACTTTAACATCACTGCCCCCCCCCCCCAATTCTCCCAATTTTTTGTATGCATATTAAAATTGATGCAGGTTAAATCTCTATAAACAGACATGCCGGTAAATGCAAGTTATTCCCTGAATAAGTTATATGTAGTTGATGACATTGAATATTGCAAAGTTTCTTGTCCTTTTATACCAACGCCTTTGTGCAAATTTGCTACACTAATGACAAGCTAAAAAAATTCAATGAGTTTACCAGTTTTTTTTACATCTTCAGAGAAATCAATAACTTTAGTACAATATCAATAGTTTTCCATTAACTTGGTCCTTTTTTACTGTCTAAGTAATGGGTTGATTTGAAAACATTTATTTATTATTTAAATGTACCACAATGATTTAATATTTTTTTTTTTTTTTTTAACACTGAAACATTGTTGGATTGTTTTACTCCTAAGTCATTTTCCAATCATAAATAATACAAGTACATGTTGTGTATATAATACATCGATGTTGTGGTTTATCAGCTGAATTAGGAAATATTAACTCAACAATAACATCTTTCCCTCTTTTTTTTTGCCTTTTTAAAAAACTTTGACTGTATATGACACATCAGATTTGTAGGTTATCAGCAAATTTTGACATTTCATGAACAATGTTTGGAGAGCGGCGACAATATTCCGATAAGATTCGCCTCAACACAGAGATAAAGAGAACGAAAATTATGACCGAAGAACAAAGCAAAATTACAAAATCAATCTCGGAATCAATGTCTTCTGAAAGACAAGCGGTTATTTTTGTCGGCACTTGTGACTGACGCTAACAAGAACAGTATCATGTGATCCACATCTCCTCAGAAACCGACGATAGCGGACCATCCAAGTGCAATTAATCCAATCTCTAGTCCAATTGTGCGCTCTTGTGGCACTTCAAAAAAGGGGCTATTTACGGTCCAGAAATGCAATTACAGAAATCAATTGTAGACACAAAACAGCTAGAACGCTTAAACACTTTGTTTTTTCTTAATTTACAATGTTTGTCATGAAAAAATTCTGGGTTTGTCATCCGCAACTCTAACCAGATTAAAAAACTACCATGGAATCGGGCAGGCAAGTGGTCACTTTCTCACTTTATAAAAAAATTTGTAAGAGTCTTTTAAGATTAATTAAAGGAGGGTTTGGTCCATTTTAATATTTAAAAAATAAGATGTTTTGTAGGACTAACTTACAATATTCTTATCTTAGCATTACCTCATAAGTCATAAATAGTACAGAAACTAAGAAACTAAAAAGCTGAAATAGCTATTTTTTTTAAAAGAAAACTACCTACAAATTTTTTTAGAAGGTAAAAAATAACGTGTAGTAACAAGTGCATTAAAGTAAGTTAATGGGATATATTCATATTTATACAGGAACTGAAGTTGTTCTTGGCCAAAAATCATTGATATGATCAAACAGACTTGAAAGCTTTTTATTGAATAAACAATACCCGACACCTCCCAAATATCCATTAACAGTGTTTGAAACAAAAGGGAACAGACAAGGGCTGTTTAAAGTCAATGGAAGTCTACACCCCAAAATATCTGTTTACTTATTTCAAAAAAATTTAAACAAAAACTTCAAACTGAAATTATTCGGTCAGCCTGTTCTAAGTGCCTTTTAGAAATTAAACACAGGTGAACAATATATTTCCTATTTATTTATAACACTGAAAAAAAGTTAAGGTATCTAGATTCTCAGAGATATGTTTGTAGAGACAATGAAGACTTACACAAAAAATATATATTCTTGTTAAAAATCTGCCTTTGTGGTGTGATTGAATTACAGCAAGATATTTCTATTAACTTCATTAAAAATAAAACTGCTTATTTTCCTTGCATGAGCACATATTGAAAACAGGAATATCTAATTTTCTTTGTCAATTAATACAGCAAGTTATCAACCAGTTTTACAATAAATGTTTAAAAAAAAAAGAGGCCAGTACCAGTATCTTCATGTGTTTTTATATTTAGTGATAGCATAGTTATTATCCCAATATTTGAAAAAAAAAGCAAATTATGTGTTCAATTTGATTATTTATATAAACTAATTTTGATATTTTCTCACTGGTAAACAAATAACAAAAGTATCATTTTTTTAGCCACTGAAATAAAAATTTTGGCATAGAGAGATTTAAGGTAATTGTTAAATCTTAAAAGTGATGATTTTTTTTGTCAAAAAAGTGTGAAACCTCTACAACACAGAGAGAAGCCCGTTTTGTTGGATAAATTAGAATCCAACCGACCCATGACTCTCCCTGAACGTTTCAACGACGGACGACTGGGTACTGCAGAACTAATGTCAAGACATCGGGAAAACGGAGATGTCGTCACTTCCAAGTCAAAAACCAGCCGCAAGTAAGTATAATTTGAAAGTCTTTACATCAATGGGAGCTATGACCCTACCTGTTCATTTCTTAAATACATGTAATTACCTTGTCTACCGTATTTTGCCTTTTATATATTTCAAAAGGTGAACAGATTTTACTTGAGCTCGGTTGTACCGAGTTGCTGATTCGTATGATGTTATGACAAACCGCGGCATTCAGTGAAATCTCAAAGCAGACTGTCAATATATCTTTCTTTGTATCATTATTTGGCAAAGGCAAGAGACCTCCTGCTCTTTATGGGTAAATCTTTTCATCCAAGACATGGGTAATTTGTAAAAATTCAAATTTCACTATGCAGAATAAACATTTTTTTTATAAACAAGGTCTCGAGACCTTTCGACAAAATATCAAACTCACTCTGTTCCTTAATGCATAATGAATTTGAATGACTACGTTTTGAAGCAATAACTGGAGATAAATCAACAGAAATTTTTGTTTTCATTGTGGGAGAGAGGGAATGTTAAAGAAGACTCCATCTGATGATAAATCTCTTTTTTGATAAGGTTCTTTTGACGTATGGTTACTATGTAGATAAACATGAACCTATCTCACCCCTTTGAAGAGTGACAATAAAATCAGCACTTTAAACATTCATAATAAATCTCATTTTCCAAATCCCTTCCGAAATGCTAACAAAAAGCTTGAAAAGACAATATTAAGCTTTCATAATTCAATTTGCTGTCAAAGAAAAAACATAGAATCGATAGTCATAATTCGAAAACTCAGAAATGCTTGGATTGAAATAGATCAACGGAGGGAGAAAACTAATAGAGAATAGAAAATATGGTCAATATTAAATCTGTATGTCAAAAGCTCACATAATGAAAGTGCCGCTTACGACAGATCATTTGGGAGTTAAAAGAATCGGACCTGGGTCTGAACATGCTACTTAGAAATACTTTGGCTGCAAGCTGTCAGATTTTATTGATATTTAGCACTTTATCTTGCTTATGTTCAAGACCCAAGTAGAATTGCAGGAAACATTTATTCTCGTTGAACCAAACAAGTCGACTTGTTGGCAATCAATTGACTTCATTAGTTGGACCCTGTATTTACATTTCATTACACCTAACCTAGAAAAGGAAACAGGTAATATGGTAAGTGAAATTTGCCATTCAAACATTTAATACCTTTTTATTTTTATTTGTAGCAATTTTGATATTTAAATTCTAAATAAATACTTTCACCAATAGAAATTTTAATTGCTTTAAATCAAAATTCTGCATTTTGATACAGGAATTTAGATGTGCATTTTCATCTACATAAAAAAATTTCAAAATGCAAGTTTGTTTCAATCTAGCACCTAAACAAGATCTTTTCTGTGTTTGTGCTTTGACACTTTTGACAATTAACTTAAGCTTGAATGTCTGCATGAAACAAACAGAATTGTATTATCCTTAAAATCCAGTATATCAGGTCACGATCTTTAGAACGTTTTTGATCCAAGCCATCAACACTCAATTGGAAAACAATCCTTTATTTAAAATTTAAAAAACACCAGTGATAATATTTCTCAATACCTGTAAACAATAAGAAACTGCTCAAAAGATTAGATCAAACAGCCGTTATTCCTTATGACACAAGAAATCTACGTCAACCTTAAGACTAAGAGATTTATAAATTACGCTGGGCGAAATTACAATCAACAAGGATTTTAATCTTTAAGTGAACATGGAGAGGATTTTCATAATGATTTGGTATGTTGCAATTTTGAAAAGTCATTTAATTAAATTTTTTTGATATCTTTTGATATCTAATATCAAAATGGGTTGATATTCAATATAGAGTAGCAACGAACTTCCTATGTTTTGTTAGAATGTCAAGTACTATATTACTACAAGTGCCAGTCCTTGATTATAAAAATTTGCTTTTTGTAACACAATACTATGTACTGCCTAAATTTCTATGGATCAATGCTTCTAAAATTCATTGACCACTTAAAAGGTTCTGAACAGCTCAATAAAAAAAATTCATTACTCTCGACATCACTATGTGTTAATGGAAGATTGAACAACATTAAAACTTATTTCATAGGTCAAGATTTGTGTTAGGGATTAGCAAGCCTTCAATCTCCAATTGAGCCAATAAATCTTTTAAGACACATTTTTTTTGTTATATCAAAAGACCAATATTTAAATCTTTATGGCCCAGATAAAGAATTAGTAGCAAGTTTCGCTTTAATCATTACAACTACTTCAGGATTCTTTCCATTATTTTTTTTTTGTTCACTGAAGATACATGACCTCCGACGTTTGATTGAAGTTTTTATTTTCTGCAGAGTAATTTTCGTCAAGCACACAATGTATGGCAATTTCCTGCAACAGTCCACAAAGAAACTTCAAGATGATTTGCGACAGACAATGAAAACCTACTCCACGGAGAAACAACAGCTCCTTCGACACTTGGCCAGTCTAAGACACGAGATGGACGAGTTGAGACTCTCTGGCAGCGAGTCTCCTATCTCCATTGATAGCACGACGGATTTATCCACATCCAGGTGTTCCACCACCAGATCCAAGAGCAATCGGTTTTACCATGCTCCAAACATCGCTGCTCACAAATTGAAGAAGAGCAGAAAGAAAATGTCTAAACAGTCCAAAAGAAATTCGGAAAGTTCTGAAGATAAGAAAAGTATTGAGGGAATTCTGAAGCTCCCTATCATCAAGGAGGGAACTTTTGGAAACCCACCACCAACCTTGACGTGGACAAATAAAAATTCTGAATGGGACTCTGCACATCAGATATCACTGACCAATCTTCCCCCGCTTAACCCACTGCAGGGAGTAGCGGCTGCCAAGGAACTGCTTGAGGATGATTATGTTATGCCCAAAATTGATGATCCAGACAGAACCGACAAGGGGATTCCCAAGAAGAAATTGCAGGAGAAGAAGAGAGTCAAGTTCTCCTCTGAAAACCAAGTTGCTGTTATCACAGGGGAAAATACAGACATAAAAACGCAAAACAGTGATTTCGAAAGTGATTCAAAAAACTTGCACGGATCTCCACAGGAAAACAAGGCTCAAGTCAAAGCAGTGAACCAGAGACAGCATTACTTGCCTCCCTTGGAACTGGGAAGCAGACGCCACTTAAACCCAAAGGAGACAGAGGACCATAAAATGTTGTACATTTCTATCAGGGACCCTGATGCACGGAGAAAAACATTGTCAGAAATCTTGCATGCAGTGAGATTGAGGATGCAAGAAAACGAGCATCATTTGAGATTTGGCGAGATGCCTCGCAGAAACAGACACAACTCGTACGAGACTGTTCTTAACAGTAGCCAGGAATCACTGCTGTCCACAGATAGCACCAAGGTAAGGTCATTTGCTTCTTATCCTAGGTCTCAGATAAAGTGTATGAGAAATACCAGCGACATATAAATTGGAATTTCATTAATCTACTATTTATTAAGTTACACATTAAATGGGTAAATAGTTATTAAAAAATTCATATATTTATTAAAATTTTAAATGAAAAATTACAAAAAAAAATCTAAATTTAAGATCAGATTTTACATCTTTGAATTGATGTAAAAAAAAAAAAACGAAATAAAATAAGCACTTAATTTTCACAGTATTTAATTCCGATTGACCAATAATCAATTACATGGATTTAGATCGTTTATCAATCTTTTAAGAACTACAGCTGGTTTCTGTCACACCAAAGACAAGTTCACAGAGAGATTTTGGGATTTTAACATATCAGAAAAGTTTACGAGGCCAATCTGTGTTTGACCCATTTAATTAAAGTATTAGTTTCTGCTTCAATACACTAACATAATTTTCATCAAACCCTTTACATTGCATGGGGACAAAAATGGTACTTTACGAATATCATCCCAGATTATCATATTTTAATCTTTAATGATTATCGAAATTGATTACCGTTAAATATTATAGCATTTTTTGTGTTATCATTACTGGAAAGCCAGCTTTTCTTGTACATAATTCATTAAAAAATTGTTTGGTTAGAAGAAATTTTCCTGGAAATTTTGGTGCATATATTGATTCAAATTTTTTTCAAAATTATTCATTTTTTCTTCCTAACGCAGAGCAAATCAAGTCATTTCGGGGCTCCGAAAAACACCGCCTACAGAATGGGCCGTCGATCCAGCAACGCACAGCTTCAGAGCTACCTTCGCAAGATGTCAAAGTCCCGGCGCATGATAGAACACATGGAAGTGGAAGAATATCGCCTAGCTCACATAATGGGCCACAAAGAACTAATGGCTGTCTCACAGCAAGAAAACAATTCTGTTACGACCTAAGCACCATGTGAAGTCAAACAATTATAACTCTTCAAATTTAAATAAAACATTTGTGCGATGTGAATAAGATGTGGTGATTCATAATGGAGACCATGCAGAGTTTCCGGCTGCAATAGGAAGAATGCCTAATTGGAATGCAAATATGGATTTCAAAGTATGCTTTTGTTTTTTCGACAGAAGTCCAAATTTGTTTTTGTTCTTGGCTTTCTTATGGAACAGACATTCAATTTGTCATTTGTATGTTAATATTTGTTTGATACATATTTCTTGTTTTTCATCATGTAAATAAAGCATTTGGACCGACACCAAAATTCTTTTTAAACAGAGATTAATATCTACTTATCAATGAATTGACTTCCAATTTCCAATTCAAAATTACACCTTTACATTTTTTCCTTTGGAAAATATTAATCACATTCAAAACATTATACTGTAGAGACATGGAATTACTATGGAATCATTAACATTTATGGTGGCTCAATTTTCCAAGATTTTGTTCGTACCCCTCGCCCATACATTTACATCTTCAACAAGTTATAAAATTGGATCTGCATTTATTACACAAAACCTGTAAAAATCATGCAATCCACAAAAAATTAAAATGATTCCACAGTAAATGTAATTAAGTCAAATGTGATGGAGCAGGTACTCCTGTACTCACACAGAACTAGAGCGAGATATGAGACTGGAGGTGCTGTTGTTTTTGCGTTTGAACACGGGGGATGGCTCAGGACTGGGCTTGCTGTACTCCTTCCGCTGGAATCGGGGCGAGGGACCGGGATCCGGGCGCGGGGGCTTCTGGGCGGCCTCAAAACCAATCCTGGAACAACAAATCAATGCTGTTCTTTTGTAAAACATGAAATACTCTTTTCTACAATTGTTGTCTGTCTGATAATATAATGTGCTTATTCTTAATAAGATTTAGATGTGTATATGTATTTAGAGTTTTTATTTTCAAAGTCGGGGAAAACCGAATGAAAAATCTTATATCCAAAAAGCACCAAAAAAAATGGCAAACTGTTCATGTAAATTGACAAAAGTTCCTGATTTATATCCAAAGCACAAGTTCGTAATTATGTAAATGGAACATTCTAAATGCATACACACATTTCTGCTACATCATAAAGCCAAACCACTGACTGAATTTACCACAAATTTTTACTTATTCTGAAGTTGCATACCTGGACAGATTAGAGGAAGAGGACATTTTCATCATCCCTGTTGTCCTGGGTGGGGGCATCATTTGACTGTCTACCCCTTGGGTTGCCCCTTTCTTCTGTGGTTTGGGAGGGACCTCAGGGGGCTCCTTTCTGGGGGAATTCCCCTCCTCTTCCTCTGGGTTTTCTGGCAGTGGTAAGAGAGGTGTGACACTGCCATCAGCATATAGCAGCTCCTGGGGGAGAGGGGTTTTCCTCCTGACCTGGTAGTACAAGAGAGGAAATTTAGCTTTCAATTCAAATATACCATATCTTACAATTATCTTAGTCATGCCGTAGGATTTCTTTGTTTCATTAATGACTCAGACTAGAAAAGAACATATATCCACATGTAATTCACAAATACTGACCTTGATATTAAAATTTTCAATATTTTTTTTCAAGCAAAGCTTATAATTTGAACATACAAAATGATGGATATATATCTATAGTATGTATATGTATATAAAAATTACCAAAACAGTTCAACTGGACTATAATTTTGAATTCTATGTAATTATATCCAATATAATTATTAGAGTGTGAATGATTTAGTATGGCTTAATTAATTGATTCAAATCCCAAAATTATGTGAATATAAAGGAGTAGTAATAAATAGCTCCTGAGATAATAATTTAAGCATTTTTATATGTTAAGTAAAATTTTCACAAGTTCCTCGATCATAATTATTTATTTCAAATTCCATGCAATAATTATCTTCATTAAAAAAAACGAATTTTAATTTTCTTTGAAGAATTTATGATATACATAAAAGACTCATTGTAAACAGATATAAACAATTGAAGAAACAAAAACAATTCTATTTTTACACAATATACATTTCTAAGACCATTTCACCCTCTAATTATAAAGTAAAAATATACACTTAAACTTTTATGATATATGAAGCTCTATTGGTGGACACTACAGGAGGAGACCAATTATATCAATGACTGTACTTAATTCTGCACAGCCTGTCAGAAGGTTGAAAATCAACTGCTTATTAAGTTAAACCATACACTCATTTGACTAGATCAGCACTCCAAATGCATGCATCATTTCAGCACTTTTTTTTCTACACAACAGACAACATGCAGTGCTTAATCAATTATTTCTTTAATTTGTTTCATAAAAGGATTGATTAATATGGTTTCATTTCCAAAGTTTTTTTTACATTTGATTTTTGCTTCTGAAGAGATGATAATGTTGGGGACAAAAATTGGAAAGCCCTCCTCTGAAACTTATAGATCAGTAATATAAAGTAGTAGGCTCAACATATTGGTAGCATTTCAGTATTATTCAAACATTTTCACTAAACAATGGCTGCATGGCTGCCATTTTGGAAAACATAAAGACAAATCTCATGCAGTCTGCTTAATAAAAATGTGTAATCTATGTACCGGTATAAGAAAAAAAAATACACATTTAAATTTAAAGTGAGAATTGTTGAAAATTGAAATCTTCTCTTCATATATATTCCATAAGATCAAACATGGTGATGGGTGGATTAAATTATCTTGCTCAGATTCTGAATTTCACTACATAGTCCACAGTGCTATTTTGATATACAGTTATGATGATACAAAGATAAGTAAGAAGAGTTCTAAGGTGTACACTGTGTTTTTACTCACCGGGGTAGTCGGTTCCTACAACATATTGTTAAGGTAGTTTGTCATGCCACATAACGAACAAAACACAGGTATAAGATGCAGTCATTCGTTCAAGCTAGCCATATCCCACAGACAGAAATATCAAATTATAATTAAAGATCATCCTGATTGACTCCCTTTATTTCCATCAAAAAACCCACACAGAAGCTGAAATAAATTCAGCAAAGGGAATTTACAATATTCAAAAACCAAAATAAAGCAGATTCATTGGCAACTCAACTCCCCCACCTAAAAAGCCAAAATAAAAACAACAGCTTTGCCTTCCCTCTCTCATTCAGCCCCACCCCCACCCCCAGATCTCTGACTCTTGGTTCTGTAATCTAATGAAATGGCATTATCACCCCCTAAATAGGGTCGATAGCAGTTAGTACTTCACTTAATTACATACTCGTCTGGTAGGTTCAAAATGTATGAATATTGACCCTTTTTAAATGTTGGATTAAGGGATAGAGAGAGGGGAAGGCTCTTTGGAGCTGGTACCTGGTTGAGTGGTGAATAGTATTCACTGAACGGCACCAGTGTATTATAGAACAGAGGACTGGATACCCTCTCATACTGTCTCCTGAACAGTCTGCCAACACTAAACAGATCAAACAATGGCCTACACTTCAATGTAACATACTATTACACTTCAATGTAACATACGATTACAATTCAGTGTAACATACTATTAGACAAGTTTACCGATACACCATAGAACTAAAATCAAGATGCCAAAGTAAGGAACTCAAGAGGAACACTGTAAGCTTAACTAAAAGGAAAATCCAACTGAGAATATCATCAATAAAAGAACCAGTCATTGAATATTAAATTAAAGTAAATAAAACATATTGAGTACGATAAGCTCATACAGATACTCAAATTCTATCTCTGAGCAAGTGAAAAAAATCCTATTTACAAAGGTCACCTGACACACTTTTCTTCACAATTCAATAAATTTTTATGTGACCTTGTCCTTTTTCTAGAACGGTAAGTAAATGAATGGAATTGGAATCACTGGTTTGAAAAAATCCATAAAAACTGAACCATAACAGCAGTAATAAACAGGAGCCAATGACAACGAGAGGTCCATGAACTACTTAGTTCATTCATCAACCCCAATTTCCAAGACATGTAAGTTTTTTTGTGACCCCCTTACATCAGTGTGTAAAGTACAAATTGTTACTATACTTGGTATCTATCAAACTTTAAGATGATTATTTCAAATATCTTGAATTGGAAATTCAACAAAGGAGAACAATCTGAAAAACTTCCTTTGGTCATCTTGACAGTATAAAAACTTCATGCAGTTCCATTAAGTACACACATTTAAATATAAATGATTTATTGCCAACTTTTATCCACTAATATTAGCATTTTCAAGAGTACTTGTGTAGAATACTTTGCCTTAGCTGTACATTCCTTGATCACTTTTACATGTATTTGCTTTTTTTAAACAACATGCATAAAATAAAACTAATAAAAAGAGGCATGCATTCATGCTTATTCTCAAATTCTAGTATACCATTTCTGCATACCAGCCTGTATCCTATAGGAATTGTCTCCCATCCATTTTTGGGGGGAGGGGGAGGGATACAATTTTACAGTTTGAGACTGGGGGAGGGGCTTGCAACATAAGAGTGTGATATAACTTACCTTTCCCCTGAGGGAGGGCTCAGCAAGGGGAGCCACATTCTGTGGAGCAGGGACAGCCACAGGGGGCTTTGTCTCTGTAGTATTCTCAAACATGCTGAGGAAAGCAGCCCGAAACGAAAACAGTCAGCAATTTAATCGCAAATTAATTCCAAGCCAGAGTCAACATCAGCAGCAGCAGTAGGGAGTTAAAAAAGAATAAAAAAAAAAGAGGAAAATGATAATAAAAAAATTGACATGCAACTACAGCAAAACAGTAATTGTAGAAAATAACTCAAAAAGTGTTCCTCTTTATAGAAAGAACCAAAATGTTTACATCATAGACAAATACATGTATACAGAGTTATGATTAATAGGGAAGTCTGATGAGTAATTCAATTTCTTTCTTTTAAATGTTAAAGCAGACAACAGATTTAAATAAGGATTAACAAATGTAAGTTTATCATCGATCATCAGAACTCCATATTAGTCTGATAAACTGGTAGAAAATGCATCGTGGAGTAACTGGTACTCTTGTTTTTTCATGCAATGATTTTTTCTGAAGTATGTGTTGTCCTCTAGCTGGCGCAACTGATGGCAAAATAGTTCAATCAGCTTCTTTCACATGTACCCATATAATGCAGAGCATATACAAGGCAAAGGAGAGAGGTTTGTTTAAGAGTATGGAAATTATAGAGTATTTCTTTACCTTTCTGAATAGTCTGTTGAATGTAAATTTAAAACAAACATTTAAATTTGCATGTAAATCAAAACTTATAAACATGTTTTTGGGTTTTGTTTTTTGTTTTTTTGCTTTGGAACATTTGCAAAAACACTGGTGTTTAAGAAAGGAGGTTCAGTACAATTGCAAATTCTCCTGCATTCTGCAATCAAGTGTATTTCAGACTTGTTGAAATTCATCCTACATTAATCCATAATGCATTTTCTTTTGCAATGAATCATGTTATAACTTGAAAAAGCTTTACATAATGTGTCAACATCTAGTATACATATACAACTAAATAATAAAAGTAAATGAATAAGAAAAAATATTCAAGAATTAAAATTCTAGTATAATATGAAAAATTTCATAAACTTGTGACTTTGTCTGATTTGCTTTCTATCTTGTAAGCAAGTTATTTTCATTTCAGAGACTTAGAAAGTTAGTTAATTTCCATCATTTTGACAGCTACTGAAATAATTAACTACTTATAACTTTAAATGCTTGTAACATTTAGAAATATAGTATTTGTTTCAATTTCAGTAAATTCCATTTAATATTACACGTAGTAATTAAAAAAAAATTAAATTTGATGATAATATGAACAAGCAAAAAATATGATATTATGCAATTAATATTTTACATGGGCAGTTTTAATAAAAAGGCTATACAAAAAAAAAAAAAAATATGACCATGTAACTACTACATGTAGTAATAATAAATAAGATGTGAGGTTATACAGTGAGAGAGTACAACTGCCACCTACCAATGCGGTGTCTTCATTTACTAAGAATCTCCATTATAAAACAAACTACCAGAACCAGAATGGTGAAGACATAAGGATCATTACTATAGCCAGAAATATGACATCCAAACAACATAGAATTCAGAGTGAAATAGCAAGTCCATGTAGTGAAGTACCCCCAATGTACCGGGAAGGCAGCAGGAAGAGAAAGAAAACAAATCAAAGTGTTAAAATTGTCAAATCTTTTTTTTTTTTTTTTTAAATTATACTAAATCTATATATTATTTATTGTCAGAAATTTAGTGTCGATAGCACAAGATTTTTTTTTTACAGTGAGATTTTAGTTTCTTTGACCTGTAACTATAAAACTTGATATGTTTACAAGTAAAATGTATGGCATGAAGCATATAACTTTGGAATATACTATGTATATTATACAGCTACATCATACATATAATGGATGTTTTTTCAAGACAGCTAGATTACAAATTTTGACGTAATTATTCCGAGCATTCAGATATTTTTGATTACAGGGAGCATTCCCAATGTCTTTAGTTCAATGAGGGCTTATTCCAAATCTCCATTGTAATGTTATGCTATAAGACCACTTCATATCTACTTCCTCACCCTCATGCAATCAATCCCACTAAACTGTATTGACCTACATAATGTTGTGTGCCAAAAATCTAAATTAATCCCAATCCAAGACGAGCTAATACATGTATTTGGTGGTGCGTTCTGCGTACATATTGATCAGATACATTTTTGTACACTTAATTACTAATACACTGTACGTACACTACATCTTAGGTAACCATATAGAAATATCATGCACACAATTCATATCAAACACCTATATTTTATGCAGATTATTAATTTGCCTTAATTGTTTTTTTTTTTAATTTTTAAAGAATTTATATTCCTTCTTATATCCTCAAAAATACATTTGATGTTATAGAATTACTATTCAGTATGAAAATACTAAGTGTGGTTAGTGAAGAGAAATAAAACTTTTAATTAAAAAAAAAATGAAAAAAGTGATTGAGTATATTAGAAATTTTTTTTAAAATTAGGTAAATAAAAAAATCAAAATTTTGCATTCCAAAAATTACAAGTGACTGCTAAATACACACATTGTTACAGACGAAAATTTAGACAGTACCAAACAGTGCAGATGACGATAAATAATTGTACATTTGGTAATAAACAGTAACTGCGATGAGGCTATGACATAAATACGATGAAGCGGACGATAGACCGATTAGCCATGAGTAACCAGGATATACATTTAGAGGCTGTTGATTAGGAGCACATATTACCTAATCAAATTTTCAAAGTTTGTGGAGCGTTCAGTTATACTGGGTTTGTGGCATGTTCTGAAAGGAAGGCAATTGAAGAGGGATAAGAGATTATTAATCAATGAACCAGATATCCCCCAGAGTCATGATAGTGTTGCTATTTTAAAAGATACCTAAAACCAAGATGTGAGTCAATTCAACAATAACCTCCTAGAAGCAGATTTCCTAAGATATCAAAAAGATAGATACATGAATCTTTCTTCAGAAAACAAAATATTTGTGTATTTATGTGCAATGCCATATGTATTAATGCAGATTCTTAAAAAAAACGGCTGTAAAATATTTATAAAAAAGAATACATCATAGATAATCTGCTTGATAAAAATGTATTTTTCTTTCATCGAAGTAGTTTTTTCTTATTTTGTTTGGGTTTTTTTGTGCTTTGCATGATGAAATCTTAGTGAGGCGCAGGTGCATGATTTGTTGAATTGTAGTCATACCTCAAAGTAGAATGTATTCTTAAAGTAGATAGTACTCTGGAATATGTACATATGCCGTAATTGAATGAGGTATAAAGTATGGATAAATCAAATACCAATATTTTCTTCGAGCACTAATAATAAACTTCTATCCCAATTAACCCCTCCCCCTAAAACACATCCAAGTTTCCTTGTAAAGTACCGGTAATAGTGAAAAGAAAAATTCAAAATATGCACTATAAACAATGGTCAAAATGCACAAACAAAGGAAAATAAAACAGTTCAAAGGGAGGGTAAATTAAGAAACAAAAATCATAAATAAATTCCAAAAATGAAAAAATTGATAACTGTTAGTATCACAAGCTTCACTAAATTTAAAAACTTTAACAATTCATTGAAAATTCTTAGTTGTAGATAGCTCAAACTTGCACCACAAGACATGTTCTAAATCTTTTCATAAGCTTTACATTTTGAATGCACTTTTGCTGAACACACAGTAGTGAACAAGATGTTGACATACCTGTCAGCTGGGGAGGAAGACAACGATTCCTCTGAGGACTCCATGCCTACAAATACATATAATGTTTACTGTGGAATCATCCAAATTTGTAATGGCTAAATTTTCATGAATTCTGTGGGTACCCTTTAACTACAAAGTTAAGTCCTCCATGAAGTATGATGAAATTCATTATACATAAAAGCAAATTAATCAATGAAATAACATCTCCATGAAAACAAGACAATCCCTGAAAAATTTATCCCCATAAATTTGAACAATACCAACAACTGACTCCATAGCTCAACTCCAGTTTCCTATTATCAAGGGAAAAGACAACCATTAAATTTAAACAACAAAACACTACTGGTGGCTACCGTCTGCAGCGTTGGTCATTAGGTTATCCACTTCGATGTCCACTCGGTCGTTTATCATGTGTTTGAGCAGGTCCTGCTGTAGGGTGTTGTTTAGCTCTGTCTGGTGAAGCATCTCTCTCATCTCCTTCAACTCATTCTCCTTCTGTGACAGGGCAAGTCCCTACAACAACAAGGTCAGGAATAATTTAACACAACTGAGGCAAAATCTTGGCCAACACAATGAAAGAAACAAGGATATTATGGAGAAGAATGTACAGAGCTTGGCCCAATTTAACAATCTTAATGTTATGAATACATGTAGCGTAAACTTAATTGAGTTTTCATATTAATTTGTTAATGTCAGAGCCATGCATGATTTCTGACTCAGAAACCTTGACAATGATTCCCATTTCATTAAAATTTATAAAAGCCAATTTAACAATCTCTAGTTTTTCTTCTCTGTAGGTTGTTCTTTTGTCCCTTACCCTCCCTATAGAGGTCTGTATGAAGTGTTCCAGTAGATATTTAGCCTCCTCCACAGAGCAGTTATTGACCAGGGCTGTTGCATCAAAACCTTCATTGTCCTCCTGTAAATAACATTGAAGCATCTAAGACAATTCGTTCATTTAGACAACATATTACTCGTACATTCAGGACATAATGTATGTGCACTTTTAAAAGCAAGCTTCATATTTTTTGTGGCTAGCTGTAAAAGACATTGTGCTAATTCATGATTAAAGTAAATCGAAAAAGAATACAATATACATGTATGAACTCCTCTGCCATTTTGAACAGCTTTATCATCAATAACATAAGGAAACAGAACTACACAGCTATAAAATCACTAAGTTGTTGCAAAATTGTCATTTGTAAATAAGAAAGCAAAATATGTACAGTAAAACAAGCTTATAACGAAGTGCCAGAGACATGATTTTGCTTCATTATAAGCGTTATTCGTTGTATCCATCAAGGTTACAACATCTAATAAAGTCTCGGGGAATGAAAATCACTTCGCTGTAAGTGTCAATTCATTATAAGCGCGTTTGCTATAACCATGTTTTACTGTTAGTACTAAAGTAGTACATGTAGTACATATGAATAACTTAAAAATTGCTTAAGTTGGATAAGAATATGTGTGAAGGTATAGGAGACTTGCCTTGGCCTCCTCGATCTGCATGATCTGTGACTGACACTCGGAGATGTACTCCTGGGTATACTGGACCTGTCCCTCCAACATCCCAATCACACAGTTCAGCTCGCCGATCTCATTGTCATCCTGTCAACAATATACACAGTCAGACTACACTATCATATATAGGCAACATAATACAGTGCCAAGATATCATGAAAAACAAACAGGACACAAGGAGAGGAGACTGTGATTTTAAATGTGCACTTACTTTGCCCTCTTTGATGGCTACATCCCTCTTACGACAGAACTTGTCCAGCTTTTTGCAAACACTTTCCCTTTCCTGCAACGGCACAAACAATGACATAATTTATTTACAAAATTCTGACTATAAGTCATAAATTTTAAGAGTTGTTTGAAATAGCATTTGTACATATTGATATGAACTGTACCTTAAGCCAGATATCCATGTCCTTCTCCATGTTAATGATGGTTTGCTTCTTGGTTATGACATTTGAAATCTGTGTAAAACATATGCATCATTATTCTGTATACTTATGTGGAGAAATACAAAGAGGTCAATTTAAAGATCTTCCATTTAACATTTTGTGGTCCTACATGAAAAATTGTTTTTCATAATAATAAAAGCATGTACATAATATTGTAGTACATTTACACGTAAATTATTCAAAATAGATGCATATTAAATTATGATTTATTGTCTAATACTGTAAAGTTATTATATTTGGCGTGTACGATATTTGGGGGAAATTAGTTTTTTGAACAAGTTGGCGTGGATTTGAATTAGCGTATTCCTGTATGTGCCTATTCATATACATATATGTTAAGACGTACTTGATTTAGCGGAAGCCACATTCCGCCAAAAGTGTGAAATAGAATACAGAGCCATATGTTAACTTTCATTCCAGTAAAATGATTCATTATTCTATATACTTACCTTTTTCTCCAGTGTATCCCACTTCTGTTTGGCTGATTTAGCACTGAATTCGGTACGCTTTCTTCTGCGGGGTGATGATGAGGTGAATGGGGCTGTAGAGAAAACGGGAGGGTGGAAAATTTGTTGCTTCTCTAACTACCGTACTTACGGTAAAAGTGGTTATTTAAGCGTGGGGGAAATTTACGCACACCTGCGTATGGTTAAAAAACTCAAAACTTTAGAGTATTTAATACCCATGCTTATTGTTTGACCATATCAACATATTTAATAATTATTGTTTGACCATAGAAAACGCGTACTAAACCACCAGCATAAATAACCACTTTTACCGTAACTAGCTCTATTAACTAATTCTCTTACTACAGAGCTGTTTCTGCTAGTTTTTAGCATGAATTACAAAAGCTGAAAATACTCTCAACTTCTTTCTTTTACTACAATTCATAACTTATTCTGGTAGTTCCTTACAAGAAATATTTGCAAAACATATTCTTAATTTTCTTCTTTAACTACATAACTGACTGTTCATGGTAGTTTCTAACACAATTCACAAGCTAAAAATACTCTCAAGTTCTTTCCATAATTGTCTCTGGTAATCTCTTACATGAAATACACGCTAAGAGAAGCAATACTCCTTAGTTTGGTTACTCACTGACTGGGATGGTTTTAGGACGGTCGTACTTGGCCACTCTACCGGCAGCCATTGCTGACATGGGCTTTTTCTCTTTCCTTCTTAATGCTTCAACCTAACAGAAAGTAAAAGCAGACAGTTTGCATGTGGGCCTTGTATAAAAAACCAGACTTGCTTATTCTAAATGAAGATGAATTTGTATTTAAGCATTCATGTGTGAATATTCTAAAAGAACACAGAAACAAAAACAAAAAATAATGAGGAAAAAGTTGTATAACTGTTGCTTTTTTTTCATTTAGAAAATCACTGCAATACAAATACATGTACTGAAAAAAATCAGCTATGATTTGTGCTAAAAAACATATTATAGAAGAGAATTCGAAAAACTGCATTTGTATTAATGCTAAAGAATAATGAAATTAAGCTGAAAAAAAGCCACAGGTTTTATCTGCAAGCTCCTTACAGGTGGTACATTTAATACACAGAATCATGCATTGTACAGGATATTGTCTTACTCCACATATATAGAAAGGACACTTACAAACAATGCTTATAAATTAAGTTAATAAACAGCTTACATACATTGTACCTATACAATGTAACAGGCATACAAAGATATTTAAGTGTTACAGTACATGTTTTGCCTTAATTTCCCACTGCATTACAGAGAGAGAGAGAGAGAGAGAGAGAGAGAGAGAGAGAATATCATGTCTATAGGAATAGTTGATCAAGAAATATCAACTTATACTGGGTAGCATAATTGTACACCAATTCCATTTACATTGATAACTAGAATCATATACTAGTATCTGGATAATACTGGTATGCAGTATGCACATCTTAATTGGTAACAATACATGTATTTCCGTAATGTAGCAATGAAAATGACCACATTTCTCTAGATTAAACAAGAAAATGGTTCAGTACTAAAGAAATTTTAATAACTTCCTAAATATCAACCATACACAAATGAAAATTCTTCAATTTTTTTGAGAAACTACGTAAAGAGAGTGGATTGTGTTCAAAGATCTACACTGTTTTTCTCTATAGACTATCTGGAATATTGATATCCATCACTACATGTGTACGCTATGACGAGTACAGAGTATGCAGCATCAGTGGACAAGCAAGAACAAAGTTACCTCTTTCTTGATTTTTTCTATACTGGAATTCAGCTGAAAAATTGGTTGTTCATCAAGAACATTACTTATTGCAAATTCAAGTCATAAAAGCCATGCATGCAGGATGAAAAAAAAGAAATGCAATCTACTGAAGAAATAGGGACAAAAACATGCAATTCATTTTGGATAAATCATTAGATAGTGATCATAACATCTACACATCACTGTACATCTAAGTTTCAGAAAAGCCATTCTTAGGAACAGAAAATCAAGGGGGAAAAGTGGGTAACTGGTGTAACAGTTCAGTTCCATTGCAATTCATTTCCTTTGTAATTAGTTCACATGCCCATGAAAAAAGAAGATAGTACTTATAAAAATAAATCTCCCAACAAATTCTGCAAAGTCCGCAGCAAAGAAAATAATAATATGAATTTACCTCCTCTTGTTTGCGTTTCAGAACAGCCTCTTTCTGGCGCTTTTCTTTCTCCAAATTGCGGATCAGGCCTTCCTTACGAACTTGTTCCTTGCGTAACTGTGCCACTTCTTTGGTGCGGCGTGCCTCCACTGCTTTACCTTTCTCCAATTCTTCCTTCACTTGCTTCATTAACTTTACCTACAAGGTAACAAACCATAATCACATCCCTTGAGTCATATATTCCTGTATTCAAACAATCAATGGGTTGATACCGTATTTATAATTCACGTTTTATCATTATACAGTCAAACTTTGTTATTTCGAACTAGATGGGACTGTTTAAAAACTTCGAAATATCCGAGTATTCCAGATAACGAGGGCAAAATACTTAAAAAATAAGTGGTTGAAACGTACAATTCACTTCAACATATCCATTGAATTCCAGATATCAGTGTTCGAGATATCGAAGTTCAACTGTATATAACACACATCAACTTTTCAGTTTGAGGAAAATTCATTACAGAATAATCAGATATCACAAACTCATTGTCTTCTTATTAGACTAAAAACATTTTCCAAATATTGTGCGCTTCTACTTAAAGACAACAAATTTTCTATAAAATTTCCTCATAACAAATCCCGGATACAAACATACCTTGGTTTTCTTCATTTCTTGGAGTTCATGCTGCAGTGTCTTCAATTGCTTCTCATGGTACGAGGACTGCTTCTGCATGCGAGAATAATCACGCTTGGCTTGCTCTGCTTTCTTCAAATCCCGCTGGAGTGTCAACAGTTTCTTCTCAAACTCATCCTTGACCTTTTTGACCTTTTCATTGGTCTCGCACTCCACGCTGTTGATGTTGGACAGGACTTTGTCTCGCTCCTCCTCGGTCGCCCGGATCCTCATCTGAAGTTGCCGGACTTTCTCCTCGTACTGGTGCCTGACGGCAAGCACCTGTTTGTGGGCATGCTCCAGTTCCTCCACAAGCTTCTGTTTGATGGAGATGCTGCAGGTCAGTTCTGCTAGATCCTCATGCAGGTTGTCAGAATCTGGAGCAATATCAGAGGAAATGAGTAGTTATTTAGTAGAAAAACAAAAATCCTAGATTATCATCGATTATGCCAAGAAAAAATCAGCATCTTAACAAATCATTCAAAGGTAACAATTTTGTAGCAAAAGTGAAATGAAAATATATGATTAAAAAAAAGTCTTCATGTAAGAATGACAACAATTCAACATGTATATTTTTTTGGCTATTTAAAATTATTTTATGATCAAACTTATAAAACAACAAACATAAATACACTGACACTGAAAAAGTAAGATATATATCTCTAAAACTTATTTGTATGTTAGGAAAAAAACTAAATTCACATTAAAGAAAAAGGCTACGGGTCTGAAATCATTTAAAATAAAACATAAAGCTACAACACTGAGTAATCTATTCCAGTAATTCACCTCCGTAACACCACAAAAAATCCACGAGTGGGCCAATAATAGCTGCATGTTCAACACAACAAAAAATCTCGTTAAGACAGTACAGAGTTTTAATATTTACTTTCTGAATTCTCATCTCTAAGTTATAAAATTATAAGAATACCATACAGTTAACATGAATATTTCCATTTAATAAGAAGAATGCAAATCTCTTTGTAGTAATAAGTTTATGTTTCAGTTAAGTACTAACCTTTCCCTTCAGAGTCTGAATCCGAGTCTGATGACAAGTTCTCCAGTTCCTCTTCTATATCATCGTCTTCTTCGTCATCTCCATTCAACTGTTTATGAGTATCATTTAGAATATTTTATCAAGACACTCAAGATAGACGACTGTAGATGTATTTCATATATACGGCTGTACATTCTATTTAGAGTTCTTTGTAGAGATCAGCTTCGATAAATCAAGTACATTGCTACATGTATATGTCATGCACATATGTATGTGAATTGGTACATTCAGTTATGCACTAGAAAATCCCCACAAACTCTACCTATTTTTTCTGACTTATTGAGGAATGTTTGTTAATGATCTACATGTAGTTGCATCAACATATGCATGTAGGTGAAGTAAGACTGAAATTCATTTGACACTTTGAATTTGAGGCCTGGTTCTAAGTTATTGTGAAAATACTACTGACAAGTCAATCATTGAATGTGGTCTGTTCTTTGATATTTTGATAATCTTGTCCAAAGCAGAAAATTTATGTAACTATAAATACATGTACATGCTATTTTTATCTTACTTCTCCACTTAATCTATCTTCCTCATCATCATCCTCTTCATTGATATCTTCAGTATTTTCTTCCTCCTCCTTATTTTCCTCTCCTTCTTCTCCGTTTACATCTTCATTCTCCTCTGCTTCGTTCTGATCCTTTTCATTGTCAAACTGGTCCTCTTTCTCACTGCAATTGGAACAAACAACAAAATATAGGGCAGGTTGACATTGTACATGTAGCTTTCAAGTGCTCCACTTTTTGTAACGCTCAGAAATATGTACTAAAACATGAGGGCTGTTAAGGTGGTATGGGACATCTGTCGACATGAATGTGGATTACAGTACATTATAATTAGAATACTTTTACCAGTTTAGAATTTTCAAATTTTACAGTATTTAAAAAAAAATAGCTTTATTTGTAAAAATTTGGAGAGGTAGAAAATGTGAAACCCCGAGCGGGATTCTAACTCATGACTTCCATATTCATAGTAAACCCTCTAACCCAATGCGCTACGCTGTAAGGCGACAATATTAGAAAAGAAACTACTTATAAAATAACACTCCATTTTATGGTTTATTTCAATAAACAATACGTCACAACAGGTGTCCCATACCACCTTAAGCCGATTGGGCTTTCACAAGTACAGGCATTACGGTGAATTGGTTATAGAGATGTGGAATTCTAGCGATCACTCGTTACTATCAGTTGAACAGGTCTCTAGAAATGCAGAGGGCTACCTTCATGAAAATAACCATTAAGCCACAAGTCAATTACCTGGCTTTCAAGTGTTTCCTCTTTTTGAGTTTTTTGAGCTTCTTCAGTCGGCTGACATCCCGTTTGGCCTCCTCGATGATTGACAGCTTGCTCTCGGTCATTGACCCCATGAAGCTCCCGGACAGGTGCCCTGGGGAGATGGGACTCAGGGGGTCGTTCATCAGGGACATGCTGCTCCCCATGCGTGACATGGCTGTCTTCCTCTTAAACTGTTCAGCTGTGTTCTCAGCATCCAACAGTTTTGCTCTGTTTAAAATTAGAAATGAATATCTTAATTAATCGTCTTGATCTCTGGTTCAAAATTCATAACATCCAAGATAGAGAAACAGTAAATAGATGATACATATACATGTACCTGAGTTCTTCTAGCTCTTTAACATATCCTTCAATCAGTTTTGTTACTTCACTATCCCTTGCATCCTCTGAAATTAATCAGTTTCCTCAGTAAAAGAACAACTAACAATGTTGAACTTCATCTCCTGACTTAACAACAGACAAAATTCTACATAAACTACGTCATGAAATTTTGGCACGTAAAAGAGGAACTGTAACATTATTGCAGCAATTTCAAGATAAGCTTGCAGCTATTAAACTTACAACATATATGTTTGATTTTTCTACATTAAACAAATTACCAGATATATTATAGACCCCTAACACAGCTTTCTCGGCCAGTAAATCCGAGTTCCTCTTGGTGAGCATCTCTATTGTCTCGTGCATGGATTTGATCCTCTGTCTCAGTTTGTCGTTCTCGGTCTGTAACATCGTGTTTTCGTGGAACATGTCGTTCACTGACTCCACTCCATCTTCATCTACCTTGCGCTTGCCCTGAAATGTAAGCAATAAAACTTAAAGGTTGTTTCTGCACAGGATCTTTTAATCAGTTTATAGGTGGGTGAATTTACATGTATATGGGTGCATATCTAAGCTAAGACAATCATTTACCTTCCACCTGCATAATTACCAGTAGTGATTGTAAATGATATGTAAATTCAAAAATCTGCAGCATTTGAAATTCTTGAAAAACCAAGGGATTAATGAATAAATTTCTTCCACGAAACATTCAATTTTCTCAATTACTTACAGACTTGAAATCCATCAGCTCCTGCTGCAGTGTCACAATTTCCGCTCGAAGGGCCGCCATCTGTTTGGAAGCTTTGTCCTGATTGGCTATCACCTTGTTTTTGATGTTCCTTGCTCGGTTTGCATACTTCAGAGTATTAAGTGTTTCAACAAAGTCTCTGTCTGATGGGGATATACAGGCAATCATCAATGTCCGGCTACAAAAAACAATACATTTATTAACAACATGACAAAACAAATTGAATTAATCTCAAGATTCTGAGTAAACAGTGATGCAAAGGTTATATGTAAAGAACTTTTAAGAAATGCTATACAAACATATCAACATATCGATGTATGAAAAGTTTTTCTTGACTTTGTTTCTTCTAATATTTCTATGACTGCATTTGTGAATCTCTTTAATAAAAGGACTTTACTTTATTGATAGGAGCATCATTTGGATTTTAGTTCTTGTTGTATATAATAGCCTTACCTGTTTCCTCCCAGAGAGTCCTGTAATAATCGAGTCAGCTTAGAATCCCTGTACGGTACATGGCTACCCTTCTTGGCCTTGTCACCCAGGGCCGATATTACATTTCCTAGGGCAAGCTTTAGATGAATGAAAATGAACAAATCCCATTAAAAGATGCATATCAGATCAGAAATGTGGATTTGATAATTCACAACTCTGCATCAAGCTATAACAGTTAATCTTTTGTTTTCTACATCAATCATCAATGCAATAAATTTCAGTCTTAGGCACAAAGCTTCTCTTGAGTCTCTATGTATCTGCCAAGCAGTTGAGAAATCAACTTGATTTTCTTTGCTTACTCCTCATAAGGTACCACCATTTCCCCGACTTACCAGCCCACAGTTGATGGAGATCCCCTCCTTGGCCCGGTCTCCAGTTGCCCCCGTTCTCTTTAACCTCTCTGACCCTGCCAGGTCCACAAAGTGAAACTTGGCTGTCAAGGTCTCAAACTCATTCAGACCCTCCAAATCTTTACCTTCCTCTATAAGGTTCTGTGGAAAATTCATTCAATATTGCTAGTAAAAAAACACAGCTACTAGTACATGTACATGTATTGCATTGATGAAATAATGTCCTAGGTATGAGAATCAGTTTTTGTCGTTTTGTATTTTATGGGGTTTTTTTATAGTGGAAGGGGGAGGGATGTTGACTGTGGGGTTGAGCTCTATAATTACAGTATTTATTTGAAAAATCTCAACATTTTTCTCAAATCATAATTATACAACATAATTTTGTTCTGTGAAAAATGAAACCAGTCGTCAAGTAATTACAAGCTTTTTGTGTTGAGAACAATATTCCTAAACTTAAACATATTCTTAAATGTGTCCAAAATTTTTATCTCAAACTGGTAACTTCTATCTCGAAACCAGATCTTATTTGATATACATGTACCTCATCATGCACCACTCGTTGCTGTTTGATGTGGAGTGTAAATATGGCATGAGATCTAGAAGACTGCGAGTTCATGTTTGTACTGGCCGTGGCCCGAGATAGAGCGCCATTCTTTAAACATTCCATTGTCTGCAAATAGAGATAAAAAATCAATTGTAAAGCAGCATAACAATCCTCTGCCCTTATTAAGATTTGTGCTACATTAGTTTATGAGTGCAATAAATCATAAAACAACGAGAGTATTAAGTCAGCAAATCAGGAAACTATAATGGAAAATCAATTTGTTTGATCATTAGAAACATGAACATCAAAATCTAACACTTGAGATGAAATCATCATTACACATCACATTACCATATGTTACGTTACTTTGTGATCAAAAGGAAACCTACTTCCTGCAGGGAATGGACAGGTCGTGTGGCCACGCCCACCATGTATATTCCACCTGTGGCATCTTCATGAATCTTAATGTGAGACTTCCTCATCTGAATTAGGAAAATTACAATGATTTCAACAAATTTTAAATCATCGCTAAGTAAAACTTTAAAGCAAATCAAAAATTGGGTGGACATAATGTGACTCCATACAAAAATCCCACAACTTACCCTTGATTCTGGGTCTCTTGTAGTATCCAGTAAATCTAGGATTTCTTCATTGTATAACTGTAAAGTAAAATTTCAAATTGTATTTACTCTGCACATTATATATTGTATCAAAATAACATCTTAGATCAAATACTTCATGCTTCATAATACAGGTATACCCGATACATATTCACTGACCTCTATGAACTGGGCGTTGACTTTGAAGTCAGGGGGAGGAATATTGTTTTCTTTGGCCTTCCTCTTGCTCTCCTCGATTCCCTTGAACAAGTGGTCCACGGCCCGGGGAATGATACCGACCTCATTCTCTGGAAGATTCATATCAAACCCTGTCCCCATGGTGTAAGTCTTCCCAGACCCGGTCTGTAATAGGGGAATAGTACTACATGTATATCAATATAAACCTGTCTTACAAAACATTACAATAATCATTCTGATTGGTTTAATTCTATTGTACCATACTATAGAATACATGTAGTACTGTAGTTGAACATCAAATATGTACAACTATATGTACTCACTGGGTTTTTTTTAATTTGATGATACCAATACATGTATTTATTCTATGCAATGATTGAGGGGATCTGAAATTCCTGATTTGAAGATAAAATAAATATTGACGTTTGATTTGGAGTAATTGTAACTTTATGGAACTAGTCAGGTAATGAATCCACCTCAACAGTCTGCCTCAGTCAACCGAACCGATACATTACAAAGTTTGTATAAGCTTTAAATGTAACAACATCAAAAGTCGATTTAAATTGTATTACATAATGTTTTATGTTATCAAAATTTAGGACTAATTATACATGTATGTGGGGGATTTAGAACAGGAAGATTAAAGACCCACTCATGACTTTCAAGAGATGGGACAATCCAAAACCAAAATCCTAATGACATATAAGTATTCAGTATATATATTCAACAGCATGCATAATTACTGTGGCTTAGTTTGTGCCTGCAGAAGTTTCTGAATGTAATCATTTGCCATATCTAAATAACTTTACTTGTAGTGTGCACCAAACAATCGCAGAGTGGAATTCATAGTCATTACATGATAATACTAAAGACTTATTTCCGGCACAGGACATAGAAAGCTCTCAAAGATTTAGTTGGATAAAAGTTAATCTGCCGAGATTGCGGTTCCGACTGTATGACATCATCCCTGTGTATATTGAGTAACAACTGCAGCAGCAGCAGACTCGTACGAAATTGATTGCCATCAGGAAAACAAGGGTACTTCACCGCAGAGAGAGAGACAGAGAGAGGGAGCAATTTATAAACTGTCTCAAACCCACAGGACAGAAAGACATTAGCAAGAACAAGAAAATCAATGGAACTGCAAAATTTGCAGAGCACTTAGAAGCTCACTCAGCTCTGTGCACCATGTAGTCTGTTCTACAATAAAGGACTTAGATAAGATATAAAACAAGAGTTCTATTATTTAATGATTTCACTGAAGTATCAAAAACATATTCAGACATTCTAACTATAAATCCAGCATTAACCAGTTCAAACCTGCATCTGATGTGATATGATGCAACTTTTACACATGAACATCAAAAAAATGTTTCCTTGTATGAATCAAAGTTAGGTGCGAGTTTAATACATGTATTGTGATTCCATATAATAATTTTCAAAATATCACTGACAGTTACACACAAAAAAGCATTGTAATATATACAAAGATTGTCCGCATAGATAAAGTATATAATGTTCCTACAAGCGTTTTTTTTTTTTTTTATAAATGCTAAACAGTATCTTGTAAATGTATTATTCATAGACTTGATATAGGAATCAATATACTCCACAATATATACCGGGAATACAAAGCCGAGCCATTTCCTCTAGATCAAATATGAAAAAGCCAATACATGGATCCTTATAAGCGCAATAAACATGTAAACGGAGTAGCTCTCATGAAATCATTGTCTATTGACAAGTGTCTTAATGGATTTATGTTCATTAGTTTTACATTAAGGGTTATCTCAGAGAGTCCATTTGTAAATTCTCTATGACAAGCCAAGTAAACAAGAGTTATGTTTACCAAGTAGGACAGCTCCATAGTACGATATAAATCTTGTAATATTTAGATGGAAAGCTTTTAAAAGTTGTTTACCTTTTCACCTTCAATATGCAACAAGAATCTCAATTATCTTTTATCACATTCTACCGAAGCAAATTGCTCTATTTAACAATTTTATATGAATAAAATCAATTTAACTTCATATTGTTGGCACTATTAATATTTAAACCAATGAACGACTTTTCTATATACATGTATTCTTATAACTCTTCATTCAAGTCTATATCAACATTCTAACAACTACATCTAGAAAACTAATCCATGGTATCTAATGATGATGTTCAATCAAGAAGTGGAAAATGACCAAGCAATAAAAACTAGGCCTTTAAATAAATACAACTTGATTATTACAGTCTACTCAAAGTCTAGGTGGAATGACCTTTTTTACATATATACATTAAGTTTTACCAATGCAATAAAAGACATTGAATGTTTCAGTAAATTTTGAAATTTCACACTTAATTTGACTTCACACAAAAACACTCAATTATAAAAACATCTTTTTTTGTGAAAGGCTGATGGAAAAATTCATGTTTCAAAGGCATTTAAATACGCCAGACTAGACCAGGATCAGAATGAGGTGTTAAAATCCTACATCATCCTTTGTAAATAACAACCTACCTGGCCGTAAGCAAACACGGTAGCATTATAACCATCAAAGCACCTGAAAAAAGAGATGTCAACGATTACTTTCTTAGGTGAACAAGGAAAAGCAGAAATTTTTTCAAAACACATAATAAAATATTAAATCTTCAAGATAACAAACAAGAATAAAAAACATTTTTGCACCCCATAGAACTTCAATCAATAATAGTTTAGTATGAAAGACTTGTAAAGATTCCACATTTTTTCCTCAAAGTAAACTGATGCAGGAGATTTTAATTCTGTAGGGTGGATTCCTGCTTCTATATAGTATATGTATTATTATCTTATTTTTTCATGGAACAATTATGTGTCTATCGAAATAATATGAATGTAATAGACTAATAGTTCATTTATTGGCAAATATGCACCAGGAAACTGAATTTGAAGCATGCATGCACATCAAGTGCACTTTTATAATTTAATTGATGTTCAAAAACCATGAACTTGTTGGTTTTGGTTGGTATTGGTTTACAATTTTGGTTACAGTAAATTCACTTGGGTCTTCGAAAGTCATATACATTCAGAACTATTCTATTTCATGTAACAATTATTCATTTTTGGGTTTACACTTCATGAACATTTACACTTGTGGTAAAAAATAGTGGACATGTATGACATAAATACATCTACTGGTAATTAATTAAGAGGTAATTATTCAACTACATTTAAATGAGGGCCCCTTGTAAAGAACCACTGCTATATCCATTACATGTAGATGCATGCATGCATGTCCGCCCTTTTCTCTCTTACCCATCAATGAGAATGCGGACACAGTCGCTGTAAATGGTTTCTTGTTGGGTCGGCATATCAAACACGTAGTCGTAGGTGAAGCTCTTGTCCTTGCCCATGATCACCTGGGTGTTGTCCACGGCGGTACACACCTGACACATGTCGATCCTCTCCTTGGCCAGCTGGGGGCGCACCCTGAAATACACAACACATACGATATTCTATGTTTTCAATGCTATAATACCGGTATATTAATTTAATAATCATACAGGTTTATATGTGTTTGTTATTTTCTAATAAGGTTAAACGTGAGCATCTTTTTACATGCAATATAAATGAATTTATTTACAAAACCTATGTATAGACATGTATGTATTAAAATGTATTAAAAGTAAATGCTATATTAATGACTTAATAATTTACCAAAACCACAGTAATGTTGTGTTTTCTGATCATGTTGAACATGTACACTTTGTCCACTATTTAGAATATGTATATTGCACTAAGAACTGTACGGTGACAAAACATATAAAGAGTTAGCTCCAGGTCTGTAGGCATTAATCACTGCACTCATACATGTATGACTCAGTACTAAACCACACAGATATGGTACATGTACCATTTGTCGCCGAGACCCTTCCTGGGAAAACTGACACTTGCTGCACAATGACATTTATCATAAGGCAACATTTATAACAAGATTTTCCTTTTTATCATATACATGTACCGGTACGTTAAATGTTCAAATCATGATTTAAGCAGTTGAAACCTTGACAATGTTTGTACTGGTAATCTTGTTATAAGCAATTACATAAAAACCGGCCAGTAGAGAAGAACACAATTTAAACATTTTAATTATTTGTGAATCCTTTATATGTCAAACATTCATTTAAAGTCTTTGTAAGATCATCATCTGCACTTTTGTAATACCGGTATACAGTTTATTTAATGATAATAGATCACCTGTTTTTATATTTACAAATGAAACGCATAAAAATGATTAATTTCACTATTTATTTTGTTAAGAAACTTGTACCGGTACATGATATATGGTGTATTTTTCTTGAATATCAATTTAAAAGCAAAAATTTCTCAATGTCTTGTAAAATATATAACTTTTAATAAATGTACAACATATGTGATTTAAACTCTTGCATTTCCCTATACTAGTATGAAGCTGTGACATTTTTGCCACATTTTAGCAACTTTAACATCATATTTTTCCTCAAAGATATTCGGAGAATCTCTTTAAGCCTTAATACTAAGCTCATTTAGAGAGATAAAAATCAAATTTAGCTTTCAAAATATGTGGAATTGGATAAATACATTGGTAAAAACACCAGACTAGGAGTGCTATGCAAAGCCACCTTATAAGGTCGGTCAACACCGTCAAAATATAGATCCTCGTGCTACCATACATGCAATCTTTGATACCCTGACCTAAGGCTTAAAAAGCGATTTAAAAAGTTACATGATATTGGGCAGTATTAAATCGTGGGCTGAATTGGATTACAGTTATCAACTTATTAAAATTCTTATTTCAAAACTGTTTGAACAACTTCTTAATTCTTTCTGGCTGTTATTCAGCCACCTGGTTTTAATGATTATAGCCATTTTTACCCCTATATCTCTTTGTACACTGCGTGAAAAAATGCTAACCTGCCTATTGGGAAATCAATTGTTCATAATGCAGCTCATTCATTTATGGATTATGTAAACATCTGATCTAATCATACCATATTCTGCTGCTCTAAATCACAAGGAAGCAATAAAGTTAACTCAATTGTGGCCAATGATGTCACATATCAGTACATGTTTAGCAGAGACCTTTCAGTTGAGTTGGCATTGGGAGATTAAGTTCTTAACCTGTAGGGAAAGCAATACACAACCTCATTTACATTGGACGGTCGATTGGACATCTGGTCAGATATCAAAACGTCTAAAGCTTTAAACGTTTATGTGACTAAGTCAGAAGATAAATAACGTGGTCTACACCTAAAGACCCTTGACACTGTTTCTTTTTGATACAGGACATAATTATGTATGTGTGTGCTTTGTCAACTTCACTAAAAGGTGATTATAATGAAGACAGTTATATATCAAAAGATTTCTAAAGTGGAATGCATGTCCACAAACTGTGCATATAGTACAACTGGTACTGCACATATACCAGATTTACCCGGTACATTTTTGTCCTGCAGCATCAAATGTAGGTGTGAAATGCAAGTGTGCTAATTAAAGCAGTACTTGTGCATTACACAAGTGGGATCCTATGCAACAAAATGTATTGTATAATATGTCCATTAACACATACTACAGTGTATCTACATTGGACAACATTAAATAACTGCATACATAATTCTACTGATAAGTGTTATGCAAAAAAGGATATGGGACCACTTAATTGCAAACATAAAATACTACGTAATGTTCCCATATTATTGCAGATCTAAAGAAACTGATGTGTTGAATCAAAAGATACTGATAATCACAGTTATAATTAAACATTCTAAAATTAGTAAACAATTCATTTCCATTTCACAAAATTAATCGAGATATTACTACATTGTACTACTTGTACTAGTAACTGTATGTCTATAACTACTAAAAATATACATGTATAGTTTCAAACATTTAAATACTGGTAAATGTACTAACTATAAGTTCAGAAAAAATCTCTGTTTTCCAATAAAATATGAACAAGTTACTTCACATGGCTTAGTTCTCCATAATTTTAATCTCTATACATGTAAAACATCCCTTATGGCAGTTTGTTTCCAGTACATTTGTATATCTCTCGACACTTAAGCTTGGCTTACCAATGAAGCAGTAGATTTGGGGAATGTTTACATTGTCTTACCCTCCAGATAATGAGAATGCTTAGAACATGAAGACATGTTTACTCTTAAATACATTCAAAAGAAAATGTTTATTGGAATATACAGTTGCAGGATGATGTGTATCAGAGGGCATAGGGGAATATTCTTTGACTTAACTACAGTCTCATCCATCTGCATTTGTTTCTACCTTTCCATATCTTTACATGTACAATGAAACAACTGTATTACTGTATTAAACACACATTGCTCTGATGCTGGGTCTGCCAATTAAGTATTTTATCAATCAACACTCTCAAACATATATTTGGACTGTACATGAATGCATTTTGAGTTTGAGCATTATATTAGATTTCAGAAAAAATAAACTTTGGGCTCAAAGATCAACGTGTGAATTTCTGTTCTCAAAAGAAGCATTTGCTAACGAGTGCCACATCTAGTAAACACTTTTTCAAAACTAGTTCACTATTTAATTATTAAGCAAATGCTTCTTTTGAGACAGAAATGCAAAGAATTCAATTTTGCAAACCATATGACATATACATTTGCAGTTTTGTATGGTAACATATTTATACAATGAATCAAGGGTTGTTTTTTGGTTGTTGTTGTTGTTGTTTGTTGTTGTTGTTGTTGTTTTGTTTTTTTGTAAATCAAATCACATCATTCATCTTTCAAATCACACCAAGGTTCCATTTCAAAATGTACTTTTTTATCAAATGGTCTCAATCAACATTGACAAATTAAAGAAAGTGTTTGAACAGTCACTGTAAATTATGCAATTTAGATTAGGTGATACATGTAATAAAGGAGCTTTTCAATGATAATTTTATAATTTATTTTGTTTCAAGTGACTAGTAGGCCATTGTCATAGACATCTTTGTGCACAATCCTTCTGAAATTTGTAGACTGCACACAAAAATTGATCAATTTAACAAAAGTGAAAATTAATCTTATAGACATCAATGTGACTGGATAAATATTTCCCTGATGTTCACAGCTAGTTCAACTTTATAATATAATCAATATTGTCTTCTATATTCAATCAACATCATCCATAGCAATATCCATTCGAGTAAATTCGAACGTCGTTTCACACAACACTAAATTCAAATATTAGCTGCAGGGAACTAAAACAAAGTAGATAAAATATCTATATACCTGAGTGCCACCCGCACACTAGTGTCATCTTCCCTCGAATCTTTGCTCTCTGTCATCTTAGCTGTGTCTGCGCTCACAACTTGTAGGATTCATAACTTTTCCCACCTGTGAATGAAAACATCTTCTGCTGTGACTTTGCCGTCTAAGACGGCCTACGTCGATATCTCACATGTTACAATATACAAAATCTGTGTAATTTTTCTCAATTATGTCCATTCAGTAGATCCTGTGAATGGTTCTCACTCTGCGACTAATTTTCCCGTCTATCAATATTTTGTAGCGCACAGCAGTGACCCCTGTCGGACTAGTACTTAAAGGGAAGCTACTCTCAAATTCAAGCAAATACTTTTTCCACGAAGTTTATTTAAAAAAAATCTTTACAACACACAAAAGCTGCAACTTTTTAAATACTAACTATAGTTCATAATAATTATGATGTAAAAGTCACATTTCCAGAGAACCAACATGTGGCATTTTTCAGAGGGGTTGCAAAAATGAAAACGGAGTAGGAGGTTTTGTACTGGTATAGCGCCACTTGGTATATCCGATTTCGCCTCCAATACAGCGCTTTTGCAAACATCAGGCATTTTCAATATTATAAGATATTTAGTTAAATTATATTCAAAGAATTACACAATTGCCATGTTAAAAGAATCTTATACATCATTCAAATATTCAGGTTTTGTTAGTTATGCAATAAAAAGATGGATATTTTACTATTCGAACCACTTCAACGGTTTAATTAAACCAAACAGTTCACGATCACTAAATTACGTAAAAATTACGTTTATAAAACATATTCGAAAGCTCTGGGCGACATTCATCCAAACCGGAATTAAGTGTTCAAGTTCCCGTATCGATTTGCAATTTGAAATTTGCAATTTTGAAAGGAAAATTTAGAGAAAAGAGGTAATTCCAGATACGACAGCCTACTATCAGATCCCAATGACTTACTGTTTACTGCCAACTGGCTGGATCCGTGCCTGAAAAGATGACCTGAAAAGTAAGCGCCTATAAAAGACATAGCCTGGCATTAATATGTGTATTTAAAGAAAAGCTATTTATCCAACTTTTATCCGCGAACGAGAAAATTTCACGAGGTTCACGAGAGCCGCGAGTATTTCTCGTTAAAACTATGCAGTACGAAAGACGAATAGGGCCAAATAAAAAATATTTTTTTCGTAATTACAAGAAAAGATCTCGTCAATACGAGTTAATTATCTCGTTATTATGAGAAAAGATCTCGTAATTTCGAGTTAATTATCTCGTTATTACGAGAAAGGATCTCTTTATTACGAGTTAGTTATCTCGTTATTACGAGAAAAGATCTCGTTATTACGAGAAAAGATCTATATAAAATGGTGCGTTTCATTGTTCTACGTGTACTCTCTGAGTCTCTTTATGTAAAATGGATGAACATATATTAAGAAATTCATTAAATAAGTGAAAGAAATTTCAGAAGGAGGAGCAAAGCAGATTGATAAATAAAATTAATTGACCAATTTAGTAATATAAAGGATAATTTGTTTTCACACTCCGAAATGTTAATATACAAAAACAATTGTTTTCAATATAGGTTGTGTATGAATATATAAAACACAATCCGGGGTAAATCCCGTATATCCATGATTGAAACTATATAGTTATCTGTAACTAATTATGGAATTGTGTTTTTATGACTAGGACTACCTGGTATTTCTTTCGGAGTGGGATTGTGATCTACGTTGAAAAGAAAAATTACATGAAGTTGTTTCCACTTATTCAAATAAGATAAAATGTCAAATCTGATCATTTTATGTAGAAATTAATAAATAATAATTATTGTAATTTAACGATAATCAAAATTGAATTAACGTTTCTGGAAAGAACAAAAAGACTGAAAAGGTGAACCTATCGACTTGGAGGAGATCTGATGAACGAAGAACACTTATATATGTATTTTTTTTTTCTCACAATAATAAATCAAATAACAACTACTATGTATTTTATTATACATGTAACGAGATACTTTCTCGTAATAATGAGATAATTAACTTGTAATAACGATACCTTTTTTTGTAATTACGAGACCTTTTCTCGTTCTTACGAGATAATATAATGAGATAATAATCTCGTAATAACGAGATAATGAACTCGTAATAACGAGATCTTTCCTCGTAATTACGAGATAAATATAATTTTTTATGTGGCCCTATTCGTCTTTCGTAAATAAGTAATTATATTTGAAAGAAAAAATACACTCTGATTAATCCATCTACTACTTACTACTACCGTGTACGACTATACAAACGCTAACATCCGTGTTAACAAGAATATTAATATAAGTTGTTAGAACTTGTATTCTTTGTAAAATTAAATTAATTAAGTTCAGTTTTTTTTATACAGTCATTCAGAAGTTAGTAGCCTGATTAGCAAAGGCCTAATGAAAAATTAATTCTGTATTGTAAAATACTAAAAATATTCACAATATAAGTTACCAATCTTAGTATGTATACCATTCTAAGCGCATGCATGTACACCCAACTGACACAGGAATCTAAAGCATGAATACTACTAACCCCCCCCTTTCCCCATTTTTTTTTTTACGGGAAAACTTTCTTTAAAAAAAGGTATGCGTTTAGATTCTCAGTCTTCGATCGATGTAAACATTGTGCAATTTTTTTACGTTTAAGGGGGTATGTGGCACCTCCAAATTTGTGACGTACCTCTTATCAAAATAAACAATACATAAAATCAAGTATAATTTTATAAATCTTTTCTATTCCATAGTGGTTACCTAACAGCGTATAGCGCAATGGAGTAGAGCGTTTACGAACATATGTCATTATATGTGGGCCTTTTATATATCTTTTACCTTTCGAAAAATGTTTCAAACACATTTTTGGTCAAATAATGTAAAAATTTTCAAATTTTTAAACGGTACAAGTATCTTGAATATAATGTAATCAACACAAGAAACAAAGTTTTTAAAACAGACAGGGGTTCAATGCTTCGAGGTATATTTTTCAAGTAAATGCAGCGTTTCATAAAGATTATTGGCAAGCGGCAGGTCAGGGAAGATATTAAAGTACTGGTACATTCTTGAATCCCAACCCCATCCCATGTCATATATTAATTTGTCTCAGTCTCGCGTTCCTTCCATTGAAAGGCCAAATAGGGGGTTTACGATATATTTGTTACGCTCAAAACATTCAGAAAAGAATGAGGATATACTAGCAGGAGGAATTATACTTCATGTGCATTTGTATGAATCGGTACTTCTTCATCATAATACATGTACCCATATACCTGTTTGATGGATAGGAAGTATTCATCGCATCCCATTGCTTTCGTTTGACTTTTGTATACAGGCATTTTGTATTATACCAATGCAGCAAATTTCAGTCTGTATCAGGTATTGCTTGAATCAATAAAGGAATACGAGAGACATTTTAAGGTCTATACGATAGAACTCCTGAGGGGAGAAAATGCTGAAAAATTCATGTTTAGGTCAAAGGTGTAAACATGCAGAGGGATACAGGAATCAATACATCTACATATTCCAAGGAAGCAAACCGTGTGTTGTTCTTTTGTAAGAAGACAGCTGGGTCAGGGTTGGTAGGTGTTTCTATTATTCTTTTTTCTTCAAGTTTGATACACAAAGTAAGCACATGTATACTCATAAAGAGCGCAATCATTTCTATAGATAACTGGATATGCGTCTACTAATCTACTTCTGTGTATACCGGTATATATGTTTGACTATTTTTTCCCAGGACCTAGAACAGCATGTCTAAGCTTCCATCCAGATTCAGTACGTGGAACACAGTAACCACAAAAACTGGACCTTATCGGAAGAAAGACGGCAGTGTTGTGTATAGAACAAAGCGACCGTTGGCAAGACCCCGCCATTCGGCTCGTTCCCAACAGCCGACGCGATACCCAGTAGCCAAAAACCAAAAGGGTCTTCTAGAGCTAAGGCTCTGTCATTATCATTTGATTGAATTTCCAAAAGACGTCTTAAACTTCACCGGTCTTCAACACCTCGACTTGTCGCATAACGTTATTCAAGAAATACCGGGAGCTATTGGACGAATGCGGAGGCTGAAAGTCCTGCATCTCCATGACAACAAAATCAGTCGTCTGCCAGAAACCCTGTCTAATTGTATCCACTTAGAGGACATCAACTTGACCAAAAACGAACTGTCCTCTCTTCCCCAAAACATTGGCGCATTAAAAGCATTGCAAACTTTTCGTCTTGGTGAAAACAGATTTGAAAGTCTGCCACACGATATCAGTCTTCTTGGTAACCTGAAATATCTCGATGTTCACGGCAACCATTTGTGGTACTTGCCGTTTGCGTTGTCGCTCTTAGGGAAGCTGCATTACTTGAACCTCGCAGACAACAAATTCGAGCATCTTCCACTCCCGGTCTGCCACATTACCTCTCTTAAAGCTCTTCAGCTACGAGGTAATGGTCTTGCTAACCTACCACCCGATTTCGACTCTCTTAAACAGCTGAGAGAAGTAAATCTGAGCTTCAATAAGCTGCAGATGATACCCTCCAGCATTACAAACCTCACAGAGCTCAAATATTTGAACCTCGCGGGAAATAAAATTCGTCATGTTTCGCACCACTTCGCCAGCTTTGCTAAATTGAGAGTGTTGCACCTGCAAGGTAATGAAATTGAACACTTTGCTGAAGGATTCGTACACATGCGTTATTTGAATGTATCAGAAAACAGACTTTACACGCTTTCTGTTGGGAGAATGAAGAAGCTGCAGCACTTAAACGCTAGCTTTAATCAGCTGGACAACATCCCCGCTGGACTCTTTTCGTGTCCGAAACTGGAAGAGCTCAAATTAAATGGGAACAAAATACAAGTGATTCCACATGAAATCATACAACTGCAGAAACTACGGGTGCTGGACCTTGGCAACAACGAACTGACATGTTTTCCTCAAGTCATCGACAAAATGGTGAAACTAGATTACTTCAACGTCCGAGGAAACTTCATCAAACAGAGAGAAGGATCGCCCAAACAGGTCTGGCCTCAAAGCTTTTCAGTGATGGTGAAAAAGGACAAGCTTTCACCGCGATCAGTCAAAACCCCCATTCATATAAACCAGAAGCCCAAAAAAGCCATGTCGGGCCACAACCAAACAGCCCGCAAGAGGCCAAGATACACTACACAGTCACAACACCTGGATGAGTTGCTGCAGAATGGTTTCTCACTCCGCCATATTGAAAACGGTCATGACTCTGTGATGCATCACTACAAAAGGGAAGAGGAGGTAGGTCATCCCCACACAAGGCACATTGTAGAGGAGGGTCAGAGTGGAAGGCGGCAAGCAGAAAGACGAGACCAAGTGGTCACAGAGAAGGCCAAACACAGACTGGATATACAAGATGGCTTCAGTACATTCAGGTCAGCAGACACAGACTTTCAACTATTGGGGATTTGTAATCAGGTTGAAATGTTGCTCAACAAACAATTACTACAACCAGCAATGTAAAATGGTAAACATATCAGTGGTAATGGCTGGAATATCTTTCTTTTTGCATATCATATTTATTGTAAGTTTGCTACATTTCAAAGGAACAGGCAAGTGGCATTACCTTGCAAGGCTTTGTTGGAATTTTTTAATAATAGAAAATTGACAACAGTCAAATGAGTCTATCTAAATCAAGGCTTTCGATTTTACATTGTGCAGTATTCATGTAGTGTTGTATAAATGGGTGGCACACACACTTTATCCTTGATATAGTTCAACTATTGCTGACCAAAGAACAATCAAAGTAACTGTTTCATTACCTATTTATATTACATGTACTATCAATTCACAATACACAATGTAACAACCGTTATTCAAATTCAATGAAAATAAAAAACGAGCATTTGATGTTTCTTGATTTGTTCTTGTTCTCTCTCCAAGAAACAATGGATTCATTGCACCAACATAAAATGCACATTTTCTAAGAAATGAAAATTACCAGATAACAGTACTGATAAATCATGAAAAAATGAAGCTAAAAAACAGCTGATGAGTTTTGTAACAATTAATATTGTGATCAAGAGATATTCCCGATCAACTGGGGGGACTAAAAAGGCTTCAACATAATAAAACCGGGTATACTTGTAATATGATGAAGTTAAGTCACATGAATTATCAGTTATAAATATGAAATATGAGGTATATGAACAGAATCTCTGAAATAATTTATAGCAAAATAAAAGGACGGAATGTTTTGTGTTTCTTTGATCTTCACCAGTTAAAGACTTCTAAAAATACTACAAATGTACAAAACGTGGAGAAAAATGCCATACATGTCACAATGATTAACTTACTCATGTGTAAAATGTCATGCTGGCTGAAAAAATTTTCTGTCGTGAAAGACATTTCAACATCACAAATGTTGAGAGCAAAACTGACTTCTGAGCCAACAGACATGAAAATATTGTAAAGGGGCGTTACTCCTGCTAGTTTCTATTCTACACGGAGGTACATTTACATCATTGAAAGCTGTAAGTAGAATGTCAAAAGTCAGCCGATTGTACAAATTGCCACAGTATCACAACAGACTATGCTTGAAGGTCAAATAAAACAATCTTGTTAAGCTCTACAACCCTGTCTCACAAAATAAACTTTTGTCTTACAAAACATACAATGTAAGTACACGTACAACCATTGATCTTAATTACTGAGGCTCATGCAGACAATAAAAAGAATTAATTCATTTTGAGCAATGGTCCCAATCCATAAAGCCTTTTCATTCAATAGTGGAAATGTTAAAAATTACAATTTGAAAGTCAATAACAACTGTTTAATAATCATGCATGCCAATGGATTGCTCTTTAATTTTCTCAGCAATTTCATAAGCTGACAACAAATCTTAATTTAACACTAATAATTCCTAAAACAAATAAATACCGGTAACTTAAAAAAATGTATATTTAACTTCTTAAATTACAATGTCAATATTTTTTTTTTTGCAATTCGCAAAATATAAACTATCAATAATGACTACAACACTCAGATCCTGGATCCAAAAATCTTGAATTAAAATGTTAGGGCAACATCAAACTGCCATCTGCATGTCTGCGTAATTGTAAAAGTCTTCAATCTGCTTTTCCGCACCTGAACGACTCTCGGAGCAGAAATAGTCACAGATTTGTTCCTGCTGGAATGCATTTAATGCTGATCGGACAAGTTCTATACAACCTTCTCCGTTGAATTCCAAGCCTATTACAGCACCTATAAAAATACAAGGAAAGGGGCTGTATTTAAGATTTGAAAGAAATGTCAAATAATTTCTAAACTTATGTTCGCATCACATATGATATATTATAAATGTATTGATCGAAATTAACATATTAAAATATTTTTCCTCAAGAATTACTGTTAAATGAAAGATACCTCTTTGAACAAATGGAGAATAATTTTCTGTTCCAAACACCCTTAAAGCATCACTCGGCTCCATGGAGATATCTCTCGTTTGTACTAAAACAACATTGGGCTAAAAGAAGAAAAAAACATTAAAAATTTAAAATGAAGACTTTCCCAATAGTTGTATAAAATATACAAGTAGTTTTCAAATTTCATGCACAAGAAAAATTTACAATTAAGACTTTCACAATAAAGGTAAAAATACAAGTACTTTTAAAATTTCCAAACAGTTATCCAGAGGAATGGTTATTTACCCCCCCCCCCAATTGATTCAGAGCTTACGTGTAATACCCACTGACCTGGCTTTCAAGCAGCTTATCGATGAACTGTCGAGCTCTGGTAGAGTTAGTGTTCTTGCCATCATTGAAAAACACAACCAAACAGGACTGCAAATGTCAAATGTACATCAATGTTGTTTTTTTTTTTTAAATAACATCTTTTGCAACATTATAACATAATGTTAAACAATTGTTTTTATATTCTATAAATTTGGAATTCACAACCACTAGCACTTTTGAAAAGCAGTAGCATATTCAGAGCAAGTAATTTTAAAATATGTTCATGATGTAGATTGCATTTAAAGACGTCATGTACAGGTGATGAAGTCATTGATTCTTCTTCAACTTTATCAATTAATTTTATATCTATACACCACACAAATATACATGAAACTTTGCAGGGTATTTCATGTTGAGATTTTTAATGCAGCACACTATAAATTCAACAACCTTCATAATAAATCAAAGTTTTCTACTGTCTATTACCATGATGAATTTCTACTAATTATTGACAAAGGGATTCTATTAATTCGTCAAACAAAATAAAAAATAAGACTGGAATGAGTATTTGTGATTTTGTGTGCTGTACTAGCTACTGTAATATAAAGTAGGCTGTCTCACTTCATCAGAATTTTTGCGCCGTGGCCCCAGCGTTAGTGGCACCACACTGTCTGCCTGCGCAGTGGATACAGTGACCGACTCAAACTGTTCCGTACTGGGTAAAGGTATGTAGTCTTCAACTTTAGATCCCTGATAAAAAAAAGAAAAGAATACACTAATTACTTTCCGAACAGAAAACATTAGCTTAGCATGGATTAGCAACATTTTTCATCAGCGGCAGCATGAGAGGTATTATAAGAAACTTAGACTGTTTCAATCAAAGCTTATTTAGAAGTCTAACAATAATGCAAAATTTAAAAAATCAAGAAGATTTCATATGATTTGATCCTGGTTATCAAATTATTATTGATATCCTAAATCGCCTAGAATCTTTACAAAACAGACTTATAAGCAATTGTTATTTTTCAGAAAGAAAATAAATGCAAATGCTTACAAACTTCCCTGATCTATGGATAGTGAAGAATTATAAAGTCAAATTTAGGTGTTTATGTAACAAAATGAATAGCATTTTATATAACAGGTAGAATGAAGCACCTCTGGTAGAAGTGAGTAGTGTTGCTCATCTGGGTCCTGTGAGAAGTCGTGGATAGTTCCCCAGTTATTACTGAACACACTCAATCCAGCCATTTTGAATTGCACTGAAACAAATGAAGTAAAACCAATGATATGAGCATGCAATCCAATCTCATTTTAAAATGTGTTACATTCAATCAATAACTCAATTACTACGCAGACTTCAATAATACTGGGTATGTGATGAAATGTTAAAAATAGATTGGTATTGACAGGCAGTCTTTGAGACTCTTGAATGTACTTTAAATAATACATAAGTCTATGCAAATACATTAACTTTAGACCAAATCAATTTAAAGTTTGTTGGGAGTGACTGAATTTAACCCCCCCCCCATCCAACCCCTGTTATTGATTGAACTACCATATTTTATGAATCTATTTTTTGTACTTGCATGTTCTCATTTCTGGTCAGTTGCAATTACAGCATTTTTGTTTCTGATGCAGGAAAAACATTTTTTTTTTGTACTTGTCCTTGTTTTTGATCCCCAACTTCCTACTTGAACAATGTATATATAGTTCTGCTCATTTTATCCTGAAGGAGAGGTACCAACTTCATGTCAACTTCTCAAACATTTTAAGTGTCTTAAGTGTCCATCTTTCTTATTCTTGACTTAGAAATAGGACCATTCAGAGCACTTCCAGATAGTTATGTACTGATTTAGCTTGCATCTTTAAGTATCACTATCTTATGTTAAAGTACCCTAATGCTGTGTAAGCAAGTGCACAAACAAATTTTAAAAAATAAAACCAACCAACTGAAATATTTGACAATAAATTCATATAAAAAACAACTTTTTAAGGATGGATTAACTTCAGTTTTGCATATTATTTAACATGGGAATTTTTGCAATTTCAATATTTCAGTTCCATAAATACATGCATGTATTCAATTGTTTGATATCTGAGGTCCTAATACTTTTGGTTTTGTGATTTATAAATAATTACTTTTTAAATTTCTTTATACTGTGGTGTCAAAAGCCCTTAGTTTTGTTAAGATATTTATATATATAAATGTACATGTATGTGATGTAGAAAATATATATACCAGTAGTCTAAAATGAAATTGAGGTTAAAAAACCATACTTAAAGCAATATGAGCTGCAATTTTCATGCTGAATTTTTTTTTTTACAAAAATGTTATTTTCTACTAAAATGACAAAAATCATCATGGTTTTTTAATTTCTGTTAGCTTTATTTTTGTGGGAAAAGGCGTTAAGAAGCCTTAATTGAAGCAAAATTGAATTATTGTGGTCCTGTACAAAAATTGAACTGCTATATATTCCTTAGAAGAGAAATCTTTCTTCTGACAGAAATAAATGATTTTTTTCAAATCTTATTTATCATAAAAGTTTAAGTTACCCGGTATATGCAGACTTAGCATACTAGCAGGTTTTTGCAGCAAAATAAAATTCTAAAAAATACAACTCATATTGCTTTAATATAGAACCATTTTAACAAGAGCTTGGACTTTGGGTAGTTGTGTCAAACTGCAATGTGACGTAGGCCTGTCTATTTCATTCCTGGCCACTCAGCGATAACTCACTGAAATCAACATGATTTGTCTGGCTTTTGAGATAAGACTATGCAATCGGTGCATATTTCACTTGAATCCGGCGTCATTTTTTACATGTTTTGACGCAAGAAATAGATAGCTACGCCCTACCGAAAGTCCAAGGCCTTGTTAAAATGGTTCTATTTGACTTTTAACGTCTGTGGTATTTGATAGTTATAATTATTAACTTGATGTTTGAGGCTCTTACTTTTTAGTTCTGGATAGTGATATTGGTAGCAGGCAAACTTCATTCCAGATGACGCCTCTATAATGGGCTGTGTGTTGCAGCACAGAAATATGTCAATTTTACTGCAGTCTCTGGTTCTGAATTGCTGGCAGGCAACAACAATTTTACAGTTTTTACAATCTCTAACGAAAACACTGAAAAGAGACACATTTTCTATTTTAAACAATGGCCACTTTTTTCATATTTGGATAAGAAATCAATATATATCTTGGATGAATGTAAAAATCTGCCAGTAGACATGTTACTTGACATCAATTTGAAATTATATCTTCTTGAAATTATTCTCTTTGATGGTGTATGTATTCTGTTTTATTAACAAAAATCAATGGGAGTTTGATGACAGAATCAGCATGCAACTGCATGGCACTTCATAATCTTGATTTATAATGAAAATGTACTGTTAGATCCTATTCAGATCAATGGATTCCCAGCTGATGTTTTGAGGAAAACATGTCTGTTTATATTAATTTTTAAATTCAAAGTCACATGACTTACCTAGATTTGACAGGTCCAAGAAAGATATTACAATCCACACAGTCATCTATATTTATTGCTGCTATGTAATCAAATACATAGATGTTACAGTTCTGAAATAAAAATTATAATTAAAAATTTATATATAGATGTATATGCATATACAGGTATTATACAAATACTGTAAAAAAAAAAAAAAAACGTGCATTAAATCTTTATTAATAATAAATAATCTAGATATGTTTTATCATTGCAATCTCATTATTGTACATGTAAACTGGTATAAAATGGTATATTTCTGTAGCAGTCGATCGAATTGAAATAAGATCTTTTGATCTGTTCACATTCAATTGCAACTCCTATGTCAGAAGATTTTAATTGTCATCAAAGTACCAGTAGGCTCCAGAAACAAATTTAATTTCCAAATTACATCTTATTACACATTGCGCATCGATCGTATGTTTTACTGATCAAAGGATCTTATTTTAATTTAAAAATTGATTTCTGTAGGTAAGAAATTTTAAAAGAGACTAAGCACCAAATCATGGAAGTACATGATGCATACTAACATTTTTACCGTGTGTTTTACAATCACCTTAAGCAATCATTCATTTCAATCTACATGTAAATGGAAGTGTTTTAATAATTAATTGCCTGTAATATTTGAGACAAACAAAATAGACAACGCAGTTGGAAACTTCTCCATCTGCAGATCGTTAATTGTCATCTAACTATATGTGACAGACACAGATTAATTTCCAAACTACATCTTATTTCCATAGCATATACCAAGATGACGATAAATGTATCATACTGCAATGATATATTAAAATTGAAATCTGATACTTATTAATACCAGGTGTTAAACATGAATGACACTTTTGGTAAACAAAAGGATCAATTTACAAATCACCATGAAATCTTGGCTTTATATACCATGGCCAATATCAAATCTTGATTGACATTATATAACATCACTTTTTTCTAATGAAAAAAAAATCAAAAAAAATCTGCAGTACATTTTAATGTTGTATTAGGGATTGGAGGTTTATACATGTACTTATACATGTATTGAATCATATTACATGTATCTGCAATGCATGCAGAGCTGATTTTCAGGTTTTTTTTTTTAAATTCTCTTAGACTTTACGATTTTAAGATAATTCAACACTTTTTATTGCTGCCAATCTCTATAATGTTTATGACTCTGATATATCATCAAGTAATTCAAGTCGAGTTAAAGAACAAATTTCTGTCCCTATGATCAAGATCTGATTATGACACAAACCTTGCAGTTCTGGATGACGAACTGTTGTCCATTAACCTGTCCAGGGACTCTTCCTAACCTTGAATCTGATTGGTTCTCTATCATATAGTCCTTCACATTTATCTCTCTCCTCTTGTCCCTATAAATTAAGGTAAAGAAGGATGCTTAATAACATATTTTATTTTTCTTAATAAACAAAATACAAATATATAATCATTGCAATCTACTTCAATTCACACATTGGAAATGCAAAAAATCATAAATTCAGAACCTTTTAATAATATACATTGTATAATATACTTGTTAAGTCCTACATGCATCTAAGCATTTCTGAAATGGAAAAATGTGTTCTTCTCAAAGACAGTTTTTAATTATTTATGTACCAGTACCTGGCTTTTTTCAAACATGCTCTCCATCTTTCACAGTAAATGTTTAGACAGTTCATAATACATGCACAGAATCAATATAATTCAGTATTTGTTCACTGGGAAACAAACACAATGGAATTCTTTTTTAAAATAATATTATTGGAATTATTGAGTTTTCACACCAGTTTCATATTTGGGTCAATTTATTACGGAACTACACAAATAACTTCACATCCTTTTACAAGTTTGTTTCCCATAATAAATACAATTTGAATCTCCCCGACTGGTTCCTTTTAGTGGATTACACAAAATAACTTTACAGTTTTGTTCATTATTTCCTGAAAAAGGCACATTTCACAATCAAGTGACCATCTTTTTTCCATTTTCAAGGAAATAGGGAGGAGTCAAAGTATCACAACATCAACAAACATTCAGAGTTTGATCTTGGTTCCCATGCCGTCTCAATATCCGCTCCGACCACACAAATGACGTTCCATTATACTTCTCATCAGCGTGGAATGCATCACCATACAAATTAATCTAGAAAATGGGACAGGGTAATAGCCATAACAATCTCTACCTGGAAGGCTGCTGTCACTTTAATATTGATTATGAGATCAAAGCCCAATCAATGAACGAGTATTTGATGATCAGCGCTGAAAAGACTGTGGTTCTATGTAACCCGCCTGCATGCCTGTTATCAAGGGAGCATGAAATATTAATATAAACCAGCAGCATTACGGAAATTATTTGAGAGAACAACGGCCCAAATTATCCAGAGAGAAATTGTCTTAGGCTTAGCACTGCATTTTACACCAATGAACATATCTTGTGTTCCAAAAAAAGAGTCGTAAAGTTACGGAATGACACTTATGCATTGTTCAATCATTTATCACATATTACGCATTTGGTAAAAAAGCAACAGGTGAAGTTGCTGTTTTAAGAAGTGTGAAAAACTGATCAATGCTTGTGTAATATAATACTTTGGTGACCATAATTCAACAAAATATCAATCAACGTACATGAAAGAATGAACAGTAAATGGTCCATATGAGGTTCAATATACAAATGTAAATACATGTATTGCAATCTGCCTATCCTACGCAGAAGATTATAAGAATACCTATGTAATGAAAAATTAATCAGATGTTAAGCATCAACTCTTATTAGATATCTACTGGTACTCCTGTCATTTGAATTACAGGTCTACATATCCAACCCCACTGCCCCCCCCCCAAACATACTCCCTCCAATTACATGTATATATAAAAATCTACATGTTATATATAACTACATATATAATCATAATTCATATCATTTTAGTACTTGTCATTTCATGGTTCCAAGATTTCAATTTTTTTAAATATATAAAATTTCTTCCTCTTTGTTTAAAAATAATGTAGTTTTTATAGTTCCGTCTCATGATATGAATGTTTAAAATACACTTGATTCAATGATTCATGTGAAAGCCACCTTTTTACTCCTATAACCACAATAAGTGGTTATTGCATTAGTTTTCTCTGTCTCTTTTCAACTCTGGTTGACAAGCAATCAGATCTGTATCCTTATAATATATATGATATTTTAGGAGGGGGATAGAAAACAAGACCAGTCTATTTGTCAGAACTTAAAAAAATTAACCTTATAGCACAGAAATAACCAGATTCCTCTTGAAATCTTCTATTACCCATTTCATCATGCCAAAAGTGGTTGACCTCAATTTTCTAAACTTTGTTTTTCTAAACATTAAACAGATATTTTAGTATTTATAAGCGAGATTAAGTGTTTTTCTAATCGCTAACATATGTTACAAAAATTGAATTTGACTCAAAAAGGGAATACATGTACATATTATTCATTTACATGATGATAATTGATTATATAAAAATCAAGTATGTAAAAAAACATGTATATATCAGGAAAAGCCTTCACTCGTAGTTGTTATATTTTCACAATTTCCTTAAGCTTGCATGCATATTGAAAAGTTCAATAATGCTTATGTTTTATCAAAAAATTAAGCAATGGCTAATTCAAAGTCATCAAAAGTTTTGTTGTTGTATTCAATGCATGGAACATGTTTAAAAATGAAAAAAAAAACCCACAGATTTAGCTAAGGCGAGGACTATAAAGCCTCATTAGAAGAACTTAATTGAGAAGAAAATAGAGAAGCTTTGCCACGCTTCTTAGAAAGATTGATGCTAAATCACAATATTCCTTTAAAAGTAAAAAAAAATATTAATTTAAAGGGGCATGGTCACGATTTTGGTCAAAAATTATTTTCCCGATTTTAATGTTTACAATGATTCAGTAAGGCATTTTTAATAAGCAACCAAAATCTAAGTGTCATTCGTTGAGTTATAAGCGAGTTAAAGAGCTGACAATTCTTTGCCATGTAAACAAAGCTTTTGTTTACGTTTTGAACGTTGAAGTGAAAACTCCAGTTTAAGACCAAAAATAAATGTGGTAAACGTTAAGATCTGTTTATTTATGCTTAAAATGACAAAGAAGATGGAAAAATCAGCTTGAAAAAGAATTTTTACCGGTATATTGAACTAATGTAAACAAAAACTGGGCACGAGCCTTGTTTACATTAAAAAGACTTGTGAGCCCTGTATCTTGCTTATAACTTCACTACTGACTCTCCAATTTCATTTGGTCATTGGAAATGCATTCCTAAAGCATTGTAAATAATAAAAACAGAAAAATAGAATTTGACCAAAAACGTGGCCATGCCCCTTTAATCTTTACTCATTAAAAAGTAATTATTACATAGCAATAACTGTATTCCTTGTTTTAGTATTAGTGTCATGATGATGATGTTTTGACCTTGACCTTGGGTGTCAGGGTTATGACACACCCATAGGTCATTAGCAAGCTTTGTGCTATTCATGAGCATCTCTGATGTTTCTTGCCTTTAATCAGTATTGATTTATGATTTTTTTTTATTTACAGGATGGTGTGTTTTATTTAATAAAACAATGTACATTTAACTTAACCTTTTTAGATTTTGTTATAATTAATTTTTCCATTTATTCTATAATCATAGTCTAATCCCAATGGATGTAAGTAAAATTCAAAGTATCAAACTAAGGCCTTCCTTAAAAAAATGTTTGTTTGGAATTGCTGCCTCAGGGTTTCTAGACCCAGGAGGTGAAAGGGATTTTTTTTATTTTTCAAACTAGAAGTTAAACTAATTATAACCTGGTAAAAAATAAAAAATCTCCATGTAAAAAAAAGTTTTTTTTATTTTTTGCTAATAAAATTTCATTAGCTGGGGTATTTCCAAACAAACGATAATTTTACTTTGGCCTAAGAATGCATGTTCTATCAGGAAAATAGCATTAAAAAATAAGCTAAATTTAGGACTTTGGTTTGTTTAATTATCCCATAAATTACTGTGACATAAACAGGTGGTAAAGGGTCTGTCACTAAAGATAAACTTAATATGTTCTGATTGAGGTATTTTAAAAATGTATTCGCAATTAGGTCATCGGTCAATACCTTTCCTGGTGTTCTCAAACAATTTGTTGGGGTGGGGGTGGGGTGGGGTGGTGGTAAAGAAATGGTAGAACATATAAACATATATATGTGTTCACATAAAGAAAATTCATAAATGATATACAGTAATGATTGCAGATATTGCAGGAAATATAAAGGACACTCGTTAGAAGAGAAAAAAAGGCTGTAAATTTTAAATATTGACAAGTGCTTTTTAGAGCTCATTGTTTCAGTTATAAGTTGTTTATATATATACTTGTAACATTTCAAGGGGGTAGGATTTTCACATATGTTCATGTGTTACATAAATGTATGTGTTCTATAAGAGATCCTAAAACATTTTTTTAGCTGTTGCTTAAAGCTCTTTTGCTAAAGCTCTTTGTTGGATTCTAAATGCAATGAGGCTAACCTAGCTAACAGACCATTCAAAAGTGAGAAATCTGTGACACTTACCAGCCTGTTACATTCATACTTAACTACTGTAAACGTATTACATTTGGCTGTGTATTCTAATTAGCGTTTTTTGGCAGAATGTGGCTTCTGCTGAACCAAGTACATCGCCAAATGTCAAACATATATATTGATTAACAGGAACATTCAAGAATGAGCTAAATCAAATTCACCTTAACCTGTTGAAAAAAATTTCCGCCAAATATCGTAGATGCCAAATATAATGTTTGCAGCAACCTTACTTTAATTGCCAGACTTTGAGGATGAGTATACTTAAATGTGTAACAATGTAATATTGTAAAATAACTTTTAATTTATTTGCGAAGACCTGATTTTGCGATTTATCAGAGATAAACTGGTTTGCAGTGACTAATTTTCACAATCAAGCCTTATCTATACCTGTGTCATTATTATACCCAGGCAATTACAGACTAGATTGCAGCGAGAAATATTAGTGATGACAAGGCTTTCGTGAACCTCGAAAAAATTTCTCACACCTTAATAAAAGTTTGATTGCAGTGAATAGTTTACAAGTTAACAATGCCTAGAAACATTATTTTCCAAAGTTATGAGCAAAAATTCATAAAAATTTAATTTAATTTGTTCAAATCTTGGTTTTTTGTCTCGATCAGGTTTTATGATTTGTTCATTCTGTACATGCTATAAATGAACCCATCTACATGTAAGAGAAGTGCCGTATTTGATATGACATTGTCAATAACATCATGATTATTGAGTACCAAAAGATTTCAAAATGTCTTGAAGTCAGTGGGTTATCAGTTGTCAGAACCCACAGGTTGAATAATATTACTTTGCTTTCATCTTTGTAGCCCACAGGATTTTTTCCTGTGTGTAAATTTCTTTGGGTTCCAACAATGAAGGCTATGTCACATCACAAATGTGACATGAAAAATCTCTTAAAAGATGATACATTTATATATTAAGGAAGTATAAAAAATTAGTTTTATATAAAATAAATTTTCTTGAATTTAAAAGTTCTGAGTTAATAATGTTGTCTAATCAAGTCAATTAGTCCCTATATATATATTTTTTTGGGGGGGGTGGGGGGGGGTGGGGTGGTTATTGCATGGTGTTAAACAAATGTTTAGCAATCCAAGATCTAAATTGTCTATCCTGTACATCTGCCAGCCAAAATGTTATGACCCAGCTGCTTATAATCAGTGTGAATTTTATTTTCATCATATTTTTGTTAAGTGAAATAACTTTTCCAGTTGGTGTGCAATGTTTTGGTAAAAGGGTAAGGAGATAACAAAGGTCTTCATGAGATATATATATATATATATCTCATATGTGTGGTGTATACTACCCGTGTGATAAACCTTTGCTTTATCAAACGGATGATGCTTTATCAAATACTTCCGGTCCGAACTATTTTTGACACAACCCCTTGCTTCAACGCTTCAGTGACCTATTTTCAAAGATTTGCTTAGTTTTTCAATATAACTATATCAGAGTATATCTACAACCAAAAATTGATATAAAATGGATTTTGTCAAAAACACATAACTGTGTGGCATAGGCGTCGGAACCGAGGGCTGGTGGGGGGGGGGGGGGGGGGGTGGCTTAAGTTATACATAACCTTTTTTTTGCTTGTCAAGATTGTTGATAAATTTAGCCCCCCCCCCCCCCCCCACTTTCAATTTGCTTCTGACGCCACTGTGTATTTTATAAAACTGCAAATCACGTTAGGACCTAGCTATCAAGGAGTTCATCCTGACGACGCAATGAAAACAGAACGCTTTGGTTGTGTTTAAATACAAGAACTTACCGAAATAATGTTTCTTAAGACTTTTTTCCACCACCAGTAAGCATACTTATTCAATATTTTCAATTTCGAAACATTAGGCTAGTGTTTGTTTTATAAAACATCAACAACTGTTCCTCGTTTGAGTCAATTCAAACTAGGCTAACGAGCATTCGCAACTTTGTGTAGCCTTTGTCAACATGCAGACTTGATTATTCAAGTCTTCTGATCAGTATTACCATTTAATCAAATGATTTAGCTCTAAGAAAAATTATTTAGAGCTAAAAAAACTATTTTAAGGTTTATTTCAGTGAAACTTTACATTAAAACAGTTAAGATTTATTTCCGAAATGACGTACTAAATTGTATTGCGCAAGGTCACAATAACCGCATAACACAACGTTGCATCATTGTTTTTAATCTTTGAAAAATATCAATTCAGATCATACACGGGACTGTCTCAAAAGCTTCATAATAGAGCCTATAAATCAAATTGTATGAGATACTAGTAAATAGAACATCTATATTATTGTGTGATTTTATATATTTGCTTTATCCAACTCGTTGAAATGGTTATATTCGCTCGGCAAGCCTCGCGAACATATACACCATTTCAACTCGAGCTCGTTGGATAAAGCAAATATAAAATCACACAATATAGATATCCTCTCTCTCTCTCTGAGGCTCTCTCTCTCTCTCTCTCTCTCTCTCTCTCTCTCTCTCTATGATTTTGTTCATAAACATGATAAAATGCCACTAAAGAGAATGATACAAAACATTGTCTGCTGATTTTTGTCGAGAAGAAAAAATGATTGTAATAAACAGAATGTACTAATACAAAAAGTATTTGGAGTTTGAAACATTGTGTTTTTAACATACTATTTGGGTAAACTTATTTTATAGAAACAAGTGCCGGAGTGATTTAAATACAGAAACATATTCACTGCTGAATACTGCTGAAAGAACGATTTGCATATTTCATCAAGCAATAGAAATCGTTTCACCTGCACGGATATTTTTTGTTATAATTACAAAAGCGAGGCTAAATGGTTTTCCTCTAAATGAGAATCTCATTGTTTACACTCGATACCGCTAACGTGATAGATCTTACCAGGAATATTGCTTTGGAGCTTCCTCTACAAGTTCTTCGTGGCGAGATGACCGACCAAATCCAAATTTCGACAATAAACAACCCATTATTTTTTCAGTTGCAACATTCACAATCGCCGAAAAAAGTAAAGAAATAGAGTCTCTAAGTCAGTGCAGGTAAATTCAGGTAAAATTTCACAGGAAGTTGATATCATTGGAATAACGATCCCGACTAAAAATTGAAAAATACCGGGGTCTGATTTTCAGTCCTCCTTTAATAAATATGCAATTACTTTCAAGTTTACATGACATATCTTCCAGTGGAGTCGGAAGCAAATTGAAAAATTGAAAATGGGGGGGGGGGGGGCTAGACTTGTCAGAAATCTTGACAAGCTAAAAAAAACCAGGGGCGGGGGGGTATGTTTAACTTTGCAAAAAAAGTGTGGGCCCCCTAGCCCCCCCCCCCCCCCCCGGTTCCGAAGCCTATGTCATCTTTTAGCAAATGTACATAGTGATACATTAGAATAACAAAAATACCTAAGGTAGATTTTGCATTGAGGTCTTTTAAAATGTAAGGTTACGTACCATGATAACCTACATGTATTATTGTAATAACAAGCAGTGCAGACGATTCTTAGTAACTTTTAAAAAGTTGTTGAATGTATCAAGAATGAAAATCTAACGATCAAAGATAATAAAGATTTTTAAAGTATTTTGAAATATATACATTGTAACTGGCATGTAGAACGCGAATATCGGAGACTCCGTCCCTCGACTTGGAACCTCCCCATCCTTATCACAATTTGTTTGTTGTTGTTTCTTTTTATTTAAAAAAAAAATCCCTAAAATTTTTCTTCTAGCAGCCCTCTGGATGATTAATGCGATCTAAAGATGTGACAAGGTTAGCTTTTTAAAAAGCAAAGAAAGTCAGCCAGCGGATTTTTAATTTAAGGGCAAAAGTGATTGTGAAGATCATCATCATAAAATTGTGAATACACAATCTATTAAAATACTAGATAAATAGTTTCAAGAACAATAATAATATGCGGATTTTAGTTTGCAGCCTTATTATTATGGCTGATCATGTACGTAGGTGAGGAGATGAGCGTGTAGCGGTGTACATGCAAAGAATGACTGCACATGCACCTACTTAATACCTAAAGTTGTAATTTTGTAGACATAGCTCTCTGATTTTCATGGTCTGGTGGCAAACTACTTCCAACATAGAGTTGGGAAGATATACGCGGACTGTGGCTGCAGACGATAGCCATCGACAGTCTTCTAATACATTGATGCGCAGATTGACCTAGAAACTGACCAGTTTCATAACGTCTTCGAATTTTTCTAACACAAACTGTCTTTTTTTTTAGAATTTCTTCCTAGAATTCCAATTTACGCAAGCGCAATTGAAGTTTTATCCTAACTTATTATAGTCAGCCCGCGGGCTGACTAATCACATGTACTTGTGCAAGTCATAGACTGGCAATAGAATTCTAGTAACCGGAAGGTCCAATTAAGCCGTGCATGTATAAAAAATTAAGTTCGGGCGCGGGAAATTTAAGCCTGGGTCTACCTTAAAAGCTAAATCGCATGTTTCCATCGGCTTTCATGTTAAAAAGATCCTATTTTTACGGAAAAGGTTATTAAGGGTCCTCCACACCTCTAGAAAAAGTTCTGCATACAGGCCTAAACTTCTAAATTACTCAACGATATGGATTTTTCAGCGTGTGTTCGACTTGAAAATGACAGGGAAAAAAATCAATATTGGGGAAAAAATGAACTTTTAAAATTTTACTGCTATTCGTGAAAACAAAAGTCCCTGCACAGTGTTCGAAGACGGGACCTTCGCCCATTGCGCTACAGATATATGTATAGATACTTAAATTTGGCGATATTTATAAACTGTTTCAAAATGGGTTAAAATCGCCATATTGTGACGTACTGTCATAAAAAGTCACGGGGTGTCGAGGATCCTTAAAGATCCAAGTAAAAATTGTCGGATTTATATGTGTTCTAAGAAATTCAATTATGAAAGTAATCTTATAAATTCATCCTTAAATACTCATAACCGTCATGTTATCTTTTATATTTTAAAGAGAAAAAATCTTAATTTTCCTTTATAAAATATATTGCATATTTGCTAATCCTTTTTTCCTCAAAAATGATAATGTGAAACAGCAAATGGGGACAGAAAATAGAATTCCTTTTATTTTGGGTTTTATATTATTTCAGTTCCGTTAACAATAAGGGAATTTTGTATCCTTTTTTAAAATAGATTTTATTTTCTTTCAAATTATGTGCAAAATAACATCATTTCAATTATCTAACTTTAAAATACATGTACATTGATAAAAAATTGATATAAATCCCACATGTTTTATAGTTTAGGTTTGTGTTTGTTCTGTACTTGGGACAAAGAAATAACTTGTTACGGATAAAAAACAACCCCATAACCCTGTACTCAATATATGTAAATGGATATCTGACAGTTGTAATTATAACTCAATAAATTCCAATAAACCCAATAATATTATTGTGGGCTTAAGATGTAGATTCGACAGTTTAATATTAAATCATCAAAAATCTGAAAGTCTATTAATACATGTATTGATACTATTATCTCACGAAAAATATTTACTTTCTATGAGAAGAATTTAACAAATATATAATTATGAAATTATATTAATTTAACATTATCTCTCTAATTAAAGGGTGTTGATATTTTTAAAATTCGCAAAATAAACAAGGGAAAATGTAATAATATAGAACATTCATGAATTAAATACTTAAGTTTAACACCTGACGTCAACAGCAGAAAAAAATATTGTTTTAAATAGAAGTTTTATTGTAACAGTTTATGCTTTTTATGACTCATTTTACGCTTCTTATAAACCGAACTTATAAAAAGCGTAAACTGTTCTAACCCAGTTTATACGGTTATTAATTGGGTAGCTATTAAACTCATTCCTTATAATTTATTTTTCTGCTTTAAATTCATCTTCGCTAGCCAAAGGTTTCTGATCCCCACCGCTTCTCAGTTTGTGAGAAGCGGTGCGGATCAGAAACCCTTGGCTTTTATTCAATTTACATGTACACGTTAACTTTCAAAGACGCTGATTTTATATTCAAAATTTAATGACAATAAAACGTTTAGTTTTATTAAAAAGAAGTACAGTTATGTTTGTGTATGATCTATTTTAGGTTTATGAAAAGAGTACGTATAATGGTGCATTGTGGGTCTTTTGAGTATACAAGACCTACATATAAATTATCAGTATATCATCACATGTATGTAATTATAATTATCATTTTGTCAATTCTAGTATGACCGTGATGAAAATGGAAGTTGTTGGAAAACTTCTACCAGTGCTTTTCTAAAAGTCGTATCAAACAACCCAAACATGAAAGGGTTAATGGTGTAACTGAACAGATAGCTTCGACGCAAAAGAAGGACAATGTTAAATCCAAACCCTGATTGTAGTTCATCGATGGCTACAATGCCAGCTGCTTCCAGTATCAATATCAAGATGGGCGAAATGAACGAAATAGACGTTACTAAGGATATGGAGACGAACATGTAATAGTATCTGAACACAAATAAGCCTAATCCTGCGCGCGCTTTCTTCACCTCTGATACCGTGTACTTCCGTTTCCCTGCTTCCGATTTACTTCTCTGAACACGCTCTCCGTTCGTTTCTGTGAACCTCTTCAAACCCATCTCCTCCGAATCTTCCATATAACGGCTTTGCAAGCGGCCCTGGAGGTTGGTGTCTGATTTGGAGTATTTAAGCAGCGAGTTGTAGTTCAGGGCATCTTGGGATGCAGAGAGCATGCTCTTGGTCTGGGGTGGCTGGATCTTGGTGTAAATCCTCCGACCAATCAAAGTGTAGATAACAGCTATGCTAAGCACGACCCCGACGAAAAATAAACCAAGAAATCCCAAATAGATATCAAGACCATACTCCTCATGGACATTTCTGGTTACATGCTCACAGCGAAACTCTGTCACATTGTTGTTGTTGATATTTCTCAGGGTTACATTTACACCATAGAAGACAAGAGTTGGGATGGATAAAACAGTGCTGCAAATTATCGATATAACTATCGCCATTCGTTTCCAAAACAGTGACATTCGACTTTTCCCCCGAGTACATATCTTCTTGTACCTCTGTATAGATATTATGAATAATATTGTCAACGATTCCACGCACGTCACTCGCGTTACGAAATTGAGGCTTTTGCACATCACTGATGACGTAAACATAACGGGGATCGCATTCAACGTCACAAACAAGACAGACGCTGAGATACAGGCCAACATATTGGTAATGGCAAGACAGGGTATAAAGTATCGGTCATCCCTTTTGTTTCTCATTCGGAAATGGTAAGTCAGGATCACAATGGAGTTCCCGATCACCCCGATGCTCAGCAATATCGATACAATTATCGAATTGATCCGATAGTTGGCAGCAATGAAGCTGTTTAGGTCTTTTGTGGAATAGTATACATGAGTTTCGTCAATGGTTTGGTTAAAGAAACCAGCACTGCTTAGGTATTCTGTGGAATAGAATGCTGGAGTTTTGTCACTAGTGTGTTTAAACAATGCCATTTTCCTCAATCTTCAATTTGCAGTTTTGATGGCGTTATCCTGATAATGAGCTCGAATTTGCACATGGAGAATGTCACTGATTCTAGATCACTCCGAGTGATTTTGAGTCCTGCTGACATAAAAAAAATCACTTTGAGAAAATGACACCGGGGCAATCGAGTCTCTAAGCACTTCCCTAGATTGATAAACCGCGTATCAAACCGGAAGATTCGGCAAAGTCTGGGGTTTTCCCCGGCAAACAACGTATGGTACAGTGTTAACACGTTCTGAACTGTCTTTGACGGTGCAATGAAATTAGGAAGTAAATTGTTGAACACATATGGGAGGCGTATAAATATCAGTGTCAAGATTATATGACCAAAAAAAAATCAACTTGTGTTGGCTTTCAGGGCGAAAAAAAAGTGAAAATAAGTCGTTTAAAAGTGAAAAATGACGTTCAATATTTCCACCAATAATCAAGTGGTTATCATTTAAAACTTGGCTCATTGCATGATTCTTATCCAATATATACAAGTAAACGTTTTCAAATGAAGCAAACAGGTTATATCATCTTTTAAATGTTTTTTTTTCTAAAAAAAAAATTAATAATTTCTGCATAGTTCTGTTTCTCGGAGATATCCCATCAATCCTGGTTTTTGTACAAAACCGTGATCGTTGCTGCCACTTTAATTTGTTACATAATAAATCATGTGCGAGAGGGATAAAGAGGTATTCAGTGTAGATTTGGGCTGACATTATCTAATCTCCCATGCCAAAAAAATTCTGTTTCAATATTTTTGGTTATATATTGAAATGTAGGAACTTTCAAAAAAATTCATTAAGAGACGATCGAGTAATCAATATTAATTTTCTTAGATTGATAAAGGCTTATTTTAAACAAATGTCAAATTAAATTGTTGCATGAAAGTTAAATTTACTTGAATAAAGCAAGTCATTTTTTAAGATTTAATAAAAACCTCATCTGAGTAGCCCAGGGTCCAGGCTGTCGTCGGTGTAAGTACATTGGTCTTGAGAACAAGTGCTTGTTTCCCACAGGGTTTTATCTTTAATTTTCTCAAAATTCTTGTATCAGTGCTATAGTCATGCATGCACTTCCTCATTATTATCTTATATTTATAGAAATCAAAGTGGAAAACGCTATAGAGCCGCGGCTATAATAATGTGACGATCAGACCGGTTCATCGCCGCGTACGATCTAGCTTAGCTGTTGGCGCACCAGACTAAAGAATCAGGTGGTCCGGTTTCGAATCCCGGTCTGGTCTGTCATTACTGACTTATGTATTAATTAACTCGCATATCCAGTTACAGTAAATTTTCGGTAATAATAATTATTTGGATAAGTTGTGTGAATATCTCCGAGGCTATATAAGAGTTATACTCTGTCCCGAGATAGCCTCGATTCACAGTTTGCTTAATTACTCAATAATCATAAAGGATTGTTCATTCAAAATTATATGACAAATTAAATTTCCAAGATTTATCCTTTAAAACGTCCCTCTAGCTTATCAGATTTCCATACACGACTTAAAATAAAGGAGTCTACGGGGGTTTTGCATTTAAAAGTATACCCAATCTGATTAAAATCAGATTCTCGATCCGCTCCTTGGTTTTCTATTGTCGCTACACGAGGCAGATCCAATAGAAAACCAAGGAGCGGATAATAAATCAAAAATATGTATAATACGTTATACATGTTATTGATTGTAATCAAACGCATTCTTTGCGTTCACTTTATTTTTTTCATTTAATTCTAGATAACCTTTGATTTTTTCTGTTTGGTCATTCAAATATTATCAAATGTTTTTGTTGTTATAAAAGCCGTTATTAACGTCGTATATGTAAACTCCCGCACTGCTTACTCTTCTTCGGAACCGGAAGTAATGCATACCTGTATAAGAGGAAAATAACTCTTTCAGTAACGATAACTCTAGTTTATGGGAAGACCAAATATAACAGTAGAGATCCGGATTTACAAGAAAATGCCATCGATTTGTAGTAAACTCCCGCACTGCTTACTCTTCTTCGGAACCGGAAGTAATGCATACCCGTATAAGGGGAAAATAACTCTTTCAGTAACGATAACTCTAGTTTATGGGAAGACCGAATATAACAGTAGAGATCCGGATTTACAAGAAAATGCCATCGATTTATAGGTATTTTTGTTATTAAATATCAATAAAAATCATTTGTTTTCACACATATATCTGTTTTTAAAAAAAAACCACCAAAAAACAAACAAAAAACAACAACAACAAAAACAACAACAAAACGAACAAACACATATGGAGAAATAAGTCCGATTTTTTCTCATTTAATATTCATTAATCACACTACGTAAATCCTGACGTCACAATGCATATAGTTCAAAGTGCGCGAAAGTCGTAGGATTGACTTTAGAAAGTTGTCGGGGGGAAATTTTCAAACAGAAGAGGATAATAAAAGTAAACAAAATGAAAACAAAATGAAAACAAAAGCCAGTTAAAGCACCAATTTTTTGCCCCTGAAATGTCGCTTAAATCAAATATATATTATAGAGGTTTGCAGGTTTGTGCCCCTTTACCTACAAGCAACAACCCCCAAAAAGACAATTTTAAAAACTAATTGGCACATTCATTCTAATTAGAAATAAATAAAAATGTACATTAATTTAAAGTATGACATATCAAATACTAGGGAGCACCATGGCAACTCGCTTATATCAATTCAAAACATTCAAATTTCTGTGTCGAAATTGCTGTAAGAGGGCAAAGTATATTTAACATCGGGTTCGAGATTCACATTTACATTTTTTATAAAAGTTAAAATTTGGAAATGAAAAAAGTATTTTTATGTTTATATCCTAATTGAATAACTGTAATAATATCAGTAATTGGTTGTAAGTAATTTTTATTATTAATTTTTTACACTTGTGAATCTGTCCATTGATTGGTCAATTTACGGTATAGGCAGTAGGCCATCTTTTGGCGGCATTTTTCACCGTAGATGTTGACGAGGGAAGACGTGTGTACCTTTTGTCTGATAGATTCCTCTTGTATGATGACGTCACAGTGACCGGAAGCCATAATACTGCATTCCTTACTTAGGATCACTGTCAATATTGAATATTGAATATTGAATATAGAAAAATCAACTTGAAGAATAAAAGAACTATAAAACAACAAAAGGACAGATTATTCTTTTGTGTTACAAATGGCGTCGTGGACAGGATTCTTGTGATTTACGACAGTGTGCAGTAATATTGTAACCATGGAACAGCTCATCCAAGGACTATTAGACAAAATTAAAATTTTGGAGACTAAAGAAGACCAAGATCGAAAGGAGAATGCGACGATGAGACAAGAAATTCAACATCTACAGAAAAAGGTCTCAACTTTAGAATCTACCGAGTCCAAAGAAAAACCCACACCTGTAGTATATGTAAAATCGGAAAGAAAATTCCCTAAGTTCGGTGGGTACCCAGAAAAAGACACAGATCCCGATGTTATAGACTGGATCTCGGAGATGAGAGAACACATCAGAGGAACGACATCAAAAGACAGACACACTGACTTCGTAATGGATCATCTTACTGGAAATGCCAAGGCAGAAATCCGTTTACATCCAATTGATCAAAGAAGTACTGGAGAAGAGATACTTAACATTTTAGAGCATGTGTTTGTGATTAAGGACACTGTTACACAATTACTTCAGAAATTTTACCAAAGAGATCAAAATGAGAGTGAGACCCTAGAGAACTATTCACGTATTTTGATGCAAATGCAGGAGCGCATTAATAAGAAAGTTGACAAGAAAATGCAGATAACTGACGTCAATCTAACAGAAAGATTTATAGATGGTATTAGAGACAGAGTTGTGCGACAAGAACTGAGGAAAATTGTTGTGGAACAATCAACCATTCCATTTCAAGAGTTTAGACTCAGGATGCTTAAGTGGGTCGATGATAATCCACCGTGTGAAAATAAACAGATGAATGTTGCATCCGCAATTGTGAATAATTTTGACCCTTTAACAGACATGTTGCAGAAACAACAAGCAATGCTAGAAAAACAACAACAACAGATTGATACTCTTGCACAAACATTAGAAAAATTTCAACAACCTGATTTTCATCGAAGAGGAAGCAGACCAAACAGAGGATTTGTACACAACCGAGGAACCAGGAGACCAACTCAAGTTATTTGTTATGCATGTAACGGACAAGGACATTTTGCCTCGGAATGTGCAAACCGTAAAAACGAACTTTCACAGAACAAAGAAAACAGAAGACCTCATCAACAGTCAAGGCCAAAATTTCTGAACAGTGACCCAAAAGTGAAACCCTCACAGTGAAGAGTCGCCTGATAGAGGGAAGTGAAAAAGACTCATGTGATATTAAAGAGAAAATAAAAAATGCTGTAAAAGACAGTCCAATGACAATAGTTGAAATAAATGGACAACCCATCAAGTGTCTTCTCGATACAGGAGCAGAAGTTTCTACTATATCTGAAATGTTTTATAAACAGTTCCTACATCAAAAAGATATTACAGACACGAGAAAATTTCTACGACTGTCAGCTGCTAACAAAATCCAAATACCATATTTAGGATACATTGAAGTAGATTTGAAGATTCAAGACCAATTATTCAGTGACGTGGGAATGCTAGTTGAAACTGTAACAACAGATCCAAATGCTGTACAAGTGATTCTTGGATGTAATGTGCTGAAACATATTAGAACAGCCTGTCAATGTGATAATGTTATTATGAAAGACCCTATATGGAACAATGTTATGTCTGTTTTAGCGTTAGTTGAGAATGAAGTAAATGTGAAGATTGGACTTGTCAAAGTGGCAGGAAGAGAAACAATAAGAATTCCAGCAAATTCTATGAAAACCATATTGGGATCAACACGACAAAATAAGAAAAGACACCCATACGTAGCAGCCGTCCAACCTATTTCTGGTGAGAATGGATCTCTACCTAGAAATATACTGGTGGTGGATACTGTTAGTGTTGTTGAAAGTGGAAGAATTCCAGTGAGAATGTTAAACATTGGTGAAGAAGATGTTTGGATTCAACCAAAGATTCGTATTGGAACTCTACATCAGATAGAAATTTTGAAGAGTTCAGACCAAGAATATACAGTTGATATTGAACCAACAGAATTGAACATTCGTAGTGTCTCGGTGTCGACCAAAACTTTAAATCCTGATAATTCCGAACTAACATCTAAACTGGATCTTGGAAATGTTCCATTTACACCCAAACAAGAACAGAAACTGATTGAACTATTTTCTAAGCATAAAGATGTGTTTGCGAAAAGTGATGAAGATTTGGGTTATACGACAACTGTAACTCATCCTATAACTCTGATAGATAATCAACCAGTGAAAATTCCTCATAGGAGAATTCCTCCAAATCAAATTTCTGAAGTGAAACAACATATAGAAAAACTGTTAAACCAAGGAATTATTCGTAAGAGTATTAGTCCATACGCTTCACCTGTTGTGATCGTCAGAAAGAAGGACAAAAGCATAAGACTCTGTGTAGATTATAGAGCACTCAATTCAAAGACCGTAAAAGATGCATATCCACTACCGCGCATTGAAGACAGTTTGGATATTCTAAATGGAGCCAAATATTTCAGTAGCATAGACCTGATACAAGGATATCATCAAGTTGCAGTGAAAGAAGAGGATATTCCTAAGACCGCATTTCGTGCTGGTACCGGTGGACTTTACGAATATGTCAGAATGCCGTTTGGCTTGTGTAATAGCCCAGCCACCTTCCAGAGACTTATGGAGGCATGTTTAGGAGATGAAAATTTCAACATACTAGTTCTTTATTTGGATGACATCCTAGTGTTTTCAAGGACAATAGAAGAACATATTGATAGATTAGATAAAGTATTTATGAAACTTAAATCCAATGGATTAAAGATTAAACCAACAAAGTGTCATTTCTTCCAAAAACAAGTAAGATTTCTTGGACACATAGTCTCTGAAAAAGGTGTAGCTACAGATCCTGAGAAAACAGCTGTTATTGAGTCATGGCCTATTCCAACTACAGAAAAGCAACTCCGCTCATTCCTCGGACTAGCTAGTTATTATAGGAAATTTGTCCAAGGATTCGCTAGCATAGCAGCTCCTCTTCATGCATTACTATCAAGACCAAGGAATACCAAACTGAAAGCAGAACAGTTTAAAAAATTATGGACGGACGAGTGTACCAAGTCATTCAACGCCTTAAAGGAGAAACTTATTTCACCTCCAATTCTTGGATTTCCTGATTTTTCACAAGAGTTTATTTTGGAAATAGACGCAAGTTTTGAAGGACTCGGAGCAGTTTTATCTCAAGAGAGACCAAACGGAAAGATTGTGATAGCTTACGCATCAAGATCACTTAGAAAATCTGAAAGGAATATGGAAAAATATAGTTCTATGAAGCTTGAACTTTTGGCACTCAAGTGGTCAGTTAGTGAAAAATTCCGTGATTACCTTCTTGGATCGAAATTTGTCATTTATACCGACAATAATCCGCTCAGTTACATCAACAAATCCAACCAACGAGTAGATGCAACGACGATGAGATGGATAGGAGAGCTAGCTCAGTTTGATTTTACAGTGAAATACCGTTCTGGTAAGGTTAATCGCAACGCGGATGCGTTGAGCCGTAGACCTACTTCACTGGAAGAAGAAGAAGTGAAAGTTTCCTTAAATAGGATTACTCAGAGCACATCATTGGAGATGTTAGATAGACGTCTACTGACTCAGTTGAATTCAGAAGAGATGACAGATTTTCAAATGCGGACAGTGAGCGCCATGACAACGCTTCCAGAGTATATTCCTGCAGATATAGCAGCTCTTCAAGACCATGACCCGAAGTTGAGAAGAGTTCGTTACTGGATGGAGGAAGATCGTAAACTTTCAGTGAATGATTTGAAAAAGGAGCACAAAGATGTGAGAAAACTTCTTAATCAGAAGGATAAACTTTTTATTGAAAATAGTGTCTTGTACAGGAAGATCACAGATGAAACTGGTGAACAGAGACAGTTATTACTTCCTGAAGTCCTAAAGAAGACAGTTCTGGAAAATATTCATAACCATGCAGGTCATCAAGGTGTAGAGCGAACTTATTCTTTGCTAAAGAAAAGATGTTTTTGGCCAAGGATGTTACAGGATGTCCAAAAATGGTGTAAATCTTGTGAAAGGTGTTTAATAGGGAAAGCCCCTATTCCAGCCATTAATCCTGTAATGAGTAATTTAATAGCTTACAAACCTCAAGAAATTCTCGCCATTGACTTCACTGTTTTAGAAAAATCATCGGATGGACGTGAGAATGTGTTAATCATGACAGACATTTTCTCTAAATTTACTCAAGCTGTACCGTGTAAAGACCAGAAAGCAACTACTGTGGCAAAAATACTTGTTAAAGACTGGTTTGTAAATTATGGAATCCCTAAACGTATTCACAGTGATCAGGGGCGTAATTTTGAGAGTTTCATTGTTCAAGAACTGTGTAATTACTACAACATTGAAAAATCCCGCACAACACCTTATCATCCCGAAGGGAACGGACAGTGTGAGAGATTCAATAGAACCATGCATGATAGACTGAGGACATTACCACCAGAGAAGAAGAAGAAGTGGCCTGAATATCTTCCATATTTGGTGTACATTTACAACGCCACCGTTCACTCATCGACCGGCTACTCTCCATATTACTTGTTTTTCGGACGAGAACCTATTCTTCCCATTGACTTGACGCTTGGATTACACAAGTCTGCAGATGATGAAAACTTACCTGTGGATGACTGGATTCAAGAACACAAGAATAAGATGTCAGAAGCATCAAAGCTAGCCTTGTCCAATACAGAGAAATCTGCAAGACAACGGAATCATCAGAAAAACAAGAAAGCCAGTGTTTCATTCATCCCAGTTGGAACAAGAGTTCTTACGAGAAACCGCACCCTTGGAAGGAATAAAATTCAAGATACCTGGTGTTCCACTCCATACAAAGTTGTGAAATATCTCGGTGAGAATGTGTATTCTATTCAGCTGGCAGATGGATCTGGTCCGATCAAGAACGTGACAAGGAAAGAGATCTTAGACACGGGTGAAAGAGTGAATTCGAGTGATGGATATTCCAGTTCTGAAGGATCGGATCTTGAGTATATTCCAGAACAGGCCATACAAATTCAAGACGAAGAAGAACATCCCACAACCACTGAAGATTTAGAAGAAGCTGCGATAGAAAAACCATGTACACCTGCAGCAATCAGTGAGGATTCAGAGGAAGAGACGGTAGAAGTGACACAGCCTCGACGAAGTAAGAGAACGACCGCAGGGAAACATTCCAACCTGTTCAACTTACCTAAGAGTACTGTACCGTGCAATCAAATTTCAGTCCAACCGTCAAAATTCAAGGAACTCAGTGATGCGATTGTGAATCTTGGTGCTACATTAAGTGCTACTTTAAGTGATTCGTGGGCAAGACAAAATCAGATGTGATTATGTAGTTACAAAATCGGATGTAATTATGTAGTTTCACTGTTTTGTGTATATATACCTGTACTTTTTGATAGTTAAAATTTTTATTATGTTTTATGCAACCTTTTCATTGCTGTGGAAAGCAATGACAAAAAGGGGGGAAATGTGTAAGAGGGCAAAGTATATTTAACATCGGGTTCGAGATTCACATTTACATTTTTTATAAAAGTTAAAATTTGGAAATGAAAAAAGTATTTTTATGTTTATATCCTAATTGAATAACTGTAATAATATCAGTAATTGGTTGTAAGTAATTTTTATTATTAATTTTTTACACTTGTGAATCTGTCCATTGATTGGTCAATTTACGGTATAGGCAGTAGGCCATCTTTTGGCGGCATTTTTCACCGTAGATGTTGACGAGGGAAGACGTGTGTACCTTTTGTCTGATAGATTCCTCTTGTATGATGACGTCACAGTGACCGGAAGCCATAATACTGCATTCCTTACTTAGGATCACTGTCAATATTGAATATTGAATATTGAATATAGAAAAATCAACTTGAAGAATAAAAGAACTATAAAACAACAAAAGGACAGATTATTCTTTTGTGTTACATTGCCAATATTATCAACCTAATTCATTATTTTACTATGTAAATGGTTCATTTCTCGCTTCAAATTTTCATATTCAAACGGCACAATAAAAAATAAATCAATTTTTTATCGAATAGCGTCATTTTTTTTCTACTGGTGTGTAGGTGAAATTCATACCATGGCAAAACGTTCCAGCGTAAGCGTTTCCGAGTTATTTGAGAAATTTTAAATGTTCATTATACATTACTTTGAAATATTTACAGTCTCAATTTCAAGATGGCGGCTGTATGCAAATTAGACAAATCGGACATATTTCTCCATATGAAACAAACAAAACAAACAAAAAATTGTAATATATAATCTCCAATACATTAGCGAAATTTAAATTGCACAATTCGAATTTTGAACAAGTTAAATTTGCACAATTTAAAAAACATTTATCAATATAGTGTTAAGTATATGCCAGTGTTTAATGTTAAGGAAGGGATCTTCACGTTATCAAACATATATCAATAAATGCTTTGTCGGTGGAAATATGTATTTAATCATTAGGAATAGAAAAACTATCGAAAACAAATTTTATATCGAATAGATTTCTTTTAGAATTAGATTTGATAGATTGAAAGCAAATGCATGGGGAGTATCTCTTCAAGAACAGGAAAAGGTCATTAGGACACATTCCGCTCGTACATACTGATACTTTAACATGAAAATTATGTCTAAGTACACTAAGTTTTAAGCCCATAGATATCTGTTATGCATCCATATTCGTTGAATCGGGGGCTGTAATGATTCGGACACCTTATAAGTATAGGTTTAAGGTGGAATAACACATACACCTGGGAAAAGTAACTCAAATTGACACTTAATTTTTGATTATGAAAGATATAGTGATAAATTAACTGTACATATATCAAATAAGCGAAATCGAAAAATTTGCAGTTTGGGGATAAAAAATGAATATCTAAAAATTTCTATTAGTAATTATATAGCCCCGGCGTGATTCGAACTCGTGGATGTACGGGTCACAAGCCGACACCTTAGCCACTCGGCTATGGAGTAAGTTGAATGATACCATAGATAAAATCACTTTAATAAAATGTTATGTCGTTTCGATCAAAGATCAGCCATTCTGTGATGATGTGTTAATCCACCTTAATCTGAAATAATTTTAAACTTCCCGCCTTGGCTGGTTCCCTCCGATGACTATCTAAACGGAAGTAAACATATCAACTTCCTTTTCCCCCATACCTTTTCAGACGGTGTGGTGCAACTGTTTTTGGTCGTGTCCAGCTGGGCTCATCCAACACCATATCCGTCATCTAGATATTGACAAAGTAACAAGAAAAAAGTAAAGATGGGTCCTAAATTCGATCCAACCGCTATTACGATCGGTAAGAATATATTAACGAAGAAATCTATAGTTATTTCCCCCCCCCCCAATCCGAAACGTATCAGCAAGCATGATCAGGTAAGTTTTGTTGATTGGGGAATGGTGTTTTGAATACTATTGAATTATGTGTTTTTACACCCCACATACCTATCATTGCAAGTTCATGACATTGAAGTTGATGTATATTGTAAAACTGAAGATCTCGTTCAAATTGGTGACATGTCCCCTATCATACATGTACCAGGAAAAAATTGACCCCCCTTTTCCTCCCTTAAATTATGTACAGAGATCTATATTGAAAGGTTTAATCCATTTTGAACTTTTGTGAAATCTCTGGTAGACTGTTTAGGGATTTTTTCATTTTCGTGAACGAGTACCGGTAGATAGGATAGTGTTTATGATTAGCCTATTGAATTAAGGATCCTCGATACCTCTTGTCATTCTAGTACTTTACGTGACTATGTTACAGCATGGAGATTTTAACACATTACGAAATGGTTTATATCACCAAATTTTGTTGTCTGTCTGTGTAGCCTAACGGGTATAGCTTAGATCTACTGACCCGCACATTCCGAGTTCGAATACTGCAGGAACTAATTACTTTTGTTTTCAATATATGAATAGTGGTAAAATATAGAAGTTGATTTTTTCCCCAAAATTGAAATTTTTTTCTGTTATTTTGAAGTCAATCGCTTAAGCTTAAGTTATTTAGAAGTTTGAGCTTGTACGCAGAACTTTTTCAAAAGGTGTGGAGGATCCTTAAGCATACTATGATGTTAAAATATCTTGGGATGGAGAAAAGACATTCTTAAATGTGTAGTGACAAAACATATATGATGAAGCTAGGTAATCTAAAGAGAAAACTGGTTTTCATTTCTGGTTGAACAATTTTGGAATTCATGGATTTTGTTGTTTGGCTACCCATCATGAAATATTCAAAAATTAAGAAATATAACCGAGAATCATTTTGGTAATGCATTATTACATGACCATGTAAGGTTATGATTATGCCCATCATTATTCGTATGTAATTTTGTAAATTTGGTTTAGGTATAGGAAAGAATAAACATATGGTTAAACTTGACAAAAGTAAAATGTGTTTGTAGTGGTTGAAAGATGTGTAAATAAATAACTCTCCTTACATTTTGTACTGAGGTGATCAAATCGGAATAATGTAAACATTTAGTTTTTGTTAGCTCACCTGAGCTGAAAGCTCAAGTGAGCTTTTCTGATCACTTTTTGTCCGGCGTCTGTCTGTCTGTAAACTTTTTACTTTTTCAACTTCTTCTCCAGAACCACTGGGGCGATTTCAACCAAAGTTGGAACAAAGCATCCTTAGGTGATAGGGATTCAAGTTTGTTAAAATGCAGGGCCATGCCCTCTTTCAAGGGGAGATAATTAAAAAATCATTGAAAATTTGTTGGCATTTTCATAAATCATCTTCTCAAAAACCATTTGGCCAGAAAAGCTGAAACTCGTGTGGAAGCATCCTCAGGTAGTGTAGATTCAAGTTTGTTCAAATCATGATCCCCAGGGTTAGGGTGGGGTCACAATGGGGGATCAAATTTTTACATAGGAATATAAAGAGTAAATCTTTAGAAATTTTCTTCTCTGAAACTGATCATCCAAAAACTCTGTAACTTATGTGGAAGCCTCCTTAGGTAGTGTAGATTCAAGTTTGTTCAATCATGGTACTGGGAGTAGGGTGGGGGCACAATGGGGGAAGGGTTTAAACTTTTACATAAGGAATATATAGAGAACTAGAGCCGAGCTCGTTGCAAGCAACGAGGAGGTCTTCCGTTACAACTTCAAGTCAATATAGGATTGTCAATCAGTCTTAATAAAACCACCCCCACCCCCTTTTCCTTGCTCTTGTCAGGATCTGTCAGGTATTGATAGGAGGTCATCATCACATGACCTAAACTTCTGACCAATCAGGGCTTTAGAAGATCAATTGGAACTCTTCAAAAGTTGACAGACAAATTAATCATGCCTGTTTTCTATGTAACTTCCAAACTGCAGAGTATTGAAGAGTTACACCTCTCATTAAACAGATAAAGGCATGTATGTGATAAGTTGGGGGTATATTTAGATATTATGCAAATGTAGAGGCCATGTGAAGATGACCTCTTATCGATACCTATCAGACCCTGACGAGTGTAAGGAGAAGGGGAATTTTTTTCATCTGGGTTGTCAATATGATAATAGTAATTTCAGAAAATCAAAAACGAGGCTTACAGTATTAATTTCATACCAGACAAATTATCCGTTTAACTTGCTTTACGGCCATATCAGTTTATGATAACTTAAAATCACACATCATAAATGTACATGTATTTAATTATTCCGGTCAGAAAATCAAAACGATAAATACGTTTATGTACAACTGATGACAGGATACAAACTAAGCCTATATCATAGTGTAATCAACACAAAATCCACTGCGCTGATGCATCATAAACACTTCCATTCCCTGTACTCATACTTACACCTCTACCGCTAACACATGGAATAGTTTATGTAAAAATGCAGAGTTTAAATTAAAAGATTGAAACGAACACAAACTGTTAATAAACGAGGATGCCTTCTCCCACCTGAGGGCGGGCTATACGAGAGATGCTCAGTGGGAGGAATAACTCTCTATATAATGTTTGGCCATGCAGGCACTCAGCATCATTTTTGAAAGGATGAGCATATTTATCGGAAATCTTGACTAGCAAATAAAAGAATAAATTCTCAAATCTTCAAAATCGTAATCCGTGGGGTAGGTAGGAGTTGTGAAGCAGCTCTAACTTCTATTTTTTTAAAATGTGATTTCGTTTTAAATATGCCAATAATTGTTTTGCCTTCACCTAAAAAGTGTATGTGAGGTAGGGGTGTGTCAATGCCCCAAAATTAAATTTTCTAAATGTAAATTTCAGGGAAACTTTGGTTGAAAATAAAAGTCAGCGGGGTTTGGGTTGGGGGGGGGGGTTCAGAGCTCCCACTCGATCATAAATTCTTTTCGCCACTTTAGTGCGGCACGACGAAAGACCTATATTTAACAATTTTTTCTATCAAATCACATATACATGTACATATATACATGTTTTAGTTATAATATTTTGACTTTTAAAAGATACATGCATTGACTTATTTGTTGAACGTGTATGACGTACATTGTATATTTGCACTCTTATCATTGGCATGTGTCTATTTGTATCACTAAATGATTTCAAAGTAAAGATACTGAAATTTTACAGATCTAAGTTAGAGAGAGAAAAAAACACTTTTTATATAGCGAAAAAAAAATTATGGACTCATACACATAAATAAGAAGATGGAGTGAAAGTCACAAAGACATTATTTCTTCTGATCTTGACTATTTCAGAGTTGCTACAAATTTACAATCTCCCATTTTGATAAGCCAGGTGTAAAATTAAATATTCTGCTTTAAGTTTTAAGTCGATTAAGTGTAACTGAGAATTAAGTGCATATATTTTTGAGAGGCAAATATGTCGCTATTCTATTAAGTCAAGTGAATTATGTTCCAAGGTGTTTCAAAGAAATAAGAAATCTGTCGACACTTGCAGTACTCTGATGATTTCTATGGCGACCGACTGCATTGCATAACGTATTTATGTTCCAAGGTGTTTCAAAGAAATAAGAAATCTGTCGACACTTGCAGTACTCCGATGATTTCTATGGCGACCGACTGCATTGCATAATGTAGTTCATAACTTCTTAACATGAGAACAAATAATTATTATAAAGTTAAGATCTTTGATTTAAAATTTTAAACTTATATTTTTAAACAATTGACCACTACAGTGAACGTTTTTTAATTACATAACAATTGATGATCTGCAGCGGGGTGATAGAATTAACACAGACCGACCGAATAAACCAACAGATTGCAAAGTGAAACACATTAGGAGGAACTGTTACACATAAGGAGTCACCAAAAATTGATTTTTGCAACATTTGAATTTTCGATGAGTTTGTTTTTATAGTGAAACAAACGATCATACAGAAGAACTACAAAAGTGATCAAGTGACCGCTAGAATCAAAACAAAACTTGTTTAAAAATTCATGTGAATATTTTACAAATAACCACTGATTCTCTCAATTCCGCACAATTCTTTTATCGTGCCAGCACCTACCGCATACATGTAATATTGTAACACGGAACTTTGATTTTAATTTGATTTGAACGTTGAACACTTGGAGAATGTTTAATTTTTATTTTAATTCACTTTTACTTTGTACACCCTGCTAAATTTGTGTACAACTCTTAAAAAACTTCTTTTACTTTTACACGATTTTGTGTTGGTCGAATATTAATTCCCACACCAGTAAATATATAGATAATATTGGCTCAAAAGTTTTGAACTTTAGAAAGTTTCAGCATTAATAAACGGAAATAATCATGGGTAAATAATTTATATTAATCTTATGTTGAAACACAAGTTTAACACGTACCGGTCAAAATCTCGGCGTTGTATTGTATTTAATCTTTTAAATAAACAATTACCCTTAATTGCATATTTAGATTCGGACTAATGGCTTACTTTTATTCCATTGATGGTCAAGTTTCTATATGATTTTATGCACTATCGTTTAAACTAATGCTAAATCAACTGTACAAGTAAGATAAATTTATCGTTTCATCTTAAACCAATGTAGTTGAATTAAAAATAAAACAAACAATTTAATAGTGGTGTTCGTACAGATTATCAATAAACATGCACGTGTGATAAGATAGAAGCACAAGAAACTACCGCGGCCCACTGGTATATCCTCGGTCATGTGCGAGGGATGATATATTTTGTGTTGATCTTAAACATTAAATATTATTTGTACAATTTAACAATACTAGTATTTAGACTTACAAACCCACCTTGATAATTATGTCTCACGATGCTTCTGATTTGGAATAATATCGCTTTTATAATTTTTCAAAACACTTTCTTTATTTACACTCTATTGTTTAATTAAATCAATTGAAGATGAAGAAACTTTTATAGCATAAACTTAAAACAGTTCTTGTGTTTGCTGCAAAATAAACATATATATGTAAGACGCGAATCGTGTGTATTAGATAATCGCTGACCGCTATGTACGTTGTCCAGCCGCGATCGATCTCCTCGGCCGCGGACGAGGGATGGATTACGCTCAGAACCCAGAAAGATTTGAAATGCTTGCAGTATAATGATTAAAATGTATCAAATAGAAGTTAATTTTTTATTTAAAAACCCACATTTGTTCTATGTCTTATTATGCTTCAGATTGGGTATGACATTGCTTTTATCAATTAACAGAACGATTTATTAATTAACACTCGAACGTTTTATTCAATTTAAGAAAAATAAACTTTTACATGTATATGTATTCAAAATTAAAAACAATGCTATATGTTTGCGGCTAAACAATCCCATATGTGTCAGACGCCAATCTTGTGTAGGAGATACCGCTGACCGCTAGGTATTCCTGCCGCGATCGATATCCTCGGCCGCGGGCGGAAGATAGGTTACGTAATGGTACACACACGCAGCACAGATCCCAGATAGATTTCAAATGCATGCAGTTTAATAACTAAAATGTAGTACATAGAAATTTGTTTTTTTTTAATCCGTAATTTGAGATTTACTAGAAAAAAATAGAATGTTTATATTTTCTCGTTTCTCGTTTTTAAAGGATTGTTCACTATAAGAACTTTACAAAAATGACTTATAGTCCTCAAATAAAAGCATGTATACTTTAAAAATACTTCTTTCTAATAAATTAGGGCATCCCGTATAAACCGGTATACATTCAGTGTTAACTTTATTTCATTTATACGCACAAAGACTTTCGTTAACTTTGCCAAATTGCCGCGAATACTGGTCAACACGTAATACTGTTTGCCCTCATATTATGCAATACCCGAACATAAAAACAGCTTTATGAGATGAATAAGATCACAAACAACATTTTTTTCAGCGACGCCCATATAAAAAAAATTACCGTTTTAGAGTTAAAAAGCAAAGACTTTTAAGGGATCTAGACCCCTAATTTAAGGGGCTAGCCCCTTTTTTATGGTATCAAGTAAAAGCCCTTAATATTTGGCACAACTTTTGTTCTATTTGTGTTTAGAAAATATTTATTACTAAAAAGTTATGAAGCAAAGATGTAAGCAAAATTTAGCATTTTTTGAAACATAAATTTCAATGTGATTTTTTAAGAAGTATACGTGGGTTTATCAAACATATAAGACTGGGAGGATAACATTCAAGACGTCTACATTAAAGATTTGTAAATCAAAACTACTTGCTACGGATCATCTCGGAGCTTTTGCAGGTACAAGAGACCCACTAAAAAAATATTCAAAGGGGAATAACTCAAAACCGGAAGTAGCGATTTCACAATGTTTTGTGCTATAGTGAGCTATTGGCATTTCCAATAGACCCTGAAAATTTGAATAAAATCGGATGAAAAACAAGCGAGATATTAAGGTTTTAAAAAACGTCTAGAAGAAAAAGAAGAAGAAAAATAATAATGAAGAATTTCCAACAGAATCAGTACAAGGTCTTCCGTTGAAAACGGAAGACCTTAAATATCTTTAAAAATTAATTGCCTAGAAAAGTTGGTTCAGATAGTGTAGATTAAAATTTGTTAAAATCTTAATCTTCAGGATTAGGGTAGGGCCACATGGGGAGGGGGAGGGGGGGGGTTCCAATTTTACAAAGGAAAACATTTAAATTATTCAGAAAAACTCAGATGTTATTATATATGGTTTTACTTATATACAAGCATTTTGAATTATTGTTGATTCTTTGAAATTGTTTAGACTCTGGCCCCTGGACAATTCTTTGGCCTCACAAGGGGTTCAAAGTTTGATGTAGGTTTATAATCCATATATAAACAGTTGTTTAAGTCTGATCATTTTCTGGAGAAGTGCAATGCTCAACTTGTAATATGACTGTAAAATCATCCTTTTACAAAGGGGGTCAATGATAAACATAACAATATGCAGGGGAATTATTTATATACAGGATCTAATATACCACATTGTTCAAATATTTTGTATACGACTCTATAAGCTGATTTTATTATGCCTATAATTGCTCAGGTGAGTGATGTGGCCCATGGGCCTCTTGTTGCAAAATGCACCCTAGATTTTCAAATGAGAAAGTCTCTTTAAAGCATGTAGATTAAAAATGTCTCAAGAATGTGTGTGTTGTATGAAAACATTTTCTCTCTTTAGTGTATGTGAAAGCAGTAGGAGGTGAAGTTCCAGCCACTTCATCCTTGGCTCCTAAAATTGGTCCTCTGGGTCTGGTGAGTTGTAATTGAATGATTATCCAAAAGACTTGTTGCGATTTCAAAGCAGACTCATTTTGAAATTGAACAATAAAACGGTGAAATTGCTGTTGCATGTCTTAAATGATATTTAAAAAAAATGTGAAGATTTTTTCAAGTATTTTTTTCTCTCTGTGTTTTATAGTCTCCAAAAAAGATTGGTGATGACATTGCCAAAGGCACAGCAGATTGGAAAGGCCTAAAGATCACTGTTAAGCTAGTGGTACAGAACCGTCAAGCTAAGGTAGAAGTGGTGCCTAGTGCTTCTTCACTCCTCATCAAGAGCCTGAAGGAACCACCCAGGGATAGAAAGAAGGTTAAACATGGTAAGTATATGTTAGAAATTAATTTTCATTGTACACCTAAATCAAAAGCTCCATTATTTTGGTTGCATTCTCCAAGACCTTGAATGCCTGAAAGACTTGACTTGGCTACGTCTCATAAATGTCATATTAAACTATATTTTGCATTGGCTACGTCGCATAAGTGTCAGAACTGTATTTTGCAATGGCTTCTTCGCATAAATGTCTTAACTAGTTTTTGCATTAGCTACATCGCATAAAAGTGTCATAATTATATTTTGCATTGACATTCGTGTAGTGTACATTAAAAATTTTAAAATATTTTGAAGGGTACATAACTTTGAAATTTACATCGAAGAGCTTTGTTAACGAACTAAAATCTTGTAGCCCAAGGGGTAGAGGGGAAGAAACTGACCATGGACATTGGTCATTTTTTCCCCATCATTTAGCCAATGAAGCTTTATATGCCCCAATATATTTGACATTATAAATGGAGTAAAAAATTATTGTAAAGCATGTCATTTTATATTGCTGAGTGAATGTATCATTTGTAAGGAAACCTGTTGGCAATGCCGGTTAATGAACTTTTTTGTGTTTTACAGTGAAGCACAGTGGAAACCTCTCTATGGATGACATTATTGCTATTGCACGTCAAATGCGACCGAGGAGTATGGCAAAAACTCTTGCTGGTACCTGTAAAGAAATTTTAGGTAATTTTTCAATTTCATTTCTGTATTATTGGCGTTGATACTTGTGTATTGAGAATTTTATTAATTGTTATTAAACATTGCAATTTTCACAAAAAATGTTTCAAAGAAAACTTCTTCTTTTTTAAGGCACTGCCCAGTCAGTTGGATGCTCTGTAGAAAGATGTCCACCTCATGACATAATTGATAAAATCAATTCTGGAGAAGTTGAAGTACCCGACGTAAGTTAAATGTTTCATAAGATTTTTATAATGTTGTGTGTAATGAAGATGAAACTTGTCACTGTATTTAAAAGTAAATTATTATGATATTAATTGTTGACATTTATAAAAGAAAATTTGTTTTTTATTTAACAGGAATAGACTGGAAGTGTGCTGTAGAAAATGAAAATTAAAAAAAATGTGAAAAAACCTATCAATTTGTTACTTTGTTGAATTCATAATACTGAGAGGTATAGTTTGTAGTCTTTACAGTCTAGATGTGATGTGGTATTAAGCCAGAGAGGATTTTTAGTTCTGATAAAATTTAGCCAATATTGTTGTTTGAAGATTTGCAATTAAAACCTGTTAAGTTATAAATAATGTATTAGCAGAAGAATGGGACACGTGAATCTGAATCCTAGTTATAACCTTGACATCCAACTTGATGTATTAATTGAATTTTACTTGATGGTTGTAGTAACATTGAAAGTAAAAAGCACAGGCACCCGACGTTATATACTTTTCTCATAATAAAAATAAATACCATGTCTAATAATACACAAGGTTCCCATCGCCGCCATCTTGGATTTGTTTCAAACTGTCACATCAGCTGGAAGTTTTGCTTGAAACTAATCGGTAAAATTATTTTGCGATCCTCTACGTCTCCCGATCGGTCATTCAACATCTAAACTTACAACTGACTCAACAAAAAACGGTGCATTACACCTGCCATTAATAAAAATCACCACTCGATCGGCATCTACTGCCTTGGATATGCGATAAATGTCTACAGGTGCCTGTGGTAAAAAGTACTAAGGAATTCACCATAGACCAATGTTTACTAAATTATACATTACCATAAACTTGGTTGACTGTTTGTAGCTGCAGAACTGTAGATTCACCACTTGACTCAAACATTTTTTCTAAATATCGCAACCGACCTCGGAAAGTGAAGAATGTTAAATGCACGTCGGGATCAAGAGTTGTAATTTTTACCTGCTAAAAAACCACAACATTTCGCTCTGGGTGCTGTTTAAAAGATATTCGGAGATAGGCAAGTAAAGTAGTAAATACAGTTTTTCGTTTGGATGAAACGTTTGGATAGCTCCACGGTCCGTCAACCGGAATTTCCCCTGAATCTACAGTTCTGCAGCTAGACTGGTTGGTAAATGTAACGTCAGAAGTGCTATAATATTGATCCAAGTATTTCCGACACGCTTGATGAGGCTGTGGTCCTAGGCACTATTTTCATTATTTTATTATAATAAGATTATCCCCTGTACTGTAATATTATAGTAAAGGGGATGATCTTATAAAATAAAAGATATTTCCAACGTCAGGCGCCTGTGGCTGGGTTCTTGAGGTCTAGTGAAGAGCATTGATTGATATCGAGGCTCCTATTCAAGAGCTACGAACAAAACAAAATATATGTGTAAACCACTCTGATGAGGGTTAGGAGAGAGAGCTCCAGCAATTTGAGATCCCAGAAGTAAAAAATATAAGAAGCTACATTTGTATGTTTGGAAATAATACATAGATTTGCAGTTATTTGGAGGAAATAATATTAAGAAAAATTTTATTTGTTAAAGTACGAAGACAATGCTGAGTACGTGATAAAAATGTACAAAGTCCTCTCCAGTAACACTGCAATTGAATTATTAGGAAACTTTGTATTATGAACACTGACCATTTATTCAGATAAATCTTGATGTATGAAATCTCTATCAAGGATATCTTGCACAATCATGATGAGCGGTAGCTCTGTTGAAAATTTGGTTGAGTGGAGAGGCACAGTTCTGTACCCACACAGACCTTTCTAATGGCCATTTACTCTGTATTTATTGATTTATTTTTTAAAATCTTTCTCTCAATTCCTTACAAAAAAAAATTAAACGAAATCTTTAGTCGAGTTTTTTAATTTCTAAAACGTCACATGGTTTTTTTTTTAAATCACTACTTATATTTTTATTTGAACATATTTAATTATAAATATATATACGATACATATACAAATGGTTAGGACACAAGTTCTTACAACTTACGAGATCTTTACCATTAAAACAGAAAAATTGTACAAAACTTACAACTGTTATAACATGTTGTAATCATTCTTTGAGTATTATGAGGTGATATATAATTTTGGTCGGGGCGTGATCAAATCTAATAAAGCCCGATGGGCTTTATGATAGATTTGATCACGCCCCGACCGAAATTATCACCTCATAATATTCATAGAAAAATAATTCCTTATTACTTATGTTTATATAATTTTCAGCAGTTGTACGATTAAATATTATAATATTAAGTATGCAAACTTCGCCTGCGCCCCAGCAATACGTAATTTGAATTTATTGGACTGTATAGTACAAAATCGATTCGTAGTGTTATCACAGACAAAGACACTGGAAAATGTAAATATTTTAAAATAAGTCTTTCTTTTTTTGTTACATTTGTTGGAAATTGGGATGATGAGGAGGGTAAATATGGTGGCGACGTCAGTGACATCTCACGTTCTTGGTTGGCGTATGAAGAGATGCATTTCCCTATGGTTCAAATTTCAATTTCTTGGTTGCATATTAAGTGAGGTGTTTATAAATGTTTAAGGAGGCTGGATAGTCAACATTAACCATCATATCTACCTAAAATTTTAATGTATGATTTGTTAAGCTATTAACTATTGTATTTAGTAAAGAAAAAAATTTGTAAATATTTGCTTGTAATTTTGAAGATTTTCATATATATATATATATATATATATATATATATATATATATATATATATATATATATAAACACACACACACACACACACACACACACACACACACACACACACATAGTTCTTCTTCAAAAGGAGTTCAATACAGTCTAAAAATGTCCACGGGCATCCAGCTCACTTAATACGAATTTTTATCCTTCGCTGACCCGCATTGATTTTCATGATAAAGTTGATGGCCTGTATTAATTTGATACCGATAAAGATTTTTTTATTGTTATGTCCCTCCATAGAAAGGTATTTAAATTTGGGCCGCACACCGTGACAAGTAAGTTCGATTGCATAATCTGATGCTACACAGCAATTTATCACTTCGAGAAAAGCAAAATTTCTTTTATTCCACGATTTCTTTCGTAGCCCCCTTCCCTTCCCCGATATCTTAGGCAAAAGTGTCATTAGACTAATAATTGGTTTAGAAAATTTAGCAACGACGTCGAAAAGGTCGAGAAGTCAATGATTCCTCTTTAAATATATTTTTGCTTTAAAAAGGCGAGAATTAAAGCGTACATTTTCCTGCTTATGGAGTCGGGATCCTGGGGGCAACGAATCGCATGTGGTCATTGAACGCCGCGTTATAAAATAACGTTAAAACTACGGTGTGTCGTTAGTGTCTGAATGTTGAAAAGCAGTAAAAGGCCAAAATCGGACTTTATCAAGTTTATGATTTGATCACGTAACCAATTTCTTATCTGAATGATTTTTAAAAGTATTTTTAAAATTAGTCTTTTGTTTAGCGATATACTGAATATCTTAAATAATTGTTGCCATTTGTGTTCAAGGCAACAATTTAACAAGGGGAAAGCTGTCTTTAAAAATTGACTTCCTCGAACAATATGATGCTGTTTTATGATATTTACATTTTTCAATGTATTAGCCTGTGATAACACAACGTATCAATTTTGTTCTATAATCTATACAGTCCAATAAATTCAAGTGACGTATAATTAGGGCGTAAGCGGGGTTTGAATATAATATTGTAACGAGATAGCTATGAATCTTACTATCCCGATTTAATAAAAACGGAAAATTTGTATACTCGAATTTATGAAAAGCTGTGAAAGAGACGGACTTCAGCGGATAGAATGAGAAAGATTTATTAAACTTGAGATGATGTTTTATTCAAATAGAAAATTACAAACGTTCTTAATTTAACTATCAACAATTAAAAAAAAAAAAATATTAGATCAACAAATATTTAATATTACGATAAAGGATGACTGCACTTAAGGACATGCGATATTTGCGAGAAAATAAACTTTTAAAAGAAGAATTTTTCTTTCAATTGCAGAAATGGTCCACATCTAAACTGTAACTTTACGTAATTGCGTTAAATAAAAGTATGTTCTTACCAAGTACGAATTTGTTTTCATAGGCGGGGGTCATCACGATTTCTTGAATCTCCATACGATAATGAGGACGCCCACTTTTATTCTGACTTCGTACATAGTCAGCGCATGTTTGTCTATTGTTCTCCGTTTAACAGTAGTTGTATATTTGCATTATCAAAGTTATGTCAATAGGAGATTAATAGACAAACATGCGCTCATGGTTAAAATGAGAAAAAACTGCTTCTTCTTACTTTCGCTTTCTCTGTTGTAACCAAGGGTTGATGCATGTTGAATATTATAATTCACCACGTGATTTCTCACCTCAGGTAACTTTGTGAATACAAAATTCTATCACGTGGCGTGTAAGGTAGCGTGTTATGTGCTAACTAGGACAATGTTTTCGAACACGTTAAGTTGTCAAGCATTGATTTAAAGACTTCTGTACTTTCATGGGCGTGGTCAAATTGTTGAAACCATAGTAAATAATATACTTGTACCATGTAGAATAGATAGGGTTATGATGAAAGAGTGATCACATAAACTTTTATACATAGCATTGTTATTCATGCTAGTCTAATTTTAGTACCATTCTGATAATGTCAACTCCACCTCTCATGCATATTAATATCGATCTAATGTTTGGTCAAGGGCAGACAAGCAAAAATTCTCCTTTTTTCGAAAGTTGTAAGGAGAAAAACATAGAATGAGCTTATTGTATCACAGTCTAAAATCTTAATTCGTGTTGGAAATAGACTAGACTCTTTAAAAAATTAACAAAAGTGATATTAGGTTAAGAAATAAACGCAACAGAAGCGACCGAAAAGGACCCAAAACCCGGCGCTAAGTGCAGTCATCCTTTACCTACTTGTTAAATAATTTATAGAAGAGAAAAATTGTTTAAAGTTCTAAATAAATTATTTATTCTATTCAAAAATAAACCTACGTCTTTACAAGATGAAGAAAAATGCTGAAGTCCCCGTCAACGGACGCTGACGGGTTTATATACTACCGTTAATCAACGGATAGAGGACCGTTGGTTTCCAACTGAATCCGTGCAAAACCGTTGAGAAATCCGTTGAGAAGCAACGGAAAATAGATCAATCAATTAAAAAGTACTTTAAATGTATAAAACATTCTAAAATAATATAAGTTTAATTCATTTGAAATTATTTTTCTAAAATAATTACCTTAAAACTCATCTTTCTTGTATTTCAATAAAATTCACAGAGTAGGTATGGCACGCCAAATTCACAAAATTGAGCTAAACATAGTTTCACATTTGATAAATTAGGTTTCTCGACTGTTAACTATAGTTTACAAACCGCAAACTATAGTTAGCGATTCGTTAACTATAGTTTTCATCTGTAAAACTATATTTAACGGTTGTAAACAGTCTGTAACGAATTATAATCTAAGTTTATCTGTCTGCATATAACGTTAACAATTGATTTCGCTGATAAATATAGATTCACATCTGTAAACTATAACTTACTTTTGTTAACTATAGTTTAGAGTTGTTAATCATAGTTTCACAATCGTGAAACTATATTTATCAGATAAATTATGTTTTGCAATCGCAAATGGTTGTTTTCAGTGTTAATTATAGTTTAACACTTCTGAAACATAGATGATCGCGTTAACTATGGTTTACAGATGTGAAATATAGATTAACGGCGTTAAATAAAGTTTCACAGATGATAAACTAGGTTTATCGACTGTTAACTATAGTTTACGGACGTTAAACTATTGTTAACAATAGTTTATTGTTAACTATAGTTTACGAAACGTAAACTATAGTTAACGATTCGTTAACTATAATTAACGATCCGTTAACTATAGTTTTCATCTGCAAAACCATATTTAACGGTTGAAAACTATAGTTTACGAATGATAATCTATGTTTATCTGTCTGCAAATAACGTTAACGATAGATTTGCTGATAAATATAGATTCCCATCTGTAAAATATAATTTACTTTCGTTAACTATAGTTTAGAGTTGTTAATCATAGTTTCACAATCGTGAAACTATATTTATCAGATAAACTATGTTTTGCAATCGCAAATGGTTGTTTTCAGTGTTAATTATATTTTTACACTTCTGAAACATACACATGTAGTTATGGCACGCCAAATTCACAAAAATGTGCTAAACATAGTTTCACAGTCGATAAACTAGGTTTATCGGCTGTTAACTATAATTTACGCATCGTAAACTATAGTTACCGACGTTAATCTATATTTCACATCTGTAAACTATAGTTAACGCGATAATCTATGTTTCACATCTGTAAACTATAGTTAACACTGAAAACAATCATTTGCGGTTGTTAAACATAGTTTATCTAATAAATAGGGTTTTATGATCAGCAAACTACGGTTCACAAATCTAAAGCACGCCAAATTCACATAAATTAGCAAAACATAGTTTCACAGCCGATAAACTAGGTTTAACGGTTGTAAACTATAGTTTACGGATCGTAAACTATAGTTACCGACGTTAATCTATATTTCACATCTGTAAACTATAGTTAACGCGATAATCTAAGTTTATCTGTCTAGAAATACACGTTAACAATAGATTTTGCTGATAAATATAGATTCACATCTGTAAACTATAATTTACATTCGTCAACTATAGTTTAGAGTTGTTAATCATAGTTTCACATTCGTGAAACTATATTTATCAACTTATTAATAAATTATGTTTTGCAATCGCAAATGGTTGTTTTCAGTGTTAATTATAGTTTTACACTTCTGAAACATAGTTTATCGCGTTTACGGACATTAAACTATAGTTAACAATAGTTTATTGTTAACTATAGTTTACAAACCGTAAATTATAGTTAACGATTCGTTAACTATAATTTTCATCTGCAAAACGGTTGTAAACTATAGTTTACGAATGATAATCTAAGTTTATCTGTCTTCAAATAACGTTAACGATAGATTTTGCTGATAAATATAGATTCACTTCTGTAAACTATAATTTGCATTCGTTAACTATAGTTTAGAGTTGTTAATCATAGTTTCACAATCGTGAAACTATATTTATCAGATAAACTATGTTTTGCAATCACAAATGGTTGTTTTCAGTGCAATCTAATTTAAATTAGATGTTAGATCCGCTTGCTTACTCGCTACACAAACGTTTGTGTAGCGAGTAAGCGAGCGGATCTAACATCTAATTTTAATTAGATTGTTTTCAGTGTTAATTATAGTTTACAGATGTGAAACATAGATTATCGCGTTGATGTGAAATATAGATTAACTATAGTTTCGGATCCGTAAACTATAGTTAACAGTCGATAAACCTAGTTTATTGACATTTATCGACTGTGAAACTATGTTTAGCTCATTTTTGTGAATTTGTCTGATAAATGTAGTTTCACGATTTGTGAAACTATGATTAACAACTCTTAACTATAGTTAACGATTGTAAATTATAATTAACAAATGTGAATTTATATTTATCAGCAAAATCTATTGTTAACGTTTTTTACAGATAGATAAACTATGATTATCATTCGTAAACTATAGTATACATTCGTGAAATATAGTTTAACGAATCGTTAACTATAGTTTCGGATCCGTAAACTATAGTTAACAGCCGATAAACCTAGTTTATCGACTGTGAAACTATGTTTAGCTAATTTTTGTGAATTTGGCGTGCCATTGTTAGACTTATTATATACAAAAAAAATGTCATAACTTTACAATATAATATATATAATTTAAATATTTAATCGTATAATTGCTGAAAATTATATAGATATAAGTAATAAGGAATCATTCTTTGAATATTATGAGGTGATAATTTCGATAGAGAGTATACATATTGCTGCTTCACGAATAATAGACGAAACTCATCAAAACAATATCTTTATCAGGAATAATGCTGGAAAACACTTCAGAAACGTAGAATTGATCACAAATTAACAGTATTGTTTAAAATACTGTTTGATTAATTCTAAGTTTCTGAAGTAATTTTGCTCATGAATACTTATACATGTATAATATAGCTGATGAATGTTTTCCCCTACAAAAATGACTAAAACCTTCGCAACAATTTGATTTACTGCATTCCAGTTGCAAGAACAACATCTTGGAACATCATATTTTAAAAGTTTAAACTGTGAACCAACCTACAACAGAATACAGAGAACATTACTACAGTGGTGAACACGCATTTGTCTTTTAAAGTGTCAGCAAAGGACTGATCTCGTGTTGCTATATTTAGCGGTATTTGGTGCAGTTTAGATAGAATTCATACCGTAAATAAAAATTCCGTGTTTTTATTGCCCCCACGCTGCGCAATTAAGCTTTTTATTGACCATTTCCTAAGCCGCTAATTTTCCCAATCTCCGTTAATTAGATAGAGGGTCACTCTTAAAAATATTAATTGTGATCAATCTCCACATCGATCGCGCTTGGAAACGCTCTCTAACCGACTTCAACGGAACAGCCAAGCGCACTACCCTCTGCACTTGCAATCTGCCATGAGGTCTGCATACTTTTATGCGCCTCCTCACAATGTTCCTCCCATGTCATGGTCAGCTCGACCAGCGTATTCGAATACTGGAAGACTAACACTGCTTCTGGCCGTAGGTTGGTTTTCACGATGTTAGGGAATACTAACCTCCTGTCTAGATCCACTCTGAGCTCCCAGTCATGCCTTCTGTCCAGCAATAGTTCCGACTTGCCGCTCTTGTGTCAGCTGTTGATTCACACTGTCTCACAAACTGTATCTGTCTTTGCTTTGTGTCTGCTATAGTCATTTTCCTTTACCCTCCAGCCTTTCATCCAACTCCAACAGGACTTCGTTATGTCGTCAACTAATAGTATATCTCCCCTGGTTAGAGCAACTTGGCGTCCTGGTAGAATATGTGCCTGGCCCCTCTCTTTAAACACGGCTTACAGTTTGGTCCATTGCTTAGTCCCCACTGTTGCAAGTTTGCAGGTGATGGGAGTGTCATACATTGACCTCAGTGGGATTGGGAGTCTAATTGGGCCTTCCTCCCCAATTCTGTCCAGGTTAACTCCCGCTCTGGTAAGTTCCACTTCATCCAGGCCCCCTGTCTACCAAGCTCTGATGCTCTTGCTTTCCGTTGATCTCCCTATATGCTCCTTACTTCAGCCTGAACCATAATGCGCCTCTCTGTTGCTGATGCTTTTGACAACTGCTGGAAATGTGAATCTCCCACGCCTTGTCGTCCAGATCTTGTGTTTTCAATGATATCTCGTAAATTTAGCATACTTCTCTGCTTGGTCCACTGATGTTTTCGCTGACCATTTTCTTCCTTTCCTTGTTTGAAACACTGCCATCTGCCGAATTTTTTAATGTCATCACCAGTCGGCGTTTGAATTTTTCCACCACCGAAGAAACTGGTATGCGTAATTGGGTTGAGTTACTGTATAGTCCAGTTGATGTAAATGATGGTTAAACTCCAAGCCGAAACCCACTCATTTTCCTTTTTATGGCTTCAACCGTAGTAGTTGCGACTTCTTGCAAAAGAAACAGCAACATTAGTCTTGGGAGGATCCCATGCTAGTACATGTATATCCAAGCCCTATACTTTCCTGGTAATCCACTGTCAATAACAATTTTCAGCCATGTATGGAACCTCTTCTCTGTGTCTTTGATGCTATCCTTGTCTGTGAGGAGTTCGGGAAACCACTTTTTGGGGCATTTATTTGGGTTTCAAACTATTGTTATGATTCCCTTTCCATGAATTTGCATCTTGATTAGTTTGTTGATACTCCCCCTCCCTAAAAAGAGAAGGTTCTGAACATTATAACTTGTACTTTATAGTTACGCCACGCTAAACTTTGCTAAACTTTACAATGTCATGTTTATTATACACAGCCAACGATTTATATGTTAATATACAGCTTTTAAAAACAAAGTTTACTAAAAATATAACACGGTACATAATTGTTTATTGTTGGAAAGATAGAAGATCTAAGCAATGCACATCTAGAGATATAAACAATGCACCTTTAGCTGCCAGAATCTTAATGTATAGTAACGGTTGCTTGATCACAGATATTTTGAATCAAACTGAAATATTCTCGCATTTTCTACGCAACGAATAATTTTGTTTTAAATTTTATTTATACCAAGGTCACAAACCGTTCGTACAATGACGGCCATACCCGTGATTGATTTGGCGCCATATTCTTTGTCTGTACCGGCAGACGACGTGGACTCCAAAGTTCTCCAGGAGATCGCAGACGAACTCTGTAAGGCTTTTACCACGGTCGGATTCGTGTATCTGAAGAACCACGGAATACCACAAAACATTGTAAGCATGAGTACGATATATATTTTGAGATATTTTAAGGTTCTTTTTACAAATAAATTGCTGAAAAATCCATATTTTAAAGAGGTTCGCTCCTTAGGTTTTGGGTAGCCATTTTGGGTCACCTCTAGTGTGAATATTCTGCACCACATATTAATTCTAGTAGTATATTTATATTTATCAATGCCAAATAAACTTTATTGAATAAATTTTTATTTTAAAATAACATTTTTAAAGAGTTTAGAAAGGGACTATATTTTGGGACGGAAGGTTTTCAAGAAGGATATGAACAATTTTCATAACTCACTAGTTTTAGAGTACTGTTACTTTAGCTTCCTAATTTTCAGCGCAGACCAAACTTCTAGATCGTGTCTTACGATATATTCATGATGTTCTAAAAATCATATTTAAACAATATTTTGATAATTCTATAGATGTATTTTGGCATATTTAGCTTATATTTCTTAGAAGTTAAGAAAAAATTAACTCCAATTTTGGCCTAAAATTAGCTTATTTCATGCTATATCTCAAATTTTTTATATGTGACCGGCAATCGGTTTTTGGAACGCAGTTCGCAGTTCGCTATTCGCAATTGAAAAGTGAACTGCGTTCTAGAACGCAGTTCGCAATTCAAAATTTATAACTCGTATTTGGGGCCTGAAATTTTCAGGGTCATCTACTAGTGGTATACCACTACCACTGTGAAAATATGGTGATGCAGTTATCTTTATCTATAGTTTTTGAGATTCGGACTTTTGGAAATTGGAAAGTGAACTGTGTTCTAGAACGCAGTTCGCAATTCAAAATTTATAATTCATATTCATAATTCATAACCGCATCACCATATTTTCACAGTGATAGTGGTATACCACTAGTAGATGACCCTGAAAATTTCGGGCCCCAAATATGAATAATAAATTTTGAATTGCGAACTGCGTTCTAGAACGCAGTTCACTTTTCAATTGCAAATAAGCCCGATTCTCAAAAACTATAGATAACTGCATTACCATATTTTCACAGTGGTAGTGGTATACCACTAGTAGATGACCCTGAAAATTTCGGGCCCCAAATATGAATTATAAATTTTGAATTGCGAACTGCGTTCTAGAACACAGTTCACTTTTCAATTTCCAATAAGTCCGAATCTCAAAAACTATAGATAAAGATAACTGCATCACCATATTTTCACAGTGGTAGTGGTATACCACTAGTAGATGACCCTGAAAATTTCGGGCCCCAAATACGAGTTATAAATTTTGAATTGCGAACTGTGTTCTAGAACGCAGTTTACTTTTCAATTGCGAATAGCGAACTGCGTTCCAAAAACCGATCGCCTATGTGACCCCTACTTATTTTTACTTTTAAATGAGACATTAAATGTATGTCTATTTGTATGCAAAGTTTTAGAAAGATGACATTACTTTAATTTTTTTTTATTTGCGTTATAATTTGATTAATCCAAAATTTTGTAACATCTGTTGTTGTGTTCGTTATGTACTGGCCTTTGAAGCCACCAGAAAGCAAGAATTTTTAAACTTTGATTTAGATTTTACTTTTATAGTCACTACATGTGTTCAACTTCATACTGTATTAAGGAGGTTGGCACCTGAAATAATAGTAATGTCAATCATCCGAAAACCATTTGGATATAAAGATGGGGACCTAATATGTTCATTTACAGTGGAGCCTCAGTTATCCGGACTATTTCGTTCCAAAGTCCAATCCTCTATTTGTTTAGAAAGATGACATTACTTTAATTTTTTTTATTTGCGTTATAATTTGATTACTCCAAAATTTTGTAACATCTGTTGTTGTGTTCGTTATGTACTGGCCTTTGAAGCCACCAGAAAGCAAGAATTTTTAAACTTTGATTTAGATTTTACTTTTATAGTCACTACATGTGTTCAACTTCATACTGTATTAAGGAGGTTGGCACCTGAAATAATAGTAATGTCAATCCTCCGAAAACCATTTGGATATAAAGATGGGGACCTAATATGTTCATTTACAGTGGAGCCTCAGTTATCCGGACTATTTCGTTCCAAAGTCCAATCGTCCGGATAGGTGAAATGAGTCTATTGTTGTCATAAATGATAATTTATGTGTTTATAATGGGTGTTAATACTGTTTTCTTTGCCTTTCATACATAATAGCAACAAATTAGAGTTGTCCTTTGAAATTTACCTGTTTTTAATACAAGGAACCCTGCTTTATATTGTTATTTAATCAGGAAATATTAACCAAACTATAATAATAGCCAAAATGAAATGTAGCTAAATATATTGTGTCCAAGTGTGAAATGTGCCTACATGTATTTACGTTCTGTTTTTAACAATCTATATCTAGACACGTCAATTTTTAACCAATGCACTTCCGATCAGTTGAAATGCTTTCCTTTTTGTTTTCTTCCTATACCTCGGGTTTTGACTTTATCTAAAAAAGCATTCTTGAGACACTTCGTTTAAAATAACTTTTTTGAATATAAATACCACAAAGCTATGAAAAACTTCTTAGATTTATTAAGCACATTCTTCCTTTTAAATAGAGGGGTGTTTTAAAAAGTGATTGCACTTGACAGGTGCACAGTGTAAAGATACCCAAGCCACGTGCAGTTAGGCGTGACTAATCCTGTCTAACCAGCAATGTCGGTAATATTTGAAAGTTATTTGAGAAGTCAGAGTGTTTATACAAGCTACTAATGAAAGCTAGCAGGTGAAAAGGTGTGAAACTCAATTGATAGGCTTAATCTTTCTAATTAATCGGAGTATCATTAAATTTTACCGTCCGGTTAAATGAAGCAAAATTTATATTTAAACAGTATTTTGTGGTAAAAACAGACCGTCCGGATCTGGAACGCGAAATTCCGGATATATGAGACAAAATATCTTATACAAAATCTGTTCCCAAATAAAATAGTCCGTAAACTGAAGCGTCCGGATATCTGGCGTCCGGATATCTGAAGCCCTACTATTTTATTTGTGACCCATGTCACGTGTCATTTTTTGGAAATATTGGGCTCCAAACAGAAATGATAATTTTCCTGAAATTTTTGCTAAAATTTGACATGGAAATTGATAATTTGAAGAAATCAAACAAATATTTATAGTTTGAACTATTATTTAGTTATGATTTTTATACAGTATGAGGTTGAACACATGTCGTGACTATACAAGTAAAACCTAAGTCAAAGTTTAGAAATTCTTGCACTACTGGTGGCTTCAAAGCCCAGTACATTTTTGAATTAATCAAATTATAACGCAAATTAAAAAAATTATAGTAATGTCATCTTTCCAAAACTTTGCATACAAATAGACATATATTTATTGTCTCAACAAGTAGGGGTCACGAAACAAAAATTTGAGATATAGCATGAAATAAGCTAATTTCAGGCCAAAATTGGAGTTAAGTTTTTCTTAACTTCTATGAAATATAAGCTAAATATGCCAAAATATATCGATAGAAATATTAAAATAATGTTTAAATATGTTACTTAGAACATCATGAATATATCATAATACACAAACTATCCAGACGTTTGGTCTGTGCTGAAAATTAGGAAGCTTAAGTAACAGTACTCTAAAACTAATGAGTTATGAAAATTGTTCATTTCTTTCTTGAAAACATTTCGCCAAACATTCCGCCACAAAATATAGTACCTTACTAAACTCTGTAAAAATGATTTTTTTTTTAAACAATTTAATTTAATAAAGTTTATTTGGCATTGTAAAATATAAATATACTACTAGAATTAATATGTGGTGCAGAATTTTCAGAGTAGAGGTGACCCAAAATAGCTACCCAAAACCTGAGGAGCGAACCTCTTTAAAATCATAACTAAATAATAGTTCAAACTATAAGTATTTATTTGATTTCTTCAAATTATCAATTTCCATGTCAAATTTTAGCAAAAATTTCAGGAAAATTATCATTTCTGTTTGGGGCCCTATATTTCCCAAAAATGGCATGTGACATGGGTCACAAATAAAATAAATTAACATTTTAGGTCCCCATCTTTATATCCAAGTGGTTTTCGGATGATTGACATTACTACTATTTCAGGTGCCAACCTCCTTAAATAAAATGCTATGCTCTGTTGCTTGTATCTAGTTTTTTAATTATTGACCCACAATAAAGGAAAAATGTTAGGTAATTCGACAACTGACTTTTCTGGTTATCATTTGAATTAGAACCATTTTAACAAGAGCTTGGACTTTGGGTAGTTGTGTCAAACAGCAATGTGACGTAGGCCTGTCTATTTCATTGCTGGCCACTCAGCCATGGCTCTTTGAAATCAACACGATTTGTCTGGCTTTTGAGCTAAAACTACACAATCGGTGTATATTTCGCATGAAACCAGTGTCATTTTAACTTGTTTTGACGCAAGAAATAGATAGCTACGTCCTATTGAAAGTCCAAGATCTTGTTAAAATGGTTCTATTAGTTATCATGTTTTAAAGTTAAAGCATTTAAACACTGCATAAAAACGGAGCATAATCAGATCACAATGTGATGATGCCCCTATTGGACGGTCGTTACCGTGTTGTATTAGTTTTCTACTTTCTACGGACAAAACAGAATGCAGTTCTGGTAATAAGTAGAACCATTTTAACAAGAGCTTGGACTTTGGGTAGTTGTGGCAAACAGCAATGTGACGTATGCCTGTCTATTTCATTGCCCGCCACTCAGCCAATGCTCTATGAAATCAACACGATTTGTCTGGCTTTTGAGCTAGGACTACGCAATCTGTGTATATTTCACTTGAAACCAGCGTCATCTAAACTTGTTTTGACGCAAGAAATAGATAGTTACGTCCTATCGAAAGTCCAAGGTCTAGTTAAAATGGTTCTAGTATGTAAATGAATAATTACAGGTAGAAGAGGTCTTTACCACATCAGAAACTTTCTTTGATAAACCAGTGGAAGTAAAACAGAAATACGCCCGACCAGCCGATGCGAATCACGGATGGGTGGCTTTGGAAAGGGAAAAGTAATTCTTGTTTTAAAGATTTTAATTTTAGAAGTTAATATATGTATCAATTAGTTTCTTTTTCAATTCCAATTCTGAATAGTTTCTTTTCCTAATATGAGTATGATTGTCACAATTTGCCGGAGTAGAGGTTTAGCCAATGTTCGGCACACAAGACGCAGTGGAATATTTAAATATGCTCTGCGGTCAACAACAAGTGGAAAAGTTCTCAATCACAGCCACACAAAAATACAAGTTTTACAATATCAACATATCATTTACTTTTAGGTTAAATCCAGAGCGACCGGCGGCTGATTTGAAAGAAGCGTACAATATGACTGTGGTCGATGACCAGCATGTAAGTCTGGCTAACTTGTCGGAGGTTTATCTTACTTTTCACTAATTAAGAATACCATTTTCGTCGTCTTTTGTAAATTCAATTCAAACAAAGGAAATACAATCAAATTAATGACATTATAATTATTGAAAACATTACAGATCTCCTATTATTGCACTTCACTACAAAAACCAAAGCTGGGTTTATTTTTGCAAATTTTGTATAATATTGTTGTAGCATTACCAGTTTAAGGTTTGAAATTGATATGACTGTACTTTCCTTGATTTTAGATCATGCCCGTTGACATTATCCCAAACTTCTACGATGTATTCAAGTCTTTGTTCACCAGTGCTCAGGAACTAGGAAACAGAATCCTGGATTTAATGTCGATTGGTCTTAACCTTGTAAGTTTGTTTTCAAGTGCTCAAATATTAAACAGTTGATTTGTTGGACCTGAAGACAGATATTTTTAATACTCCTCGCAAGCAAAGCTCTAAACTACATTATATTTTTTCTTTACGTATTTATGACAATTTTGGTCGGATTGTTTAAGTTAGTTAATATCATTTTACTATAACTTGAATAATAATAACTTCTTAAAATCAAATATAAAAATTATAAATCGAAATTCTGATCGACAATTACGATACCTGACGTACTTCTATTTGCATGTGAATAATTTATAACAAAATCAAATGCATACCGTGTGTAAAAATCATCATCAATTTTCTGTCTTTGCAGGTACGTAGCATAAGGGGGCGGGGGCGGGACCATACTTTTTTGTCGCAGCATATTTTTTTCTTGAATTAAAATATAGAATTATCATAGAGACCCCCTCCACATTTTGGGAGGATGTAAAAAAATGTAGTGAAAATAAGGAAATTAACAGTGAAATCGAAGTTACAGTAGATATACGCATTGATATATGCATGCTTGATTAAAATGTGGGATACCCGTATCCAAAGAATACTGGGTTAGTTTAATATTAAACAGAAGAATAAGTATTGTTGCACTTCTTGAATTAAAGAATACACAAGGTTTTCATTTTGAATAAGTAATACTTGTATCTAAAAACGCTATCCCTGTTCCGACACTAGTATAACAGAATGGAATTTTGGTATAAAAGTAGAAAATACATTATATATATATATATATATATATATATATATATATATATATATATATATATATATATATATACACACACACAGTGGAGCATCAGTTATCCGGACTCTTTCGTTCCCAAGTTCAATCGTCCGGATAGGTGAGGCGTCCGGATATCTGAAATGAGTCTATTGTTGTCATAAATGATAATTTATATGTTTATAATGGGTGTTAATACTGCTTTCTTTGCCTTTCGTACTTAATAGCAACAAATTAGAAATTCACCTTTTTTTTATACAAGGAACCCTGCTTTATATTGTTATTTAATCAGGAAATATTAACCAAACTATAATAATAGCCAAATGTAGCTAAATATATTGTGTCCAAGTGTGAAATGTGCCTATTTACCTTATGTTTTTAACAATCTATATCTAGACACGTCAATTTTTCACCAATGCACTTCCGATCAGTTGAAATGCTTTCCTTTTTGTTTTCTTCCTATACTTCGGGTTTTGACTTAATCTAAAAAAGCAATCATGAGACATTTCGTTTAAAATAACTTTTTTGAATATAAGTACCACAGAGCTGTGAAAAACTTTCTAGATTTATTAAGCACATTCTTCCTTTTAAATAGAGGGGCGTTTTAAAAAGTGATTGCACTTGACAGGTGCACAGTGTAAAGATACCCAAGCCACTCAATTGATAGGCGTAGTCTTTCTATTGTATTAATCGGAGTATCATTAAATTTTACCGTCCGGTTAAATGAAGCAAAATTTATAGTTAAACAGTGTTTTGTGGTAAAAACAGACCGTCCGGATCCGGAACGTGATATTCCGGATATATGAGACAAAATAACGTATACAAAATCTGTTCCCAAATAAAATAGTCCGTAAACTGAAGCGTCCGGATATCTGGCGTCCGGATATCTGAAGCCCCACTGTATATATATATATATATATATATATATATATATATATATATATATATAAAGAAAAAAAAGCAACACTAATTGTAAAACGTTAGCGCTTTCATTTCGTATCTTCAGACGTTTTACAGTCGTTTAAATTATGACGTCATAATTTAAACGACTGTAAAACGTCTGAAGATACGAAATGAAAGCGCTAACGTTTTACAATTAGTGTTGCTTTTTTTTCTTTTTTCATATTTATTACCGGACACTGTGAAAATATTTTTGTGTTTTGGATATATATATATATATATATATATATATATATATATATATATATATATATATATATACTCGTGTTCATTTCATAAGTATGTGAAGACTATACATGTATTTTATATTAAGAAATCACTAAAAAACTAAAATATTGTTCCAAATACTAATATAAAAGTATATTTGAAAACAAAACAATCAATCTGAAAACAATTTTTAATATTATATAATTTTGTATAACAGCTGCAAGACTGATGTCAAATCTTGTAAGTATTGAATTAGAAACAATTTTATATCGTTAGGATCGAAGTTTCCTCCGAGACTGTCACAAGAATGTTGGCAAAGAGGGTAGTCAAACGACACTACGATCTTTGTATTATCCACCGATATCAAAAGGTATGATAATCCAACATCATTGCCCACCAATATCAAAAGGTATGGTAATCCAACATCATTATAAACCGATATCAAAAAGTATGATAATCCAACATCATTATTCACCGATATCAAAAGATATGATAATTTAACAGCATTATAAACCGATATTAAAAGGTAAGGTACTATATAGTAATTCAACATCATTATCCACCGATATCAAAAGTTATGATAATCCAACAGCATTATACAACGATATCAAAAAAGTATGATAATCCAAGAGCATTATACACCGATATCAAAAGGTTTAGTAATTCAACATCATTTTACAACGTATGGTAATCCAACATCATTATCCACCGATATCAGAAGGTATGATAATCCAACGTCAGTATAAACCGATATCAGAAAGCATGATAATCCAAATCATTTTTCACCGATATCAAAAGGTTTAGTAATTCAACATCATTTTACAACGTATGGTAATCCAACATCATTATCCACCGATATCAGAAGGTATGATAATCCAACGTCAGTATAAACCGATATCAGAAAGCATGATAATCCAAATCATTTTTCACCGATATCAAAAGATTTGATAATCCAACAGCATTATACACCGATATCATAAGGTATGATAATCCAACAGCATTATACAACGATATAAAAAAAGTATGATAATCCAAGAGCATTATACACCGATATCAAAAGGTTTAGTAATTCAACATCATTTTACAAGGTATTAAGATCCAACATCATTATCCACTGATATTAAAAGATATGATAATCCAACGTCAGTATAAACCGATATAAAAAAGTATGATAATCCAACATCATCATCCACAGTTATCAAAAGGTATGATAATACAACAGCATTATACAGTGATATCAAAAGGTATAGTAATTCAACATCATTATACAAGGTATGGTAATCCAACATCACTATCTACCGATATCAAAAGGTGTGGTAATCCAAGATCATTTTACACAGGTATGATAATTCAACAGCATTATACACCGATATCAAATGGTATGACAACCGAACCGCATTATCCACCGATATCAAAATGTATGATAATCCATCAGCAATGATATAGAACACCACGCTGTTGTTATGATCTTGGTCCTGCTATCAGCCCGAGCGGGTGGTATTGGCCCAAGCCCAAAGGGCGCGGGCCGATACCATCCGAGGGCTGATAACAGGGACGAGATCAAAACAACAGTGTGATGTTGTTGATATCATATACATGTATCTAAAATCAAAGACTTTTATTAAAATTCATATACGGAATGTTATTTATCAAAAAGAAGCTATTATAGATTTTTTCGGATTTACGAAAGTCATTTTTATATGTGTTTGGAACAGTAAGAATTGTCAAACTTTGTTGGTTGACAAACCGTCGTTTGATATTCAGAAGAATGAGGGGTCTTTCGTCTGAGATGAATCACTATCTTCTAGAATTCACAATTATAGAACGAGAAACTTTCATCCTAAGCAACTTCGTAATGAGTCAAATTCTTTTACTGCAATTTTTAAGTTTCCTGTCAGATTCAATTCCTTTAATAACGCATACTATTAGCGAGTTGTTTGAGAACGTTCATAAGCATCCGCTTAAATTTTACTATCTACACTGTTTTTAAGATGTAGTCTCGTGTTCCATCCTATCCTCCATGATTTAAACGTTGATTGATATTAAATAAAGCGTGCTATTGTTCTAAATTAATACACAACCGTTGCGTAGGTTTTCTCCCCTTACTATGATATATATTATTGTTTGGCGCCGTTTTTTGAATTATCATTTTTTTAATTTTCAGCAATACATAAAAATATTCAGACGTGTAAGGGGATGCTTTATATTATTTATTTGTTATTTATCGTTATTATACAAACTAGCCTTTATTAAAATAGAGGTATTGGGGAATTTACAATTTTAAAGAGGGCAATAAACATTCTTGACGACGGGCTGAGACAGAGAAATATCGCCCTGAATGCGATACTGCCCTAGCTGCCGGTTGCTGTCTCACCTAGTCCAGAACACGTGTTTCAGAGCTGATGCACTACTAGGTATATGATATACTCCGAAATCAAAAGGAATGGTAAATTTAACATCATTATTCACCAATAACAAAAGGTTTGATAATCCAACATCATTACATGTATATACCAATTTACACCGATATCAAAACCATCAATAAGGTCTTTGTAATATCGACTGATATCAAAAGGTACGAGTACCAATCCAGGTTACAGTTTTTTAATTTATTATATTTATTGTACAAGTATTACAACTCTTTTGTCATTCATAGAGGTCAAGCCAGGACAGGTGCGCTGTGGAGAACATTCGGACTACGGGTCCATTACGTTACTGTTCCAAGACGATGTCGGGGGGCTGGAGGTAATTCTTTCGGGTTCAAATGCAGAAAGTGAAATCGTCATTAACAATACCCCTTATTATGGTTAAAGAGCACCTTGAAGTTTTATTTTAAGTGTTTTGTCGCATATGATATTCATGATATTCTACCGTCATAACCGCTAGCGATTTATTCAGTTAACCTTCTTTTTCTTCACAGTGCCTCTCAATATACATGCATTCATTATTTGTTATATGAAGGAACTTAATATCAACAGCAAAGCACACTCTCCATGACATAAATTAATATTTGTCCACAATAAACAGTAATAATTACAGTAAATATGTTTTTATTTACAATAAAAGGTCCGAATGATTAAAAACATATTAAAATTTGGACTGTTAAGGTTAAACCTACTGGGGCGGACTATATACCCGCTACTCCTATCCCCGGTACAGTGCTGGTCAACCTCGGGGACCTGATGCAGCGATGGACGGCAGATAAACTGGTGGCCACGGTACAAAAAAAAACTCCTTCTGATTTCGTGGTTCTTAAATTAACTCCAATATCTAAAATCTTTTTTCATTTAATGTTCAATATAAATCTTTTCTACAGAAACACCGCGTACTCATTCCCGAGAAAGAAGTGATGCTGAGAAAGGGGAGACAATCCATCGCCTTCTTCATTCATCCTGATGATGACGTCATCATTAAGTGTTTGGACGGTTCTGGGAAGTATGAGGAAATCTCCAGCATCGATTATCTCAACATGCGCTTCGCTGTCACATATTGATTATATCAATTTTCAAAAGTAGATTTGTATATCAAGTTATAATATATATCTACATGGATATAATTTAGCATATATATAAATATATATATATATATATATATATATATATATATATATATATATATATATATATATATATATATATATATATGACAGTCGATTGATTACTCCAGAGCGATCGGCCACATTGGCAAAACCTTATCAACATTGATCAGCAAAACTGTATAAAATGTAGTTAATATTTTTTTATAGTTTCTTTAGTAGGGTTAGTTGTAGTGCTAGATTTTTTTTTCTTTGTTTTTACCTATGTAATTCTTTTTGTTTCTCTTATGTCCTGAAGAAGGGACTGGTTGTCCCGAAAATTTGACAATTTCAATTGTTCGTGTCGTTAGCCATTTTCAGTGCTTTATATATTCATTTTACTGGCTTAGTATCTATACATTAGATCCGACACTTTAAAGATGCGTAGTGTTGTTGATTTTATTTAGTGCTTTATATATATATATATATATATATATATATATATATATATATATATATATATATATATATATATCACTATAACCTTGGTGCTTATAGGACTAGATGGAAAACCTTTTTACCTCAAGTGAGTATTTTTGTCGTCTTTCATGTGGCTCAAACGACCCTTGTGTGAATAGCTTTTAATGGAAAATATGGAAAAAAGGAAATAGTGTTTGGTATTATCGTATAAATAGGATTGCATTGAAACAACCCTTGCAAAAGCTTTCCCCTACAAGATCGATTTAAGTTTTGTCTTGGATAGTTTCCAGTGGGGGATTTTATTAGAGAAGTAGGTAATTTATGATTACAATGTATTAACAATATTATTTGTCCAGATCCACTGATGAGAGCTTTGCAAAAGCTTTCCTCTACAAGTGCTCAAATCATGACCCTGCGAGTTAGGTAGGGGTCACATTAAAACTGGTGGTTTAATATATGAAGTGTAAATAATTGTAAAGAATAATGGTTGTATAATGTGAAAATAATATGCAAGCCTTGTTGATTAAAGAATAAAGGTTGTAAAAAAAAGTTGTAAATTATTCATTTTCTGTGACCCAAGCAAAGAATTAGCTTCAATGTTTCACCTTAACGAGGCTGGGGGTGGCTGCCATTTTAAAGCGTTTTTATCTCTACACAAAAAAAGATTTTCACTTTAATGTTCTATAACTCTTACATTGTACTGAATTTGTCTTTTGAAAGAAATGGATATGATGGTATTGAAGCATTATTTAAAGAGTCAATTGATGGTAAACCAAGGGTTACAAGATGCAAAAAAATAATTTCGGCTGTTTTTCAGCATTTTCTAAGTTTTCAAAGGGAGGTAACTTGTAAAACTCCAAATATTTTGTTCAAATATTTTCCTTTTATTTTTTTTTTTTAAATTTCACCATCGAAAATTTTTTTTAATGCTCAATCTTTATTACACATGTATTGATTATTATTATGTTAAAATTTGGAAATAATCTTGTATGGAAGGGAATTACCGCCAAAATTCTATGTATCTTGCTTTTATTCTTATTATGCTTACTTCTTTATTCTTCATTACATTTACACTTGCATGTCAATTTATTGTTTTCATATTCATGCTTATCTAATTTCACTTTGATTCTCTTTAATTCTTTATTGTTTGCTTATTTCTATGTTGCAATATTCTCTTCTTATTCGTGTAAATTCTTTCTTCTATCTCTGTTACAAACGTGAATTCAAACACGCAAACCATAATAAGGCACTTTCAATAAAGACGAATACAAGTTGCATGAATTTAATGCTGCATTATGACGCCAGGCGGCAGTGTGTGCGCTACAATTGCTGCTCCCGAAGATTTATTAAAACGAAACTAACAAATGGCATAAATTTAATAAATTCGTGAAAACATCTCAATTTAAGGGCTTAGTATAGGAATATGAAATAAATGTTAATATAGTCAACTTTTAACAAGCCACGATATACGCAGACTCAAAAAGATACGGGTTTTTTTTTGTATATATGTAAAATGCCTCCGCGCGGTTCTAAAAAAATCATAGGGGGGAGGTCCTGAGAGATCATTTTGTATTAATTTTTTTATTGGTTGATTAAATAAGTGTGAATTTTCCATTGGGGGCGGATCTGATCTCATTCTAAATCCGCAATGCAATGTACCGTATATATATGCAGTAACAAATTATTTGCAGGAACGGTTTGTTTTTAGAAGAGGAACATGTCATAAGTACTTGTTAACAGGACTTTATTTTCATTTGAGGTGAAAAGAGGTGGGGTGATGCACGGTTCTGTTCAGAGGTACCCGTGGAACATGTAGATGAAATAGAAATAAATTTAAACCAAATTTAAAGATGTTTTTGAAAAACAATAAAAGGACTGGGGTACGAAATGCTTAGAAGTAGCTTTTCCTGTACTCTAGTACGGGTGAATTTTATCACTTGCATGAATCACTATGTACCTCTCGTTAGGCTACAGTACTGTGTATCCCTGATTAAATGCGATGAATTAATATCCGCGTGAAATTCCAGGTTAAAAAACTCAAAACTGCAGGTTTTAAAATCTCACTTATTTTTCTAAAAGTTTTGAACTTGTGATATGAAAACAAAGTTTGGTGCACGCGATTTTATATTCTTGCGAGTCGGCACAGAACGGTGGAGTCGCAGAAGTAAATATACGTATACGCGGTAAAATTAACGAATCTAAAGTATCAGTGACTTAATTAATTACACAATGAGTAAACGAAAACAAACCAGGCAAAGAGATTAAAATACGGTATGTGATATGACTGTTTATACGTTTTGGTTTAAAATCTAAATCAAAATCTTAATAAAAATTCTTATATAAAGTTCTAAATAAAATATTTTTTTTTTCTTCCAAAATACAAAACATAAATAATGTATGCTTCTTATTTACACAAATTTTCTAAGTGATAAAAATGTGTATGTATCATTCACAGCCATGCTTATTGTAGGTTTGTTTATTTTAATATAAATCATGTACATGTAACTGAATGTCCATGTTTAGATTTGAAAGTGTTTAAGCTATGATTCATGTAACTTAGAGACATAAACCTCTTACATGTCTACCTGTCAACTGGTCTTGATTAAATTGACCGACTTCCATATCAAGCTTGCGATGATGATAATTATGATACGGGTGCTAATTATGAGAACTGTAAGATTATATCGTCTCATATAAATAACTGATGCGCAGACTTATTTAAATTATCCCTTAGTACATAAACCTCCCCTCAATTTCTTGATCTGAACATATAAACATTGGAGCGAAATGTCATGGTGCGAAACATCCCACATTTAGCTAGCTACGTTGGTTTATTTCGGGGAGCAGCAATTGTAGCGCGCACACTGCCGCCTGGCGTCATAATGCAGCATTAAATTCATGCAACTTGTATTCGTCTTTATTGAAAGTGCTTTATGGTTTGCGTGTTTAAATTCACGTTTGTAACAGAGATAGAAGAAAGAACTTACACGAATAAGAAGAGAATGTTGCAACATAGAATTAAGCAAGCAATGAAGGATCAAAAAGAATCAAAGTGAAATTGAATAAGCATGAATATGAAAACAATAAAATGACATGCAAGTGTAAATGTAATGAAGAATAAAGAAGTAAGCATAATAAGAATAAAAGCAAGATACATAGAATTTTGGCGGTAATTCCCTACCATAATCTTGTGGCTACTTTTTTTTTTGTTTTACATATTTGCATTTTTGTGACATATATATATATTTTGGGTAAAATTGTGATTTTTTTTCTTTATAACAAATAATGTTAAGTTTTTATTATTGTGTTAATTTTTTGTGATGTTATTGGTATGTATTTTGCCTTTATTTATATTTCATATATTTTTCATCATTTTTTTTTTTACATAACGTGCAATTTCTTCAGATGCAATACATGATAAAATTAACGATTATTGTGATGTGGTCTTTCACATTAAAATGTAAATTAAGATTATGTGAAACATTCCTGCAAAGTTAATTTTGTGTATTTTGGAGAATTTTTCTTTTACCACCCCCCCCCCCAGCCTCCTTTAACGAAATAAACGCAGACATTCAAATTTTATATGTGTACAAAACAAATACGTTCTTCAATTTTATTTTTCTAACACACTATATCCTAAGAGTTGGATCAACTCACAATTATCTCATTTTAACTACAGAAATATATGTGAAAAGAGAATGGGACAATGATTAAAACGATGCTCATTGAATTGTTATGGCTCAGCTACAAAAAAGATGCATCGCTGTGTAAATTTAAGCCACTACATGAAATAAATTTATTTACTAAGTTTATAATTAATATCTTTATATTCTAATAAAAAAGTTCAAAAAAATAGTTTTGTTATTCGTTGCATGATTATAATTTTCTTCACATACAACGTTATGTATGACGTTTCCACGGGGTATTTTCTTGTGACAAAACATACATACGGTACATATAACTGTAGCTCTACGAAGAAATTTGCGTTAGTAAATATAAAGCTACAGTGCATACGATACTTGCGAAAAACTTGCAATTTAAGGCGCACGAAAAATACTTTATTTTGAAAAGATAAACATTACATCTCATTATACTTTCATGTTAAATACTGAAATCTGATTGGATTAGACGCAGTTGATAATCCGTTCTATTACTCTCAGCGTTAGCAACACACTTGGCAACGGGTAACACTATATAAATAGTGCCTGTTTGTGAGGGTAACAGTTGAAATTGACACCCCTCGAAAACCATTGTCAACCGACGCTTTTGTAAAAAGTGTCAATTTCTACTGTTATCCTCCCAAACAGACACTATTTATTTTATTATACTGAATGTCTTTCTTCTTTAAAGAAAAAAATACTGCTTTTATATAGGAATTACGTGAATTCTACGGCGAACCGTACGCGCATAATTTATGCGCATTTAACAATTCGTTGTGTTACCCCGTTGCCAAGTGTGTTGATAACGCTGAGGGTAATAGAACGGATTATCAACTGCGTCTTAACCATTCAGATTTCAGTATTTAACATGAAAGTATAATAAAACGAATTGTTAAATGCGCGTAGATTATGCGCGTACGGTTCGCTGTAGAATTCACGTCATTTCTATATAAAAGCAGTAAAATTTTCTCTAAAATTAAGGACGGCGGACCCAATTCATTTCTACAATATTTTTTTTATTTAAATTTTACATAATGTTAATCAGTTAATGGTGAGTGAAAATCAATAAAAAAAAAAATAACATGATCATCGACTTCCTTATTTTACTGGGGGCGTTTCAAAATTTGGGTACGAAAATCCTCAGATATAATAGAAAGTAATGGGAATTTTCTGGGGTAAGCTAATTGACTTCTTAATATTACAATTTAATTAGAGTAAAAAATCTATTGCAGAATTTTTAAAATATCAGTTTTTATACCACACCCCAGAAAATTACCATTACTTTCTATTATATCTAAGGGTTTTCGTACCTTTTGTAGAAATGAATTGGGTCCACCGTCCTTAAGTAAGCAACGTGACCCTTGGTTCTTTTGTTATCGTTCATCGTTGACGTTATCTTTAAAAACTCTAAACCTCGCACTACTCTCATTGGTTTACGTACTCATTGGTCGAAAAAAATGGCTGCTATACCCGTGATTGATTTTGCGCCATATTCTGTAACTGTACCGGCAGACGACGTGGACTCCAAAGTTCTCCAGGAGATCGCAGAAGAACTCTGTAAGGCTTTTACCACGGTCGGATTCGTGTATCTGAAGAACCACGGAATACCACAAAAAGTTGTAAGTCTAGATATCATGATTATTTTCTTTTATAATTATTTTTTATTATTATTTATAAAATTTATTAATTTATTTAATTATTTTATTTCCTATTAATTTGCGAAGTATATATAGTTTTAAAATTGTCAATTTTACCTAGACTACATGATAGACACAATTGTATCAGGTGTTTGTTTGAATGTCCGTTGGATGTCACCCGTGTGATAAAAGGTTGACTTGTCAGTTACACAATAAATATTGACCAGATCTCGGGTCAATGGTATAAATGTAGACTCGAATTGAAATATTTTATAGGGATTTTATTTTTTAGTTAAATTTTACATCAATTTTCATATGCGAAGCATCACTCAGAAAACCAGACGTCTGTAACCTCCTTGGGGAATTTTGTTCGAAACCAAATTCTTAAAATAATTTAAAGTTTCGCTGTCTTATGAACATCTATGCAGTGGCGTCTGAAACAAATTGAAGGTGGGGGGGGGGATTAGTTTGTCAGAAATCTTGACAAAAAAAATGTTTATAGTATATGGTTATGTCTAACTTTGCAAAAAAGGTGGGGGGGTCTAAGCGCCCCCTCTCCCTTAGCCCCCCCCCCCCTCCCCCGTTCCGACGCCTATGCTATATGTTTGTTTGATGATACTTTGTCTCCATACTTGCCCCTAATAATATGATAACTTGTCGTTTTATGATTTTTCATAGAAGATTTAATATGTCATCATTTGCCGATAGTTTTTATATGTACATGTTCAAAGGTTGATACAAAAGTTGTATCTCAGATATACCATGCACTGCGCATTATACTGGTATGCTGGCGGGTACTATAGCATTGAATCATGCTTTTTTGAAGTATACACTCTCATAACTGCAGCGGTGTGTGCATACAAATTGAGTAACGCGCGTTAGCGCGTTATGAAAATTTGTATGCGCACACCGCTGCAGTTATGAGAGTGTATACTTCAAAAAAGCATGATTTAATGCTTATATTTACATTTTTTAACTTCTTGCCTTGTCTGCAAATGTGATTCATACCTTAAAATTCCTATCTTATCCTAAGGGTAAGTTAATATTAATGGAAGAGCCACAGTAAAAGCCACAAGCGTGAACTTTGATTTTCGCTTGTGACGTTGCAGTTTACAGCGTTCAACGTTTGTGACGTCATAATAAAACTCGTCATTTTAACCTTTGACTACTTGTTGCATTTAGAGGCATTTGAAGATCACAGAATTTAATGGAAAAACACAGTAGAATGTAAATATTGAATATTGTTTACTTATACCAAGTCCCTTTCCGCTGATAATTCATCTTTATATGCGTATACATGTTTACATTCTCAAGAGACTACAAGCACTACGATTGCATTTATTTATTTACATTTAACAGTGTCTTTTTCTGTAATAACACTACGAATCGATTTTTAACGTATATTCCAATACATTTCATCAAAGACAATTTTAAAATTTAATCGTACAATTGCAGAAAATTATAAAAATAAATTATAAGTAATAAGAAATCATTCTAATAGCTATAGCGTATGAAGGCAAAATACACGTCAAACATTTTACGCGCATTTCAATCGAAAACAGCAACCACCAAATACAATTAGGAAGATGACCATATATTCTGTATTTTAATGTTAACATTTATCAATTTGATTTCTACTGTCCAGCGTGTTTAAAATATCATTCTTTGGAGCTACATTGCATGAATAAATCTGATTCTGGCTCTTCAAAACCGTCAGAGTTGTAATTATAATCATCCCATTTTTCTACAGTATCTAGATAAACGCTTAGTCCAGATAAAAAGGTGGAACAAATTTATCCGTACATATTTTCATAAACCTATTGCTCTATAACCGATTCATACTTTTTTAATAATTTTTTTTTTTTGGGGGGGGGGGGGTTAACAACTTGTTCATGTATCTTTGAAATCGACATACCCGGTTATTTCACAAAAAAGGAAAAAATTAACTTTCTACATTGTTGCATACATTGTTTTTTAAAATCCCTTGTTAAAAAGAAAATTTTTATAATTCGAGTTTATAACGGGGACTTCGCACAGTAAGTAATGTTGAAAAAAATGAAGCACGCATGCAAACTATTACATTAACAAGCGCTTAAATAAAATTATTCTGACATTCTTAAATTATCTATATACATCACCTTTTCATGTGATTAAAAGAAACATGTATTTAAAATATTCCAACTGTTCCGGGATTCGAAGCCAATCAAAAAATCCGGACATAATTACAATCTACAAAAAACGGAAATAGCAGTTTTAAAGAAATTGTCTAACTCTAAACATAAAGACTAAATTAATTTTGTTTCAAGGAGGCAGTTTTTCACAACAATGAGGATAAAATTTTACAATATACAACGTTGCAAGCAAATAAAAAAAAATTACATGGAATTCAATAACTTTGATTTTTTTCCATTAGGGAAAATTAGCATAGGAACTGCAACACCTTCTTTAATCCTGTTTCCACTTCGTCATTACTTCATCTTACCATGCTGCTATATATATATATATATATATAAATATATATATATATATATATATATATATATATATATATATATATATATATATATATATATATATATATATATATATATATATATATATATATATATATATTAGCATGGTAAGATGAAGTAATGACGAACACAATTATCCTTCGCCCTCCCCCATGTAAAAATTTTCTAGATCCGCGCATGTGTGTGTGTATAAAAATAAATAAAATCAATAACACTAGTAGGCATCTAATATCTATGTGATTTATATTTCGTGTCCTGAACAAGGGACTGGTTGTCCTGAAAATTTGACAATTTCAATATATATCGTTTTATTCTTCATTTTAGATAGATGAAACATATAGCGTATCAAAGATGTTCTTCGAAAAACCTAATGATGTGAAAGAGAAATACACGAAACCAGATAGCGCTATACAAGGATGGGTATGTTCCGAACGAGAGACGTAAGAATCAACTTTCTTTTTATCGTATAGTTTTAAGGTTGGATTCTTATTTCAAATATTACTCATTTTTGTCATGTATATATACCTAAATCACACAAAACTTTTTGAATTAAATAATGTGTAATAACACTTAAACATTTTTTAAAGATTAAACCCCGAGCGACCAGCTGCTGATTTGAAAGAGCTATTCCAAATAAATAATATAAGCGAACCGTCTGTAAGTCCATCTATATTTATAGTTTTGATTTGAATTTATTTGTGAGTACATAACGTACACTTTATAAATTTCGAATTCATTTTGTTTCTTGTTCATATGAAACCTTAATCCTATCAATAGCATTTCAAATCAAAGGAGTCACCTAGTATATCATATTTTACACGCCAAATCCGTCGTCCATCTTCCATCATTGATGTACCTTTGAAAAAAAAAGTCAACTTGATTCTATGTTTTCATTCATATTTTGCTTTTTATGCGTGTGAAAAGCTACGGCATTCAAGACATCATGGGGAGGCCAAATGTAAAACGTAAATTTTCATTTGCGCATGCGTGCAAAACGGTTAATGGAGTAAGTTTTCAAAACGCGCATTCGCGGATTGCTTAATTTATTTGCACACACCGATTCAGTTATAATACTTCATTTATGGTTCATTGTTTAAACATAAGCACTTTCATATTAAACATGGCTATGTTGACAATAAAAATCCGATTAGTTTAATAGTAAGACATCAAATATGGACGGCATGTGACTAATAACATGAAACTTTTGACATGTCAATATTCAACATTTATATGTTAACACAACCATGCAAGGATTATTTCAATGATATGAGATTCTGGTTGTAGCGTATGCTTCTTGACGTTGTTCCAAACCTCTACGATGCAGTGAAGGACATGTTTATCAGTAGTCAGGAACTGGGAAACAGAGTTCTTGATTTACTCGCGATTGGTCTAAAAATGGTACGTAATGGCATATTACTTTTGCGCATGCGTGTAAATATAAACTTAAAAGTACTCATATCAGATACCACCGATTTGCCAAATTTCGAATAACACTATAACTAGATAAAAAAGAAATAAACGAAATTAGACAAGAGTTTGTAACTGCATTTGTTGCTTTTATTTCAGGACCCTTCTTTCTTTCGAGATTGTCATAAGAAAATAGGTAAAGGAAGTCCTACAACGCTTCGATCCCTCTATTATTCGCCAATTTCAAAAGGTAACGTCTTCTACAAAAAACACACATCACATCCAACAGGGTGATTTGTGCGAATCAGGCTTGGGGTAATGCTAAATGTAATGGTAATGCATTGCAATGCATTACATGTTTTCAAAGTAATGCTAGTAATGTGTAATGCCACAAATTTAGCATTACAAGTAATGGTAATGTAATGCATTACTTTCCAAAATCTAGTGTAATGTTGGCATTACATGGCATTACTTTTGCATTACTATGCTTTTCTTTTTTTTTATTGGGAGGAATTGGATAACTGAAATTGTATTTGATTAAAAAATGTTTTAATAAAAGAAGAAAAATAACTCTTGAGATAAAAATATTTTAGTTGTATGATTAAAAAAAAAATTAAAAATCCATTTTTAAATTGTCAATATTACTAGCTATAACAACACAATTTTATAACATTTTAAGAGTGTTGTTATTAAGAATTTTATATCATTTGAAAAATTTACTCCAATTAGTTGTGCATTCAATGAATCCTTTACTGTGAAGAATGTGTCAATGTGTCTAAATAGAATGCACTAGCTGTCCAACCATGATCTCTGGAAGCTTAAAAAATACTTCCAGTATTATAATTCCTTTGAAAATAACCTCTCTCTCTCTCTCTCTCTCTCTCTCTCTCTCTCTCTCTCAAAATTCATGTATTTTTTTCTATTATTGCCTGAACATTTATATCTTAGATTATCAAACCCGACAGGATGGAGTAAAAAGAAGAAACCTTTGAAACTTTGATGATCATAAAGTGCAACAGCAATCTTGCTCGAATGTCATTCTATATGAATCTGATAGTGAACATGACATGTAGATATGTTTAAGCGTGTTTTATATATGAAACATTTGCAAAAACTCTTTATTCAGCTCTTAAATTACCTTTTTAATTAAAACTTATTGACTTTTCACAAAGTAATGGTAATGCATTACTTTACTCATGTAATGGTAATGTAATGCATTACTTCAAGAAAATTAAGTTTGGAGAATGCAACTTTCAAACCTTAGAAATGCCTGACGTCATGACGTCAGGCAATAACATGCAGAACACCACATTACTCCATTAAAATAAAGATGCATTAATATTTCCTCAAAGATTTATTTTGAAAGACACGTACATTTACTTTTATATATTGATCAATAGTGTAGTCACAGATGTCTTTTTTCTTCTAAGTTTGTGCTACAGGCACTAGACGTTATATATTTTTTTCTCATGATGAAAAATATGTACCCTCTACCTATATATGTTTTATTAAATAGAGGTTATTTGATTGTTTTATCAGAAAAATATATAACGTCAGGTGCCTGTGGGTTGTTCTTAAATAACTTTGACGTCAAACAACTTGTTGATAAAAGAAAAGTTCTCTCGATAAAGTTTCCATAGCAAGAAAAAAATCCTTCTTTTCTCTCCTGTTTGATTCTTCAGAAATTTTTGAAAAAAAAATTCAAGTTATCCAAGCAGAATGACGCTCTTGAATCCGTTACTGTCCAGGTGAACTTTCTTTCTGAAAGTCCATGAATAGAATGACTAACTATAAGAGAGAGTATTCTAATTGGGTCTTTTCTACGATATGTATGGGTTAAATGTAAAATAACAATCGACACTTGAGTAACGACATGACCTTCAGACCTGGCGTAATACCTTGCTGACCAAATAGAAAAACCTATTGAGAAATCCAACAAGCTATTGAAAACTCTACCTGTATTCTGTAATTCGCTGTTATAAAACTATTCGATTTATCATTGGATTCACAGAGGTAAAGGCTGGACAGTTGCGCTGTGGAGAACATTCGGACTACGGGTCCATTACGTTACTGTTCCAAGACGATGTCGGGGGGTTGGAAGTAAATATATATATTTTTTCTGTCCGGGACAACAATCGAACTCAGGAATAAGTAGAATTCTTATCAATGCAAATGATACCATTCTAAAGAAAAATCCAAAATTGTGTCACATGTATTTTATAGAATATTATATCAACTGCTGAAATTTCAAGTTTGTTTTAAGGGGGCTGGATGGTCGTGGCAACTTTTAGACTGTATTGGTCTTCTTGAGTAGAAGATCGAGCTCTGTATAAAGATATATGAAAATATTTCAAATTTTAAAGCTGAAACTTATAGATTTTTTTCTTTACTAGTAAAACTTTTACCTCAACAAATTATAATTAAAAATTAAAGGAAGATTGTTAATTTGTTAACCACTCAGCCACCCTAAGAGTACAAATTATAATGCAGGTAAAACCTACTGGGGCGGACTATATACCTGCTACTCCTATTCCCGGTACAGTGCTGGTCAACCTCGGGGACCTGATGCAGCGATGGACGGCAGACAAACTTGTGGCCACGGTATGAAAATGCACGTATTATAAGTGAAAACAGACATTTTCGATTTTCACGAAAATTACATGAAGTGTGTGATTCGTGTATTTATTATTTTTTTCTGTTTACAGAAACACCGTGTAGTAATTCCTAAAGAGGAAGCCATATTGAGAAAAGGGAGGCAATCCATCGCGCTTTTTCTTTACCCTGATGAAGATGTCATTATTAAGTGTTTGGACGGTTCCGGAAAGTATGACGACATTTCCGGCCTCGATTATCTTCTCTCCCGCTTCGCCGTGACATACTAGTGACATTCTTTCAGAACGCAAGTTTATTTAACAATAAGGATTTGAAGGATCGGTTACTTTGACGCAACAATGAGACTTCTTTTAGAAACATTATTTCGGGACCAAAAGATGGAGGGATGCAAAGAGGATAGTTTGCCTCTATATATAAAAAAACCAACAACACAAAACACGAAACGGTGCAACTGAGCCACCATACTGTAAAATTCACCACCAGGATACATATGTGATTAATTTTTCTGGATTAAATTAGTTTTTTAAAGTCTAACTTCATGTGTTAAGTTTTGTTTTAGCCAAGTTATGTTCTAGTATTAAAAAAAAAACCAAGCAACGTCTGCAAAAGTTTTAAAAATTCCCGTTTTGTCTTGGGAGCCAAAGAGGTTTGAGTGTTACCTCTACTACACATTTGTAAAATGAGCTCATTACAAAAACTGTGTAGATCTTATATAAAATTAATATGCACCCAAGAAAGAATGTTTCTGTGGTGGCATTTTTAAAAGGTTGTGTAGTTTTAGTATGTTGTTTACTTTTTAAACTCATTTTTAAATTGTGTACTTTCATCTATATAAAAACCATTTATGAAAATGAAATTTTTTATGTCTTTTTATAAGTTCCCAGAAACATGTCACCTATATGAAATATGAATTATTAAGCAAATGAAATTTTAAAAGAAATCAAAATGAAATAGCAAGGTTTCAAAATTGTTATGAATTTTCGTAGAACTAGTTTCTATATTTTGGGAGTTGATTACCGTCTTCCTTAGAAGACGGTATAAAGAGTTGAAATAATTTACAGTCTCCGGGTTGTGCACTTCCTCTCCTTTGTGATTGGTAGAAAATACATGATGTGAAATTTTACATTTATTTCATTGGTTGAAAAACTGTTCGGCGCAAGGGAGATAATTTTCTGATGGTCCTTTTTACGTACGAATTTTCGTAGATTTTAAATCTTAAAAAGTGAGAAAACGAAAAAAGCAATAAAATTAGCTATCAATGAAATTCAGACTTCAATTTTTCTGTACAACTAGTTGAAAGCAATGTTCTATAATATCTATTGAAATTTTTTGTTCTTTTCTTTTTGGATTGTTTATGCAAGTACAAAAATGTGAAAATTTGATACGGTATGTCTAATATCAGTAAAAACGATACGGTATCGGGTAAAACTAGAACCATTTTAACAGGAGCTTGGACTTTGGGTAGTTGCAGCAAACAGCATTGTGACATAGGCCTGTCTATTTCATTGCTGGCCATACAACCATGGCTCTTTGAAAACAACTAGATTTGTCTGGCTTCGGAGCTAAGACTACGCAATCGGTGTATATTTCGCTTGAAACCAGCGTCATTTTTAACTTTTTTTGACGCAAGAATAGATAGTTACGTCCTACTGAAAGTCCAAGGTCTTGTTAAAATGGTTCTAATATCAGTAAAACAAGTGCTAAATGCTGTGGTTTAAAGTTTGATTTTATTAAAATAATACGGCCCTCCTAAGATCTCTTTTTCCTTACTATAGTCGATCTCAACTCACAAGCACGTGGTACGCATTTCTCAATTTAAGGCACGCACGCTTAAGGTACATGTACATAAAAAAAGTTTCAAAAGCCATTGCATGTAGAGGAAGGCGAGCTTATATATAAAAAAAGAATTGAATTTTCTTTTATAACTTAATGCTGTTTAAAGTTTGCTCTAAAGACGGTAAGCTTTTTTAAAAAGCTAAACTTGTTTTTAATCAACTCTCCTATGCGGTTACTCTGGCAAACCGAAAGTGAAACAGTGTTTGGACCTAAGCACAAATCATCACCGCTGACAAGAGTTAGTTCCTGAAATAATAGATAAATGCGGTGTAATGTATGCTGAACCATTGTTTTTCAAGAAAACGTATTTATAAATACCTTGAAAATAGTCAGATTTTAAATAGTACGAACAATTTAGATATTTTTTGTAGTCGTATGTATTCCTACGCCAGAGCGTTCAACCAGACGCTCGACTGTCTCCGTAAATCTCCGACAAGCAGAGTGTCTCTCTTTGTAGTCGGAGATTAACGGAGACAGCCGAGCGTCTGGTTGAACGATACTAGAGTTCAATATTGCTTGAATCCAGACATGTGTACAATTTTTAGAAATATTTCGATTACTGATACATGGTTTGATGGAACTAATTATATCTTTAAATATTACAAAACATGATTCATATGGGGTTTTCTCGAAATTCTTGTCGGAAAAGTCCGAGAATTCATATTATAAAAATGTGCGTGATTTAATATAGCATTGAATGATTTATTTTTGACGTCGTCGTGTCAATAACTGCCGTCAGGTGAGCAGACAAATTGAATAACGCGCGTTAGCGCGTTATGACAATTTGTCTGCTCACCTGACGGCAGTTATTGACACGACGACGTCAAAAATAAATCATTTAATGCTTATATTTACATTCCCTTAATGATGAAATCAATTATTTACTTACATAAATCGATAAAAATTGCAGATCACGGAGGGAGTAAGTTAGTAACAGCAAGAACAGCTGTTTTACAAAAACCGGTTTAAACTGGTTATCACATAGACTGTTGAGTTGAGATAATATAATCCATGAAAAATAACTCTTGAAATTTTGCTTTTAACAATAGAATCAACTCTTTTGTTGAATAATTGTAAAACATGTTGCTTTGACAACATTTATGAAATATATTTTTTAACCGATAACATAGAAATCACTGTTTGGGAACTACTTATGTAAATTACATGTAAATCCATACGCAGTGATTAGTTGTTGCATTTAGAGGCATTTAAAGATCACAAAATTTAATGGAAAAACACAGTAGAATGTAAATATATAGAGATAAGAAATTACTTGTCATGCTAAATAACATATCGTTGATTCTAAAATAAATAATAAATATCGATAAAATCAACTCCCGTCAGTACTTCAGTACTTTAATTCTTGTTGTTGCTTTTATGTCAAATTACTAATGTATGTGATCCTTCAGTGACGTTGCCTTTGTACCATGTGAATGAGTAAAAAAGTTTAAATGTGTATGTTAAAGTTTGTTAAAGATGACATCACATGATGATTTTATTTCTTCTCTTTCGTTCCAAATCTAAGAAAATATTATACATGTATATATTATATATATTAGATTATTATTATATATTATATATATTAAATAATTTATGTAGTTTGTTTTGTGCAAGCAAATCATTGAAATATATTAATGCATACAATTTGTATAGTGTTTATTTATTTCACGTTGATTAATATATTTTTTTTTGACTAAGATGTAATCAATAGAATAATCCGTATGTCAATTGCAACTTCTCAAATGAAACTTAAAACGAAAGAAAATGTAGAAGACCAGTTAACTATCAAGGAATTTATTCTTAAACATGCAATAAAATATGCTAATAACATAAGGAAATAACGCTACACACTATAGTTGTTCTTAATTATAACGGTATCAAAACGGGCAATTTTTTTTTCAATTAGTAAATTGCACCTGTCTTGGGGACATCATATTTTTGGTATTTTGTGAATATTTTCACACTAACCTTGGGGAGTGATTGTAAAGCTTGAATGACTTCGCGGCCCTGTCAGCTATGACCCTAGAGGGCGCGTGCTCACTGGAGCGTGAACTCATTACATGATGCTAACCATTCAAAAGTGTTTATAATCTTATAAGGATATAAGAAAATCTGGATACATACCATGCTGTTTTGTTAGTCTTTTGAATCCGAGAATGTAGAAAATAGAAAAGAAGTTAAAAAAGGGACTGAATTATTTGAGGGATTTGTAGAAAAGCTAATGGCGAGGTGATTTGTCTTCCGCAAGCTGATGTTGGACTGTGATTTTTAATGAATGTGTGAAGTGAATTAACGAACAAAACTGTTGTTTCTTTAAAAAAAAAAACATTCGAGGGAATATGGATTTTAGATTTAAGGTTTGTATCTTTTGTGTAAAGCCATTGCTTATATGTTCTACATTGCCAAGTAGTTTGTGTAACGTTCGTTGATATAACGTTCGTTGATATATCGACTTATCTAATTATAGTTCCTGTTTATTATTATTATTATTTTTTATATATATTTGCTCCTGTTTATGGTTTAGTTTCTTGTGATCTAATTGCGCGAATATGTGATCTCTAAACACCATTGTTCAAACTACTAGTAATCCTTCATCTATTGCGGTAATTCATGGAGATTGATGATATTTGGGATCGCAAAATATGTTGTTCGAGTAGAGAGAGAGAGCCCACAAAGGACGCATAATTACGCGACGAGCAAAAATTCCTAAAGATATATTAAGTCATTAAATATTATTTTTTTTAAAGAAGTTGTTATGAAAAATGATACACCATTAGAACATGCTGGTATTCTTTAGTTTGTATAAAAGGATCGCCATGTATATGTTTCTGATTCACCTATAAAAATGGCGCGCGTGATGAATGTAGCCTAAGGCCACATAGGAAAGCATGTCAACAGTTGGTCTGTGTTGCTTATCAAACATAGTACTACGGCAACAGATTTTTTAAACTTTTAAAAATAATAAAAAAAAACCATTTCAATCGACCTGACTGCACTTATAGTTGATGGCCGCTAAGGATCGAAACAAAGCGCTGTAATGTTCAGTATTTATGTTTTTTTATGTTAATTAATGGTTGTCCTAATTATAGAAAACGAAAAGAACACGGCGAAAGTGAGATAAATAATTTTGCATTTCTGAAAGTTGATGTATATGTAAGACTTATTTAGGGTGCGGTTTTTCGCAGAGGGATATTCTTAAACAGCTTTGTCTCAATCAAAATCAGTTTAGCTCGAAGTTGTTGCTAACATAATTTATGCATGAATTAGTTGAGATATGCACAAGCTAATGAATTCCGACAGGTTAAAGGATACTAAAATAGAATAGAATAAGGCAGAAATGGTTTGAAAAGGTGTGCATGCGCGGATCCAGAAAACTTTTCCAGGGGGGGGGTCCGAAGGATAATTGTGTTTGCCGGGGGGGGGGGGGGGGTCCGAGGCATATTTTCGATAATTTTACTATGTAAATTTAATAAATTTTCATTTTCCAGGGGGGGGGGGGGGGGGGGTCGGGACCCCCCGACCCCCCCCCCCCCCCCCCCTCTAGATCCGCGCATGGTGTGTGTTCTTAATTTTGTATTAATAAAGTATTCACGGCCAGATGATATTTGCACTTCCATAAAGTTTAAGGGTATATTATCTCTCCACAATTGATTATCTAAAAATAAAATTTATTAGTTTAAAAGTAGCCATAAGATCAAATTGTATTTGGGGGAAGACAATATAGTTGAGTTCTGTGTAAGAATTATTTAGATTGGAAGATGATAAATCACTCAGTACCCAGTATTTCCGTTTACTTACTGAATTTAATACAGAGTATGTCGGCTTATCTTTTTAACTTGTAGATGTGCTATTAAATTACTTTAATGGTCCATCATTCTAAAAATATTTCTGTTCGTTTTGTTGCTTGTTTTCATTTTTTCCGGGGGGGGGGGGGGGGGGATAAAACCATCGTTGACATTGACGAAAAATGACAAGGGCATATATTGCTGAGCCAGCATCAAATTTGATACCGCTGAGAGATACTTACAATGGAAAACTGTGTCATATATTTTATTAATGTACAATTATTATCAAGATTAAAAGTAAAAAGTTAAATGGAAGCTTTTAAGAATGCCGAATCGACACGCTTCTGTGGGTTTAAACGTTTAGTAAATGTTGTGCAGAACAAGACTTTTGTTATCGACCTTGGACTACAAGTAGACTACCCCATATCCGTAGAAAAGGTGAATTCACATGAAGTAACTAGGTACTTTAACTTACAGAAGCTGATTTGCATGGAGCACTCAACTTATATTTCCATGTCGAACCTAATATTGTCGTTTCTATTTTTGTAGGAAGAAGCACTTTTCCTCCTTCTTATAATAAATGCAGTAAATTCCCAGATTTTTGGTAACATTTATTTTTGTGTATAAATTCATCAGTTTAATATTCATTGAAATTATATTTATTTCAAGGCACTTCTATTATTGTGAATGCACTGAGATTTGCACTCTTTTATTATAATTTTTACAAGGCATTAAAAGGTTAATGCAATCTCGAAAATATTATAAATAATATTTATATTTCAACCATAAAGGTGGTCCATCATTAGCTTGATTTATATTTTTGTCTGTTCTAGCAATGTAAAAATATGAAATTAATTAAACCCACCATTCGACGATTAAATGCTTTTATAATAAAGAAATTCTTATTAATTTTAAACAGTTGAATGTTTGACGTTTTATATCGATCGTTTCTTTGTGTTTGTTCATTGAAAGCACTTCAATTTATCAGAATGCTGTACGGCTAAAATTATTGCAATCTTTGAACATTTGGAAAACATTTTGAATACAACTGATTTCATTCGCCGATTTCAGATTGTCCAACGGATTGGTTCACCTCTAATAATGTTTGTTATAAGTTTGTGTTCGATCCCAAAGCATCCTACGAGAAGGCGAGAGAACAGTGCTCGGTAGGTGAAAGTGAAAGTGAACGCAGCATCTCACACTAACTTGAATAAATCACATGCATTTCTTTTATATTCTTGTAAAAACCGTCATGAGAGAGAGAGAGAGAGAGAGAGAGAGAGAGAGAGAGAGAGAGAGAGAAAGAGAGAGAGAAGGTGTATGTGTGTGTGTGTTACTAAGACTATTTGGTAAGATGTTGATTTCTGGTGACTATGCATTTCAACGACATATGTATACCCAGCCTATTTGAAAACTAAATACTCTTTTCTTTGTTATTACAGTTGTTAGGTACAAGTTTGTTGTCTGTGCAATCCAGAGATGAAAATAACTTTATTGATGGGTGGCTCCGAAACAATGATTATTTCAGGTACGGAAACGGAAACGAAACAGTAGCCTTAACACTAAAATTGTACTCAAGTTGATATAACATAAAATAACATTTTACAACTTTAAAATTCGATCACAGATGTTAATAATTCCTTTCTTTGATAACATTTCATCATGTTCTGAGCAACCAATTTAATCAAAATAACATACAGTATATGATTTTTTGAACACCCCCCCCTTTTTTTTTTTTACAGAAACACATGGTTTACCACCGGTCAGCGGAGCCGGGAGAATCCCTCCATGTACGCCTGGGACGGGGACTTCACCAACAACAACAGGATCCCCCAGGACATGCAGTTTTGGCTGCCCAGCGACCAGACCCACCTCTCCCCCACGGCCAGGCAGGAGGACGTCATTGTGTACAAGTTTGACGGTAATTAACAGTAACAAATACTTAAAATTATATATAGTTTAAATATCGGACCAAACTTTCAACAACTCTCGAAATCTACATTCTCAGCCTCTAATCTGAATTTTTACTTCAGATTTGTGCGCATATCTTTAAAAAAAAAATAAGTTGAGCAAGTTTTAAAATCATTGACTCCTGAATTCTTGGTTTTTTATATTCATTTGAATCGATGTGTAAATTGATTGAAAAACTTTAAATCCAAACACAAATAAGACTTTAATTTTGTATACCTGACAGCATTATAGTAACTTTGAAATACATGTATCTTATTTCACTGACCCTGTTCATTGCTCGGTTTCACATGGATAACAGTTAAAATTACTGTAAAAATTCCACCGGAAGGTATAAAATGAATTTGATCCATTGAAACTTAATTACATAACTGAAACAAAAATGAAATTGTGAAGCTATATTCGGTGAATGTAATGAATAACTAACATCGTCTTAATCCTTTCAATCACATGGGTCGTCGTTGGCATTCTAAGACATATTTATCCAAATATCCTGAAAAGTACAGCTCTATTTAAGAATGTGGAAAATATTCACATGAGGTTGAATATTGAAGTTAAAAAAGTTTTGGGACTTTACTGTTCTGAATATAAGTTTATGACTATATAGCAAAATTATTTTCAAATATTGAGTAGGTCTGTAGAGCTATTTGTTGATTAGTTTATTACCAAGCCTTTTTTTTTTACAGGTGTGTCATATGGTTGGACAATTGGCAGCAAGCTAGAAGAAATGTCCTACATCTGCGAAATCAGCCAGACCGAGGCTTATAAACTTACTCTAGATAAGAGGGGATTTGGTAAGATTGATTTTTCAATTATATTATTTTAAAAAAAAAACCCAAAATACAAACCAAAAAAAAAAACGCAAAAAATCCCCTCAACAGTCGGAATGAGAGGTTATAAGGACCAGTTTAGAATCCTATCTGGTGTATCATTGATATCCTATCTGGTGTATCATTGACAACTGATAGACCAAAGAAAATAAAGAAATAAAACATCTCATATTTGACATCAAAGTTGACATTTTAAATGTTAGAAGAAAAAAAACCCAATATCGTATATATACTCTAAATCATTTTATGGAACCCAAAACAAATAGGCAAATATCTCAAGTTTATTTGAAGTATGCATGAGCTGTCTGTGTTAAGAATAAATCAGAATTTGTAAGATTAAAAAAGGACATGATGATATGAGGACATAAAATAAGAGCATGTAGTACGTTGCTTTATTTTAACTAAAGGAAACTTGTCTGAGATAGATTGCACTAAATCTGTTTATCCTACATTTTGCAGATTATGGCATTCCTTATACTCAGCTGGACAAGGTAAAAAAGGGGCCAAAGTTTGAGGTGCAACCTGAGGACTTGGCCGTCATTAGTAGGTCACTATTCGTTACCATAGAAGCAGTTGCTGTTGGATACCCACAGCCATCTTATGAATGGAAAAGATTCAGAGGTTCCAATACCACTATCAATTCTTTGGCTAACGCAGAAACTGTAAGTAATTTTTACTGTCAAACCAAAATAAATGACTGTATTGTGTAATATATCTGAATTTCTTTCATCGAAATGTTAAACTGATGTATATGTATATGTGTGTGCTCTAACAGATATCGTCGACGTTGAATACACGCTACACGCTGACCAATGGGAAATTTACCATAGAGAACCCTGAAGAAAATATAGATGCAGGGGTCTACCAGTGTCTGGTGAAGAATGAAATCGGGGCCATTCTCAGCAACCCGATCAAAATCTCGTTTGGATGTAAGTTTTTAAATGACCATTTTCGACATAATTTCTTAAGCTGCACAATATCTTTTCATATAAACAGAGACTTGTATCCATGGCGATATCCATGCTGGATATTAATGTTTATTCATGTGTAGTTTTAGGAGAGTTTTCCAACGTAAAGGATGCCGACGTGAATGCCCCGGAATACGAGGGAGCCGTGATGCAGTGCAGTAACATCGCTTATAAACCAGGTCAGTCCCCTATATTTAACTATCGCTATATATACATTCGCTATATATTCAATGTGTTTTATGAAAAACTTTTTACAAGAGCTTGGACTTTCGGTAGTTGTATCAAACAGCAATGTGACGGAGGCCTGTCTATTTCATTGTTGGCTACTCAGCCATGGCTCTTTGAAATCAACAAGATAGAGTTGTCTCGGCTTTTGAGCCAAGAAAACACAATCTATGCATATTTCTCTATAGTCTGTCCCAAGTTATTGCTTCCATCACTTTTTGATGATTTTAAATAAAAATACACATACCTGTGAAAGAAGTACGGTTGAAATCGATGAAATGTAAAATATCCAATTGCAAGATATCTTCATTGACAAATTATCCTTTTTCACTCAAAAAAGTTCACAGGAACGAAAACAAATTTCTAACGGAGATTTATAATGGGAAATGTTTACATCTTTTCTCCATTCAGAAGTTCTCGGGACACCTCGCGCAATTTTTCAACGTTATCATCCGGGCTTATTAATGGCTGATGCAATGCAAAATCCTCGTAGACTTTCTATTTTGGGATGTGTATTGAAACCTGAAGCGGTAGGGGGGGAGTTTCAAAACAGATAATCTGGGCATTTTTCATATTAGTGGATGAACATAGTTTGAGCACAAAGGTATTTATTATTATCGAAATATCAAGCGAAAAGTGGTGGAAGCAAAAACTCGGGACAGAGTATAGAAACCAGCGTCATTGTAACTTTTTTATGCAAGAATTAGATTGTCAGTACTTTTACGTCCTACCGAAAGTCCAAGGTCATCTTATAATGGTTCCCTACTGTACAAGTATGCAATATTTATACTCTCAAACATATTAACAAAACCCTTAACCTTTTTTCTCTTAACACATATTGCGGTGTGATTTTAGATAGTTTCATCTTTGATGACTTTTATGTAAAATTTAATTCATTTTGCAATTTGATGCATTCAGCTGTGGTGTATAACTGGATGAGAGATATGAAAGGAGAACCCAGACCCATCATCAAGACGATGACCCCCTATGTGTTCATGTCCTACAACGGCAACCTGTACTTCTCTGAGGTGGGCAAAGTGGACGCCAACAACTACTACTGTCAGGTGTCCCTGACCAGTCTAACTTCCCGAAACGTGGGGGACATTCAGTCCGGAAGTAAAACCAGTATTCCCATCAAACTTAACGTGCTGGCCCAAGGTACGTTGACAGAAATGGTTCATTGCCGCATTCATGAGCATTTATTTTGTGCTTAAATATAAACACAAATTCTTAGAATGTTTGTGAAATAAAGATATGATGTTGATCCCGATTGGAATATCCCATCAGTTTTATCACCTTACTTTATTTTCTGTGACACAGCTCCCAAAACAGAATGGGGTCCAGAAATTCAGGACGATTTCATCAATGTGTTCCCCAAGCCCCCTCTGAAGGGACATAATGTCAGAATGGAATGTTTTGCTTATGGATCGTAAGTTTCATTTATATCTAGCACTTCTAATTCAGGTTATCATGAACAATTTCTTTTCATTGCAGACGTAAAATTTCGATTTGATAAATCTCTTCATATCCGTAGAAATATTATATTTCATATTTTAATATGATACGAGTGTTACCAATGAATAAGCAATTCTGAAGAGGAAACAAAAATAATAATCAATCAATACATCAATAAATCAAAAATGACCTTTTCTTCAGAGCCAACAATTACGTAGAGATGTGGCGGTACACATGGACCAGGGAGGGGAAACCTATGCCGGAAAACGCCGAGATGGACGATTTTAATCGAGTTTTGCTCATTAAAAACGCCCGGTTAGAGGACCAGGGAAATTACGTGTGTCATGTAAAGCGCGGGAACAAAGCCAGGGACAGCAAAATAATCGCACTCAGACTAGAAGGTAACTACAGGGCGCTTCTTCTATATCTATTATGCATAAGAAAATTTGAGGTCCTAGAGGGCCTCATACTGCGTTTTTTTTAACTGTGAGAATAATATTAGTTGGAGGCCCGCCAGGATCTGTCTATTTTTGTTCATGGTTGCCTGTAGATGTAACTTTTCTCGGCATATACATTTGTACATCATGATGTATCAGACTTAACAAAATATTGTCCTAGGAATTTCAGACCTTAATTGATCTGAGGTTCAACAAATATGCCTTATAATAAATCAATGCTACCATTTTTCCTCAGCTGTGCCGTACTTTATCATTCCCCTGGAAGACCAGCACGTGGACAAAGGTTCACAGCTGACCTGGAGGTGTGAGGCCATGGGTTACCCACAGCCTGTCTACACGTAGGCGCTCTTTGAATCAGTCAATATGCCCACAACATATCTACAACATAAAGACTGAAAATATATTTCGTAATGCATGACTATTCTTTGATTTACACAGGTGGTTTAAAAATGGGGAGCTTCTTGAAGATGACGTCAACTCTGATTTCGTCATATCCGGCAACATTCTGACAATTCCTAACTTGGCCGAGAAACATAACGGAATGTATCAGTGCGCAGCAACCAATGTTCATGGCACCGCCATGTCTGCTGGACAACTCAGAGTGCTATGTAAGATTAAATGCCACTGAAAAATTACCGGACATAATTGGTTTCATAATGACTGTATTCTCGTTTATCCTTATCCATGGGACCAGTAGTACAATTATAGACAATAAATATTATTTTCTTTTTATACAGATTTTTCGCCTACTCTACAAAAATATCCTGTACAGTCTCACATGGTTGGTGCCTTGAATGGCGAGATAATCATCATGTGTAAGCCAGAGGCGGCCCCTGCCCCCACGATCACGTGGACGAAGAACAGCATCAACATTAGCCCAGACGGCAACAGGATTAAGCTGATGCCTAACGGGAACCTGCAGATCAACGACCTGTCGTACGGAGACGCGGGCTTCTACACATGTATAGCAGACAATGGGATTCCACCTGCTGCCAAGAGCACCGGACAACTAGTTATTCAATGTATGTCTTTGTCATTTTTATTGTGAAACTTAGCATTGGTGATAAGGACATTTTTTTATCTGAAAAAGTCCAGTAACGCGTGTTTTCAGAAACGTCTGTTGTGAAGGAAGTTAACAAACTGCTTCGAGCTCTACAAGTTACGTAAAAGTCCTGAAATAGTACATTTCTACAACAGTTTAGAGATTGTAAAATTGATAACTCAGGGTTGATAGTTGTTTTTCTATGTTCCCTCCAGCCGCCACCGTCATTACCATCCCCCCGTACACGGACCCCGTGGTGGTGAACCGAACCACGTTCATTCCGTGCAAAGCCTCCTATGACATCAACCTTGACCTGATCTACATGTGGACGTTCAATGGGAAACTGATTGACTTTGAAAAAGAATTCCACTACAGATTAGTAAGTTTTCCCTATACATGTATATATATAATGTCCTTTTAAATACTTGGCAATGTAAGCCAAACCATCAGGAGTATATATTATATGCGCAAAGAAAGTTGCCACATTTTATTAATGCAATACTAATGTGAGGAAAATGTATCCATTGACCTAGACCCAGTGTCTCGATCAGAAGATGATTGTAAAGTTTTACTAGTATATACATGTAGATGGCGCTGAAACGGAAATCGATGAAAGGTTATAAAGCCCGTTAAATCACCAATTTCATGAACACATTTCCACATTTCCTATACCATCTGTAAAATATGACTGAGGCACTTCATTAAACTTCAACCTTATTTCTAATGCCGTGCATGGTTTCTATTCATAGGACACCAACCCAAGCCATTCAGGGCTAAACATCATCATGACGCAGTTTAAGCATGCGGGAGTCTACGAATGCATTGCCAAGACGACCCTTAACCACGAAGCTAAATCAACGCCTCTGGTAGTCTACGGTAAGAACACATCGACCATGTATTGAGAAATCAGCAGTGAGTTGTGCAATTCACAGTAGAAAACGAGATCAAAATTAACCACGAGCGATCCTTTGACATTTCGAAACGTAGAAACAGGAATGTTCGAACTATGTGGGCTCACTACTGTCGTAGACGAGATGTAAATTTGTACGTTTCTCTGTTTCTATTATTAAATATATGTAGTTTTCTGTAAGTTTCTGAGAATTTGAATTTCTTGCATTTCCTTCATTTTGATTAATTTGATATATTACAAACGCGTGCGATATGGTCTATATTTTACAGAATGTGTGCACATATTTTTTGTCCTCACTAATCAAATTATCTAAATAAAAAAACCTAGTTGTTGTGGTACATATATGCACTCTTAATTATCATGTTTGTACATGTATATAGTTTTCATGCTCAATTTTTTTGTTGTTGTTATTTTTTTTTGGGGGGGGGGGGTCTAAACTTATTTCAACATTATTAAACAATTGTAAATCAAACGTAACGTACAATGTATGCGGAGAAAGGTTGTGCAAAAGTCATTTATTTGTGAAAAATGAAGAATGAAGCGACACAACTAGTTGTTTTAGAAAAAAAAAGGGTTAATGGTCACATTTGAGAGAGAGAGAGAGAGAGAGAGAGAGAGAGAGATTAGTAACTTGAACTCCCCGGATAACAAACGTTAATTACTTTTTTGGTTTTATCCCAGGACCCCCCGGAGAGCCCGCCGGTGTAGTGGGGGTGGACGGGTCAGCGACCCAAAACTCCATCCTTCTGGCCTTCTTCCCTGGAGCGGAACATGGCAGTCGGGTCTCCCACTTCATTGTAGAAAGAGAGATATCATACAAGCGAGGCTGGAAACTCATCTCCCAACGTAAGCCACACATTCGAATTGCGTTTTCATTTTTTTTTGTAGTACGTTGAAATACGGTATAATTTTGGTCTCAATCTTCCTTCTGCAGACTACCCCGAACCTTTCACCGTCGTACAGGGCACCGGTGGTCAAACTAAGGACATGAGACAGATCAAAATCGAGGAAGACCTGCATCCTGGAAATGGGTACAGATTCAGAATTGCCGGAGTCAACCAATATGGCGTCGGTACTTGGAGCGTACCTTCACGTGAGTATCTGCGTTGAAATGTTAGTGATGGATCTTTTAACAGATGCAAAACTTTTTGGCTGGTGTTGTTGCTGGATTAAATATTTCCATTTCCAATGCAAACCAGTAGCTTACTATTACAAAAAAAAAAACACCTCAACTTTTAACTTAATTGAACAATTGGTCAAAATTTTAGAATGTTAATTTCTCATAATGAAAAATGTGAGATCTATAATCAGCAACATACGTAATAACATTACAGCGTTCATTGAGACCAAACCGGCAGCACCGGACGTGGCAGTAGACTCTGAGTTCATCGTAGGGGGTAACGGCAGCGTGGGGGACCTCAGCATTCTGTGGAAGGTACATCGCTCTATGATTATGTATAAAGTAAAACAAATGCATATTTGAAAAGCATTGTTATAAAGCTGTCATTGATTTCATCTCTCAAGCTTTGATCCTTTAGCTGTCCGGTTGATTTGATCTTCGAGTGCATTCGGACAAGAATTCCTTTTTTTTAACGAGATTTTAAAATTAATAGATTTGATTTATTTTATTACATAGAGTATGGACCAAGAATTTCACGGGGCTCCTGGATTCGGTTACATTGTGTACTGGAGACGATACAAACCAAGCAGTGTGTATGACGCTTTGTGGCGCAAGGTACGATTAGTGATATTATTGCACGTATTACACCATATTCATATACATGTATATCCAATATTGCGTCACTAAATCAACGTTTGGGTTTTTTTTCGTTTTGTTTTTTTTTTTGGGGGGGGGGGGGGTAAAAGGGCAGTATTCTTCGATTTGCTTCTGCTCTATTCATCGAAGAAAAAAGGTATTGTCTAGCCATAATTTGGGGGAAATATTCAAGTTGGTCCAGTAGCAAGACATTTTCATCAAATGTTTGAACGCCATCTTTTTAGGAGGGACCGTTCGAAGACTGGACCAAGGACAGACTGACCGTACAGGTCGGGGACGATTACTACTATCTCCAGTACGAGATCAAAATCCAGGTCTACAACTCCATGGGGAAGGGGCCAAATTCTACAGAAGCCGTTGTATATTCGGCGGAGGGAAGTAAGTACTAACCATTGTGGCACTGGATAATTCTGAGACGTCTATCAATGGCATTCTATGCATGTGTAGCTACAGATCATTTTTGTAAATACCGGGTTTTTTTGCTCTCTGTTACCAGTGCCAATAGCTGCTCCACAAGGACTATATTGTGATGCCCATAACTCGACAGCTATGCTGGTCACGTGGGAGCTCGTAGACGACACGCGGGAAACTATGAAGGGAAAAGTTTGGGGCTATCAGGTAAGGAGGAAGATATTCCCTCTAGTCTTTACTACTTATCAAAGTTTGGTTAATTACTTAATAAATTTTTCCCTATTGCAATAGTTTAGTCAATGGCTTATCTAAGCAAAAACAACATGAATGGGTTTTTTATTATCCCGAGATCTCTGAAAATAAAATTACTGAATATAGATTAAGCAACGTAGAAAACAGTTGCTCTGAGAGTTAGAATATAAATATTTTTTCATATTATGTCTTCGTATCAAATTTGATGTGGTATTAAGATTAATTTTTGTGAAATTAATTGGAGAACCGGTTTTTGCGTCCATTAGTCTCTCTTTTTGTTGGGTTATGTGTCATTAATTAATAAGCAATATAGGAAAAAAATGTTGTTCTTAGAGTAGAAAATATGAGAGTTTTTAGAATATGTCTTTGCATAGAAACGTTCAAAGGTTTTATGCCAATACTTCCAGGTGAATTACTGGCTGGACGGTGACGATGAGCCGGTATACAAGCAGTATATCCGATATCAGGGCCAGGTCTCGGAAGGCATTGTCATAGGGCTGTTCCCAGACACAAACTTCTGGTTCGAGGTCCAGGTATTCAACACGGCTGGCCTGGGACCACTCAGTGAAAAGTTTATCCAGGAAACGCTGCACGAAGGTATGGATAATAACTAAGTGCCGCTAGATTTCTTTTTTTACTATCAATTCACTGAAATGCTGTTGAACGCAAGAGAGATAATTCGCCGGCGGTTTACTGGTGTTAGTGAATTGAAGTGAGAAAGTGAATACAAAATACATACATTGAATACAACAGCATTTTTTTATATATCAATCGATATCTATAAATAGCCTTCATATTGCTAGAATGTTGTGCATTTTATTGATTTCCCGTGATTTTGACGATTCCGGTGGGTGTTTTTTTTTTGGGGGGGGGGGGGAGGGGGGTGATCAAAAGAAACATATGGCCTTTACTGACGTTTTACTTTAAAGCATTTACTTAAAACATAAAATCTTTATTTAGAAAAAAAACCGTTATGCTCAGTACTGTATGCATCTATTTATATATTGCCTTGCAGTCCCAAAGCTGTACCCCCAGGAAGTGTACGTCCACTCATTGAGTTCGTCTAGTGTAAGAGTCACGTGGCGAGGTATCAGCACTAGCCGTGAGGAGGAAACACTGTCAGGATACATGGTAAGAGCAGACGACATAATGACTGACCTACAAAGAGCAGACGACATTATTAGTATATTCATCCCAGCAGTACTGTGGTCTTGTTCAATTCTATAATGACCTTGGTTGATCAGTAGAGACAAGACAACTTAGTCCAGCAAGTTGAATTTCCTGAATATTTAAATCTTAGATATCTCACTGTGACACATATTGCATACAGTATGCTCGATGAATGGTTATTTTTTATTTTAGATTTTTAAAAAAATCATTTGTAAATTAGTATTATTGAGGTCGCTAAATACAGTTTTAATTTGATGAATTACTCAGTCATTTGAGGCTGATTTTTTTTTTAAAGTGATTAACTCTGCTTTAAAAAAAAAGAAGACCCTTTTAGTTTTACAAACTGCGAAGAAAGACTTGCGTTAATTTTGCACGCTCCAGATAATTATCATTCAATTTTTCCCGTATAGATTAGGAACGCTCAAATTATAGGAAACGGTCGATATATTTCATAAACTGCTGTTCAGCAAACATTATGATGGATGAATATAATGCTCAATTTGTCTGTTTTAGGTTTATTTTTGGAAAGCTAACGACCACTTCAGAAATGCAGAACAGTTTGAGACGGCGAAATTTGCCATTAGCCATGACTTGTATGGAATCCAGAAGGGAGTAGTTTATGCGGTGAGGGTGGCAGGCTACAGCGATGGTGGGGAGGGCCGAAAATCCCCCACAGTTTACTTTACATTAGGTAAGCTTCGGACTTTGGTTTGTATAATGTTATAATGTTTGTGAATTAGATCATCTAATTCGTATCTCTGAGAGAGAGAGAGAGAGAGAGAGAGAGAGAGAGAGAGAGAGAGAGAGAGAGAGAGAGATTTGTTTACCTGGGTTTAGAGAGAGAGAGAGAGGGGGGAGAGATTTGTTTACCTGGGTTTGTGGGGTAGTTTCCATGCGTGGAGAGAGAAAGAGAGAGATTATTTTATAATTCTAATTATTTACTCTTGTTTTGTAGGAGGGATGATCCGGCTGGACAACACTACCACCGGTCTGAGTTACGAGGGGATCGACGATTCCGGGAACCAGCACTCGCAGTCCCTCGCCATCGTTCTGTGCGTGACTCTATTCGCCATTTTGACGTCATTCCTCGTTACCGTCTGCTAATCCAGGCGAACATTTACATACCATACAATCATTCAAAACACAAATTATGTTGAAACCATTATCATGGAGTGCTGAGTGACTTTTTAGAAGCTTTTTTTTAATGGTGTATTTTATGATGAGTGATAGTGTACATGTACTTACAGTTGTTGGAGAGTATGCATGAATATATATGTGATTGTAAAACATGCACTGAATGGTTATTGACTATGATATACAAAGCTACCAAGCTTTTCAGGTCTTGAATATAATAATATTTTTATCTTTTTAAATTCTAAACATGGAACTGTCAATTGTTTATTTCAGTAAAGTTCTTTTTACGTTTTGTAAATGAGGGTAGTTAAAAATATTTGAATTGAATGCATTTTCAAATTGTATAAATGTCCTCTTTTTTGTGAAGTTAATAATAGGAAGCCCTTCGTTATCCATTCCTTTTTAATCATGGATGCTCTATTTTGTTGCTTTAATTCGCATGTGTGGTGTGTGTGTGTGTGTGTGTGAGAGGGAATATAAATGTTAGCAAGATTTGATACTATGATATGTACATTTTCTATCATCATTTTATTTTCTAATAAAAAATGTACTATAGTTTTCCTAGTCAAGCTGATGTCTTCTTTAGATATATAAAATCTGATCATTTGTTCCCAACATGCTTTAAAACAACAAATTATTACATATATATAGTGTAATATGTTTTTCAATGATCAGATCTAATGTTCATGCGCGGATCCAGAAAATTTTCCCGGGGGGTGGGGTCCGAGGAAGAATTGGGATTCGGGGGAGAAGGGGAGTTGGGCGAGGCATATTTTCCATAATTTTATTGTGTGAATTTCATAAATTTTCATTTTCCCGACACCCCCCCCCCCCATCTAGATCCGCGCATGAAGTTATTGCACAATGACAAGGAAATAAAAATTTATCAATAATGTAATGGGGAATTATCAAGTAGTATAGAGAACTTTAAATGACATATATACACGAGTATTAATATGCATATACATAATACATGCAGTGACCTAGAATTTACAATGCCTTGATTCAAATACATATGCTATCGGAATCCTATCCCAATAGCTTATCCAATATTTATTTCAACATATTGAACTGCAGGCCAATCACAAGGTCAGACCCCGACCTTAGGCATGCATAATTGTACAACCCAGACGATTCATTGTTTCCCGAGTACATGCAGACGAAGTTAAACAATGATAGCTCTTGTACTCGTAAAGAGATACTGGTCTTTTCAGAAGTCCAATATAATATCACAACAAAAATACAAAACATTAAATATAAAATTATTTCCATGATTAGACTTTGAAAAAAAAACAAAATTGGCATACGCTTTCATACTGCATGATAAAGTTGTATAGAGTACATATTACACACTGCGCAATAAATATCGTACTGATGGCTTATCGGTCCTGACTTGTGTAACATGTAGGAGCGAGCACCTTCCATAATACGTTTTAGCGGGGATGATAGCTCAAACTATACCTGTCTGCCTTACGTAAAGAGAGATAGATGTATAGGAGAGCTCTAGAATCTTTAAGTGATCAGAGATCAGTCGCTTTTAGTCGGGGTGAATGCCTTGCTGTGCATTATTAAGATTTTCTATACATCGCGAGCTGCGCGGAGGTTATCTAGCTGTATAAGCCAAGAGTTTTCGATTTATGGGGAGCGGAGTGGACCGAAACCCCCATAGCTCGCGAAGATGTGTGGAGGTTAACAAACGGTCACATGAAGTAATTTAAGCGTTATTTAGAGTTATTGCATGAGTTAACGTTTTTCTGGGACCTATACGAGGCTGTTTGTTCTACAGGGTTAATGCTCGATCGATCTGATTACCCCCCCCCCAGTCTGTGTCGTCAGGTACCTGAAAAAGGGACTGGATATGATATAGTGTGTGGATTTGATAGTGTTGTATTTTATCAGAGTAGAGGTTGCCAAGACAGTTGAAACTATAATCTCTTATAGTAGCTTTGAACAGAGGTTTTTATATTCTTTCGGGTTTCTTCTCACAAAATTATTCAACATTTATTATATTATGCTTATAATTTACACACAAAAAATACGAACAGAATTCTTAACACTTCCCAAGAAATCATTTTTTTATTATTATTTTTTTTTTACAGTTTTTGTGACTATTTATTAGTAGTAATTGGCCTTACTATATACTAAACAAATTTGACCTTTGCTATCTTTGAAGTGTCTGTTATGATAATATCCTATACAGTTTTATTTAATAAGCATATGCTATTAAAATCTGCTTATTATTGCTTACTTTAATAATATACTATAATAAACAGTTATCACTTTTATACAAGATAACTGAATTAATAAAATATAAAAATTTTAAAATATTTATTGTTAATTTGAAATATTTGAATGTATTTGCATTTCTTCTTACAGGACTGTATTCTACTTCTACTTAGAACCATTTTAACAAGACCTTGGACTTTCAGTAGGACGCGACTATCTATCTCTTGTGTCAAAACAAGTTAAAAATGACGCTGGTTTCAAGTGAAATATACACCGATTGCGTAGTCTTTGCTCAAAGCCAGACAAATCTTGTTGATTTCAATGAGCAATGGCTGAGTGGCCTACGATGAAATAGAGAAGATTACGTCACAATACTGTTTGACACCAACTACCCAAAGTCCAAGCTTTTGTTAAAATGGTTCTATACAAACAATACCACGTACAGCCATTTAAAATAAGTATTTTATTTCTATAGCACTTACAAATGTTTATCTCACGGTATGGCAGTTAGTGTAATATACAATCTATGTATCAAGTAGAGGACAATCTAAGTTATTAGAATATATGTCTTATATCCTTCTGACATATATGGTTAATAAAATTTGTCCAGTTTAAAATATAGTAAAGGCTTTACCCAAAAGTGCGAGCAATTTGAATACGTTTAAAACAACATAACGAATTTATATAAATCCGAGGTCTGAATCAATAGTAATCTTAATCCTGATACATCGCTGATTTATATATTTCAACAACTGATATAATTTTCCTTTTACATTATATACTAGCATATTTAGAACAAAATTATGCAAATCCATTGTAGATCTAAATTGGTTAAAATTGTTCTATTATGTATTTTTTCACGGTATGTGAGATGGGACATTGGCAAATACAAAGTATTTTTTTTTTTATTAAAATCAATTAAGTGTAAAATATATTATTTGATTGTGACCCCCCCCCCCAAAAAAAAATAACCCAAAAACAAAAACAAAACAAAAACAAAACAAAAGCAGAAAACAAAACAAAAACCTACCCCTAATTACAATCACTTCCTTTTTTCAAGTAAAATACAATGTATTTTATGCAGTACTTAGTACACACATGCACCTGACGTTTAGATATTTTTCTCATAATAAAAAATATATACCTCTACCTAATAATACGCTACCTTTAAGTAGAGGGTATATATTTTTTATTATGAGAAACACATGTAACGCTAGGTACCTAGCTGTGGTAGTAGGTACATGTACTATAATTTTTTGGCAATTATAGGTTTTTCATCAGTACTGATAAATTTTTACACGGAATTTGCAAAATACAAACTAAAAATAAATAATCACAGCGATTTGTTTTTAGGGTTACACGTCACCAACTAATAAGAGAATTGATAATAGGTATGTCTAACGCGGAAATATAGTTGCATATTTTCAATGTCACTTGGTGCAATTTTGAACAGCGCTAATATGACCATCATAGTCGAAATATTTCAAAAGAATCCATTAAAACGTTATTTTACAACAAATATTTTGTCATTATAATCATTTATAAAAATAATATAATGTTTACTAACATAAAGACGCTTTGTACAAATAGTGTGCCATTTTATTTAAAATCAGAGGATCTTTTGAGCAATTAGTCGTTCCCGGTCAAAACCTCGTTCTCGCAAATCGTACTCTAAAGGCTTCTCGAATACGCATGCTCGACCAGCTGAAAAACAACAAGATCTACTCTTTTATAAGAAAGGAAAAATCCCCGTCTTTAATGTCGCCGTTTTATTTATTATAATCGAATGTGATGGGTAATGTCAACTTCTAAAGATGTAAATTGTTCAAACAAAATCGAAAATGGTAAGTAAGCCATTGTGCGGGTTATATACGAGCTTTCTGACCTAATTTTTCCACTATAAGTAGAGCGGGTATCGACAGGTCAGCTGTAACATGTTAATTAAAAAACTAAGATAATGTTAAAAGAAACACCAATATGTGTTAAAGAACTGAAAATCAAGAATTTATTTGAGTGGGAACGTCGGCTTTTAAAGCTCGAATTGGGTAAAGTAAAAGCTTTTTATTTATGAGCTTCCGGTTGACCTGAAAAAAAAAGCAGACGATTTTTTGAAAGGCATACACGCGTGAAATGTGTATCATTTTTTAGAGTAATGTATTATTTTCCTCATAAACATATTTGCTTAGGACCCATTCAGCGTACAATCTTTTCTACGTAGAATAACCAATCCTATTCTTGTAAAGGGGACAAATGATATATGAATTGCTATCTTCATTGTAGGACCTATGTTTTGAGTGTGTAGATATAGCAGGAAGTTAGTCTTATCAGTTTATACTATATAGCATATGATATTTACTTCTTTGATATAAGTAGTTAATACAATATTTATTACAGAACACAGTGTGATTTATTGCACAATTTTGTGTTTAGAGAAGTCGGAGAACAGAATTTATTGTGTCTTTTCATCCAAAATGTGTTTGCTAGGATAAAAGAACACCTGTGTTTGTTTTGATAAAGCTAAATCTTTTATGAGGTTGCTGCATCAACTTTCATTCTCAGTTGATGAGGATAACAGTGTTTTATATTGTATTGAGTATAAGTGCACATCTCTAATGCAGAGCACAGCACATGCACAATTGCTATTGCATCTTCTAAATTTATGGGGACAAGTTTTCATAAATAATTAGAATGTAATTACCGTATGTGTGGGTGAGGATACCGACTAAATCAACATGTATTTAGCCACCTTGAATTCTAATGATTCCACATACATTTCAAATAACTCTTAACTTTCAAATAAGTGTTTTGAAGATTTTTCTTTATTGTTTCTCCAAGCAGATTCACAAAAGGCCAGGTTTCCAGAATTATTAAAATCAGTACCAAAGAACTTCTCGTTTGTGAATCCTAAAAAATAGACAACCTGGATCGAGAAGCGTCCTCTGCTCCGGAGCACTCCGGAAGGATTTCTATCTCTGGAAGGGTGCCCACCCCCCCTCCACCAGAGATGACATGTCCTGTTGCAGAGAACTGGTGTTACACACAGGTAATTTAGTCTTATAAACATAATCTTTATAATCATAAATGCTCCTCTGTTATTTGATGCACATAAAAGATGTATTCCTTCAAAACAGGAATACCACTTAGAAATACTACTCTAAAAACCACTTCAGAAATGCAGGATGGTTTGAGATGGTGACATTTGCCATTAGGCATTTGTTTTTAAATTGACATCAAATATTATGATTTTATTCTTTACATTATATATGCTTTATGATATTGTTTGTATTTTACAAAATTCTATTCTCTTTTGCAGGTGAAAGTGGTGAAGTTTTCTTACATATGGACAATCAATAACTTTAGTTTCTGCAGAGAAGAAATGGGAGAAGTGTTAAAAAGCTCGACGTTTTCAGCAGGAGCAAATGACAAACTAAAATGGTAGGTTGATTGTATGAAATCTGTTTGAAGTAACAACATATAGAATTCAATGATAAATGTTCCCAGAATGGACTGAATATTTTTTTTTATGCACATGATAAGGTTTTGATCCTTATGCATGCATATGTTCTTATATTGTATCGTCTTTTTTCAGGTGTTTACGTGTGAATCCCAAAGGATTAGATGAAGAAAGCAAAGACTATTTATCTCTGTATTTATTATTAGTGTCATGTAACAAAAGTGAAGTGAGAGCCAAGTTCAAATTTTCAATACTTAATGCCAAAAGAGAAGAAACAAAAGCAATGGGTAATTATGGTTTTTTCCTTCTATATCAAATTACGATTCTTTGTTTTTCATTCTAGTAGTTGATAATACTTTAAGAAATGAAATCTGTTCAACTGATGCAATCAGGAATCACAGATGTTCTGGAATGCTAAAAGAAGATCATTTCTTAGGTTTTTTTTTACAGAAAGCCAGAGAGCTTACAGATTTGTTCAAGGAAAAGACTGGGGATTTAAAAAGTTCATAAGGCGGGACTTCTTAATGGATGAAGCAAATGGTCTCTTACCTGATGACAAACTAACAATATTTTGTGAGGTAAGCCTTTGATTTAATTTAAGATCTAAGATAAGGATTTATCACAGGTACCTGACATTATATATTTTCCAGTGGCTATGTTTTTTTACTATGAGAAATATATATAATGTCAGGTGCCTGTGGGATATATATAGTACATGTATCTGAGTACTCTTATTATGATATTTAATGCTACCGTGATTTTTGACATGATAGACGGAAGGGGCCAGGTCGAGCAATGTTTCTTCTGTGTTGTTACCTTTTCATCTTATAACAACTGTGATAACTTGTTCATTTATTTAGCATTGCAATAATTTTCATCTATTTTTATATATATTTTGTACATATCTTGCATAAATATTTTCTCTACACTAATTCTATTTATGAGAATAAAGTTCATTGGCATTGCATAACAAATTATTGTACATTTGAACCATTATTGAAAGTTTTAATATATTTAATTAGCAAGTCTGTCATTGGTAGACAGACAGCAAATTTCTTTGTACATATTTCAATTTAATTCAAAAGAATATAGAATGGCCTTTTATATTGATAAGTACTGGTAGCAAAAATGACTATCCTGTAAAATCTGGAAAAACCTTACTTTTTAACTGTCAGTTCTAGGTCTAAGAATAGAATGTCACCTAAAGTATATGCAGTGGTATGTTAAATCATAAAAAATACATAATGAATTGCGACATCCAATGAAGTCAAAAGAGAAAAAATTTATGAACCATGTATGAAAGCGTCTACATCATAATATGGTAATGGTGTTGATGACTTTTGCTTTCTGTATAAACCCACCCACACAGACCAAGCCTTATTTTGCAACACTTGTAATTGAAATTTCTTGTGTTTAGCACTAATAATGTGAGCTGGCTAAATCAAATGAAAACTGTACATAACATTAAATATGTTTTCTTCTTTCTAAATGATTCACTGAAGTAACTGTAATTTTTTTACTTTGCTCACAATATTATGTGTTACACTGACATTTCCAAAATAGTCGTCTTATGCAAATATAGGTCTGTCAAGATCTGAATTAATTAAAAAACAATTAAAGTATGTTCGCAATGTTTTCCACTTACTAACATTCATGTATGAGTGTTTATGAACATTCTTAAGATGTAATCATTAAATGTGGTGTACCTTTACAGGTCTCTGTAGTTGGGGACACAGTCAATGTATCTGGTCAGTCTAATTGTACACCAGTCAAAGTACCAGAGTGTAAGCTCAGTGATGACCTGGGTGTCCTATTTGAAAGGTCCTCCTTTAGTGATGTAACATTGTACCTAGGAGGAAGAGAGTTCTCTGCACACAAAGCAGTGTTAGCAGGTACGTATTCACCCTCTCAAATTATAACATCAAGTTAATGCAAACATGAGAGTTCTGATGTATGTTAATACACATGGGCGGATCTAGAGGGGGGAGGGGGAGGTCTCAACCCCCCCCCCGGAAAATGAAAATTTATCAAATTTACATAGTAAATTTATCACACCTCGGACCCCCGCTGGCAAACAATTCAATTATCCTTCGGGCCCCCCCCTTGAAAAAATTTTCTGGATCTGCGCATGCATACAGGTTTACTTTCTGTCTGTAGTTCTTCTTTTCTAGAGCTATCATACATCATCATTATGGGTGTATAACTAATAAATATAGCCTGATCAAGGCAAATAAATGCATGCATTGATTGATTTTTTTTTTTTTTTTTGATATTTACAGCACGATCTCCAGTGTTCAATGCAATGTTTGAACATGAAATGGAGGAAAGCAAAAAAGTATGTACTGTGTTAAAGTTATAAAGCTTTACTTCTTTATTCAAATTCAGCATTTGCATAATGTGTTTGTAAAATTTCACCATGTTATAAATCTGAGATTCAATAGCAAGTTTGTTTTCTTCTTTCCAAATGAGATAAGGGCAATTCCTGTTTTGTGGTACTTCTTTAAAAAATCACAGTGATACATGTACTATTTTTTATCATTTAATTTTCAGAACCGTGTTGATATAACGGATGTTGACCATGAAGTCATGAGAGAAATGCTCCGTTTTATATACACAGGACGAGCTCCCAACTTAGACAGAATGGCAGATGATTTATTAGCGGCAGCAGACAAGGTATCAAGTCATTCTTTCTAATTAAGCCAGCTAAAAAAGATTGCAAAAAACTTTACAGCTATGTGAAAATATAGGTTCAAGGAAGACTATAGCATTAGGTTTCTAGTTTGATCTTAACAACTACAAAAGATTTAATAAATTGATTGTTGCAATTTAAATACATGTACCTTTGTTTGATCAATATACTAATTATTGAAGTGCTGAGATCAGTTTAAAAATATTGATGCTGTTGTAAATTGATATGTTAATGTTAATTTACACTTGTACTTTGTTTTCCAGTATGCTCTAGACAGATTAAAAGTGATGTGTGAAGAAGCGTTATGTTCCAGTCTGTGGATAGATAACGTGTGTGAGGTGCTAGTCTTAGCAGATTTACACAGTGCAGACCAGTTAAAAACACATGCCATTGATTTCATCAATAGGTAGGGGTTTATGATAATGTATTTTGTTAAATGGCCCATTTTTAGATATTATCTATTTATTAGAATAAATTAACTGTCAAATATTCCCCTGTATCTTCATTTGCATGTATGCGTTATCTCTTTTATGCAAACTTGCTACATATGGTGTGTGAATTTTTCAACCTTGCCCTAAAACTAGTCTTTGATTTAAAATAAAGCTGTTTGTTATTATGCCTAAACAATTTAAGTATTATTGGGACTGTTGGAAATGTGTCTTTATAGAGCTGTATTAGAACCGTTTTAACAAGAGCTTGGACTTTGGGTAGTACGTGACAAACTCCGATTTGATGAAGGCGGGGTCTACTCATGGTTAACTGTCCAGTCATTGGCTAATAGATACATGTATGAATACATTGAACGCAATGACACTCGTCCGACTTCATCTAGGGATGTATATTTCGCTGAAACAGCGTCAATTTCACACAGCAGAGCAGATCTTGGCAAACAACTTTCCGGTTTTGACAGTCTATAAATATATATGAGCTTCTCTTAGCGAATGAGAAGAAAGGAGGTCAATTATTTGAAAGCTTGTTTTGATGAGCAAACTAGATAGTAACATCCCACCGAAAGTCCAAGCTCTTATTAAAACGGTTCTAATTCCCTATGTGTTTTACAGTCACGCCACAGATGTAATGGAAACTCCAGGTTGGAAGACTCTGATACAGAATCACCCTCATCTCATCGCCGATGCATTTCGTGCCCTAGCCAGTCAACAAAGTCCACCCCTAGGACCCCAACGCAAACGCCTGAAAACATCATAGTCAAAGAAAAACTCCCTGCCAACAACAGTTGTGACACAGAAAAGTAGAAAATCAGATCTGTTGTGCACACTATTAATGGAACTGTGAAAGAAACATTTTATAGACTTCTACTGTTCCAAACAACCAATTTGTGTAGATGTTAGTGCTAGTTACAGAAACTGAGTGGTCTTTTCTGTGATAACGAAAGAAAGGAGAAAAAGCCTGTTCTCCCACTCTATGAACTGCCAGGCTGTGTGGCAGTCTTCACATTTGCAAGCCATTTACAATATCAAACAAATTTGCAACTTTGGGACAAAGGGAACCTCCATTTTTCTTTTTTAGCAATCTGTGTATAGTAAGACGCTGTATAATATTGGCACAAAAGGGTCAGTTTAAGCCTCAATATAGTAATTTATTGCATGTAGCTCAAATGTTTTGTCTTGTAATCAAATTCTTGTTAAAATAGTTATTACAGTGGCATGCAAGATAGGTTTTTGTACTTTTCTTTAGGTTCCAAGTCTCTCATTTTATTGTATACACCAATAGATGAATTACGGTATTTGAAATTTATTGTGAAAATGCTTTCTTCTTTTAAATTTTTTTGGCATACTTTTTTACTGTGCAAGTGATTATATTTCTTTAAGAAAAATAAGTGTGAATTCTTTATACATGTATATTTCCATTTGTTTCATTTGAAACATTTATTTAACATAATAAATGACATTTTTATATGTCCAATGCTTTTACATCTTGTTCTCATTTTATGGCATTTTTCAACAAAAAGTCCTTATGATTTATACTTCCCATCTGTGATGTTCTTATACAGAGGTTGATGACAACATTACTTATAACTGGATTTTCTTTGGGGGTTGGGGGTGGGGTGTCTTTATTTGCACTAACAGTAATTTGCAGAATTGTCATTAACACAAAAAAGATTACAATCGCACACAACATTTTTCATAGAGGTCATGAGTTAAATCAACTAGAAGGTTAAAAACTTTTGCAGTGTGAAAAAAAATAATTACCGGTATATATCACAAGGGCCTAAAATGGGCCCTTAAAATGAAAATCATTTTTACTGTACTACCGGTAGTTTGTTTTCGGTGAACACATGTACAAATGAAATTTTTTCATAATTTTCATTTTGATCCAAATGCCCTTAATTCTGAAACACGAGAAACCTTTCCTGCAATTTGAGCATAAAACAGCTTATTTTAATTAAGGCAGTTTTTTCTCTCAAAAAAACATTAAGCAACAGCCTTGAACAAAATGTTTTCATCAAAAAACGATCCATCCAAGACTAATAACTGACAGAAAGATTTTGCATGATAAGAAAAATGCAAATGATAGAATTCTAAATATAGCATCACTATTGCCAGTGAGTGAAAATAAATGAGATAAAAATTAAGATGAAAAATATATCCAATACGAAATGTTCTACAAAATAGACAAATCCACACTTTCCAAAAGTTGTTTCCCTTGGCAGGGTCAACTCAAAGGTCAAAAAGGGAAAACCCTTCTTTATGCAACCAAATACTGTGGTGTCCTTTGATAAAATCTCCTCGAATTTAAATTTATTCAATCTATGTGTGGGTTGCCCCATCCTGGGACAATGAAAATACACAACAGAAACGGATTTTTAATGTCAAATGACAAAGTTACAAACCTCTAAACTAAAAAGGCTACTACGAAGTTTTTCCCCAAAAATGGCAGCCGTGGGACACGACTTTTGTAAAGTGTGGATTGGTCTATAACAGAACAATTTGATATACCTGAAATACTTTTGAATCATGGGTGCTATATTTGACTCTTATAATATATACAGTAGTTCTTAGTGCAGTTTGGAGATATCCAATATGGCCTTGACCTTGTCAGTGACCTTTGATCTTAGGTAGCAAAATGAAAGATGGCCATATCTTTTTACTTCTGATACAGGACCCCATATGAGTGTATCTCTTAAGATGACTTGCAACATCTTTGGTCAATACAAATGTCCACTGAAGGCATGTAACTGCTGTCATGTCCATACACCATCCATTTGTGTTAAGGTACCACATTTTAAGATTTCTGTTTTACATAAGCTTTTAATACCCGTACATGCACTTTGAGGATAAATGTTGTTTTCTCCTGAACACCTAACTTTTGTTGCTTTTTCACATCAGCTGATGCTTGTACTTGAACACTTGCTCCATAGGGTGAGTCAGGTTCTATCTTGAGTCTCAAATAATTTAGAACATACATTACTTCTTTGCATGTAAGCTTACTACACTGATACTGAATGAAACAAAAATGGAGGCCAATTTAAATGTAATGTTTGATCAACAATTTCGAATTTTTTCTTCACACTTGACACATCAATTTTTCTTGATTTGTTGGGTGTCGGAATTTGTGCTGATCTGGTCCAAAGACCATAACACAAGAATATAAATTATTTCAATTTTGAAATAACTTCAATACATAAATTTAATTTTCACTGAAAGAATGAACAATTTGTCAAAAATTTATTTGAACATGATGCACATGCAAGTCTATTTTGATGAAAAAAAGATGAAATTAACAAACATCAGCTCCTTCTGTTAGTTTAGCGTCTTCCTCATCAGTGATGTCCGAGTCCTTCCTCTCCCTTGCGGACTCCGAGGCGGTCTCTGTGGAAGCTGAGCTCTGCGAGGCGGCAGCTTCCGAGTTTTTACTGCTGCTTCTGCTGTGAGAATACTCAAAACTTCCATGTAAATGCTGGAGCAGGAGAGGATCAAATTTTTGTCCCACGTTTGATCCACTCTCGGCACTGTTGGCAACATTCTCGCCTTTGTCTTCCCCAAGATACCTCATTTCATTCTGGTCCATTGATTTCTTTGAGTGCTCACCAGTGTCCATAGACTCATGATTATCGGTCTCTGTGATTGAAAATATTGAGTCGGGCATTTCTGGGTTTCCCGAGAGCAGTTGTCGGCTCATGATTTCTTGTGCAGAGAAATCCAGCTGAGGCAGCAGCAGGTCTAAAGCTTCCTTTGTCAATTCAGTAGACTTCATATCTAAAGAATCTGCATTCTCCTTTTATTAGAAAGAAAAGCAACAATGAAACCAATGGAATTAGAACTCTATCATCATACAAGTTCATGACTAAAATTGTTGATAGTGTATTTATATTAAAAAGATTTTTTCTTTCAAATTTCAAAGGAAAAAGAAATTGTTACAAAACTGTACCTGATCAGTACAACTTTTTACTATCAAATCAAAAGAAAATATTCATTCTTTTTACAAACACTAGTGGTATAAAAACAACAAAATTTTATACTAGGATACATCATCCTGCCTAACTCCTGTATCATAAAACCCATCTTACCTCAATCTTTAAAGAAACTCTGGTCTCTGGATTTTTCAATGGCAGGTGTGTTGGACAGGTACAGCATTCATCCAGAGAGAAGACTTGTTTTCCACAAGCCCCTCCCCCAAACTGACAGGGACGGAACAAGACCTGATACTGGTCTTCCCCAATGTCTGACAGATAGTTAAGCAACAAATATCTTTCTTTCAACATTGGTTTTCATAAATATTTGCTATATGACAGTGATTAAAATTATTCTATCATGTCATTTAAAACAAATAAACCAAATTTTGTGAAATCTAATAACGGTATTTATAAAAATATCATGCATCGTATGAAATTTCCCCCTTAATATACTTTAAAATTTATAGATTTTTTTTTAAAGGTATCAGACATTTTGATTGGCAGTCATTTTACTCGAGTTCCAGCAAGGCATTGAATAATTATTTCCTGGTATTTCTGATTGTTTTTAAAATACATCAGCAGAATGCAATAAAATCTGGTATTATTTGGTAAAACCATACATGTTAACCTCCAGTGGTGAAAAATAGGTAGATTTAGAACCAAAAAGCAATAGCATTGCACCTGCAATAAAAAGGTTTTCATGCATTTAATTACCATGAAATTGATTAAGCTATTTTTTTTTTGGAGGAAAAATCTTTGAGTGCAGATACTTTAACAACTGCCTTTGTTAAATAAAAAAGGTTAAGTTGCCGAAATTTAACATATAAGAGAAGTAAGAACTAGTTGGAAATCTTATATTCTTTTTCAATATCACAAACGATGTTTAGTACATGCCTGTCATTTACTGTTATGGCCAAGTTGAAAGATATATTTGGTCATCGTTAAAGCCACGTGTGGAATTGCAAAGCTTCTTTTTCCTTGGCGAGGATAATATCAACATGTCTTAATGTAATCACTAGAAGTGGCTTCTTTCATCGTTCAATGTAAAACACATGCTTGAAAACTTATCATTCTCCCGACTTTATAAAAAAGCGTTTGTCAGCCTCTGATTCAAAGTCACGTGCTAATTACAACCCCGACAAGATTTTTGGACCACAATGGCCTCCAAAATGGCTACCTATCAAAACAAGGAATGTATTTTGAAGAAAAGCGGTTACGTAGATTTTTTAATAAAAGCGGTTGGTAGGAGACAGAGCTAAAATCGGTAGACTTCCGCGTAAATCTGTAGAGTTAACATGTAGGGTATAACAGTAAATGCATTTACTCTGTCATATCTCAATGTTGTGCCATCTTTCAGAGTTACACAAGGATACGTTTTTTGCAGAATTTGGACAGTGGAATAGCTCTGTCTGAGCACTTGACGGAGTTGTCGCCAACGTAGATACATCGTGGATAGGCAGGTGCTCTATAGTTGAATCCCTCAGAGACCGCGATTCTTCTCTGTTTGGACTGTCTGTGTAAGAGGGCCTCCTACAAAAAAATTAAATATAACAGCTTTTTCCTTTTCATTCTCTTTACTTTTTACCATTCCATAATATGCTAAAATCTTTGCTTCCTTTTTTTGCATATTTTTCTTAGAAACGCATAATCTTTTTATTATTCTAGAACTCATCCAGGTATAAATTTTGCTTTTTTAAAATTTTAGATCAGTTACATAATGTGGATACATTTAAAAAGAAAAAAAAAAAGAGTTAAATATTGAAAAATCTTCAGTTAGTTTATATATGTAGGTACCTTTCCATGCCTCTTGTGATATCTCTTCAGCACCTTGAGTTGACAGTACTTGTCACGGGATGGCACTTTGTTTTTATAATACTTGATGCTTCCTGTGAATATCAACAAAAAACTTCACATAAACTACATGTACATCAATAAACTCTTGAATGCTGTCTACATAAATGACATTCTGCTTTTACTTCCTGTGTTAATACAGCAAAATGGTACAATATATTTCAGATTTCACATAAAGCAAGTAAATAAAGATATGTTTTTGGGGGGTTTTGTATGATTTTTCATTTTTGTATCTTTCCTTCAAAAATAAACATCTCCCATAGATCTTTTACAATTCACTACATGTAAGTATGAAATCAAAACCTCTCTCTTCAACCATTTTTTCCTGAATCCAAATATTATATTTGTCCCCACCAAATAAAGTGATTTTACAGTACACTGTACCTAGTGCCTCCCTCTCTTGTTTGCTGGTTTGTAGGTATTTTCTACGTTTCTCCTTCATAACATGTTGAAGTCTCTTGAACTGGTCAATGTATAAGGATTGTAGACGAATCAGCTTGTCTCTCATGATCAAAGCCACTTCTTCTGCAGTATATACTCCCGCATGTCTACAAAGCAGGAAAACAAACATAAAGCTATGCAAAATGGGAAGCTACATGATATATTAAAACTGGAATTATTATAATGTTTAATAACTCCACCTAGCTGCAGTGATAACACACAAGTACATATACCAGTTTAAACATGTATATATACTCATTACAAGTATATACTAGACATGCATATGCATGCACATTAATCTTTAACAGAGTATATACATTTTATAATACATGCATTAATTTCCTTTTTTTAATACTTTTAATTTCCAGAGTGTGATCTAATTTTCCAGATCACCTAAGAGGATTTTACATCAAGTTTGATCTTATGATTTGCACCATCAACTCAAAGTGATCTGACTCTTTATATCAATTTACTGTTACAATAATAGTTATAATACACATGTAGCAGCTACCCCCTCTGTCTGGGACTTACTTGAGTGGATCCTCCTGGTCGCTGTCTATGCTCTCAGCATCACTGTCCCCATCTCCTCTCCAGGCCTGGTCCACCAACGGAGACTCCAGATCCGAGTCACTGGAACTCGCATAGTCTGTCACCAAACAACACTTAATATTTATACAGATTTGTAAAAAGGTGAAAACTTGTTTGAATTCTCTGTCTCCATTTAATAATGTTTAGCTTGTTACTAGTCCTATCAATCCATAATTAAACAAGTACAGAGCGAGTCAAACACAGATTCCTGTAAACCAACTTTTATTCACGACGACATTATTTCGCAATTTATTCGACACAAACTGGTTCGCGACGACTAATTTTCGCAAATAAGTCTTATAAAGACCCGTGTTGTTATTCCAACCATACGACAAGGGCTGGTTCACGGCGAGAAATACTTGCAACGACGATGCTCTCACGAACCCCGCGAAAATTTCTCGCTCACGAATAAAAATTGGTTTACAGTATTTATATATTTCTATCCTCAGGACTTACCCAGGGCTCTGCTGGCTACATTGTCACCCACTGCTTGCTGCCTCTGGTGCTCAAGAACTCCATCAGGTCCAGTCACCAGCTTGAAGTGATCTAGGTCCTCCAATAAATTGTCAGCGGTTTCTGTTGGTTTCCGTTTGTGATGGGCTTTTTGTCGCAGTATTATGGCTTTTCTAGCATGATCTGTGCAGTATCTTCAAATATAACGTAAAGAGTGGTCATTTAATTGTACTCTATACATCACAACAATCTTTTACAGTAACAATTCAGCAGTTAAGGTGTCCCAACTAAACATGACCTTTAAAACATTTCCAAGAATACCAATTCAAAAATACATATTATGACAAATACCATGTTCAACAAATAAATGATTAAAACAGCCAAAATCATGTTATAAGTTTTATTTAACATCAAAGTTTAAAAATCACTAAATATACAATTCATGAAAATTGTTTAGCCATTCTAAACAATTCTTTTACTGAATCACTAACATAATGATTTCTTGAGGAATCAAGTGTACTATCTGATGTTCTTCAAGTGAAGTTAATGGCTTTTTAGAAGCACTTATCCTCTTTCAAATAAACCATCATCAATATGTTAATAAACGAAGTGAAGGAATGCAATACCTGTGGCTCCCTTTCTTGTCAGACTTTGTTGCTGCATTTATGCATTTTTTCCCTGATTTAGAAGAATTAAATTCACACTGCTTGAATGGTGCATTTTTATCCTCTAAGATATGCCTTGAGCAGAATTCATAGCCTGGAATTTTGTTATGTGTACAAGTACGGTGGCTGTACGAACAAAACTGGCCCTCTGGGGGAGATCGTGGTTTACGTATGTTGACTTGTTGGACTTTTGGTTGTCGTTGCGCCATTATCATCTAAGCCTAAAAAATGCATATATACTGAAATAAAATAAAACTAGGCCCCTAACGTTAATCAATCAGTACACAACGCAATATAACACAATATTGCACAAGCTTTTGAAAGTCTATCCCAATCTGGAACATTAAACACAATCATAAAAAATTACCATAAAAAAAGTCTTCAACTATATATTGTTAAAAACAAAGTTAATGTTAAACTGTTTCAGAAGCCTAAAATATATCGTCTCATGCCAAGTCGAGAAAATGAAACTACAATATATTGAAAGTGAAACTACTGCGTCGGCTTTGTTATAACTTGATTAAAATACAGTAAGATATTTTTTATGCCATAAAAAATAATTTTTATTGAATTTCTTAGCAATTTTCGGAAGAAATTATATTTCTCCTATATTTTTGTCCAATTATTTATCAATGAAAAGCACAACTTTTCTTAACCGCGTGGCTTTCATTATCACTTTTGCGCGTGCGCAGTCAGGTCTCTTGGTGCATGGTTAAATGGCGGGGGAGCGATGGATTTTCACCAATTCGCAACTTGTAAACACCCCCAGCCGAAAATGTGGGATAGACAGCGACAAAGAACTTACTTATAGACAACAAGCTGCCAACCTTATTCAAGACATGGGCCAAAAGCTTCAAGTGTATCCTATTTGTCGGTTAAATTCGACGGCAAGTTTGTGACAATGATCTCGATGTTGTTTCGCTCGTGCTTTCGAAATTTTCAGGCAACTAGGAGAATATAGCGGTCCATGAGGAAAAAATCATTTTTTAAATCTTACCTTAGTGGGTTGGATTGTAAATCGCAGTTGTAAATCCCGTGTAAAAGGTCGAATAATCATAGAAAATCAGTTTTCTCTGTAGACGATCTGCGCACAACGTTGACCCAAATCTCAACCGGCATTTTCCCATTGATATCACGTGACATCATAGTCGTGAACACGTGATTTTATTATGAATTAAATAATCAATGCTTAGTCTCAGCTTTGTATTTTTAAAATGAAAAACCATAGAGTAATATAAAACAATTTAAAGATAGAAATTGGAAAAGTATTTTAATTGAATATTTGATTATTTTTCACATCTTATATAGTTACCATTTTATGATTTATAAATTTTCTCACAACTATCTTGATTTGAAAAATCCTTAACATGTACACAGTAACCAACTATGTATCAACACAGCAATTGTATATATGCACCGCTTTTACATGTTCCATTCCTTCACAGTTTTCCATCGAAATGTAAGTGAATGTTTTCTTTTTTAAATTATATATCGGTTATAGTAAAGATTAGTTTTCTTTCGGAATATAAGCTGTATCTCTGAAGGAATTACATTTTCATATTTTGTTGACTTTACTCATTTTTTTTTTTTTTACAAACAATAATTATATATGTTTAATCACTCCCCTTTTTCTCTTTGTTTTAAATATAAATTTTCTCCCTTTTAAAGATTACCTTCTTTAAGTGGTCACGAAAAGCCACTATTAACTCCAAATCTGATAAGATTTTTAGCTAATGTTAACAGATGTAATTGAAATTACATTTTATGTACACCAAATTTTGTAGGCTATGGCTGCAGCAAGTTTGTTTTTGGCTGCAAAAGTAGAGGAACAGCCTCGGAAGTTGGAGCATGTCATAAAAATGTTGCACAAATGCCTTAACCAGGACACATTGGAAACTAACACAGATGTATGTAGCTTATAGAAACACAGTAATGAAACTGCTGGTTGGGGTTCAGTTTTGTAAGATCAAACTCTGACGCTCTTTATTGTGTGATCGCCTCACTTGCACTCTGTCAGGTGATTAGATAATTCAAACAAAAAACATTACCTACTGTGCATTATCACATTGTGTATTGAACAAGACTTGTATTAGATACTACAAGATATACTATTAACTATAAAAACAACATTGTGCAAGGTGCTCAAATGTATTATTTCTTGCAAGGAAATTAATTTTTTCAATATCTCTGCATGAGTAAAAAGTGATAACATCTTGGATTACTTAACAAGTAAATGATCAAGCCTGTCCTTGTTGGTTATTGAAAATTTGCAGAACTCGCGTCAAATTTAAAAAAACAATAGAAAATATCACAAATACCTGATAACCATTTGGTAGTTGCTGCTTTTCAATTGATCTTATTTCACCCTTATATTTAGCTAGAATGGCTGAGAATGTAGACTTTGGAATCTTAATTTTAAGGTTTCTGTACAACTTCTTGTTCATAACTGGTATGATACTATTTGTTCATCTGCTTGCTTTAATGTTTTCAGTACTACATGGAACAAACTCATCAGTTGGTTACAAATGAGAACATCCTACTGCAGACCTTAGGTACATTGAAATTTTGGTTTTGTTCCTTATATTTAAAACACTGTTCACTGTAAAAGTAATACAGTATATTGAAATATATGTTGTTAATGAGTATTGAATAATCAATTTAATCCAGATCAAAACTAATCGATGCTTTATTTTTACAGGTTTCGACTTGTCTATTGAACATCCTCATACAAATGTTGTGAAAACATGTCAGTTAGTGAAAGGTAAGCACTTGTTTTGAAATTTGATTGAAATTTCAAGTGTTGGCAAGAAAACTAGTAGGTTGAGTCAAAATATGGTGCTTGATTTTTGTCTCTTGTGCAAGGTCAAAAAAGATTTATATGGGGCAGGCAAAGATACATGTATAACAGAAATTTTCACCTGGCTGACATATTTGAAAAGTTTCTTTTGTATTGAGACTTAAGGAAACATGTCACATAGATGAGCAAGTGATTAGATTCTTTACTGAATTTAGCGAGTTGCCTCTGGAAAAAAAAATTCAATTGGTGAAATATATTGTGATTATATGACTAATGGAGCTTTTTCTCTTTCCTGTGTGGGCAACAGCACCAAAGGACTTAGCCCAGACCTCCTACTTCTTGGCAACAAACAGGTTGGTTTTCATAATGTGATACATACATGTACATGTATCTCTGAGACTGCTTATCTGATCCATGTACTGTTCACCTTGGTGAATCGGAAGTCTCCAGCTAGTGATGACCATATGATATACACAGCCTGTGAACTTGAAAAATGAATAGCTTGATATACATGATATACATTAGCTTAGAGAAAACTTCAGTACCATATTCATCCTATTTAGCGCCTTTGGCTTGTAAAAAATTAGAGGGATACTTAAGCCAAAAATGAATGTTTTTCAGGTCAAATAAATATATTATTTATGTATTTGTGACGGGGAATAACTCTATTTTCCCATTTAAAAATTATGTTTTTCCTTATTTTAGTAGGCAATGAACAAATAAAGAGAAATAAAATATAAATTTTTAATGGCTTTACGAGGTTTGTAAATTAAAATTGTATTGAGTTATGCGACATGTAAAGTACAAAAACATCAAGCGTACTTTAATAAAAGCATATATGTTTGAAATACATTCCAAAAGTAAAATCTGAGAGCACAAATCGATGAAAAATTATAAGGCTTAAATAATTTTATTACAGAAGAAAAATTCAACTTTTGATTTTGACTCCTGAGTCCTTTGAAGCAAGTTTGAATTTCACTTTTTTGACATTAATTACAAAGGTATTCCATGAATATGTTGTTTCATAGAATAAATTAAATTAGCATTCTGTCAACCAGAAATATCATAGATTGTAAACTTGTAAGTTTTTGCAGGATATATCTGCCAGTAGTATTAGTAATTATGATCAGATCACCTGCTTTCACTTTCTCATACTTTCTCTCTTTCACTTTTTCTTCTTGCTCGCTTTCTCATACCATCGCTATTCTGATGCGTGTATGCGTATGCAGGATGATTTGATAGAAAATTCATCATGAATCTTGATACAGTAAGAAGTACTGTAACATGTTTCTTTGTTAGAAAAATATAAAACTCATTTCCAAGGTCGTTCAATAGGATGAAAGTGGTACTTGAAATATAAATTGCAAGAAAAACATTTTTTATGGTAGAAAATTTGTTAAAGGGGCATGGTCACGATTTTGGTCAAAAATTATTTTCCCGATTTTAACGTTTACAATGCTTCAGTAAGGCATTTTTAATAGGCAACCAAAATTTGAGCGTCATTCGTTGAGTTATAAGGGAGTTACAGAGCTTACAATTCTCTGCTATGTAAACAAAGCTTTTGTTTACATTTTGAGCGTTGAAGTGAAAACTCCAGTTTAAGACCGAAAATGAATGTGGTAAACGTTAGGATCTGTTTATATATGCTTAAAATGAATAAGAATATGAAAAATCAGCTTGAAAAGATTTTTTACCGGTATATTGAACTAATGTAAACAAAAAGAGGGCACGAGCCTTGTTTACATGACAAAGAATTGTGAACCCTGTATCTTGCTTAAAACTTCACTACAGACTCTCCAATTTCATTTGGTCATTGGAAATGCATTCCTTAAGCATTGTAAATAATAAAAACAGAAAAATAGAATTTGACCAATATCGTGACCATGCCCCTTTAACAGTGTACGTCTTGTAATATTTTGATTGGAAGTAATGTTAGAAAGCACTTAACCTAGAATCAAGAAAGGTAAATTGATTAAGATGCAATTACCTGATTCAGAGAATTATTTTGTTTTACCTTGGTTAAACCAGCATATAAATGTAGGTGAAAAGTATAATTGTAAAAAAATTCTTAAATGAATATCTTTTACATGTGAACTATTAAATTAATTTTATTGAACCTACGGTCAAATGATTTCATTTGACCATAGGTTTTTATTGAGATATTCAAAATGATAAAATACAATGATATTTATAGAATCACTTTGAAAATTTAATGTCAACAAGAAAAGAAGATTTTGAAATGTTGACACATTTACACATTTGCTTATTTTTCCCACACCAATGCTCAGTGGTGTTGAAATTATCATGTTCTGTTTAATTAAACCAAAAAATACAAGGAATTATTTAAGTAAATGTGTTTGATAGGCAGATATTATTTAAACTCATACTAGTTGAAAAGTTTTATTTTGATTTAAATAATATGTGCTCAGATTTTTATTTTTTTTAAAATTGCATTTATGGCCCAGATACATGTACATCATATACACATGTGCCTTCAGTCAAGTTCATGTGCCTTATTTAAAAGAAGTCGTCTATTGAATGGTCTGAAACAAGTTTCTCTATAATTCCATTAATTTAAACTTTTAAATGTATGTCATATTATAAGCAAATAAATCCCCCCCCCCAAAAAAAATAACCAATTTTATTTGCCATTATCCTGATGGTAAACAAAAAACAAGATTATATGATTTTGTAAGTGTGTGTTTCAAAATGTTATTCTTGTTGTGCCATGTTCATTAACTTTATGCTTCTAGTGTTGTAGGCTGATCATTGCCAGCTGCACTTAATGATAATACATGTATTTAATTAAGATGTCATTATTACACTTCAAGCAAGTTTTGGGCCTGCAGTACACAATTTCTTTAACTAAATCACAGTACAAAGAGTTGTACTACATGTATTGTGTTTTATGACAAAAATGATGTTCTGTCAAATGTAGAAAAATGGGATAACTAATGCATCCTTTTATTAGAAAAGATGTGATGAGCTGTTTGCAAAATGTCAATTACATCTGTAAACATGTATATTTGATAAACAATTTTACCTTAAAGTTGAGACTTCAGTTGTGTGTTACTTTACTTTCAGCTTACACCTGACCACTCTCTGCCTACAATACAAACCAACAGTTGTGTCTTGTGTATGTGTGGAGCTAGCGTGTAAATGGTCCAACTGGGAGGTGAGAAATTTTATGTCATTTTACCAGGGCTGAAACCTTTTACATGTACCTTCATCATGGGGCATATGTAACTCTAGCTCATAGATGTATACTAGATACATGTGTATATCTTTAAATATAAAGGTAATTCCTGAATTGTTCTATTTATGAGATATGTTTATTGCCATAGCTACCTCTATGACTGTGATTGCTTGTGCATATATTTTTTTTTATATCTGTTACTATATGCATTTGTTAGACCTTGATTGGCAAAAAATACAATGTGTAATGTTACATGATTGTAGTGGATGGAAATTTAAAACTATTGATTTGCATAGATACATTAAAGAGACTGCATGTGGTGTCATATTATTATAAGTAGTGACAAAGCATATTATCATTCAGATTCCTACATCGAATCAAGGCAGACCCTGGTATTATTACGTTGACCAGTCAGTGACTCCAGAGCTCTTAACAGGTAGTTTAGATAAAACCAATTTCATTAAATAAAGATTTATTTCCTACGAAGACTTTTTTCAACTATTGTATAACTTAACTACACACATGTGCAAGAGAGATTTTATAATTTGATTGAATCCCTTTTCTAGTGAACATTAAGTGATATATGTAAACCACTTTTACAGAACTTACTCAGGACTTTCTGAACATTCTGGATAAATGCCCAAGCAAACTGAAAAAAAGAATAATGACTTGGAAGGTGAGTAAAGAAAAATGGCAAAATAATATAATCACATTGCATGTTACACCGTTTATTTTGTTCTCACAATGATTTTGAACTGTTTCAGTCTGGTGAGAAAGACAAGAGAGATAGAGATGATATAACAGTGCCTCTTAAGCCTCGTGAGAAATCGGTACCCAGCTCCGCTGCAGGAAGTGTCTCGCAAGCCAGTAAAAGCTCAAAACCTCATCATCATTCTCATTCAAGTCACGAAAAACAAGCTGACAAGTCACAAGGCAGGCAAGCTTCATTACATGACAATTCAAAGTCTGAACCCAAAGTGAAAACAATCAAGCCCGAACCAACTCCCACTAGTCAGACTACAGGCCACATGCATGGTAAAAATGTGTTTGATGTCTTGTCAGGGGACTCGGCATCACTACAATCAGATGTGAGAGAGTCCCCGGCACAACTTCTGTCTCAGTCAACCAGTGATACCTCCACACCAACTGTTCAGAAAACGTCACTCGCCGAATACAAGGAGAGGAGGGAGCGAGAACGCCAGGCAGCTCAAAGTAAAAGTGCTAGTAGTCTACCAAATGTTGACAGAAAACACTCACTAAACAAAGACAATTCACACAGGAGTGTTTCATCCTTAGAAAGTGAGATTTCAAAGAGGATGCATGCTCCGGAGACTGAAAAAGGCAAGCGTTTACATCATGATAAGCACAACTCTTTGAAACATGGTGTTGAATCTGCAAAAGGTTCCAGCTCAAAAATGCGGATCAAAACGGAACCAGGGGTTACGCCTGATGTGAAATTACAAAACTACGATTCAAGACTTAAAATGGAGCTTAAAACTGACGCTAATCTGAATGCAAGTCTGTCGCATGTGTCTGATCAGAGATCAAAAGTTAAAAGAGAAAGCAGCACAGAAACACCTGATAGAATGGACATTTACAAAACTAAAGTCAAATCTGAACCTCTTAGTGGTGATGAATCAAAACAAACTCATGATAGCATTTCCAAAGACTTGAGTCATATTTCAGATCCTAGTAGAGGCTCTGATTTAAAAATGAGAATAAAAACAGAGAATACTAGTAGTTTTACACAGGAGGGATCATCCCCACTCAAACTGAAAATTAAAACTCATCAACCAAAAGACAAAAACTCTGAGAAGCGCAGTAGTACACCATCATCTCTTGAAGATCAAAAAGTGCCTCCAATGAAACTATCTATCCATCATTCCCGCATGGGGATGGGTGATGAACATTCAAAGCACAAAGAGGGTCACCACCACAAATCTCACAAGTCGAAACATTCTCATTCTCACTCGAGTTCAGGGACCAATGGCAAGCCTGATCTTAAACTTCGCATCAGTTTGCCTAAACATGTGGGAGATGGGGACAAAAATGTGGAAAAGGTCAAACTTGATGCAAAAAAATCTCACAGAAGTCCTCATACTAATAGTGACAACTTGTCAAGAAAGAGGCCTTTAAGTCCATCAGGGTTGTCAGAAAACATTGACCTGCAGCAACAGCAGCGAAACAAGATGCAGCGTGCTGAGCACATGAGGCGGTCATCTTCTAGTCTCTCCAATCATTCGGTGGTCAGCATGGAATTGTGTGATATTGGAAGTGAATCCATAACAACTGACAATGATTTCCATGACTTGCAAAGTCCTCTTTCAGCAAATGTTCTTCAAACACTATCACAAGTTATAGATAACAAAAAAGCCATGCTGGCCAGTGCATCGCGTATGAATCCCCCTCCCCCTCCTCCCCCCTTACCCCCACCCCTCCCTACCCAGCCTATTCACTATCCCCCGCCCCCTCCACCACCACTACAAACTTATCAGTTTTCCACGGCAAGTCAACAGTACGGATACACACCTTTATCTGACCTTGGTGATCTTGATTTTCTCGCCGATGATGCCATCCCCCCTCTGCCAGGGGAACAACCCCCGCCAAAACCTCCTCTCCCTCCTTACTGACTCTGAGATCTCTACGTGAGATGTACAGGTACATTCTCACAAAAACTTGAAGCGTTTACTTCCTGTGCGAGGCTCTCTTTGTATACGTCAAATGTGGCTCAAAAATTATGTTCTTGGCCTATGTCAAATATATATGGTGAATGTACATACTCAATTCAGATATCAGTTACATTGATTGTAAATTACAATATGCACTTGCAAGGGGCAAGATTATTTTTTTTCTTTGGTATTTTTGTGAATTGGAAAGAAATATTTTTTTGCAACTGATTGGTGCACTTAGCTTGTGTATAGAACCAGTGTTTGTTTCTGGAAGGAGGGATGTCGGTTTAACAAGCTTAGCCTTTATTTTGCACACCAGATAGGGTCAACTTCAAATAGGATATGGTCATTTTTGTAGTATTTGTACACATAATGCAAGTGTTATGAAATTAAACACTCTAAAATTGCCTTGGTAAAATAATATAGCTATGATAATTAAAAAACTAAGAATGTATCTGTGCATATTCGATATTAGGTTCATGTATTATTTGCAACAACTTGTCGGACATTGAACCTAATAATTTACTTAATTGCTATCTTTCACATATGAAAACAAATTGATATAATCTGGTTGATTTACAGTATAGAAAATTGGGCATTATCTAGTTTCTTTAAAAAAATTCATCAATATATAAATCATTCATCATCAAACAACCCTTTTGATTCATGACACTGAAGTCAGTTGCTAAATGATTATGACGTTTATAATGATAGCTGATTTTTTTTTATCATTGTTTAAAAAATGAGTACAATAGGAAGTGTACAATATCTAATAATCAACACTGGGCAGTATTACTTTTTGAAATCTTTACAGTATCTACATCATTTTTTACTGGAACCATTATCATTTCACAAAAACTTTAAAAACGTTTAGTAAAAAACAAAAACACGAAAAAAAAAAATTGTTCAGTTGATTATGTAGTTAATATTTATTAATTTAGAACTTGCTGTTTAGAATTTATAAAAAAAAAAAAAAAAAAATGATAAAAATTGCATCCATTAAATCTTATCATTGCTTTTCTTAGTATATGTACCTGTGCGTGATTTGAATATTTTTCAAAATATGTATTAAAGTTTATGGTTTTCTTTATTTTCCTCAATATTATTCTTCCAGGTGAATGTTTGATTCTTAAAGATACCTGTTCAATTGATGTGAACTGTCCAAAGATTGTTTGATTTTATACTACATTGTTAATCCAAAAAGAAAGTTTATGTTCCTCTTTTTAAAAATCACGAGCTGATTTACCCCCCCCCCCCCCTTCTTTTTTTTTTTAAATTTCTGAAAAGATCATGAATGTTGAGGCATTGTGCAAGTGCATTGTTTGTGAGTTCCATCTCAGGTTTTTGTGTTTATTTATAACAGTTGATTTTTGCAGATGTGGTTGACGTTTGTTGCATTTGATGACGAAAATTTATGAATGTAAATGCTACTTTTATATAGTATACAATATGTTTGCCACGGGAAATGTGAATGTTGAATCACAAAAATATTGTCCATATTTTTTAAACACGAATTGCTACTTCATATAAAAACACATTTTGTATATTTCTTTGTTATTCATTTAATGAAATCAGATAACAAGATGATCAAGTGTGTTCTGTTATTTTTATACTTTAGATTTATATAACTGAGGGGGGGGGGGGGGAGGGGGGATGAAATGCATCTAGGATACTATCACATTTTTTTTATTAAAATAAGTAAAGGTATTAACTGTGTAAGGTAGATTTCCTCCTCTTTCCTCCTCTGTTATTGAATCTGTTATCAGTTGAGCTTCCTGTACTTTTAAAATTGCCCTGCAATTAATAGGATTTTTATTAAATGAGTAAATAATCGCACGGTAAGTTACAAGAACAAATCCCTGGAGTTTTTTAAGCGATTGGAATGAATCATGAAGGGTAAAAGATTTAGTTTAAATTAACCAATTTATTCTGCGTGAAGGTGGGCCCTTTTTGTTGTATAAAACTTGTCTCCAGATACTGTTCTTCATTGCAACTAGTCTGCAGGGGAATTTTGTTGCTCAAGTATTCACAGGTATATTTAACCAATTTCTTTATATTAACCAGTAATTTATATTTTTTTTAGTATAGTCATAGTGTGTTTTTAAACAAAGTGCTTCATGGGAATATGACTATAACTAGCATTTTTCAAGGCATATACTGGGTATGTTTCAAATGCTTTAGAATATAAAACGTATGGAATCTAAAAAAAAATGAAGAATTGTTGTATTTTATTCAAATATGAGGAAATGATTATTTACGTTAAATTAATGAATTTTTATGTCAATAAAACGAGAGAAAACAATATACAATTTTCCGGATTTCAGCCTTCCGATCAATCTTGGGTTTATATGCTATCGAATCAAAAATGAAAGTAGACCTTTCATATAAATAAATTAACCTTCTGCGTTGCGGTTTGTAAACAATTTTAGGAGTGGTTATTCATCTGAGAAGTGGGAAGTATTTCGTTTTTAAGAATCGGAACATGGAACAACAAGATTTTACAGAGTAAGTGATGTGATATATAATTAGATAACGTCTCCATGACCTCAGCAGTATTTAACAATAATAACATGTTTAATATTTGATGTTGTACAATGATTTCTCAGTAATGAGATGCAGGTGTTCTATTATTCTCGGCATGGAAAGGGTCTAAGAGTGTCACATACAATTGATCATGCAAAACTGTGATTGTCTAATAATGTATCCAGGGCCTAATAAAGTTATGATGATGAGTATAATTAATAATACCTAAGGTTGCATCAAAATGATAAGTATAAGAATCGATACATCTAGATATTCTTGTTTTTCTTTTCTCTTCTTAAAGACTGAGAAAATGAGCACTGCATTCAAATTTACGTACCTGGTCAATGTACCCCTGTCAATCAACTAAATTGAGGCCCCAGATTGGTTGTCAGAAAATGATCGAGTGACATTTGTTTACTCGTCCTGACAGTGTGTATACCATGTCTAGCGCTCGGGACGATGGGGCAATTAACTTTTGTCTTTTGATGCATACCGTGTTGATAAATCGCCATCTATTAGCACTATAATAAAAAAAAATAATGAAGATATTTAAAAAGATGTGAATTAAAAATTTACTTAATGTAACCACACTAAACGCGCTGATCACCTATAGTCTGTCAAAATCACGTCGCGCCGATCATGCATCCATAAAAACGTCGTTTATTAATAAAGATGTTTGTGAATAATTGAGAATATATAGTTTTAAAAATTAAATCAAATAGTGCGTCCACGATTTATATCATTAGTTATCACATTTCTATGAGAAATTTCACGAGCCGAAACCGGAAGACAAACAAGTACAGACAACTCTGGTACATGCGCAGCTGGTAGTATTATTATGAACTTCAATGTAGCAGCTGAATGGAAAAGTTTTTTTTTTAAAAGCGTATGTTGCAATGTTGCATTAGTATTTGAGTACGGTGGGATGATCGTATAATGCACAAAGTGACAAAACATCAGGATATATTCTCAGTAAACCCCGTCAGACACTTGTTCAATCAAACAAAAGATTTTGCCCATGTCGCACGCAGTTATTCATGCATTTACATTCATTTCAACGATCGACAATTTGTTTTATAAGTACATATAAATACTATTTTTTTTTTAGATCCTCGGTAAAACTATGTTGAGAGCACTTTAATACCCCGTGTATATAGACATGTATACACAAGCGAGTGTGTTTCCCTCGGGGCTTCACACCTCTTTCAGTATACTATAGGCTCCATCCCCACCTGAACTTACCTGAGGTAAACCGACGGGTTAAAAACCTCAGCCTTTAAGAAGTGACCGATTAGATCTGCATACCTAATAACTATAGAGCTATACACATTCTATCCCAAGATATCCTATTATTGCATCACATTTTGCTTAATTATTCGATATACTGAATGAACACCTCAAGGTTCAAAAGATGTTCATTCAGTATATATCATGTATATAGTATGGAGATTTTTTTCTTTAAAATGCACTCTCTAGCTTGTAAGGTTGATGAATGCAGCTAACTAAAATATGTTGATTAAGTTTTCAGTATTTTAAAGCTAGGACATAAAAGTACCCAGATGCTATAATGTTGAAAAATTTTGCGAGATGATCCAAAAGAAAATATAAGTACCGCTAACTCACTGTGAATATTACTATAAAAGAAGGAAGGATGGGTAATCTAAACATCTGAGACAAAGTTTACATATAGGTTAGTCTTTTTTTATATGAATTAAAGAATGGATAAGTAATACATGTAGTTTGGAAGGAGTAGTTAATATTTTTTGGTCAAACTGCTATCATTTTTGGAAACAGTAGAATGTGGTAGCTAGCAATTCAATACCAAATTTGATGACTACAAAAGTGTAACAGTTATAAAAAATATGTTCAGTTGTTAATTCTAATAACTAGCTAGGTTGCATGCCATCATAAATGTACACCCAAATTGCTTTGACACTTCAGTAACAAATTACTTTAGAATCCTAATTAAACGCCAGGAATTAATATTTGCATTAATTCACAAGAAGATCCCCTTGCAGATTCTATAGTATAGTAGTATTCTATTAATTGATTGCAAAAAGTAAATATAATGAACTAAATTACTGTTAATGTACATATATAAGCTAAAAGAAACAACCAAATCGTCTTCTATGGGAATTTGAATCAAACAACATCATGATTATTTCGTGCAATTTGTGATTTTTCTTAGGTTGATGAAGGTTTCGACCATTCGATCAGGGCATCAGTTTCTACAGAGCTATGAATTCATTACAATCAATTTCCATAAGAAATAGAGGAAATATAATACTTAATTGATGGATGTAAATATTTCAGAATGGAACCTCCCCCTAGTCCAAAGCCAAGCTTCGTGAGGAACGTTAATCTGGCCGCCATGGATGTAGACTATCTATATCATCTAGCACTGGACACAAAAAACAATGACTTGAAAGATATGTTCAGGGATGTCAAGGCAAGTTATTAAAAATACTGTCGCATTATTAATGTATCAAAATGAATCTCATCTGTTTACACAGATTAATGAACATGTACATATATAATTTGATATTTGTACATGGCGTTATTTGTTTTCTTATAACTTGTAATTATTAAAGAGGCTGGATGGTCAACAATTTAAATTAATCATCAGATATATACGCAAAATTTTAGGATATGTTTTGTTTATACTATGTCCCGAGTTTTTGCTTCCACCACTTTTTGCTTGATATTTCGATAATCATAAATACCTTTGTGCTCAAACTATGTTCATCCACTAATATGAAAAATGTCCAGATTATCTGTTGTGAAACGCCCCCTCTACCGCTTCAGGTTTCAATACACATCCCAAAATAGAAAGTCTCCGGAGATTTTGCATTGCATCAGCCATTATTAAGCCCGGATGATAACGTTGAAAAATTGTGCGAGGTGTCCCGAGAACTTCCGAATGGAGAAAAGATGTAAACATTTCCCATTATAAATCTCCGTAATAAATTTGTTTTCGTTCCTGTGAACTTTTATGAGTGAAAAATGATAATTTGTCAATGAAGATATCTTGGATATTTTCCATTTTATCGATTTCAACAGCATTTCTTTCACAGGTATGTGTATTTTTATTAAAAATCATCAAAAAGTGGTGGAAGCAATAACTTGGGACAGACTATAGCTCTATTAAACTATTATTTAGTAAAGAAAAAATCCATGCATTTTACTTTTCAAATTTAGGTATTTCTCTATATTTTTAGCTAGGTCAGCCAAGTCACTCATGGCTATGATGTTCATGAAGCCGGCCCTCTATCAAAATTGTGAAATTCATGGCCCCTGGGTCAGGGGTTCAGACCCTAGGGTGGGGCCAATATGGCCATATAGTAAAATTGTATTGAATTTATAATATTTTCTTTTGTACTATCACAGCGCTGTCAGATAAAGTCATGCATTGTTATATAATGTTCATATGTCCTGATTTTTTCTTTTTGATTGAGACATGTAGCCATGATAGATGACTGCAGTTGGTTGATAGGCAGTTGGTTGATAGGCATAAACCTCAATTAAACAACATGTATGCAATTTAAATAGCCTAATCACTCTAAGTTATATGTAATCCAAAGTATTTGTTAAATAATAGCAATTACATCAGAGAGAGAGAGAGAGAGAGAGTTTTGCCGGGGTATGTAAAGTTTCTGTGCGAGGAGAGAAAGAGAGAGATTGATTATTTTATAACCTTCACTAGACTATGCACTTTCATTGGTCTTAAAAAAAACTGGTACATGCAATTTAATTTCATTTTGCATTAATGTATAAAAATGAAGCTTTTTTACATTACTCAAAACATTTGATTCCACACTACAATATGCATATTGTCTGAAATCATTAAATGGAAATTACAAGTGAATAATGATATATAGAGTATTTCTTGTTCTTTCAGTTTGTATGTTTTGGAGGATCACCTAGTCGTATGAAGGCGTTTGCATTTTACATGGTGAAACAGTTAAAGTATAAGATAACGGCTGGTCAGACTCTGGAGGACATTTCTAAAGGATCCGATCGTTATGTGTTGTACAAAGTGGGCCCCGTTCTCTCAGTTAGTGTAAGTATAGTCAAATAAACTGTTACATCTTGTAAATATAAACAAGATATTGTAAACCAAATTTTTTTGGCAACCACTTCATTTAAAGTGTATGAAAATAATCTACATAAATACATGTACATGCAAGATCAAAATTATTGTTGACTAGAATGTGGAGAGAAATATTCAGACAACATCAATCTTGCAAACATCATGAAACTTTTTCGCACGTGAATAAAAGTTGGTTTACAATTATCGGTAATTGGTTTAAAAGTTAAGTTGGGGTAATATATATTTACATTATTATTCAAATATTTAATGCAATAAATTGTATCTGATGTTTTGTATCAAAAATTTAATCTATCTACACTCTATAGATATATCCGTTAGTTTTTGCTCTATCGGATTTTCCCTGTCTCTTTTTGCAAAATATCGATCACTTTAACATTAACCATATCTTTGAACCTTATATATATAAAGAACCTGCAGGTCAGGTCATAAATAAAGATCAAAGGTCAAATTTTCTTCTAAGTGCATTTTTCATCAATGCATGGAGACACAGTGTTTCACAAAGAGATGTAATTTTCAGCATGGAATGGGTATCCCCTCCTTGTCCATCTTGATGCATGAAATCCTGAAGCTCCTGAATCTCGCAGGATGTGATCCTGGAGAGGTCATGTTCTTCAGGCTGGGAACCAGTGGAGGATTAGGTAGGAAGTGCACAGACATCCTCAAATTTACACTATTTGTAAACCAACTGTTCTTGGCATGCTTGAGAAAAATATGCAACAAACATTTCTCATTGTGTTAAGAACTTAATTTGTTGATCGAAGCTTTTAAATGTAGACTTGGTATCGCAGTTGCCTTTTTAAATCATTCAATTACTAGTCAATAGTGAAAGTTATCACAAGTGAAAGTTGTTGAACATTACATGTATTTACATGCTATAGTGAAACAATCATAGCCTCTTAAAATACTTGGGCCCTGTGAAATAAACAATGTTTACTTGCAAACATGAAGCATCTTAAAATATGATGAGGCATTTGCAGTTCATTTATGCCATGTTCAATGAAATTATTTAAAGTTATTAAATTTAAAGTATATATTTTTTTATTTTTGTACATGCAGGTCTGGAACCTGGAACAGTTGTTATATCAGAGGCAGCTGTAGATGGCATTCTACGCCCATATATGGAAGTGGTATGTAATGATTCTTACACTACACAGAATATTAGAAGTATAGATATTATTGATATATAATGTATTTTTTGTTAATAGAAATTTTGAGATGAGGGTTTTTATTAATTTTGTAGGCAACCCTAGGAATGATAATCCAGCACCCAGCATTTCTCTGTCCAGAGCTAAACAAGGAACTTCTTGAGGTGGCGAAATCTATTGGCTGTCAATCGGTTCTAGGGAAAACTATGTGTACATATGATTTCTATGAAGGTTTGTGCCATTAAATTTTGCAATAAATAAATAAGTAACCTTATTTAAAAATTTTGCAATGTAACAAGAGTAATATAATGGGTCATGGTTTGAAGAAAATTGCATAGAAGCATGTTAAATTTTTGTAAGAAAACTTAGCATATTGGAAAATGCAGAAATTGCATTATGCATTATAAATTACCTTGTAATTTTATTACACAGTCATGTTAAAGTCATTATTTTTACTCTACAGACGTAATAAAATGTTTTACAATGTATATTACAATACTTTCCGACTTTTATTCGCGTGAGAAATATTTTCACGAGGTTCGTGAGAGCCTCGTCGTCGTGAATATTTCTTGCCGCAAACCAGTCTTTGTCGTATTGTTGTTAGAACAATATACAAGTCTGGATAAGGCTTGGTCGTGAAAGTTAATTGTCGTGAACAAGTTTATCAAAAGAAGATCGTGAAATAAAGTCGCTGTGAATAAAAGTTGGTTTACAGTACATTCCTGAATCACATTGTTTTCTTCTTTATCTATTATCAGGACAGGCAAGGTTGGATGGAGCGTTCTGTGATTACACCGAGGAAGACAAGATGAATTTCCTTAAGCGAGCTTACACAAGGGGAATCGCAAACATTGAAATGGAGTCGCTCTGTTTTGCCGCAATGTGTCACAGAGCTGGCGTCAAAAGTACATCTTCTTTCATGGTTTATTCTACTAAATAAGAACATTATTAAAAAAAATCATATAAGTTATTATTCTGAAGATGATGATCGAAAGTTGAAGTTTTATAATATGAATAAGTTGAGTAAGGGGACTGTACATGGAAACTGAAAAACAAGTTGTTAAACTTAATAGCAGCTTTTATTCTCACTCTATTTCTTGTACCTTAGAATTGTGATATCATCTTGAATACTGTATCAACAGGTGCTGTTCTATGTGTGACCTTGCTGGATAGGTTACAGGGAGACCAGATCTCGACCCCTCACGACCTAATGGAGGAGTGGCAGTGCCGTCCACAGCGAATAATGGCCGAATTCATCAGGAAGAAGCTTGGCATTACCGATTAATTATTAACAAAATTAATAAGTCCTCTTTAAATACAGAAGGACATTGGGTTAGCCACCAAAAAGTGAGGAAGACAATCTTAAACATTTTGCTGACTCTGCATGGTTTTTCCAAAAAAAAAAAGGTTTTAAGATTTGTTTTTGTTATCAATAAGGAATTTTTGCAATATTCTATCTACATATCATCTGGCATTTATCATGGGTTTTTTTGGAGGGGTTGGGTAAATTAACTTTTCAAAAAAGCACACACAACTATCTCAACATCCAATATTAATACATGTAGTTTATCTGTCAGATTTTATGTTAGTTTTTATTTTGGAAGTTTATTGTTTTGTAGATTTGCAACTTTTAGTTGTATTTTTATTTAGGATTCTCTCCTAGCTACTTTATCAGGGTCACTGATATAGGGAACAATTTTTGAACAGTACCGTTTTTTGTATTTATATTTATACTTTTACTGACATCTCTGTTTACTTACATGTGTATGAAGCATTAAAATAAATCACAATCAAATATATGTAACCATAATCCATTACATGTATCTATAATGACATAAATGACACATATAACTGTGAATTCAGTGACCAATTATCTAGGATACGTTCTACAAAAGAACCAAAGTTATACGCTAAATTCAAAAATCTTTTATGGAATGATCCTTTTTGCACACAAATTCAATCTATTAAAATCGTGTATTTCTAACTACTTCAATCTTTATGAATACATTTTTCTTGTATTGATTTGAAATAGTTTAATTATAAGAGTCACAAGTTCTTTTGTTAAGTAATGTCATAGGACCATGAGATTAAGATTGGGAAGTTGTTTTTTTTTTTAAATGTCCATAATATATTAATATATTAAGTCCTGCTTACAGTTACTCAGTAATTTTGCCTACATATGAGAAAGAATATAGAGGTGATGATTTAGTCAAAGAAAGTGTGAAATAAATGTACAAAGCAATAGGATGTATTGGCACACGTAGTCCAAAATGTCAAATAGTACAGTAAAACACGGTTATAGGGAAAATGCTTATAATGAATTGACGCTTACAGCGAAGTGATTTTCATTCCCTGAGACTTTATTACATGTTGTAAACTTGGCGGATATAACAAATTACGTTTATAATGAGATAAAATCCCCCGTCTCGGCACTTCGTTATAAACAGGTTTTACTGTATTGGTTTTGGATAGTTTTACTTGTGGGTTTTCCACTAAGTAAATGGTAATAATGAGATTTTTTAACATACCAAGAAGGATGCACTTGTACATATATACTAACAGAGGAACATACATGCATTTATTTAAGGAATAAGGAACCATTCTTTGCATATTATGAGGTGATAATATTGGTCGGGGCCTGATCAAATCCAGTAAAGCCCGAAGGGCTTTATGATAGATTTGATCACGCCCTGACCGAAATTATCACCTCATAATGTGCAAAGAATGATTCCTTATTACTTATATTTATATAATTTTAAGCCATTGTACGATTAAATATTTAAATATAAATAAGCAAATCCCGCTGGCGCCTCAATTTGGCGTCATTTGAAGTTATGGGTTATTTAGTACAAAATTGATACGTAGTGTTATCACAGGCAAAGACACTGGAAAATGTAAATATTCTTTAATAGAATCGACATATTTTGTATTTAATTAAATAGCTAGAGCTTTTGGCTTAGCACAATTTGAAAACAAAGACTTTATGATCAAATGGTTTATCACTAGTAATTAAACCAGGGCTTTGTATCATAATGTCATTTTTAGTTGTTTTTTTTTTATAGCAGCATACTGCCACTGATACAGATATAATAGCATTGCCAGCATTTTACAGAATACATAGGCATTTATATTGCTTTCTTTATTTCCAAAACGTGACATTGTGATGTAAACTTTTTTTTTGAATTAAGTCTACCGGTGTCCAAAATATAAAAAAAATGGTAAATTTTTGGCAAATTTGCCTTTTGATACTGTATATACATGTTCATTTGCCTCTTTTTTGCCAAATACTGGATGCAAACATTTAGATATTCCATTTTTATTGTGTGCAATACATGTATATCAAAATTCTATTATAGTACTTTTAAAAATTTGTTTACTTGTTTTAGTACATGTACCTGCTTGTAATTTTTTTGTACAAATTGGAGATTAAAGTGAATTACCGGTACCTTTTTCCAGAACTCATTTCATATACTGGTGCATGAAAATATCTGAATAATGCTATATTTATCAATAATTAAGTTGTTTCATAGATTTGACAAAATGTATAAATTTTATAGAAATAATTACAACTGGATAGTTCAGAAAGTTGGTTTGTTTTATAACTGAACTGGTAGAAGTACATTGTTCAAGAGCTGATCCTTTGTAGTATATCTGACACAATTTTGTTTGTTTATTGTTGTACTGTTGTAAAATTTATTAATTGTTTTACAAATGGAATAGGAATTCCAATACATACACATATGTTAAAGATTCAATGTAAATTGAAATCCATTTATTTATATTTATATTTTTTTGTTACCCAACTTACTTTCCCATTCTGTTGTGTGTCTTTATTATGTTTTAATGTGTGCCATATAATTTACAGTCACCTATTTTTGTTGTTGTAATTTATTTTTTCATCTAATATTTTTCAATTTTTTGTTTCTTTGTTCAGTTAGCCTACTGTTGTCTGTAGTAAATGAATAAAGTAACGAAGCAGTGTATGCAAATGTCAGAGTTAAATTTCAGTTAATTTAATGTTGTTTGACAGTGTATTTGTTTTCACGATTCTCCATCAATTAAAGTTGAATTGTGACACAAAACACATGAACACCTTTATTAGATATTGATGACATTTTATCATTATAAATTGATAAGAATATAATTTATATGTGCATGTATTTAAAAAAAAAAAGATTTCACATTCATTTGATAATTTCATCCAACTTCATAGCATATTACTGTATGAATGGCAAAAATTTTATGAGTTGCTGCTACATGTATTTTCACTGTTGGACAGGATTAAATATGAATCTAGATATATGTATTACAGTAGCAAGGCAAACAGGTTATTGTGTCAGGTATACACAGTCAAAACATCTCATGGAGAGCCCAACACACCTAACTCATACTCCCTTTGATGATTTACTATAGTTCAGATTAAAAAATGTATTTATGCATAAGTCAAGTTCAAATACTATAGTATTAATTTATTGTTTACAATTTCATGGCTTTATCAAGTGCTTTTTTCTACATTTTAAAATGTGCTTTTTATCCTGCTTACAAGATGAAATAAAGACTATGGAATGTTATGTGTAAACAGACTTTAATTTTTTACATTTGAGTTCTTTTGAACCATGGATGGAAAATAAATATGTGTTACGTGTATCACTTGGATACAGTGTTACCTGAAAAAAGTATATGAGGATCTCACACTAGGATCCCTTTATTGACTAAGACAGTCAGTGTCTGTTTTTTTTATGCCGAATGAACATAAGGACGTACTAGTACCGTATTTCTGTCGTATTTCAGAGAAAACAGTGTTTTATGAAACCATTAGCGTAAAGTTAAACAGATGTTACTTAAACATTTTACGTTCCTTTATAGTTTCGACTAACCAAGATGTTTATGCTTGTATTTTTTTTTTCTAATTTATTTTGCGCGTAAAGCAGGCAAAGCAAAACGCTTGATGGGAATGAAAAATGTCACTTATTGAGTAAATGAAAAAAGGTATAAAAAGAAATAGTTTATGAAAAAATTCATCGTAAAGTTCAACAGATGCTACTTATACATTTTAGTTTTTAGCTCACCTGAGCTGAAGAGCTGAAGCTCAAGTGAGCTTTTTTGATTACTTTTTGTCCGGCATCCGTCTGTCTGTCTGTCCATCTGTCTGTCCGTAAACTTTTTACATTTTCGACTTCTTCTCCAGAACCACTGTGCCGATTTCAACCAAACTTGGCAGAAAGCATCCTTAGGTGAAGGGGATTCAAGTTTGTTAAAATGAAGGGGCATGCCCTCTTTCAAGGGGAGATAATTAAAAATCATTGAAAATTTGTTGGTATTTTCAAAAATCGTTTTCTCAAAAACCATTTGGCCAGAAAAGCTGAAACTTGTGTGGAAGCATTCTCAGGTAGTGCGGATCCAAGTTTGTTCAAATCATGATACCCAGGGGGTAGGGTGGGGCCACAATGGGGGGTCGAATTTTTACATAGGAATATATAGAGTAAATCTTTAAAAATCTTCTTCTCTAAAACTGATCAGCCAGAAAAGCTGTGACATGTGTGGGAGCATCCTCAGGTAATGTAGATTCAAGTTTGTACAAAACAGGCCCAACCCTACTCCTGAAGATTATGATTTTGACAAATTTTAATATACACTATCAGGACGGGGCGGGTGGGGGGGGGGGGGGGGTTCCAATTGTACAAAGGAAAACATTTCAATTATCCACAAAAACTCAAATGTTATTATATATGGTTTTACTTTTATGCAAGCATTTTGTAAACAGATAGCCATGCTATGACCTTGAATTAATATCATTACATATTGGTCACTATGATACTTATGTATACTTTTATATATGACAATCTAATATTGCACGCAAGTGATGCGTCATATTAAGGCGGGATACCTAAAGACTGCATCCCAATACTCTTTGTCATAAATGAGGTTAATTAATTCTGGCACAGTAAAATACAAACTGAAAATATATAAACAAATTGTCAACAAATTGTCATATTTGGCGATCCTGTGTCTGTAATGAATGCCCTCATACTGCAAGTTAGTCTTGTAATGCTTGTTCCATCTATTTAACCTTTGTAACCTTAAAGCCATGTATGAATGGATGTATTATGAGTAAGCGATGCATCATACCCAGGTGGGGGACTCAAACCCCGCATCACAATATTCTTTCTGACAGTTTTGACAGTTTTGTTACTTTGTTTAGAAATAAAATTTAACTCTGGAATTTTGACACTAAATGTTCACTCATGATCATTATAGATGGGCCGGACTGGTCAGAACTGTCAATCATAAGTAAAATGTTATATATACTCATGTAAATTGATGTTAGATAGATTCTTTGATTTGAGTTGCTTTTAATGGTTGTATTATCTACTATACGATCACGCTGATTAATAAACTACTTGGTAACTAACAATTGGACTTGCTGATCATACTGAGGAAAGGCTTACACAAACTTTCTTGGTGCCGTGACCAGGATTAAGCGAAGTCAAAGAAAATAAGGTAAGAACCATTTCTATATGTCTCTTGTAACTATCTCGAAGTAAGCAACTTTGTCTAAGCAACCAATATGGCAACAGGTGATGGGTTTGATAAAAAAGAATTTAAAAATCAAATGGAGCAATTAGAAGAACAATTCGCGGGTTTGGGTCAGAGTAAAGAAAATGTTAAACAAAATACTTTTGAAACATATCATGACGCTAGGTTGTATGAAACTCGTGAACCTCGACACCGAGTCCCAAATCAGGATGATGATAAAGATTTTTTCATTGGTCAAGTTAAAGCTATGACAGCCGCACTCTCAGTGCCCCTATCTTCTGTGATAACTCCTTTTGAAGGAGATGCTAAAAAATTTAAACAATGGATAAAAGAAGTTGAAAAGTACAGTGTTATGTCTGGGAAACAAGGTCATGAGATCCCCATGCTTGCATACATAACGAGTAAGGGTTCAGTGGGGGATTATATTAAAAGGTATTTAGATGAAACAGATGCGTCTGAAGAAATCCCATCTTGGAACGATCTCAAAGAATCCCTTAAAAATAGATTTGCAGAAATAACAGATCCCCAACACGCGTTAGCAGTAATGCGTAGGACTCGACAAAATTCAAATGAAAGTGTTCAGTTGTTCGCTGAGAGACTATTACAAATCGCGGAAGACGCATACAGTAAAGACAGACTAAAAGATCCTTTGGTACAACAACAGTTAGTAGATATCTTTTGTGACGGGTTGACATTCGACTACCTCAGAATGAAAATTTTGCGAGAAAACCCTAAAGATTTAGAATCCGCAATTCAAATAGCAATGCGAGAACAAAACCTGAGACAGAGGCTTACGATAAGAGGGTCAAATATGACAGAAATTGTTCAAAGTAATGACAACGGACGAACTCTTTCAAATTTTGATACTACTCTTCCCTTATTAAAGGATAGAGCAGATAATTTTACCTCAATAGAAACAAGGCATGTAGAACCAATGGAAATTGACCATGCGCGAAATAGTAGGTGTTTTAAATGTAAACAAACGGGTCATAGGGCTCGATTTTGTTCTCAAAATAAACCCCAAATCAGGTCCCGTCCTCAAATGAATAAACGACTCGGTCAAAACAAACCCGTACATAATATAGAGCAGAATCCCCGGTCACCTGTGGAATGTTGGAATTGTGGTAAAGTAGGTCATGTACGTGCAGATTGTTGGAGCTCGCGTATGTATCAGAGAACGCAGCAAAATCGGGGCAGATCATCAAATCGCCAAGGCCGAACATATGATTTTAGAAACCGAATAAATGAGGGACCATCTCAAAATTTTAAACCGCGCTCTTCTGTTAATAAACAAAAACAGGAAAACTAAAACGTTCTTCCTTCGTTGAAGCCCGAAGAAAGAACTTTAAACAAAGACCTACCTATGAAATTAATTTTACTAACAACCCCAGTAGCTGTTTATTAAAAATAGGTAAAAATAAATTCAGGGCTTTGGTAGATACAGGTGCAGCCGTATCTCTAATTAGTAAGAAAATGTATGATAATTTATTTCACCGCCCAAAGTTGTTTATAAATGACATCCCCTCTCTACAAGCAGCAAATGGTAATTCTTTAATTGCGATAGGGTATGTAAATATTTCCTTTAAGATTTCAGGATTAACTTTAGACCACAAACTTTATGTGACAAAGGGACTCAACCGAAACATGATTCTCGGTCGTGATTGGCTCAAGAAAAACAATGTTCGTTTATACTTTGATCTTGGACTCATGCGTATTGATGGCAAAGTATACGCGGAACTTAAAGAAGATTTACACATCTCAACTATTGTAAGAACACCTAAGAAACTTATTATGAGGCCAAACACGGTGACAGTATTCTATGGAAAAATAAATAACAATTTCTCTCTGGAAGAAAGTGACTTAGTTGAAGTGAACAGCATAGACAATAACTGCATTATGGAAGATCCAGGACTATATTTAAAAGACACTGTTTGTAAAGTTCGAAAGGATAAGAAACTTCCAATGATCTTCGTTAACCAAACTAACAAAAATTATAAAATCCCGAGAGGCTACATCGTAGGACGCGTTACTGCATTAAAACAGAAGGAAATCTCAGAAATACAGACTACTCCAGACACAAAAGAAGAGATTGATGTACCTAAAAGATTCGAACACCCAATCAAAAGACTTGTGAGCAAAAACAATGATTTATTTGCAAAGAAAGACAGTGATCTTGGAGTAACTGATACTGTTAAAATGAAGATAGAAACTGGAGACCATCACCCAATAAAGAATAGACCCTACCGTGTACCCTTAAATAAAAAACAGATAATCGACAAGGCCATACCGGAAATGATGGACGCAAAGATTATTGAGAGATCACAATCACCGTGGTCATTTCCCTTAGTAGTTGTGAAGAAAAAAGACGGATCAGACCGGATGTGCGTTGACTTTAGAAGTTTAAATAAGATAGTGAAACCAGTCTCATTCCCGCTACCGTTGATTGATGACATCCTATGTTTACTAGGTAAGGCAAAATATTTTACTGCATTAGATTTAAAGAGTGGATATTGGCAAGTGAAATTAGAAGATTCAAGTAAAGAAAAAACGGCCTTTGCATGTCACAAAGGACTATTCCAATTCAACCGGATGCCATTTGGGTTGAGTAATGCACCGGCAGTCTTTCAAGAGCTGATGAACATAGTTCTTCAAGGACAAGAGGAGTTTGCCATCGCATACCTGGATGACATTCTTATATTCTCAGAGACACCGGAAGATCATCTTCGTCATATTCAAGACGTTTTTAATCGCCTAAGAAAGCATGGACTAAAATTAAAACTTAAGAAGTGTAGTTTCTTCAAGGAACAGACTGAATATCTTGGTTTCATCATCAATGAACATGGCGTTACACCGGATCCAAAGAAAGTCGAAGCTATAAGAAAGTTACCTGCGCCCACTACAGTCCGAGAGGTTCGTGGCTTTATAGGTATGTGTAGTTATTACAAAAGATTCATACCAAACTTCTCAAAGATTGCAGAACCATTGATTGACTTAACCAGAAAGTATTCAAGGTTTAAGTGGACACCATATTGCCAAAAAGCATTTGACTTTATTAAAGAAAGTTTAACGGTAGTGCCTTTGCTAGCATATCCAGATACTAATAAGCCGTATATCTTGTACACCGATGCCAGCGACAGTTGTATTGGAGCGTGCCTCACCCAAAGAACAGATGAAGGAGACGATAAGCCAATATATTACTTATCCCATAAGCTGAGTAAAACTCAAGAAAAATGGTCAACCATAGAAAAGGAAGCATTTGCCATCCACTACGCCCTTCAGAAGTTAGACCATTACTTACATGGTGCTCAGTTTACTATAAGAACGGACCATAAGCCGCTAAAATATATCTTAGAATCTCCAATGCAGAATAAGAAAATTCAACTATGGGCATTAAGTATCGCAGGATATAACTGTAAGGTAGAGTACATAGAAGGAAGATTTAATTGTTGTGCAGATCTTTTATCCAGATTACCTACAGTCAATTCTGAGTGTGAAGAGGATGAGCAGTCAGAGCATGATGAACCAGATGTTAAAGACAATTTCTTTGAAGTTAACGTACTTAACTCAAATGCCATTTCCCCTAAGAGATTGGTCAAATGTGAGGTTAAGCAACACGACGAATTGATCAAACCCTTTATTGATCTACCAGCAGAAATCAACATCAAAGAAAGTCAACAACACGATGATCAGGTCAAGAAACTGAAGAATCGGTTAAATAAGGGAACAGCAACGGTAACCGAAGAAAAGAAGTTTCTGGAAATTGATGGTTTGATGTACTATCTTTCAGATGGAGACTCTGAAGGCCCAAGACTTCGACTGTATGTACCACGTGAGTTAGAACTTTTAGTAGTGCAGCAGTATCATGACGGACTTGGACATATGGGAGTAGACAAAACATATGACGTAATAAGACAAAAGTACTACATACCAAATTTATACAAAAGGTTATATTCCTATGTAGAAGGATGTGTAGTATGCCAGACGAGGAGCAATAAGAAAAATCAGCCTCCACTTCAAGAGACAGATATACCACCTTTTCCAATGGCTAAGGTAGGACTTGATTTATCAGGACCATATCCAACATCCTTGTCAGGAAACAAGTACATAGTCTCTTTTATTGACATTTACTCTGGTTGGCCAGAAGCCTTCCCAGTTCCCGACAAGTCAGCTGACAACATAGTACATCTTATCTTAGAAGAAATATATCCAAGATATGGCTGTCCTCTTCAAATTCTCACAGATAACGGAACAGAAAATGTGAACAAGAAAGTGGAAGAAACCTTAAAAGAATTGAACATCAACCACATCAAAACATCTTATTACAGCCCTCAAGGTAATGGTAAAGTAGAAAGGTTTCATAGAACTCTTCATGACGTGATGGCTAAGAAAATAACAGACAACGCTCAAACATGGGATATTCATCTCAATCAGACATTGGCAGCCATTCGATTCCATCCTAATGATTCATCCAAGTTTTCTCCATATTACCTCATGTACAACAGAGATGTCGTATTACCCCTTGATACGTTAATGAAACCTCGAAGGAGATATGCAGGAGAAGACCAACACAAGATTGCTCTTCAAGAACAACACAAAGCTTTCATGCTAGTACATCGCAATATGAAGGAAGCCAAAAAGAAACAGAAAGCTCAGGCCGATAAGAAAAGCAAAGACGAAGATTTTAAGGTAGGTGACCCTGTCTACCTAAAGAACAACAGAAGACAAAATAAGTTAGATAAAAAGTGGCTACCATTTTACCGAATCATAGAGCAGAAAGGACCAGTTAGTTTCGTGGTGAGAGATCAATTGACTGGATTAACCACCAAATGCCATGCACGACAATTAAGATTGGCAGACATTTCGCATTGGCCCCTTTCACAAACTACTGAAGATGGTGGAAGAACTCTAAGAAAAACTAACTATGTGGTGCCACCAGAAGATCAATCGGCATCGGACAATGAAGACATGCAACCAGAACCATTAGAAAGAGCTATACAGTCCAAACAATGGGAAAGAGAAGGATCCTCAGACGAAGAGGATATTCCCCTAGCAGAACTTCAAAGACGTATAAGAGCTAAGAAAATCATGGATGATCAACAGTACAAAACCGAGAGTGATCAGATCGTAGATTCGGAATCGGATGAGACCCCTGAGTCAAAACAATTTGATGAAAATAGTGGTCAAGACTATGAAATACCCTTAGATAACACAAATGTATACTTAAATGAAGATATGGAAATAGATGAAATAGTCCCTAAAGTAGGTCTAGGCTTCAAACCAATCCCTAAACCGCGTAAATCAATCCCTAAACCCCGTAAGAAAAATAGCAAACAAAAGTATGCTGAAGATTGTTTGGCTATTATGAAGCAACTAGTCAAAGTAGTAGGATAAATAGGTTACTTTAATGTAGATGTAAATAATCTTAAATAAGCTTAGCTTTGTATATATTGCACGCTTTTAAAAAGGTATGACAGGATGACCCCCTGTGACATTAAAATAGATATTGAGATACGCCGACTAGCAAACGCGGACATTCTAGTAGTACCTCTGTAATTTGTATACTAGTATGCGGAGTGGAAGAGATTAAAAATATACTCGAAATACATGAGACAGCGTTTAAGTAAAGAAACTAAAAGACTGATTTTTGTAAGTGAATTAATATTATTGGTAAAAACAATCAAATATTGCGATCGACATTTTGAGTATGGGACAAGGTTGGTCGGGTTTCATGGTTCATTATCATACGTAATATTAAAATCAAGAAAGTAATTTCAAAATTCAAGGAAATTAAGATTTCTGACAAATTAAAAGATATTAAGGTTTTCCCTATGAATACACTTATGGCGGAATTGCCAGTCACTAATCTGCAACCCATGGAATTATTATCTTGGGTGGGAAGTCCCTGGTTTAATGTGTGTTTAACTTTGGCACTAACAATAACGATATGACTTTGTATTAAGAAACGCAAAACTATTAAAAAGTGGGGAGGTATATGCTGTGGTGGTTGCTGGTCAGGTTGTCGAAAAAGGGGTAGTGACGGAGATAAGAAAGGTTCTTCCAAGGACAATGCATTTTGTTGTGTGAATCCAGAGAAATGGACCTCTAGTGATACCATTGAACTTAAACCAATCTCGAAAAGCATTAGGATCCAAGAGAAACCCAGACGGAGCGAAACACTCGAAACTTGCAAAATGACCAGTAGTACGGGCACAATTTCGACCAAACTCGCACAACAATTACTTAGAGAGAAGAAAAATGAAGAATCTCCATGGGCCAAATATTATAGACCGGACCCAGAGCTGGCACGTTAATACCTGGAAGAGAAGGCCGCGATGTCTACGCAACAGAGGAACGCAGGAGATGTTCCGCGAGAAGCCGCCTCGCTATCCGCGCCAACCCTCTATCCACGGGTGCCGATGATGTATAAATGATTAAGCTGCAGCCGTGAAGAAGTTGTGTATTCCTTATAAAGGAATTGTGAAATTTTGTGAAATTATTAATGCAAAATGTGTAAAAAGTGCTAAATTTTTCGTATTCGCTCTGGAGAACTACAGGAAGAAACCGATGAACTCCGAACCTATGAAGCTAGTACATTAACTCCACCCCTTAGAAGGAAGAGATCGATATTTTGTGAACTTAAAAGCATGTCTTAACTATGTATATATATGTGACATTAAGCTTAACCATACTTAGTATTACTTTGATGATGAATTACGATTATCTTCAATTATGATTATTTCATCCTGGTCATTATTGTCATACTTTATTCATTATCGTTTTCATGATTGTTATGCAATATAATCAAACTATATGATTTTATGTATACATCCTGGTTATAGATTTGTTTTTGTATATGAATGATGTTCCAAGCTGGAGGTGGAAACATGTCACTTGTTACTATCTCTTAACATAGATGTTCTGACTGGTATGTCACTAGGAAGTTCATCTGACCAAGGGGAGATCAAGGACGCTTTCCTATTCCGGGCGCCAGACACGAGAAATCTCCCTTCGGGATATTTCTTTTGTTTGGGGGACGTATGTAAACAGATAGCCATGCTATGACCTTGAATTAATATCATTACATATTGGTCACTATGATACTTATGTATACTTTTATATATGACAATCTAATATTGCACGCAAGTGATGCGTCATATTAAGGCGGGATACCTAAAGACTGCATCCCAATACTCTTTGTCATAAATGAGGTTAATTAATTCTGGCACAGTAAAATACAAACTGAAAATATATAAACAAATTGTCAACAAATTGTCATATTTGGCGATCCTGTGTCTGTAATGAATGCCCTCATACTGCAAGTTAGTCTTGTAATGCTTGTTCCATCTATTTAACCTTTGTAACCTTAAAGCCATGTATGAATGGATGTATTATGAGTAAGCGATGCATCATACCCAGGTGGGGGACTCAAACCCCGCATCACAATATTCTTTCTGACAGTTTTGACAGTTTTGTTACTTTGTTTAGAAATAAAATTTAACTCTGGAATTTTGACACTAAATGTTCACTCATGATCATTATAGATGGGCCGGACTGGTCAGAACTGTCAATCATAAGTAAAATGTTATATATACTCATGTAAATTGATGTTAGATAGATTCTTTGATTTGAGTTGCTTTTAATGGTTGTATTATCTACTATACGATCACGCTGATTAATAAACTACTTGGTAACTAACAATTGGACTTGCTGATCATACTGAGGAAAGGCTTACAATTTTGACATATTGTTGATTCTTTAAAATTGTTTAGACTCTGGCCGTTGGACAATTATTGGGCCTCACAAGGGATTGAAAGTTTGATGTAGGTTTATAATCCATATATAGACAGTTGTTTAAGTCTGATCATCTCGAGAACTGCAATGGTGAATGCTCAATAATTAATATAACTGTAAAATCATCCTGTTACAAAGGGGGTCAATGATAAACATAAAAATAATGCAGGGGAGTTTTTTTTTATGCAGGATCTATTGTACGACATTGTTAAGATATTTTGTAAATGACTCCATAAAGCTGATTAACTTATGGCTAATGTTTTCTCAGGTGAGCGATGTGGCCCATGGGCCTCTTGTTTAGCCCCTCTTCGATTTAATTCATAAATACATCATTCGGTTTCTCAGTCTCATATAGAGTGTGTAGACATTCAAGTAAACTTGCTCGATCAAGTCTATGTTTAATTATCAATGCTTTCTTTGATGCCAAACATAGAACTGATGTATACACATCCACGTTTGATAATATTCAGAAATTCAAAGTTTTGTGAAACACAATAAAATGCCAGAAATCGATACAAACATTTTATTAATTACTTAAATAGTTTCCCTGCCGTACTATAATTTTGTAACTAAGGAAAAAAATCCACCTACAAAAAGAAATATTTCTATCGTCAAGTGTCGTATGGTTTAGAGCGATAAATCATCTCAACGGAACAAAATACATATAATAACAAAGACCCCCCCCCCAAAAAAAAAATCATCAATCTTTTGCTAGATTATCTAATGCATTAACGGTTATCATCTTATACATATATGTTCTTTGGAAGGGATTATGTGCATAGATTAATTAAGGAATATCTAAATGTTCTCATGGGATAATGGATTTTTAAAAAAAGACAAATCGTCTTAAATGTTGACCTTTGGTAACTATTTAACGTTGATGCAATTATATGTTTCAAATGCGTGCTATATTCGAACGTATTGTGAAAATATGCTGCAAAATTTACATTAATATTTTTAGCTTGATTATGATGAAATAATCAAATGGCTAATGTGGATCACAGTAATGAAATAAACCCGTTAATATTCGATTATATCTACAAAATCTAGAGTTTCAATCCTAATAACTCAATGCTGATGTAAAATCTTTATTTTGATCAGATAATATAAATATTTTTTCAAAGGTATACATAGCAGGCATGTAGAGAATTGATTTTCTATAGAAGACATACTAGTTCTAACAAAAAGAGGCCAAATGGGACTTACTTCATGCTAGCTTTAGTCTTTCTCCCTGTTCAGTTTTACAAAAAAAAAAAAATCAAACTTATTTTTGTTGCAGAATAATTATTGGCTACATATAAATTGTGACCATTTCATTTTCATCCCCCAAAACACGAAAATTGGGATGCGCGGATCTAAGGGGGGGGGGGGTCAGGTGTCAAAATTAAAATTTCTTTAAATTACTTTATAAATTTACTAAAAATATGCCTGAACACCCCCCCCTCCCCCGAAACCTCAAATAACCGTCGGACCCCCCCCCCCCGGGAAAAAAAAATTCTGGATCCGCGCATGATTCTTATTACAAGTTTGATTCCATATTACCTATATATGGATTCCCGTTTGTATCCCTCCCCCATTCTGATCCCCATTAGGCATGACATTAAAACATCGTCGCAAGCCACGGGTTTTGTGTCCATTCTATTTCCACAAAATTTTGGAAATAGAATGGACACAAAACCCGGGGCTTGCGACGATGGGCTATAAAAGAACTACAACTTTTCTATTGCTGTCATATAAAGACGAATTATTATCCCTTATATTTTTTATTTTGAAAAAAGAGAGTATAAAAATTGTACCCCCATTTTAATGAACTGACCTTTAAGTATGAACATTCTGTATACAAGCTTCAATTTAGAGCTTCTGTAAGTTAATTTTCAATTAATTTAATTAATATCCCCCATTTACGATACATGTTTTTAATATTACAACGATATGGTCCACTGGGAGTTAAGAAACGAACGGTAGTGTAAGAAAGGAAGCTTACGCACAAATTCGCACATTTAGCTTTAAATTATTTAACGTTAGCGCTTATAATTAAATACGTATCAATTTCTTATCGGGCTGTTTTTTGTTATCGATAATTGTCAATTTCAGTTTTTAAAGGGACTTGGACACGATTTGAGCTCAATTTTTTACAAAATTTATTTTTTCATTTTTAATATCTAGAATGGTCCACATGGATGTTTTTAATGCTTTGTCAAAATTTGAAAGTCAAATATCGAGTTACAAGCGAGTTACAGAGGTTAAAATTCTTTGTTTTGTAAACAAAGCTCGAGTCCTGTTATTGTTTACATATGTCTTGTAATGGTAAAAGTTTCAATGTAATGTTGCTTTTTGTTGTTGATAAAATTATTTATGAACACATTCAATGAGTTTATCTTGTTTCCCCATGTGATTTTGTCAAAGAAATGGTAATTTCTTTACTTTACATTATTTGTAAAACAAATATAAGACTCGAGCTTTGTTTACATAACAACGACTTCTTTCCTCTGTATCTCGCTTGTAACATGACTTCTAACATTCAAATTTTGGAAAATCATTCAAAATACACGAGTAAACTATTTTATACATAAAAAACAAAAATAAAAAATTTTCATCTGAAATCGTGTCTAGGTCCCTTTAAGTGCTATGTGAAAAATAAAACTACTACCGGTATAAATGAGGCACCGTTTTAATATTTTTAAGTATTTGATGTTATCAAAAAATAAATTGTTGATATTAATATTTCGTATCTGAGTCATGAATACGGAATTCACTGAGATCACTTGCTGATATTCTACTACATCTGACCAGTGATTAGACTTCGAATCATTGATATCAAAAAATAATTTTCTGATATCAGAAAATCTATATTTTGATATCAAAGTTGATTAAAAGTTGATTATCAAAGTATAAAAGTTGATTTATTGATATATAAAGTTGTAGAATATCAAGTTATTGATATTCGAAAACAATTTTCTGATATCCGAATCAGAAAACGATTTTCAAAATAATTTCTGATATCAGAAAATATAATTTTTGAGATAAAAAAATCAATTCATATTATCGGAGAATACCTAAAAATATTAAAACGGTGTCTCATAGGTACATGGCACCTTGATATTGCGCTGTTACATGAACTCGAAACATTGTAGGTACGGATTACTATTTCGTTTTGATCTCGAATTTCCTCGAATAATTCATGCTGCACAAATCGGTGTGGTCCAAAAGTGTTTCAGAGACTAGGAATGCACAATGAAGACTGTTTTAATGGTTGCAGAAAAGCCTTCTCTGGCTCAATCGATAGCGAAGATATTGTCAGGTGGACAAATGAACTCTAGAAAAGGTTCTAACGGGGCTTGTTCCATCCATGAATATAAGGGAAAGTTCCCTCCCACCGGAGAATCAGTTTCATACAAAATGACATCAGTTTGCGGACACGTCTTTGGTTTGGACTTCACTGGAAAGTACAACAGCTGGGACAGAGTTGATCCAGTATGTACCATTGTAGATACAAATCTAATAATACATGTACATGTACATGACATAATTAGAGTATGTTTTATTTAAGTGTTTGTATTTTATAGTTTTTATGCATTTATTCTTCATTTTGTAGGTCGAGTTGTTCACTGCACCAACTCTGAAGAAAGAAGCAACAGAGAAGCTACGCATGCCAAATTTCTTGGAGAAAGAGGTAGACATATGCAAAGTATTTAGCATTTATGAAAAGCTTATTAAAAATTATTTTTTTATATATATCTTGAATATATAATGTCAATGACATTATATATTCAAGATATATATAAAAAAATGACATTGTCATTATAAAAAACAGTGATATGGAAAGAACAGGAGCATATATAAGGCGTCAAATGTCCTCCACTTGAAAATGAAAGATGGTGAAATCATGATGCAAATTAAATTAATTAGTTGTTCGTCTGTCTTGTAAAGTGTAAACTTATGATCATATCACATAATATACACATGTTTGTCAGCTGGGCTGTCAAAAAATAATGGCAAGAGGAGGCTTCTCACGATTTTACATGGATGTTTTATTCTTCATGTTTAGTTAGGAATCTACACCTAAGTAAAATTTACTGATCAAGTTTTAAGAATCCCATTTGAGGTACAATATTGCTATATAACTAACATTTATGTTCAAGGCAAGGGGGGTGGACTACTTGGTCTTGTGGCTGGATTGTGACAAGGAAGGGGAGAACATCTGCTTTGAAGTGATTGACTGTGCAAAACCAAGCATGAATCGATTTTCAGATGAGGTAATTATGGAAATTAAACTATTACTTTTAGATTATGATTACTGTATACATTCATCATGTTCATGTACCTGGTAGTATGATTATTGCAAAGATTGTCATAGTAAATTTCAGTGACACATGATTTTGATAAATCCCAGTCCCCTTATAACCTAAGGAAGTTGATATAGTAAAGTCTGTTAACAGTTTTTCTCTTTGAAGAGCACAAATTAAATCTGTGAGCCCAGAATGAGAATTAATGTATACAGTCAAACTTCGTTATCTCGAACTAGATGGGACTGTTTAAAAACTTTGAGATATCCGTGTATTCAAGATATCGAGGGTAAAATACTTCAAATATAAGTGGTTGGGACTTACAAATCACTTTGATATAACCATTGTATTTGAGATATCATTGTTCGAGATATTGAAGTTCATTACAACTGTATTTTCTCTGTAGTGTGTGTATAGAGCCAAGTTTAGTGCAATCACCGACAAAGACATTAAGAGCGCTATGACAAAGCTGATCGCTCCAAACAAAAACGAGGCTTTATCGGTGGACGCCAGACAGGAGCTGGACCTGAGAATCGGATGTGCCTTTACTCGCTTCCAGACAAAATTTTTCCAGGTAAGCACAAGGAAAGGTGATAATAAGCACATGTACTGTGTTTAAACTTTTATTAGCAGTGACTTTAATTTGTGATTTGCTAAATTGGCGGAGACTAATTTTGGTTTGGAATGTCAGTCTATGTAGAGTGTTTAAAACTCTAACATATTAGAGAAACCTTAAATGACTGGTTTGAGGCGAGAAATATTCTTGCAAACCTTACAAAATTTTCTTTCACATAGACAATACATGTAGTTGGTTAACAGTATGTGTTTAATTTGGCCTGAGAGATAATGATGCCCTGCCAATGAATATTAATTTAAAATACATATACTGTTACCATTGAACTTAATTGCTCTAAATAGAAAGTACTGGTTTTAAAATTGGAGAAACCGTTCTTCATCATAATATTTACTTTCAAAAAGAGTTGGTCCTTTACAAATCAAAATGCTGATCAGATTTGTGACAGACTGTCAACCAAACTTCACAGATCTTTTATGAACTTTAACAATCCCACATATTGTTTTCAGGGAAAGTATGGTGATTTGGACAGTACTCTGATTTCCTACGGTCCCTGTCAGACCCCCACCTTGGGATTATGTGTGGACAGGCATGATAAAATACAGTCCTTCAAACCGGAACCATACTGGGTCATTCAAGTCAAGGCAAGCACCTGCTAATTACATGTGTATTCAAAGAATATGTATCCTCTGCAGTATTCTGTTTGTCTGTCATATAGCGTAATTCATTAAATCTGATGCATTCATACAAATGTAACATCTTTTCAGCATTGTGAAATAAAAACTGACTTCACTATAAGCAGTAAATCATTATAAGTGTGTCTACTGTAACAGTGTTTAACTGTAATATGTAGATTGATGAATCAGTCTTTCTCATTGCTATTTCCAGTTGGCTTTGCCGGAAGGCAGGACTGTGGACATTGACTGGGATCGAATCCGAGTGTTTGATAAAGAGGTGGCTCAAATGTTTGTGAACATGATCAAGTCTTCAGACTCGGCAAGGTCTGTTATCTGTCAGTCCAATTACAAACAACAGTCTCAGTTACTGTAAACCAAGTACAGTTAACACTGTTAACCAAGTACAGCTAACACTGTAAACCAAGTACAGTTAACACTGTAAATCAAGTACAATTAACACTGTAAATCAAGTACAGTTAACACTGTATATCAAGTACAGCTAACACTGTAAATCAAGTACAGTTAACACTGTAAACCAAGTACAGTTAACACTGTAAACCAAGTACAGCTAACACTGTAAACCAAGTACAGTTAACACTGTAAATCAAGTACAGCTAACACTGTAAATCAAGTACAGTTAACACTGTAAATCAAGTACAGTTAACACTGTAAATCAAGTACAGCTAACACTGTAAATCAAGTACAGTTAACACTGTAAATCAAGTACAGCTAACACTGTAAATCAAGTACAGCTAACACTGTAAATCAAGTACAGCTAACACTGTAAATCAAGTACAGCTAACACTGTAAATCAAGTACAGTTAACACTGTAAATCAAGTACAGCTAACACTGTAAACCAAGTACAGTTAACTCTGTAAATCAAGTACAGCTAACACTGTAAACCAAGTACAGCTAACACTGTAAACCAAGTACAGCAAACACTGTAAACCAAGTACAGTTAACACTGTAAATCAAGTACAGCTAACACTGTAAACCAAGTACAGTTAACACTGTAAATCAAGTACAGTTAACACTGTTAACCAAGTACAGCTAACACTGTAAATCAAGTACAGCTAACACTGTTAACCAAGTACAACTAACACTGTAAACCAAGTACAGCTAACACTGTAAACCAAGTACAGCTAACACTGTAAATCAAGTACAGCTAACACTGTAAATCAAGTACAGTTAATACTGTAAACCAAGTACAGCTAACACTGTAAACCAAGTACAGCTAACACTGTAAATCAAGTACAGCTAACACTGTAAATCAAGTACAGTTAACACTGTAAACCAAGTACAGTTAACACTGTAAATCAAGTACAGTTAACATTGTAAATCAAGTACAGTTAACACTGTAAACCAAGTACAGTTAACACTGTAAACCAAGTACAGCTAACACTGTAAACCAAGTACAGCTAACACTGTAAATCAAGTACAGCTAACACTGTAAACCAAATGCAGTTAATACTGTAAATAAAATGAAGTTAATACTGTAAATCAAGTACTGTAGCAGTAAAAAATGTAAATCAGTTGCAAGTAATACTGTACCGGTAAATAAAAATGCAGTAAATACTGTAAATCAAGTACAGTTAATACTGTGAAAAGATTTACATATGTACATTGACCAACTTTGATCAAAGTTATCATGCTTGTTCATTCTTTAAAGTTTCACCATCATTTTATAATTTAATATCCTTATAATTTTTGTGTTTTGTGGATTTTTAAAACTGAGCTTAATTATTTAAATATGATTTTGAAATTTTGCAGATTTGTTTTAATTCTAGATTGATGTTAAACTTTTCTTTCAATTGAAATCCAATTTATATTGAATTGAACATTTTAGAGTTTTAAAAGTTACTCAGGATGTGAAGTCAAAAGCGAGACCCCAAGCTCTGAATACTGTGGAAATGCTCAGGGCAGCAAGCTCAGGCCTTGGTATGTTGTACATGTTCAGTCCAACTTTGTTATCTCGAACTAGATGGGACTGTTTAAAAACTTCGAGGTATCCGAGTATTCGAGATATCGAGGGTAAAATACTTAAAAAGTAAGTGGTTGGGACTTACCACAATCACTTCAACTTCGAGATATCAGTGTTCAAGATATCGAAGTTCAACTGTATATCCACATCAGTAACATGAATATCATCACTGATCTAGCCTGATATTACAGTACCGGTACTTGAATTAATTTCAATTGATGTCATTCCCTGTGGATTTCAGTTTATTCTATTTTACATCAATGAGACGATCACCCTTACAACATTATTTTGTTCCGCAGAATTATACTTTTGTTGTGCAGTATAGAGAGGGTCTCCTGTAAGTGACATGCTGACACACCCCTGGTACTTACATGTACATACCACTCTTTTGCACAAAAAAGATTTTTTAACTGCCAGTGGATCGCATCACTCATTGCCCTCATCCTTATTTCATTACTGAAAATATGATCTTTAAAAATTCCATTTCTTTATTCATCATATAAATCTAGTCATTAATATTCCTTAAGGTCAAATTTTGTCAATAGAAAAAATTGAGAATAACCACTGTTATTTTTAACCAGCCCTTGATTATTTTTTTAAAAATTTTGTGTGAAATGATGGGACTCTTGAAGCATTGTAAATGTTAACGCATATACATGTACAAGTAATTTTTTTCATTAAACTTGACAGGCATGGGCCCACAGCATGCAATGCAGATTGCTGAGCGGCTGTATATTCAGGGTTATATCAGCTACCCCAGGACAGAAACCACACAGTATCCAGAGAACTTTGATCTTGTGTAAGACTTTGGAAACTGGAATGTATTTTCATTTTTACAAATTTGTTTGTAATTTTAGAGATATGTGGGAGAAAAAGAATTTTCTATTGAATCAAGCATGATTTTTTTCACCTTTACAGAAATGTATACATGTATATTAATAGAGGATTTTAATGGTTGTCTTTATGTATCTAGAAGTATGATAACTCTGCTAAACTACATGTATGCATGATTTTATTCATGGTTGCATTTTAATCTTTACATACTTCTCTGACTTTGATATCTGATGTACACATCACTGTATAATGAATTTCTTGTTCTAAATGATGTTTTCTTTTCTTTTTTTCAGCGGCACTCTTCGTCAGCAGGCTTCAAGCTCTATGTGGGGAGACTATGTTCAAAATCTACTTAGAGAGGGAATTCAGAAACCAAAGTATGTTGTCAAAACTAGCAGTAGTGAATTTATAGAAGATAACATCTCATTTATGAAACCCTGTCAATATTGACAAGTAGAGAAAGTTTTAACAGGTTGAACATGACTGTATTTTACTCCCGATTTAAATACATTGTACGTACCGTACATGTATATTAGTATTCACATCAGTGTTGCTTGCTGATATCAGGCTGCAGGATCATGAAACTGTTTTAAGGTACCTCACTACACCTAGACTTATACTTTTTAAGACACTATGTCACAAGATGGCGATTTAAATGTTTTGTTAAACTGTTTATATCGTTCGATTGGGTTGTGTATATCGTCGTAGCTAAGTGGTTAAAGTATTGGGCTTCTGAACCGCAGATCATGAGTTCGAATCCGCCTGGAGCTTTTGTTCATGTTTACTGAATTAAATTTTCGAAAATGTAATTTTTCATCCAAAATTGCACATTTTTTTGCCTATTTGACTTAAATACTTCTTATCCATTATGATATCTATCATAATCAAGTAATTTTCTGCTACTTTAAAAAAATATTTCAAGGTGTAGTAAACCACTTTAAGTTTGTATATTAGATTTAAAACAGTTTCACAATCTCCGTCATGAAGCTGATAAAGAAAGTACTTGTTGCTGTCCATTTTCAGGAATATACTTCTAAAATATGTTCATTTCAAAAGGAATATTCATTGTAACATGTGTTAGTAGAAAAAATGCTAATAATTTATTTCATACATATATGCAAGTTACATTGTAGATGTAAAATTTGTTATGCCAACTTTAAAATTAGGAAAGGGCATTGACTGTTTGCACTTCTTCTGTTCTCAGGAAGGGGTCAGATGTAGGGGACCACCCTCCCATCACACCAATGAGGCCTGCCACTGAGGCTGAGCTAGGTCATGATGCCTGGAGGTTGTATGATTTCATCACCAGACACTTTATAGGAACAGTAAGCTCAACACTGCTTGTGTGTTTGTGTGTATACATATGTATGTGATTTTATAGATTTTTAAAGAGGTATAGCGCACTTAATATACGATTTGGCCTCAAATATAGCTCTTTTGCAAACATCAAACATTTTCAATATTATACAATATTTAGTTTAAATATATTCAAAGAAACGCAAATTACACAATCACCATGCTCTAAGAGTCTTAATTATCTTACACGACATCATTAAAATATTCAGGTTTTGTTAGGAATATATAGGAAAGTAGTTAGTATACAATAAACAATTTGATATTTGACTATTTGAACCATTCTAAACCAAAGACATCTGATTAAAATTATGTTCTACAGGTATTGTAGTACACGTTTACATTAAATTAGTTTTGGTTTAACATGGTCTTCGTACTGAAAATTAGACAAATATTTCAATTATTGTCTTTTCTAAAACAATCATGTATATAGCCATACATATTGAAAATGCATCTTCTGAAAATGTTAGATGCTTGGCCTAGTGGTAACACGGAGGTCTTTTTGATTTTGTGGTCGCTGGATCGAATCCACCAAGTTGTAAATAGATCTCTTCATTAACACTATACATGTACTCTATTTACACCTAGATCCATTGCATTTTGTTTGAACTTATCACGGTTCAGAATATCAACTACTATTATACACAGAGTTTCCCAAATTTATGACAAATCAGTTGTTACAGACACCATTATTAAATCAGTGTTGAAAAGTGTTGCGACAGCTTGGTACCTGAAGCTATTTTTAGTAACAGGTACTTTCCGTCCAAACACAGGTGTAGGCAAAAAAATGGGAAAAGGCGCTATACCTCTTTACATCTGGCAAGTCCAAGATACTTGAAATAAAAGAAACTGAAGTTGAAGAATAGTCAGAAATATGTTACCAGAATCATTCCCCTAAACACAGTCATGTGTTGTATTGACACCTGTTGCAATGTAATTACAATAGAACCTACCCACTATTCCAATGTATTTGCAATATTTAACTTAAAAATTGCAATAGTACTTGCCAAACTGTTATTATTATTACAAGTATTACCATAGAACCTGCACTTTGTACCGGTAGATATCCCCAGACTGCAAGTACCTGCAGACGACTGCATTCTTTGAGATCGGTGCAGAGGGATTTACCTGTACAGGTTACCGGGTCACCGACCCAGGGTTCACTGCCGTCATGTCCTGGAAATCACTGGAGGACGAATGGACGCTGCCCGAATTCAAGAAGGACACGGACTACAACATTACGGAGGTGATTGTTTTGTTCTTGATGGATGATGAACAAGGTGTGGTTTAAACACAGGTTATATCCATGTTTTGATAAAGCTTGGAAAAAGTAGGTTCAACTATTTTTGTTATTTGAGAATTGTTGACATTACTTACCATATCCTGAAATGAATGAAAGAGCAACAGGCAAACACTGTTTTTTACTATTATGACATTTATGTTTCTATTGAACACCCTGAAATGTATGAATAATGTGTTAAGCTACAAAATGTATGAATATAGCGATTAACTACAAATATATGAAGAATATAGTGATTAGCAATATTGTTTGTTAACAGGTGAAGATGGTAGAGAAGCACACCAGCCCTCCCGACTACTTGACGGAATCTGAGCTTATCTCGCTCATGGAGAAACACGGCATTGGGACTGATGCCAGCATCCCTGTCCACATCAATAACATCTGTGAGAGGAATTATGTGACAGTCACCAGCGGTCGCAGGCTCAAACCCACACCCCTCGGCATCGTCCTTGTTCACGGATACCAAAAGGTCAAGGGTCAACAAACAAATATGTGGATTTTTTCTTTCTCAACAGAATACAGAGAAATTTACTTATTCTTTCCAGTAGATATAAATAACGAAATTAGGGGGATGGAAAATCTATAAATATGACATTAGTAAGAAAGATATCTGTGCAGATCAAGGGGATGGGTTTTGTATATCATTAAGTAGTATTTAAAAAAAAAAACAACTCTAAAAACCTGTTATGTCTTGTTGAGTCTATATCCTTTCTTTATCATTTACATGTACATAATTTTTGGATGTGTAAATGCTTTATGGTTATGATGATGACAAGTGACTTTATTACATGTACATGAACTTACATGTAAATATTGAACAGTGAACTTATTTGTTAAGTTGATTAACAAAGTCAATTTATTATCAAAGTAAGATATCATAAGTGTTAACTGTTGAGTGTTTAATTTGGAGGGTGAATTTTGTAGAGTATCACATTTTTTAAGGATCTTGGGGATTAATTTTTAGTAATTTGCTTGCATGTATTGTAAATAACTGGTGTGTTTCATAATGCATTGGGGATGGGTTTTTTTGTGGTTGAAGGGTACCCACAAAATCTCATTTTGTGCTTCATAATGTTGTGTCCACACCCACACAGTGTGATCACTATGATATCTGTAGAATATCCTTTGTAGATTGACATTGAGCTGGTGCTGCCCACCATGAGATCTGCAGTAGAGAAACAGCTGAATCTGATTGCAGCAGGGAAAGCGTATTTTGAGGATGTTCTGAAGCATGCCTTGAATATCTTCTGCTTGAAGTTCAAATACTTTGTGGAGAACATCGGTGGAATGGACGAATTGTTCGAAGTTACTTTCTCTCCCTTAGCAGCAACCGGAAAACCATTATCCAGGTAATCAATCTTGTTCAAACCCTCAAAAAACCCCCCCCCTCCCCCCAAAAACACAATAATCCTAAAACTTTAATAAAAAATTCAGAATAAGACAGTGCATGCATGGAAGTTTTTCAGTGTATAAGAAAATCATGTTTTGCTCATTTTAGGTGTGGCAAATGCAGACGCTATATGAAATACGTCCAAGCAAAACCAAGCAGGTTGCATTGTTCTAACTGCGACGAAACTTACTCCCTGCCCCAGAACGGCAACATCAAACTGTACAAGGAACTCAAGTGTCCTCTAGATGACTTTGAACTGGTTCTCTGGACAACAGGAGTCCGAGGGAAAGTGAGTTGCAACTGATCTGCATACTGTGAATGAGGTTTTATCAATTTAATGTTTTGTTTTAGAGTACCGTATATCCGGGGGGTTTTTTGCGTGTCACAAAATTTGTTAAATGCGATTATACAACAAGAATTTAATTAAAAAGAAAAAGTTTTAAAAGATGAAATGCAAACTGAAGAACAATCTCTACACTGCACACTAGTTTCAGAGTACTACTGGGTAATTAGAGGGATCTGTTAATTGATGTACCGGTACATGTAAATTAGAAAAAAAACTTGCATTCACAGTGTAATGGAATTGCAGATAAAACTACAAAAATACCAAAGAAAGATTTACTGCATAAAAAATTATAACGGTGTTTTTAGCCCAGTTGTAAGACTCCTACATAAAGAGTTCTAAATCAAGAATCTTGTAATTCTCTGTAACGTTTTCACCGAACGCTTTGTAGAGTTTCCCTCTCTGCCCTTACTGCTACAACAATCCCCCATTTCCGGACATGCGTAAGCAGTTTGGCTGCAACCAGTGCACTCATCCGACCTGTCCGCACGCGCTGATCCAGCACGGGGTGTGCGAGTGTGTGGAGTGTGAGACGGGGATTCTTGTGCTGGACCCAACCTCCTACCCAAAATGGAGGATGGCTTGCAACAAGTAGGTATCCCTTACTCATTTGGTATGGAGTATGTTAATACAGCATTTAAAGCCAGCTAGTACAGACTTTTTACTTTTAAAGCATTTATTTTCATTAAACGATAATTGCCTTTCCTATTATAGTACTGGAAATTACCTATAAAAAAGAATGTTTTTAAGGTCAAGTGACTATGTCAGCTGGCATTAAATACTTTAAAGGTACTTAGTTTAGCTATAATCAAAAGGTTAAAATAAATAAAATAAACCTTTTAATTTTTCAAGAGTTATAAATACTAATATGCATGTATTACACAATTAACACATACTGGTACATGTATTGATATTTTAAAATTGATAGTATGGTAAATCTGCAACACCACACTCTTTCCAACAAGAAAAAGTCTTGAATGTGTTAGAGAATATGTTTTTTTTTTTATTTGAGTGAATGCAGTTTACACATGTAGTTATGTAAATCACCCCATATTAAAATTTTTTTTATTTTGTTTATAATTTCTAGGTGCCAAGTGGTGATCAACTTCTTTGAGAATGCCCACAAAGTGGGCGTGTCTGAGGAGCTATGTGACGACTGTGGATCCCACATTGTGGATGTGGATTTCAGCAAGGTAGGAAGTACATAATTAATGGTGATATTTGGATTTATCATTATTCTCATGTTTTCTTGAAAAAAAAAAAACCCACTTTTTAAGGACCATTTACACGCTAATAAAAACCTAGGGAAAATAGTTTTAAAACTTCGAGAAAATCTTAAATTGTAAAGATTGCAGCTTATGGTTGTTGGTTTTCTTTCTCTGTTGCTTTCCATCATAAATTTTTTGAAGTTTAAAGAATTTCTGAAATATTTTTATATAGTGATTCAAAAACCATTGATACTTTCAAAAACTTTTAGTTCTTTTGAAAAAGTTTCTTTCCAACACAATCCCCCCCCCCAAAAAAAAGATAGAAATAAATGAATGAAAAAATGAGTCCTTTTAATATTTAAATGATACATTTACACTGCAATCCCCTCCCCCCCCCCCCAAAAAAAAAATCTACTGCATTTTCATTTTGATAGATTATGTTTTTTCTTTACAGGAAAAGACACCCTTACCAAACAAAGAGACCAAGCATTCTGGTTGTGTGTTCTGTGACTCTATATTCAAAAATTTGGTTGAAAAACACCATGCCATCATTCGACGTAAAAGACCAGGTGGGGGGCGGGGTAGAGGGAGGGGTGGGAGGGGGAGAGGAAGAGGGAGGGGCCGGCCAAAGCCCAAGGATAAAATGGCCCAGCTGGCTGCATATTTTGTGTAGTCTGACATACACTGTCAATTTACAGGTGCATATTTTATAATTTAAAGAGATGAAAGCACTTTTACAAGATTGTTACACCCGACCTGCTTATTTTGTGATGTCCAGATAATGACTGTTGCTTCAGAGTGAATTAGTACTTTATTATCAACTTCAAATACCGGTACATGAATATTGAATGTAAAGAATAAAATTTTGCATATAAGAAAACCAAAAAAGTATTTTGTTATCAATGAATAAACAAATACAGGCAGTAAACAAATGGTGTGTGATGCGTCTAGTGTGTTGGTGTCTGTGTACTTGTCTCCTCTCCTATTCAGCCCTCAAGTACAAGTACATAGCTTCTCCACAACAAGCCCTATGTAGTACCTCTGCATAGTAGCAGATGGGTACTGGGTGCCTCTTGGACCCAGTCAGAACTGCAAGGGCGGTGGGTAAACAAGGCTCGGTAATCCTTGGAATGCAGCTCATCTAGGAAAAAGCAATTTCCAATTTTGATCTCGGCGGTAGTGAGTTTTAAGCCACTCAAGCCGCTACCTAAGGTAAAAAAAAACACTAAAAAAACCAAGCATCCAGCCATGGGTTAAGTAGTGGGGAGATCACAACTCTGGCGGAAAATAGCTAGATGGCTACAATGGCAAAGAACATATGAGAGCAATACTTGCTCCATCGGTCAGTGACCCTTAAAGGGGAAGGCTACACAAATGCTTCTGGGGCTCGTTTCATATAGAGGCCTATATTTTGGGCCTAACATTAGTCTAGTCAGAGGACTTGCATCGAAACTTAGTCAGGCGTATTTTGCATTTCATAAAACGGGGTAACTAGACGCGTAAAGCTTTAGACTATAGCTTTGGCATAAGTCCTTGACAACTCAGCACTGCACTTGCATAAAATTGTTTCTATTTCTCTGTTATGTACAGGTGGATGTAGCATGTGAAAATATGGGGTACTACTAAACAGAGAACTCTAGAGAACTCTAGTTTTTTTTAAAAATAATTAATGAGCGTAAGTTATTTATTTGTATGTATTTTATCAAGGATTTATGTTTTATTAATTTTTTATCAAAAGAATGTTTTTAAAAAATGGATATAAACTCATTATAAAGAATTTTTACTATGTTTAAAGATCGTTTCTCTATTTTCAGAATATCGATCCCGATCATTTATCCAAACATATACAGATTTTGTAATATTAAAGATGAATGTTTTAAAAAGGAAATCTCAGAATTTAAGGAGAAAAAAAAAGAACTTAAATTGGATCCAAAAACCTTAACCTTATCCAGCATCCAAACCTATGGCTCAGATTCAATATTCAAGCCTGTCAAGTGCATCAGTATCATAAGATGTACCATCCATGCTAGTTTGGTGAAGTTAGGACCAGTAAAAACTATGAAATAGTCATCAAAGGGCACCTGCTCCAAAAATATTAACCTGCTCCTAAAACCCTAACCTTATCCATCATCCAAAACCTATGGCTAAGATTCAGCATTCAAGCCAGTCAAGTACATAAGTATCATAATTAAGACGCACCATCCATGCAAGTTTGTTGAAGATAGGACCAGTAGTAACTTAGATATGGCTATCAAGGGCACCTGCTCCAAAAGCCGTAACCTCACTCAGCATCTGAAATTCATGACCCAGATTCAGCATCCAAGTCTGATAAGTTCATAAATAGGTCTAGATGCACCATGATCCATGCAAGTTTGGTGAAAGTAGGGCAAGTATATGAATTAGATACAAGACCTGTTCCAAAAACTTTAACCAGGTCCGGATGCCGATGCTGAGGGTATAGCATAAGCTCCCCCCGACTTTGTCTCAGTGAGATAAAAAATATTCCACTAGGATTATACAATATCTATGTACCTTAAGAAGAAAGTATCCACTGACTGGCACTGAGTGGCAGGATATTTGGAAGAAAATTAGAAAATTACACATGCAAATTTGCACTGATGGATAGCAATTATTCAATTATAATTTAAATCACCGAGAAACTTTAATTAAGGTAATTGATGTATAATGTAGGGATATTGAACAACATTGAAACATTTTAACTATAGTTAAAAATGTATTGCTAGATAACAATGAAAGTGAAAGGAACAAATTAATGTATGGTAACTGCACAACATATAAGAATTAAGGCTCAGCCATTTTGCACTTAAGGTGGCTCACTACACCTTGAAATATTTTCCTAAATCAGCAGAAATTTGCTTGATTATGATAGATATCATAATAAATAAGAAGTATTTAAGTCAAACCGTCGAAAAAAACGTGCAATTTTGGGTGAAAAATTACATTTTCAAACATTTAATTTAGTAAACATTAACAAAAGCTCCAGGCGGATTAGCTACTCAAGATCTGCGGTTCAGAATCCCATGCAATACTTTAACCACTGCTCAAGCTATGACGATATACAACCCAATGAACAATATAAACAGTTTACTACAACATTTAAATCGCCATCTTGTGACGTACGTAGTATCTTAAAAAGTATAAGTTCAGCTGTAGTGAGATACCTATCTACTGATGCAGCATTCATGCATGCAAGTTTTGAGAAGTATATTAGGACCTAAGTAATATCTTAAAGACTTAAACCCTGCAAGAATCGTTTTTAAATGATGGTTTTTCTACACCTTATGATGACAATGGTTATGTATTTTGCAATAATTTTCAGTTTCAAGTAGATTAAATAGGTTACTCACACTGGCCAACTCCTGTAGTCTCATTAGAAGAAATAACAACCTCCACAAGAATTTGAATGCAAAAAGAATTTGTAAAAACAATTTGTCAAACCAATGCTTGTGGGGGCAACCTACAACCAAAACAAAGCATGGCAAAAATTTATAAATGAATTTAATTAAATTTTAAATTTACAATTACTTTGATACCATATATCTGATTATTTCACAATATAACTTTCACATTTTTTTTAAGAATCACAGAATGATTCAATTGATATTAGAATCTTTTTAAATCAAACAAAAAATTACTGGTAGAACAATTCTCCCCCCCCCCGATATATGGTATCATCAATTCATTTTATTAATTGTAAACAATGAAGTACATGTACACTCATAATTAAGTAATGTTTACACATCCAGTTGTCACACAAATCTTTTAATGTTTTATATCCCCACTGCAAGTTAACTTTCATCTTGGATGCTCTCCAACTCTTGAGTTACATCATTTGGATGCAGTAGTCCATCGTTGGCCCCCCTTTGTTGCCCTCCTCCAACTCTTTGAGTTACATCATTTGGATGCAGAAGTCCATCTTTGGCCCCACTTTATGTTGCCTTCCTCCAACTCTTCAGTTACATCATTAGGATGCAGTAGTCCATTGTTGCTCCCCCCCCCCTTTTATGTTGCTCTCTACCAATTCTTTTTGTTGCAGTAGTCCATCATTGGCCTATCCTCCTCCAACTCTTTGCGTTGACATTCTTTGGATGCATGTAGTCCATCATTGGCCCCCCCTTTATGTTTGCCCTCCTCCAGCTCTTTGTGTGGATGCGTATTTGACCCCCGTTGAGTTTGTCCTCCTCCAACTCATTGTGTAAATATTGTCCTCCACCAACTGTTCTTGCTAACATCATCAGTGAGTATCTCCTTACTTAAGACAGAAATGACTTTCAATGAAATCCTTATTATGTTTTATTCTTCTTTGTTATTAATAAATCCATATTTTTGGAAACATTAATGATGAGTGCCATTGACAATTCACCATTGCTCTCTTGGCATTAAAGCTGTCGTCATCTAAATCAGATGCCTGAATCACTGCCATTGGGAACACTCTCAAAAAGAAGCTGGAATCAGGCTGATGATGATGAGGATGATGATGATCACCAACCATTTCACATTTAAATTTCACAAATTTCAATTCAATTGCAATGTCCACCGACACAGGACAGCATTGAATATTAACCGGAAAGTAGAAATTGAAAACAAATATTGAAAATTAAACAACTCAAGACAAGAATCAGGGAGTGGCCAGGGTCCATGGGGGTAAATACCGGTACTACTATACATAACCTAAATTTAACTTAACCACTACATCATCTCCAAAATGCACAGAGTATCACAAATAGAATTCCCTAACCTAGATGGGAAGGGGAGAGTGGGAGCTGCATCAAATAATTACCAAAAAAGTAGAGATTTAAAATAGGTAAGAACATGAAATTTTAACCAAGTCCTCGGGGGGTTATTACTACTAGCCCTAACCTAATTTCTATTTCACTAACCAGAGGCCCGTGAATAGAATTCCTAACCAAAATGGGGGGCGGGGAGGGGGTGGGGAAAGGGAATAATATAAAGAAAAATATACTGACCAAAAATAGCTGGAATCCAACGTTGATAGGCGTCCACTTCAACCCATGGCTGCTGCTCTTCTTAGCTCTTCTTAGACTTCATTCTGTCGGCTAAATATTCAAATGCTACACAACCTCTAGTAGGGGGTAGCATCGAATATTCAACGGAAGTAGAAATTGAGAATAGGTTAGAACATGAAATTTAAACCAAGTGAACAGGGGGTTATTACTACTAGCCCTAACCTAATTTCTATTTCACTAACCAGAGGCCCGTGAATAGAATTCCCTAACCAAAATGGGAGGGGGCTGGGGCGAGGGGCGGGGGCGGGGGGGGGGGGGAGGGGAAAAGGAAATAATACAAAGAAAAACATACTGACCAAAAATAGCTGGAATCCTACGTTGATTTGTGTCCACTTCAACCCATGGCTGCTGCTCTTCTTAGACTTCATCCTGACGGCTAAATATTCAAATGCCACACAACCCCTACTAGGGGGTAGCATCGAATATTCAACGGAAGTAGAAATTGAGAATAGGTTAGAACATGAAATTTAAACCAAGTGAACAGGGGGTTATTACTTCTAGCCCTAACCTTAATTCTATTTCACTAACCAGAGGCCCATGAATAGAATTCCCTAACCAAAATGGGAGAAGGGGGGTGGGGGGGAGGAGGGGGAAGGTAAAAGGAAATAATACAAAGAAAAACATACTGACCAAAAATAGCTGGAATCCTCAGTTGATTGGCGTCCACTTCAACCCATGGCTGCTGCTCTTCTTAGCTCTTCTTAGACTTCATCCTGTCGGCTAAATATTCAAATGCTACACAACCCCTACTAAGGGGTAGCATCGAATATTCAACGGAAGTAGAAATTGAGAATAGGTGAGAACATGAAATTTAAACCAAGTGAACAGGGGGTTATTACTACCAGCCCTAACCTAAATTCTATTTCACTAACCAGAGGCCCATGAATAGAATTCCCTAACCAAAATGGGAGAAGGGGGGTGGGGGTGGGGGGGGGAGGGGGAAGGTAAAAGGAAATAATACAAAGAAAAACATACTGACCAAAAATAGCTGGAATCCTCAGTTAATTGGCGTCCACTTCAACCCATGGCTGCTGCTCTTCTTAGCTCTTCTTAGACTTCATCCTGTCGGCTAAATATTCAAATGCTACACAACCTCTACTAGGGGGTAGCATCGAATATTCAACGGAAGTAGAAATTGAGAATAGGTTAGAACATGAAATTTAAACCAAGTGAACAGGGGGTTATTACTACTAGCCCTAACCTTAATTCTATTTCACTAACCAGAGGCCCGTGAATAGAATTCCCTAACCAAAATGGGAGGAGGGTGGGGTGGGGTGGGGGGTGGGGGAGGGGGAAGGGGAAAAGGAAATAATATAAAGAAAAACATACTGACCAAAAATAGCTGGAATCCTACGTTGATTGGCGTCCACTTCAACCCATGGCTGCTGCTCTTCTTAGCTCTTCTTAGACTTCATCCTGTCGGCTAAATATTCAAATGCTTCACAACCCCTACTGGGGGGTAGCATCGAATATTCAACGGAAGTAGAAATTGAGAATAGGTGAGAACATGAAATTTAAACCAAGTGAACAGGGGGTTATTACTTCTAGCCCTAACCTTAATTCTATTTCACTAACCAGAGGCCCATGAATAGAATTCCCTAACCAAAATGGGAGAAGGGGGTGGGGGTGGGGGGGGGAGGGGGAAGGTAAAAGGAAATAATACAAAGAAAAACATACTGACCAAAAATAGCTAGAATCCTACGTTGATTGGCGTCCACTTCAACCCATGGCTGCTGCTCTTCTTAGCTCTTCTTAGACTTCATCCTGTCGACTAATTATTGAAATGCTACACAACCCCTACTAGGGGGTAGCATCGAATATTCAACGGAAGTAGAAATTGAGAATAGGTTAGAACATGAAATTTAAACCAAGTGAATAGGGGGTTATTACTACTAGCCCTAACCTTAATTCTATTTCACTAACCAGAGGCCCGTGAATAGAATTCCCTAACCAAAATGGGGTGGGGTGGGGTGGGGTGGGGGGAGGGGGAAGGGGAAAAGGAAATAATATAAAGAAAAACATACTGACCAAAAATAGCTGGAATTCTACGTTGATTGGCGTCCACTTCAACCCATGGCTGCTGCTCTTCTTAGCTCTTCTTAGACTTCATCCTGTCGGCTAAATATTCAAATGCTTCACAACCCCTACTGGGGGGTAGCATCGAATATTCAACGGAAGTAGAAATTGAGAATAGGTGAGAACATGAAATTTAAACCAAGTGAACAGGGGGTTATTACTACTAGCCCTAACCTAAATTCTATTTCACTAACCAGAGGCCCATGAATAGAATTCCCTAACCAAAATGGGAGGAGGGTGGGGTGGGGTAGGGTGGGGACAGGGGGAGGGGGGGGAAGGAAATAATACAAAGAAAAACATACTGACCAAAAATAGCTGGAAGCCAACGTTGATTGGCGTCCACTTCAACCCATGGCTGCTGCTCTTCTTAGATCTTCTTAGACATCATCCTGTCGGCTAAATATTCAAATGCCACACAACCCCTACTGGGGGGTAGCTTCGAATATTTAATGGAAGTAGAAATTGAGAATAGGTTAAAACATGAAATTTAAATCAAGTGCACAGGGGTTATTACTACTAGCCCTAACCTAAATTCTATTTCACTAACCAGAGGCCCGTGAATAGAATTCCCTAACCAAAATGGGAGGAGGGTGGGGTGGGGGCAGGGGGAGGGGGGGGAGGAAATAATACAAAGAAAAACATACTGACCAAAAATAGCTGGAAGCCAACGTTGATTGGCGTCCACTTCAACCCATGGCTGCTGCTCTTCTTAGCTCCTCTTAGACTTCATCCTGACGGCTAAATATTCAAATGCCACACAACCCCTACTAGGGGGTAGCTTCGAATATTTAACGAAAGTATAAATTGAGAATAGGTTAAAACATGAAATTAAAATCAAGTGCATAGGGGGTTATTACTACTAGCCCTAACCTAAATTCTATTTCACTAACCAGAGGCCCGTGAATAGAATTCCCTAACCAAAATGGGAGGAGGGTGGGGGGAGGGGGGGAGGGGAAAAGGAAATAATACAAAGAAAAACATACTGACCAAAAATAGCTGGAATCCAACGTTGTGGATAGCAATATTGATCATACTACTACATGTACATGTACATCCTGTAATGAATTGTGTTGAATCATAACCACAGCTATTCCTAAAAGTTTTTTCTCACTTCCAGTATGTAGATATTCATTGTTACCCACTCCCTGTAATAAATGAAGACCTGATCATAATACATCTGATATGTTCCAATGGCTTTTTGCACTTTAGCAGTTTATGTAAAATGACATGCAACTGCATCTTGCGAGAGGTTTCCATTAAGTATTGCATGCAGCTTACATATGACAAATTCAGACTGTATCCAGACTGCATGTACATCATGGTGAATTATTATCAGTCACAATTTATTCAAAGAAGCAATATTTTAACCATGAAATTATAAACGAGAACATTTGAATTGCAATACAATATCTTTTCAATAAGTAGAATTTCACTTAACAGTTGTGCAAGTTAAATATAAGTATTATTGTTAGATATTTTATGACTCGAGCTAAACCCACCCCCACCCCCCTGACGGTGCAAACCCAAAGGATACATATGTAAACCATGCAGGTACATAGCATCGGGGGGGGGGGGGGCAGGGGGGACCTGCCACCACCCCCCCACACACACACTTTTTGGCGCAGCAAAGATTTTTCTTAAATTTAGTTGCGGAGATATTACACAGAAGCATTATTTGAATTTTGTGCATTTGATTGTGAATTAGTGAAAATGCACCCTCTACCTAAAATAATTTTTAAAAATTTAAGTTTTGAAACAAAATTTGATTAAAATAAGTCTTAGAAATTTGAATAATTAATGTCAAGGTCATTTTTGCCCCATAATATATTCATTTCACCATGAATCGGACACAAATTAACCATGCATCGGACAGTTTTCAATGCATGTTTTTTTCTAATAATTAACATGATAGGTGCTCATTCCTTGTGATATACTTAAAATGTATAATAAAAGAAAAATCTAAAAAATAATTGATACAAACATTTTCCCCAGACCTAACCACTTAAAATTCAAGTTTGATGGGTACTGCCTTTTTAAACCAAAATTCCCGTAGGTGCTGGCACGATAAAGAACCCCTCATGATAAATATGCACTAGTCTAAATTTCTGAGTGTAGATTCGAGGATTTGCATTAAAAGAAATCTGAATATCAATTGAATAAATTTATTTTTCCGAACCTCTGTATTTTTGCATTAAACTAGAAAATGTTTGGGTTTTTTTTTAAATCTCTACTGTATAGCTGTCCGATGCTTGGTAAATATTGTCTGATCCATGGTGAAATAGTTCAACACTTCATTAATTTGCTTTATTTTCTACGTTCTTAACAATATCACCCTAGTAGTATAGATACTGTTTATTATCTTAATTTCAATTAGAATCTTGTTCACCCCCTACCCCCCCCCCCTCCTACGGCGGACCTTATCGAATTCGCCGCCCCAATATAAAAATACTCTCCGACGCCCCTGAATACGGGAATACTATTCCATCTTTCGATACTAATATCAGACAAAGCCGATATTTTAAGGGGGGGGGGCAAATTTAACATTGTTAAAGATATCGATAAGATGTGCTTCTCATTAATCATAAACAAATTTAAAACTAACATATATCAATAATATTAAAGAAAGTATTAGTTTACATTAATGCATACCTGATTCGATGTACAATGTTTCAAGACAATGAAGACTTTCTTTGGCGGGAACTTCTGCGACTTTGCAATTGTCACCTCCACCCTCTGTGATCAACGATTAATAACTAAAATGCTCAGAAGAAAGCGCGCTTCAAAATACTGGTCACGTGGTCGGTGAAATTGACGGTGAAGTGAGTTAATATCAATGAAGTTCATGAACTGTGATTAACATACCTTTATCATAAATTGCGTAGGTAATCGTAAGACGATTTTAAAATACAATTTTCAGTAGTTTACACCAGTATTTCATAATTTTTAATTTTCTTTGTAAACTAAGCGGACGTCGACCTAATTCACTTTAAATCAGCCCTCAGAGCTCTAAACCCGGCAACCACGGCCGCCCACACCCAATCAGTCTCAAGCAGGCCCACGCAGGCAGCGGTGCAGTTAGTGTCCAGCCAGCCGCAAAATGAAGAACATCCGCTAGCAGTTGAGGATCCCACAACCAATGAGCAGGCTACAGCGCCAAAACCTACCATAGCGTCATCTATCCCTTTGACAACTTCAGGTGAAACTCCTTTAATAAGTATTTCTGATGAGCTCGGAGTTCATGTTCCTCAAGCCATCAAAGAAAAAATATGGTCAAAACAATACATTGATTTGTCAAAAATTATCAGTTCAGAATCACTAGAAGTATCCACTCAGGATTCGCACAAATTTTCAATAGTTGAGGGTCAGCTAGTTATCGAACCAAAAACCAACCAAAACAAAATTACATCAATTCACAGCTGGCTTGATGCGTTTTTGATTTTCTCAAGCATATACCTGGCTAGACACCCCTCTGACATACAGGGTATCTTGAAATATATCCACACAATAGGCTTAGGATTAATTAGCCGTAATGTCAATGGCAATTGGCTTGAATATGACAGGCAGTTCCACCTCAAAATGTCTAAAAATACATCAATTTCCTTTGGCTCTATCGATGCGGAGCTGTGGCTATTGTATATATGCAGGCTCATGTTCAACAAGCTTCGCAGCAGCCAAAATCTTTACTCAAATGTTTGAAACCACAGTGTTCATTTCAGCATGTATGCATGCACTGCAATAAGTCACACCCACGCATACATTGTTGGTCCTACCAGTTGACCCAGACCCAAGTCATCAGATTCCCCATCATTCAGCACAGCAAAATTATGCCCCGCAACACAACTTCAATTTTCATCCCTACCACCCAAGTCAATATCAGTCACCAATACCAAGATTTCGCGCACCTAGGCCAGGTTCAACCCCAATTAAGGTCTCTATTCTACAACAATACCTCGCTAAATACCTAGATATTCAAAATGCCCAGTTTTTATCAAATGGTTTCAAATACGGTTTTTACCTCAATTACATAGGTCCAAGAGTCTATTTACAATCCAAAAATATGAAGTCTGCAAGTGAACACGCGGATCAACTTTTAGCTATTATTGAAAAGGAAATTACTTTAGGCAGGATATCAGGCCCCTTTTCAAAAACCCCTTTTCCCAACATTAGGTGTAACCCCGTTGGGGTGCTGCCCAAGAAAGATGGAGGCTACAGGTTAATTTCAAATTTGTCAGCGCCCATAGGCAATAGTGTCAGTGAGAATATTGACCCAATGTTGTGCTCAGTGTCTTACGCTTCTTTCGATCAAGCCATTTCTATGATCCAAAAGAATGGGAAAGGGGCGTTGCTTTGCAAGATGGATCTGTCTAGCGCATTCAGACTTTTGAATATTCACCCTTCGGACTTTCCTCTTTTAGGAATGTGTATTCAAGAAAAATACTATTTTGATAGATGCATGCCCTTTGGATGTTCCATTGCTTGTTCATCTTTTGAAAAATTCTCATCATTTTTTGCATTGGGTTGTAGCTTAGAAGTCTTAAAATCATAATATTATCCATTATCTTGACGATTTTTTATTTGTTCGAGAACAAAATACATTAGAAAATGTTCAAAGCTAGCTGAAACATTCAAGTTAACATGCACAGAGTTGGGCGTCCCAATTAACGACAAAAAAAAAACACCCCCCCCCAGGATCCATGTACTCGTCTTAGGACTAGGAATTGATACATTTTCATTCCTGACAATAAAGTTGCCGAACTTCAGTCCAAGCTTTCATTAAATTTAATTCACAACTTTTTTATTATTTAAATATGTTGACCAATTTTTATTTATTTAATTATGTTTACACACGTCTTCGTCAAAGAAAACTAGTATTTAACCGTGCATGATTTGCAACGCTAGAGTTACTTCCCCATAGTGATTTGGCGGGAAAAAATTCTATTTTTAGAAATTACATACGCATACCTATCAAATGAGTATATAGATTTTCTTGACACGTGCATGAAGATGCCGAAGACTTGTCCTAATTTTTCCTAATACCAATTGTTGTGTTATAAAACATGCGGTTAAAAGCCCTGCTGCCAGGGATGGCTTTGGCGAAAAAGTTAAGGGAGCCGCAAAGTGATTCCATTTCTCTCAGGGTGACTTTCTTAGAAAAAGTAAGTGATGAAATACAACAATATAGAATATGTACCTTAACAGGCATAATTTTTTTGGTCAATTGTACATCTGATACCTTAACGGACTACGCATGGATCAAGATGAAGTCAGGCCCCACTCTGGACAATTCAACATTAATAAATCCACATCGTAATGCTACTAAAAATAGGCATCGGACCCCCCACCCGACAAAAAATTTATTCCCCCTCCCTCTAAAAAAACAAGGTTAAGCGTAGGCTTCTCCAACTCCCATTTCCTCTTGATGAGTTTAAAGTCAGTTGGTGTACTTGTGTATCCTACATGTAGAATCTGTGGTATCTACCTGGATTTTGGTATGCATAAGCTAAATCTTTCGAATATAAACTTTCTGGGATAATAAATGCACAGATTTCGCATACATCAACCTAACTGAAAATAAATTGTGTCTACACATTTCTTTGCACGAAATTAAACTTGATTTTGATTTCTTTATGAATCTTTGGCAGTCAGTATTTAAACATACTTTTGAATATGGATTTGATTTACATCCCCCCTTTTCAAGAAAATGCTATTTAGAAGAGATATTTTCTATCTCAAACTTATTTCTTAAAAGTTGAACCCACAATATTGTCCCTATGAGCCATGATTTACAAATAAATTTTCATGTTAGCTTTTTTAATATAAATTTGAAAATCTATTTCCTTGACCTTACTCATTTTTACCATATTAACCCCCACTCTACAAATATGGCCCCTCTCTGAATCAAAGGAATTATAGTATAATTTATATTGAAACTTCTAAATGCTAGCTGGCTTTCGTATACATTTCACAATGACAGTTTTCTGTTTCTTCATGTATTTTTTTTAAATGAAATTTTGAATAAACTTAACCCCCCTCCCCTCAACCCCATTAAAAGTGTTTTTTCTATATGACCATTTTGGCAAAGGTTTAAAAGAACTTAGAAGAAAGCTCGCATCCATATTATTTTTCAAACTAGAACCTCATTTTTTAAAAAAAAATTTATTACTTGGAATTATATGTATATTTGGAACTATTTCCTATCCCTGTTGTGGCCTATATTTATGGCACACGGGGATTGCGGTATGACTAAACTGGAATTCTCTCCATGCTATCTTGTTTATAGATTGATTTAATCAATAATATTATCCATTATTTACAGAACGATTTATTATTAAAATAAAACCTATTCTCCTTTTTTTGATGGACCCCTCTGACTTCAGAAAAAAAACCCAATAAACATGGGCCTCATCCTTATACCGGGTTTATGGTTTTAACAATATCTCATCTAGTCTATGTCTATGTGAAAGCCTAACTGTATATTTATTTTACAATATGTAACCTTCGTGTTTGCAGATAAATTACTTTAAAGTTGATTTACACATGTATATGTTTGGTTTTTTTTTACGATAAACATTTAACTCCCTTTAAGGCGCTGAGTGTAAATGGGTATTGATAAAGCGACCATTGCAGATTAACAAAATTTGCGTCAGCGGATTATGTTAAATAGGCATTGGAGAGGTTATGCGCTTTGCGCCTGCTGACATTATTTGCGATGTTTTTTAAAGAGAAATTGATAGAGCAAAGAAAGAGTACGAAAGACGAATAGGGCCACATAAAAAAATATTTTTATCTCGTAATTACGAGATCTTTTCTCGTAATTACGAGATAATTATCTCGTTATTACGAGAAAAGATCTCGTTATTACGAGATAATTATCTCGTTATTACGAGAAAAGATCTCGTAATTACGAGAAAAGATCTCGTTATTACGAGTTAATTATCTCGTAATTACGAGAAAAGATCTCGTTATTACGAGATAATTATCTCGTTATTACGAGAAAAGATCTCGTAATTACGAGAAAAAATCTCGTTATTACGAGTTAATTTTCTCGTTATTACGAGAAAAGATCTCGTAATTTCGAGATAATTATCTCGTTATTACGAGTTAATTATCTCGTATTTACGAGAAAATATATTGTTATAATAAAATACATTACAGTTGTTATTTGATTTATTATTGTGAAAAATACATACACAATAAGTGTTCCTCGTTTACCAGAATCCTAGCTTCCAAGTCGATTGGGTCAGCCTTTTAGTCTATTTTGGATTTTTTCCAGAAACGTTAATTCAATTTTTATTATTTTTAAATAACAACTATCATAATTTATTGATTTCTACATAGAATAATCGGATTTGATATTTTATCTTATATGAATAAGTGGAAAGAACTTCGTGTTATTTTCCACGTATATTACAACTCGACTCCGAAGTAAATACCAAGTAGTCCTAGTCATAAAAACACAATTCCATTAGTTACAGAGAACTATTAGTCATTTAATTTATTTATCAATCTGCTTTGCTCTTTCTTTCGAATTTTTTCTTTTAACAAATTTAATGAATTTCTTAATATATGTTCATTCATTTTACATAAAGAGACTTAGACAGTACATGTAGAACAATGAAATGCATCATTTTATATAGATTTTTTCTCGTAATAACGAGATCTTTCCTCGTAATAACGAGATAATTAACTCGTAATAACGAGATCTTTCCTCGTAATAACGAGATAATTAACTCGTAATAACGAGATCTTTTCTCGTAATAACGAGATCTTTTCTCGTAATTACGAGATAACTAACTCGTAATAACGAGATCTTTTCTCGTAATTACGAGATCTTTTCTCGTAATTACGAGATCTTTTCTCGTAATAACGAGATAATTAACTCGTAATAACGATATCTTTTCTCGTAATTACGAGATAATTAACTCGTAATAACGAGATCTTTTCTCGTAATTACGAGATCTTTTCTCGTAATAACGAGATAATTAACTCGTTATTATGAGATCTTTTCTCGTAATTACGAGATCTTTTCTCGTAATTACGAGATAATTAACTCGTAATAACGAGATCTTTTCTCGTAATTACGAGATAATTAACTCGTAATAACGAGATCTTTTCTCGTAATTACGAGATAAAAATATTTTTTTATGTGGCCCTATTCGTCTTTCGTAAAAGAGCGATAATTCAGGTAGAAAAAAAAATCCAAACCAAATGACCTTATTTCGGTTTTACAGGTAAACATCCGTAGAAACAATATTTGGAATTATAAGTTATCATTTTTTTTTAAATCTTAGAAACTTGCTCTGTTAAATTCTTGTCAATATACGGGTTACGTTAAGACGAGGATTCTTTTAAATATCTCGCAATCGCTTGCTTTATGACAATATATTTTTGCATATTCTGCATTTATGCTAAAAAAAAAAGTGGCATTAGAAAAAAACGTAAACGTTAGGCGTTTTCAATTGTATGAATTAAGTATATAAAATTTTACCTATAAAGAAAAGAGGTCAGTCCATCCAAACCCTGCATGTCCACCCTCTTCTGGTTGTTAGATATAGTGAAATATATTTGATACAAGTGTTTCTTTAACCGCTATTCTACTAGGCAACACCACCAAAAACAACTACGTATTTCTCTCTTAGAGGGCTCGATAGTTGAGGCCATTTTTAGACCGTATTTTTCTCCTTTGAATTAAAGGAGAGCTGTAAATAAGAATATAGGAAAATGCCCAAATTTAAAATGAAAAAAATATGGACTTTTTCTGCTATAGACATAATATCTAAAATAAAATTAAGAAAGATATGGTGGTCAATTTGTTGACCATCCAGCTTCTGTAAACCGCTGTGCGAGATGTGATACTTACAAGTCAGTAAGTCACGACTGTGTGAGATGTGATACTTACAAGTCAGTAAGTCACGACTGTGTGAGATGTGATACTTACAAGTCAGTAAGTCACGACTGTGTGAGATGTGATACTTACAAGTCAGTATTAAGTCACGACTGTGCGAGATGTGATACTTACAAGTCAGTAAGTCACGACTGTGTGAGATGTGATACTTACAAGTCAGTATTAAGTCACGACTGTGCGAGATGTGATACTTACAAGTCAGTAAGTCACGACTGTGTGAGATGTGATACTTACAAGTCAGTATTAAGTCACGACTGTGCGAGATGTGATGCTTACAAGTCAGTAAGTCACGACTGTGTGAGATGTGATACTTACAAGTCAGTAAGTCACGACTGATCCCTTGTTTAAATTCCAAAATAAATCAAAGTACTGAAGTACTGACGGGAGTTGATTTTATCGATTATTATTTATTTTAGAATCAACGATATGTTATTTAGCATGACAAGTAATTTCTAATCTATATTTAAATTACGCACATTTTTATAATAGCAATTCTCGGACTTTTCCGACAAGAATTTCGAGAATCCCCATATGAATCATGTTGTGTAATATTTAAAGATATAATTAATTCAATCAAACTATGTATCAGTAATCGAAATATTTCTAAAAATTGTACACATGTCTGGATTCAAGCAATATTGAACTCTAGTACCGTCCAACCAGACGCTCGGCTGTCTCCGTTAATCTCCGACTACCAAGAGAGACTCTCTGCTTGTCGGAGATTTACGGAGACAGCCGAGCGTCTGGTTGAACGCTCTGGCGTAGGAATACATACGACTACAAAAAATAACTAAATTGTTCGTAATATTTCAAATCTGACTATTTTCAAGGTATTTATAAATACGTTTCCTTGAAAAACAATGGTTCAGCATACATTACACCGCATTTATCTATTATTTCAAGAACTAACTCTTGTCAGCGGCGACGATTTGTGCTTAGGTCCAAACACCGTTTCACTTTCGGTTTGCCAGAGTAACTGCATAGGAGAGTTGATTTAAAATCATCTCCCAAAAACTAACTTGTATCAGATATGCAGTAAATTTAATAACATAATTAAATATTATTTCAGTTTTTATTGTTCAACTTTAATTTAAACAAGAGGCCCATGGGCCACATCGCTCACCCGAGGAACAATAGGTATGATTAAATCAGCTCAAAGGAGTCATAATATAAAATATCTGGACAATGTAGTATAATGATCCTGTATAAATGAACATCCATTTTCCCCCCTGGATATTTTTATTTTTATTATCATTAGTCCCTTTTCTAACAGGATGATTTTATAGTCATAACACATGTTGAGCATTGCAGTTCTCAAAAAGATCCTAAACAATTGTTTATGTATGGGATATAAACCTACATCAAACTCTGAACCCCTTGTGAGGCCCAAGAATCATCAAGGGGCCAAAGTCTAAACAATTTTAAAGAATCACCTGGCTGATTAGTTTCTGAGAAGAAGATTTTTAAAGATTTACTCTATATATTCCTATGTAGAAATTCAATCCCCAATTGTGGCCCTACCCTACCCCGGGGGGGTCATGATGTTCAATACTTTAAATCTACACTACCAGAGGATGCTTCCACACAAGTTTCAGCTTTCCATACTAATTAGTTTCTGAGAAGAAGATTTTTAAAGATATACTCTATATAGTCCTATGTAAAAATTCAACCCCCCATTGTGGCCCCACCCTATCCCCCGGGGTCATGATTTTCACAACTTTGAATCTACACTACCAGAGGATGCTTCCATACAAGTTTCAGCTTTCCTGGCTGATTAGTTTCTGAGAAGAAGATTTTTAAAGATATACTCTATATATTCCAATGTAAAAATTTGATCCCCCATTGTGGCCCAACCCTAACCCGGGGGTCATGATTTTCACAACTTTGAATCTACACTACCTGTGGATGCTTCCACACAAGTTTTAGCTTTTCTGGCTAATAAGTTTTTGAGAAGAAGATTTTTAAAGATTTACTCTATATATTCCTATGTAAAAATTCAACCCCCCATTGTGGCCCCACCCTACTTTCCGGGGTCATGATGTTCACAACTTTAAATCTACACTACCTGAGGATGCTTCCATACAAGTTTCAGCTTTCCTGGCTGATTAGTTTCCGAGAAGAAGATTTTTAAAGATATACTCTATATTTTCCTATTTAAAAATTTGATCCCCCATTGTGGCCCCACCCTACACCTGGGGGTCATGATTTTCACAACTTTGAATCTACACTACCTGAGGATGCTTCCACACAAGTTTCAGCTTTCCTGGCTAATTAGTTTCTGAGAAGAAGATTTTTAAAGATTTACTCTATATATTCATACGTAAAAATTCAACCCCCCATTGTGGCCCCACAATACCCCCGGGGGTCATGATGTTCACAACTTTGAATCTACACTACCAGAGGATGGTTCCACACAAGTTTCAGCTTTCCTGGCCAAATGGTTCTTGAGAAGAAGATTTTTGAAAATTTCTCAATTTTTTAAAATAAATTCTAATTATCTCCCCTTTGAAAAGGGCGTGATCCTTAATTTTCACAACTTTGAATCCCCTTTGCCTAAGGGTGCTTTGTGCCAAGTTTGGTTAAAATTGGCCAAGTAGTTTTTGAGGAGATGTCAAAAATGTGAAAAGTTTACAGACAGACGGACAGACGGACGGACAGACGGACAGACGGACCAACAATAAGGAATTATGAGTTAAAATTTTATGAGCTAAAAGTTTAGTTTATAATTAAGTGCTAAATGTAGCAGTTCCAACAGTTGATATTAAGCAGTTAAAATATAAGTCCATCATTCATGAGCTTGAAGATGTCCAAATTTAATGAGCTTTTTAATCGTCATAAAATCATTGATTATTTTTACAACTACTAAGTAATTTTTCTTTTATTTCTTAGGAAAACCAATTGCAATTCATAGCTTGTTGAAACTAACAGGACTGAAATATACAAAATCCAGTTCTAACCAGTTTATTGATTGTTCCAAAACTTTCAGCAACCTCGAAAAAACCATAAAGGGTCTACATATGCTTAGCCTGTTGCCCAATCCTTTTAAATCATCAATGAAATGTGTAAATTATAAAATTCACGGTCTGCGTGAAATAATCATGTCAGACTCAAATTACCATATATGACAATTTGGCTATTTATCTATCATACTGATGTACATAAAAAATAATTTAGTTACTTTTACTTTGACTTTACGATCAAAATATTCATTATTTGTTAAAAGAAAGATGTAAAAATATAAAAAATAAAATGTTTTCTTTGATGAGCTATGCGAGTTGTGAAGGTAGTGATCATTGCAATGTCGTTTCATATCCCACATGAATCACTAAAGAAGGCATTTTAAATAATATTATTAAAAAATTCAGCTTGCAATTAAATGACACTTGTAAGTATCCATTTGACTTACCCAGAGAATACTTATTTTCAGCTGAAAATACCGAATGAATAATTTAACTGCTTAGCTTAGCCTAAATAATTATATATAATTATGATAATTATAATAATGAATAAAATAGATAAATAAATAAACAAATTTCTGTAAAATAAACATAAATTAAGGTGATATGGGACACCTCCATTGTGACGGACTTCCTATCGAAACAAACAAAAAAATGCAAGTATAAATTGTTGCCTTCTTACACTTGTCATCAACAGCGTAGCACAATGGGTTAGAGTGCAGATAATGATTCTTTAAGTCGTAAGTTCAAATCCTGCTGGGACTTTTACAATAATGACCTCTCCAAAAAGCTTTCTTTTATCAAATGTTGTAAAATAAGAAAAATTCTTGACTGGTGAAAGCATAACTCAACTTTTTACTAGGAGTTCTATAGACAAATACAAATCTAACTCTTTATTTTGAACAATATATCCTCACATCTAATGAACACTTTTAGATACATTAACTCTTTATTTCTGGATTACCCTTTTCCCTCTAACTTATGGACACTTTTAGCTCCTAATCTTAAATCTAATAGATACAGACAATAACTCTTTATTTGTGGACTATTCTTTTCTCCCTAACTTACAGACTTTAAGCTCCTAATCTTAAATCTAATAGATACAGACAATAACTCTTTATTTGTGGACTATTCTTTTCCTCCCAAGTTATGGACACTTTTAGCTCCTAATCTTAAGTCTAATAGATACAGACAATAACTCTTTATTTGTGGACTATTCTTTTCCCCCTAACTTATGGACACTTTTAGCTCCTAATCTTAAATCTAATAGATACAGACAATAACTCTTTATTTGTGGACTATTTGTTTCCTCCCAAGTAATAGACACTTTTAGCTCCTAATCTTAAATCTAATAGATACAGACAATAACTCTTTATTTGTGGACCATTCTTTTCCCCCTAACTTATGGACACTTTAAGCTCCTAATCTTAAGTCTAATAGATACAGACAATAACTCTTTATTTGTGGACTATTCTTTTCCTCCCAAGTTATGGACACTTTTAGCTCCTAATCTTAAGTCTAATAGATACAGACAATAACTCTTTATTTGTGGACTATTCTTTTCCCCCTAACTTATGGACATTTTTAGCTCCTAATCTTAAATCTAATAGATACAGACAATAACTCTTTATTTGTGGACTATTCTTTTCCCCCTTACTTATGGACACTTTTAGCTCCTAATCTCAAGTCTAATAGATACAGACAATAACTCTTTATTTGTGGACTATTCTTTTCCTCCCAAGTTATGGACACTTTTAGCTCCTAATCTTCAATCTAATAGATACAGACAATAACTCTTCATTTGTGGACTATTCTTTTCCTCCCAACTTATGGACACTTTTAGCTCCTAATCTTAAGTCTAATAGATACAGACAATAACTCTTTATTTGTGGACTATTTTTTCCACCTAACTTATGGACACTTTTAACTCCTAATCTTTAATCTAATAGATACAGATAATTACTCTACTGTGGTTTCATCAATATTCATGGGTATCAATTTTCGTGAAAAAAGTGAAAATTAGTTTCAAGGATACGTAAATTCAAGGCCAATGACCCTATGAATACAAAATGTTAATAGAAATTGCACTTCAATGAACATTAAATTCATGGATCAACTTAATAACGAAATCCACGAAAATTGGTATTCAACGAACATTGATGAAACCAGAGTATTTTTGTGGACTACCCTTTCTCTCCTAACCTGTGGAAACTTTTAGCTCCTAACCTAAGCTCTTTTCTATGTGGATTATTCTTTTCCTCTAGAATTATGACACAATAAAATTTTGAAACAAATAAATGGCCCCAATAAACCCAATTTTCTGGTCTACTTTTAAACTTTAAAAACACATTTTAATTTCTTCTAAAAATTTCCTGGAGTGCTTATAAATGACAATGCCATATGCAGAATGCCAACTTTCCCTTAATATATCAGGTATTGTACCAAAAGCACAGAACGCGTCAAACCCATTAAAATAAATTTTCCTTTCCTTTCTGCAGACAATGTCATGTCTTAAAACGTGGCTATTCCATTAAGAGAAACAATGAATCGTAAGTAAAGCAAATGTCTTTATTTAACCAATTTATTTGAAGAGGTAATTCTTTTATCTCTACAATAGCAAAAAATAAATCAAAGGCCGGAACGGCCACAAAGGCGTCGAGCTGACATTTTCTTTAATATAGAATATTAATAATTTGAATTTCTGTACTAATACTGTAGTCGTATATCAAATAATATTAGAATAAAAAAGTAAATGAATTATGTTTTGTGCTGCTTTAAAAACAAAAATCAGTATATTTCCTTATAAAATAGGTAGTGCTGCGTTTATAATACAATAACTCATCATGGTTACAAAAATCGAAGAAATTTCAAAGTTCAAAAATAAACTATTTTCTTTCTGCTTTAAACAGTCTTTGAACAATTTTCATAGGTTCATAATTTGAATACATTAACAGTGTGTCCCTAACTATAATTATAAAACATACTTTTATTTATTTCAATTCCCGTTTGAAACAAAGATTACCTATGGTATGTTTGTTTACAAACAAATCCACAACACGTGCTATTTAAAATGCCCAACCAAACCAACTGCATTGTCGTGTTTATTTATTGCATCCAAATCACTAGATACGTTTATCCCTTACATTTATTTTGGAGACCGTGCCCGATAACAAATAAATTTACATGGTTTTTTTTAACACAATTAAGTTGAATAAATGAAAAAAAAATCTTGTAATACGTTTAATACTTTAAGGAACTTATTTCTTATGCGCATTTAAAAGGTGGTGCAGAGCATGAATTTTGGACGATTGCCAATCTAGATGACTGCCGAGCATTAGCTCGACGCCTTATAAATGACCAATGGGGCAACAATCAACAGAGAAAACATAATTAACTTTAATCGCATAGACTTGTGTCCCATTTTTATATTCAAAAAAATTTAACTCAGTATAGATCTGGTCTAACTAAACAGGAACCAGAGAGTTAGCTTTGACAACAGAATTGTCTACAATTACTTTGTAACTGAGTTTAGCAAAAAAATGGTATAGAACACTGCAAAACAATCATTGAAAAAAGTGTAGAAGAATGCAAAACAATCATGATAAAAAAATATGTTCTAGCCTAATGTCCAACATTTCCAGTCATATTTGCACATCTGTTTTTACTTCTTCTTGACAGAGCTGAAAAGAAAATTGTTAACTTTTTTTTTTATTGTTTCCCAACTTCTCAGGTGTATGTATCCACCATTGTTTTTGCTCAACTCAATTGCTCTTTGGCATTCTGCTCTACTTGGGCAAGTTTTCTTCGTAGTACCATCGTAGTACGTCTTAAAATATTTCTTCATTTCTTCTTCTTCTTCTTTTGTCCATGCTTTTCTTACACCTAGATGGTAATGATATTTGAAATGCAATTGATTTTTTTTTTGTACGATAACATTCACTGATAATGTACATCATTTCAGTTTGCATGAATCTTTTTTCACAAAAATAAAATTGAATTCAACAATCTGCAACATGGCACTTGCACAAAAAAATACTTATTTGACATAAATTGCAAAATAAATTTAAGCTTATTTAGTATTTACTTTATGACCAATGGTATTCCCCCCCCCCCCCCCAACAAAAAAAAAATTCATCAGACCCCAACAGGTTTCAGAGAAGAAACTGAAAATGTTCAAATATTAATAAATGCACAATGACTAATGAAAACAGATAGCAATAGGTCATCTGAGAGACTGAGGTGACCAAAAATAATGATGCATGGGATAATCCTGGGGTCCTGCCTGATACAATTGATTCATCTCAACATAAGCAAGAAAAATAAATAAAGATAAGGAGTGAGGAGCTGGACTATTTTCAATAGATATTCTATTAATGAAATTGAGGGTTATGATTGACCAACCATCCCCTCCATGCATCATGGCAGACGACAAGAAAATGAACAGTAAAGTATAAGAAGTAAGGTGATTAAATATAATGTTGTGGAATAGAAAATTCAAATGAAAAATGAATATTGTAATATTGATTTTGGGGTATTTATTTCAGCTCTATGACTGCAGTGTCTGAGATATCACAAATAATAACAAGAGATGTTATGCCCCCTCCCTTGAAAACCTCTGCGAAGAAAATGAACGAAAACTGCAAACAATTGGAATTTTTCTACATCCAAGGGGCATAACTCTGTCAAAATTGCTCGATCAAAACCAAAATCTTAAGTTGATCTAAATATCAGTATGTTAAATCTGTAAAACAAATTTCATTTCTGTAAGAGCAACCTCTGTGAAGAAAATGAACGGAAACTGCAAATAATTGTAATTTTTCTACGTCCAGGAGATAACTCTGTCGGAAATTTCTCGATCGAACCCAGAATCAAACTTGACCTACCCGGTAGATATGAAAGATAAATTTGTACACCAAATTTCATTTCAATACATGAAACCTCTGCAAAGAAAATGAATTGTTAACTGTTGGTGGACCGACTGACGGAGAGACAGACGGACAGCAGCAAAGCAATATGCCCTCCCTTCTTTAAAGGGGCATAAAAAAGTGAAATAAATATAAAATTCAGGAAATTAATAACTTACATATTAAATAGGTATATTAAACATCAATTAACAATGGATTTCATTTCCAATTTCGAAGTTGTCCCCCCAAATTTTGGCAATGAAAATAAGTCATGTGATAAGTTATAGGTCACATGGTAAGGTACATGGCGGGTGTGTTTTTTCTCAGGGAGTAAATACAACAAGTAGTGTGATATAGAGAAAGTATTCTTAGGGAATTTTGTTGTGATATCCAATGCCGCATTCATCTCGTGGTTCCAAAACCAAGCGGAAAAGGAAAAACAGAAACCTGTCGAAAAACATTAGGTGTATAGTCTATGAAAGCCCAAACAAAGAGGACCTAACCAAGATGGCCACGAGTGAGATGTGCATTAGAATTACAATGTCTACACATAACCTTGCTATTGAAAGTGGTCGGCACACAAATGTTTCAAAAGAAAATCGTCTTTGTAAACTTTGTTGTTCAGATATTAAAGATGAGTTCCATTTTGTCTTCAAGTGTCCTCTATATAAAGAATTAAAATTGAAATATATTAAGAAATATTATTGGGAAAAACCCTTCATTTATAAATTTATACAATTATTAACTGTCCAAAATTATAAAGAATTCTGCAATCTGGGAAAATATCTCCAATTAGCTTTTACTAATCACAACAATATTCTATAATTTGTTTTCTGCTATACTACTGCATGTGTCTTTATTATAAAGTGGACCCCGCTTAAAACAATAGTTATTTTGTCAGGAAAAATTATTATATTAACCAGACTATAATAATAACCGAACCCAGCTAAATTCAATGTGCATAAGCTATGTGCCTATATTCACGACATCTATTATTACTATCTATTTCTAGACGATGTAATGTCCACAATGATTGACGATTTCTTCTAAAACTTTACTTTTAATACTTCAAAATACTCTAATGGGTAAAGTTAACTATTACAAACTGGGAAAATTGCAAGATTCCCCAATATGCTTCCAATGGGTTGACATGCTTTCATTTTGTGTTCTTCCTGTACTTCCGGTTTTGACTAAATCTAATAAGGCATTCATGAGACAATTTGTTTTTAATAACTTCTTTCAACAAAAATCAAATAAACCACAAAGCTATGCAGAACTATCTTATTTACTTTGATTTTATTTAACCCATTCCTCCTTTAAAATAAAGGCATATTTAAAAAAGACTCTGTTACTGCTTAACTGCAGTACAAATCGTCAAATGGAACATCATTTACCATATGCTAAGCGGTGTAAAATATCCCATTTGTTAAAAATTATTTTACAAAAACAAGAGGCATTAACTTATTCAAGCTGTACAGAACTTCAATATACAGCGATGTCACTTGACAGGTGCATAGGTAAAGTACCCAAGCCACGTGCAGTGGGCTGTGACTAATCTTGTCTGGCCAGCACTGTCTGTAAATTTCGAAGTGATTTGGGAAGTCAGTTTATACAAGCTACTACATGTATTAGGGGCTAGCTCATGAAAAAGGTGTGAAACTTAATTGAGGTGTGATCTTTCTATTATATTAAGCAGGGTGCACTATTTAAGCTATTATATTTACATCAACCAAGTATTATTCCCTCTATTTCTTATGGAGACATATAGTTGATTCATAGCTCTATAGAAACAGCCAGACTGAAATCTACACGCCCCGTTTATCGATTGGTCGAAATCTACAGCGGCTGAAACTGACTAGAAAGTGACAGGACTGAAATTGACACGCCCAGTTTATCGATTGGTCGAGACCTACAACTACCTAAGAAAAATCACGGACTGCACGAAATAACCATGATGATGACAGACTCAAAGTCTCACAGGAGACGATTTGGCTGTTTCTTTTAGCTAACGTACTTATGTACGTTAACAGTAATTTAGTGAATTTTACTTACTTTTTACGCTCAATTTATTAATTAGTTAAAAGAAAGATGTTAATATAAACAATAAAATGCTTTCTTTGGTGATTCATTCGGGTTATGAAGGTAGCGATCATTGCAGAAAAAATTTACATAACCCACTAACGCGGGTTATGTATTTTTTCTGCAATGTCGCTACCTTCATATCCCGAATGAATCGCCAAAGAAAGCATTTTATTGTTTAAATAACAACCGATGTAAAATACAATGATTTATTAAGAAATGGTTTTGTGTTTCGAAAAACTATTATATTAACCGAACTATAATATTAAACTGGTACATGTATTATATTAAGCAGGGTCCTCTGTATACCCAACATTGTACCATACCATATGTATGTATATTTACTCATGTTGTGCATAATGCCATAAGATGTATATCTTGAGCAAATAAAGAATAGAATAATCAAGTAAACAAGCCTAGTCCAATCTGTTTAATTCCTTCATACTATATGAAGTTCCACCCATTTGAAGGACAGGATCAGACTGTTACAGGGTATACAAAATCATTGATAATGCATCAATCATTACAATAGAAAATCCAAGCTATCAACACTAATCAAGATGTGTCATATTAAATGGTCACTCTTTGTTTTAAAAATATCAAAAAGCATTGTAGATGTTCTATTGTATGGAAAGGGGCTATTTTCATGTTTAGTGATATTATCCTTTAGTTGATTATGGCTTAGCAACTTCTGAGCAGATCCAAGTTAATGATATTTTAATGTACATGCACAATGACAAATGACATCTGGGTGACTTAGTGACCTTAATTTTTTCTTTTATAGATGTATTATATGACTTACTTTTCTTAGGTTTCCTTCTTGATACTAATACATCCTCTTCCATGTCATCTAGAGCTAGACTTGTATCTGTTTTTTTTTAAGAAAATAAAATAATATAAGAAAATGTTTAAACCTGCAAAATAATATCTCCTAAGATTTTTGGTCAACATAACACAAGTACAATAGAGAGAGAAAGAGACTCACTATGAAAACAGTAGGTTCATCTATTTCATTGTAATTCATTCTTATCCCTTTAAGTAGTGACGAAATTTCTAGAAAGTTGCTATCTTAAAGCTGAACACCGCTCGTAAATAGGCACTGTTCGCCATATTTCTCTTTAACCACTGCTGTCCCTACAACCCTTGTATAAGGGACAGACCTCTAAACAGTTCAACGTATTTCGCTGTAGAGGTCTCACCCCTGTGGACGACACTGGACATACATCTTGCCTCGCCATGTTACTAAGTCGCGATGAAATTATCAAATTTTATGCACCTTTTTCAAGCCAGAAGAATACCAACATCAAATAAATTGGTTAATGCATTATTTACAAACAGAATATGCACGTAAGAAAAAATGCATATAATCTAAAGACCACGAAAGGAATACTACATGTCGGCCTGGAGTTTCAGGTGTGCAATTATGTGTAATGAAATCGAAGGGTTTATATACCAGGTAACTGTGTGACGGTGCCTATTTACGACCGGTGTTCAGCTTTAAGGAGATTAAAGCAATTTATCTTTAACTAGTACCTTCTACTGAAGGAGTTTCTTCTCCTCTAGCGGCTTCTCCTTGTGTGGGGGAAATGTCTTCCTTATCCAAAATGTCTAAATATTAAGAATTGAAAAATACAAAAACAGCATTATGAAAATTTATTAACTAAAATAATCAGTTTTGCTTAATTCTAGATAAGTTTGCAATTACTTACCTTCGAAAGTAATATCTTTCAAACTTTTTCCATGGAACTTTCCAACGACATTGCATTCTTGCATGACCATAAGTTTGGCAATTTCAAGTCGTTCTATTAGTCCTGATGTGCTGCGATAGTGCAACTCATGAACTTCCATGGTGTGCCCCATATGTCTACACAAGTATTTAAGTTCATGATCCTTGAGCCCAATAACCTAATAAAGACAAAGTACATTACACCTAGTATAAAGCAAGAATGGAAACTGAAAGTAACTATCAATATGGAGGAATAGATAGTTAAACATGTCCTACTGTCAAATTGTAAAATTAGGAGTTAATGTATGTAACTTGAAAAACTAGAAAAGAGATAGAAAGAAAAATATCTAAACAAAGAATGGGACCAAAAAATTGAGGAGTAAGTAGGATTCCAGTTTCACTCAACCCCGACTTTTCCTTTCATATATAGTGTCACTGCCCAGACTAAAAGAAACTAACAAATCTTCATGGTCTTCTAGAATTTAGAAATGTCAAAATTCCAAACCAAAAGTGAAACCAATTAGCATCTGCAATAGTAACAGTTAAACTTGGAAGACTTCCTAGCAATGCAAAAATAAAACTGATATTTTTTTCTCGATTGGGCTATCATTTTACTTACTTTTAACAAAAGAAAATTGAACAAAATTGCAATGCATTACTTCAAACTGATGCACACTGGCTTGAGAACTTATTTCAGTTTTATAAGGCCTTACTTCATTTTTCATTTAATTAATTTACAGAAGATTAAACAATCATTTGCTCTTGGAGACAGTAACATCCCAAAACAAATTACAATGGGCCACTAAGTAGAAAGTCCAAATACTTACTTGGGCAATAGTGGCACAATATTTCCTAAGGTTTGTAGCGTATATTCTATCAGGAAATTTCAAAGAACGGCACTCTGTTCGTATTTCCTCCAGACTGTACCCAGCCCTAACAACATCTTCAGCTGAAATATGACGATGAATTAAACTGTTGTCAAACATTTAAAAACCAAATACCCATAATTAAATAACACAATCATGAGAAAATTTTTTTAAATATGTATGGGTATATAACTGTGAGATGAACATTGTTGCTTCTAAAACAAATTACAAAATATCTCTCAGTTAAGTGTTATGGATAAAAGAAAGCCCTCTTGATCCCCAATTTAAGGGGTCAGCCCTTTTTTCTGAAGTCGAACAAAAGCTTTTTCTAGAAAAACAAATTCTGTATTATATTCGGCATCTTTGCTAGCCAAGGGTTTCTAATCTGCACCACTCCTCACAAACCCTTGGCATATCGTGCTATCAAAAGTTGGGATTTTTTGGTCACATGATCTCCCAACCTATTTAAAAATCAGATGCCATACTTTAAACGTGACTGGTGCAGTAATGGTAGCCTCAATTGATATCAGGGTTCTCCTTAATATCACAAGTAGCAGGGGAATTAGAGTGAAGTAGGAGGCACCATAGGTGAGCACCAAAGGCGCGAGCCTGCTAGGGGGGTCCGGGGGCATTAATGGTAGCCTCAATTGATATCAGGGTTCTCCTTAATATCACAAGTAGCAGGGGAATTAGAGTGAAGTAGGAGGCACCATAGGTGAGCGCCAAAGGCGCAAGCTGGCTAGGGGGGTCCGGGGGCATAACCTCCTTAACTAGGCACGATCTCATTGCAAACAACAAGCATATTTTCCGTCCAATTTTAGAAAGGAGCCAAGACCTTGACTTAATATTTGACAATGAAATACAGCCTGAAAATGGAGACAGAGTCTTATTGCTCCTTCATATCACTTTTCAAAATATTTCATTTATTTGATTTTATAAGATAAAGGATCAAACTTTGGACTTCATTGCTTACCAAAATTGTCACAGTGATATTTACAACCAAATAAATTAATTTCCTTTTGACAAATTGATTTCAATTCTTTCAAGAATTAGTTTTTTAATTTCTTTTTTCAATTGGAATTTCATTCATACATGTTTTATGACATCTTACCAGTATTTGCGAACAGGAAAGGGTTTCCGTCTCTTATTCCTGCCTTTTTTCTAATTTCTTTACTGGCAAGATAATTCATTGCAGGGATAACCTCCTTCGGACAAATAACTGGTACTCTGGTCCCATTCTGGCAAGAAGAGGCAAACAATTAAATTTTTTTCCAAATCATTGAAAAATGACTGCTAAAACTGCTCATTAAAAAATTAATGTGAATGCAAAACAAAATGCTAATGCATGGCACTATTCAATTAGTCTTCACAGCCTGAACTGTTATAGGACCAAAAATATCCAAAAATAAGCTTGTTTTCAACTTATCTCATTTACTAACAAAACAAAAAAGGTTCAACAGAGTGGAGTACTTCTTGACAAAGAGCAGATAATTTAACTTAATGCAACTCAATTTATAGTATTATACATATTTCAAAAATTTCCATGTACTCCACATGCTCAATGACGTTAATTTCAAATTTTTTTTTGTTGATGGGTTTTGGGTGGGGTGGTGATGTTGATTAAGAACAGTGGTTTGGATACATGTATGTCAATCAAAGAAACAAATTATACAATATACATTATAAGCCATAAATTGGACAAAAGCCTTTCAAATCTAAAGGGTTATATGTTTAAGTTACTTAATGGCACTATTTATACATGTTTTTAAGAATTGATTTTTTAAATTGAATAAAAAATTATTTAAAACTGCATTATCATAGTGCTTCTTTCAAAAAAAGCTGAAATCTAAATTTATAGAGCTCGAAATGCATTTTTTTCTAATGAATTCATATAATGTTTTCACTGATTATAGAAATCCAGGTGAACACAGGTAAATTTTACCTTAAGAGGACCCCTTTATTGCCCAAAATAGTTAGATGTGTGTTTTGGCAAGTAGCCATTCGAGAAATTAACCATATTAACAGTTAAGGTGGAATAAAATGGAATCAAAAGATTAAAATTGGTTAAAGTACTTATATCAGCAATAACAATTAAACAAAATATTAGATAAATTGTTATTTCAAGAATGTGAATAGATATTTTTAAAAAATAGAAAATAAAATCCATCCACCTGCCCTATATTTTTGCAAATCAGGATGAATCTACATACTAATTTTATGTAGCCTGACACAGGCTTAAAATATATAAATACTATTGTATCTGAACAAATATTTAACATATTGTCTCCAGGATAAAGATCACCTTTCCCCGTATCTCCACCAATTCCTGATTGTCAAGCATTTCCTTCTCAAACTTGCTAAGTTGTTCTCTAAGAGAGAGATCGGTTGCACTGACTTCCTTTGATCGATTTCTGTAACACTGCAAGCTAAAAAGAAAAGCAAAGACCTGCATTTAGTCTTAACCTTTTCTATACAGTAACATATACAATGCTCTATGAAAAGGAGCCATAAATACTGTTAAAGTGGTTATTTACATTGGTGGTTAAGTACATGTGTGTGTTTAATACGCGAATTAGCGATGCATTACTCAAGGGTTTGAATTTTTTATCACACGCGCAGGGATATTTTACACGGATTTAACATAATCGTGCAACTTTTGTAAATTTCCCCCACGCATAAACAACCACTTTTAAGATTTGACATCATGGTTTTAAAAACCTCATTTTTTGGGTTAAAAATGGGAGTTCAAAACTTGTCTTACCTCAGAGCTTCTAATTCTCCAGGTCTCCTGCGGTTGTACAAAAGGAGGCGTGCTTCCACTAGCATCACAATGCGTCTGAACATCATACCACTAACAGCAGTGTAAGATAGATCTACAGATTCCAAGTTTTCCACTAAATAAGATGATAACTTCATGATGTCTTCGGGGTATGGGAGCTCTTTCTTCTGATTAAACATTCGCTCTGACAGAGTACTTCTTGCAACTTTGTTAACTTTGTAACCCCATTCTTTACTCATAAGATACATAAATGCTTCTCCTTCTTTCTTCATTTCTTTGTTTTTTGTTTTGATAGAAATTCCTACTTTTGAGGATGCCATCCTCATAAGGTCAAACCCAGACTTAATTGCTGTGCTAGGATGCTGGAGTTCGTCCTCTTCATGTTCGGTACTATTGCAAATTTGAAGAGCTACTTCTGCCACATAATCAAAGTTTTCAGGGCTAAGCATCTCACTCATTGAAACGTCCATTCTTTTCACCAAATTTCTAAAGGCTAAAAGAAGCCGTGCTGCTAGCCTCATATGAAAACTAGAATAGTATTTTCTTTTTCTTTTATTATCAATGTTTTTCATGAACCAAACGTCTCCCAATGCAAGGATGAGTGGATCATTCATACAGATCTCTGCAAATTTGTCTCTTTTCATTGAAGGTAACACTTCTTTCACAATCCGTTTAGAACCTGTTGTCTTCACTTTTCCTGTAAGGATTCCAATTTGTATGATTGTAGAACCTTTGTGATAGTCTGTACTTTTCACTGGACATGTTTTCTGATGATTACTGATAGAAGAATTCAGTACCATCCACTCTTTACATTTAGGACATGGACCATACTCTTCAAAGTTAAAGGTAACAAGCCTTCTTCTTGGCAAGAGAAGCTCACCTTCTTTATGCCTGAGAACTTTCATATTATGATGGTGGTCTCCCAAGTTTCTAAGAAGTTTCATTTCTGAATTCAGCCTTTTCTCCAACTCATCAATTTTCTCCTGATTAGTTTCTTTCATCTTTTGGTCTTTGAGTTCTTTTATAGCCTTTACCCTGGTGTGGTTTACATGTCTACGTTCTAGATGACTTTGTATATTGGTGAACAATTCATGACAGTATAAACAGGCATGAACACAATCATATACCCTATTGTGCTTGGATTTTGCATTGTCTTTTTTCAATCCCTTAATAAAAACATTTGGGAACTTTTTGTCAAATAAACAGTCTTTTTCATCAAGTTTTCTTTTGCACGGTGGGTTGTCACAATCTAAATCTCTTTCATCAAGAGCCTCACAATCCTCTGGTTGGGGAGTGTCAACGTCATCTGGACCTGCTTGGAGTTCCGGACAACTGTGGTCATCGGGCTGGAGTTGGGGATAGTCAACATCACCCATACACGATTCAACTTCAACATCGTTCATCAAGTTGTTGCTGCTTTCATCATCCAAAATGCTTGACTCACTGTCACTTTCATCTTCAGTCTCTACAATATAGTCGGGATCATTAAGATCTTCACAATCCTCTGGATAGTCGACGTCATCTGAACTGGCAAGACCTTGCGGACAGCTGTGGTCATCGGGCTGGAGTTGGGGATTGTCAACATCACCTGGACCTGCTTGGAGTTCTGGTTCTGAACAGCTGTGGTTATTGGACTGGAGTTGGGGATAGTCAACATCAACTGGACCTGCTTGGAGTTCCAGAAAGCTATGGTCAGTGGGTTGGAGTTGGGGATTGTCGATATCACCTGGACCTGCTTGGAGTTTTAGACAGCTATGGTCAGTGGGTTGGAGTTGGGGATTGTCGATACCACCTGGACCTGCTTGGAGTTCTGCACAACTGTGGTCATCAGGCTGGAGTTGGGGATAGTCAACATCACCTGGACCTGCTTGGAGTTCTGAACTGTTGTGGTCATCGGGTTGGAGTTGGGGATAGTCGACATCACTTGGAACTGCTTGGAGTTCTGTACAACTGTGATCAACAGGCTGGTGTTCGGGATAGCCAACATCACCCGGATATGATTCAACTACAACATCGTTCATTAAGTTGCTGCTGCTCTTATCATCCAAAATTTTTGATTCCCTGTCACTTTCATCTTTGGTCTCTTCATCTTCGGTCTCTACAATAAAGCCAGGATCATCAAGATCCTCACAATCCTCTGGATAGTCGATGTCACCTGGACCTACTTGGCGTTCCGAACAGCTGTGGTCATCGAGCTGGAGTTGAGGATATTCAACATCACCCAGACCTGCTTGGCTTTCCAGACAGCTGTGGTCATCGGGCTGGAGTTGGGGATTGTCAACGTCACTTGGACCTGCTCGGAGTTCTGGTTCTGGACAGCTGTGGTCATAGGGCTGGAGTTGGGGATAGTCAATGTCACCTGGACCTGGTTGGAGTTCCAGACAGCTATGGTTAGTGGGTTGGAGTTGGGGATTGTCGACATCACCTGGACCTGCTTGGCTTTCCAGACAGCTGTGGTCATCGGGCTGGAGTTGGGGATTGTCAACGTCACTTGGACCTGCTCGGAGTTCTGGTTCTGGACAGCTGTGGTCATCAGGCTGGTGTTCGGGATAGCCAACATCACCCAGACATGATTCAACTACAACATCATTCATCAAGTTGCTGCTGCTTTCATCATACAAAATGCTCGATTCACTGTCACTTTCATCTTCGGTCTCTTCATCTTCAGTCATCAAGTTGCTGCTGCTTTCATCATCCAAAATGCTCGAATCACTTTCACTTTCATATTCAGTCTCTACAATAGAGTCGGGATCATCAAGATCCTCACAATCCCCTGGATAGTCGACATCACCTGGATCTGCTTGAAGTTCTGGACAACTGTGGTCATTGGGCTGGAGTTGGAGACAGTAAACATCACCCGGACAAGATTCAACTACAACAGCATTCATCAAGTTCCTGCTGCCTTCATCATCCAAAATGCTTGATTCACTGTCACTTTCATCTTCGGTCTCTTCATCTTCAGACATCAAGCTGCTGCTGCTTTCATCATCCAAAATGCTTGATTCACTGTCACTTTCATCTTCAGTCTCTTCATCTTCAGTCTTTACAATATAGTTTAGATCATCAAGATCCTCACAATCCTCTGAATAGTCTATGTCACCTGGACCTGCATGGCGTTCTAGACAGCTGTGGTCATCAGGCTGGAGTTGGGGATAGTCAACGCCACCTGGACCTGCTTGGAGCTCCAGACATCTGTGATCAGTGGGATGGAGTTTGGGATAGTCGACGTCACCTGGACCTCCTTGGCATTCCTGATAGCTGTGGTCACTAGGATGGAGTTGGGGACAGTCAATGTCACCTAGACTTGCTTGGCGTTCCAGACAGCTGTGGTCATCAGGCTGGAGTTGGGGATAGTCTACTTCATCCGGATCTGCTTGGAGTTCTGGTTCTGAACAGCTGTGGTCATCGGGCCGGAGTTGGGGATAGTCAACACCACCTGGACCTGCTTGGAGTTCTGGTTCTGAACAGTTGTGGTTATCGGACTGGAGTTGACATCTGTGATCAGTGGGCTGGAGTTGGGGATAATTGACGTCACCTGGACCTACTTGGAGTTCCAGACAGCTATGGTCAGTGGGTTGGAGTTGGGGATAGTCTACGTCACCTGGACCTACTTGGAGTTCCGGACAACTGTAGTCATTGGGCTGGTGTTGGAGATAGTTGATGTCACTCAGACCTTCTTGGCATTCTGAACAACTGTGGTCATCAGGTTGGAGTTGGGGATAGTCTACATCACCCGGACCTGCTTGGATTTCCATACAGCTGTGGTCTTTGGGCTGTAAATGGGGACAGTCGACATCACCCGAACCTTGGACCTTCAAAAATATATAAAATTTAAGTCTTTTTATTATATAAATGCATTATATCAGCCCAGTAAATATAACTAAGGGGAAAATTGCCCATTATTCTTTTAAATATTCCTATCTTCTTCTCTGTATTTTTTGTTTTGCTAATACAAATTACACACAGTTTCATTCAAAGTAATTTTGCTTTATTCAACTTAATAGCTACTACATCGCCCATTTATATGCAAATAAACATCATCCATTTATATACATATATTTGGTAAAACAAATGTTTTACGAATGCCCAAAAGTTACTCTAAAATCAATCCAAGCAGCTTGAAATCGGTAATTTATTTCTAACCTCTTGAATTTTTATGAATTTTTTTCTCTTTTTCTTCTGTCTGCTGCACTGCTCCTAAACAAGATTTGAAATACTAAAATAATCATCAGTTCAACTTTAAATTTGTATGAACAATAAATGTTAGAGAAACATTTCCGATGTTCTTCTTTTTCTTTTTTACCTTGTGACCATTCTGAATTTGTTTTTCTTTGGTCAATTTTTGAATGATTAAAATAAACTTAAATTCTTATATAATGTAATTTACCTTGCAGCCTTTCTGTTTCTTTCTCTTCCTAGAGACCCTTACTTGACACTTACTTGTGTCATGACTTTCTATTAATAGAAAACTTTACATCTTAGACATTGAAATTATGACTGCATGGATGCACAAAAAACGAAGTAATTTTTATACCCTTGCTGGTGATATTTTTAAAGATTTTTACATGTAAATAATGATTTTTTTCCTAGGAAATATGTAATATATTTAATATATAATATGTAGCAATTTGTAAGCTTATTTAAATATTTTGTACAATTTTCTAAAATAGTTCAGTATACAGAAAAATATTCGCCCTTATTCTATTTTCCCCTCTTTCATCCTCGATTGCCCTTGCTGAATAAACAGTTTATATTAATTTTAAATGGCCATTTTAAGGTTCTCCGATCCTCAGCCTTAAAGTATTTTTTCATTATAAAAGTGTTATGTTTCTTTTAAACTTTATAAACATGATAAATGAAATATGAAATAAAATAAAATTTTAGATGGCATCTATGCATTTTACAAAGTTATTGCAAATTTTCCTACGGTGGATATACCGGTAGTAGAAATAACGCATTTGAAAAAAAGTGCTGGTGCACCGATGGCTCAAACTCGTTACCAACATATCACTTATTAGTAGTTCTCTGTGGATCCACAATGCCAAGCATGTAGTTGTGTAAATTAAAAAAAACTGAACTTTATTTATTTTACAACGATTGATAAACAAGTTCTACAACTTATATTAATATCTTTCGTTGGCACGGATGTTAGCGCGAGGGGGTCATTGTTGTGGGAGGAAGCCGGAGTGCTCGAAGAAAACCCACATGTCCAAGCTGGCGACCACCATACCCTTTTACAAACAACCACTGTCAATCATGGGGATCGAACTCAGGACACAGTGGTGATAAGCGAGTGCATTGTTAACTATGCTACTTGGACACCCTAGTTGTGTAAATGGTGGTAATACTAACAATAGAACACTGTCTGTATATAAGTCAATTTATGGTACGGATAAAGGAAATCAGGTTAATTTAGAATAATCGAACATTGCTGAGGTTCGGAGATCATTAATACAATTTATCTATCAATGGATTAAGAGCAAAACATTTCATGCTAAATCAACCAAACAATAAATTCAATAGTTTGTGTCAGGCTTGTTACAACCATACTTGATTGCATGTATGTACTTTGTAAATCTGAAAACTGATCCATATGTATAATTTCATCTTGCATGTGCTTTTTTCACTTTCTATGCCATATGAATATGCATTCAGGTTTTATATTTAGAACCAATTTGCAAGTCTTAATAGAACATGATTACCTTTAGCCCACTTTAAGTCCTCCAAAAAGCACTCTAATGTGGTTTTCTTTCTTGACAGACAACCTGAAATTTATAATTTTGTTGAATAGTACATATAACAAAATAGGCTATGTGTGTTATTCATCTTAGAGGGTTTTACTTTAAAGGGGCATGGTCACCATCTTGGCCAAGTCTTATTTTTCTATTTTTATTGCTTACAATGGTTTAGTTTTAGTTACAATAGTAACTGTTGATCAACCAAATTTGAGTGTCAGTTGTGGGGTATAACTATAAGCAAGATACATAGCTTACAATTCTTTTTTATATAAACAAGGCTCATGGCATGTTTTTGCTTACAATGGTGCAATGTAACAGTAAAAACATGACCTAAGCTTAAATTTTCATAATCTCTCATTTATTACTCGACGACTGACACTCAAAGTTTGGTTGATCATTAGAAATGCATTTATTACTTTAAAAGCACTGAAAACAATTAAAATAGAAAAATAAATTTTGACAAAATCTGACCATGCCTCAGCTTTGCATGGGCATGTAAGAAGGACTCAGAATCAAAATTTTAATTCACAATCATGTAAAAATTTGTCTAGCAAGTCTTGTCAGTTTCTGAGTATTCAAAATATAAAATTACATAGAAGTACAAGTACATTAGACTATATATGAAATACTTAAGTTTTCTTACAATTGTAAAACATGACATGGAAATAGCTTACTGACTTTGAAACCTAGTTAAGACTATGATTTTGGTGGAACAGTAATGTTTAAAAATATAACATCTAAATCATAATACATACAGAATCAAATAAACTTCTGACATAAAATCAATGTAAGAACGATACAGCAAAACTCACTAATTTCAAGGGACCATGTAGAAAAACTTCAATAACCGTAATTTGTCAGGCCTCTCACACCCATTTTTGGTACTGGGGCCGGGGCTAATGAATTGGGAAAAATGTGACATTTTGATAGAAATTGGGAAATTTTTCCCTTGTTTTATGTACTGTACCCAGAACAAAAAACTACCAGTAGGGTAGATTGAAAGGATTTTTTAAAAAGTAAGTTAAAAAAAATTATTTTTAAAACTAAGAACATGTGTGCAATAATGAGAAGGAAAAAAATATATTCACAGTGTGTGATACAAGTTTGTTAATGAAGATTTAAAATTTCCCAAAAAGTTTTTGTTTAATTTCTACATGTCAAGTGGCAATCTCAAATTGGGAAAAACACACTGAATTTTGGGAAAAAAGGTTCCTTTTTTTACGTTGGAAATGGGGTCGATTATTGTCCCTAATTAAAGTGAATCGAGAGGTCTGCAATTTGTTATACACATATAGCGAATTTGTAAGAAATCGTATGGCAAATTCATCATAAAGTAATCAGCTGATAATACTTTAAAGTCACAAAATCAATATCACTGCAATTTACAAAATTTTTTTTTTAAAAAATATGGTAAATAAAAAACCAATATAACCTTTTCAGTTCAATTTTTGAAAAAAAAATTCTTTATATTTTATTTAAGTATTTTGTATTATGCAATAATTTTAAAATTTCAGGTATATTCAATGTTTGTAATGGGAAATATTTGATATATGAATAAACAAGAGACCCAGATCCACACCCCTAACCTGAGCAACAATAGCCATATCTCTGATTAAATCAGCATTATAGTAATCAAATTCAAAATATCTTGACAAATAAGTACAAGTAGATCTTGCACAAAAAGTTAAAAAATCTGCCAATTTTTATCCACATATTTTTATGGTAAATACCAAGCCCCTATTGTTGTTTTAGTATTAGAGAGAAGATTTTCTCTAAATCTATTTAAAAATCCCACCTTGTCCCCCCTCCCCCCCCCCCCAACCACACCACCTTGCTCCAGGGAATTAGGAATCATGATGTGAACAATTTTAAATCTAACAATATTTGCTTTTGCACAAGTTTAACCTTTTTTTGGCTGACAGCTCTTCCAGAAGATTTTCAAAGATTTTTCTCCAAATCTTCCTATGTAAAAATTTGACCTTCTGCTCAGGTGAGCTAAAAACTGCATTGAAATTTTGCCAGCGGGCATCTTTAAATTAATTTCTTATAGCTGCATATTCGATAGATTTGTGTTCGTTTTATCTAGACTAAGTAATTTTCTATAGGTTTATATAAGAACTTTTGCAGGGACATGTCAAAATATGAATTTGTTATAGATGTATATATTTGATATAGATCTATATCTGTGTTCGTTATATTCAAGTTTTGCTGTATTGTCTTTTTGTGTTATAATTCAACAATTGAAACAAAAATGATTCAGTTAGTATGCTTGGCTCATTAAGAAATTTCTGTACATACACAAGATAAATTGGATCCACACAGTTTGTGGCAATTAGTAAAACCGAACTTGACTATTAATAGTTGAACTTTTTATCATGCATGTAAACAGCTGAGATAGAGTTCATGCAAGTTTGAAATAATCTTGTTACAAAAAAATAACCCCAAAATTGACTTGCTTTTATCTTTTAGGTAATAGGCAAGATAGTTTTCACAATTTCTGTAAAAATTAACAAAACTTGTATTTATCATATCATGAAAGTTGGAAACATGAGGTCCATGCACAGGTGCAGTGTATTTTCTTATAATCAAAAATATATACCCCCTACCTTTAATTCTGACTACAAGCATAAACTCTGGACAGCATTTTGTTGTCAAAGGGGAAGGAAACTCAAAATATGTTGTATAATAAATCAATTAATTATCATCTACTATAATTGTAAATTGTATTTATTTTCATTAAAACCCTCGGAACAAAGAAAAAATCAAGAAAATCGATCGCTTTATTTAAATTTCCCGCCACTATGGGAGCTGCCATTGAACTTTAATCTATGACGTCCCACCATCTATTCAGGTTTGTTTTATCAACATAGCATCAGTGTTAGTAAATCATGATATTCACTCTAAATGACAAGTTCTGGAAACTCTGAAACAATATCGACTTAATACCATTCTTTTACCTTTGACTTTCCACTAAATTACAAACCAACCTCAAACAGCATGTTCGTTGAATAAGTTAAGTGTTGGAGACAGAGGAAATCTCCACGTAGATGCCAAGTATTGTAGAAAATGTCTGCTGTCGTTATTTCGACATGGTAATTCCGACTTTAGAGAAAATATTTAAACAGCCCAATTACAATTATAACAAACTCATTTTGATAGCAAAGAATTTGACTTGGAATAAAAATTTACTCAAGGCTGGTTTCAACCTTGAATGATAGGAGATTAACAGCTGTCATTTATTTCATAAAAATGCATATATTTATGCATACTTGTACTTATTCTTTAGATTGACGTGTGAACCTAAACATCATCAATTTTCTTCAGTCGATTACTTGAATAACAGAAAGGCACAAGTTAGCATTTTATTCAGAGCACTTTGTACATTGTATATGTAAACCAAACCAGAATAGATGGTGTGACGTCAAAATAATCAATTTTTTTGTTTTTAATACAAAAGAGTTCTACATCATGTCAGCTTCCATTAATTACGATTTCTCTAACTTCAAACATGCATTAAAGCTTAACTATTTAGTTTATTTTCAAAACAGCTTTACTACATGTGATAATTTAAACTACTTTATTAATATAAAGTAAATATATGTTTGACTTTCCTTCCTCTTAAAATGATAATAAAAATTCAACCCTTGAATTGTATATATTATATACTTTTTGCCTTTTCTTCCCATTTCGGGATATTTTCAAATGGTTCTACATCACCTTTCTTGAGAGAAAATCTACAGTGACAAGTCATATGAATTGCAATAATCACCTTAATTTAGCCAAAATAAAACAAATAATTATTTTTTTATATATCATTATATAGGAGAACCTCCTCTTAAGAAACCGGAATATAAAAATATTCAGAGAGGTGGACATCATTGCAGATAAAGCAAACATGAAATGCTTGCTGGTTTTGCCCAAATGAAGTAAAAATACATGTAATATATTGCACATTTCACAAATGAAGACACACAGAATCATATTAGAGAATAGAGCTATATGTATGTTAATGCAATATAGAAATGGATTTATTACAAACTAAAATATCCATTTACCATTATTAAATCAATAATCATTGTTAATTACTTAGAATAGATTCTACTAGAACTATTAATTATGAATACTCACATAGCATCATCGGACAAGCAATACACTTGAATTCTAACATCATCCTCATTATCCTCAGATAGAGCTTTTACAGGCCATCTCATTTGATTGGGCACCCCTCTTATCTTAGCCCATAGAAACATTTCTATCCTGAAAAAGTAAAGGTAATTCACACATTTTTAACATCCTTAGCCCTTAAGCGACATACATTTATGGTCGGCAAAATAATTCCTGAATTTCCCTGTTTTTAGGGGTTTTCCGCCAGCGACAGGAACTGTAGTTTTTCATGAGATGAAAAACAACGTGTAAACTGCCTGATTTTCCCACTTTTGTAAAAATACCAGGTCACTTGAATTTTTTATGCCAGCATACTTGCCAACCTCCAACATGTAAAAATCTGGTCATGACCAGATTTGGAAAGTAAAAAATCTGGTCATAGCGCATAACGACATTCACAACATATTTACTATGCATTTCAAAGGTGTATACAACAAAAATGTGTTAAAATATGTGTGTAATATTTTATTGCAAAGAAGCATTGTAACTAACAGTTGCTGATTTTGAATCGATTAATACTTCCAATGTTGGTATGTACTCAAAGCAATCAACAGACCGGGTAAATTTACAAGACAGTAGGGTACTTAATTTTCATTATTAAGTTCCGAGCGAAAAGTGTGAATTTTTAACAATGCTAAAAGCTCTTTCTGAATCAGTATTACTGTTTGGCAGCACAAGAGTCTTTACTAAGGCAGGTATGTCAAATTTTGCATTTGAGTGCAAGTTTTTTTTATCATTTATTATTGTCTCTAAAAGTACATGAGTTTCTAAGATCACACTTCTTCTAAATGTTTTTTTTCAAAAAGCTTCGGATTATTTCATGTATGGAAAATAAAATCGTTTTTGGTTTTGATTCCGCTGGCCCCGATAAAGATCTCTTCCTTTTGGAAGCCATCGCACTTAATGATTTAAACCCTCGGTTTGTCAAAACAACTCACGATAATAATTAAGCCTAACAATTACTTAGCTGTAATAGCCATCAGCATTGTTTACGTAAATCAAAGCTCAGCTTGAGTTCATAACTGGATGTCCAATGCGCTACATATTTTCCGAAACAAATCCGGAAATTGATAGTTTTCCGGGTTGTTCGACAAAAATCGGGTGAAAAGCTTGACCCGCCGGGTCATAAAAAATAATCGGGTGGAGGGTTGAAAAATCGGGTGTGACCTGACGAAATCGGGTCAGTTGGCAAGTATGGATGCCAGTTGTTTCGGCAGGGGTGTGAAAAGGCTCGGACATGATTTTCAAGCACGTGTAACTTTGATGTAAACAAACTCTCGTGCCTTTGTGGATGGCTGTGTGTTTTTTGCTACTAAATTGGTTAGGAACGGTTTTTTTAAAAGTTGTAAAGAGGGATTTTCCCAGAAGTTTGTTTTAAACTTGCTACCCGTGTCTAAATTAAGTTGCGTAATTTTGGTAAGAATATATAGTAAAAATTAATAGTGGTGTGCAACCTGAAGGTGACCATCATGTTGGCCTAGTCCTAACACCTGACACCCCCCCTACTGTTATCAAGTTGTAAAAGAGGTATCTCCATCTCCAATTATTGTTATGGAAGTGAAATTAATTGTTTTTATGTCCGTTTGTTTTTTTTTTTAAAATCCCGCTTTGTTAGCCAAATAGATTAAACATGCCAAGGAGTTCTCCTATATAGCATGTATTGTATATAATTGTAAAAAGTTACAGAAGTTCAGCCTACTCTGAAATTATAACAGGGGTGTGCAATTACAAAATTTGGCCAATAGCAAGGGCTAGTGGGAGTAACAAAGTTACTAGCCCAAAATTCGAAGTTACTAGCTAGACGATTGTCGGACATGTCGACATTTCATTTTACAAAAGACCTAAATTTTAGGTACATAATGTTTTCTCCTATATGATACTAGTATATAATTATTAATATAAAAAATATTTATTATTACTTTATGTTTTCTGCAGTATAGTTAAAAAATATTCAACTTCATTGCTATCTTCGTGCTACACACTTTAGTAACAAAATTGGTCTGGGTGTTTGTTAGGAATCCCAACTATAACATTGTGAATGTAAACAGACTCTATAAAATTAATGCAACTATCTATGTGTGCATTGATTTTATCCTGTTGAATTTCCATATACAAAATGCAACTTTGCATATAATTATGTATTAATGGTAAATTTGATTAAAAATAATGAAAATGCAGAAACAATAATATGCAAAAGATGAAATTCAATATTTTTTTAATCCACTAAGCAATTCACTTTAAAATGCATTTATGAGAAAATTAACTGCGGAAGTTTTATTATATCTCTGTACTGCATCTCTCTCTCTCTCTCTCTCTCTCTCTCTCTCTCTCTGTAATAAATATTTTAAAGGCCACTGAAATGCCAATTCAACACAAAAGGAATCATTCCACAGTGATGTCACAATGTCACTGGAAATAGTTGCACAGGGAACTTTTAATGGAAGCCATGTGCTAGAAGAATGTACACAAAAGGACACAATATCATGACACAAAAGGAGCAGATTGTATGCCTTTCTGACAACAATGACATACACTTTTCCTACTAGGATATTACCAACATATTTTGCCAACTCTGGTTATGATTTACTAGCCCAAGGGGCTAACACAGTTAAAGCTGCTTGGTTCGATTTTTTTGGTTATTACAGCATCAAAATATTTTCCATACAAACCAATTATCTTTGAAAGTTATAGCTTTTCTCCTAATTACTTCAGCAGAATCGGTCTCCTTTAAAAGTTAGAAATATTCGAAGTAAATAAAATAATTTCTTTTTGGGCAAACAAAAAAACAAATCAAAATGCATCATGGGAATGTTTAGAAAAGGGAACCGTTTGGTTTCGTCCCCCAAATGACTGGGTTTATTCAACCCGCATGTTTTATGCATCGATTGTAAACAAAGCAAATTCAGAAATATTAGCTAACAAAACATACACAGGTTAATTTTAATTTACTTGAACATTACAACCTTTATTTATAGCGATGTCAAAGTCGTAATACAACCATACCGGTCTCGACGTCAGGGGCGAATTTTAACATGTGTTGAAATAACGTGATACCCTTTTATTTCGTATGTTTTGTTAATAATGTACATAATTTTTTTCAATGAAATTTGGCTTAATTGATCAGGAAAACTACTGCAATGTGTCTTCTTAGATTACGATCTCGCACCTTTAATGTGAAGATGATCGACTTCGAGTTAGACCCTCACTGTTTAAAGAATTTTTTGGGGGCAAATTTTGAAAAAAATTGCCATTGGCAAAAACGTTGAGGGCCCAGCTCGAGCACTGCAGCTAACTTCAGTGACCCCCCCCCCCTAAATTGTATTAAAATTGTTTTCCTTTAAGACATTGACCTTTTGATCTTACCTACTAAGAACTCAACACATTTTTTTTTATAATCTATCCAGTATTTTATAGAAGTAATTAGGAAATGTAATAAATATTAAACTTTAACAATATATTTCAATACTTATTTCTACAAAACTATTTAATAGTTATGCCTATAGTCTATATTGATGGTAAAAAAAAATGCTACTGTGTGTGTGTGTGTGTGTGTGTGTGTGTGTGTGTATGTGTGTATATATATATATATATATAAAAAAAAATATATATATATATATATATATATATATATATATATATATATATATATATATATATAGTTTACTTTTAAGTTAAATTTCCTTACAAAATGACTTCTAAACCTGAAACACTTACAAAATTCTCACCTTCTATAATTGAATAACATACTTCTTATATACAAATCCATTCACCAAACAGTAAAAGACAGTTGCTTGCAATTCAAGTATATCATAGAAAAATAAAGCATTGTGTCCATCAACAAAGACTTCCAGCACATCAAAGTCAAAATCTCCACACATACTACATATTTCTGAGAATTCAAATGCAGACATAATGAGTAAAAATCCAACAGGCAATTCATGGTTATTCATCATTCTTTGTAAAGTGTAATCCCTAGCTTGCCTCAATCCTTCTTATTCAAAATGGAGTCAGTTTTCCTATTGAACCATGGGAAAACTAACTGTCTAAAAATCATGAGCTTAGCTGATAATTATGAACATATACTATTAAATGCTATATGTCTATACAAGGCCAAAAATAAAGGGATTATGAGTCAAGCATGCTTTTGTAATATTTTATTGCAAGGTTTAATAATATCAAAAATAAATAATTTTGCAAACTTCCAAAAAATCAAAAGAACTACAGGCTTTTAAGTCAAACTTACCTTAATAATAATGTATTTGCATGAGAATGCAGTACTGAATAACATCCTCAAATTCAACAATTGATTCAAATTCTAGTACTCGTTTTGGTACCATTTCCATTGACTCTGGATCAAGATCATCTCTCACGGTATAAGAGCAGTTCAAGTTATTATAAAGTACATATGATATCACCAGAACAGCATCATGTTGACTTTTGAAGCAGAGTTGATGCAAGAACATGATGAAGACAAGTTTCCTTACAATCATAAAATTTTACCTAATTAGTATTTTCTCCATTCCACCTTCTGAATATCTGATTCCATTTCTCATGTTTTTTTAAAATACATAATGAAACTACAAACATCAAAAGCAGCACACTGAGGATCAAACTTAATAAAATGTCCTGAGAAAGGAGGTATTTTTGGTAATCCTCCATGTCTAATCCTTGGAAAATGATGCATTATGGGATAATGCATCTTGGGATTGCAACACAATCTGTTCAAATATTGGGAGCTAAATCTATTCAAATATTGGGAGCTAAATCTATCCAAATATTAGGAGCAAAATAGATTAGCTGAAATGTAGACATTCATACATGTCATAGATGTGTTATAATCTAATGTCATACAAGCCTTCATTGCAGAATATGAAATACCTTACACATTAAATGCAACTCAATTTCATCATTTTAATTTCATGATAAATAATAAAATTTCTTTTAAAGTAAAATCAGCTAATATAAAACTCACTGATATGGACTTTAAGCTTAAAATTTATTTTCCATTCTCTTTAAGAGTGAGCCAAAAATATATCATTGCTGCATGCATACCTGTATATTATAATATGCATGGCCAAGTCACAGGGTGTTTATGCAATTACAGTGTTTTTTAAGGCCTGATTTGGGGCCAAAATACTACACCTCAAAAACGAACCGTACCATGCAAGAAAATGAACCGTACCGTTTACAAAACGAACTGTACTGTGCAAGAAATGAACCGTACCATTCACAAAACGAGCTGTACCGTCCACAAAGCGAACGGTATCATGCAAAATGCATGCAATATAATGTAATGCTAACCCAGCAAAGCAAACCGTACCATGCAAGAAACAAACCGTACTGTTCACAAAATGAACCGTACCATTCACAAAGCGAACCATACTGTTCGCAAATCGAACCATGCCGCTGGCGTAGTAGAACGTTTCGGGGTCTGTACATGCAAATATATCAATAAAATAACATGAAATACTATTTAACTAAATGCCTATATAAGACTTTACACACACAGTGCACACCATTAATGCAGGTTATGTCTTTTTTCTATGAGAATGTTGCTTTTATCACCAAAGAAAGCATTTTATTGATTGCATATCGTTTACAATTTAATGCTATTTTAATGGAATGCTATGAGATTTTATGCTATGCTTTGAGAAATTGAAATGGAGGCTTAATGATATAGTATGCTATGAGATTTGAACACAACACCTTCTCATACAAAAGAGTTCCAGCATTTCAAAGTTAAATTATAAAAAGCCAAAGTTTACCACTAATCTGCAATGTAAACATTATTTCTTTAAAATTAAATCATTAAAACCCAAGTTAAAAATTATGCTGTATGCTGTGTTATGCTAAGACAGATATGCTATGAGATGTTGGTAAATAATAGGGTAATATACTCCTATGTAAAAATTCCACTCAATTGCAGGCCCATGCACCCTACCTCTGAGAAATCATGATTTGAACAAACTTGGAACTTTTCTTGCCACATCGTTTTTTTTAAATGTCAAAATAAATTTTCAATCATTCTTTATTATCTCCTCTTGAAATTGGATGTGGTCCTTCATTTGAACAAAATTGAATCCTTGTTATGTGGCCAGCTTGATTGAAATAAACCTTGTGTTTTGATTGTTTAACAGTTGACCAGCATTTAAAATTCATTTGCTCTTGATTGGTAAAAAGCACCATCCAGTTTATTTCTTTACATATCAGTAATCATTTTCTGAATCGCAACCATAAATTACCTGAGGCTATCATCTGCAATAAACTAGTGTGCACTAAAGAATTAGTTTGGCAAGTTTCTAGTACTGGTTCATTCGGAATGATGTGTTTATTATGCGGCATACAGATGTAGTCTGACAACACGGATCAGTTAATTGATCATTTTCCCAACCTAAATCTTGTCAGAAATCGATGGAGAAATTAGTAGAACTTGTTTAAAACATAGCTTGAACAGAGACCCCCCTATAAATCCAAGATGGCGAGTGTTGTCCCTTTACTTCTTTTTAAGTGTACATTGAATACACTTTTTTTTTTACATGATTGAAACGAATGTTTTCAGTGAATTTATTTATTGCAATACACAGAAATACACCTAAGATTACCAAATGAATTTTAATCAATTTTTTTCTTCTGGAACAAATAATTAGGAACTTCACCAAGCCTTTGTGATTTTGCTCATTAAAATGATTTCTACCACATTGAATTTTGGGAAAAAATTGCCATATGCAAAAATGCCCAAGTCGAGGACGCAACAATCCACTTTTATTCTTACTAGAATTAACCTGTTAGCGTGAAGTATTGTGTATAGTAAACACCCATTCCTATATACAATACACCTCTTACACCTGTATATTCCTTTGTTTATTTGGTTGACACCCCTCTTGTGTACACAGTAACTCTTTACAACGCATTATACATGTAGAACTTTACACTTCAACACATCCTTCTTTGTAAGATGAAAGCTACCAACACATCCATAGTTTTTACGGATGACCGCACGCAGGAATGACCTTACCTGTGTACACAATTGGTTGTTTGAACCATTGAGAATTATTTAAACATGTAATTTCTAAATCAAAAGTGACTGGCTTTAGAATGTGTGACTTTCAGGAAATTCTGATTACTTTCAATTTCCAATCGGGGTTGAAAACTAATAAATAAAATTCAAATTATTTTTAATCATGCACAATTAATTAATATCATTTTATATAACAGAAAAATAATTAAAGTAAATTGTCCAGATGAAAAGAGGGACTGTTCAGACAATTAGTTATTACTTGCCCACTTTGAAACCATCTTATAGTTATATAGAGAAACATTTTTTTTTTAGCATTTACAAACAAAATAAAGACTTCCGTCTTATTTCATTGCTAAGTCAAGGTAAATTATTTCATTTCATACTATTGACATACAGATTATACATGCATCTTTTCATTGATAAAATTATTTCTTGAAACAAGTTATATTTTATTTTATACTTAAATCAAAGACCACAAAAACGCGGCTAATTTATACACTATCAACGCGAATTTACTTAGTGATTCGTTAAAGGCAACCTCACTGTATCAATAATTGATTAATCTGATAATTTTTTTCTGACAAATTGACTATCTGATTACCAGAGCGGAACCCTCTGTGTATATCGATATTCCCGCTGAGCCTCAAAAATAATTTTCAGCCCTGTCTGAATAAAAAATTATTGGAATGGGGTGTATTAAAACGTGAAATATATTTAATGGTAACAATGCGGATTCAAAATAAAAATACATGTATACTGTTCAACCTTCAGTTATTTCCTCGCCCGCGCAATGTTTTTGAACAATTAATTTAGTTCTTGCAACAAGCAAATACAAAAATGATCGTTGTCATAAATCTTGCGTTGGGGCAACGATCTTACACCCAAAAGTCTCGGGAATTAACCGAACATAACTAGGTGTCTGTCAAAAAATAATACGTGTATCTACTGTCACTACGTTCGAATTCGATAAATACATTTATAAATCTAGTTCATCGCTTTGATAAGATGAATACAAATACAATGTAAAAATCACTTTATACGATTGTTGAAATAAAAAGTCACCAATAGAGTTCACAGAGAGTAATCAATGAAAAAGCCTTACCTGTTCTGCTGTAGCTCCTAAAGATGAATGCGCGCCTTCACGTCATTTACCGGAAGTTGCGCGTAAAATCGGCTCATTAGGAAAGGCGCGAATTTTTTATCTGGTCAAAGGGAAGTAATCCAATTACGAGTCTATCAAGGTGTAATCCAAAATTTACGAGCTAAATTTGATTCGTTGTTATTCTTCATTTAAAGCTCACAACAATGATATTAGTGAATTTTTATTCCAATTTTATGAGCTAAGCTCATAATTTTTTTTAGCTCATAAGTGCTGTCTGGACAAAATATTTAGCTCACAATTCAAAAATGTAAGAACAGACAGACGGACGACAGACAAAATGTGATCAGAAAAGCTCACTTGAGCTTTCAGCTCAGGTGAGCTAAAAAAAGGAATTACAGCTATGTTGATTTTTATACATTTTGGAGTTGTCTGATTTGTTCCTCTCTGATTAAGTGTTAGAATTTTACTCTTATCCTTCCTAAAATAAATGGTGGGGCCGTAGATGAGGCTGTGTTTGTCATTTGACACAATAAGATGCTTCTCGCATATATATCATAGGCTTCCTTGGAGCCTTTAGAGTGATCGAATTAAAATGAGGACGTAAAGAAACCAAATGGCGTATATTATGGGCGGCGAAAATGGTAAAAAAAAAAGCCGTTAATGTACAACAAACAACTTATTTTTAAAAACAAGATAAAATACGAAACAGACCAGCTTAAAACAAAACCAACAGCCTCTTTTGCAAAATCAACAGACATCGATTCAAAACAAACGATCACCGAGGCGAAACCAACAGTCATGCACTGAATTCACGCTTCGTCAGTCATCTGAAAGATGGGCCCACCAAACGCTCTCACGACAGCCTTTACGCGGGAGTACGGACGATAACTGAGGTATTTACATGGTGCAATGCACAGCATACTCCAAGTAGTCGAATAGATTTCATTTTTTATTTCGGAAAACTTCTTACTCTCCATTGACTCGTTAATACTTAGAAATTGTCCGCAAGTAAACCAAAATAGAATGAGCGACCACTTAGGAATGAGAATAGACTATATTCTAAATAAAAATAAAAGAGGGCCAGGGTACTGAAAAGCACATCACATTTATTAGATATATAATTAAAAAAACCCAATTAAAAGAGTTATTAAAAACAAGGAATCAGAAATCAAAAAGATAAATTGCCCTCATGAATGATGGGAAACTTTGAAATATATCATTAAAGATTTCTTATTTGACTTCTTAATACAAACGAGTAGCATCTTAAAAAAAACCAAATAACAAATAAAGAAAGAAAACTTACAGACATTGAAAAAGGTCCTTTTAATCAAATACATAACACATATAAAAACAACTTGAAAAAAAAAGAGATGAAATATATGATAAAAAAATCATTCCGGGTGTATATTAGATCTAGGGCGAATTGGATAAAACAAGGTGAAAAATGTACATCTTACTTTTTTAAAATTGACAAAGTCGACAACAAAATAATGTTATAGAAAAAAATGATGACAGGAACAAATCTGTTTATAGCAACAATGAAATATTAGGAGCACTGTGGAAATTTTATGAAAATCTCTATACATCCCAATTACCTCTAAACGAAGAAATTTCAACATATATAAATGAAACTGCAATTAAATCAAAACTTAATGATTATGAAAAAAACTATTGTGATTCTTTACCTTCAATAAAAGAATGTGAAGAAGCAATAAAAAATATGAAAAATAATACGAGGGTTGTTAGAAAAGTTCGCGGACAAGTTCGATTGTGAGCGGACTATTCGCATGATACCAGCAAAACTTTTCAGATTAAATCTTGACGTATTTTCTAGTAAATATGTTAAGATTTGTTGTTTTTTTAATAGTACCAAAAAAAAAATATATACAGCTTAAATATTTTGATAAGATATGCTTCACGGAGCATGTCAGTTTTTTGATTTTTTTTATATCTTTAAGCATTTTTCCAATTCCTTATTAAGAAAATGTTCCGTTTAAGAGCATAAAAATAAAAGATATTTCATATGACATCAAAACAACTTATGAAGGTCATTTTGTGAAAGTTTCAATTAAATTGAAGAACTTCTGACCGTTTTATCACCAAATTTGGACGAACAACGCTTGACAAAATGAGTCAAAAACGTTGACGTCACTGGACATCTTGGAGTACCGGGCCTTCATTTAATTTTGTGTGCACGCAGGAAAATCTCCGATGGAGACCAAAAAGTTCTTAGAAGCTGGTATTTTTATAGGACAAAGGTTTACAACAAGTTGCTGTCCTTTAAAAAAGGACTGCAATACGTGGACCACGTGCATGTGCTTCTAACGGAAACGCGAACAGTGGCGTAGCTAGAACTAGAATGAAGTATAGGCACCAAATAAGGCGAGGGGGGGCCCCCAGCGGGCCCAGGGCAGTGCCCTGGTGGTGGATTCAGGGGAGCGAAGCCCCCCGACGGAAAACGGATTTCGTGTTTTAGAGATCACCAAGGAACAAATTTCAGGGTACTTTTCGTACATAAAATTTTGGGGATTTTTTTACGAATTTTTTCGTAGTAAAAAGGCAAAAACTTGTTTTAATACAATCCAATTTGTTTTCACCGCAGTCTTTTTGAAAGCGTAATCAAGGTGAATGACGGAAAAATTATACTAAAGCTATTATCTGTCTCCATAGTTTAGTTTACTATTAAAGGTAAAACATTAGGACTTTGTAATTGAATCTCATAATTCAAAAACAGTTGCAATGGTTATTTAAAAAAAAAAACAGAAATATTGCTTTGTTTTTTTAATTACATAGTCGTACATAATGTTATACGAAGTCAAGGCGTCTATTTTTATTAGCCGCAAATTTGTCAATGATAGTTGAGATCGCATTTGTGACCTCAAACAATCAGAGTCTTGAAATAGAGAAAAGAAAGATATTTGCTGTGTGGTTTTTTGTTTTATTCTTAAATTAAATGTGACATTTTAACATTTTTAATTTTTGGTCTAAAAATAATGTGTAGGCACGTGCCTTAAGTGCCTAACGGCTGCTACGCCACTGCCGAAAGCATTAAGAATATCAGAGATTCCACCGACTCTAGCCCCCTGCTTTCATATAAAGACATCAACGGGGAGACCTGTAATTGCAAAAGTGTTATGATGAAATAATATTATAGTAGCAAGCCTGGATATAGTGCCTTTAACCACTGAATGTGTACGTTGTATCACGTATAGCCCTGACCTTTTACCTCAGAATTTAAACACAATTATGAATTATATTAATGAAGACATTAATGAAGATACTATACATGTATAGTATTAGGTTTTCAGCGAATTTCACTATTTGCGTATTACTTTGTTAACTATGTAAATTGATTTCGTATTTTGATGCGTTTCTCTTGAAATTTAAACTTTCATACAGTGACATAATTATTCAATGATGTATTATATAGTCACATAATTATTAAATCATGCTTTAATGCGCATTTTTTTTTAATCGGGAAGTACACTAGCCTCGTCTAGTATATAGTTAAGCTATTTCGGAAAACAACAAAACATCGCGATTTATGCTATTAAATGCATGTTGTAGTTTCGGCCTAATATTAACGTATTCCATGGCGCTGACAATTCATATCACATGCCGATCATTTCTTTAAAAGGAACTAGATAGTATCCCGCGCAAGCGCGGGCATTATTGCTGCTTTATACATTAATATGAAACAATGAATTATGTATATGTACATGACCTTTATTCTTTTGGTGCAGCTTAGGTAGCTAAACACAGTTTCGTATAAAATCCAGGGGGTTTTTCTCTGGGAAAAAGCATGATGGGTAGGGATTTTCCTGCTATTTTTATACGGTATACATGAAAATGAATTTTTTAAAATCTTAATTGCATAATATAGAGGTTTATCTTTCGAATACATGCAAAAAGTGTGTAGAAAAATTTTAAAAATTAATTTTGTGAGACTCTAAAACAAAGGGAGGTAACTCCAAAAACATGGATTTTACGCGTGCAGAATTTCATGAATTTTTTAGTGGTTAATATAGCTCTTTTAAAAGCTGGCGAATGTACCCTGAAAATACTATAAAACGATGCCTAAGGACTTGCTCTTGAAAATGCACAGAAATTAAAATAGCTGGTTTATTTCCATTCTGCTTCTACGGGGAGCCTAAAATGCATGGGTGTACTGCATTTAGACGCAATCTTTTGTCTATTTTCCTCGTGTTTTGAGTGCCAAAAAAATTCTAGCATTAAGTTACATATGCATTATTCTTAAATATTTACAAAATTCACAATTTTATCTTTCCATTGATATATAGATATTAATGTAACACGTTTTTACAATTTATTTTTTAAAGGGGTCAATTTTGCTTGTCCCTAATCTAAAAACGTCCTTATAACGTTACATATAAAACTGTGTTTTGCACCCTTACTGAAATCTATTACAAACTTTTTAATTTAAAATTAGGAAGTGGATGTATATTGCGTCGTATATCTTTTCTAAATTTTGTTCTTTAGGTCAAATTTCAATACCCGGTATAGCTTTTATCGCTGTCCCAAATAAGAATTTCAGAAAAAATGAATGTCATCCTCTACCCCCACCAATTCAACTTCCCGGTTTTATGCATACAGCATCTATCCATACAGATGTAGAGCTGTACATTTTTTACATATCTTAAAATCAGAGTTGTCAGATCCAAGGTAACTGTCCAATGATTAACTCGCCCTACACTTTCCGCCATGACGGTAATTAGTCAACCCGCGTTCTTGGTTACCCCGTTCTGGAAAGTTCTATCCATCAAAACTAAAATCGTGCATTCAAGAAATGAATTGGCTCATTTTATTTATTGAATACTTGTCATATCTTAATTTCTATGTATATCCTAAAAAAGTTCCCAGTAAATATATTCACTCTTTACGTAATCATTCAATATTATTTCATTGCAAGCAAATTCCTACTGACTTGGATCCGCCAAAGCGTGTCCACCATCTAACTCTCATTTTTGCTATTTCGGGCTGGTTTATCGAAAATGAAAGTAGGTTTTAAATTTATTTCTCAACAATTACTTATCATGCAAAATTCAATTATAGCTTACGGACATCAACTCACTTGTTATGAAATACCGAAGGTGTAAGCAGTTACTCTGGTGCAGGCATTTCGAAGTTTATTGGCAAAATGTCTTAATTTATAAGTATAGATACTTCAGTTTGTTTCTGTACTGTTCACCGACAACTTTACACAAATACAGCGCCTTTGAACATGTGCATATAGCATGAAATCCCGATCCCGATTCAGATACAGGTGTGCTAGCCTGGTTCCTTAGCTACCCATAATGTCGCACAGGAACCAGATTAGCTCATGCGCAAGCTGAATTTTCCCCAGTGCATCCGGTTTAACCTCGCTTATATATTTTCTGCGTGGACCTCAGGGTCCACGCAATTAGAATCACAGAGGTTTAAAGATGGAAGATCTTATATTTTGAGCTCTTGCAACCCCCCCCCCCCAACACACACACACACACACACACACGCGCGCGCGCCAAATACAGCCCTGCTGATTTCGCTTTATTTCCTTATCTAAAGTCGAAACTGCGTGGAAAGAGATTTTTGGACCTAAATGATCTACGATATGCCACAAAAGACATTATACAAAAACTTGACAAATAATGGTATGAACGTGCATTTTATAAATGGGTTAAATGATTTGAAAAGTGTGTGGAACTGAAAGTTGTTTACTTTGAAAAAGAGTAACAGGTTTGACTTTCAGTTGCTTGACCTCACCTGACGTCGTGGAAATATGAAATAGTGCTCCGTAAATCTATTTCATGCAAAGTAAAATCGTTGTATCTTTTGAAAACAAATTCAAATTCATATGATTTTTGCATACTGATTTTCAATTGGTAGTCATTTAATAAAACAAACGCCATCCTACAAAGCACACAGTGATTTTGCCGTAAATCACTTTGTCCGCGAACTTTTCTTACAACCCTCGTAAATAACTAGGATTAGACGGAATATCAGTTGAGTTCTATAAACTATTTTGGAATGAAATTTAAACGTACTTTTATGATGCATTGTTAAAATCTTTTACAGTCGAAGAGCTTACTAATTACAAAGAGAATGTCAGTAATTAATCTTATACACAAAAAAGGCGATAGAGAAAAAGTTAAAACTTATAGACCCATTAGTTTAACTAACTGCGACTATAAGATTTTAGCATTTGATTTAGCCAAACGACTTTTAAACAATTATCCCAAAACTAATTAACAATTACCAATCAGCATATCTTAAAGGAAGTTACATTGGATATAACGCAAGATTAATTCAGGACATTTTTGCTTATTGTGAATATCAAAATGAAAACGGAATTCTTTTGTTTTTAGACTTTGAGAAAACTAAAGCTTTCGACACTGTAGAATGGTCTTTTATGTTTGAAACATTAAAAGCTCTAAATTTTGGATCAAACTTTATCAAATGGATACAAATATTGTATAATAATCCTAAATTCAGAGTAAAAAAATAATGGATTTATTTCTAAAAACGTGTGATATGAACAGAGGTATTAGACAGGGATGCCCAATATCTGCATTACTATTCATTTTGACGGCAGAAACACTAGCTATTCGAATAAAAAGTTCGAAAGAAAAATACATGGTGTTAAAATTGGCAACGATAAAGAGATAAAAATGGTACAACATGCAGATGATTCAACAAATATACTTAAAGATTTAGAATCTGTGAAAAATGTTGTTGAATTAATAAATAATTTTCTGATGTAGCCGGTCCAAAACTTAATATTGATAAATCTGAATGCATACTTCTAGGAATATATATAGGACACGACAAATATAAGTGTCTAGAAAAAGATTGACAGGACAAAATTGATAAAATAAGCAAAATATTAGGTTCATGGGAAAAAAGAAAACTGACTTTAAGTCTTAAATATTTTAAATTGTACAAATATAATTTAATGTTTAAGATCAACACAAACACCACACAAAGATTAAACCTTTAAATGATGATCATCCCTCGCACATGGTCGAGGAGATCCCGCGCGAGTGGACAAGTGATCCGTGGTAGTTTCTTGTGATTCTACCTTATCACACGTGCAAATTTATTGATAATTTTTACAAACGCCACTATTAAATTGTTTGTTTTATTTTCAATTTACATGTAACTACCTTGGTTTAACAGTTTAAGATGAAACGATAAATATAATAATCTTACTTGTACAGTTAATTTAGCATTCATTTGGTTTAAACGATGGTGCACAAAATCTGATATAAACTTGAGTTATCAGAGTTATAAACTTGAGTACCAGAGATATCGATGCAGACACAGAATCGCCAAATATGGCAACTTACCTGTATTTATAAACTCCCAATTTGGATATACTTGGAATAATGCGCAGTGCTACAAGAGTCACTGAGTTCATTCTGTTAGTTATCATTAGCACAATTCATTGCACAGTATCTAGGTATACATAAGTATCATAGTGACCAATTTGTAATACTATCAATTCAAGGTCATAGCATAGCTCTCTGGTTACATTATGTTGCACGGTTTGCTGTGTGCTTTAAATGTGGAAAGAATGGACAATGGATGTGCAAGACACAGAAAATTGACCGCCGAAGTGACGTTCACACCATTAAAGTCGTAAAAAGGGCATATTGCGCGGTACAAACAGAAAAAAAAGTAAATGTACAGAGTACTTCAATTAACGGATTACTGTCGCGAATAATTTTCTAACTCAACCACCCCATGCTCCATATGCGACCGAAAATCTCGTGTCGCTTTAGTGTACACAACACTGGACATAGATTAGAAAGAATAACCTAACCGTGACCAGGCTACGCTCAGGTCACAGTAAGAATTCGTTCCTATATACTTGCAATGTAGCAGCCGCGAAGCGGATGTGCTTCGCGTCGATTTTAAGTCTGTTAAAAATAATCTGCAGGGGAAAAACACATTTTTATACATAACAAACCTTTTTGAACATGCATATGTAGTTAAGTCCACAAAATATCCATTTGATGAGTCGTACCAATGCATTTTGTTAATATACACGTTTGAATTTGCCTGCCATTTTGTCGGAAATCGCACTCAAAATGGCTCGGATTTTATCATTAACATGGCGACCGTAAACAGCAAATTTTCAAACGTGAAGTTAAAAGTGGCAGTGATTTTGTTGCACAAAAAAAAAATGTGGTAAAATGGGATTATAAAAGAGCAACATTGTAGGTATTTGAGACCAATCATATGAAAATTTAGGCGAGATACAGCGCGATATAATTTTTTATTTGCTACGAAGCGAGTATATGGGACGAATTCTATCGTTAAACCGGATCCGTGGGACATCTGACACTTTACTTTAACATTCTATCTAGACATAGGTAGTCCCAGGTAATTATGTAATTTAAAAACACTTGGAAGGGTGCTTTCACTGCAGTGGTCAATTGTTTATATTAAATATAAGTTTAAAGTCAAAGATCTTAAATTTATAATAATTATTTGTTCTCATGTTTAGAAGTTGTCCGAAATATCTGACGTTTTCCTGGCTTTTTTTAACGATTTTGATTTTTTACATGCCAGGAAAACATCAAAATCGTTAAAAAGGCAAGGAAAACGTCAGATGTTTCGGACTAGTTTAGAAGTTATGAAATACGTTATGCAATGCAATCGGTCGCCATAGATATCATCAGAGTACTGCAAGTGGCGACAGTTTTCTTATTTCTTTGAAACACCTTGGAACATAATTTACTTGACTTTACAGATATGCGACATATTTGCCTCCCAAAAATATATACACTTCTCGAAGTTACACTTAAAACCCAACAGAATATTTTATTTTTACATCTGGATTGTCAAAATTTTGTAGCAACTCTGAAATAGTCAAGAACATAAGAAATAATGTCTTTGTGACGTACACTCCATCTTCTTATGTATGTGTATGAGTCCTTAAGGGTCCTCCACACACCCGGGGAAAGTTCTGCATACAAGCCCATTCTTCTAAATTACTTGAAGATATGGATTTTTAACATGTGTTCGACTTGAAAATGACCACAAAAACTTTCAATTTTGGGAAAAAATCAACTTTTTAAATTTCACCGCTCTTCATTAAAAATAAAAATCCCTGCAGTATTCGAACTCCGGACATGCGGGTTGGTAGACTGAAGCTACACCCATTGCGCCACAGAGATGGTCACCAACTTTTGGCGATATAAACTGTTTTTGAATGCGTTCAAATTGCCATGTGACGTACTTTCATAAAAAGTAGAAGTCACGGGGTGTCGAGGATCCTTTAGTTATATAAAAAGTGTTTTTGTTCTCTTAGATCTGTATAATTTCAATATCTTAAGATTTCTCCAGGGTACGATTTCTCCTGATACCTCTTTGCACGCCATCTAGCGTTAATTCAGTGCATGACTGTTGGATCTATTGCATCGGTGATCGTTTGTTTTGCATCGGTGTCTGTTGATTTTGCAAAAGAAGCTGTTGGTTTTGTTTTGAGCTGGTCTGTTTCGTATTTAAGCATGTAAAAATGATGTGTTAAAAAAACGTTTGTTTAGGATCATCGTCTTTTTTACCCTTTCCGCCGCCCATACTATTACACCATTTGTCCAGACTCTAAAAACAGTCACAAAACGGAACATTTTTAAAATGCTTCAAAGCTTCTTCTTTATTCACAGCTTTTACATTGATAGAAAATATATTAAATTCTGGAAAGTGTTGCTGTTATATATGAACGCGCAAACAACCCCCAAAACTAAAATAAACGTTTTAATGATGTCACATGCATGTATATAAAAAACCTTCAGAAGTTTTTCATTTTAAAAGTAAATGTAGTTTCTGAATCGACACAATTAAGAAGTTCAAATATTCTACAAAATGTCCCATTCTAGTTAAGAATAAAATTGCACATGTTTAATAAAAAGTATAATAAAGTTATCATTGAAAAATATTGTTTCATTTTTGCAATGAAATTTCCTTACGAGGCTTGGTGGTCAACACATTAGCCATTTTACCTTAAATTTTACATTCGAAGTTATACTGTTTAAGCATTTAAAAAAGATGACTGCACTTAGCGCCGGGTTTTGGACCCTTTTCGGTCGCTTCTGTTGCGTTTATTTATTAATCTAATATCACTTTTGTTAAATTTTTTAAAGAGTCTAGTCAATTTCCAACATAAATTAAGATTAAAGACTGTGATACAATACGCTCATTCTATGTTTTTCTCCTTACAACTTTCGAAAAAAAAAGAGAATTTTCGCTTATCTGCCCTTGATCAAACATAAGATTGATATTAATTAGCTGCAGGTCTGTAGCTCCCGGTCTGAAAAAATTCGGATGGACGACCTGGGAGCTACAGTGCCTCCCATAGTAAAAAACTGCAATTAACGGCGCACAAAAACTTGCGCTAGTTTTGGACTGATTAATCTTATTTCCGAACATATTCTATACAAATATTTGATTTCCAAAAAATTCCTTAGACATTTTACTACCGACATCATCACTTCACTTGCCTCTGATATTCTTTTAAACTCCATCACCAGCCCCGTAAAATGGTACAGTTTGATGGCGACTCTCGAACTTGACGTGAATTTGACATACTGTAGACGTACTTTTGTCCGCGTGGTATTAATTTACGCTATGAACGCGGGCACAAATTTTCCGCGGAATTTTTTCCCAGTGTACTTAAAGTGCATTTTGGAATGAAATTTTGAAATTGCATTACATAAATAAGGATAATCGGAAGTTACTACATGATATGACACTTGCATATACGTGTACCCAATGTATATCGTTTTTATCTATGCAAACTGTCAAACAAATTTGTATTGAGAATTCACATAATAAATAATTTAATCTCCTAAAGATTTGAATTTTCTGTAAATTTACTTGCATGAAATTTAAACTTCTCCCAGCTTGAGATAACGGCACGTGTCAGACGACAAATAGCCCCAAGCGGTTCTGTCGTTCAATACCCCAATTAACTACACGCTAAGACCCGTGTTTTTACTGCACTTTTTAGATCCCTTTGTGCTTTGACTTTTAATTAATAAAACTGATCAACTCATAATTTAAACGACCTGTGAACCCATAAATTGACAGTTATTAAAGATTAAAAGATCACAAGACGATTTCAGCCAGCGTCGTAACATCTTGACGGCTAACTAATGACTACCGACCAGTGCACAACCGATAATTATTGTTGACTGTGAACAGTTCTTACAATTTAAGTCCAAAGTTGGACAAATTCTAGGTAATGAAAATCGCTCAGAACTAAATTTAATAATAATTATTCAAATGATTTTTTTTTTCATCAAAGGATCCGCGTAAATTTTTACCCGCGGATTAAATTCATATTGTGATTCCGCGGAATTATGACCCCGTGGAAAAAAATACGTCTACAGTACTTCAATTTCCGAGGTCGGTAGTGTGTTTAAGAGAAAGTTTGAAGCAAGTAAAATACCGATATCAGCAGTAAATTGAATGAAGAATTTAATGGTACTAATTTTTTCCACAGAATGTGTTCGGAAATAGGGTTAATCAGTTCAAAACTAGCGCAATTTTTTGTGCGCCGTAAATTCTAGGTTTTTACTATGGAAGGCACTGTAGCTCCCAGGTCGTCCATCCGAATTTTTTCAGACCGGGAGCTACAGACCTGCAGCTATATATTAATATGCATGAGAGGTGGAGCTGACATTATCAGAATGGTACTAAAATTAGGCTAGCGTGAATAACAATGCCATGTGTGATCACTCTTTCACCATAACCCTATCGATTCTATATGGTACAAGTATACTATTTACTATGGTTTCAACAATTAGAACACGCCCATGTAAGTACAGAAGACTTTGAATCAATGCTTTTACAACTTAACGTGTACGAAAACGTCGTCCTATAGTCTGTCCCAAGATATTTATGCTGCACATTTTGACGATTTTTTTTATAAAAATACACATACCTGTAAAAGAAGTGCACTTGAAATCGATGAAAGGGAAACTTTCCAAGATAATTTCATTCACACATTATCATTTTTCCCTCGTAAAAATTCACAGGAACGAAAACAGATTTCCTACGGAGATTTATAATGGAGAATGTTGACATCTTTTCTCCATTCGGAAGTACTCGCGCAATTTTTCAACGTTATCATCCGGGCGTCTTTATCTTCTGGGCAATGGAAAAACCCCGTAGACTTTTCATTTTTAGCCGTGTATTGATACCCCACAAGCTAGAGGGGGCGTTTCAAAGGGAAAATCTTGGGATTTTTTTCATACTATTGACTGAACATCGTTAGAACCAAGAGGTATTCATAAATATCGAATAATTTAAGAAAATATGCGGCAAAAATATCGTGGGACAGACTATAGTTAACACATAGCCTGCTACCTTACACGTCACGTGATAGAATTTTGTATTCACAAAGTTACCTGAGGTGAGAAATCACGTGGTGAATTATAATATTCAACATGCATCAACCCTTGGTTACAACAGGGAAAGCGAGTAAGAACAAGCAGTTTTTTCTCATTTAAATCATGAGCGCATGTTTTTAACGGAGAAAAATAGACAAACATGCGCTGACTATGTATGAAGTAAGTATAAAAGTAGGCGTCCTCATTATCGTATGGAAATTCAAGAAATCGTGCTGACCCTCGCCTATGAAAACAAATTCGTACTTGGTAACAACATACTTTAATTTATTTAATGCAATTTCGTAAAATTTGCAGTTTAGATATTGACCATTTCTGCAATTGAAAGAAAAATTCTTCTTTTAAAAGTTTATTTTCTCACAAATATCGCATGTCCTTAAGTGTAGTCATCCTTTCATTTATTTAAGCTTTAAAATGTATCTTAATACATAGCTCTTCTTCTTAAGGAGCACAATAAAGTCTAAAAATGGTCACAACCATCTTGCCCTCTTAATGTACTTGAATTTCATTATAAGTGACGGAAAAAAAATATTCGACATATCAAGGCTAGCAGCATAATGTCTGACGCTAACACCAGCCTGTACGTGGCGAGATGGAGAGACGTGTTTGACTTCTGTTTGCTTATTGGATTACACTTGGGTATTTAGTTTACAACCATGTGCACCTAACCTAATGTTGACTAATAGAAAAACATGTATTTAATAAGAGGTACACAAATACATTTGCTGACTGAAGGAAACATCGAGTTCATCTGATAATCTTGTCACAATTGTGGAGGGTTGATCCAAAAGTAATGTCACAGATGCGATAAAATCGTGAAAAATCCGCGTAAAATGACAAAAATTCGTGCTTTGAGATATCTACCTAATTCGATTCAGATCTGAAAATTTTAATGAATTATTATACATATTTCTGAAGATAATATATTTTGTTGAGCGTGAGGTAAGGATAGTCGCCGCCCGCTAGCGACGTCATTTCTAGATCTTTGGCGTTCTGGTAGAATTTCGTAATTTGGAACTGTATTTAAATTAGCCACGATGCTTTATTTTACATTTTTTTTAATCATTTTTTCATAAAGGAACTAATTAATCATTTTGTAATCGATGGGGTAGTATATTTGAATTTTGATAAGGAAAATTTTGATGTATCATTTTATACAATACAGCGCCAATGAGAAGCGCGGTACATAGTGTGACATTACTTTTGGATCAACCCTAGTACATACTTTTAAATGACGTATACCCGTACAGTACGTTATCAAATTATCAAGTTATATTTAAAATTTCTTATTGCAACTTACTATACATTTAGCGAGATTTGGTTCCTTTTATAAGCATTACACAATTTTAATGAGATTTCGTATTTTTTTAATGACCGAAAAAATTGGAGTGGGCAATTTCAAATGATGGCACTATTTAACTCTAGTTTCTGTAGAATTCAATGACAAATTATTTTGGGGTGGGGGGCTTTGGGGGAGGATAAATTAGGCGGGCCCTTGGACAATGCAGGATGTGTGTATATATATATATATATATATATATATATATATATATATATATATATATATATATATATATATATATATATACTGTAGACGTATTTTTTTCCACGGGGTCATAATTCCGCGGAATCACAATATGAATTTAATCCGCGGGTAAAAATTTACGCGGATCCTTTGATGAAAAAAAAAATCATTTGAATAATTATTATTAAATTTAGTTCTGAGCGATTTTCATTACCTAGAATTTGTCCAACTTTGGACTTAAATTGTAAGAACTGTTCACAGTCAACAATAATTATCGGTTGTGCACTGGTCGGTAGTCATTAGTTAGCCGTCAAGATGTTACGACGCTGGCTGAAATCGTCTTGTGATCTTTTAATCTTTAATAACTGTCAATTTATGGGTTCACAGGTCGTTTAAATTATGAGTTGATCAGTTTTATTAATTAAAAGTCAAAGCACAAAGGGATCTAAAAAGTGCAGTAAAAACACGGGTCTTAGCGTGTAGTTAATTGGGGTATTGAACGACAGAACCGCTTGGGGCTATTTGTCGTCTGACACGTGCCGTTATCTCAAGCTGGGAGAAGTTTAAATTTCATGCAAGTAAATTTACAGAAAATTCAAATCTTTAGGAGATTAAATTATTTATTATGTGAATTCTCAATACAAATTTGTTTGACAGTTTGCATAGATAAAAACGATATACATTGGGTACACGTATATGCAAGTGTCATATCATGTAGTAACTTCCGATTATCCTTATTTATGTAATGCAATTTCAAAATTTCATTCCAAAATGCACTTTAAGTACACTGGGAAAAAATTCCGCGGAAAATTTGTGCCCGCGTTCATAGCGTAAATTAATACCACGCGGACAAAAGTACGTCTACAGTATATATATATAAGCATGTCGTTTATATATCATGCAACATTCTTTATCCCCAAAATCTCACCAGTTGAGGAAAAAATTGCGATCACAAATAGCATCCGTTGATAAAAGGCGGTATTCATGTACAGGTGTATCAATGTTTTTTTTTAATATTTACACCCACTTAGTATATTTAAAATCATTGACTTTTATTACATATTGATTTAATTTCTTTACATATTTGTTCTAAGATATAACAGCCTATATATGAACTACTTGTATATCAATTGGGGCGATCAGTATTTTGCGGATTTAATATTTTGCGTCCATAATTATATAAATATTCTGAACCCCTTCTCCAATGAAAATTGAAATTTGGAAAGGGGGGGCATAATTTCATGGCCATAACATTTTGAACCCTCATGCCAATAATTATTAAAAATTGGAACGGATTAAAAGGTTTGAAGTAAAATATTTTGAATCCCTTCTCCAACAGGAGACAAAAAAAAGGTAAACTCCATATACATGTATATTCAATATTTTGCGGCCATAATATATCAAATCCCGTTTCCAATAGCCGTGCACAGAGATGCACAGCCTTTTTATCTGCACGCCAATCAGACTGGGTGCTATTGTTTCAAACTTGATTCCAAGCAGCAGCATTTTAAAGTTTCTACAGGTGAAAAAGGGAGCGTTTGTAAAATGTTCGGCCTGTAAATGTAAATGATTACAGGGGCTCGACAGCAAATAGCAAAACTCTTAACTGTTTATTCGTCCTTATTCTGACAGGTACCCACCTACCTTCTATAAAACAGTGGCCCGCTCGAAGGAATGTGGTACATTGCCTGTGATGATGAGACATTAACAACATTGTGCTCAGTAAGTACAAGTACTTTAATTTGTATTTGATAGGGATTCCAAGGGCGGATGAAGGATTTAAAGTTAAAGGGGGTGTCAGTTGTAGGCAGGGGGTCTGGGGCCACCTTGAAATACCCAGTGGATCCATCGCAAAACCCTGGAGGGAACCCAGGGAGGGGGGGGGCGAGAAGCCCTCGGAAGCTCTTTGATTCTAGAGATTTTGTAGGGTAAAAATGAAGTTTGTAAATTTAAGTTCTGCAGTAATCTCATCAAAAGCTTCGACTGCCTTCCAGAAATATAAGGAACATTTTTCTTAGGTAATCACTTAAAAAAAAACAAGTTCAATGTGACGTTCGTAATAAAGTTTTTAAAAAAGATAATTATGCCAGCTTGTATTATAATAAACATGAAAGAATCTTTAGAAACACTAGCTAGCTAGCTAACCAATAACTCAAATGTGGTAAAATTCGAATCCACGGGGAGCGTGACTAATACATGTTTTCCACACGTTACACCTATGAAGACTCACAAATTGTTCATTTTCTTTTTCAGAAGGAGTATTATTTAACTTTGTTTTGACAATTGGGGGGGGGGGGGGGGGTGTTCGACCCTTCTTTTTATATTAATGATACCGTTATTAATATACATTTAATATTTTTCTAGCTACATATACATAGCGTATATTCTTATCATTTTTTCAGTCACAATGAAACATTTGATTGCGTCCGTTTACCATATATTTATCATTGGTGGACTGGTGACGTCACAGAAGTATACAAAGTGTCCAGCTTTTGTCGCCGGTGGAGGCCTAGCAATTGCTGGTAAAGTCCTTTTCATCTTCGCTAGCCAACCCTTCGCAGATTTAGCCAATGTTAATAGCACAGCGCCGTCTTGCGATTGAGTTAAATTGGAGCAGCTTAAATACGTATTTTTCATCTAGGAGGTTTGAGAAATGGTCGTGTGATAAAAGAAAAAAATAAGAATAATTAAAAAAAACAATAGTTGTAATTATATATCGTATGTTATTCATCAATCACGTAAAAATTGTAATAATGATTGTATAAAGGACTATGTGCGTTATATAGTTTGTTTATACCACACTATTTAAAGTTTATAATGATTAACTTTGATGAACTTTAGAAATTTGCGTAAAGAAAGAATAAAACATAAATAATTCAACTTAAACGGTATAAATAGTCTGATCGATGTCAAAGTAAATATATAATTTATTGATGATGTTCTAATTTTACAAATAGTACGTATTTAAGCAAAACGTTGGGGTTTTCCTATCATTTTTTTTTACTGGAAACACAGAGCGCATGCTTGCTCCAACACCATTTCTTAATATGATGTAAAAATGGTTTTGGAGCAAAGATGTGCCTTTTACTGTTAAATATGAAAAAAAAACTGATGAATTTTTCATTTTTTGAAGATATGGCGGAAAATAGCCAATTTCGGTGACGTCAGAGAGGAATACAGAATAAAGGATGTTGTAAAACTTTTAGATTTCTGCAACTTACATATTTAGTCCTTGTATATTATTAAAATATCAGTATGATATGATGTTTTTGAAAATATGTAAAACAATGGGGCAGATATAAGACCTTATTGAATATAATCCTTTTGTATGAAAACACAACGATCTACACCGCCAATTAGTGATTCCCTGCGATCGCCGGTCTTCCGTTGCGCAAGTTTTTAATTTTGTCGGATAAATCTGCCAAGGGTTGTATCAATCGGAACTTCTCGGGCATTTACCGAGCCTGGCGGAAAAACCCGAGAAGTTACAATTGGGGTTGTAGAGGGGCTGATTGGATCGTAAACCCTTGGGTAGCGAAGATACGTTCTTTTGAGATGAATATTCAATATGGAGTTTTCTTCTTATGTTATAAATATAGTTTTTGAAGAAAAAAAATCTTACTTGGTAGAATATGGTTTTTTTTCATGTGAAAGAAAAACTTATTTTGTTTAATAAATTTTTTATTTAATTTTAAATGATATATTTAATTAAATTCTTTTTTTCTTTTTAATCAAAAAGATATGATTTACCATTACAATGAAATTTAATGATTCATACTGAGATTGTTTTCAGCAACATGTACATCGGTTCTTGCTTCTTCTCTGCAACTGCGCAACAAACAATGTGCTAAGCAGATTCAGAGTTTGGATGAAGACTGCTCGGAGAAGATTCAAACCTGTAACGAAAGACTTGGGGTTCTTAATGAGGAGTTAGAAACACTGAAGAACAATTTGGAAGGACGGTCTGAAATTGTTAACCGTACGTTTGTCCCCTTTCAACAACATGGAATTTAATACTTTAAACACAAGTACTTAAGTTGGTATGTGACACCTCAAATTTGTGGCATACTTCCTATCGAAATAAGCAATTAAAATTAGTATAATTTTACCTTTCCAAATAGTGTTAGATAGATCTAACAGACAAGCACATGTCAATGGGTTTTGTAAGTCATGAGGTCCAATTCCGCTTGGGCTTTCATAATTTTTCCCTTTCCAAAATTTTTGGAAAAAAAAATTAAAAATCAAATATTGTAAAATTTGAAAATTCTAAAACGGTGAAAGTATTTTGATTATAATGTACTTTTATCCGCATTAAAATCGACAGGTGTCCCATACCATCTTAATCACAGAATAGTGGGTTAAGTTAATGCCAAATATTCAAATTAACATTATTCATTTTTTTTTTCAGAATTAAAGAAATTTATCTGTACAGTTCTTAATGCCTCCGATGAAGGCTTCAAAACATGCCTTGATTGCGTATTAATTTTTGATCAGGACGAATGTAAAAGTCACCCCTTGTGCACGTTTGTAGATGGTTTCTGTTTTTTTGTGTAGAAATAAGTACATGTAGTATTATAATATATGTTTTAAAAGTGAACCAATTGTCTTTCTTATGATTACTATTCAATGTATTCTGTTTTGTTATACTCGTGTAAACAGTTACTATTAAACTCTATGCAAAAAAGTCCAGCATTTTGACTGTTGGATTGGAACTGTTGGATTGTTGGATTTGGTTAAAATCGGGCCGTTGACCGTTGACGTCATATTCCGCGAAAACGAGTTTTTAAAATAATTTAAATTAGTAGGGGTATAACGAAACAGGTGTTGACTGTGTCTCGGGCAACAGTTGGTTCTTTAATAAAGAAATTGTCATTGTCATTGTCGAACCGGTATCGAAAAATTAAAGACCGCCCCGTAAAATGGTCCGAGGAGGACCTTTAATGTTAACTTTTAAGGTCCGCCTTTGCTTAAAAAAGGTCCGGACCGTATAAGAAAATGTCCGTCTTACAAAAAAGGTCCGGGTATATTGTCATATCTATCTGTTTAATTTCGAGCATTTTGTTACAAAATAGGTGATATTATTTTTGTAATTCGTTTAGGAGTACATACCCAAAGTGAGTTCGTAAAGGTAGAGTCTATAAACACCCAGCACAGAGTGGAAAAGAAAATACATATAGCTTGGTCAACACAAATAAATTACAACAATTATTACAGTTTTAACCCCCCCCCCTTTTTTTTTTTGGTTTATTTAACTTTGATTTTGTAGTGCGACCATAGATAAACAGGAAATGAAGCTGATTGGTGTCATTAATTAAACAATGGCTTGAATCAGGTGTTATATACATGAATATACACACACCAACCTGCAGGTGTTTGACAGTTTGAAATTATCAATTAAACAATAGACATTTCACACGTCATCTTTTTGCACATCTTTCCAAAATGATACTTGCTTAAAAACTTTTAAAAACCATTTTGAAATAAAATATTCTTTACAATTCAATAATAACGATGCCTGCAGAAACATAAATAACATGATTATGTTATAATCAAAGATTAGTAAAGAGTCCCATTCCTTCGGCTGTATTAGCATGTTGCATCTGGCAAAGAATTTAAAGAGGATTCTTGTATTTAAAAAGAAAATTTTCGTGTGAAACAGGCAAATGTATACCCCCCATCAGTCTGACTAAAGCCAGCCCCTACTAATTCACACACACAAACACTCTAGTAAAGTTTTATTCTAGACTAGACTTTGACCCGTGCGTGCACGGGTTGACATTGCATATGATATCGGACATTTACAAAATAGATACATCGCGCGTATTGTCCACATTTACATAACCAAGCTTTAAGCCTACAATAATGCTATTAATTTCACTACATTCTGCTTAGTTAGAATAATCGAACTGTGTCTCGGGACAGGACTTCACTACAGTTAAAATGCCTCCCATATACCCGTAATGTAGCAAAAACTTGCAGAATCGCCCCGAAAAGACTCTGGAGAAAATTAATGAAGTTGCATTGAAAATAACAGTCAAATTATTCATAGCAAACCATTTAGATGCAGTAAATACCTTTCATCTAAAAATTTACTCCATATAAATGAAGAATTCAACACTTTTTCAACAAAGGTTTTTACTCACCATGTTGACATTCAGAACTGTCGGGATTTTTCATATTAAATGCACTGAGTTAGAGTTATCTCCCGTATTTTCTTTGATGAACGAAAATATAGCAAAATTTCAATGAAGATTTACAGTACACATATTTGTATTATCGTTTCTGAGTTTATCCATGCAAATGTGATATTGTGTAAACGTAAACTAAAGAGCCTCCCATGATTTAGCGTGAATGTAATGCGCATGCGCAAGATTGTAAAATCCAAAAAATCCAGATGATTTCCGGATTTTTAAAAGGAATTTTCGTAGATTTTTAATTAGTGAAGCTTGATTGAGAAAAAATAAAAACAAATTGGTAATCTTCAAGTACCAATGATGTTTAAAATATATATAACATAAGACAGTACTCTTCCGATTTCTCGGTATTAAAGCCCAAAAATTCGAGTCTATTATTTTAATATAGTAGTATAGATAGTATAGATTCCTGTCTGCTACACCCACATGTAGAATTAATTTTTTTTCACAAATATCATATAAATATTAGACATGCATTTCTTGACCCCTCCTCCAATAAAAAGAATAAGAGGGTCATTAGATAAAAATCATTACCGTTAGACAAAATTGACAAATCTACATTATTTCATGATTAATTCAACGAGACGGACAATTGTTTGCAATGAGTTCCAGGTCTTTGTCACATTTTTAAAAAATCGATGGAGAAAACTCAATTATTAATATGTTTTACTACTTAATTTTACGGTGATTTTTTAGTGATACAATACATGTGTATGTCAGTGGCGTCGGAAGCAAATTGAAAGTGGGGGGCTAGACTCTGTTTTTGACTTTTTACCTGTATTAAACACCCGATATGAAAATTCTTAAAGCTATGCATTACAAATGAATAAATACAGTTAAAATAAATAAATATGTTAATCTTTATAGAAATTGAATTTATATATTTTTCATTTGAAATTATGACATTGAACTGATCTATTAAAAAAAAAAAATCATGGAACTGTAAAAATTATATATAGATAATTATTGCAAATAAATTAACTACTAACTTACACGAGAGAAAACAAAAATTATATTGAATTGTAAAGAATATTTTATTTAAAAATGGTTAAGTTAAAGTTTTTAAGCAAGTATCATTTTGGAAAGATGTGCAAAAAGAGGCCGTGTGAAATGTCTATTGTTAACTTGATAATTTCAAAAAATTATATAAACAAAATGGAGCTTAAGGGTCCTCCACACACCTGGAAAAAGTTCTGCATACAAGCCCATTCTTCTAAAACACTTAATGATATGGAATTTTAGCATGTGTACGACTTGAAAATTATCAAAAAAATTTCAATTTTAGGGTAAAAAATCAGTTTTCTTAATTTTACCGCTCTTAATGAAAATAAGAGTCACTGCAGAAGTCGAACTCGGGACCTGCGGGTTAGTAGTCAGAAGCCAAACTCATTGCGCCGCAGAGATAAAGACAACATTCTGGCGATAAAAACTGTTTCACAATGTGTTGAAATCGCCATGTTGTGACGTACTGTCTTAAAAAGTATAAGTCACGGGGTGTCGAGGAACCTTTTAAGGATCTCCTAAAGCTTTTCTACCAATATTCAATTCTGAATAATTTAACAAAGGTAAGAAAAAAAAATATTGAAGTTTTGATGATATTGAACCCACAACCTAAAAACCCTAGCTCTATAATGTTACCTAATGTCTGGTGCTCTAACCACTGAGCCATTTCAGTCACAACAAACTCCATCGTTAAATGCTATACGCGACTTCATCCACACATTTACGGACTTGTGTTATTTTTCTAAAACGTTCAATTCTTGTGATACAAAATGACCTTTTTAAAGTTTAGTGGGTCATCTCTCCATGTTTTCGTTGATTGGAATCGGTTTGATTTCCTTTTAACCTTATATAGACTCTGACAAAAATATGAAGCTCAGACCCACTTTAAAAAAGAAAAGGCATTGAAGTTCTAAAAATGACACTATTTGGAGGTTTTGACACGCATACGCCAGTTTAAATCAAACTATTCCAAATATTTAACATATTTTTGGGTTATAAATCGATGTTATGGTAAATATAAATTGTTTTCAAAAATTTAGAAAGAAATTATGAGATTTGTTGATATTTTAATTTTATAGTATCTTATCTATCCTCATAAAGGCAGTTTACACGCCTTATTCAAACATCTTCTTTATTAAAAGATAACTTCAAATAGCAAAAATCTACCTGTGGTTATTCTAAAAGGTTTGTTCCCGTTTTGCACACATTTGAAAATTAGGTATCGAAAAAATGTGTGCGAAACGGGAATTTGACCAGGTGAGATAATTGCTTAATTGCTATAGTCTGTATCACAGTTCCTGTGAAGGGTTTTGACAATAGAATAAGTAAACCATATCTACTCGCAATTGCGTTGATATTTATATTTTGCAGAATTTAAGTATTCAATTCTTTATTTCTTTAAGCTTTACGGCTTATCAGTATAACATATATAACATGAGATGGTAGTGTATTTACCGGAGAACGTGTGCACGTAAAAGGATAACATATACTACTATATATATATACAGATTGAGAAAACCAAAAACAAACAAACAAAACAAAAAAATTATCAATTATGTATTACAGTTGTCTCTTAATAGCATACTTTTTGAAATGAATTTTACCAAGATTACAGAGATCTTTAACATTTTCAGTATTAAAAAGTTGTATTAATTTGAACATAGAAAGTTTCTTATAATAATATTCTTTTATGTATAATTTGCATAATGTACCTTATAAAGGACAAACAAATAAAAAATGAAATTCATCTTCAACACTAGTTCCGCAATGTGGACAAAATCTATTGTCTCTATTTGTGTTATCATATGATCTACCAGTTTCAATAGCCAGGCGATGTGACGATAGTCATAGTTTTGTTATATATTTCTGTAATTTACTGGGAACAGGTTTCCTTATTGAAGATGAATTCCATGTTGTTTATACTACAAAATAAAGTCACCTTAATACTTAATGCAAAAATTTGCATTTGGATGGACACTCTATACAGAATAATATATCTAACTTGGATGAGGAGTAATCTTCAATGAGATACGGTCTTTTAATTGGTGGTATTTTGAATCGCATTGTGTTTCATGTTTTCGGACGGTTGAAGTGTCGCTATACAATGAACAAGGCATTAACGGATAAAAATACCCTACAGTCATCAGTTATCTGTTACAAGTTTTAAGAGAAAATATCTTAATACTTAACAGATTTTTTCGCTGACATCAATGGAGGAAATTTGTCTAGTGAAAACGCTGTTAAATATTTTTCATTTATGCTGTGGCTGGAATAATCGAAGAAATTTGACAAACTGTATGATGATAATCGGCATATTTATATGCCCATGCTTCAAGAACTGTAAAGATTTATTTCACAAAACCTATCAAATGTAAACGTAACTCATGCATTTTCAACCCTCTTCAATTTAGGGTATATCGAATCAATATTAAAAATATTATTTTTGTCGGAATGTTTTGTGCCCGCTAAAACAGTTTAGCTACTGATTTGAAATACCAGAAAGTGACCCGCAATATACTAAAGCGGTGATGTCATCAGAACTACCGTCAAAGTCGCTACTTCAAAGATTGAAATATTTTGTGACAAAGATCTGTTTCCTTACATATCTTCTTTCTGTTGATACCAAACAACTAATTATAAACATGCAATTTACATATTTTGCATCTAAGTTGTATTAAGAGATTCGGAGTACCCCAAATGACTGTAGTTTTCCCCTTCATACTATTATTGTCAATTGAATCAGCTTTGAATTGGCATTTGACCGACTAATTTTCCTCAATTCATTCAGTTTTATATTTAACGTAAATGGAAAAGATGTAAAAGTTAAATCATCTATCGCTATTTTTCTTATCAATGAGCGGAAATTTAAGAATAAAAAAAAATCTTTATTTTATCAAATGAAAAAATTGCTGATAGGTATTAGTTATTAAACCTAAAACACAACAACATATCTATATTCTTCTTGTTTCATCGTTAATGTGCTGATAAAACACAGGTAAAAATCCAGGTAAAATATTGGATTGAAAGCAGACTATAATTGCTATAACAACACAAATCACACCCATTGTTCTATACCCAATTATCAAATGTGTGCAAAACGGGAACACACCTTCTAAAATAGACTATAGGTCACCTGTAATTAATTTCTTTTGTTCTCTCCCTCCCCTTACGTGTACACCATCCCCACCTAGCCAAAATCAGTCACCTGTATAAATTTTCGAATTTTGACTAAACTTCTTTCTACATGTATTAGGTAATCCCAAAAAAGAGAACAAAACATAATATTCATTTGTCTTTTTCTGATTTCCGATGAGATATTAATACCACATGTTACAGCTGATACAAGGCAAGTAATACTATAATAGAATGATAGGTTACAATTTTTTTTCATCATTGCACACACACACACACACACACACACACACACACACACAAATACACACAAATATAAAGTGAGGTAGGGGTGTGGCTTATAATACCACACTTCCACATGGAATCAGTACACTTGAGATCCTGTTTGTCTGGAGTTTTGTGGTAAGAAATAAGATGGAATGTTCGAGTCCACGCCGCTTCGATGGCGCCTACCCCCGAGCCTTTGAAGCTCCCTCGCGAAAGGCTCGATGTTAAATCCAAGGATTGAATCCTGTCCCAGTAGATGACTGCACGACAGCGGTCGATTTCTTAAAAAAAAATTCAACAAAAACGAGATAGTAGTTCGTATTCAGAATTATCTTGATTCTTAAATACCCCAAGCGTCTAATGATATGTCAACAGTCTTCATGAAAACTTTTATAATAACTATCTAACTAGTGGGACCAGTAATCTTTCTTAAGGTACTGGCCCTTGAATAAAGTACTGGCTCTCACTATTACTTATTAGGTTTGTTACTGACCGTCTATGAGATTGATCAACCCATGATCAACCCAATATATTTCTGTAGTCAGTCAGTAACAAACATAACAAGTGTGTTGTTTTCCCGAGGAATATCAAGTGACATATTTATTCACAAAAAGCGATGATCTACGCAAAGCCATGTACAAGATGCCTAACATCTCGTCCAATTTAACTTACTAAAACTCTTCAAAATTATCAATCTCACCTTTCAAATACTCTTTAAAAATCTTCGCTTCACCCATGTTTACTTACAATGTTTTGTTGCTATTCAATTTCAAACGTTTTAGCTCACCTGAGCTGAAAGCTCAAGTGAGCTTTTCTGATCACATTTTGTCTGTCGTCCGTCTGTCTGTCCGTCTGTCTGTCTGTCCGTAAACTTTTCACATTTTCGACATCTTCTCAAGAACTACTGGGTCAATTTCAACCAAAACTAGGCTTCTTCTTCTGAAGAACCATTTGGCTATGAAAGCTGAAACTTGTGTGGAAGCATCCTCAGGTAGTGTAGATTCAAAGTTGTAAAAATCATGACCCCCGGGGGTAGGGTAAGGCCACAATGGGGCGTCGAATTTTTACATAGGAATATATAGAGTAAATCTTCAAAAATCTTCTTCTCAGAAACTAATTAGCCAGGAAAGCTGAAACCTGTGTGAAAGCATTCTCTGGTAGTGTAGATTCAAAGTTGTGAAAATCATGACCCCTGGGGGTAGGGTGGGGCCACAATGGGGGGTCGAATTTTTATATAAATATCTATAGAGTAAATCTTAAAAAATCTTCTTCTCAGAAACTGATTAGCCAGGAAAGATGAAACTTGTGTGGAAGCATTATCTGGTAGTGTAGATTCAAAGTTGTGAAAATCATGACCCCTGGGGTAGGGTGAGGCCACAATGGGGAGGGTCGAATTTTTACATAGGAATATATAGAATAAATCTTGTATAATATTCTTCTCAGACACTAATTAGCCAGGGGTAGGGTGGGGCCACAATGGGGCGTCGAACTTTTACATAGAAATATATAGAGTAAATCTTAAATAATATTCTTGTCAGAAACTAATAAGCCAGGAAAGCTGAAACTTGTGTGGAAGCATCCTGTGGAAGTGTAAATTCAAAATTGTGAAAATCATGACCCTCAGGGGTAGGATGAGGCCACAATGGGGGGGGGTCAAATTTTTACATAGGAATCTATAGAGTAAATCTTTAAAAATCTTCTTTATAGAAACTAATTAGCCAGGAAAGCTGAAACTTGTGTGGAAGCATCCTCTAGTAGTTTAGATTCAAAGTTGTGAAAATCATGACCCCTGGGGGTAGGGTGGGGCCACAATGGGGGGTTGAATTTTTACATAGGAATATAAAGAGTAAATCTTTAAAAATCTTTTTCTCAGAAACTAATTAGCCAGGAAAGCTGAAACTTGTGTGAGGGCATCCTCTGGAAGAGTAAATTCAAAGTTGTGAAAATCATGACCCCTGGGGTAGGGTGGGGCCACAATGGGGGGGGGTCGAATTTTTACATAGGAATATATAGAGTAAATCTTTAATAATCCTCTTCTCAGAAACTAATTAGCCAGGAAAGCTGAAACCTGTGTGGAAGCATCCTCTTGTAGTGTAGATTCAAAGTTGTGAAAATCATGACCCCTGGGGGTAAGGTGGGGCCACAATAGGGGGTTGAATTTTTACATAGGAATCTATAGAGTAAATTTTTAAAAATCTTCTTCTCATAAGATTATTCACCCAGGTGATTCTTTAAAATTGTTTAGACTTTGGTCCCTTGACGATTCTTAAGCCTCACAAGGGGTTAAGAGTTTGATGTAGGTTTATATCACATGCATAAACAATTGCTAAGGATCTTTTCGAGAGCTGCAATGCTCAACATGTGTTATGACTATTAAATCCTCCTGTTAGAAAAGGGACTAATGATAAAAAAGATAAGAATATTAAGGGGAAAAATGGATTTTCATTTATACAGGATCTACATGTATTATACTACATTGTCCAGATAGTTTGTATTATGACTCCATTAAGCTGATTTGATCATACCTGTTATCCTCAGGTGAGCAATGTGACCCATGGGCCTCTTGTTTCCCTTTCCTCTGCAGAGATTTGAGCAAATTTCGACGCTGCCCTTTTTCTCTGCTTCAGACACAACAATTTGATGTCAATATTCAAAGGGCAACTACTCTAATTTTAAAGAATTTCAAAGGGCAACTACACCAATATTTTAAGAATTTACGGCATGCGGTTTCTGTATAAAATTATATGAAATGTCGAAATGAGTAGGCAAAGCGTCGGCCAATGACGGCCATATTGCCTAATATTAATTCTCACTGAACTAACATAGAGATATATGAGGCAATCACGTGCTATGTTTAAACCAATGAAAGTGTGACATTTCAGTCCAATGGAAAACAATATATATTAGTAGGTCATGTATCACGAATATTGTTAGCATGTTCTGCTTAAAATTCCAAATGGCACTTTAATTTGAAGGTATCCACCATTAACTCAAATACTTTAATAATATTGACATATCTATGCAGAAAGTTAAAGTGAAAAAGAAAATATAACTATTAGCAAAAAATAATTAAAGTGCAAGACTTTGAAAATAGCTAGTCAGACTTATTGAATTTTGATTGTCGGAGACCCGACCTCTGACCATTGTGTTTGGACAACTGAGGTTCGTGAAGGATGATTTCACAGCTTACCCGGGGGTGGTCTGTCTCCTGAACAGGTGAGGTTGAAGGACGGGAAGAGAGCCTTGGGTCATGGTAGAACACATCATCCGGGACATCGTCACCTTCTTAATTTCCACGACTTGTTCTGTTGATACATGTATTAATGTTTCTTTTGTTATTCCCAGTCTCTATCCCATCATTCAACAATGCTCCTAGTGTTATTTGTAGTATTCATCATTTCATGTAACAATGCTGCTAGTGTTATTTGTAGCATATATCATTTTACGTATCAATGTTTCAGTATTTATCATTTCATGCATCAATTCTGCTAGTGTTATTTGTAGCATATATCATTTTACGTATCAATGATTCAGTATTTATCATTTCATGTATCAATGCTGCTAGTGTTATTTGTAGCATATAATATTATTATTTTACGTATCAATGTTTAATTAAGTATTTATCATTTCATGCATCAATGCTCGTAGTGTTATTTGTAGTATATATATCATTTTACGTATCAATGTTTCAGTATTTATCATTTCATGTATCAATGCTGCTAATGTTATTTGTAGCATATAATATTATCATTTTAAGTATCAATGTTTCAGTATTTATCATTTCATGCATCAATGCTCCTAGTGTTATTTGTAGTATTAATCATTTTACATATCAATGTTTCAGTATTTATCATTTTATGTATCAATGCTGCTAGTGTTATTTGTAGTATATTTAAGGAATAAGGAACCATTCTTTGAGTATAATGAAGTGATAATTTTGGTCGGGGCGTGGTCAAATCCAATAAAGCCTGAAGGGCTTTATGATAGATTTGACCACGCTTCGAACGAAATTGTCACCTCATAATATTCAAAGAATGATTCCTTATTACTTATATTTATATTATTTCAAATTTCTACTCTTTAAAACAACATTTTAAAACCACTGGTTTTTTTTTAATGTAGCACATGCGGTGTATTACTACAGCCAATACCGTCTTTCGGTAATGCTATAAGACACGTCCATTTTGTGTCGCTCATCTTTTATGTAATTATTGGGCTAAAGGCTTCAAAATTGATTCGTAATGTTATCATAGACAAAGACGGTTGAAAATGTAAATATATCATTTTACGTATCAATGTTTCAGTATTTATCATTTCGTGTATCAATGCTGCTAGTGTTATTCGTAGCATATATCATTTCACGTATCAATGTTTCAGTATTTATCGTTTCATGTATTAAATTTATCAATATATCTGGTGTTATTCCCAGTATCTATAATTTTATGTATCAATGTTTCTAGTGTTATTTGATGTATATACTAGTACATCATATTAAGAATATTTCTAGCTAGTTTTATTCTCATTAATATATTTCATTTCATGTATCAATGTTTCAATGTTGTTCTCAGTATACCCCGTATATCCGGTAATTTTCGCGAAGATCTCATTTTCGCTTTTTTCGCGATCTCTTTCAAATCGCAAAATATTGAATACGCATTAAGTATATCCTGTATTATTATTTTATCAGAAACTTTTAAAATCGCAAAAAAATGACTGACGCAAATTAAAGATGCTACATATCTTCCCCATTTTCGCAAATTTTGTGACACGCGAAAAAAACTGGATATACGGTATATCATCTGACTTGTCAAGGTTTCCAGTTTTACCAGATGTGTATGTTATTCTTTTGCTCTTTGATTTTTTTAGATATAAAAATCGAATTGTTTGATAAGCTATTATCACGATCCTGATTTTTTCTGCTATTGAAATAGTAAGTTACAACTCTACAATGAAACTTTCGATATGAAAATGAAAATTGATATTACTCAATTGCACACCATGTAGAAATGAGTTAAAAATTATCACAGAGAGAGAGAGAGAGAGAGAGAGAGAGAGAGAGAGAGAGAGAGAGAGAGTAAATTCTGTAATACCTTCAGTAAAGCCTGTCTGAGGGAAGTTGTTTTCATACCAGAATCTGTCGCCGTACTTCAGCCTATTAAACTGGAACCCTATTATACAACTGAATGTTGGACCCATCAGAGATCGACCGAGACTCTTCTCCGACAGAGCGCCAGCAAATAAATCGATGTCATCAGGATGTCTGCAAGATGGACGCACATGAATATGTACAAAGACAACTAGATAGGTACCACATATCGGTGTTCTAGGCAAATTGTTATCTTCATAAGGAGGCTGCATGGATGGTCAACAAATTACTAAATTTCCCATCAGATTTGTCTTAAACTTTAAAATAGGATATTTTTGGTCATAAACTATCATTCAATAAAAGAAAAAATATTTCATCTCTAAAAGAATTCAAACATGTTCCTTTATTTATACAGAGCCCTTCGATCCTCAAAAGAGGTAAATATAGCCTAAAATTGGCCACAACCATCATGCCCTCTTAATAGTTCTTATTTTTACAATGCTAGAAAATTTTAAAAAGATTTTTTTTATCAATCAATGCCAGTTTGTATGATTGTTTATTGTAAAGTAAAATTGAAGAAAAATAACTTCTTGTTTGTCTGTGTATCTGTTTCTTTCTTTCTCTTTAAATCTCTCTCTAAATGCGATACCTGTAAATTGACTGTAATATGGCAGCTGACTGTTCACTGTGGTCGACAAGCCCGAGGGCCCACGTCCCGAAGTGTTCCGCCTTGGGTCTTCCACACCATTGTCTAAAGATGTTGTATCCAGGCAGACCGTGGTCTCTCCCACGCTGTATATTCAAAGCCACGAGGTCAAGGCTGAGCGTGGCCCCAGGGCTGGTAGTGGGGGAGCCCGTAGGCGCGGCATCAAACAAACGATTCCTGAGGTCGCTTGTTACAAGACGATCTACTTCCGATTTACCCGTGTTCGCCATCCATGACGCTACGTACTCACATCCGCCATTCTGAGGGAAATTTATCAGTGTAGGGTTGTCGAAGTTGTTTCTGAGTGGGTCTTCTATGATGGATCTACCGTTGTCTTGTCCAACCACACTCTGTACAAAACTATGACCGAATCTGTATGCAGCAGCTGCGAAGCTGTTGATAGCGCGGGGATCTACCTTAGGATCATACACCGTGTGGTGGCCCTTGCTTTTGGATTTCAGCCCAAAATACTTGATAAATTCTGGCGCCATGATCTCAGGAAGATATTCGTTGTATGTTATATGGTTGAGTTCTGCTACGACGATTCTTTTGGTTTCCTGGAACAAGACTTCGTCGTCCAATATTCCAGTGGCTCGCTGTAAGGCCTCGGCGACCTGGTTATGGCGGCGAAGAAACATGATGTGGACGACGGTGAGCAAAGGACTCTCTGTGTGTCTATGGTCTCCTGTGAAGTCAAACGACAGCAAAGTCAAAGCATCAAAAACACAGCAAACTTAACATGCTCCATATTAATATGTGTAAAATAGTGGGAACCTATTTTCGGAGACAATCAAAAATGTTGAGGTGTGTTGGGTCTTATTTTCAAGGAGAATCAAGGATCCTTTTTTTTTTTTTTAGAGCTAAATTTCTGAAGGAGTAATGGTGGATGTTAAAACACGAGGATTTGATCGTTCTATGTGTAAAAATGTGCAAACACTATTGTGAAATTATTAACCGTTTTGAAATCTACATTTATTAGCGAACAAACCATATCAACAATATATAATGTGGTTTCGATAACAATTACCAATATTTTGTAAATCACTATCATGAATGTCATTGGTCTTCATGGCAGATACTGTAAATTCCTAATTAAACGCGAGGAATAAATTTCCGCGTAAAATCGCGAGAAGCAACCCTCGCGGATTTTAAAGTCTCGCTTTTATTTTTCAGACAGTTTTGAAGTATAGGAAATTATAACAAAAAATTGGTGATCGCGATTTTTTATTCTTGCGATTTGATACAAAACAGCGGAATCGCGGAATTATGTACTCGCGTAAAATAAGGAATTTACAGTATACAGTGGTTTCATTTGGATCAAGAGGGACCATACGGAATTGTGTTTACGTTCTAAATTTCGGTTACTCTAAATTGTTATACAGTTTATAAATTGTTTAGATGATAACTATACCCCCCCCTTGAAAAAATAAGATTATCAATATATCGCATTGAACTGATTGGTTTACCTGCGTCGAAGCAATGGTTGATAGGGCTTCTAGAAAGCATTCCATTATGGCCATTCTCACACTGAGAGTCATCTCCCTCAGGAAGCACACCCGGGCGGTAGGCATGGTGTGAGCTTACCCTCAATAAACCTAGTCAACCGAGACCAAAAACAAATTGTTAAATCTTCAGCTACAAAGCTAGTAGAGGTTTATAAAATTCTGATTGGTGATATCTATACATGTATTTGTTTATCATATTAAGTAATTCCTTTATTTCAGCATTCTAAGGGTTAAACTGCAGCTTGTTGTTATTTTGAGGATTTTCCTAATTTTTCTGGTTAAGTTCTGGTTCCATTTTTCTTTTACAAGCAGTCATGGCTGTACCCACCTCCTCGCTTCTCCCGTAGCGAGTTCTCTTTCGCTGTGTTAAATCCATAGACTGCCGAGCCGTCAATAAAAGAGGATCTTTGGTTTTGCTGTTGTCTTATCCCTATAAAGGTAAAAGTCAAATAAAAGTGCTTAAACAAAATTTGTTTAATGCTACTTGATCGTAGATGTGCAACTAACATCAATGAGATTTTTCGGATGCTAGAGCTCCCTCTCTCGTCGTACCGGTATCGCATGCAGGAACCGGACCGATGTCCGAGCGCACGAAATGCATACACTTTTGTGTTCGGTTGGTATAGAAGGGGTCGTCATCAGCAATTGCAATGTTGAAGCACTCAACTCTGGAAAATACGTTGAAATAAATGTTGACTGGGATAGTGAAACTGAAAACAGTTCAGTTTAAGAGCGTTTAAAATTTTATCTTATGATGTTGTACATTATATATTAAAATCAAGCACGTTTGAAACAAAGTTACCTTCGAATTCTTATATTTTCAAAAAATGTGTCTTTTCAATTAAAGTTTCAGAGTACTTGCCTGTTTGGATGTATGCAACAGTCTTCTATTATATTTGCGTCAGAATCTATTTACGTGTTCAAAAAGAAACGATAAAAGTTTTTCTCTAAATATCTTTGTTTTGTTTTGGGTTTTATTTTAAATGATAACATACATATTGTTATTCTTTATATTTATAGTTACAGTGTATATAAGTGGTTATATATAAGGGAGAAAACAAACAAAAACAAACGAAACATCAACAACAACAACAATGAGTACAAACCAACCAACCAACAAAAAAATAGTTACGAAACAGAAAACAAAAAATGGGGGGGGGGGTGGGGTTTGGGGGGGGGGGTGGTTCTATCATATTAACCTGTCATAACTGGAGTACTGGTGATGTCGTGGTCAAGGAATTGTCCAAAGTGGGTCAAATATGGCGTGAAGCGGGAGCTGACCTGGACTTGATTGTTACTGTCATGGACCACATTACTCACCCTCCTGGCGCTAGGGAGGGGGTGGCCGTCTATACTCTTAACCCTCGGCATTTCGATCCCTAGAAAATGAAAGCAAAAAGCTAGTATCAACAAAACTTACAAATTTTATTTCCAAAATGCGATTTTAAAAAATGGTGATTAGTTAAACAAAATGCAAATATCAAATATCAAATATCAACAAAACTTATAATATTTACAGTATTTCAAAAATGTAATTTATAAAAAAGGTTTTATTTGTTAAACAATTTAACGATACCGTCTTCATAATTTGAAGGCACGATCCTGCGGTAAACGGTGAAAGCTTTGCCCAGGAGTGGGTATCTCAGGTTGTTGCAAGCTCCACAGGTTAACCTGTACGGATAGTCAAAGTTGCATTTGGGCTCATCGTAGCAGTATGATTCAAACGCTTTGTAGAATATTTGCAACATCCGGGGATCTTGTAGGAGAGGTTGCACTTCTTCAGCAGTCCTCTTACCAGACCTTTGGTTAAAAAAAATGAATGTTAACTGAAGCAAGATTAGCAGGACAGCAAATAGGCATGAGATTCAAATTATTCGTATTAGGTATATTTTGACTAAAGATCATAAGTTTCTGAATGCATGTATATGTTAATATTTACATTTTCCAGTGTCTCTGCCTGTGATAACACTACGTATCGATTTTGTACTATATAACCCATTACTTCAAATGACGCCAAATTGAGGCGCCAACGGGGTTTGCTTATTTATATTTAAATATTTAATCATACGATGGCTTTAATTATATAAATATAAGTACATGTAATAAGGAATCATTCTTTGAATATAATGAAGTGATAATTTCGGTCTGGGCGTGATCAAATCTATCATAAAGCCCTTCGGGCTTTGTTGGATTTGATCACGCCCGACCGAAATTATCACCTCATAACACTCAAAGAATAATTCCTTATTCCTTAAATCATTACGATATCAAAAAGTTTACATATGAATCTCAATTTGTTCTGCTTCTCTCTTCTCTCATTCCTTGTGAAATGGGCGCTTATTCTAGAATTCTAAAATAACTTAATACTGAAGATTCCTAGAAATGGCACTCAAATTCAATTTTAATGGATGCAAGGAAACAAAAACAAATTTGAGCTCAATGAACAAAAATAAGCGTAACAGTTGGGTAAAAATGAATTTACACTGATGTTTTTTATGCATGAATTCTGTCAATAACCTTGAACAAAAGCTTATGTTCGCAAAGCGCAAATGTTAATGTTACAACATTCAAACTATTCTGAAATTATATCAGCAAGCAAACTTATACAAATGTATCTAGCTTTTTAGACAACGCAAGAATTGCGGTCAATCCTATTTTTGTTTGTATAATATCATAGTATATTATATCAATACTTTGATTAGTTATTTCGTGGACCTACATGACAGCGACTGTCCTGGCCACAAATGCGGCTATGCGGGCCCGGTCGTCCAAGGTCTTGCTCATGGCGAAGTCATTGATCCTCAGGTATCGGTAATGGTGCTGCACGGCCGAGTGATAGCTGCCCTGGGAGTTACCGCGGGCGTTACCGTGTTCTGTTAGGGACTGGTACTCTGAGAAGAATTTCCAAAAATGTAGAGTTCGAATTGATTAAATTCTAGTGATTGTTAGCAGGGATTGTGGTACTATTTTATGATCTATACACTTAAAGAAAGATGCAATGTTCTCAGGAAATGATCGTCTGCTATTCGAATGTCAGTATTCACAAGATATGTATGTAATAATAGGAGAAATGATATAAAATTCACAGAACTAAAGATCATTCAATCTATTCAAATTTGTCATTCAAGGTCCTTTATTAGTGTTTTTTTTTCTTATTTGTGTATGTGTTTTTGGTGTTTTTTTTGGTTGTTCTAAATGTTTCGTTTTGGAATGTTATTAAAGTTTTATTTGTAGTTGTATTGATGTAAAATTTAAATTTACTGAGTGTGTATAAATACTAAAGTTACAATAAGACAACTAATATACACCGGTACAATATGAAAGAGTTATCGAATTAACATGCATTGCCAAAGCGTAAATAAAAAAAAAGTTATAAAAAAAAAACAACTAAAATTTAAAATATGAAGAATTTCTTGATTATATTGTCAAAGCGTAAATACATAATTTACAATATGACAACTGAAATTTACAATATGACAACGACAGTTTACAAGATGACATAGTTCTTGCATGTAAAACGCAAGTTTACGTACCCACAGGGATGGTTGTGGAAATGTTGCGGCTACTCATCATTCTGTGTACAAGATCGGAAACAATGGCTTCCAGTTTCCAGTCCATTGTCACCACAGAGTGTAAAAAGGTCATTAACATTAACACGACTTTTAGATGCATTACTCTAGGTCACCTTATTTGAAGAAAAAAAATTATAACATGCAATATAAATTGGTTTAATTTAGATTCATGCGCGGATCTAGAGGGGGAGTCGGAGGGGTCCGGACCCCCACCCCGGAAATTGAAAATTTATTAAATTTACATTAGTAAAATTATCGCAAATATGCCTCGGACCCCCCTGGCAAACACAATTATCCTTCGGACCCCCCCCCCCCCCCGGAAAAATTTTCTGGATCTGCGCATGAGAATGATTTAATTCAGATAGATTTTCGATCATATACTACATGAACGTAGAAGAGTGTTGGTATTTTATAAATGAAACGTAACATGCGTGCAATTGCGATGGAAATAAAGAGTTAATGTTAAGTATCAATTTGCTAATTTCTCAAAACTGAAATGGTTTATGAAATCAATTGCACGCATGTTACGTTTCATATATGAAATTGGTACAGTAAACAGGGAAACTAATTTGTATGTATACATACATGTATTATTACAATTATAGAATTTGAATATTTCTCCGTTATACAAGTATATTTAAAAGGATTTAATTAATTGAAATAGAATTTGAATCTGAATTGAAAGGAATTTGATCAGTCAATGATATTTAAGAAATACAAGAAAATATAACTTACCGGTTTCCTAAGAGATTTTAAACAGTGTCTAATCGTCGTAAGTTTATTTTTCAGTTTTAAAACCGTTGGTATAAACATGGCCAACAGATAACCAAAATCTTTATCGTCGGTATCAATCTTAGATTACTTTTTGTTGTCATTGTCACAAAGTTATTATCCCCCGTTACGTTAGAGAATAAAGCCGTAAAATCAGTATGATATATTGGAAAAAATAAAAGAAAGATAAAGTTATAACATTACTACCGCCTGTAAGGTTGTCTTGAGCTTTCAAGCACGAATGATGCATATGATAGTCAATAAAAATAGTAAATTGTCTGACAGAAATGGTAGTTTTATTTATTTTCTAAAGAAAAACTAAGTTGTTTCAATTACTTCGCATAAATCATCATGTACAGGGGTTTTTGGTCAGCTTAGAGGATATATTCATATTGTTATATTTATTATAAGAAATCGATTATCCATTGAACAAAGAGATTGATTTAATCTCTGTGACTCCCTCTTTCTCTCTGTGACTGTTTACGGCTGGTTGCGCTCCGATAAAAAAAGAAGTAGATTTGAAACCTTTTAAAACACGTTTATCTCAACAACTGCAATGATAAGATTACAGAGGAGAAAATGTAAATAACAATAGGCTAAAAATTCGAGAGAGAAAAAACACAAAACAGGCATCGTGTATTTATTTAAACAATAAAATGCTTTCTTTGGTGATTCATTCGGGATATGAAGGTGGCGACATTGCAGAAAAAATACATAACCCGCGTTAGCGCGTTATGTAATTTTTTTTCTGCAATGATCGCTACCTTCATAACCCGCATGAATGATCAATGAAAGCATTTTATTGTTTATATTTACATCTTTCTTTTAACTAATTAATAAATTGATTGTAAAAAGTAAATAAAAATCACTTAATTATTGTTAACGTACATCAGTACGTTAGCTAAAAGAAACACCCAAATCGTCTCCTGTGAGACTTTGAGTCTGACATCATCATGATTATTTCGTGCAGTCCGTGAATTTTCTTAGGTCACTGTAGGTTTCGACCAATCGATAAACAGGGCGTGTCGATTTCAGACCTGTCAGTTTCAGCCGCTGTAGATTTCAACCAATCGATAAACGGGCGTGTAGATTTCAGTCTGGCTGTTTCTATTTAAACAATAAAATGCTTTCTTTGGTGATTCATTCGGGATATGAAGGTAGCGACATTGCAGAAAAAATAAATAACCCGCGTTAGCGGGTTATGTAAATTTTTTCTGCAATGATCGCTACCTTCATAACCCGAATGAATCACCAAAGAAAGCATTTTATTGTTTATATTAACATCTTTCTTTTAACTAATTAATAAATTGAGCGTAAAAAATAAGTAAAATTCACTAAATTACTGTTAATGTACATAAGTACGTTAGCTAAAAGAAACAGCCAAATTGTCTCCTGTGAGACCTTGAGTCTGACATCATCATGGTTATTTCGTGCAGTCCGTGATTTTTCTTAGGTAGTTGTAGGTCTCGACCAATCGATAAACTGGGCGTGTCAATTTCAGTCCTGTCAATTTCTTGTCAGTTTCAGCCGCTGTAGATTTCGACCAATCGATAAACGGGGCGTGTAGATTTCAGTCTGGCTGTTTCTATAGAACTATGAATTAACTATGAGTCTCCGTAAGAAATAGAGGGAATAATACTTGGTAGATGTAAATATATTTAAATGAATGTATGTGATCTAAATGCTTATTAATTCTATATGGCCATCGACACGCTTTTATACATATTGTGACGGGAAATGCGTGGTAAATTTTGGTGGTGAAGTAACGAATAAAAAATACATGCACACGGAGAGAGAGAGAGAGAGAGAGAGAGAGAGAGAGAGAGAGAGAGAGAGAGAGATCTACTTGTCAGAACTGCTGGGTTACGCCTATATACATAAAGACTTTGCAAATACAGTGTAATACTCTGGCATTAATAATTTTTTGTAGATTTGATGCTAAAAATGGGGAATATGGCGGGAAAATGTTAACTTTATGATGTCATATTTCTAAATTGTAGGCATTTGGATCAAAATAAAAAATATGAAATAACTTTACATGTATATTTGAAAAAAAGAAAACAAAGAATTAGAGTAAATGATGATTTTAGTTTTTGTTGGGGTTTTTTTTTGGGGGGGGGGGGCATTTTAGGCCCCTATTATATAAAGTCCTTAATAAAGGTGTTTTTTTTTTTTTACCTCAAACCAACCCCAAAAAAGAGAAGTTAAAATTCAAGGGTCCATGTCAAAATCGGCAATCGTAAGTTTAAAACTTATTTGCTATTCACTTTCCGAACTATGGAACGCAATAGCTGCTGCCTTATGTGGCTATTTTATAAGAAGGTGGTGCTTTATTATATTATGCTGTGGTTATTTCATGTGAAGATGGTGCTTTATTATATGATGATGGTGCTTTATTATATGAAGATTGTGCTTTTTTATGTGATGGTGCTTTTTTATATGATGGTGCTTTTTTATATGATGGTGTTTTTTAATGTGAAGGTGGTCACACGGAACTTTATTTTTGAAAACTGAGTTAAACATTTATTATCTCGAAATTTTGAAACTAGAACAAAAACTGATACAATTAAAATCCATTTAATACACCATTGCTAGTTCCTCTTTATTAGCATAATTAGTATTTATTAAGGTCTTCCGTTTCCAACGGAAGACCTTATAGTGATTGTAAGGTTTTTTCTTTCTTATTAAGGTCTTCCGTTTCCAACGGAAGACCTTATAGTGATTGTAGTGTTTTTTGTTTCTTTCTTTCTTTCTTTCTTTCTTATTATTTTTTTTTTCTCCTTTTTTGTCGGCAGAATTTCTCAGAGATGGCTGGATAGATTTTCCTGAAATTTTCAGAGATGATAGAGAATGATAATATCTCGAGGCATGTTTTTCATTTTTTCAAAAATCATTTCCGGTCGTCCGTTTCCTGTCCCGCGTCAAAAAACCTTGTTCCCTCGAGATCTCAGAATCGGCTAACAATTGAACGTCCAGACTTTGTGGGATAATAGACCTATATTTGTAGATGTGTTTAAACTATTTTGTTTTGTTCGTCGTAACTTCCGGTCGTCACCGGAAGTACTTAAAAATTATTATATTTATGTATTTAACTTATTTTACATAGAATGAATCTGATAGTATAAATCCTTACATGTGTCATCTAAGCGATGATACATAAACAAGAACATTCTACTTCCGGTGAGATATCTCAATTATCTTAAGTAACTTTTTTATAACAAATTTTGTTCCCACGAGATCTCAAAAACTATAAGTGATGAAGACACGAAACTTTCATGGATGATAAACATTTGATTGAATATGTGTTTAACTGGTTTTAATTTGTCGACCGTCACTTCCGGTCCACACCGGAAGAGTTCAAACAAATCAAGCTATTTATCAGTTTAACTGTTTTCCTTTGATAGTATTAGTTAGCTCGATGAACAATAATGTACCATGGGCAAGTACACAACAAATAATAAATTAATTTTTCATTGAGCACTTCCGTTTGTCCGTTTCCTGTCCCGAGACAAAAAAACTGATTTCGACGAGATTTCAAAAACGGTAACGACTTGAACAACCAAACTTTGTGGGATGATAGACCTATGTATGAACATGTATTTACTATATTTTGTTTTATCCGGCGTAACTTCCGGTCGTCACAGGAAGTACACCAAAATTTGATTATTTAATTATATTTGGGTTATTTAGCTTGGAAGTTACATTTTAGCAACAAAAATACAAAAGTTCATCTACACATGGATAAATAAACGAAAAAATTCTACTTCCGGTGAGACATCTCAAATATCTCAGGTAGTTTTCTTTTATAAAAATTTTGTACCCGGAAATCTCAGAAACTGTAAGAGACCAAGATACAAAACTTATATAGATGAAAGACATTTGATTGAACATGTGTTTAACGGGTTTCATTTGGTCGTCCGTCACTTCCGGTTCCCACTCGAAGCGTTCAAGCAAAATGAAGTTTTTTTTTTAAAGGTTAGATTTTTTTTAAACAATTTACTCAGTGTGATGAACAGTAACGTACCGTAGGTAAATGTACTAAAAATATCTACTTTTAATTTCCTTAATCACTTCCGTTTGTCCGTTTCCGGTCCTGAAACAGAAACATTTTCTCAGCGAGATCTCATAAGTAAATAAAACTTGAACATCAAAACTTTAAGGAAAGACAGAACAATGTATGAGGATATGTCTTCTATGTTCTGTCTGATCCGGCGTAACTTCCGGTCGTCACAGAAAGTACTCAAAAATTGACTTTTTGTCTTTTTGTTTTGTTTTACATAGAAATGATAAGTGGGAAATTCCATTATCCAGTATCTGTTATATCCATTTTCGTTTTACAAGACAAATGAATTTTTTTAAGATTAATACATAAGGTACGGAAGACCTTTTTGTTGCTATAGCAACAAGAGTCTAGTTAAGGTCTTCCGTTTCCAACGGAAGACCTTATAGTGATTGTAAGGTTTTTTCTTTCTTTCTTATTATTATTTTTTTCCCCTTTTTTGTCGGCAGAATTTCTCAGAGATGAGTAAATAGATTTTCCTGAAATTTTTAGGAATGATAGATAATGATAATATCTCGAGGCGTTTTTTTCATTTTTTCAAAATTCATTTCCTGTCGTCCGTTTCCTGTCCCACGACAAAGAAGCTTGTCACCTCGAGATCTCAGAAACGACAAGGACTTTTACATTCAAACTTTGTGGGATGATAGACCTATATGTGTAGATGTGTTTAAACTATTTTGTTTTGTTCGTCGTAACTTCCGGTCGTCACCGGAAGCACTTCAAAAATTATTTCTTTTACGTATTTAATTTAATTTACATGGAATGAATATATAAGTACAAATCTTTATATATGTCATCTAAGCGATGTTCAATCAACAGAAAAATCCCACTTCCGGTGAGATATCTCAAATATCTCAGGTAGTTTTTTAAAAATAATTTTTGTACCAGCGAGATCTTAAAAAGTATAAGTGATCAAGACACGAAACTTTCATGGATTATAGACATTTGACTGAAGATGTGTTTAACTGCTTTTATTTTGTCGGCCGTCACTTCCGGTCCACACCGAAAGAGTTCAAACAAATCAAGATGTTTATAAGTTTAACTATTTTTCTTTGCCAATTTTAGAGAAATTGATAGGCAATAAAGTCCTGTTGTAAAATTCGGAAGAACTACTAACTTTAAATTTTCACTGAGTACTTCCGTTTGTCCGTTTCCTGTCCCAAAACCAAAAACTTGAGTCCTCGAGATCTCAAATATGGTGAAGACTTGAACAATCAAACTTTGCAGGATGATAGACCTATATATGTAGATGTGTTTACACTATTTTGTTTTGTTCGGCGTAACTTCCGGTCGTCACCGGAAGCACTTCAAAAATTATTTTTTTTTAACCCTTTTTAGTTATTTTACATAGAATAATTATTTTAGTATGGATCTTTTCATAAGTCGTTTAAGCGATGTTTAATAAAAAAAGATCCATTTCCGGTGAGATATCTCAAATATCTCAAGTAGCTTTTTTATACCAAATTGTTTACCCGCACTGTTAATTGTTAATCAGAAACTGTTAGTGATCAAAACACAAAACTTACATAGGTGATAGACATTAGATAGATGATGTGTTTAACGTGTTTCATTTTGTCAACCGTCACTTCCAGTCCTCACCGGAAGGGTTCAAACAAATGACATTGTTGATAAGTTTAACTGTTTTTTTTTGCCAATTTTAGAGAAATTGATAGGCAATAAAGTCCTGTTGTAAAATTCGGAAGAACTACTAACTTTAAATTTTCACTGAGTACTTCCGTTTGTCCGTTTCCTGTCCCAAAACCAAAAACTTGAGTCCTCGAGATCTCAAATATGGTGAAGACTTGAACAATCAAACTTTGCAGGATGATAGACCTATATATGTAGATGTGTTTACACTATTTTGTTTTGTTCGGCGTAACTTCCGGTCGTCACCGGAAGCACTTCAAAAATTATTTTTTTTTAACCCTTTTTAGTTATTTTACATAGAATAATTATTTTAGTATGGATCTTTTCATAAGTCGTTTAAGCGATGTTTAATAAAAAAAGATCCATTTCCGGTGAGATATCTCAAATATCTCAAGTAGCTTTTTTATACCAAATTGTTTACCCGCACTGTTAATTGTTAATCAGAAACTGTTAGTGATCAAAACACAAAACTTACATAGGTGATAGACATTAGATAGATGATGTGTTTAACGTGTTTCATTTTGTCAACCGTCACTTCCAGTCCTCACCGGAAGGGTTCAAACAAATGACATTGTTGATAAGTTTAACTGTTTTTTTTTTTTACACTGTTTCAGTAAGCTTGATAAACGGTAGTGCACGAGAGGAAAATGTTTATGATTTATTAACATTTTTTTTCATTAAGCAATTATGTTCGTCCGTTTCCTGTCCCGAGACAATAAACCTTTTCTCAACGAGATCTCATAACTGACAAAAGCGTAAGCATCCACACTTTCAGGAAAAATAGAACAATGTATGAAGACATGTTTACCATGTTCCGTTTGATCCGGCGTAACATCCGGTCGTCAGAGCAAATATCAAAAATGACTTTTTCTCGTTTTGTTTTGTTTCACATAGGAAAAGTTACCGAAATATTCCATCACAGTATCGATTAAATCCCCCTTCTTTTTATAAGAGAAATACATTTTTACAGACTTATACATGAAGAACGGAAGACCTTTTTGTTGCTATAGCAACAAGATTCTAGTTAAGGTCTTCCGTTTCCAACGGAAGACCTTATAGTGATTGTTAGGTTTTTTCTTTCTTTCTTATTATTATTTTTTTCCCCTTTTTTGTCGGCAGAATTTCTCAGAGATGAGTGGATAGATTTTCCTGAAATTTTCAGGAATGATAGAGAATGATAATATCTCGAGGCGTTTTTTTCATTTTTTAAAAATTCATTTCCGGTCGTCCGTTTCCTGTCCCGCGACAAAGAAGCTTGTCACCTCGAGATCTCAAAAACGACAAGGAATTTTACATTCAAACTTTATGGGATGATAGACCTATATGTGTAGATATGTTTAAACTATTTTGTTTTGTTCGTCGTAACTTCCGGTCGTCACCGGAAGCACTTCAAAAATTATTTTTTTTTAAGTATTTAACTTAATTTACATAGAATGAATATATAAGTATAAATCTTTATATATGTCATCTAAGCGATGTTCAATTACAAGAACAATTCCACTTCCGGTGAGATATCTCAAATATCTCACGTAGGTTTTTAAGAAAAAAATTTGTACCCGCGAGATCTCAAAAAGTATAAGTGATCAAGAAACGAAACTTTCATGGATGATAGACATTTGAATGAAGATGTGTTCAACTGCTTTCATTTTGTCGGCCGTCACTTCCGGTCCACACCAGAGGAGTTCAAACAAATCAAGCTGTTTAAAATTTTAACTGTTTTTCTTGTCCAATTTTAGAGAATGTGATAGGCAATAACACCCAGTTGTCAAATGCATAAGAAATACTAACTTAAAATTTTCACTGAGTACTTCCGTTTGTCCGTTTCCTGTCCCAAAACAAAAAACTTGACTCCTCGAGATCTTAAATATGGTAATGACTTAAACAATGAAACTTTGCAGGATGATAGACCTATAAAATGTAAATGTGTTTACACTATTTTGTTTTGTTCGGCGTTACTTCCGGTCGTCACCGGAAGCACTTCAAAAATTACTTTTTTTTACGCATTTAACTTTTTTCTCATAGAATTGAAATATAAGTATAAATGCTTACATATATCATCTATTCGATGATAAGTAAACAAAAAAATTCTACTTCCGGTGAGATATCTCAAATATCTCAGGTTGTCTTTTTTAAACAAATGTTGTAACAACGAGATCTCAGAAACTGTAAGTGACTAAGACATGAAACTTACGTGGATGATAGACATTTGATAGAGGATGTGTTTAATAGTTTTCATTTTGTCAACCGTCACTTCCGGTCCACACCGGAAGAGTTGAAAAAAATCAAGCTGTTTTTAAGTTTTACTGTTTTTCTTCAATATTTTTAGATAAAATGTTAGGCAATAAAAAGACATTGTCTAGTGTTTATAAAAATCTAACTTTTATTTTCATTGAATACTTCCGTTTGTCCCTTTCCTGTCCCGAAGCAAAATACCTTGACTCTTCAAAATCTCAAATACGGTAATGACTTGAACAACTAAACTTTGTGGGATGATAGACCTTTGTATGTAGACAAGTATACACAATTTTGTTTTTGTCGGCGTAACTTCCGGTCGGCACCGGAAGCACTTTAATTTTTTTTTTTTTTAACTTTATTTTTTATTTAACAAAGAATATTTATTTAGGTATAAATGCTTACATAAGTCATTTATGCGATGTGAAATAAACAAAAAAAGATCTACTTCCGGCGAGATATATCAAATATCTCAAGTAGTTCATCTTATTAAGCAGATCTTAGAAACTGTAAGTTATGAAAGCACACAATTTACATAGATGATAAATATTTGAAAGAAGTTTGGTGGGTTTTTTTTGTTTCGTTTTACACAATAATACATTTATACGAGAACGGAAGACCTTTTTGTTGCTATAGCAACAAGAGTCTAGTTATTATTATTATTATTATTTTTTTCCCCTTTTTTGTCGGCAGAATTTCTCAGAGATGAGTGGATAGATTTTCCTGAAATTTTCAGGAATGATAGAGAATGATAATATCTCGAGGCGTTTTTTTCATTTTTTAAAAATTCATTTCCGGTCGTCCGTTTCCTGTCCCGCGACAAAGAAGCTTGTCACCTCGAGATCTCAAAAACGACAAGGAATTTTACATTCAAACTTTATGGGATGATAGACCTATATGTGTAGATATGTTTAAACTATTTTGTTTTGTTCGTCGTAACTTCCGGTCGTCACCGGAAGCACTTCAAAAATTATTTTTTTTTAAGTATTTAACTTAATTTACATAGAATGAATATATAAGTATAAATCTTTATATATGTCATCTAAGCGATGTTCAATTACAAGAACAATTCCACTTCCGGTGAGATATCTCAAATATCTCACGTAGGTTTTTAAGAAAAAAATTTGTACCCGCGAGATCTCAAAAAGTATAAGTGATCAAGAAACGAAACTTTCATGGATGATAGACATTTGAATGAAGATGTGTTCAACTGCTTTCATTTTGTCGGCCGTCACTTCCGGTCCACACCAGAGGAGTTCAAACAAATCAAGCTGTTTAAAATTTTAACTGTTTTTCTTGTCCAATTTTAGAGAATGTGATAGGCAATAACACCCAGTTGTCAAATGCATAAGAAATACTAACTTAAAATTTTCACTGAGTACTTCCGTTTGTCCGTTTCCTGTCCCAAAACAAAAAACTTGACTCCTCGAGATCTTAAATATGGTAATGACTTAAACAATGAAACTTTGCAGGATGATAGACCTATAAAATGTAAATGTGTTTACACTATTTTGTTTTGTTCGGCGTTACTTCCGGTCGTCACCGGAAGCACTTCAAAAATTACTTTTTTTTACGCATTTAACTTTTTTCTCATAGAATTGAAATATAAGTATAAATGCTTACATATATCATCTATTCGATGATAAGTAAACAAAAAAATTCTACTTCCGGTGAGATATCTCAAATATCTCAGGTTGTCTTTTTTAAACAAATGTTGTAACAACGAGATCTCAGAAACTGTAAGTGACTAAGACATGAAACTTACGTGGATGATAGACATTTGATAGAGGATGTGTTTAATAGTTTTCATTTTGTCAACCGTCACTTCCGGTCCACACCGGAAGAGTTGAAAAAAATCAAGCTGTTTTTAAGTTTTACTGTTTTTCTTCAATATTTTTAGATAAAATGTTAGGCAATAAAAAGACATTGTCTAGTGTTTATAAAAATCTAACTTTTATTTTCATTGAATACTTCCGTTTGTCCCTTTCCTGTCCCGAAGCAAAATACCTTGACTCTTCAAAATCTCAAATACGGTAATGACTTGAACAACTAAACTTTGTGGGATGATAGACCTTTGTATGTAGACAAGTATACACAATTTTGTTTTTGTCGGCGTAACTTCCGGTCGGCACCGGAAGCACTTTAATTTTTTTTTTTTTTAACTTTATTTTTTATTTAACAAAGAATATTTATTTAGGTATAAATGCTTACATAAGTCATTTATGCGATGTGAAATAAACAAAAAAAGATCTACTTCCGGCGAGATATATCAAATATCTCAAGTAGTTCATCTTATTAAGCAGATCTTAGAAACTGTAAGTTATGAAAGCACACAATTTACATAGATGATAAATATTTGAAAGAAGTTTGGTGGGTTTTTTTTGTTTCGTTTTACACAATAATACATTTATACGAGAACGGAAGACCTTTTTGTTGCTATAGCAACAAGAGTCTAGTTATTATTATTATTATTATTTTTTTCCCCTTTTTTGTCGGCAGAATTTCTCAGAGATGAGTGGATAGATATTCCTGAAATTTTCTGGAATGATAGATAATGATAATATCTCCAGGCTTTTTTTTCATTTTTTCAAAATTCATATCCGGTCGTCGGTTTCCTGTCCCGCGACAAAGAAGCTTGTCACCTCGAGATCTCAAAAACGATAAAGACTTTCACATTCAAACGTTGTGGGATGATAGACCTATATGTGTAGATGTGTTTAAACTATTTTGTTTTGTTCGTCGTAACTTCCGGTCGTCACCGGAAGCATTTCAAAAATTATTTTTTTTATGCATTTAATTTTAAAAAAAAAAATTGAAATATAAGTATAAACTAGACTCTTGTTGCTATAGCAACAAAGAGGTCTTCCGTTTTTATATAAATGTATTATTCTGTACATGAAAAACCTTTTTCAAATAGAAAATATAATGGATATCATATTTATTTTGAAGAAAACTTCCAGACCGTACTTCAATGTCAAACAACAAAATGAAAAAAAAAATCATTTTTTAACTACTTCTTGTTGGGACGACAGGAAGTTCCGCCGATTCGAACAAAACATGTTTAACATATCTTAATGCGAAAGTTAATCATCCAACAAAGTATGGTTGTTGAATTCTTTACTGTTCTGAGACCTTGTTGAGAGGAGATTTATTGTCTTGGGACAGGAAACGGACGAAAGGAATTGCTCTATAAAAAAAAAAGTTAGTATATCTTTAACATTTGCCTTTTGTACATTTCTGTTTATTATGCTTACTAAAACAGTGCAAGAAAAATAGTTAAACTTATAAAAATTGTCATTTGATTGAACCCTTCCGGTGAGGACCGGAAATGACTGCCGACAAAATGAAACACGATAAACACATCTTCTATCAAATGTCTACCATCTATTTAAGTTTTGTGTTTTGATCACTTACAGTTTCTGATATCTACCGGGTACAAAATTTAGTTTAAAAAAAAAGCTACTTTAGATTACTAACCGGAAGTAGATCTTTTTTGTTTATTAAACATCGCATACTTGACTTATGCAAGGAGTTAAACTAATATACTAATATAATCATTCTTTGTAAAATAACTAAAACTAGGTTTAAAAAATAATTTTTGAAGTGCTTCCGGTGACGACCGGAAGTAACGCCGAACAAAACAAAATAGTGTAAACACATCTACATTCATAGGTCTATCATCCCTCAAAGTTTGAATGTTTAAGTTATTACCGATTTTGAGATCTCGAGGAGTCAAGGTTTTTTGTCTCGGGACAGGAAACAGACAAACGGAAGTGCTCAGTGAAAAATGAAAGTTAAGATTTCTTAAACATTAAAAAACATGACTAAATTGCCTGTCAATTTATCTAAAATTGGCAAATATAAACAGCTAAACTTATAAACAACTTGATTTGTTTGATCTCTTCCTGTGTGGACCGGAAGTGACGGTCAACAAAATTAAACCCGTTAAACACATCTTCTATCAAATGTCTATTATCTTTGTAAGTTTCGTGTCTTGATCACTAACAGTTTCCGAGATCACGCGGTGACAAAATGTCTTTTAAAAAAACTTCCTGAGATATTTGAGATATCTCACCGGAAGTAGATTTTTTTTATTTCTTTAACATCGGATTGATGATATATGTAAGTATTTTTACTTATATTCTAATTCTGTGTGAAATAAATTAAATGTTAAAAAAACCTTTTTTTGAAGTGCTTCCGGTGACGACCGGAAGTTACGACGAACAAAACAAAATAGTTTAAACACATCTACAACTATAGGTCTATTATCTCACAAAGTCTGAATACTCAAGTCCCTATCGTTTTTGAGATCTCGAGGTGACAAGCTTATTTGTGGCGGGACAGGAAACGGACGACCGGAAATGAATTTTGAAAAAATGAAAAAAGCCACTCTAGACTTTTTCATTCTCTATCATTCCTAAAAATTTCAAGAAAATATATTCAGTCATCTCTGAGAAAAATGGGGAAAAAAATAATAATAATAATAATAATAATAATAACTAGACTCTTGTTGCTATAGCAACAAAAAGGTCTTCCGTTTCTCATGTATAAATCCGTAAAAAAAATGCATTTCTCTTATAAAAAGAAAAAGGATATATTCGATACTGTGATGGAATCTTTCAGTAACTTTTTCTATGTGAAACAAAACAAAACGAGAAAAAGTCATTTTTGAAATTTGCTCTGACGACAGGAAGTTACGCCGGATCAACCGGAACATAAACATATCTTCATATATTGTTCAATTTTCCCTCAAAGTTTGGATGCTTAAGCATTTGTCAGTTATGAGATCTCGTTGAGAAAAGGTTTATTGTCTCGGGACAGGAAACGGACGAATAGAACAGCTTAATGAAAAAAAATGTGAAGATATCTTAAACATTTCACTCTCGTACACTACTGTTTATCAAGCATACTGAAACAGTGTAAAAAAACCCAGTTAAACTTATCAACAATGTCATTTGTTTGAACCCTTCCGGTGAGGACCGGAAGTGACGGCTGACAGAATGTAACACGTTAAACACATCTTCTATCAAATTTCTATCACCTATGTAAGTTTTGTGTCTTGATCACTAACAGTTTCTGATTAACGGGGAGTACACAATTTAGTATAAAAAAGCTACTTGAGATATTTGAGATATCTCACCGGAAATAGATCTTTCTTGTTTATTTAACATCGCATAAATGACTTATGAAAAGATCCATACTAAAATAATCATTCTATGTAAAATAACTACAAAAGGTAAAAAAAAGTAATTTTTAAAGTGCTTCCGGTGACGACCGGAAGTTACGCCGAACAAAACAAAATAGTGTAAACACATCTACATATATAGGTCTATCATCCTGCAAAGTTTGATTGTTCAAGTCATTACCATATTTGAGATCTCCAGGAGTCAAGTTTTTTGTTTTGGGACAGGAAACGGACAAACGGAAGTACTCGGTGAAAATGAAAAGTTAGTAGTTCTTATGCATTTGACAACTGGGTTTTATTGCCTATCACTTTCTCTAAAATTGGAAAAGAAAAACAGTAAAACTTATAAACAGCTTGATTTTTTTCAACTCTTCCGGTGTGGACCGGAAGTGACGGTTGACAAAATGAAAACTATTAAACACATCCTCTATCAAATGTCTATCATCCATGTAAGTTTCATGTCTTAGTCACTTACAGTTTCTGAGATCTCGTTGTTACAACATTTGTTTAAAAAAGACAACCTGAGATATTTGAGATATCTCACCGGAAGTAGAATTTTTTTGTTTACTTATCATCGAATAGATGATATATGTAAGCATTTATACTTATATTTCAATTCTATGAGAAAAAAGTTAAATGCGTAAAAAAAAGTAATTTTTGAAGTGCTTCCGGTGACGACCGGAAGTAACGCCGAACAAAACAAAATAGTGTAAACACATTTACATTATAAAGGTCTATCATCCTGCAAAGTTTCATTGTTTAAGTCATTACCATATTTAAGATCTCGAGGAGTCAAGTTATTTTTTTTGGGACAGGAAACGGACAAACGGAAGTACTCAGTGAAAATTTAAAATTAGTAGTTCTTATGCATTTGACAACTGGGTGTTATTGCCTATCACATTCTCTAAAATTGGACAAGAAAAACAGTTAAAATTTTAAACAGCTTGATTTGTTTGAACTCCTCCGGTGTGGACCGGAAGTGACGGCCGACAAAATGAAAGCAGTTAAACACATCTTCATTCAAATGTCTATCATCCATGAAAGTTTCGTTTCTTGATCACTTATACTTTTTGAGATCTCGCGGGTACAAATTTTTTTCTTAAAAACCTACGTGAGATATTTGAGATATCTCACCGGAAGTGGAATTGTTCTTGTAATTGAACATCGCTTAGATGACATATATAAAGATTTATACTTATATATTCATTCTATGTAAATTAAGTTAAATACTAAAAAAAAATTAATTTTTGAAGTGCTTCCGGTGACGACCGGAAGTTACGACGAACAAAACAAAATAGTTTAAACATATCTACACATATAGGTCTATCATCCCATAAAGTTTGAATGTAAAATTCCTTGTCGTTTTTGAGATCTCGAGGTGACAAGCTTCTTTGTCGCGGGACAGGAAACGGACGACCGGAAATGAATTTTAAAAAAATGAAAAAAACGCCTCGAGATATTATCATTCTCTATCATTCCTGAAAATTTTAGGAAAATCTATCCACTCATCTCTGAGAAATTCTGCCGACAAAAAAGGGGAAAAAAATAATAATAATAAGAAAGAAAGAAAAAACCTAACAATCACTATAAGGTCTTCCGTTGGAAACGGAAGACCTTAATAATAATAACTAGACTCTTGTTGCTATAGCAACAAAAAGGTCTTCCGTTCTCGTATAAATGTATTATTGTGTAAAACGAAACAAAAAAAAAAAACCCACCAAACTTCTTTCAAATATTTATCATCTATGTAAATTGTGTGCTTTCATCACTTACAGTTTCTAAGATCTGCTTAATAAGATGAACTACTTGAGATATTTGATATATCTCGCCGGAAGTAGATCTTTTTTGTTTATTTCACATCGCATAAATGACTTATGTAAGCATTTATACCTAAATCAATATTCTTTGTTAAATAAAAAATAAAGTTAAAAAAAAAAAAATTAAAGTGCTTCCGGTGCCGACCGGAAGTTACGCCGACAAAAACAAAATTGTGTATACTTGTCTACATACAAAGGTCTATCATCCCACAAAGTTTAGTTGTTCAAGTCATTACCGTATTTGAGATTTTGAAGAGTCAAGGTATTTGCTTCGGGACAGGAAACGGACAAACGGAAGTATTCAATGAAAATAAAAGTTAGATTTTTATAAACACTAGACAATGTCTTTTTATTGCCTAACATTTTATCTAAAAATATTGAAGAAAAACAGTAAAACTTAAAAACAGCTTGATTTTTTTCAACTCTTCCGGTGTGGACCGGAAGTGACGGTTGACAAAATGAAAACTATTAAACACATCCTCTATCAAATGTCTATCATCCACGTAAGTTTCATGTCTTAGTCACTTACAGTTTCTGAGATCTCGTTGTTACAACATTTGTTTAAAAAAGACAACCTGAGATATTTGAGATATCTCACCGGAAGTAGAATTTTTTTGTTTACTTATCATCGAATAGATGATATATGTAAGCATTTATACTTATATTTCAATTCTATGAGAAAAAAGTTAAATGCGTAAAAAAAAGTAATTTTTGAAGTGCTTCCGGTGACGACCGGAAGTAACGCCGAACAAAACAAAATAGTGTAAACACATTTACATTATATAGGTCTATCATCCTGCAAAGTTTCATTGTTTAAGTCATTACCATATTTAAGATCTCGAGGAGTCAAGTTTTTTGTTTTGGGACAGGAAACGGACAAACGGAAGTACTCAGTGAAAATTTTAAGTTAGTATTTCTTATGCATTTGACAACTGGGTGTTATTGCCTATCACATTCTCTAAAATTGGACAAGAAAAACAGTTAAAATTTTAAACAGCTTGATTTGTTTGAACTCCTCTGGTGTGGACCGGAAGTGACGGCCGACAAAATGAAAGCAGTTGAACACATCTTCATTCAAATGTCTATCATCCATGAAAGTTTCGTTTCTTGATCACTTATACTTTTTGAGATCTCGCGGGTACAAATTTTTTTCTTAAAAACCTACGTGAGATATTTGAGATATCTCACCGGAAGTGGAATTGTTCTTGTAATTGAACATCGCTTAGATGACATATATAAAGATTTATACTTATATATTCATTCTATGTAAATTAAGTTAAATACTTAAAAAAAAATAATTTTTGAAGTGCTTCCGGTGACGACCGGAAGTTACGACGAACAAAACAAAATAGTTTAAACATATCTACACATATAGGTCTATCATCCCATAAAGTTTGAATGTAAAATTCCTTGTCGTTTTTGAGATCTCGAGGTGACAAGCTTCTTTGTCGCGGGACAGGAAACGGACGACCGGAAATGAATTTTTAAAAAATGAAAAAAACGCCTCGAGATATTATCATTCTCTATCATTCCTGAAAATTTCAGGAAAATCTATCCACTCATCTCTGAGAAATTCTGCCGACAAAAAAGGGGAAAAAAATAATAATAAGAAAGAAAGAAAAAACCTAACAATCACTATAAGGTCTTCCGTTGGAAACGGAAGACCTTAATAAAACATTACAATCACTATAAGGTCTTCCGTTGGAAACGGAAGACCTTAATAAACATTACAATCACTATAAGGTCTTCCGTTGGAAACGGAAGACCTTAATGATTACATATGTCATCTATCCGATGATAAATAAGCAAAAAAAAATTACTTCCGGTGAGATATCTCAAATATCTCAGGTTGTCTTTTTTAAACAAATGTTGTAACAACGAGATCTCAGAAACTGTAAGTGACTAAAAAATGAAACTAACATGGATGATAGACATTCGATAGAATATGTGTTTAACAGTTTTCATTTTGTCAACCGTCACTTCCGGTCTATACCGGAAGAGTTGAAAAAATCAAGTTGTTTTTTAGTTTTACTGTTTCTTTTCAATATTTTAAGATAAAATGTTAGGCAATAAAGTCACCTTGTCTACTTTTTATGAAAAGGTAACTTTAATTTTCATTATACACTTCCGTTTGTCCGTTTCCTGTCCCGAGGCAAAATACCTTGACTCCTCAAAATCTCAAATACGGTAATGACTTGAACAACCAAACTTTGTGGTATAATAGACCTGTGTATGAAGACAAGTTTACACAATTTTGTTTTGGTCGGCGTAACTTCCGGTCGTCACCGGAAGCATTTCAAAAATTATTTTTTTTATGCATTTAATTTTTTAAACACAGAATTGAAATATAAGTATAAATGATTACATATGTCATCTATCCGATGATAAATAAGCAAAAAAAATTACTTCCGGTGAGATATCTCAAATATCTCAGGTTGTCTTTTTTAAACAAATGTTGTAACAACGAGATCTCAGAAACTGTAAGTGACTAAAAAATGAAACTAACATGGATGATAGACATTAGATAGAAGATGTGTCTAACAGTTTTCATTTTGTCAACCGTCACTTCCGGTCCACACCGGAAGAGTTGAAAAAATCAAGTTGTTTTTTAGTTTTACTGTTTCTTTTCAATATTTTAAGATAAAATGTTAGGCAATAAAGTCACCTTGTCTACTTTTTATGAAAAGGTAACTTTAATTTTCATTATACACTTCCGTTTGTCCGTTTCCTGTCCCGAGGCAAAATACCTTGACTCCTCAAAATCTCAAATACGGTAATAACTTGAACAACCAAACTTTGTGGTATAATAGACCTGTGTATGAAGACAAGTTTACACAATTTTGTTTTGGTCGGCGTAACTTCCGGTCGGCACCGGAAGAACTTTAAAATTATTTTTTTAAACTTTATTTTTTTTAACAAAGAATAATTATCTAGATATTAATGCTTAAATAAGTCATTTATGCGATGTGAAATAAACAAAAAAAGATCTACTTCCGGCGAGATATATCAAATATCTCAAGTAGTTTATCTTATTAAGCAGATCTTAGAAACTGTAAGTGATGAAAACACAAAATTTACATAGATGATAAATTTTTCAAAGAAGTTTGGTGGGTTTTTTTTTGTTTTTTTTTTTCGTTTTGTTTTTTTTACACAATAATACATTTATATGAGAACGGAAGACCTTTTTGTTGCTATAGCAACAAGAGTCTAGTTAAGGTCTTCCGTTTCCAACGGAAGACCTTATAGTGATTGTAGTGTTTTTTGTTTCTTTCTTTCTTTCTTTCTTATTATTTTTTTTTTCTCCTTTTTTGTCGGCAGAATTTCTCAGAGATGGCTGGATAGATTTTCCTGAAATTTTCAGAGATGATAGAGAATGATAATATCTCGAGGTATTTTTTCATTTTTTCAAAAATCATTTCCGGTCGTCCGTTTCCTGTCCCGCGTCAAAAAACCTTGTTCCCTCGAGATCTCAGAATCGGCTAGCACTTGAACGTCCAGACTTTGTGGGATAATAGACCTATATTTGTAGATGTGTTTAAACTATTTTGTTTTGTTCGTCGTAACTTCCGGTCGTCACCGGAAGTACTTAAAAATTATTATATTTATGTATTTAACTTATTTTACATAGAATGAATCTGATAGTATAAATCCCTACTTGTGTCATCTATGCGATGTTAATTAAACAAGAATATTCTACTTCCGGTGAGATATCTCAATTATCTCAGGTAACTTTTTTAAAACAAATTTTGTTCCCATGAGATCTCTAAAACTATAAGTGATAAAGATACGAAACTTTTATGCATGATAGACATTTGAATGAAGATGTGTTTAACCGGTTTTATTTTGTCAACCGTCACCTCCGGTCCTAACCGGAAGGGTTCAAACAAATCAAATTGTTTATAAGTTTAACTGTTTTCCTTTGACAGTTTAAGTTAACTTGATAAACAATAATGTGCGACAGGAAAATATTTAAAAAAATGACTGACTTTTTTTTCATTGAGCACTTCCGTTTGTCCGTTTCCTGTCCCGAAATAGAAAACCTTGTTTTAATTAGATCACAAAAACGAACAGGACTTGAACAACCAAACTTTGTTGAATGATAGAACTATGTATGTACATGTTTTACAACTATTTTGTTTTATCCGGCGTAACTTCCGGTCGTCACAGGAAGTACTCCAAAATTTGATTTTTTAAAACTTTCTTATTGTTATCATAGAAATAACTTCTCATTAATAGATACAATTGGTCATCTACACATGGTTAAATAAATATAAAAATTCAACTTCCGGTGAGATATCTCAATTATCTCAGGTAGCTTTCTTTTATACAAATTTTGTACCCGTGTGATCTCAGAAACTGTAAGAGATCAAGATACAAAACTAACAATGATGATAGACATTTGATTGAAGATGTGTTTAAAGGGTTTCATTTTCTCTTCCGTCACTTCCGGTTCTCTCCGGAAGCGTACAAGCAAATGAAGTTTTTAATAACTTTATACTTTTTTCTTTGATTATTTTATTCACTCAATAAACTGTTATGTATTGTAAGTAAATGAACTAAAAATAATTAATTTTAGTTTCTTTAATCACTTCTGTTTGTCCGTTTCCGGTCCCGTGACAAAAAATCTTTTCTCAACGAGATCTCATTACTGACAAAAACATGAACATCCAAACTTTAAGGAAAGACAGACAATGTATGAAGATATGTTTACCATGTTCTGTTTGTTCCAGCGTAACTTCCGGTCGTCAGAGCAAGTACTCAAAAATGACTATTTATCTTTTTTGTTTTGTTTTACATAGAAATAACACACAGTATCTTTTATATCCTTTTTCTTTTTATTAATGAAATGCATTTCTTTTACAGATTAATACACGAGGAACGGAAGACCTTTTTGTTGCTATAGCAACAAGAGTCTAGTTATTAAGGTCTTCCGTTTCCAACGGAAGACCTTATAGTGATTGTAATGTTTTTTATTAAGGTCTTCCGTTTTCCAACGGAAGACCTTATTGTTTTCGTTCGGTTTCTTTTTCCCTATTATTATTATTATTTTTTTTCTTACAAAATTTGTGCACGCGATTTTTCGGAAATGGCTCGGCCGATTTTCATGAAACTTACAGATCTAATAGATATTGATCTGAACTTAATATATATTTTTTTATTTTGATGACGTCATTTCCGTTCTTAAGATAATGACGTTTTAGCGATTTTTAGAGGGTCTGCTTGTCACTCGAACTCCTCCTAAACGGTAAAAAATATTAAATTTAAATTTTCAGGAATTGTAGACGAATGATTGTAGTTTTGCCTAAAGTGAATCATTTATGTCTGGCGCAAAAGGCGCCGAAGCTCGCCTGGACTCGAAAATTGAGATATAAAAAATGTAGTGTTTTTTCTTGGTTTTCTTAATGTATCTCTTTTCTCGAAAATATTTTGATAAGACATGTAGAGCAATAAAAAATTTGTTTTACAAGATCTTTCATTCGACATCAAGAAAAAGGGGCTGGCCCCTCAAATTAGGGGCCAACAGGTCTCTGAAGTCTTTCTTCCATAGCACTTTACTGAGAAATATTTTGTATTACGTTTAAAAAGAAAAAATGTTCATCTTACAGCTATTTAACTAAACATTATTAAAAAAAATTCCATGCGTTACGTAATTAGGGGTTTTAAGGGACCAGAAGTCCAAAATTTCGATCACTTATATCACAAAAATGACAAATATTTTGAAAAGCAATATAGAATAAAAGATGCTCAGAATGATGTTCTAAACAATATTCAACCATCATAATTTTGTTCTGTGGCCCCATTAAGGAGATAAAGGGTCGGCCCCTAAAACGTTCTTTTCCAGATAGCTCAAGAACGATAACGAATATCTTAACACTTGTTGAACAAAATTTGTTCAATATAAAAAGACCTTTTATATGACATCAAGAAAAAGGGGCTGGCCCCTCAAATTAGGGGCCAACAGGTCTCTGAAGTCTTTCTTCCATAGCACTTTACTGAGAAATATTTTGTAATATATTTAAGAAGAAAAAATGTTCATCTTACAGCTATTTAACTATACATTATTAAAAAAATTCCATGCGTTACGTAATTATGGGTTTTAAGGGGCCAGAAGTCCAAAATTTCGATCACTTATATCACAAAAATAACAAATATTTTGAAAAGCAATATAGAATGAAAGATGCTCAGAATGATGTTCTAAACAATATTCAACCATCATAATTTCGTTCTGCGGCCCCATTAAGGAGATAAGGGGTCGGCCCCTAAAACGTTCTTTTCCAGATAGCGCAAGAACGGTAACGAATATCTAACCACTTGTTGAACAAAATATGTTCAATATCAAAAGATCTTTCAAATGACATCAAGAAAAAGGGGCTGGCCCTCAAATTAGGGGCCAAAAAGTCTCTAAAGTCTTTCTTCCATAGCACTTTACTGAGAAATATTTTGTAATATGTTTAACAAGCAATAATGTTCATCTTACAGTTTCATTATAAAAAAATAGTTCATGCATTACGTAATTAGGGGTTTTAAGGGGCCAGAAGTCTTTTGATAATAACTTTTAATTGTGAAATATTTTGTAATACATTATAGCAGCAATTATGTTCATCGAAGCATTATTACCTATAAATGACAATTGTTTACTCCTTTGATACGTATTTTGGGATTTTAAGGGACCAGAAGTCCGAAATTTTGATTTTCAATATCTAAAATGGAGAAAAATTAAAAAAAATAATGTCGAACAATAGATGCTCAAAATAATGTGCTTAACAATATGCAACCATCATTTTTTTGTTAAACGGTTCCTAAAATTAGTTAAAGGGTTGACCCTTAAAATGATCTTTTCCAGATATCTCGAGAACGGTATATAATTTCTAAACATTTTTTGAACAAAATGTGTTTAGTTTTAAATGTCCTTTCGTTCAATACCAAGAAAAAGTGACTGGCCCATAAAATTAGGGAACCAGTGGGGTCTTAAGTCTTCAATTTACAATTCTTTACAATATTTTGTTATAAATCATAGAAGCAGAAATGTCTACCTTACTGTTATATGTACCCATACAATATTATATTTGTCTCATGCGTTACGTTATTAGGTTTTTTTTCGGGGTGATAATATCAAAACTTTTATCACCTATATCTCGTAAAGGAAAAATATTTTGATAAGCAGTATAGAAGAAAAGATGCTCAGAATGATAAACTGCACAATATTGAAACATCAAAATTTCGTTAAACGGTCCCAATAAGGAGATCAGGGATGGGCCTCTTAACGTTCTATTTCAGATATCTCAAGAACAGTAATGAATGTGTAAACACTTGATGAACAAAATCTGTTTAGCTTAAAATTCCCTTTTATTTAATATCAAGAAAAAGGAGCTAGACCCTAAAATTTGGGACCAAGAGAGTCCAAATCTGTTCCAAATATCATAAGAATAGAAACAAATTTCTAAACACTTGATGAACAAAATGTGTTTAGAATTATGTATTTCTTTATTTAATATGAAGGAAAAGGGGATGTTCCCTCAAATTAGGAACAAAGAGGAATCTAAATGTTTTCAACCAGAACGTTTACAACCGTATAAAATAGCCTCTGGCCCTTAGAATGAAGACCCCGTTCTTTTATTTTTTTTAAATCATGTGTAGCTGTTAAAAAGCAAAGTCAAGGTCATACATAACTCTTAAGTCCTTAAATCGGACGGAAGACCTTCTCGTTGCTCGCAACGAGATCGTGTCTAGTTATTAAGGTCTTCCGTTTCCAACGGAAGACCTTATAGTGATTGTTAGGTTTTTTCTTTCTTTCTTATTATTATTTTTTTCCCCTTTTTTGTCGGCAGAATTTCTCAGAGATGAGTGGATAGATTTTCCTGAAATTTTCAGGAATGATAGAGAATGATAATATCTCGAGGCGTTTTTTTCATTTTTTTTAAATTCATTTCCGGTCGTCCGTTTCCTGTCCCGCGACAAAGAAGCTTGTCACCTCGAGATCTCAAAAACGACAAGGAATTTTACATTCAAACTTTATGGGATGATAGACCTATATGTGTAGATATGTTTAAACTATTTTGTTTTGTTCGTCGTAACTTCCGGTCGTCACCGGAAGCACTTCAAAAATTAATTTTTTTTAAGTATTTATCTTAATTTACATAGAATGAATATATAAGTATAAATCTTTATATATGTCATCTAAGCGATGTTCAATTACAAGAACAATTCCACTTCCGGTGAGATATCTCAAATATCTCACGTAGGTTTTTAAGAAAAAAATTTGTACCCGCGAGATCTCAAAAAGTATAAGTGATCAAGAAACGAAACTTTCATGGATGATAGACATTTGAATGAAGATGTGTTTAACTGCTTTCATTTTGTCGGCCGTCACTTCCGGTCCACACCGGAGGAGTTCAAACAAATCAAGCTGTTTAAAATTTTAACTGTTTTTCTTGTCCAATTTTAGAGAATGTGATAGGCAATAACACCCAGTTGTCAAATGCATAAGAACTACTAACTTTAAATTTTCACTGAGTACTTCCGTTTGTCCGTTTCCTGTCCCAAAACAAAAAACTTGACTCCTCGAGATCTTAAATATGGTAATGACTTAAACAATGAAACTTTGCAGGATGATAGACCTATATAATGTAAATGTGTTTACACTATTTTGTTTTGTTCGGCGTTACTTCCGGTCGTCACCGGAAGCACTTCAAAAATTACTTTTTTTTACGCATTTAACTTTTTTCTCATAGAATTGAAATATAAGTATAAATGCTTACATATATCATCTATTCGATGATAAGTAAACAAAAAAATTCTACTTCCGGTGAGATATCTCAAATATCTCAGGTTGTCTTTTTTAAACAAATGTTGTAACAACGAGATCTCAGAAACTGTAAGTGACTAAGACATGAAACTTACATGGATGATAGACATTTGATAGAGGATGTGTTTAATAGTTTTCATTTTGTCAACCGTCACTTCCGGTCTACACCGGAAGAGTTGAAAAAAATCAAGCTGTTTTTAAGTTTTACTGTTTTTCTTCAATATTTTTAGATAAAATGTTAGGCAATAAAAAGACATTGTCTAGTGTTTATAAAAATCTAACTTTTAATTTCATTGAATACTTCCGTTTGTCCGTTTCCTGTCCCGAAGCAAAATACCTTGACTCTTCAAAATCTCAAATACGGTAATGACTTGAACAACTAAACTTTGTGGGATGATAGACCTTTGTTTGTAGACAAGTATACACAATTTTGTTTTTGTCGGCGTAACTTCCGGTCGGCACCGGAAGCACTTTAATTTTTTTTTTTTTTAACTTTATTTTTTATTTAACAAAGAATATTTATTTAGGTATAAATGCTTACATAAGTCATTTATGCGATGTGAAATAAACAAAAAAGATCTACTTCCGGCGAGATATATCAAATATCTCAAGTAGTTCATCTTATTAAGCAGATCTTAGAAACTGTAAGTTATGAAAGCACACAATTTACATAGATGATAAATATTTGAAAGAAGTTTGGTGGGTTTTTTTTGTTTCGTTTTACACAATAATACATTTATACGAGAACGGAAGACCTTTTTGTTGCTATAGCAACAAGAGTCTAGTTATTATTATTAAGGTCTTCCGTTTCCAACGGAAGACCTTATAGTGATTGTTAGGTTTTTTCTTTCTTTCTTATTATTATTTTTTTCCCCTTTTTTGTCGGCAGAATTTCTCAGAGATGAGTGGATAGATTTTCCTGAAATTTTCAGAAATAATAGATAATGATAATATCTCGAGGCGTTTTTTTCATTTTTTCAAAATTCATTTCCGGTCGTCCGTTTCCTGTCCCGCGACAAAAAAGCTTGTCACCTCGAGATCTCAGAAACAACAAGAACTTTTACATTCAAACTTTGTGGAATAATAGACCTGTATGTGTAGATGTGTTTAAACTATTTTGTTTTGTTCGTCGTAACTTCCGGTCGTCACCGGAAGAACTTCAAAAATAATTTTTTTTACGTATTTAATTTATTTTACATAGATTGAATATATAAGTATAAATCTTTATATATGTCATCTAAGCGATGCTCAATCAACAGAAAAATTCCACTTCCGGTGAGATATCTCAAATATCTCAGGTAGCTTTCTAAAAATAAATTTTGTACCCGCGAGATCTCAAAAAGTATAAGTGATCAAGACACGAAACTTTTAGGGATGATAGACATTTGACTGAAGATGTGTTTAACTGCTTTTATTTTGTTGGCCGTCACTTCCGGTCCACACGGGAAGAATTCAAACAAATCAAGGTGTTTATAAGTTTAACTGTTTTCCTTTGATAGTATTAGTTAGCTCGATGAACAATAATGTGCGATGGGCAAGTACACAACAAATAATAAATTAATTTTTCATTGAGCACTTCCGTTTGTCCGTTTCCTGTCCCGAGACAAAAAACTTATTTCGACGAGATTTCAAAAACGGTAACGACTTGAACAACCAAACTTTGTGGGATGATAGACCTATGTTTGATCATGTATTTACTATATTTTGCTTTATCCGGCGTAACTTCCGGTCGTCACAGGAAGTACATCAAAATTTGATTATTTAAAATATTTGGGTTATTTAGCATTGAAGTAACATTTTAGCAAAAGAAATACAAAAGTTCATATACACATGGATAAATAAACGAAAAAATTCTACTTCCGGTGAGACATCTCAAATATCTCAGGTAGCTTTCTTTTTAAAAAAATTTGTACTCGGAGTTCTCAGAAACTTTAAAAGACCAAGATACAAAACTTATATAGATGATAGACATTTGATTGAACATGTGTTTAGTTAGTTTCATTTGGTCGTCCGTCACTTCCGGTTCTCACTCGAAGGGTTCAAGCAAAATGAAGTTTTTTTTTAAAAAGTTTAGATTTTTTAAACAATTTACTCAGTGTGATGAACAGTTACGTACCGTAGGTAAATGTACTAAAAATATCTACTTTTAATTTCCTTAATCACTTCCGTTTGTCAGTTTCCGGTCCTGAAACAAAAAACTTTTCTCAGCGAGGTCTCCTAACTAACAAAACTTGAACATCCAAACTTTGAGGAAAGACAGAACAATGTATGAAGATATGTTTAATATGTTCTGTCTGATCCAGCGTAATTTCCGGTCGTCACAGAAAGTACTCAAAAATGATTTTTTTTTCCAGATCAATACTTGAGGAACGGAAGACCTTTTTGTTGCTATAGCAACAAGACTCTAGCTATTATTATTATTTTTTTCCCCTTTTTTGTCGGCAGAATTTCTCAGAGATGAGTAGATAGATTTTCCTGAAATTTTCAGGAATGATAGATAATGATAATATCTCCAGGCGTTTTTTTTCATTTTTTCAAAATTCATTTCCGGTCGTCGGTTTCCTGTCCCGCGACAAAGAAGCTTGTCACCTCGAGATCTCAAAAACGATAAAGACTTTCACATTCAAATTTTGTGGGATGATAGACCTATATGTGTAGATGTGTTTAAACTATTTTGTTTTGTTCGTCGTAACTTCCGGTCGTCACCGGAAGCATTTCAAAAATTATTTTTTTTATGCATTTAATTTTTTAAACACAGAATTGAAATATAAGTATAAATGATTACATATATCATCTATCCGATGATAAATAAGCAAAAAAAAATTACTTCCGGTGAGATATCTCAAATATCTCAGGTTGTCTTTTTTAAACAAATGTTGTAACAACGAGATCTCAGAAACTGTAAGTGACTAAGAAATGAAACTAACATGGATGATAGACATTAGATAGAATATGTGTTTAACAGTTTTCATTTTGTCAACCGTCACTTCCGGTCCACACCGGAAGAGTTGAAAAAATCAAGCTGTTTTTTAGTTTTACTGTTTCTCTTCAATATTTTAAGATAAAATGTTAGACAATAAAGTCACCTTGTCTACTTTTTATAAAAAGGTAACTTTTATTTTCATGATACACTTCCGTTTGTCCGTTTCCTGTCCCGAGGCAAAATACCTTGACTGCTCAAAATCTCAAATACGGTAATGACTTGAACAACCAAACTTTGTGGTATAATAGACCTGTGTATGTAGACAAGTTTACACAATTTTGTTTTGGTCGGCGTAACTTCCGGTCGGCACCGGAAGAACTTTAAAATAATTTTTTTAAACTTTATTTTTTTTAACAAAGAATAATTATCTAGATATTAATGCTTAAATAAGTCATTTATGCGATGTGAAATAAACAAAAAAAGATCTACTTCCGGCGAGATATATCAAATATCTCAAGTAGTTTATCTTATTAAGCAGATCTTAGAAACTGTAAGTAATGAAAACACAAAATTTACATAGATGATAAATTTTTCAAAGAAGTTTGGTGGTTTTTTTTTTTGGTTTTTTTTTTGTTTTTTTTTTTTTTTTACACAATAATACATTTATATGAGAACGGAAGACCTTTTTGTTGCTATAGCAACAAGATTCTAGTTATTATTATTTTTTTTTTTCCTTTTTTTGTCCACAAGATTTCTCAGAGATGACTGAACAGATTTTTGTGAAATTTTCAGGAATGAAAAAAAATTATAATATCTCGAGGCGTTTTTTTCATTTTGTCAAAAATCATTTCCGTTTGTCCGTTTCCTGTCCCGCGTTAAAGAACCTTGTATCATCGAGATCTCAGAAACGGCATAGACTTGAACATTTAAACTTTGTGGGATAATAGACTTATATGTGTAGATGTGTTTAAACTATTTTGTTTTGTTCGTCATAACTTCCGGTCGTCACCGGAAGTAATTTAAAAATTATTTTTTTCACGTATTTAATTTATTTTGTAAAGAATGAATATATTAGAATAAATCCTTAAAAATGGCATCAAAACGATGTTCATTAAACAAAAAAGTTCTACTTCCGGTGAGATATCTCAATTATCTCAGGTAGCTTTTTTAAAACAAATTTTGTACTTCCGAGATCTCAGAAACTGTAAATGACGAAGATACCAAACTTACATGGATGATAGACATTTGATAGAAGATGTGTTTAACTGCTTTTATTTTGTTGGCCGTCACTTCCGGTCCACACCGGAAGAGTTCAAACAAATCAAGCTGTTTATAAGTTTAATTGTTTTTCTTTGATAGTTTTAGATAAATTGATAAGCAATTAAGTCCTGTTATCAAATGCATAAGAACTACTAACTTTCAATTTTCACTGCGTACTTCCGTTTGTCCGTTTCCTGTCCCAAAACAAAAAACTTGAGTCCTCGAGATCTCAAATATGGTAATGACTTGAACAATCAAACTTTGCAGGATGATAGACCTATATCTGTAGATGTCTTTACACTATTTTGTTTTGTTCGGCGTAACTTCCGGTTGTCACCGGAAGCACTTCAAAAATTATTTTGTTTACGTATTTAATTCTTTTTACATAGAATTGAAATATAAATATAAATGTAAATCCTTACATATGTCATCTATCTGATGTTAAATAAAGAAAATAATTCTACTTCCGGTGAGAAATCTCAAAAATCTCTGGTAGCTTTTTTATACAAAATTTTGTACCCGCGAGATCTTAGAAACTAAGTGATTAAGACACGAAACTTACATGGTTGATAGACATTTGATAGAAGTTTTGATTAATCTTTTTTATTTTGTCGACCGTCACTTCCGGTCCACACCGGAAGAGTTCAAACAAATCAAGTTGTTTATAAGTTAAACTTTTTTTCTTTGATGATAGTTTTATTTAAATTGATAAGCAATAAAGAAGTTTTGTCTAATGTTTAAAAAATAGTAACTTTTCTTTTCATTGAGCACTTCCGTTTGTCCGTTTCCTGACCCGAGACAGAAAGTAATGACTACATGAGATCTCAAAAATGGGAACCACTTGAACAACTTAACTTTGCAGGATGATAGACCCATGTATGTAGATGTGTTGAAACTATTTTGTTTTGTTCGGCGTAACTTCCGGTCGTCACCGGAAGCACTTCAAAAATCATTTTTTTTTATCTTTTGTAGTTATTTTACATAGAATGGTTATTTTAGTATGGATCTTTTCATAAGTCATTTATGCGATGTTAAATAAACAAAAAAAGATCCATTTCCGGTGAGATATCTTAAATATCTCAAGTAGCTTTTTATACTAAATTGTGTACCCGCCATTAATCAGAAACTGTTAGTGATCAAAACACAAAACTTACGTAGTTGATAGACATTTGATATATGATGTATTTAACGTGTCTCATTTTGTCAGCCGTCACTTCCGGTCCTCACCGGAAGAGTTCAAACAAATGTCATTGTTGATAAGTTTAACTTTTTTTTTTGCACTGTTTCAGTGAGTTTGATAAACAGTAGTGTACGAGAGGAAAATGTTTAAGATATATTAACATTTTTTTTCATTAAGCAATTCTGTTCGTCCGTTTCCTGTCCCGAGATAATAAACCTTTTCTCAACGAGATCTCATAACTGACAAATGCTTAAGCATCCACACTTTGAGGGAAAATTGAACAATGTATGAAGATATGTTTACCATGTTCCGGTTGATCCGGCGTAACTTCCGGTCGTCAGAGCAAATTTCAAAAATGACTTTTTCTCGTTTTTGTTTTGTTTCACATAGAAAAAGTTACTGAAAGATTCCATCACATTATGGATTATATCCTTTTTCTTTTTATAAGAGAAATGCATATTTTCTACAGATTTATACATGAGAAACGGAAGACCTTTTTGTTGCTATAGCAACAAGAGTCTAGTTATTATTATTTTTTTCCCCTTTTTTGTCGGCAGAATTTCTCAGAGATGAGTTGATAGATTTTCCTGAAATTTTTAGGAATGATAGAAAATGATAATATCTCGAGGCGTTTTTTTCATTTTTTCAAAATTTATTTCCTGTCATCCGTTTCCTGTCCCGCGACAAAGAAGCTTGTCACCTCGAGATCTCAGAAACGACAAGGACTTTTACATTCAAACTTCGTGGGATGATAGACCTATAGTTGTAGATGTGTTTAAACTATTTTGTTTTGTTCGTCGTAACTTCCGGTCGTCACCGGAAGCACTTCAAAAATTATTTTTTTTACGTATTAAATTTAATTTATATAGAATGAATATATAAGTATAAATCTTTATATATGTCATGAAAGCGATGTTCAATCAACAGAAAAATTCCACTTCCGGTGAGATATCTCAAATATCTCAGGTAGTTTTTTTTTAAATAATTTTTGTACCCGCGAGATCTTAAAAAGTATAAGAGATCAATACACGAAACTTTCATGGATGATAGACATTTGAATGAAGATGTGTTTAACAGCTTTTATTTTGTCGGCCGTCACTTCCGGTCCACACCGGAAGAGTTCAAACAAATCAAGATGTTTATAAGTTTAACTGTTTTTCTTTGCCAATTTTAGAGAAATTGATAGGCAATAAAGTCCTGTTGTAAAATTCGGAAGAACTTCTAACTTTAAATTTTCACTGAGTACTTCCGTTTGTCCGTTTCCTGTCCCAAAACCATAAACTTTAGTCCTCGAGATCTCAAATATGGTGAAGACTTGAACAATCAAACTTTGCAGGATGATAGACCTATATATTTAGATATGTTTACACTATTTTGTTTTGTTCGTCGTAACTTCCGGTCGTCACCGGAAGCACTTCAAAAATTATTTTTTTTTTACCTTTTTTAGTTATTTTACATAGAATGATTATTTTAGTATGGATCTTTTCATAAGTCGTTTAAGCGATGTTAAATAAAAAAAAGATCCATTTCCGGTGAGATATCTCAAATATCTCAAGTAGCTTTTTTATACCAAATTGTTTACCCGCACTGTTAATTGTTAATCAGAAACTGTTAGTGATCAAAACACAAAACTTACATAGGTGATAGACATTAGATAGATGATGTGTTTAACGTGTTTCATTTTGTCAACCGTCACTTCCAGTCCTCACCGGAAGGGTTCAAACAAATGACATTGTTGTTAAGTTTAACTGGTTTTTTTTTTTTACACTTTTTAAGTAAGCTTGATAAACGGTAGTGTACGAGAGGAAAATGTTTATGATATATTAACATTTTTTTTCATTAAGCAATTATGTTCATCCGTTTCCTGTCCGGAGACAATAAACCTTTTCTCAACGAGATCTCATAACTGACAAAAGCTTAAGCATCCACACTTTCAGGAAAAATAGAACAATGTATAAAGACATGTTTACCATGTTCCGTTTGATCCGGCGTAACATCCGGTCGTCAGAGCAAATATCAAAAATGACTTTTTCTCGTTTTGTTTTGTTTCACATAGGAAAAGTTACCGAAATATTCCATCACAGTATCGATTAAATCCCCCTTCATTTTATAAGAGAAATGCATTTTTACAGACTTATACGTGAAGAACGGAAGACCTTTTTGTTGCTATAGCAACAAGATTCTAGTTTTTTATTATAATTTAAATTGACAAATACGATTAATAGAATAATACATTATTTTCCTAGTATTTGTTGACATTTTACTTTTGCCTTTACCACCCGTAAAAGGGCCTTCTTTGAACTATAGTATAGTATAGTAGACCTTTCCCTCTGACTTTCCCTTACTTTCTCTTCAAGTCAAATCCTATCACCTAGGGCATCAATTTGTTTAAAATCAGATCCTCGATCCGCTCCTTTATTTTTTTGTTATAATGTTTTGTTTTGAAACCACTCAGAATGTGAACTCTTCCTCCAACTCGCCACTTAGGTTAGAGAAGAACGGTCATCAATGACGAGGACCGGCTGGGCGCTGACAATAACAACATTAAGAGCGGATCAAGGAGCTGATTTTAATTAGATTGCTAGGACATCTACGCCTCATCGAAAAACCTGTCCTTCGCTTAAACACAAGTTATTATTATTTTCAATTTTATGCTCTTTAAATTTCAGGATAACGTTACTAGGCTTTAATTCTTGTAATATTCCGTCATTATATAGTCGTCACTTAATAGATGTAAGTTCGGTTGAGGTAAAGTCGTACACAAATCATCTTATTTGCTTATATACTAATTGTGTTAGAAAAAAGAGGAACTAGCAATGGTGTGTCAAATGGATTTTGATTGCATCAATTTTTTGTTTTACTTACTTTCAAAATTTCGAGATAATAAATGGTAAACTCAGTATTAAAAAATAAGAGGAGTTCCGAGTGACTACCTTCACATAAAAAAGCGCCATCTTCACATAAAAAAGCACCATCTTCATATAATAAAGCACCATCTTAACATGAAATAACCACAGCATAATATAATAAAGCACCATCTTCACATGAAATAACCACAGCATAATATAATAAAGCACCATCTTCACATGAAATAACCACAGCATAATATAATAAAGCACCATCTTAACATGAAATAGCCACATAAGGCAGCTATGACGTTCCATACCGAACAACACATATTTTATTCTGTAGTCGGTTCATTATTTAAATTTCTATAAATTCTTATGTCAAACGGGAATTGTTTTCTTTATTTGACAAAAAACAAAACAAAAAACAAAAAAAACAAAGCAAACAAACAAACAAATTAAAACAACATATAAACTAGTAGACTAGTATATTGTTCCCGGTGTAACGACGAAAAGTGACCCCCGTTGAATATTGACCGGGGGTCGTTTTTCTACATAGAAAAATGACCCACTCGGTTGTAGAATACTTGGATTACATCGTAGAAATTATGGTCTAAGGGTCATTATTCTCCGTGTTGGTTGTAGAAAAATGACCTTGTAGAATATCGACTATATATTATTATTATTGTCTTTAGGGTAGATACAGGGGTGGTGGTGGTTCTTGGGGGGGGGGGGGGATTGCCTGTTCGAATAACCAGCTTGAATACGCTTTTCCCGATAATCTGTTATTGCTTATCATCATTATCTTAGTCTGTCGTTTAACTTTTCAAATTAAAAATAAAAATATAGTCTTGTTTTGTAAATTAAAGTACACTGAATAAAAATGTCCCCCTCACATTACATCTTGGCAACAGAGGAAAAAGACATACTTTAGATAATAACTGAATTTTAAATAGATATTTAAAATAGGCGCGAATCTAGAAAAAAATAAAAGATTGGGAGAGTTGGTGGGGAGGGGGGAATGACGTATGTTTACATTGTCAAACCATGACTGAAAAGGAATGATATCAATCTAAATGAATAAAAAACACGCCCTTATTGTATGCAGAAAAAAACAGGGAAAGAAAAAAATTATCCATCACAGTCTATATCGCCATGAGATATTTATTCACCATGGATCTGAAATAGGCACATCTCATCACACACGTGAATCCAGAAAATTTTATTTTCTATGGGGGAAACTTTGATATCAGAATTTGATACAAAGCAAACCATTTTGCGACCTTTCGTGTTGGTTAGAATACATTTATACAAATCGGTCTCTGTGTTTATTTTTTTTCTCAAACAAGTATTTGATATAGGTATTGTCTGATCCTGAGAGCAGTTTGAGTTAAGAAAATTGAGAAAAAAACATGGCAATACAATGTCAGTATAACATTCTTAAATTACTTTGTAATCTAAACGGAGACTTGATCAAAATCTATTAGAATCAGTCACTCATATATGTAGTCATAAACATGCTCAATAGAACTATTACTATAATACTCCTAAAGCCATCTAGTGTGATGTTTCATGTGTATTGAACTTAAAATCAATAAAATCATGTAAAGAAAATATGAAAATAAAATTGACGCAAAAATTTTTTGTAGAGATCAATCCATATTTGAGACCAAAAGTCCTAATTCACAAAAGTGAATGTGTACCTGTAACATAAGTCTGTCGGTGTGACTGTGTTTTGTTCGGTTGTCAGATACTCACTATAGCTAAATAGAACAGATATTAATTTTAAAATATCCGCTTAATTCGTCGAAATTTCACATCTGTCTTCGGGTTTTTTTCTTCTAAAAATATGCAATACATGTACATACATAGGTCAATATATACATGTAAGTTTGTCAATGAAATCATCTTCTATAAATGGTGGGGCCTATTCAGCAGAACGAACAGACGCGAGCTGTCGCATCATTGCCGTCTTTATAGTTATGCAAAAAGGGAGCGCAACCAAACGCATCATCATGCATGTACCTTTTAGGGGGAGACACAACCCTAAAATGGCTTAGCGAACGGGCACCATAAGGCAAGCTGACGAGTACTTAAAGTTTAAGTTAAGCAAAGACGTCGCTTTGTTCAAACTGATATTATATATGTAACAGGGTTAAACGGGAGGCACATCCATCTTTTATATGCTTTCGCTGCCCCCCCCCCTTCCCCCTTAATGCTACACGTATCCCCTCTGATTTCTATGTAGTTTATAAGCGAGGTCAAGATTCTATGGGGTCAGTTTTCAATGTGTGGGGGGTCGTAGATCAACAGGTCTGGAATGGTTTTCTACTGTAGAAAAAGGACCATTCTTGTCATAGAATACTGACCCTGGGTCAGGTTTATCCGTAGAAAATTGACCCCCGGGTCAATATTCTACAGGGGTCACTTTTCGTCGTTACACCGGCCAATTAGAAGTCTTGTTATTTTTAAACAGTTTTGTTTCTATTAAACCCATGAAATGTTCCCCCAGATCTCGTTCGTATGGTGAGCTGGGCTTGTAACCTCTACATCTTAGAAGAACAATACACAAACTACATTTAATGTAAAGGATAATTAATGGTACAGCGCCAGATTATTTGTATGAAGTTAATCCATCCGCATTTTCCCATTTCACCATACACACAATTTAAGATCAGGATTTAAACAGTTTAGTTTTCCAATTTGTAAAACTGTGTCATATTATAACAGACTGGCTTTTTTCCCTTCAGCTATCAAACTTTAATATTAATCTTAGTGATGATGTAAAAAAAAAACTCTCCTTTTTTTCAATCTTTAAAACAATGAAAGAAGCTTTGACTGTATTTTTTCCATTGTTTACTTTTCATGGTATTTCATGGTATTTATAACATCTTGTTGTATTTAAGCATAATTCCAAAAAATGTTCTACGTTTCATTAATAAAAAGTATAATTTATCATTTATCAATAACATATCTATAACTACTAATATTCTAAAACGTATACATAAATTGTAACTTGAATATTATATGTATACTCATTAATTGTAACTTGACCTGCTAGTACAAGAAAAGTAATAACATGGGTTGTACCTGTTCTCCGATCCTTCATAATTTTATTCAATATAAATATGGTAATTGAAATATTTTCTCCAAGAGAATTTAAGGCCAACAATGATTTCAAAAAAATGTTGTTTACAATATTCTATTTGACCTTAACCTTTGAGACTTAAACGACCTAAACGGACTAGTTGATCTTCAAAAGATAAAATTGGGTTTCCATGACAAGAATTAAAATATCTTTCTTGGTTAAATTTTAAAAAAATCATATTTGTATAAATATTTCTATGACAACGTGAACGTATCAATCTGCATGACTTCACGTTTTAATTTTGTTACGGTACGTAGGGCCCGAAGGGCTTTATTGGATTTTATCACGACCCGACCGAAATTATCACCTCATAATATTCAAAGAATGATTCCTTATTACTTATATTTATATAATTTTCAGCAGTTGTACCATTAAATATTAATATATTAATTATGCAAACCCGCTTGCTTCCCCAACAATACGTCATTTGAATTTGAGCTGTATAGTACAATTAAAATCGATTCGTACTGTTATCACAGACAGAGACACTGGAAAATGTAAATATATATAAATAAATCTGAGAAAACTTCATAAGACTGTTAGATGTTTAATGTTCCAAGTTGATAGATATAAGGAGGTAGAACGCCGACTCTGTGTTCGAACAGGCATTCATTAATTATAATTCTTTCAGCAATTGTACGATTTACAATTTGAATATAAATAAGCAAACCCCACTTGTGCCCCAATCATACGTCATTTGAATTTATTGGACTGTTTAGTACAAAATCGATACGTAGTATTATCACAGGTAAATTAAGACGATGGAAAACGAAAATATTACATTTTATGGACAGAAACGGTATAACATAACATCACGAAACGGTTAACGTTTCCTTAAGTAAGTGGCAATTAAAAACACTAAATATTGAGTTCCTAGTCATGATGATAATTTTCTGACAAGTCGACATAAAGTTCCAAGTTGACATAAATATCAGACACTAATATATTTATTAACAAGTAGTGGCAGTATGCCGCCCTCTCTCTCTCTCTCTCTCTCTCTCTCTCTCTCTCTCTCTCTCTCTCTCTCATAAAAACGAGACTCGAGAACAACAACAATAACAACAAAGGCCTTTACAATACAATGAGGAAATGCACACCAGTGTCACCGGTCATCCTTTATCATCATAAGCGGCGAGCACTTGACCATATATGTAAACATAGGTTGCATGTACATATTGTGACAGGAAAAGCGTGTTGATTACGCTGGCTGGATAACATGTTAGGGAAATGAAGGGTAAACAATGTATGAATCCGTCTGCTTGCTATCAAAAGACACAGAGTCATCTTGCAGGACTTTAAGGTATCTAGATGTCTGGAACTATATGACTCTCCAGTGTTCAAACAGTGTGAGTGTTAATTAAAAAATTCAAAATTAATCAACATAATATGCTAGTGTAGAATGGTACATTATCGTAAAATACTATTACATTAATAAATAGACAATATATTTCATCATAATTATGTAAAACATTACATATTGCTCTTAGAATAACAGACTGCTAATTGAGGTGTCCATTACGGACAGTAGAGTAATTTGTCAAAAATAATTTGATTGCTGATTATCGGTTGTGGTTTTAAAAGTTTTTAAAAAAAAATTGGGTCATTTTTTAGAGACTATTTAACTCCATTGGGAGAATTTCTTTGTAATATAATAGGAAAATATTCAAATTTAACCAATTACATGATACTCTTGAGTTAAAACAAATATTATCAAACCATAAACATGTACTTACATGTATGTAAATACATATAAAGGCTTGGTACGTGTACGTTTCCTTTCTCGGAAACTGTTACCTTCAAATTTAAGCCTCAACGCATTGATTTTGTTTTAAATATAATAAAGAAAGATTGAGTTCCCTTGGGAATTAATTATCGTTTGTAATCATTCTTCATTTCCCTATTTTTTTTAGACTGAAGTTAATTAAAGTGAATAGTAAATATATTATCAATATTAGACGTTTGTTTCTATAGCAACAAAAGGCCTTCCATTCCTCATGTATTAATTTGTAAAAAAAAAAAAATTAATTTCTCTTGTTTAAAAAAATGGTTTTAATTTATAGTGTGAAGAAATTTTCCAGTAATTATTTTTATGAAAAACAAAACAAAAAGACAAAAAGTCATATTTTGAGTTCTTCCTGTGACGACCGGAAAATACGCCGGATGAAAAAAAAAATAGTGTAAACAGATGTACATACATAGGTTTATCAATTCACAAAGTTTGGTTGTTCAAGTCTATGCCGTTTTGGAAATCTCGTGGAGAAAAGTTTTTTTTTTGTCTCGGGACAGGAAACGGACAAACGGAAGTGCTTAATTATAAATTAAAGTTAGTATTTATTATATATTTTTCTATCAACATAATTGTTAGACTAACTAAAACTGTTAATTAAAGAAAATCAGTTAAATTTATTGCTAGCGCTCTTGAGCGCTAGCAACTACGTTAGTCTTTTTCACTTGAATACGCATGCTCGACTCCATAGTAGGGGATTCTGGGAATACTGTACTACTGTAGATAAACTGTACCATGTGAATTTCGTTTTATCATCTTCACATGAAGTTTTGTGTTTTATTGTAAATGTCAAAATAGTAACAGTCGCTTAGGTCTTATTATGCAAAGTTATTTTAAATATTATAATAAATAGCTAGCTTTATTTTAACTACCTTCAAGCTCGGAAAACAACCTCGGATATGTTTTCCGAGCTTGACGGAAAGGCCCTAGAAGAAACAATAGCTACAAAACGGTACCAATGGTTCTTGAAAATTTTCACCTCGAAGTTGAAATTACAGTAGATACATAATGATTAAGACACAGTCAATGAGCAATGCCATTGCCGATGCTTCTGTGTTTTATGATGGCTACAGCGCTAGCTCACCAATCTTTTTAAAAGATAAGCTTGTAAACAGCTTCATTTGTTTAAACCCTTCCGGTGAAGACCGGAAGTGACAATCGACAAAATAAAACCCATTAAACACATCTTTAATTAAATGTTTAATATCCGCATAAGTCTCGTGTCCTCATCACTAACAGTTTCTGAGATCTCGCGGGTACAAAAATTGTTTTTAAAAGTTTACCTGAGATAATTGAAATATCTAACCGGAAGTTGTTTTTTTTTTGTTTTGTTTATTCAACATCGCGTAGATGACTTATGTAAGGATTTTTTACAAATATATTCATTCTATGTAAAATAAATTAAATTAGTAAAAAAATAATTTTTGAAGTACTTCCTGTGACGACCGGAAGTTACGACCAATCAAACAAAATAGTTTAAACACATCTACATACACAGGTCTATCATTCCACAAAGTTTGAATGTTCAAGTGTTTACCGTTTTTGGGATCTCGAGGGAACAAGGTTTTTTGTGTCGGAACAGGAAACGGACGACTGAAAATGAATTTTGAAAATATGAAAAGAAAAAAAAAACGCCTCGAGATATTATCATTCTCTATTATCCCAGAAAATTTCAGTGAAATCAATTCAGCCATTTCTGAGAAATTCTGCCGACAAAAAAGGGGGAAAGAAAGAAAGAAAGAAAGAAAGAAAGAAAGAAAGAAAGAACACTACAATCACTATAAGGTCTTCCTTTGGAAACGGAAGACCTTAATTACATGCGATTATTTAACAAAATTATCACAATGTGCATTTCTTCGAGACTAAAAAGAAATCGACTTTTATAACGTCCGTAAGTCCAAAATATTTAGTCTCGACGAATCTCGCTGAGATTGCATACTGTTTTTGTTTGGGTTTTTTAAAACATATTTTATTTAATAAATCAAAATGATCGGAAACTAGACAACAAATAATGACTTGATTGCAATATATTCCCAAGATATGAAAACATATAAATGTTGATATAACTACATGTATAATGTATACATTATTATTGGTCTATATGTGTTAATATTCTTTTCTTTTCTTGATATGAACAAAACTCATTCTTGAATTATGTTAATTTAGTAAATGATATTATTTTAATATCTATTTAAATTTAGCCTATTTATAGACTAGCTAGGCCTATAATCACTATTTGCATAACGTTATGATATATCTTAAATTAGATACGTTATTTTTATGGATACGGATAGTCAAATCTTGTGGTATTTTATGACCTCTCAATATAATTTTTTTATCGTGATGCCCTCTTCTTTTTTAGTTGACTTAACCATAGTTATTTTAAGCTGTTTTTAGAGAAAAACAGTTGTGGATTGTAAGATGTTGTTTTTCAACGTTTTATACATTGTATGTTCATACGGTTACAACTGTTCTCCAGGGTTATGTACCATGCGCGGATCCAGAATTTTTTTTCCAGGGGGGCTGGGTCCAAAGGATAATTGTGTTTGCCGGGGGGGGGGGTCAGAGGCATATTTGCGATAATTATTTTACTATGTAAATTTAATAATCTTCATTTTCCAGGGGGGGGGACTCCCCCTCTAGATCCGCGCATGTGCACAGCTTGTTTAATTTGACAAAAAATCGTTCATGTTCTATCAATGAGATGAGTGACCATTATCTACCATATTTCAGTTTATAGCAACCAAATAATTCAAACAAATAATTTCAAATTCACAAAACGGCACAACGGTAGGTAGAATGATGGATATTCTAGTTGTTAACTGAAATATTATTCGATTATTTTGATTCAGTTGCCTGTAATAGACCGTTTTGAAACAGTTATTTTGTTATTTTACCAGCATTTGGAGAGAGAGAGAGAGAGAGAGAGAGAGAGAGAGAGAGAGAGAGAGAGAGAGATGCCAGACATCTATTTTAATTTTATTTCAATAAATGTATTTACTTGTGATATCAATTAATTTTGTTTGGATGGATTAACAAATCAAACAAAAGATATAATTATTGGTATTAAACTCTTACTTGTATAGGTGCCTTATCTTAATTATATCTGGTACTAAAAAAATCCTCTTGAAATTTTGAAAGCCACCAGCAAAACATACCCTTTTTTTTCTTTACCTTATTCATAATGTCGCAGATCTACATTTTTAAGCTTTTCAGATGTAGCCGGTGTTTTAAATGACGAAAACAAGTCCGGTTGCGGGTTATATAAATTTATTTGCCTGACCCCAGGACTATGATGTATATGGGATCAGCCCTACAATAATATACATATTATTAATATACAATATGACAAATAACAATTTCATTTGCACCCTCATATGTCTTTGATATATGAATAAAACACACAGTCCCACAGCTTTTAACATTTGTAACAAGATCATTACGCTTATGTTATTGAACTTGATAATTTAAATTATTATACTTTCATGTTAAATACTGCAATCTGATTGGTTTAGACGCAGTTGACAATCCGTTCTCTCTCCCTCGCACGCTTAGCAACGGGCCGATAGAACGAATTGTTACATGCGCGTTAATTATGCGCGTACGGTTCGCCGTAGAATTCACGTCTTTTCTATATAAAAGCAGTAAAATTTGCTATAAAAATTAAGACATTCAGTATAATAAAATAAATAGTGCCTGTTTGGGAGGGTACCAGTTGAAATTGACACCCCTCGAAAACCATTGTCAACCTCCGCTTCGCGTCGGTTGACAATGGTTTTCTCGGGGTGTCAATTTCAACTGGTACCCTCCCAAACAGGCACTATTTATATAATGGCATCAGCAACTTTCTATATTAAGTTACTCGTTATAATTAGCTATAAAATAGTAATCTAGAATTACATATGATATCAATGTAATAATGTACATATCTTAGGATATCGTACCGATTTATGGAATCGAGCTGAGTTTACATGTACTTAAATATCTCGACTCTGGGAATTGTAGCTGTCACAATTACCTATATGTGGAACAATGCCGTATTTCAATTAAAAAGTACATGAAATATTAAAGGATAGAATACAGCGCTACAAATAAACTTTAACATTACGTTTCTATTATTATCACAATACTAAATTATTATATAAGTATGGCAGACTATAAAAATATTCATTCATTCACTCATTCAAAAGAGGAAATATTAGTAGGAGATAAAAACTACTTAGTGTGCGTGCTGTAAATAACTATTTATGTAAGTGGCTAGAATCATGCTCTGCCTACGCCCTGAGTCGTAACTGGTCTGGTCACTCACAGAACCTGTTCACTGGTATTTATAAAATTCACGACCCGCCAAAGTGGCTAGGCCAATCAAATGCCTTGATATTTTTAAACTGTTTGGTCAGTCAGGTCTTTTATTAATAGTAACATGCAGTAAAAGAAGATGAATAGAGAATGAAATGATGATTTGATGAAAACAACATGAACACATATTTTATTTTATATAATCACACATACTGATCTTTTTATTTATACCAACACACACAAAATCAACACTACCACACAGATACTAACTTAGTGAATATACGTTCCTAGTATAATTTATATAGTACACACTTTATCTCGTCCTTTTTTTTTTTTTCTTTTTTCTTTTTTTTTTTGGGGGGGGGGGGGTTTAAGCTGTTATGTTAAGTTAAAAGACCGGGATGGAAACACAAATTATTTTCTTTACTTTTGTGCGTAAAAATTCGTAATTGTGTATTGGTCAATGGCAAGTACTTATTCTATAAATAAATATTATCCAACCAGTTCTCGCCAGTTCTCACGTTACTCCTCACGTGATATATTATAACGGAACCCAAACAAACCACGATCGGACGAGAAGCTAGCTATGTCGATAGACCCGCACTGGTGTTATCAAAAACTTGAGACAGAGTTGATGGACATTATGAAACGCTATCTAAGGTCAACATTTTACCACGTAATCCAGACGGTGAATTATCTCTTTATCTATGTAGGACTACCATCTACGTCGAGGAAAATGGGCGAAAATCGAACGACGGAGGATGTGAAATCAAAGGCTTTCAGATGGTGTAAGAAGTCAATCGGAGGCGCATGGACTCGAATATGCAAGGAAGATTTAGAAATAAAGCCTATAAGGTAGTTTGTTTTCATAAAATAAACTATAAAGTAGAATAATTGGAGTATTGTAACCATGCATGTCTATATCTATGGTACCAAAATGTAAACACGCTGCTTGTGATTGCGTAATCCATAGAGGCATTCAGAGGCTAGAGAGCAAATTGAAAGGGGGGCAGACTTATCCAAAATCTCGACAAGCAAAAATATTAAAAAAAAAAAAAAAAACATCTTAATTATTGGTGAAGTTTAAAAATTAGATCCTTATTTTGACTCATTCATTTATTAATATATTCGATCAGCGCCTACTATCTATTCAAGATATATTAATAAAGTCAGGTACTCTTTACACAATTGCGCTGAAAAATATAGTTCTGTTCATGATCAGCAGATACAACATTACAATAAATGTTTAGAATATCGATGTATATATAATACGTGGAAGAAAACAAAATTAACGTAAAATTATTTTAAAAAAACACCCCACCCCAAGAAATGTAAATGTGAAGTATTCATATTCCTACGCTAGCTGCCTCCTCAGTCTTTTTCACGAAAATATAGGTCATTCTTCGATTGACAAATTTTTCACTAATGCATATTGCTTATATTATTACAATAATTATATTACTTTCATGATTACTGTTCGTTAGTTATCACACAATCTCTTTTAATTATTTGTTGTGTGTGCGTGTGTGTTATTTCTTTTTTTTGTTTTATACGACGAAGTGGTTACGCAACACCTGCACCATATTTCTGGTCGCACTTGTGTAGACTCTGTTTTAAAGCACAGATGTGTTCACTGTTTGCTAATGCCGGGTGGCAGTATTTAATACGAACGTACAGGAAGAACTATATACGTCAGTTTCTGAACAAGTTCAGTGATTTTAACTTACGAGATCGGCTGAGCACAATGAAAATTCAAGTAATTTAAAAGTCGAATATCTTGGATATGGGGTAACCCATATCTATTCTTGTTATGATTACTTCTATCTTTGCCCCAAAAAAGTGGAGGGAGGGGTACCCTATGTAGAATGTTACATGTATGTATTTTAATCCATGAATCATTTACGACTGATCGAATTATTCATCCTTTAAGATAACAAAATCTTCCGCTTTAGAAAATGTATTAATAAATGCCTGAATGTGATAAAATGGACTTAGAAGAGAAATTTATTCTGACAAACAGTTGTTTTCGTAAATATGCATGTAATTTATTGTATGTCAGATTTTGTTTTAGTGTGGTAATTTCTATTCAACAATCTTTATATGTCAATTTATTCGATTTATAAACAAATATAAAAATTAATTGTTTTGAAGTTATGGTATTTATGATGCATACATGCATAGTTTGTTCACTTTGAATTGTTTACATTTCATAAACATATATGTGCAGTAGTCATAGAAGTGTGTCTCATTTAATGCAACGTGATTAAAATCAGATTCTTTGATCCGCTCACGTAGATTGCTACACAAGGCTTGATTTTAATCAGATTGAATGCGATGAGATCTACACATGTATAGTCATTATGACAGGAGTGCAACCTTAACAACTCCCTCATACTGAGAATATGTTAGCACATGTGTCTGTTTGATAAATCAATAATTTCATATCCAGCTGAAGTTGAGAAAAAAAAAGACTTACTTAATAGTAACCATGTACCTGTACACAATCATTAAAAAAATGCAAGTCTGATGTATAAGATGTATAATTGATCACGAATCTCAATTAAAATAGTAAAAGCTTAAACATCATGCTGATTAAAGCCAGTCCCTACATCAAATTATTGTGCTGGCTTTATATATTACCAGACTGCTTAAAAATAAGCTGTCAAAAAAAAAAAAAATGTTTGTGATGGATGAAATATATAATGGGGTATGCATATTTAAAGTGTTTTTCTTCTTGAATTGTAAAAAATTGAACTTTATTTAAACTTTTTTCTCCAGTGGTGGGCTCACAAACAAGCTCTACCTCTGCTCCCTTCCGGATGGGACTGAGAGGGAGGAGAGCGAGCCATCTCGGGTGCTGATGAGAATCTACGGTGAGATTGCACAACGCAGTGATTACATGCTCAGGAACTCGGTCATTTTTGCTTTGTTTTCGGAAAAAAAGAAAGGGCCCAAGTTATATGGAATGTACCCAGAAGGCAGAATTGAGGAATTCATTCCAGTAAGCATAGTTTTCTTTAAGTCATATGTACTTGTCATATGATGAATTCCTCACATTTTTTTTTTCTATGTAAAAATTTCATTTTTATCAAATTTTTCTTTAGCAGAACTAGCTACTGCTTCTTATACAAGTAGGGTAGTGAAATTGCTTATAATGCTTGTACGAGGGTCAATCAAAAAAATACGAAGACAACGTCTCTGTCGCACCAACATATACTGTGGTTTTATCGATATTTGTTAAATACCAATTTCCGTGGATTTCATTGTTAAGTTAATCCATAAAATCAAATGTTTATTGAAATGCAATTTCTATTAACATTTTGTATTAATCGGGTCATTGGCCACAAATTTATGTATACTTAAAACTGTGACTTTCACTTTATCCACGAAAATTGATACCCTTGAATATTAATGAAACCATAGTATTTTGTATTTATGTGGAGTTTCAGCATTTGTTTAAAACATATTTTTGTTACCAGATTTTAAAAGCAGCATGTTTTGTCACCACGGAACCACGGCTACGTGTAAACATGATGTCATGAAAAAGTATGTGCAGCTCATTAAATTACCCTGCCGCCTTTTTTTTTACACTTAGTATCTTGTGTCTTTCCCACTGCATTTTAAAACAACACTATATGACTTGGTATCTTATTTTCTCACAATTGATCAAGAATCAGAAGTCATTTCTCTGATGTTTTCATTGTTAATTAATACAGTGAAGCTCATCGTTCACAATAGGAAAAACCTTGAACGTCAGATGACGTTCTTGAACGTCAGATGATGTTACTACCTTTTTGTTAATGACCAAATATTTACTGATATTATAATTTCTTTCGGGCTCCTGTGATGTCCAAATTACAGTTTCCTCCACTTTAAAATTGCTAACATTAGAACACAAATGCACAAATAAGTTTTGACATATTATTTGCAACAACGTGCAATCTCATGGCTTGCCTCTGTGTTTTTAGCTCACTTGAACCGAAGGTTCAAGTTTAGCTTTTCTGATCACCTGTTGTCCAATTATTACTATGCATACATCCTTGGCTATTGTAGATTGTTAATACCATGACCCCCTGGACTATGACTGGGGGACCAAGAGGGGTTCAAAGTTTAACATATAAATATATAGGAAACATGTTTAAAAACCGTCTTCTCGAGAACTAGTATGTTACAGTTTGTGAGATTACTATGCAAGGATCCTTAAATAGTGAAAATTTTAAATTGTAAAAGCCATGACCCCCGGACCAACACTGGGGCCTAAGAAGGGGTTCAAAGTTTAGCATAGAAGTATATAGGGAAAGTGTTTAAAATTCTTTTTCTCAAGAACTACAATTCTACAGTATGTGAGATTACTACATAAGCATCCTCAAATAGTGTAAATTCTAAATTATAAAAGACATGACCCTCAATCCAATAATGGGGTGTCCCAGAAGGGGTTCAAATATAGAAATATATATGGAAAATGGTTAAAAATTTTCTTCTTGAGAACTAAAACGCTACACTTTGTGAGATTACTGGGTATGCAAGGATCCTCAAATAGTGTAGATTCTAAATTATTAAAGCCAACCATAAACCCTGAACCTATACTGGGCCCCCAGAAAGAGGTTCAAAGTTTAAAATAGAAATAGCATATGCTACCAAATAGAATGTTACAAGGAACTGTTGTTCAGGTGAGCGATGTGGCCCATGGGGCTCTTGTTCAATGTTGAACTCATATTTTTAACACTTTTCGCTGCTTCATGACGTCCAGGGACATCATTTTTAAAGTCAATTTTAATGAGGACTATCCTCTTTGATAAATGATTTCTGTTCAAGGAAACAATATATCCCATAATACTTTGGTACATAGAATATCATCACAATACTCGATTTGATGTTTAAATACCATATTTGACTATAGGCCCAATTTGTAGAAATATGATTTTCGATAAATATGGTTTCTTGTTTGCATAACACGAAATTTGACCGTGCGCCGTGACTTCATTTTTGCAGTTTTAAATTTTGAATAATTCTTAGATATAAAGGAACATATTTAATTTTTGAGCTCAAATTAATGGAAATTACCAGCATTGCTAAAATATAATTGTCTACCAAGTTTTGTAATAATATGACGTTAAGTAAAAAATTAGATATGGCAAAAGTCTTCGTATTTTCTGATTGCTCATCATATTTGCACAGAAGAATAACAGTTGGTTTTAAGATATCACTTGTATAATTGTATTTAGTCTTGGGGGTTTCCCTCTACTAATTGGGAATGCATGGTGCCCATTCAATAAGAATTTTAAAATGGATTTGCAGTTAATGTTGCCTAACAAATTATATCAATTTGAAAGCATTCTGTTTCTCATCTTCGCTAGCCATTTTAGGGTATCTGCCAAGGGTTGTAGAGGAGCAGAGTGGATCGTAAAACCTTGGCTTGCGAAGATGTCTGTTTCTGAGCACATGAGTTGGAAAAAATTAAGTCTCAAAATTGTTTTAGTTCAACATTTTTTATTGGGAATAGCACATACTGTTTGTTCATTTTGACAGCTTACAGCAACCACTTAGCAAAGAGTATTAATTGATCTGTATTTGAGTTTTACTTATGTATTATATTACTAATTCATATAGTATTATGTATCAATACTGTAGATTCCTATTGTATGCAAGTATTTAATTCTGTGATTCAACTATTTTGCATCAAATCGTGAGAATATAAAATCATGAGCAATGAACTTTTGTAACATTTTGTTAAGTTCATAACTGTCGGAAATGTAAAATCTAGATTTAAAATCCATGAGGCGTGCTTCTCATGATTTTACATGGATATTCTTAGGCTTGTGTTCAATTAGGAATCTATAGTATGAAAAAAATGTATCCTGTTTAAACTTGCATCACATATTCTTTTCTGCAGTCAAGATCGCTGAAACGTAGTGAGCTTCAGGATAAAAAGATTTCTCAAACAATTGCTCAAAAGCTTGCTTTCTTTCATACACTTGAGATGCCATTACCTAAGCAGCCTAACTTTCTACGAAAGCAGATGAACGAGTAAGTATAAATTTTCAGTAGTTTGTCCTAGGCGATAAAATAATTTCAACGAAACGAGAGCATTGGACTGTCTAGTTTTCGCTCGAGTTTGATCACTGCATGGGCCATTCAAAGATCTGTACTTGCGACCATGGTCCACAGCCAAGCCAGTGAGACGGAAAACTAGGCCAGTTAATGCCGCAGTTATGTCCCTTCCCAGGCATCTCTGTGGGTAAGATGTAGTCCGTGGAATTTTGTGATTTTTACGTGTTGTATGTGTAGCTTTTGTCTGCACCCATCTTCCAAGGGTAACTCGCTTTGGATCAATTTTTAATATAAAAATATTAGCTTAGATTCATTGTAATGATTATATGATTTAGATCAGCAGGAGATGTAATATTGTCCATACATAGGGGGTCAGTAATATTGTCCATACATAGGGGGTCAGTAATATTGTCCATACATAGGGGTCAGTAATATTGTCCATACATAGGGGGTCAGTAATATTGTCCATACATAGGGGGTCAGTAATATTGTCCATACATAGGGGGTCAGTAATATTGTCCATACATAGGGGGTCAGTAATATTGTCCATACATAGGGGGTCAGTAATATTGTCTATACATTGGGGGTCAGTAATATTGTCCATACATAGGGGGTCAGTAATATTGTTCATACATAGGGGCTCAGACTAAAGCTTTAGTTTGAATACATGTTTCTTTGAATTAAAAAGTTGTTTGAGTTGATGAAAGAATGAGTTCGTGTTTTTGCTATGTTCTATGATATAACATACCCTAACTTAAAGCTGAACACCGCTCATAAATAGGCACCGTCGCACAGGTACCTGGTATATAAACCCGTCGATTCCGTTACACCCGATCGCACACCTGAAACTCGTGGCCGACTTGTAGTATTCCTTTCGCGGTCTTTGGATTTTATGCACGTAATTCTTATTCTATGTGCATATTCTGTTTGTAAATAATGCATTGACCAATTTTTTTGATGTTAGTATTCTCCTGGCTTGAAAAAAGTGCATAAAATTTGATAATTTCATCGCGACCGAGTAACACGGCGAGGCAAGATGTACGTCCACACAGGTGAGACCTCTACAGCGAAGTACTTTGAACTGTTTAGAGGTCTGCCCCTTATATAAGGGTTGTAGGGACGTCCCAGCAGTGATTAAAGAGAAATATGGCAGACAGTGCCTATTTACGAGCGGTGTTCAGCTTTAAAGCATCATCGTTTATAATTTATAGTGGTTTATAAAAAAGTATAAACTGTCCCAAGTTATGTTAAATGTTGTATGACATAGAATAATTTACCGGTATTCAATATAATTTACTTGTTTACAATCAAAAGTAGAAAATAAGATAACTTGTAAATAATGTTAAATTTTGAATTTTTTAGGTCAAGTGGATTGATATATATATATTTTGACATGCTGTATTGTGACATACACAAAATATGCTATATTATATACATGTTTATTTGTCATAATTTTACATAGAAAATATTATTGCTGTTAATTGGGTGTTACAACAAATTACCGGTATGTGTATTTGTGTACTATCTGAGGATTTTTTTTTTTTAAATAGATGGATGGATGAAGTTGAAAGAATCCTACAAAAATCGGCATCAGTAGAATTTGGACCTTTTATTAGAAAGCTGCAAACCTATCAGCTGAGAAAAGAATTATCAGAATTATTGTAAGTTTTACTAGTATTAAATCTCTATAGTGACAGTTATGGTGATTTTGGGAATAAAAATATTTTTTTTTTAAAGCCTGTTTTGGTATATATCACCCTATTTCTCAAGTACCGGTACTAGCTTACAAGGTGTAAAAGCCATGGATGTAAATGTAGTTACCAATTGTAGATTATACATAATGACATTAGGTTAATTATCATGCCATGGAAATAAAAATAGGAAGCAAAGTATAAAGTCTTCTCTTTATAACCTCATGAGTACATTACATGTATTTCCTGTTTATAATACTATCAGTCATTGAACTTCGGACCCATTAATGTGTTTCTCAATTTCAATGTACAACATGTCATGAATTAATCTTTGGACTCTTGTAGATCCATTATGGAAAAGTGTTCATCGCCTGTGGTATTTTCTCACAATGATCTACAAGAAGGTAAGGATTGAGGGTGGGGGTGATTAAAGGCATCATTGGAAAACATTGAAGTCTGATTTGTATACCCTGTACCTGTATGTTATGTTGCTTTATCATATTTTCTGTTTAAGCAGCTTCCTCTGTATCAGACACCTGGAATGCCTTATAATACAGAGTATGTAACTTGCAGATTGATAACATTTCACTTTTTTAAACTTTTAAACATTTTCTTATTTATATGTGTTAGTGCGTGTGCTTATAATCTTAAATCAGCAGAAAATTACTTGATTATTATAGATAGAATGATGCAGAAGAAGATAATATGTCAAATAGGCAAAAAAATATGCAATTTTGGATAAAAAAAAATTGATTTTTAAAAATTTAATTCAAGAAATATGAATGTGCAATAGCACCAGGCAGATTTGAACTCATGATCTGCAGTTCACCAGCCCGATCGATACTTTAACCAATGAGCTATGGTGATATTCAATCAAATTGATCGATAGAAACAGTTTAACTTAATATTTAAATTGCCATCTTGTGACGTAATGTCTTAAAAAATATAAGTCTTGATGTAATGAGGTACCTTAAGTAAGAGAAGTAAGGTTGTCGTAGGTTTTTCAAGGATGGGGTCGGAAAAAAAACTGTTTCTCCAATCTATTCACATTTGGAGTACCGGCCGTCACTTGATTTTGACAAGATATAATATTTTTTTGATAATGAAAATTACAGCTAGATTATCAGTAATATGTACTTATTGTATGAATTACTCGGCAGACATTACCGGTAGTAGATATTTCCCAGATTATGGAAAGTTTGGAGTGGTATTTATAGAGGTGCTTGTAGATTATTTGATAATTATTTATAAGCTTATAACCTTATCAAAATTTGTCCAGAGTCTTTAGTCATTGTTGTACCTAATAGTTGTCTTCAGTGTTAAAAATCAATAAAAAAAAAAAAAAACTCGGGGAAAAACATGGGAGTTTAAGAGGACTTGATGGTTTTGGCCATTTTAGACTATTATATTGATCTGACTTCTGAAGAGGAGCTCTTTATAAAGATATAAGAAAATACTCAAATTTTGAAGCTTGTATATTTGAAATTTTTCTTTACAAAATTAAACTATATAGCTTAAGACATCATTTCTAAAAATTTAAGGTAGATCTGTTGGTTAATTTGTTGACCAGCCAGCCTCCTTAGAACTTGATCAGAAATACAAAGGAAACTTTAATAAAGGGGGATCTGAAAATTAACTGTTTCTCATGCGAGCGATGTTGATCCAAAGACTTTGTTTCTTTTTGGATATCATGCATGTGAAATTACACAAATCTGAATACAATTTTTAAATTTTGTTTTACAGGTAACATATTGTTAAAAGAGGAAAATTCTGACGACCAATGCGAGAGACTGACCATCATTGATTGGGAATATGGCAGTTACAACTACAGGTTGGGAAGATGATCATACTGTTTACATGGAAATATTCGCCCCCATTTTATTTTTGCCCCTTTCGCCCGTGTTGTCAGAGGGCGAATTTAAGACTGGGCGAGTTATATGTTACAAATAATATCTCTGTTTACACAACTGCATCTTGGCGAATTCAAGATTGGGCGAATCCGTTTGCAAGTGTAAAAGGGCGAAAATTACACGGGGCGAAAATAGCCCTGTATACAGTATTTAACGTTTAAAGCATATCATGAAAATTTCAGATTAAAAAAACAAATCTCTATTATATATTAAGGTGGCAAGGGACACATCTCGATATTAATGTGGAGAAAAAATACATTATAATCAAAATACTTTTACAGTATTAGAATTTTCTAATTTTACAATATTTGGCCACAAAATGTTTTAAAATTTTTTGGAAAGGTAAAAATTATGAAAGCCTTAGCAGGATTCAAACTCATGACTTACAGATTTATAGTTAATGCTCTAAACCATTGCGCTGTTAGGTAACACATTTGGGAAAGAAAAAATACCGGTATTTAAAATTATAATTGATTTTATTTTGGATAAGAAGTTTTTCACAATATGGAGGTGTCCAATACCACCTTATATTGCATTTGCCTTGACAAAAAATGCAACAGGACACCACCCACCCACCCACCCCCATTTGAACACAAAAAATATTTAATTTTCTATTCTTTTTGGCAGAGGTTTTGATTTTGGGAATCATTTTTGTGAATGGTCCTGTGATTATTCATGTGAAGCATATCCATTTTATTCCTATCATCCAGAAGACTATCCATCCGAACAGACACAGGTTTGTACCAACTTCTCTATCTTTGTAAGTACATGTATGATAAAAATTAATTGTAAACCACTGTAAATAAAACACACATGCATCAAATAAAATGACTGTAAATAAAGGCATTCAATCCTCAACTGTGTGAGCTGACCAAAAAAAAAAAGTTCTTTATTTTTAGGTTCTTCTTCTTGTAAGTTATTGGAAATCTAATGAATGAGTTTCTTTTTTTTTCAGAAAGAATTTTTTCAGCATTATTTGAAGGAGCAAAATAAATACCTTCCAAACCCGGTGGATATTAATGAGGAATTATTACAGCATCTCTACAAGGAAGCCAATACTTTCGCCATGACATCGCACTTTTTCTGGGGCCTATGGTCCATCGTTCAAACAGAAATTTCAGACATCGAGTTTGGCTATTTAGTGAGTGCTGTTAAATTGCTGACAAACATTTTTAAACATGGAATTTGGCCTTTTGAAGCCATTGACTTGCTGAAGTGTGGTTTACAGAGAAGATATAACACATTTACTTCTTCGTGCATTCTGAATTATATGACTTTTAAGGATATCTTTAGGATACTGTGGAATCATTTTTATTCGTGGAGGCTAATGTTCGTGGGTAGCCAAAATTTTCCTGGTTCATGGGGATTTAATTTCGTTGGTAGCAAGTTCTATTTCGTCAATAATTATTAAATAAATGCTTGTATATACGTTCGTGGGGATGTAAATTCATGGGCAAGGGTTACCCACCAAAGCCACGAACATTGGTCCCCCACGAACAATGATGATTCCACAGTATTCATTGCTTTAAAGTAAAATGTCATTTTCATTTGCATTTTTTGATTTTCAGGAGTATGCTATTACAAGGTTTGATGGCTATTTTGCAAAGAAAGAGTCCAATAAAATGGAGGAACTCATCTAAGAAATCCCTTGCACCAAAGTCAGGGTAAATTCCATTGCCATATTTGTGGGAGCTTTCATAGTCTTTCTTTTACAATCAATTTTTAAAAAAAATTTAAATGACATTTATGCTTACCGGTACTTTTATTTTGAATACCGGTATATGGAATTTGATTTCCTTTTTACACTTGAAGTTAGTATTAATTTTAATTTTGTGAATCACTCATATATTTACATGTGTATATGGATACTGGATATATATACATTATTTTTTTAAAAATAAAATAAATATGTTGAATGGTATTTGTTTTTTTTTTTTTTTAATGAGGACAAAAAAAGGGTCTCATTATTTAACCTTCCATATATACATTTGTACCATGGAATTATCAGAATTTGTGGTGGATCTATTCAGATTACAGCAATGGTCTAGAAGTATTATCAGAAATAAAATGGGGGTTGGGGTGGTAGTTATTGTAACAAGCTAGTGTACTACTAAGTTTGATATTTAGAGTGACAGTCTGACATATATAAAATTCATGGTTACTGTCTTGAAATATAAGCTATATTTGGGCGAGGGTAAGAAAACGTGACGGAGGACAAGGCTCAAACGTGCTATTTTTGCTGCATATCAGCAGTTTGAAACCATGATGCCATGGCATATACGTAAACAAAGCAAGAAAGATGACGTCACAATGCATCAGAATGTCGGATAAATGAACAAGGCTATATTGGGGCATTGACCAAATATAGCTTTAGTTTATCAAGGGTTTCCTTTATTCGGTCAATGCAAAGGGTAGTTGCAGGATAAATAGCAATAATTTTTTAGGTTTTTTGAACACCTATGATTTCCTCCAATTTTACAAGTTAAAAACCAAGAATGTTGCTGCATCGTGCTACTTTTTCCTATTCAAAGAAGAAACAGTCATGTGAAAACAAAAGCATTTTATTGACAAACTTGAACAACAAGATGATTTTTTACATCTACAAATACTGTGTTCATGTATTGTTGCCAAGGCTATTGGACAATTCAGGACGGCAAACACCAATAATATTAGTACCACCAGTATAAACAATTAAATTGTGGATTGGTCAACCATTTCTACACTGTATGTCAACAGAAAAGTTACTGCAGTAAAATGTTACCAAGAAAAATACATGTACAGTCAAATAAGAAGAATGGCATATATATTTCCATGGGGACGGAATCTACTGGAAAATAAGATAATTACAGAATTATTAAGAACAAAAAAGATCCAACACACAACAATCATAGTTAATAACAGAGCCTACATCATATAAAAACTGAAGTTTAAGACAAAGGTTATTCATATGTAGAACAACAAAAACACCATGCAAAATATTAGTTGATGATATTCCTAATTATGACTTAATAACCATAAAAATATAACTTTTAATTGCGTGGTACACATATTTTGTACTTCAATCTCTTTTTTAGAACTTTACACTGCATGGTTGCTATAAACCCACTTAAGTCAGCAGCTTTTGAAAGAAAATTTTTACGCTCGGAAAATGTGTTGAAAATGTCAAAACAATCATGCTTGTTTTTCTATTTTGCTACTGTGAGAATAAACACAATACTGTATACAGGGTTATTTTCACCCCCGTTTAATTTTTGCCCTTTTACACATGCAAACAGTTTCGCACCGCCTTGAATTCGCCCAGACACAGTATATGTCTTAAGAGAAATAATTTGAAACACTGAAATTCGCCCAGTCTTAAATTTGCCTGCTGACAACAAGAGCGAAAGGGTCGAAAATAAAATGAGGGCAAATATTTCCCTGTATACAGTATATCAAAGTATAATAAAGAATACTGGCACATGTAAGAAACCAACCAAAGATATAAATCTGACATTGGAAAGTACGACTGCTACAAGAGAATGAAGGACACACAAAAGAGATTTGATTGACAATAAATAACAATTCTAGCACTTATAAATTTATACTAATTATGAATTGCACCCAATGATTCACACATGATAAACACAATAAAATGGAACGTAAATAAAAACCTGTTCCAACTAAGATCACAGTGTAAGAACATATACATGTACTTTTAAAATCAATTCAAAACGTCTATATATACATATACTGGTACACGACTCGTATTCAGTACCTGAAAACTTTGTTTGTATAGATATATGTTTAATTAACGAGATAAAATTTCAATATAATCAACAACATATAAATGTGTCTTGGACGGATTGAGGTACAATGAAAGACTTCCATGATGTTAGCCCAATTGTTCATAATATTTATCTGATTTTCTTGGAATGTTTAAGGACCTTTAATTGTTACTGTATTTAAAATAGGATTTCTATTTTTAAATATAAATTGTACAAATACAGGAATACAGCCTCTCAACCAACCAGGTGCTTTATGACATGTCGATGAACTCCCAACTATTTCAAATATATATACATTTACGTGTATGTTGTGAACACATAATCATCTGAGAATACTAGTTAAAAAAAACCAATGAATGGATTAAAATATACCAAACACTGAAAAACAGTACAATTAATTTATATGTTTACATAATCAGCCATGATAATCAAAGCGTAGAGGATTTGGGATGAAATCAATGTACCGGTACAGTACTACTTTGTATATGAACATGTGCATAAATAAGAGTTGAAATCTCTTCCAAAGCATTATGTACAATGTACAACTATAATTACCGTTTGCATAATATTAAAGTAAGAATTCGTCTTCTTAACATTAATTTTCTTTCAACTGTGGAAAACACTATTTTGATAGAAACTTATTTAAAAGATATATCCTTCTCTACCTTATAAGCATGAGAAAATACCTGGCAAGAAATTTCTGACAACTAATTTTCAAATTCAAGGCATACTGTACAACTAAAAGAGAAGCAGGGAGGGTTGCTTCATCATGTAGTCTCAAATGAGATATATCGGTACAAAAAAAATTCTTACTCTGTGTAATCTACCAGTAGAATTAAGCCCCTGAAATCTGCACTTGTACCAAAGAGAGTGGGCTTTTCCTTTTTCATTCAATTTAAAAAACATCACTCTTTTACTGTCACTGTGATAGATTAATTTACAATATAACTAAATATGATATCTTTGTCAAACAAAAACTATGATTGAAAGCATATGCATTTCAGTGATATGTAAATCAGCTTGTTCCCTGCAATTTGTGTAAACTTTAATTAAAACAGAAATTATTTGCTTTAATTCCTGTTTGATCTTTGATAAAAAAAAAAAGGAAAAAGTTTAAAAAGTTTACGATTGAATATATATAGTTGATTGCATCTGAACCCTATAATAATCTCTTGATTCATACAGAAATTATGGCCTTCATCACAAAGGGTCCAGGGCATTTTTCTTCTTTTTGCCTTTCTTGGAGTTGACCGAGGGCAGTGCCTCGAGGCGTGTGGGTTTCCTGACCATTGTGTCTTCCTGCAGCAGCTGACCGTGAACAGCAGCAGCCCGGAGTCCAGTACTCATCGGGTCATCAGTCATGTGACCATTGGTCATAGACCCCCGCGGACTCTTTAAGCTGTAGGCAGTCTTCACTTCATTTATATCTGTTTACAGCAAAAATACAAGAATCAATTCAAATGTGGTCATTGTTTTCATTCTTCATGTACATTTATTACTGAGGGCAAGAATAGCTTTTATCTGCTTAGCCTGAAAATTGGTTATTTAGACAATGAAACAAAAGAATCAACATGGCAATGTACTGTAAAAGAACATATTTTTTTCTCTGACACGTTCAAAGACTTTAAAATGTCCTCTCCTCTGTTAAAAAAATAAAAGAAATGGGGGGGGGGGGAGGGGACTGGTGTTCAATGGTGTTAAGTTGAAGATATATTCTTGAGAGATTAAGAAAAAGAATTAACTCACTGAATCTGTTGATTGGGTCATTAGACTGCAGAAGCTGGCTTGCTCGTTTTCCTTGGAAATAATTATGCGAGTTATCATCCTTCCTCATAATTTTCTAAAGAATTTAAAATAACAATTTAAAAAAAATCAGCACATATAATAGTTAAAAGGGAAAATATGGTAAAGAAGACCCATGAGTATAAGGATGTTCAAAAAACCTAAGATTATACAGCAATATACTGCGTAAGTAGTACTTTTACTTGGATACTAACATCTCTGAAGCGATCTTCCTCGTTGTCGTACATGCTGGCTTGGACATCGCCGTTAGACAGCCTTGATCGATTTCTTCCCTCGCCTGGCCGACCAGCTGGCATTACGGCCTCTGAATGTCAAGGTTCAAAGGTTAGAAAGATTAGAAATAACGTGCATGAAAAAAATATTAGCATCTCTTTATATATATAATTGTGATTCTATTATCTTTAAGTCAATGATACAAAAGCCTTTTATCACAATTAACTATAAATTTTGAATAATTTTTATCTTGTAATGAAATAACTAAATTAAGTTCCAGTATGATGTATTTATATTTTCATTATGAATTATTAAAAAAAAAACCCCATTATTTAAATAGGGTAATCAAGCTATGTTAATATACTAGTAAATTATATCCTTTTTTTTTTGTAAAAAGTACAGTAGAATCCATTTGATTTGGTGACTATAACTATTCTGCCTTTCTATATATATTGACTAAACATAGAATTTCTCTTCATATAAACATCCAGACCCTGTTTCTGAATTCTATTACAACAGATAGAATATGATCATTATATTATATTACTACAATGTAGATCTAGACCTAAACTGCTGACAGAAGAACAGTAAAACTAGTTTATATAACATATATATATAGTTCCAATACACGGTCAAATGGAGAATGAAGTACATGTATTAAAATCTGTCCACTAGATAATTTTGCTTCTCTTCAAAACAGAAAAACGCCTAAGAACTATCAGTAGACATCATTTAGATGGTGACCCTTTTAAATGATCTCACTTTATTTATAAACATTAGGATGAAAAGCATCTTGGAGGAATTTGTTTTGACCTTTACATCTGACTTAAAAATATACAAGTTCAAAATCAGCGATCATCCTTTATCCGACAAGTGCTTTGTAAGTGTAGTATACAGCAGATAGTGCAAAGGAAGAAAAAAAAGATCCTGGCAGGGTTTTTACACAGAGATCTACTATGGCCAAAACATTTGACATAGAAACTTATTTCAAGCTAGGTTACTGCATACCCCTTGCCTACTGGCAGTCTTTTGGTAAAGTCTGAGCTTTGTCTAAGGGGATAGCAATTAATGTCTAAAACTGGATTTCGAAGAGATCAGTAATGATCTTTGAATTTGACCTTTGAGAGATGGTTCAAGGTCACTGCACACCCTTTACCAATAAACACTCCTCATGAGAAGCATGAACAAGAATGGGCTAATGAATATACGGTCTGGACTGTTATTTTTAAAGAGATCTGTTATAACCTTGACCTTTGACCTAGAGACTTTATTCAAGGTGAAGTATGAGTCAGATTGGGTAAAGTGAACAGAAACTATGCTCTGGACATTCAAGTGATTTCAGATTGACAAATGGATTGATCACTATGGGTGCCAACAAAGCGGACGTCGATTAAGAAAAGGGTCTTTTTTTCTTTTTTTAATTCTGCAACAATATTCATGTTCAAGTATGTTTGGATTTCTCAACTGTTTTGGAGATTACTGGCAAAAAGATGGACTCTCTGAGTGCCATATAAGAAGTATACAACCATGTACTAACTTATAGTACTATATTTGTTTGACAATTAAATTGCAATAAACAGCTTTGAGTTAAAATCTCCAATAAGCCAAGCCATGTTAAGTAAAGAAAGAGAATTCTTTGACTGTGCAAAATTCAATTCACTTTTTTGATAAAAAAAAATAAATAATAGTTAAGTTATATTGTCCAGCTTTTGCTGTGCATTTAAATCACCAAACAATTGCTGCAAATATTTTGTGATTTTCCACTCCAACTGTTGCAGAAAGAAATTTGAGAAAAAGGGGGGTAAAATTCAACTGATCTGTTTTCCCCTTAAATAAGAGTACATGTATATAACATTACAACAGAGATGTGGTGCTTGTTTTGAAAATATTTTTGTTAAAAATAGAAACACCAATCATTTCTAAAAGTTGGATATATAATGCTGACTAGAAAGTCTAAACTTATATATTGTACTAACACGAAGTCTAATGAAAAAAATAAAAAAAACAATACATGTAAATGATATACAATAGCTTAATGCAACAGAAAAAGATGGAGAGCTCAAACAAAAGAATGGTGTGTAGAAATACCATTTTCTTCATATCCTGTTCTCATTTCTGTCTCTATTAAAAATAAATTTCAAAGAGGAGCTAAATATATCAGTATCAGCTAAACAAACGATTGATTCAGCAGAGAAGATGATTTTGATGAATATAAATGAAGTAGTGAGTGGTGCATGCTGGTTACTCTGAGGTGCATGATGGTTATAATGTGGTGATGGTCTTACTGGCAATATAAGTTAATGGTTAGTACTACCTATACATGTATACAGTCAAACTTCGTTATCTCGAACTAGATGGGACCGTTTAAAAACTTCCGAGATATCAGAGTATTCGAGATATTGAGGGTAAAATAGTTTAAAAATAAGTTGTTGGGGCTTACAAATCACTTCGACATTTCCATTGTATTCGAGATATCAGTGTTTGAGATATCGAAGTTCAACTGTACCAACAACTAGCAAAATTATGAACTATAAACCAGTTTAAAAAAAACAGGGTTATATATGGACATACATGTATAAGCAATATGTAACAGCTGATTAAATGAAACTCTTGCCAACACCAATTTCATTTTTCTTTAAAATTCGTATTTACCACTATGATTCATTTTGGGTGCTGAACCGAGTCCGTTTTCTGTTACAACAGACAACGTTAAATACAAAACATTAATTAGTTTGTCGATCATATTGCACAGTCATGATATTGGCATTTTAATTGTGAATTACTATTAAATTCATTATGTCTATACTAATATAAACATGAACATAAGATTAATATAAATAGAAAGTTAAACAATTCTTTTTATCCAGGGTTTTTATGGGTTATAATGATGGTGACAAAAGGTACCAGTAAAATGAAAGAAAACATAGACAAGTCTTAATTTTTTAAAATATACAAGTGTGGCTACTACCATGTGGCGTAGAATGTTATAAACCACATGAGAATAGATTAGATGCAAGGCACCAAAGAATGTAAAACAGTCAAATTAAAGGTTCAATTCATTTAAATCAATAAACTATTCACAATTCTGTGCTTCAATTCTACAGTATTTTCATTAGGTGCTCGTTTCAACATCAATGTGATCACTCAAATTAATAAAATATCACACATATTTACATACATATACAGTAACGAATTGCCACATACCAGCTACAGGCAGGGCCGTGTTGTTGATTGACATTCGCGGTAGGATCCATTTCCCTTCGTCCTCATCCCACTTGCATTCCCTCCTAATCCTGTCCATGTTGGCATAATTGCAGTCCCTCCTCAGACAAGGGTGAACCTTGTCAAGCAGAGCCTGTAGTAGGGCTAGGTCCTTCTCTTGTTTCCTAATGGTGTCCAGATAGTCGATTCTCTCAAACTGAAACTCTGACTGCAGATCTATTATTTCTCTCTGCAAGCTTTCATTCTGCAAAGACAAATTCAATGACAAATACTATATTCTACGGTCACAAGTGAGTGATCGTCAGAGAACAAGTTCCCAATGTATAAAAAAATACTGGATTTTTTTTTGGAATTTCTTGTCCCTGCATTAGTAAAATTCCAATATTTTCTGCTGGTAAATATTTACAAGCAAGTAGTTTGTTAAGATAAGATATTGTTGTAAATAGCTTTTGTACCTTTGCCTCTATTTTCCTGACTTCTAAATCTTTATCTCGGACTTCGTCCTGGGTTTCATCATATATCTGCAGCAGAATGAAATCATCATCCATATTGGCAATGGCCTCTGAATTTTGTAAGGAAAAAAATATAGGATTAAATATACATCAAACGCACAGTACATACCAAATGTCAACATGCAAATACCACATTAATCATTAAAGTCATGTACAATTACCTGCAAGTTTCTGCTTTCTCTCATCAGCAAACAGTTTTCTCTTCCTTCGTCTTTCCTTGGCCAGAGTATCATCTTTCTTTTCTCCTCCTACCATCTGCTTCTCCAGTTCCTGTAACCTACAGGGGAAAAACTCACATTATGAAGAATGTATGTAAAACAAGACCAAACCATTAATCTAGTTCATTCAATTGTGTACATCTCTTAAAAATATATATGATTAAAACACTGCTGTGATGTCATTCCTTTGTTCCAGCAGTCTAAAAATTGACCTGTGACAGTCCGATATTAGTGAGCTTCTTAATATACCGGTAAGTAGTTATCAGTGGTTATACTACTGATATCCTTCAAAATCGGACTGTCTCAGGTCAATCAACAATTAAATTCAATGGCAGTGTTTTAAGTAGGATATATGCCGAAAACACTTCTGTATGAAAAAATATCAGACAGTTTTCTGTATGAAAAAATATCAGTTTCAAGACCTGTAGGGCTTCGAAACTGTCTGATATTTTTTCATGCAGAAAACTGTCTGATATTTTTTCATACAGAAACATTTTCAGCATATTATCCATTACGTACTGACTGCTTGTTATGATTTAACTCAGTCAAGACTTTGTTATATCAACCATAGCAGTCCAAGGACTGTATATAATCTCCCTGTTTCAAACAGGCAAGGAAAGAAAGACTGTCTTTTGTAAAAATAGATCTACCAGCATTATCAATTGACCTGTATTATATGCTTAGTCATCATTGCAAGCTTATAAGGTTTCCAGTACAGATCGGAGTCTGTACCCACAATCCCTGTATCTATGAGATCAAGCCGTGATTATAACCCTCACCTCCTGTAGGCTTCTTCTTGGTGGAGCTTCATCTGGTCCTGCATGTTGGACTGGGTGGGGGAGGAGTTAGGAGCTATGGGGCCCTCGTGCTCCAGTACCGGGGCCCCGCCCATGATTATAGCCGTACCTTCCTCATACTCCTGGTCCGCCTGAGGGAATAAATTTCAAGTCTGGTAAATACTGACTTATTTATTCTACGGTAATTTACTAAGCAGTTTGATAAACTATATACATACTCTACATGCATGTCTATGTTATAGTCAATTTGGTGCATCTTATAAATTTATCTGGTCCACGTATTACAAAGCGTACCTCTCTTATTAGCGCTTAATATATCTTGTCAAGTCTTAAAAGCACATGGTTTAATTTGCTTTTTTTTATAACTATTTGAGTAATGCTATATAATACAGTACCTACATGCACGTCTGAACACGCTAAAATAATAGGAGCATATAAGCATAAGTATATACTTACAGGTGTTCCATCAGCTTTTACAGCCTGTTTTCCTTGAACTACTATAGAAAATAAAATTTCATACATATCACAATTATGAAAACCACTTTTAAACCTACAATTTAATGAAAAACACTAGTGTTATAGTTACAGAGACTGATACAGTAAAACACGCTTATAACGAAGTCCCAAGGATGGGCAATTTTACCTCGTTATAAGGTTAGCGTAATTTGTTATATCCGTCAAGTTAACAACATGTAATAAAGTCACGGGGAATGGAATTCACTTCGCTATAAGCATGAATTCAATATAAGCGTGTTCGCTATAACCGTGTTTTACTGTATCGTAATGTTAAATAATTAAAACCTCAGTCATTTAAAACCACAGATTTTTTATAAACCCCATACATTGCAAAGCAAATGGACAATTCCCCTTCTATTGACAAATATCTAAAATAAGTGATGGTTACTACGTCTGACTCCTTCATTGTTCATAAAATACCGTTAACCAACTTATTAAAATTTTGTGAGGTTGACAAGAGCCTCATGTCAAAAATATTTCTAGTCACAAGCTTTAATTTACTTTAAAACATAGACTTAATATCACTACAATATGTGGTCAAGATCCATTGTACTATCCAAGTTACTTGCAAAATATATTTCTCATGAATTCACATAAATGTTGGTTTACAGTATTCTGATGGACCCCTGTTTACCTGGTCCCTCAGGCAGATTGACCCCCGACACAGATTCCGGGCCGGCCGACTTATCCACCTCCACAAACTCTGTAGTCTTGATGTACTCCGTGTTTGTCACTGTCTTGATTATCACCTATAAAACAGATACTGACTATACAATCCAAAGCAATGTTTTCATTACATTTTCATTACCAGTTGAAAAGGTATCTAGTTCCAGAAATTCAAACTTGTTGAATTGAAATTCTGGTAAGTGAAAACATTTATCAGAATTTCAATTTAACAAGCAAGTTTTTTGTCTCTCTTCTTGAACTTGAGAAATTACTAGATCCTCACTCTTCATTAGAAATAAACAGAACAAAATAAACAAATATTTAATGAGTGATTATTCAATTACCTTTGTCTCCCCAGCAATAGCATTGGCTTGAGCCAGCTCCTCCTCTGTCAAGACCCGCCCATAAGCATCCACTACCTGACCCTGAGGGTTGATCAGCTGACCTTTCTCGTTGACTAGATTGCCGTCCTCATTGACCATCTGGTTGTTGGGTGTGACCACTACCACTGTCTGCTTCACCACTTGCCTACCGGTTTTTGGATCAACCATCACCGTTCGCCCATCCTGCATCACCACCGGTATACCAGGCTGCTGAACCACTTCTTGTCCATCTGAGTCAATGACAATCACCTTACCATCAGCAGTGGTTTTGATCGCTGGTTTAGGGGGCTGTACTGCTACTGTCTGTCCACTGGCTGCCACTACCACTGAGCCATCAGGAGTGACTATCTGTTGTTGCCCACTCTCTGTGTCTGTTACCACTTGACTTCCAGGTGGTAGAACAACCACTTTACCATCACTTGTCTCCACTTGCTGGCCAGCTTGAGCTGACGTAACCACAGCAGTTTTACCATCTTGGGTTACCACTTTTTGTCCAGACTGAGTAACCACTTTTTGATTAGACTGTGTCACCACTTTTTGTCCCGACTGGGGCTCTATAAATATCAGGAAAAATACCGGTATACAAATACATAATGCTAACATTACATACATTGATTAATAGGTGCGTGAAAGCAATAGGCACGTACAATTATTACATAATTATCTACAAATTTGAAAAGATAGAAAATTTATATATGATTAAAAAACAAAATCATAGATGCAAACTTCGATTCTTACAAATGGAAACAATCTTAAAATGCGAATCTTCACTCTTCTAATTTTATCAATTTTTCAATACTCTTGGAAATAAAATTTAAGCAATATATAATGTGCAAGCATATGACAAAGTGTTCAGAAGGGAAATTGCTGTGGCATATAGGATCAATTTATTTATACAGATATCATTCTTAGACTATTCGGTGCAGGTTATTAAATATTAAAAACTGTTAATGAAAGATGCTTAAACAATAGGTAAAAATATCATTCATTCTCATATTTTGTTTGAAATTATTTGGTCTTAAAAACTAAATTGTTCATTTTATTATTATAATTACTAAAAAGAAATCCAACACTTAATTGTATTGAGATACACATGTCAGTTTCTCCCTAAAAGCTAGGGAACAATGATCAAATGCAAGCATACCATTAAGTTATTTTAAAAACACACACAAGAAAACAGAGAAAAACCAAACAGCGCCCGGCAAAATGACTTAATTGAGAAGACGCACAGACATCCTGTTATTGATAACTGCATATTTTGCACAATGGAAGTTTCAAGTTCAACAAAGTGCTAACGAAGAAAGAGTGACTGTGAGGGCAGTACCATTTCAGAAATGGCATTTTCATTCATATTACATACAGCTTATGTGCCACAATGAAATGTAAAAGTATAACAAACAGTAAGAATAAAATTGTTTCACCAGGCTTACCCCCCCCTACCCCCATGATAAGTTGGGATTTACCGGTATATTTAAAAATAACCAACCTTTTCCAAGCTACTTATTACACAAGATAATGAACAGCCGGATTGTGTAAATTTGTATCCATCAACTGACTTGCATTAACTTATAGAGAGTTCTCTCCCTTCTCCATCTAACATCATATTACAATATTGTACTAATTAATATCTCATTCTAAAAAAAAAAGTTCAGAAGCAAATGTTTCTGGAAAGAATAATGCACAAAATCAAGGGACAATGAAGAGAACTGAAAGATTCAGTGTGCGACAAATTTTGATGGAAGGGAAGACTGAAATAGAATAAGCGTATATTGGCACACTGCAGCGCAAGAGAAGTGTGTCAATAGGGCACGCACACACAAAGTAATCGTTGCCGTCGTTGTGTAAATGGAGTGAAGTCCTAACTTACCCGTACCACTGGTAAACACATCCTCATCCAATTTTAGCACTATATTGACAAAAAAAAAAAAATGGAGGGAGATGCAATCAGAATTTTAGTTTATTCAAATGTACACACTGTAATGGAATGGAGTCTGGAGACTAAATTTTTGATTCTATCAATCTATCTTGTCTCTGACCTATTTCCTTCGTGTGTGTGTCATATGTTTAAGTGACAGATGTTGCATTTATGCATTTACTTTGAATGATACATATATTCTATGAAGATTGAAGTATATATGCTTTTTACTAATATACAATGTATCTGCTTTTAATTATTTCAATTGACATTTTCCAAATTGGAAATTTGGAAATAATAGAAAACAAAAATGAAGGGTATTTCTGAAACTCACCCCATTCATTTCATTTTACATTAAATTACGAGTATGCTTAAAAATATAAAATATAAGAATGTAGTTCATTACTTAGATACACATATACAGAGAGGTATTCGATAGTCAAACCAGAGACTGTGACAGATAGATATAGCTTTGCATATGAGGACCTTGCGTAGTTGCGTAAGTTGCATACATATGCAAGTTTTGCGTAGGAGATATAATAGATTTGCATATGAGGGATTTGTGTGTACAAAATATATTTTGCCTCTGCTGTGACTGCACAGGAAACAGAATGGGAAAGGGAATGCATGTGCCATGTCCTAGTCACACAAACAAACAGTCAGCCCAAAAAACAATAATGATATCGATAAAACCAAACAACAACCGAGAATGACACCAACAGCATTAAATAGCCAGGCTTTCATATTCAGTATTTAATAATTCATTTTCTCTTTTGAAGTAAATTATTAGTTACTTTAACTGATCCCATGTATGAACCATTAAAATTCAAAATGTTGAAAATAGCTTTTTTTTTTTTTTTTAATTTTCATTAACAAGATTTTTAATGCTAATTACTTCTGAGTTCATTAATTTCGTAACAATTGTATTGACATGCACATTAGCTGTGGTAATGTTAGGAAACTCACATTTTATGCATGTTAAATCCAATCAAACAGGTTTACAATGTGTTAACCAAAACAACGGTGTGTTAGAATAACAAAAAAAATGTGTGCAAACAAACTGGGGGAACATTCAAGCCTAGGACAAGCATCTTACACACAAACCACTGCAAATTTACAAAATGCAATTACAATTTAATTGTCTCTTTCAATTTTGCAGTATACAAATATGATGAAATTAACTACAGCATTGCATGTGAAAAAAAGATGCTTGTTGCAATTCATACATCAACAATTAATACTGCACAGAGAGAGCCAGAGATCTTAACAACTGTGAAATAAAAGGTTTTATGCTACATGTATCAATTTCATACTAAATTTTTAACGAAGTGCAGGTTATTGTCTTTTTGTATTTTTGATTTACCATGAAGCTATGTGATTCAGAGATATCAATGTAACAATGTAACATATTAGGTAATAGGAAAACACACTCAGATATATTCTGAGCATATATTGATATATTCAGGTTCATTGACCCATCAAATAAGAGAGATAAATAACTCTTGCCAAAATAAAATTACTATCATTCCTTGACAACAAAACTGAGCGACTTCATACATTCTAAAAAATAAATTGGTAAAATTTCATTACCGGTACACCTTATTATCTTTTGAAAAAATCAATTACCATTAAAAATCAAAATTTTTAATAAATGTAAAAATGGCTGATGCAATTTAATCTAGGAAACAATTAATAGATCTAAAAGTTTGGTTATTAAGCTAAGCTAATTTTTTGTTCAGATCTCCAGCTCCTCTGTACAGAAGGATGAACACACACAGATGCACATTAAAGCGTGATTATAAAGTTATAGACTCACTCTGCCCGTTCTCATCCTGCCATTCTACCTCTCCTAGTACTATACATTACAAAATTCACATTAGCATGTCAGTCTGTCTATCATCAAATTCATCATCAGTTAATCTTCTGAGTCCCTGTGTAAGCCCTAATAACCCAACCCCCCTATTCAATGTATTATCCTCTTACCACCCCACCCCCTTCCTTACCACCCCACCCCCTTCCTTACCACCCCACATCCTTCCTTAACCTCCCCTCCCCCTCCACTCCCAGTACTGTTAAATTTGATCTCTTAAAATCCTCAGTACATATATAAATGCCTGTATGATCTTCCTTGCATCAATATTTCCTATCAAATTCATGTTCACGCAGTTTTATTAATCAAATTTTCCTCATCTAATCATGTGTCATTTGTTCCCAATAATTATTATAATTCACATTGTTTCAATCAACATATTATTAGATAACACTAATTTTCCCATATGACTAAATGCTATGAAAATTTTGACTGTTAGGATGTTTATCGAACACCTTTTAGTATCTAAATTCCTTATGTCTAGCTTCTAGATCACAAAGTTATAAGTATACTACTACTATATAAACAGAAAATTCAACTGAGCTATCTGATGATCATTAGTAACTATTACTAATATACGCTGTAAAAAAGTATGCACTGTTTATTAAAAATGAATAAAGTTTTATTATTCAAGCTGTGAATTTTCTCTTTTGATCCAAGATTAATAAGATAATAAAATTTAGTGAAAAAAAAAAAATTAAAGGTAGTTTATATATGGTACATGTATAATAATATATTAAGCAGTAAATATTTATGTATAAAATTAATAATTTAAATTAATAAAAAAAACAACAATGAAAAGTAATTTGTTAGATATCATTTCTGTAAATATTAAGATATTTATACTCTAATTAACTAGCTAGTACACATATTTCAAAATGTTGCTGTTTCATTAGCATGGAGATTCCCTATAAAATTTCCCCCCAAGAAAGAGAGATAACTCTGTGATACATGTAAACAGTAATTCGTCACCTAATTATACTGCCTAACTACAATATATATACGTTCTGCTTATACAAGTTCTAAATTTACATTTTACATGTTATATATAATCCATGTACACATTTCCTAGCTAAATTGATTACCCGCTTTTTTGGATTTCCCCTTACTACCTTTCCCTATAATTTCAAAACATTTTTAATGATTTTACATATATTGTGTAAGCAAAAAAAAAAAAACACAAAAAACTGTGTTTACCAAATATATTGATATATATATAGATGTCAAAACACCTACATGCAGACATAGATACGGTACATGTGAATGCATACACATAAATATTAAGTACAATAAAAAAAAAATTACCCAGATTTTAATTGAAACAGTAATACCATACATAAATTAAACTCACAGTATTTCAGAAAAATTAATGTTTTTTTATAAACCCCCCTCCCTTCCCAAAAACTTCAAGACTATGTAACTAGAGCTAAGAAAAAAAATCTTGTTTAAATATGTATATTGCTCTGACTTTTGAAAAGTAAAACTAACGTTACCAGCTTACCTGCAGATGTTGGAGGTAACACAGCAATCTGGCCATCCACCGAGGACAATTTGGTGTCGTAAAACGCTCGAAGCTTCAGCATATCCTGCTGGATTTTCTTCTTATCACTTCTCTCCCTTTCATACTCTTCTTTCATTCCTTCAAGTTTTGCATCATATTCCTATGTGTAACGATTAAAACAGTTGAATTCTTTAACCCATCAGTTAATTAAAATTTAAGATTGTTTTTTTTAAAATTATATAGCCTTTTATGCAATCAAGCTAATATTGTGGTCAAATTTTTCATACCACTTTTTCATTGTCTGGGATTTTAAGAAAACTGCATTATTAGATATATGTTGTGCCTCTTACATTCATCCATCCCAACAGACCGATAATATGTATCACAAACCTCTCGTAATCTCTGCTTTTCTTCCTCAAGTTCTTCTCTTGTTGAGGATTCAGAATCCTTTTTTTGTTTCTGAATTTTGGAGGCATCTACAATATGAACGTCAATATAACACTACCTCAATAGACTCAAACACAAGTAATACAACTAAATTAAAAATTTGCTTTAAAAAAAAATGAGTCTCAAATATGTGATAAGTAAGTATTGCTTTCTGGACTCTTATAAATCCATTATTTTGCCTTAAACCCTATTCATTTTAGTTCTTTCCCTTGATTTCCCTTTGATGAACTTTCATTTTTCCTTCAAACACCCACAGTTTTCAGAAAATACATAAAGAGAAGCAACCACTCACCAATGTTACCCAGCCCTCCCTCTGGCAGTGGGATCTGCCCCATCAACATGGCCTTCAGCTTCTCAATCTCCTCCTGGTACTGTCTCAGCAGCGCATCCTTTGGATCCTCGTTGATCTTTGGTTTGTTCTGGATGTTCTTGGCACGGTTGGCATAACGGAGCGTGCTCAGAGTCTCATCGTAGTTGTTGTCCGCGGGAGACAGACAGGCCACCATCAGAGTTTTGGTGTTGCCTCCCAGGGAGTCCTGCAGAAGCCTGGTCAGCTTGGAGTCTCTGTACGGGATGTGTTTGGATTTGCCGTCGACCAAGGCAGAGATTACATTACCCAAGGCAGACAGGGACAGGTTGATTTTGGTTGCTTCCTTCAGTCTGTCACCAGTTGCACCTAGAATAAGAAAATGATTGATGTGCTAACCATGGCACAATGTTTAAACCAAGCTAGGTGATGCACTCTGTCAATCCTGTTTTAATTACAATATTTAAGCAAGAATTTGAAAATTGAACTAATTAATTTCTTTCTTTTAAACAGAAAATTAATGTTTTCATAAATAGATATACTATGTCTGGTGAAAAATATCAAATTACACCTGTATCCCTAGAGACTACAAAACATGACAATGCACAAGAAGTCAGTCAAGAAAGAGTTACTGCCCTTTATGACACTTACCTGTTTTAGCCTGTCGTTCGCTTCCTGCCAAGTCGACCAGATTTAGTTTCCCCGCTCTGATGTGTTCCTCCCCGGCTTCATCCTCCGTCACCATCTCAATGTTGATGGTGAAGATCGAGTGGCTCCTCGAGGAGTCAGCATTCATCAGGGTGGCTCCCACCGCTCTGTTCGACCAACCCTTCTGCATGATCTTCTCACAGTCATGGACATTGTGAACTGGGTGCATTGAGAGTCCTTTATAAAAAAAAAAAAAAAAAGCACCATTGATCAATGTTAAGCTTGTCTATGAATCTTTTCTGCAGCATCTAATTTTTACAACTCTTTGTTATACCAGAGAGGACTAATGATTATTCAATGAGAAATCTTTTTCTGTCCTATTTGTGCATGGAAATGTGTAATGACCATATTTATAATTAGAACAAATCAGATATATTTATGTACATGACTAAAGGAATAAATATCTATGATACATTGGGGTCAATTTTATGAGATATGGTCTAGAAGTTGGCACCATTAATATTACATATTAGTTTATTTTTCTGTCATTCTGCTACCTAGATTTTATGATGAAATACTTCTTATTTCATACTTCATATCACTGCATCCACATAATCAATAATGCAATTTGATACATCAACTGTTGTATTTTTACCATTGACATAAACTCCCTTTTCAGGATGTTCTTTTAAGTCCAGTTTTTGTTTTGCATCTTTCCCAAGAAGATCACGAATTTCCTCATTGTAAATTTCACAGTACGATGCATGGAGTAAAAATTTGGTACTTTCTGCTACAGACACTGTTTCAAATATATGATCGAACGCTCTGAAATAAGAAAAAAAATTAATGTATCAAACAATTTATACAGGTTCTTGCTTATAACCCACTTCAATTTATCTTTATCATCAAATACCAAAATCTGGGATGAAAATAACATTTCCAAGTTCAATCACCTTGGAATTATTCCTCTTTGGGTGGCAGGATCTGTTATACCCTGCATTGTGAAAGACTTCCCACAACCAGTTTGACCATATGCAAAAATTGTTCCATTATATCCTTCTGTCACTCCCTGAATAAAAAAACAACATTTTTCATCAAGTATATTACATAATCTCTATCAGCTAGCTAGTAACCATTATATCCAAGAAAGCAGAGAGTAATTTGGAAGTAGAAAAAGAAATCTTAATCAGTTAAAATACCTCTACTAATGGATAAGCAATTTCGTTGTAAATATTCTCTGTTGTAGAGTCTACGAAATAAGCCCCATCAAAGGTAAACATCTTTGGGGGTGCTTTCTTGTCATCAGGGTTCCGGATTGAACATTGACCTCTTTTTCCTTCCATAGCTATGACGGTGTTGCATTTTAAATCCTTTTCTCTTGAATTCATTGGTCGACATCTTACAATGACTTTTACTGTTTCACCGTCAGACGCCATGTTTGCTTGTTATCTAACTGAAAAAGTGATTGCTTAATTTATGAAGAGGCAGATCAAACGTTAAATTATTTAATTGTTCTCACCAAGATAACAGACAATATACGTAAATATGCCAATGGTTCATTGAGTGTAAAGCTTTCTGAATCTAAACTATTTTAGATAGTTCTAGCACTTCATCATCAACAAAAGACATATTATAATTTCATAATGTCATTTATGCATGCATGCATTTTTGGGCAATTAATGTAGATATTTCAAATACATTTAATTATGCAACAGTTATTCTGGAATTTTAATAAATAAAAAAAGTACTCGAGATGCTTATCACGCTAAAAACGTTTGAATAATATCTTAACAATAATTTCTCAGGACTTACCGGTCTGGCAAAATGAAAATTGTTGCCTTGGATACTATATAAACTATGTTTTTCCCACTCTATATTTTAGTTGTCACGATTTAACACGATCTTTATCAACTTCCTAAAGGACAGAAAGGACGAATTCTTTGATTTTTAGTACATAGCTTATCAGTTAAGACATACAGGATGTCTTCCTTGTCTATTGATTCGTCTTTCGTTCCCGTATTCTGCCAGTAAGAACTATTTCGCAAGGAATCATGGGAACTTAAAATCTGCTGTTAGCTTTGATAGTTCGAACGTATAATAAGTCGAACAATTAAGATAGAGGTAGATTGCAATTAAATGATGCATGAATAAGGACGTTTAACAGATTGTTGTAACAAATAATAGCTATAGAAAAAATGTATTGGTTGATTACAAGCCATGGATCTAAAAAAAACTATAATGAAAATTCAGGTACAAGGTATTAAGTTAAAAATAAATAAAAAGAATGATACTCGCAAATGAAAAATACCTTTAATTCAGGATATATAAATAAATATGATAAACTCAACATTTTTTCCTACTAAATTGCTATCAATAAAAATCTTCTCGTATTGACGTTAACATTATACGAGACTCACCGGCTTCACAACATGGCGGATAAAAAAGACGAAGGAAAAGAAACGCAAGAGAAAGAAACAAAGAAAACAGAGGAAAAGGAGCCAGAATTAGTACGTCACAAGAAAAGTTGTAATGCTGTCACTATACTCTTTCAAATTTTTAATGACAGTGTTGTTTTTTCGTAGCAAATTCATTGAACTTCGTTCAAAATTGCCCTGTCATGCTTTGAAAAAAAAAGTTCTGAAAATATCAACTTCGATAAAGCAGAAATGTTACTCAAAGAAATACAATATATTTTGTCGCATGCAAAGATAAGATAGGGGATCTTTCGTTGTAAAGTTTACATATACAAAACATAGACTAAACAAAAGCAATAATCATTCTTATTTCGAATTTTCTCTGTTGATTTTTTTTTTGTAAAAAATGCCCTTCTATAATTGAATACTGCTAAACAAAACGAAAACATTAACAGGTCCAGCACAATCTCTTGATTTAGCTATATAGCTTGAAAAAGCTATATAGCTTTATTAAGCTATTCAGAATAGCTTGATAAAGCTATTTATATGCAATTTTTCATGGAAATGTTTATTATAAGAAATAGACAACAAATCGCAATTAACTAACTACTCATATCTGCACTGTTGACCATTAAAAAAATAACCCTAATAAGAGATAGTTTGAACATTGCAGCCTTTAAACAGGTTGGGAACAATTCCCCTTTAGCGAGACAGTCTCGCTAAAGCGAGATCATCCCTCTTTACAGTAATAAAAACTTTCCCGTAAATGCGAGATTTTGACGCATTTTTTCATTATTATATTGTTTTCTTTAAACAGAAGAATATGCGGGAGAACATTTTCACATTTTATTGATAATAAGGGCTCACTTACTACATATTTGTTTCAAACTTTGATATTTACAGCTGCGTTTCACTGAAATCCAGTTATAAACAAAATCTATTCAGCAAATTTCTTACGGAAGCCTCTAGCGGTAATAAATGTGATAGTCTTGTTAACATGTTAAGTCGTACCAAGAATTATTCGTTCAAAATTTGGTTCATTTTATATCAAATTGTAGTTCGTCGATTATCTCTCATCATTTTTTGATTATGCATTGAATTTTTTCTTTCAAAAACAAACATCTATTTAATTTTCTGAAAAATATTTGTTTACCATAAGTGTATATAATATTGCTGGTACAACCTTCCGTAGTTTTCTTGGTCCTGCCGAGATCAAAATATAAAATCAAAATCAACCAATAATTGTTGCATGCTATTTAATTTCTTTTGCACGGTCAAACAGTGTCATCAAAATGAACACAAACTCTGATAATTTTCGTTTTATAAGAAGAAAAAACATACTTTCAATTGGAAAATTCGCGTTCAATGCAAGAATACTCACGATTTCCACGATAAAAAATCATCCTATTTTTGTTTGAAGCAATGGAGCACTGATATTTTAGGCCACAAAGGTCAGTCTTGGATAGTAAAATTGCTTCACATTGTTTTTCTTACCCGGATTTTTTTATTTTATTGGGATTTTTCATTTATTTGAAATACATCATGAAAATCTCGCATTTACGGGAATGTTTTTATTACTGTAAAGAGGGATGATCTCGCTTTAGCGAGACTGTCTCGCTAAAGGGGAATTGTTCCCAACCTGTTAAACACTTTTAAGCATAAAATATATGTCCATTGTTTGGGTAACTGTCCACCACTTTGTGTGCATTGAGGCATGGATAAGAATGATTTCTTCTCATTGTGCTGAATTATTACCAATCAATTATCTTGTTTACCATAACTGACCTCCTTTATATTTCATTCAAGAAGTAACTGTGTAGTCATGAATCAATTACCCCAAAACTTATAGTGCAAAGTCTCTTTAGGAGACACAATTTGATGAGTAATCTTTACATGCACTGTTTAAAGAACAGTTCTAAGTTGAAAACTATCACTGCACCATAGTGCGATTTTTTATACATGCTGAAGAAATTACACATTTAAGAAAAACGAATGACAAAATAGCTTAATCAAGCTACTCTGAATAGCTTAATAAAGCTATATAGCTTTTTCAAGCTATATAGCTAAATCAAGAGATTGTGCTGGACCTGATTAATGCATCTAGTGTGTTATTTTGAATTAAAGTGACAAGTGTGTTAAGTATTTGCTGAAAATGCGGATTGTTTTCTTCAAATTTAAATATTTGATTATTTATCAACCACTTGGCCAGGACTTACTCTTTTTCTAGTTAGTTTTTCAGATGCTGCTACTATAATATGATAGATATCATGATGCATGAGAAGTATATATAAGTCAAATAGGCAAAAAATATGAAATTATTTTTGTTTAATGATGATTTTCAAAAATTAATTCAGAAAAAATGAACAAAAGCCCCAGACGGATTCTACTAGTGATCTGTGGTTCACAAACCCAGTACTTTAACCACTGTACAACCAAAACGTTTGATACAAACAATATAACAATTTTTTTAAACATTTAAATCGCCATCTTGTGATGTAGTGTCTTAATAATGATAAGTTTAAGTCTTGATGTTGTGAGGCAGCATAAATGCTATAATATTATTGGCTACAGCTGTTTTGTCAATAAAACTGTAATATGATAAATTATACAGCCACATCAATAATTCTCGGATTTCCAACTACCAATATTTTCCAGATGATAATTTAAAATGTTGTAAATTTTCAATCAGTACTGTCTAGGCTTGAGTATCACCAGTGACCTCACGATGTATTAATGCGATACATCATGTATCACGATATGATTGTCAACTATTAATTAACTGTTACCTATGTTGCCTACCTCTATAAAAAATAGTATTGCATAAAGAAAATAAGTCAACTGCTTACAAAACAACAAACTGTAGAGATATAAAATTCAATTGATTGGAACAAAATTTACAAATTATTACTAACTTTAATTGAAATTTCTTGATGTCTTCATGTTATGTACATCATGTGACTATTCTAGAGATCTAGTGTCAATGATCATAAACTCATACTGTGCATCACGATACACATGTGACGATACGATACGCGTATCGTGGGACCTTGCGACGATGTATTGCCGTATCGTTACACCTCTAGTACTGTCAATATCAGAGCATCATTATCTGGATTTAAAATTTCATTTCAATTTGTATTTTTTTAAACAATATTACAGATATGTAGAAAAGTTCCAAAAAGCAATTTTTATGTTTATAGGCAGTATTAGTATCATCAATATTTCTTACAGTATTCAAATATTTGGAGTTCTCTTTTTAGTCTGAAGAAGATAAACAACTTCAAGATGAGCTTAATATGTTGGTGGAAAGACTCAAGGTACTTATAATGTATATATGTAATGCTTGGTTCCTCAGTATAGATAATATTAATTGGAAAGAAATAATAATCAAATCTCATAATAATCAAATCTCATATTAATCAAATCTCATGAGAGTCATATAAATCATTCTTACTCAGGAGTCTGATCAACGCTTGTATAAGCCTGCATTGGAGAGTTTGCGATCACAGATAAGAGCATCTACTACATCAATGACCTCTGTACCCAAGCCACTGAAGTTCCTACGGACACACTATGATTCATTGAAGGAAGTCCATGAGAAAATTAAGGATGAAGAGACAAAGGTAGCATTCAGGAATTACCTTTAGGACTCAAGTAAACTTTCTGGTTTAATAGTTAGTGCATTTTTTCAATTCTGTGATTTTGATTAGTTAGATAATGATGGAGGTTTGGATTGTTTTTTTTTGTAACAGAGATTCTGTGCTGACATCATATCAGTGTTGGGAATGACTATGAGTGATGGCAGGGACAGCCTGAAGTTCAGACTCCTCGGATCCAAAGAGGAAATTGGGTCATGGGGGCATGAATATGTCAGGTTGGTTACAAATTAGAAGTATTGGTTTGAACATATTTGATTGTATATATAATAAATAGTGGGTTTGAACACAAGTCCTGACAACTTACTAGGTTCTCACCCTTAAAAGTATTATCCTAGATCATTTGAATTACTTCATTCGGTAATTGCTAACTTTGTCGAAGTAGTTTTATAATTAGAAGCATTCATTGACATAATCTTAAAATAATTTATCTTTTCTTCAATAGTTGTTTTATTTTAAGATTCTCGTATTCATGTTTTTCTGTTGTCTACCTTTACACAGGCATTTGGCTGGACAGGTGTCCCAGGAATGGCAGGAGACGGACGAGTCCAACAAAGACATGAGGGAGAGTCTGCTGAAGATGACCAAGGAGATCGTCCCCTACCACATGGACCACAACGCCGAGGCTGAGGCCTGCGATCTCTTAATGGAGATAGAGAAGCTGGACTTACTAAAGAACTATGTGGATGAAAATGCTTATCCTCGTGTCTGCTTGTACCTCACAAGGTAAATTAGGCTTAATAAACTAAGTCTTCGATATGCAATAAAGAGTTTGAGTCTAACATAGTTTCTGTAAGCTCTCAATAACCTGAATGCTTCATAGTGATGATTTTTAATGGGGACTGGGGTGTTTTTTTTAGATGATGTGAAATATCCTAAGTTTTGTGGTTCAATTATTCTGAAGCTTCATTAATCTAAATAAATTGGTTTATGAACAAAGGTAGTCATGATTAACAAGGCTTTACAATATTTGATGCATGTTACATATATACTGTAGATTCCTTATTTTAGGCGAGTACTTAATTCCGCGATTCTATCGTTTTGCATCAAATCGCGAGAATATAAAATCGCGAACACTGATTTTTCATCATATTTACTAATAGTTTACATCTGTCCGAAAAAGTAAAGCGAGATTTTAAAATCCGCGAGATGTGCTTCTCGCGATTTTACGTGGATATTAATTCCTCGCGTTTAATTAGGAATTTACAGTATATGGTACATGTACATGTAAGAATCTTGATTTTTATTTTGCAGTTGTGTACCATATGTGCCAGATCCAGAAAACACAACTCTGTTGAAGACAGCAGTGGAACTATACAGAAAATTTAACCAGTATCCCCAAGCTCTACGTTTTGCCATGCAGTTAAACGATATTGCTCTAATAGAAGAAATCTTCCTCTCCTGCAAAGACATGTAAGTAGCTTTATTGAGACAGTGTTTTTTGTTATAACCTTTATTTTTTTTTTAGCAATGGAAAAAATAGATATGGATTTTTTGCTTGTAGATCCATGTGAAAATTAATACTACCGGTATATGAATACTTTCATAAAGGAATGTATCTTGTTTTTCTGACTACCGTAATATTTTTTTTTTTTAATTAGAAATCTTTGAAGGATGCCTGGTATTAATACACTTTTACTTGATGTAGTTCTTTTTTCTTTTTGACAGATTAATGCAGAAACAGATGGCCTACATGTTAGGACGTCAACAGATATTCCTTGAACTCAGCGACGACGTCGAGGAGTATGATGAGTTAACAGAAATCATGTCTAATGCAAATTTAAACAACAACTTTATGGCTCTAGCCAGAGAGGTAGGTAGTCTTTAGTTGGACATGTATAAATTGATTTTCTTCAAGATGATTAAGGATATTTACTTGTGTATACAGGGAAATATTTGTCTCTGTTTTATTTATACCCTTTCACTCTCATTGTCAGCAGGCGAATATGACTTGGCCAATTCAAAACAATTTTAAAATAACTGTTAATTAGAAAGAGTATTTATTTCTAACTGTGTTCAAGACGGGGCGAAACAAAGCAAGGGAAGTAAAGAAAAAATAAAATTGGGCGAAAATACAGTAAAACTTGTTGAATCCGGATGTTGTGCATTCCGGCATGTTGTCCAATCCAGCCAAATTATTCAGTCCCTTGACATTTTCTTATCATTTTATGTTTAAAAATGTTGTGCAATCCGGATCTTGTCTATTCTGTAAACCGGCCGCGATGAAAAGAACCGATTACTTAATATTAGTGAGAGTTATCTCCCGTAATCCGGCCACTTATCGATCGGCCTTATGCGGGATAATTACTTCTCAATTATCGATCAATTTTCCTGTCATTGCTTTTGATTACAACAACTGTGAATATAGATTAAAACTAGCAACTCATTTTTGTTTTTACCGTTATATCTTGTTATAAATAAATACACATTTTTTCTGCCAGAATTATATCTAAAGTGCACGTGGGGCCAGTTGCGTATTATACTTCACCCAATATTTTTTCAGGGCATGATATGATTCTGGATATCGCGGGAGTAAGACTGTCGACATCGTTTGTAATGCGCGTAGTATGGTTACACCTACAGAGTCACATTTTATTCTGTCAGAATGCTCCATTCTTTATTAAATTCAGGTTTATTTGAATATTTATCCATTGTTCCTTGCTTTAAAACCGTTCTCGCTATTACGTAATCAGCCACCTGTTGACTTGTCGCGTGGTCAGTGTTTGTTTAACAATTTCCAGTGATTAATGCACTTTTCTCATGTCAGACTTTTCAGGTTAATCAGGTGTTTGAAAATTAATCAACTACGATAAATTGATTGAAAAGTATTTCCATCGTACGTATTCCGTTATGCAATTATTGTTTTCCAAATAAAAAATGAAAATTGGCACCGTAATCACGATCAAGGAGGACTAACATATTTCAGAAAAATTGTACATTTTGCAGGAATAGATGATCAAGACCTACTGCATTAAATACTAAAATTAATTTGCAACAATGTTCTCCAAACCGGATGTTGCCTAATCCAGCCAAATTTTTCAGAACCACCCTCTGCCAGATTAGACAAGTTTTACTGTATACAGTAATGAGAGGAGTAACAAACTTTTAAGGATGATGACAAACATGTGATTTTTTTTTTTCCAGTTGGATATCATGGAACCCAAAATACCTGAAGATATATATAAATCTCATTTGGAACAAACTAGTAAGATTTTTTTTTTAAATAAGATTGCCAATTTTTAAAAATAAATAAGAGGTACTGGTGATGTTGAGGTAATATTTGGACTTTTTCTTTACAGGAAGTACATTAGGACCGTCTAATGTAGATTCAGCCCGGCAGAACCTGGCCTCCTCCTTTGTTAACGGATTTGTAAATGCAGGATTCGGACAAGATAAAATATTAAAAGAAGATGGAAACAAATGGTTACATAAAAACAAAGATCATGGTATGTATTTTTCCTAACGTTCAATATTTCATAAATTTCAATTACAGTGGATTGTGTGAAAGAAGACAATGCGATAAGAACAGTTGTCATTGCGTGCTGTTGGTGTTTTAGGTATGTTAAGTGCTACTGCCTCTCTGGGTTTGGTGCTCCTGTGGGATGTGGACAGTGGACTCACACAGATAGATAAATACCTATACTCATCAGAAGACTTCATTAAGGTATTCTTTTGATTGTTGTTGTTATTGCGTGTTCCTTTTAAATAATGTATACCCAATGAATTTCAATTTTCTAATTCTAAAGAGATCTTCTGTGGAAGAATTTATTTGTTGGTTAAGAAATAATATCTTAAAAAACATTTTTTGGGACATGCACATCTGCTTGTAAATACTATAATATATGTATTGTCATGTAGATCTATTTATTAAAAAAATGACCTATTTTTGACTGGAAGACCAATATAAAGACAAAACCACTATATTTTCAGGCTGGTGCATTGTTAGCATGTGGTATTGTAAACTCAGGGGTGAGGAATGAGTGTGATCCTGCCCTGGCCTTGCTGTCCGATTATGTATCCCATAATACTAGTATAATGAGGATAGGAGCCATTGTAGGGTAAGTGGACAGTCTAGTCATATTCTGGGAACATTTTGTTGCATAATAGATTTTTTTTTTTTGGTTTATTTATCATGATATTTTTTACATGCATATCAACAAGTCTGATTTCGTTTGTAGGTTGGGTTTGGCCTATGCAGGATCCAACCGAGAGGATGTACTAGCTCTAATTCTACCGGTACTGGGTGAAAGCAAAGCCAACATGGAGGTAGAGCCTTTGCTAGTTATCATCTGTAGTTACAATGATCAAGAGATATACTTATATGAAGTTGATATAAAATAAATAACTGAGCAATGTGAGCAATATGTGTTTGTTTTACAGGTTGTTGGTATGGCTGCCCTGGCGTGTGGAATGATTTCGGTAGGGAGCTGTAATGGAGAGGTGACCTCCACAATCCTACAGACCATGATGGAGAGGTCTGAAGCAGATCTGAAGGAAACCTACAGCAAGTTCTTGGCACTAGGCTTGGCCCTCACTTATTTAGGTACCGTCAATACTTGACCATTGTTGATAGAGGGTCTGTTGAGTTCGATAGTGTTACCTTCAACCCTTCTCCATAAGGAGTCTTCTTTGGACAAATTTTAACTTACCGGTACATGTAATCTATACAAGTGTTGTAGAAAAATCAAATCTGTACCGGTACTTTATTTTGATGTTATTAAAGTACACACCTTATTATTTTACAAGATCTGTAAAAGATGTTCATTGTGTACTCTGTGTCACAGGGAAGCAGGATGCTGTAGATGCTACACTAGAGACACTCAATGTGATATCTGAACCTCTGAAGTCAATGGCCAGGATGATGGTCGATGTCTGTGCATATGCAGGTAGTGTAAATGAGCTTGTGTTCATATGTGTTTGTAATTCTACGGAGAAATGTAATATTCAATTCAAAAGTTTGAAATTTCATTTAAGTTTGAAATTACTTATATTCGTAAATTTTGCAGGGACTGGTAATGTATTAAAAGTGCAACATTTATTACACGTGTGTTCAGAGCATGATGATTCCAAAGACCAGGTATGAACAGAAACTCTCCTAATTTGTCTTATTGTCAATTTTTACCAGTTAAATCAATTAGATTTTTCTGACATACATGTAGTTCTACACTGAGCAAACTGTTTTATTGTACAACAGGATAACAATGAAAAGAAAGATGATAAGAAGAAAGATAAGGACAAGAAAGAAGAAACACCCAATGCTGACCTGTCCATGCAGCAGGGTAGGTTCTGATTCTTAACTTGTTGAAACACTTTATATTTACCTATGCATACTACTCACTTCTATGTCAAACCAAGTACAAGTAATTTGTAATTGTACCTAAGACTGCAGAATAATTGCAATCATATGTTGATTATTGTCCGTTGCAGGCATTGCGGTATTAGGAATCGCACTGATCTCAATGGGAGAAGAGGTTGGAGCTGAAATGTCTTACAGGACGTTTGGACATCTGGTAGGATGTCAAGATTTGAATTATTGGTTGGATAATTTAGATTTGCATTACATATACAGGTATTTGTTTTATGATTTTTGTATTCATTGTGATTGTTACAGTTACGATATGGAGAGGCAGCCATTAAACGAGCTGTACCACTAGCGCTAGGTCTTATCTCGGTGTCCAATCCTAAACTACAAATCCTTGACACCCTCAGCAAGTTCTCCCATGACAGTGACCCAGAGGTGGCCCATAATGCCATATTGGCAATGGGCATAGCTGGAGCTGGTGGGTCATATTAGTATACAACTTGTCAAGACAAAAGAGAACATTTTCATGTATTCTTACTTATTGGAAACTTGGAAGTTTGTTTCTTCGTGGATTATTTTGAGAGGTTGTCAAGCAGCATGACATATATATGATCATCACTATAAAAAGTGATATGGTGCTTTCTGAACAAAATGTGAAAGACTGCTGCGCAAAATTTGTACATTATCTTGTGAAGAGCAAGTTTATCATATAGAGTGTACCATAAATATTATGTTTATTTCAGGAACAAACAATGCCAGGCTTGCTGCCATGCTCCGACAGCTTGCTGTGTACCACCAAAAGGACCCTAACAACTTGTTCATGGTGCGCCTGGCCCAGGGACTCACCCACCTGGGGAAGGGGACCCTGACTCTTTGTCCGTATCACAGTGATAAAGCCTTGATGTCTCCTGTAGCAGTGGCTGGGCTGATGGCCGTCGTCACTGCCTGTTTAGATGTCAAAACCTGTAAGTCTTTTACCTTAATGGAAACATTGTTTTCAGAATCTCTTTACCTTTTTAGAAGTCTTTTTACTAAGTAAATGTGTATGGTGACATGGTTTAAAAAAAGGTTTGAAATCTACCAGGGGTGCCCTATTTATCAATGTAAAATAAACATGTATATATTTCTTTCAAAATATTGTTGTATTGTTTAAAATTAAAGGTACATGTATGTAGAAATATGAAGAATAAACATACTTTCACTAATTACATGTACATATTTGATTTAATTTCAGTAATTCTTGGAAAATCACACTACATCCTTTACCATCTTGTGTCTGCCATGCAGCCTAGAATGCTCACCACATTTGATGAGGAATTGCGGCCTCTGCCAGTTCATGTGCGAGTTGGACAGGTAAAATTAATTCCTCAATAACATTACTGGAAATGTAAAAACACACACACACACATTGAACTCCCTATTAATTAGTTATGTCAAGAGTTATGAAAGTAAAATTATACAAGGAACTGTTAATAACATTGTCAGGGACACCAAAGGTTTTAAGTACTACATGTATATCTTTAACCAAACATAATGAGTTTTACTGTAGAATATACATATGTACAGATGAGTTACATTTACTGTTTTTTGTTTTACAGGCAGTGGATGTGGTTGGACAAGCTGGAAAACCCAAAACAATAACAGGGTTCCAAACCCACACTACCCCAGTGTTGCTGGCTTATGGAGAGAGAGCAGAGCTGGCTACTGAGGAATGTATCCTTACACACATCAGTACATGCTGAAAACTGTTGTCTTATCAAAATACAAGAAATTACAGCATAATTAGCATTGGGTGTTTTCTGTTAAGGATAGGTATTAAAAAATTGAAAATATACTATGTGCGGATCCAGAAAATTTTTCTAGAGGTGGTACGACGGTTATATGATTTTGCCGGGGGGGGGGGGGGGGTCCAAGGCATATTTTTGGTAATTTAATCATGTAATTTAAAGAAATTTGAACTGACCCCCCCCTTCTAGATCCACTTGTTTTGAAGGTTTCCTTGACAGACTGTAGATATACCTTTGAGCCCCATCATGGAGGGATTTGTGATACTGCGAAAGAACCCAGATTATGAAGCTTAAAGCTCTCTGTAAACTATTGTCTAGAACATAAACATTTGTTGAAATATTTGTGTCTGTAACATTTATACATGTAAATCTATTGATAAAAAAATCAATAAAAACATGAAACCCAAAAAAAAATTGGTATTGTTCTTTGCATTACAAAGGATACCGTATATGAATTGGGAAAATCAAAACTTTTCATTGAATGGTAGTTTTGCAGCTAATGTAATCTGGAAATGCAGAAATTTCAAGATGGGGTTATTTACAGCAAATAGCTGTGAAGCACTTTCAAATATTGTACATGTATTTGCCTAGTATTGTTTCAATATTTTTTCAGAGAATACTGTGGAATCTTTAAAATTCCTGGGGGCCAATTTTCGTGGATTGCTTAATTTTTATGAGTTCGTAGGAACGTAATTTCGTGTATTTTCTTATACCTGCAAAAGGAAATATGACTTTATAACCCTAAATCATTAATTCGAGGAGGATGTCAATTTGTGGGTGCGAGGTACCCACGAAAATTGAGCCACCATAAATCTAATGATTTCATAGTATTAATGAAATAGAAACTCCTGCTATACATGTTCTAAACCAGATATAGATTTTATTGAGTAACAGTAATTGGCCAATGTTTTTGCAGTTTGAATCTTTTCAGCAAACCACAATTACATGTACGTTACATGTATATCTTTGTTAAAATTTTTGTAGGACTTATTCACTTAAAGTGATGTACCTGTATCACACCCAAACAGAGCCTACTAGACAGTATTCTTGACCCTGGAGTGAAATGTCAAGGTTATAACTTGGTCACAGAGTCACAAAAGCTTTTGATACTTGGCACAAATGAGTATTATCATGACTGCAATATAATTCAGTTACAAATCCGTGTATTGATATAATTATATTGTCTTTAGATAATGTTTAATGTGGTAGAAGATCTTTAGGCTGTTTAAAGATAATTCTATGTTTAACGTAACCCGCACGCGTAGGTTATGAGAATTTATGTTTTAGAAAAAACAAACAAACCCTTATTTTAATTTGATTTTTTCCAGTTTGTTTTTGACTAAAATATTGCAATTTGTAGAAATTCAAAATGTTTAGAGCACATCAAGAATGATATACCGGGGTACAAATGTACTCAATAGGATTATCAGGAAAGATTATTACCAGGTATTATACAGGTAGCATACATGAAGCTTGAGTACTTACCGTATTTGTATTAATCAGAGACATAAATAACAGAGATTGGCAACTGATCGAAATCTCACCGTCCCTATTGTAAAGTGTTCCCAGTTTAAATCAGTTTATCTTTCTAATAAACAAATATACCAATATATAAACAGCTAAATCCTATTACCAAAACATTCAAAATATTATATTTTCATGAGTCTATGCCTTATAAACAATATTAAAAGAGGAGTTTTAGAAGGCTACCCTTCGTCCGAGATTTCGCCGATGTTTTATAGCTGGCCTATATGTATTCTACATATTATTAATTTAATCTTATTTTTCATTTTTTTGTTTCAAAAACGTCTAAATCCTATGCACATTTTTCATAAAAACAATATACTTTTAGTTTAAGATCAATATATCAATTTACTAATATGAAGTTCTCAAAGTAAGTCCCTTAACATTTTTCAACAACAAAACACGCTAATGGCGGAGTTGCCAATCTCTGTTATTTATGTCTGGATAAAAAATCACTTGTTTGAAAATTTTGTTTGTTTTTATTTTTTCGCCCTCCCTCATAGGTTTGTAATTTTGAAGTTATGTTAAACGTAGAATTAAGTTTGGGCGGCCTTAAATAATGTTTAATGTGGTAGAAGATTCCATGATAAATCTATTCTTTCTTTCTTTTTTTCTGCTTTCTGAGATAACTGGTAAATAAAAACTAAGTAATTTTCCTATTTAATTATTTATCAACTATTGTTTTACTCATGTTCACACATGAACATTAAATGAGATTTGAACAGTAATACATTTGTACCAATGCTAGCTAGTATATATTTAAAAATTTGTGAGATTTTACATCTTTACATAAAAACAGCACGATCTACAGTCCATATAACATGTACAACATGTTTTGACTGGTATTAAATGTATAAAAATATATTAATTTTTCTATGTATAAACTGTAAAATGGACGGTGTGACAGAGATTCTTAAAAGTTTGTCTACAATTCAATGGAATGTCTAAATCTTATAAATATGCTTTAAAAATGTACAAATCATTAAAGTATTAAGGACAATAAAATTCAAAACAAAACAAAAAATGTAAACTATCACAGACCATAATGAGACTGTTTGGGGCAAGCATTGCATGTTGATTACATTTGTTTGAAATTTTGTTTACACAATGTACATGCAAGTCAAACACTTTCAAAACATACACTACAATGCATACAATCATTATTACATACTAATGTTACACATGCACACATATAAAAGCACAGATATGAATTTTCAATTCATATTGTCAAATATGGTAATAATTTATCATAATTCTACATTAAATGAATTGAAGTCCAATCAAGTTACATGTATAAACCATTGTAGTCTTCATAAAAAGTAGCACTAAACTTTATACAAAGAACAATATTTTGATTGCATTTTGAAAATTATTGTCTTCATGTTGATTTTCATTTGAAAAAAAAAAAATGGAATGTTTATTTCGATGATAACATCTGATAATATCAATTTATTACTTTTCCCTGAATTAAATAAAAATGGATTCCTTTTGGCACAATAAAACATGTTAAGTTTTATCACCAGCGGGCATGTTTTTTCTTTTCTTGATATTTCCTCCAAGCCATCTGAATAACTTCAGCCGATTTTCTGGCTTGTCGAATTTTATTGACGCGATCTCGCTGTTCCATGACTTTCCCCATGAATGAACTCTCCGCCTCTTCATCTGGCACAGCAGTCACTGATTTGAATTTCGACTCCTCGATCACAAGACTGTTAGTCCGTGAGGGATAATAGTATTCTCCATTCACATCTGTAATATCTACAAGAGTAAATTATCATTAACAATAGTTATACTCTACATTGACAAATGTGCATGAACATATTTTCAAAGCACTTGTCATTAATTGTAATTTTTAGCACTTCAAAGATTGGTTATAAAGTAAAATAGAAAATAAACTATGAATGTTCGTCAAAAAGAAACTGAATGTTTGGTATACTGACACGAAATATCTACAGAAAAAACATTATATAAGAGTAATTTATCACCCAATAAATTTACATAATTCTACAGTCCAATTAACCAGGTAGATTTTGTATTCAATTTAAAATGGAAAGCTTTTTCTATCAATTAAATTTTTTATTCAACATTTAAGATTTGCAATAAATTAAAGTGAATATAAGCTATTTCAATCAAATGTTACTGCTGCAATAAAGAGGTTAGCTAATGACTTCTGAGAGAAAAATCTCTCTTTTTTTTTCTGCTATAGAGTTATACAATGTACTCACTTTTTGGTGGAGGGGTTTCAACGGAGAAATTAGCTAAGCGACCTGCTATTGAAGCATTCTGCAAAGTAACACACCAAATAAATAAAAGAATCTACATCTACCCATCTATCTTCATCAACCCTTTTTTTTTTATTATCTAAACTCTAATATACAAACAAGTGAGAAATTAAATTAACATATTCACAAGTAAAACAAATCTAAAAATATAAATATTTAAAAAAGGAAAAAAATATATATCTACCACAAATTAAAAATTTCAAAGTATCTAATTTACATAAAAATCTAAATCTATTCACAATCAGTCAGATCTACCCTGAACTTACCTTGGTCTGTGGCCCCCAATTCCTATAACTTGTTGGATTCTTTTTCACCTCCTCCTCGTCACTTTCGGTTGAGTACCGATTAGACGCATAGTTATTGGATTTACTTTTTTTGAGTGGGGAATTTTTGCGACTGCCCCTTGCCGAGTTTTTCTGTAACATTCTTCTCTCCCAGTCCTCTAGTGACTTATCTCTTTTGACCCGAGATGGAGAATTACTCTTTGGGGGTCTCCCATCAAAGTCCTCATCGTCTGAAAAATAGCTAACTGGTTTTTGTTGCGTCTTGGGACGACTCTGACGCATACTCTTACTACTTTTTAAAGGAGAACCATAAATTGCTCGAATGTCATTCTCACGGGACCTCTGGGATATAGCATACAATTCTCTGTCCAAGGGGCTTTCTCGATCATAAGACCGCGTTTTGTTTGTACTTGCATACTGATCATAATCCTCATGATTAAAATACACATTTTCCTCAGCTTTTTCCAACATCGATGCAAGAGCTGCATCAAAAGTGGTCGAAGAAAGACCCATTTTTTTCCCATCAAATTTGTCTTTTGTTCCCATTCCATGCACATATTCACTCGGAATAAGTGTTTCAAAGTCCTCTAATCCATCATCGATCCGGTTTGATGACCGACTCGGTGCTGGTGGGGGCTTGGACCTTGCCGTTGATTTTCTCGATTCCTCCCGCGCAGACTTCACGTCATCAGTCAGTCCGTACTTGATCTCATCCTCACTATCATCCAGCTTTTTTGGCTTCATGTAAATGAAATCAATCTCCGGCTGCTTCTGACTACATGCTGTGGAAGGCCGGGAATAAGAGGATTCCCACCGAGATGTGGGATCCTTCTCCTGTTTCCGTTTAGCATAAAACTCACTGTCAGGAATAACTGATCTTGTTGATCTCACACTCTGACGAGATACTGGTCGACTGTCCATGGGTTCCTCTTTCTGGGTGATGGCCCTTGATTCTCGTGTATGAATATTCCGTGATTCCAGTCCGTTATTGATATGAGTGGTAGCGGCAGTATACAGGGTCCTCTCAGGACTACCGGTCCTTTCATGCATGTCCTCAAGTCCAACTTCCTCTCGAGCTTTCAGTCTTTCTGGTCCCTCCCCAAACCCAGGGGCAGTCACAGCCCTTGGATCATTAGCATGCCCAACATGTCCATCAGGAAAGCCTGCTGAGTGGGACAGTCTCAGCAATTCCTTAAAGTTCTGCAGCTTCTGTCGAGTTGCAGCTTCTTTCAGCTCTAATTGCTGGCTTATCATTACCATTCTTTCATGTTCAAGCTGATTTTGAATCTGAAATAACAATTTTATAATCAAAGCACTAAAAGTACTGATATACACTTTATCACAATCCTTTTTTATAAAATGCCAAAATCTCCCTGACTATACTTGATGTTGAAAATTGTATTTATCATCCATATTTTATAATTCTGAATTACTGAATGCTTTAAATTATTCTTATTATTTTTTAAATTATCGACTCAGAGGTTTTTTAGAGACTGTACAAACTGCTGTTGTCCGTTACCTTTTCCTGTTTCTTTTCCTCGGAGCGCAGCATGTCATACACCTGCCTGGTGTTGAGGCTGCCGTCCCTCTTGCGGTACTTCCCAAACTGTTCCCGCACGGTCGGCTTGGCTTTGGTCAATTCTTTGTCCACTTCCTCCGAGTGTTCAACAAGTTGTTTACGTTTCTCTTCGATCACTTCAATCTTCTTTGTGGCTTTTGCCTGGTATTTGAAACGGAAATTCATTTCTTTCAAATTTGTGGTACATGTATTATAAAATGTGCCAATGCATTATTAAAAATGTCAGAAACTCATGAGCAAATCCAATGCAAGATTTAAATTTATGTACCTCCTTCTTGCGTAAGTGCTTTTCCACAGTTTTCTCCCTCTCTATAACTTCTCTATCAGCTTCAACCGTTTTCAGCTGTTGTAGATAAGCTCTCTGATCCGCTAGCTGTTCCTTTGTAACATTCAGTTTAGTTCTGTAAATGAGACCCATATAGTCTAATATTCATTTTTATGAGTCAGAGCGAAAAACATTGCATAATATTTCTTTTATTTGATTCAAGATGAGAAATATTTGGTTTAATTTCAAATAGATACATACTAGTACATGTACCGGGTACATAGTACTACCATTGTCTTAAAATCCTTAATGCAGTTAAAAACACAATTTTTTTACGAGGAACATTTCTATAGGATTGTAATGAAATTCACAGTCCAATCACATTCCTATTTCATCCTCATAAATCGCCTCACTCCTCCTCATCCTCCTCATCCTCACCTGACTTGCTCCTCCATGAGGTTCAGTTCCTGTTCCGCCATGCTGATTTTCATCTTGACTAGTTCCCCCTCCTTACTGATCTGCGTCTGCTGCAAAACCTCCACCTTTTCATTCAATTTCTTGATTTCCTTGATCCGTTTCTTCTCAAAAGGAGAATGGTACTTTCTTCTGTTTCTACTCCTGCTCTGCCTGAGGATCGTGGACAGATTTTCTGCATCTGACTGTTTTGGAGGAGCTGAAATCCAGTTAAAAGTATTCTTTTTAAACCTTAATTATTACTGTAGAAGTCGATCAGGACAAAATACCAATAAATCCTTTGACTAAAATACGGTGCATCCTCTGGTTTTTGCTATGTATTGACTGCTAGTTAAGCAAATATTTCTTTTTAAATTGACAGACACTAAAGCATTGTAATCAACCACAAATAGGTTACTCAATGGCTTTATAAAGTCAGGACAATGGAGTGTGTATTCCTATCTCAAAATGTTTACAAGATGATTTAAATCTGGATGTCTTCATTGTGCATGAACTATGCATGTGCTTATTATTATTTCTTTAAATCATTCCAAAGCAAGTTCTTTTAAAATTATCAGATGAAAAATAAAAATTGATTATAAAGATGTTTTTTGTTGCCATTATAAAACTTAATTAAGGCTGTTTTTGTGCTTTGTTTACCAAAATTTCCGCTGAGAAATAAAATTTTTGAATCACTGCTCAGCAATTTCAAAACCAAAGTCAATGTAAAAAGCACTCCAAATCTTATTTCTGTTGATTACATTAAAGTAATTTATAATTCTTTATAAACATGAATTTATTATTGAGCTTGTACCGGTAATATGCTGACTACAGAACAGAGAAAACTACATTTTACATTTATAGAAATAAGTTAATTGTTACTGGGTTTGTTTTGTTTGAAGGAGAACATGTTGTTGTTTATGAATTTATTGGAAGTCCATCGAAATGGCAAAATGTGTCAGCACGGGCTGAAGCCTTATTCAGGCGAAGTAGTTGTAAGTTAAATAGCCGTAGCCTTATTCAGGCTAATTGACCACGCCTTATTCAGGACTTAATTCAGTGTTCCTTATTTAGGAAACTCCAGCTCTTATTCAGAGCTGAGCAATACAACTCTCCCAAAATCAACAATCAATAAAAAATAAAAATTGCTCAATTCTATAGATTAAAGTTTTACATGCATTTAAATCAAGCTAAGAATCACACTGATTTCACAATTATCTTAATATAAAGTGCTTTTTATAGCTGTTCTGTGATTTTATCAATTTTCATGATGGGCATCAATTCAAGTTTCACAGCTTCAGAGAGATATAATTTCATGGATAATGGTCCTAACTAAGATCTACAATCACAGGTCTGAATTTGATTTCAGGCATTTGATTTCTTAGATCAACACAACAACGACATCCACAAAAGATTGACGCACCTGGCTCAGCATCGCTCTCCCCGGCCGTCCTCATCCCTTCATCATCCGTCTCCTGCGGGGGCCTATGTGGCCTCCGTTTCTGTCGATGGTGGGGACGATTCAGTGGAGGCTCTGGGGCAGTTGTGTACGATTCCTCTCCCCAGGCATTCCGCGCTGGGATAGGAATTTGCACAGTTTTTCTGAATTTGTAAATTGTGACATATTCAGCTTGAGAGACAGATATCATTTGTTGGTAATAGTCCATTTTTTTTGGCTACAAAGCTTATAAAATATCCTGGCAGTATCGAAGCACTAAAATATTTTTTAGCAACAATGCACTCAAAATCCCAAATCAAAGCATGAAATTTGGAAATTCTGTTAAAATTGTTCACACATTATTCTACATAAATTGCAATCTCGTGTGCACAGCATGAAAGATCATGTTAATTAATGACTACATGTAATTATTTCAGTAAGACGCATTAATACTGCACTGTGTACAGAATAACACTTACACATAATACTCACAATTAGAAAAATCAAAAGCCTTAAGAACATTTGTATTATGATCAAGGATTAATTGACATAAACTCTTTTAAACTTCAATTTGACCTCAAAATCTGTTTAAATACTGGCTTTAAAACGGCTAAGACATTAAAGAGTTTACATGTTCTTTGTTTGCGCTGCAAGGTAAAGAATTGAGTTTCTGAATGCACAAACGTCTAAGAGCATGGTAAAAATTCTACCATGTATTTTAAAAAAACACACACACAGAGTTTTAATTATGTTAATGTGATCTGAAGTGTTAAAAATTACAACATATTGGTTCATTAATCTGGCCTAAAATTGTTAAGTACCAAAGGGAATGCAATTACATGTAATCTGTATAATATAATATCTCGATCACCTCGATCACCATTCAAAAGGACCAACCCTGTTGAATCAGGGCAACATAGCAAAAAGATCGAAACTCCTACATGTCCCACCGGTAAACAGAATGCCACAAATACTTTTATAAATGTCTCAAAGCGAAGCTGACATGACTATAAATTGTTAACCAACAGGACAGATTTATATCATACACATCTTATTTTGTGCTGTACTTACTTTATTTAATTCTGTCACAAGATATTTAGATACCAATAATAATAAAAGCATGACTGTGAAATTCATGTTTCTTGAACATTCTTGAAGGCAGAAATTTTATTTTTTGTTTAATTCTTTTTTCTCCATCACATTCTTTGGACAGGATGTAAATACAGTAAAACACGGTTATAGCGAACACGTTTATAATGAATTGACGCTTACAGCGAAGTGATTTTCATTACCCGAGACTTTATTATATGTTGTAAACTTGACGGATATAACGAATTATGCTTATAATGAAGTAAAATCGCCCGTCCCTGGCACTTCGTTATAAGCGTGTTTTACTGTAATGATGAATGTATCCCAATTCTTATCCTACACATATCAACAATCCAGCATTAAAACTCCATGCGAGCATTATTTGATTATTTCGATCTGTATTAATTAACACAAAAACATGGTTAGTGCCAGGGATGTATATTCTAAGTTAGTAACATATATCAGGTTTGTTCTGTGTGCATCTTATTTCCACTTTGTTCACAACGATTTCCGAATCACGGAAAAATCAGCGTTAATTTAATACAAAGTTTTGTTCTTGTAATAGAGTTCTCCCTTTCCTTGTAAAGTAAACAGGTAAGTAAAATTATGGTGAACTGTGTTCAGTTAGTTTAGTTAGAGGTAGAAAATGCGGGATCAGAGAACAATTGCCAGATAACAGTTATGTAAGCCTCGATCATTGTTTATTTAATAATCCATTGACAAGCTTATTAAAGAGGTCACGTTCCTTGTGTAAAACAATGTCTAATTATGCCTGAGCTACTGGTATATGTAACAGTACATGATCTATGATTGTTTGCATCTCTCAAAAAAATTATTAGTTATTATTTCACATTAAGGAAATCGTTTAAATGGTCTCGTCATTATCGAATTTTTCATTATTAAGAGTGGCAATTTTAATAATTTTTTCCCCACATACTTCACAGGTTTAAACAATCGCGAATTATATTTTCACAATGACTTTGAAAGAATGAAAATTTGATTTGCCTAAATTTTATACACTGTTCTAGGTTCTGATTCGCTGAAAAAACATGACACAGAAAAAAACCTGCTATACGGTATGTATGTCCACCGTTAGAGCGAAATGCTAGGAACTACCAATTTTAATTCGTTATAAACATAGTTCTTGATTTTTAACAAATTTATAAAACATGTACAAAATCAGGATTTGACAAATTAAAAAGTGACTTTACTGTGAGCATGAATTTGTTAGAGGCATGATTATACTGTAACTGTGCACACGTATTTCAATGAGAAATATGTTATAAAAGAAAAGTTGGTTGTCGGGTTATTTTTTTCAATATAAACTTTAGCATATAACTTGACGTAAGATTAGATGCACATTATACTTACTCCTCATTATTTTTCCTCTTGTCAGAGTGTACTTTCAGCACCTGGGCCCCTTTCTCTGGGGTGGAGCTAGCTCTGATGTCATTGGCTTCCTCAGAAGAGTTGAAAAAGTTTGGCACATCATCTGGATTAGCACTGTTGCCCAATCCCTCTAGAATCATTTTTTTCAAAATTTTCATGCACTCTCGGAACTTGTAGGGATTAGTTATTCCTGTAAAAAGAAATCCTAATGTTTAGTTTGTCTTAGCTTAATTAAGGAAGGTACCAGCATATCATTTACCATTGTCACAAGACAATTCTATGACAAAGTTGTCGCAAACCTTGTGAAATTTTCTCACATGGGAATTGAAATTTGTTTAGAACCATTTTAACAAGAGCTCGGACTTTGGGTAGTTGTGTCAAACAGCAATGTGACGTAGGCCGTCTATTTCACTGTTGGCCACTCATTCATGGCTCTTTGAAATTAACAAGATTTGTTTAGCTTTTGAGCTAAGACTACGCAATCGGTGTATATTTCGCTTGAAACCAGCGTCATTTTAAACTTGTTTTGACGCAAGAAATAGACAGTTACGTTCTACTGAAAGTCCAAGGCCTTGTTAAAATAGTTCTATGATATGGAATGAGTTAAAGGAACTGCAAAAATTATTTGATGATTATATTTTCTCTGAACCATTAAAATTACTCTTGACCTACGAAATAAGATATAATCAGTATATAAAACCATTACAAACAATACATATACAATACAAAATCATTCACATGAATATGGAACTGCTTTCCATTCTGAAAACTGCATTTGGGATTGCAGCGGGAGGACCAAATCAATGAAAAGTGGCAATCATTTGATTTTTTTTCTACTAAACCTCATGCATATAGGTTGTCAGTGAAAATTAGAAAACATCACAAACAATTACATTGTCTTACCTTCACTCACTGGATCTGCGACCTTTCCATCCAGGTAGGACTTGATGACCTTATTGCACTGTATTTTGTCTTCGTCTGTTAGTTTGGCATTCATCATGTCAATACTAAACTTAACATCCTCCTGTGTAATAATTAAAACAAAAATAATTAAATGTTCTGCAAAATTGGTAAAGCAAATTAATGCATATGTGTTACTAATACAAGGGAGTTATTCAGACCAAAAAGTCTGAATCATGTCTCTTCTAATATGGTTTTTTCATTAATTTGCAAGAAGACATATTTTCTTTCATCTCTTTCTGTTCATTCTCAAGAAACATCTATCCATGGCATGGATAATTTTTTTTTTCTTCTCACATTTGGATCAAATTACCTTTGCCATTAACAGACATGATAGCTCACTCTCTAGTTCTGCCACACGCTTTCGTAGCTTCTTAATTAAAGATTTTTCATCAACCTCTTCGTTTCTCCTGTAAAACAAATGGTTACCATCATGGTATTTATTAAAAGTACCAGGAATTTGAATGTAAGCAAAAATGGTCTCTCGAAAAGAAAATCATATCTGTTTAGGTTTTTGAAACACACACAAGTGATATACATATATGGTAAAATTGGAAATTGTTAGGATATTACTTAGTATTAATATATATTAACACGAATTACCCATAGTTAAAGAAAGAAGTCAAGTTATTAATAAAATTCACACAGATACTGTTTGTATAAAAGATTATCGATCTTTTTAATGCATTAGAAAACTGCTGTTAATATTCCGGATAAATGATTTCTTTCCAGACTGATATAAAATACATGTACATATCAATCAAAAGTTTGTTTAGATATTTGTTTAGAGCAAATATTTAACCCAAAGTCTAAGCACTGTTGATAGGCAGCCCAAACTTTACTCACGTACGTTAATGCTCTCAAAAATCTTCACAAAAGAAATTCATTCAAATGTAAACATTTTCAAAGATGTTGTATATGAAAGATTGAAAGTTTATACTGTAAACATGGCTGTTTCTGCAAGTACTAAGTGAAAACACATTTTCATTATAAAAGTATTACTGTAAATCAAATTTTGTATTGTGTGCGAGAAATGTTCGCAAGATTGGCAAGAGTCTCTTCGTTGCAAATATTTCTCGCCGTGAATTAGCGGTAGTCTTTGCTGTATGAGTATTATATCAAAACGAGTGTGGATAATACATGGTTGCGAAAAATAGTTGTTGCGAACCAGTTTACCTCCGGTAAATCATGAAATAAAGTTGTTGCGAATATAAGTTGGTTAACAATATTTGAAAAGAGCATAAAAATGCTATACAAGTATGTGAAAATTGATATGCATAGAGACGTTTTCCTTTATAGAAGCATAAGTTTCCATGTTCACAGTACTGGAAGAAAAAAAATGTTTAATATGTGAAAATAATATAATCTTGAAAAATGAAAAAAGCAAGGGATTTAAGCAAAGGGAGTTTTTTCATATTCTTTTAAATGGAGAGAGAGAGAGAGAGAGAGAGAGAGAGAGAGAGAGAGAGAGAGATATGCATAAGTAAGAATGAATACACAGAAGGAAAAAGAATTCCCTCACCTCAAGGTGTTAAAACTTAAAAAATAACACAAAATCAAAGTTGTGCATCTATAGGCCTACATAGAAAAATCACCAACTAAATCAATTTATACCAGTAATTGTAAAAAAAAACACCAAAAAGAAATTAATCTACAAATATAAACTAATTTCTATAATTTCTATTTTTAAAGAATCTGGGATAAGATTAAATCTTACCATAATTCACATCTACAGATGATTAAATACAAGGAAAAACAATTATAAACAATTATAAACACTACCAATACCAAATAAAAATCTATAAAATCAAGATTTTCTTTTTTTTTAATCTATAAAATGGTTGTAATTCTAAATCCTTACTACATGTAATATACTATTAAACTACTGTACACAGGGCTATTATCTACCGGTGTAATTTTCGCCCTTCTACACTTGCAAACAGTTTTGCCCCTTCTTGAATTTGCCTGCATGCCCACAGTTATGTTTAAACAGAGATAATTTGAGGCATTGGAATTCCCCCAGTTTTACATTTGCCCGCTGACAACAGGGCGAAAATAAAACGGGGGCGAATATTTCCCTGTATACAGTATGTATTTTTGCCCCTTTAAGTCACATCATGAGGTTACAATTTTCTACATCACTCCTCTATAAACCATTTTTAAAAGACACCGCTACAAGTATGGTACAAAATAAATCTCATTCAGGTACTGTGCAACTACTAGTAATCATATTCATAAAGTCTGCATAGTGCATAAGCTTACCAAACAAAAGGGTCGCTGCATAAATTTTTAAAAATCCATGAATAATATCATCCTCTACAGATTACTAGAAATGTGTTAGTGTGTGGAAATCTTTGCACGAAAACACAAGACCCTCGGCATGCTCAGGTCGAGGAATACAAAACTAGGGAAATTAAGTTGAAATACAAATATACAAATACCGTAGGTGGACTGTGCTTATGGGTAAATCACTTCAATTAGTGAGAAATCGATAAAAATGGTTACTGTGGTGAAGACATGAAAAACCTCTGTATTCAAATTTTGTGTTAAAAAAGCAGTGTAAAAGGGACAATCATGAGAGGAAATGATTTAATGGACGTTTTTTTCTGGTGTCAATCGTTGTATTTTGTATCACATTCAATGTTAATGATTTTCATTTTAAATCAACAATCTGACATCAAAAATACAATGGGACAGCTAGGAGCTGTCATTCTACATTTGGAAGAATCTCATTTAAATTTGACCAGAGATGTTTTAAATTCTGTTTGACGGTAAATGTAGAATACTGCACAATTGCAAGCCAAAACTATTAAAATAATACATAAACAATGCTTTTATAATCTACTAGCCATTTTTATTGAACGGATCACATGACTGATGATTGACCAATTGAATTAGTACTTACTTGACACTGTTGGCGATACAGGCCACGCGGCCAGCGAATCGACAAGTAGATAGGGTCTCTCCTAAATTACGATACTCCAATGATATAGTAGCTATCATACAGGTCATGCAGTTACCACCTGTAAACAAAGACAGAAAATTTAATTTAGACCTTTATTACAAAGATTATAATTCAATTCTTGACCATTTATGGTGTTTTAATCTGATCACTACTGATTAAAATTCACATTTTTACGATTTTTATATCCCTGAAAAAAATCATCACTCTTTTTGATTGTTGATAGCAAATCATGATTCCATTTCTTGGGAGATCAATATTTATGGTGCCATAATTCACAGATAATTAACAATTTTAAAAATTATATCATTAACAAATGAGCTGCACTAGTCAATACATGTATTTTAATCCACTAATCTACAAAATGATATGACACCCCAGTTTCAAATTAGACTTGAAAGAAATGTAAGTTGAGTGTTCTCACCCAGGCTGTCCCTGAGGACCATGGTAAGCAGGGAGTTCCTGTAGGGGACATGGCGGGGACCTGTTCTGCTTAAACCTTCCGCTGTGCTGGGTCGTCCGTTATCCCTAGTCCTCGATCTCCTGTAAAAAAAAATCACACCCACTCTCTCAGAAATTTTAAAAAATATATAGGTCGTTCTAGATTCGAAATGTTTTTACATATAAGGTATACATATGATCAATATATACATAAATGGGTAAGAAAGAGAGCTATATGAAGCAATAAGGGGCATTAACTCATACAGGAACTGTCTAAATAGATTATAACTGATTTTTGTCAAAGTACCATTGCCATATAAAATAAAAGCCTTCAAAGAGTTTCACTAGAAATAATTTTTTTGGCTGAGTGCTCTATAATGACTTACCCCCTCTGATGCCCAGCACTGCTCACTCTTCCTTTGTTGTCGTTACCCCCAGAATCCCCTTGTAGTGCGATGATCACAGACTCCAGGAAATGCAGGGACAAGTTAATACACTTGGCCTCGTTCAGCAAGTTTCCTTGCGCACCAGTCTTTGACACTCTCTCTGATCCAGCTAAATCCACCAGGTGAAGTTTAGACCTAAGGTGATAAATGAGGAATAAAATCAAATAAATTTACGAATTTCTGCTTAGTGACACTGATAGATTCTTCAAGAAAGTCCCTGTTGCTGGTATGTACTCCAATATTACCATAGCTCTGTATGAATCAAGTGCAGGGCATTCTTCAGAATTACCAGAGGTTTCCCTTTGGCTACTTTTAAAACATTAAGTTTTCCACAAATGGAAGATGACTGACAATTTAACGGATTACATGAAATTCTTTGTCCAGGCACTGAGAGGAATAAAGTGCCTGTTGCTAGTATACCACTGAATTACGATTACTATGTAAGGACCATTTACAGAGATGACATACTTTCAGGTTTTTATTGCTTACACAGCTATCATCCATTAATCCAGGTTGATATGACCTCAGTGTCTCTAATCTTGACACTTACATATCCAGGATACTTGAAAATTGAAATATTTATCAACAAATGAATATGAAATTTGATCAGCAATCTTCCATTTTCTTAACAATTTTCTTTGTCTAAACACAATCCACATTTTAAGTACTGGTAACTCTCAAAAATTGCAGCCAATATATTACCTACCATAAAATCCTTAAGAAAACTAATTTTAAGGAAATTCCATTTGGACTGAATTGTTAGAAATCCTTTTCATAGTGATAAGTGCTAGCCTTTGATAGAATTGATTATTACAGTCCTTAAGATTGAACAAAACCAAAACAATGGTCCAAACCCACTAGAGCCTGCTGTCAGGGATTAGAGATCCCATTCAATGAAGTTCCCTTGCTTAGGGATCTGAACATTTTATAATAAATGTCAATTCATTTCTTAACTATTTGACAGTTACTCATTAAAAAGGTAAATATTAAGTTTGATAAACGACATTCAAAGAAAAAAAAGTCATCAAAAACAGCATGACTCAATGGCAATCAGAAAAAAAAGAGTGCTGTCCCATCAGATAAGAAGATAAATCCAAATTTTATTGGCCAAAAAAATTCAGTTTTAAGCACCACTGCAAGATTAAAAAGCAAATGCAATTTGTTTGAAAACAATGAAAACAGGTGCACCGATTCCATTTGAATAATAATAAATAAATGTCAATTCCAGTCCAAATTTGTTCTGTGTCACAAAGCTGGCACCATGTGGATTTGCTCTATTCAATTTCAGAAGTTATCAATAGACATGCAAATTTGATTAAAAATTTAATGTTATCATGCTTGAACTTTCAAAGCAGAGTAGGGCAGTATATAGGTAAAAATAAAAATGAGTATTCTTCAATAAGCTTTTGCATATAGCTTTAGAAGTTAATGGATGGAAGCAATAACTTACGGTCAAAATGGACACCAAAAATCGATCCTGGGAAAAATATTTTTCTGCCTGCAAATGTAACCCAATGATATCTTATGCCCATCTCATGATTGTATCAAAGCTAATCTACACAGTTGACTGAATGACTCTTGACAACAATTCCCCCAAAAGATTTTAAAACCAACACAATAGGGTATTAATGTTGATGTAAGCCATTGAAATGAAAAAAAAAATACATTGCTTTTCTGACTTGTCTTCATAAGGGTCGACAAATACAAAATTTAGTTGTATTAAAAGTCATTTTCTTTTAATGGTCAAAATATTTTCCAACGGTTTACAAGCAAAAGGTGGTAGCAGCTTTCTGATGAAAGGTTACTGTGTATATATTGATACTGGTCTTTAATTAGATTACACAAAGCATAATGCCCGCATTGTTTGATCACACACTGGTTGATACTCTAACGAGTTAATGGGTCTAATCCCGGGACCAAGAACTTGTTTAAAAGGCAACACCAAAAGAAATATTTGTCTTCAGATGTGGGAAACCGGTAATCTGCTTTCTGCATACCCAGAGGCAAAGCAAAGTCCTTCAAGTCCTGGAATGCACTATCAAAATTATTGACGAAACCTTTCTTTAAAACTTTGATGGAACAAGGTTTAATCCATTTCAACTAAGTACATGTAATTTAGAACAAATAATATGTTTCATTACTTATACAACTTAGACTTCAAAGAACTTTTTAATCCAAATATTAGAAATTGATAAAATGTTCACAAAAGTGTATGGGGCGCCACATCATTCACATTAACTTTTTTTCACTAATAAAATTTTAAAAGTAACAGCACGAATGTGAATTTGATAAAACTACACATGTATATAGTATCATATTTGTAGGAAAGAAGGTTAAAGTTAGCGAAGATAAGTTTATTGCAATAGAGCTACTTAATAAAATGTTCTTTCCCTTCTTCACTATTTATTTATATTAAAAAGTTTCTTTATATCTCATTTTTGCATAAATATAGCCACATACATTTTTCACATATAATTCTCATGAATCCATCATCAGAAGACTGATGTCAGCCTGAACTGATTTATGTGTATTCATTGCAAGTCTCACAATATCATTTTTTTCAATTTTGTATATAACAATTTAAGAGATATTCAAGAAACATAATTTATGCCCAAATGTGACAGTATGGAAACGGGTCAACAATTTCATCAGGTATGAGGTTGAAAAGCAAAAAGCCAGGTTCTAAATATATTAAAATGACAATATCATTTTTGTTCTTTGTCAAGAGTAGTTGACCTTGAATCTACCCTGAGTGGTACCTGTGTATTTTAAAAGTTTGATGACTGTCAAGCTATTTAGGACCAGTTATCAAATATTAAGGGACAATAAAGATATAAGGCATTTGCAATTGAAATTTTATCTGAAAATTGAATTAAATTGAATTCAATGTCTGTAATTCCGTGGTGCATCTAAAATTTCCCCATCTGCTGTGCTGGTACCTTTCACGGTTGTTTTCACGCATAGTCAATTTTTCTATTATGAAATAATCATGATTTTATCAAAGATATCTCTTATGAGTAAGGAAAATCAATAATATTATTCTATGATTAATTCCTAACTTTCTGATTGGCAGAGTACTGCTGATATCCAACAATCAAGAAATTAAAAAAACGTTATATTCACCTGCACATGACCTATCTAGGTCAATATTACATTTGATTTTCTCTACAATGGACTAAAAACAGATGTTCAATGAAATATTGCATTTCTCAATTTGTTCGTCTATGGCTTTAAACTAAAATCTTCTCTTGATAATTTAACACTCAATTTGATATGTCTGTGTATCAGTTTGTCAGTGAATCATATTGCTGTATTTTCAACAATACGAAGGTTGTTCTGAAATTATTGAGACAACTCGAATATTTCCCTTCCTAAGTGACAAATTTTTGTGAAAATTGGCATAAACATTGAAGAAACCCCAACAAATAATTAAACAAAGTAATATTAAAAGAATATTTTTAAATATTTTGTTTACGACGGTAGATAAAAAAGTCTGTGGTCGGGGTACCCGGCGCAGGCATGAACTCAGAGATTAAAAAACATAAACATATACTTTCTAAGTGTCCATAGAATTTCAGTTAATGATAAAAAAAATCAAATTAAATATGTTCATTTTGCTATTTTTTGCAACTAACTTTTCACTAATGTTCGAGTTGAAATACGGACATAGTACAAATATATTTTCCAAGCAATAGAAATCTGACCACTTTACATTGAATTTTGACATCAAGATGGCGCAGCGAATATATATACATCAAACTGATGGAAATCTCAGAAGAATACCTTTAAAAGGCCACGCAATTGCATAAACAAAAACTATACGATGACAAGGGATAAAAAGCTTCAGTTCATCATATTTTGTTCACTGACTGTTTAACTAGAATTAAGACAAAGGGACTAAATATCAAGTACTTTTTACACACTAACTATTGTCAACAGTTCTAAAATATGTTCAAATTAAATGACTACAGGAGACATTCACAGTAATTTGACTTTCGGGTAGAAATAACTCAAATATTTTTCCACAAAAAATCAAGAATGAGAGAAAATGTAAGTGATGACATCTTGAAATGAACACAAAAGATGAGAAATAAAGAATAATTCTTATTTCCATTCGTTTGTAAAGTGTTTAAAACAGAGGAGCAATGAGAAGCGTTAAAATGACGTTGCAAAAAGTTTGCGGTTGCGCAGGGTCACTGGACGAATTAAGGCACGTTGATCCACTTACCAGGAATGATCTATTCATGCCATGGACAAGAAACTTTTTACAATGATAAATTCTATTCTGATTTACGTTTTAGTGAAATTTCAAGGGTTTATCTTTTTTCCTAAAAGAAGAAGAGAAAATGTCTCAATAATTTCCGAACAACCCTCGTATAATGATTTAGCTAACCGAGAAGTACAACATTAGGCTCGGTGAATATTGTACTTCTCGAGAAGCTATATAAATCATCGTATTGACTTAAAAACAGCATATTATATTATTTTATATATTGTATATCATTTTCTTTCCCTTGCTTTATTTAAGCATTGAATCATGATTTTTTCAAAGATATAGTGTCATAACTTCACCGGTGTGTGCATACAAATTGAGTAACGGGCGTTAGCATGTTATGAAAATTTGTATGCACACCCAGCTGCAGTTATGAGACTATATCTTTCAAAAAATAATGCTATAATGCTTATATTTACTTTTTTTTTTTTTTTAACTTTTTGCCTTGTCTACATATATGATTTATACCTTAAAAATCCTATTTTATCCTAAAAGTAAGTTCATATAAATGGAAGAGCCACTGAAACAGCCACTAGTGTGAACTTTGATTTTCCCTTGTGATGTTGCATTTTTACAGTGTTTAACGTTTGTGACGTCATAATAAAACTCAACATTTTATTTCAGTACCCTGTGGGTGTTACAGTGTTATAACTGCAGTAGCTTTCAACACACTTTACATGCAAAAATATATGTGGAATGTAAATACATGTATTGTTTACTATAGTCATAATAACAAAGTTTTTTAGCAGAGCAGTCAGGTTAAATAATTGTCTTCACAGAGGCTTATAGTTTACAGAAAAATGTCTAATCATCATGAACTTAGTAAAATTAATTCAAATCAAAATTGATATTAATTTTGCTGTATTCAAATTTAACTGTTTTATGGCCAACATTTAAGCCACCATTGTGACCGAAGTTTTCTATACAGCCAGTAGGAAAGGGGGTTTGAACAAACATAAAGCTACAGCATTCAGCTATCTCACTTCCATATTGACTCAAAATACCTTATCAAAGAGTTAACATGAATATGTGTATGGATGAAGCTATAGAAAAATGTGTATATTGAGGATATGAATACTAAAAGGTACTCTTGTTAAGTAAATTGCACCTATATAGGTATGTATAGGTATGTTAAGTAAATTATATATATATAGGTATGTGTAAGACAATATCTATCTGAATCTTGGTATCTGTACCAGTATTTTATGAAAGAAAAATTATTCTCATTTTTCTGTCAATGAGAGTACTATTTAGTTCTTGTCTTCTTTTTTTTCTGTATTACACATTATGATCAACATTACAAGAAATACATTCTACAGAATAAAATATCAATAACTTACTTGACTACCACATCCGAATCCGACCTCTTTGAACTCAGCTGTATGGTGAAGACTGCATGGGACCGCGAGGATCTGTCGTGAACAGCCGTGGCAGCTACGCGGCGGTTGGCCTGACCCTGAAGCAGGAGGTTCTGTGCCACATCTTCTGTAGCAGCATAATGAACTGAGAGATTCTTCACCATCCACACCCCCTGGGAACCCTCCATTACAGAGACCTAAAGGTCGAAAAGTACCATAGATTATCATGGAGACAAAAATATTATGATTGACATTATGGCTAGGAATGCAGCTACTTTTAACCAAATACTCCATAAAGATATACCAAGCTCTGCCATCACCAAAATTTTAAAATTGCTCAACTCGTTCCTCAACTCAGATCCTTTAAAGAAAAGTGCATAAATTTGAGGTCAATACTCAGACTTGAGGCTGAGTATTGACTTCAAGAAAGTTGGTGACGGCAGACCCAGGTACACATAAACTTCTGCAGTAAATCTTGCTGGAGCAATAATGAACACAGGAATCTTATTAAATTTTTTAAATCAATTTAAACATTATGAAATTAAATCATCATGATAATAAACTTTTTTCAGCAGTCATGAAAATTTGTTATTACTGTAGAAGCACATATACATGTATTTGTTTGGTTAAAATTTCATTGTTTTTAATTTAAACCAAATAAATTTTTGTTATATTGTAACCTCTTAAATGTATCACGTATCAACTCTGTATTTATGAATACTTAATTGGGTTAAAAATTTGTCATGGATTTATATTTTCGTTGATAAATACTCCCAACGAAAACAATGAAATTAAATCCTCAACGAATATTTCTGCTTCTACAGTATTTTTTCGTTTAGTTGTATTCGTTTCATGTATTTGCAAGTATTAATTTATATATTTTCCGACAATTACTTGTTATGCCAATCATTGTTCTGTCTTTCTATTGAAAAATTCAGACGGCAAAAAAAAAATTGACATCACTTTAAAAAATATGCATTGTTCAAGTTGACTGGAAAGTATTATTAAGGAATTATTTTTTATTAGATTTGCATATTATATTTATAGCAATATGAGCTGCAATTTTTGTGCTGAAATTTTTTTACAAAAATGTTATTTTTTATAAAAATGACAAAAAATATCATGGTTTTTAAATTTCTGTAAGCCATATTTTTGTGGGAAAAGCCATTAACAAGCCCTAATCGAAGCAACATTGAATTATTGTCATCCTGTACAAAAATTGATCTGTTATATATTCCTTAAAAGAGACATCTTTCTTCTGACAAAAATTAATAATTTTCTCAAAATCTTATTTATCATTAAAGTTACTTATCATACTAGCAGGTTTTTGCAGCAAAATAAAATTCTAAAAAATACAGCTCATATTGCTTTAAAAATAAGGAATACATCAATAAATAAAGTAATATAAGGCCCATGAACCCTTTTGTATAACTAGCATTTGTGACTTTAATTTTTTAATTATGGTGGTCACTCATTTGAATTCAAGTACATGTACTAGACTTATAAGGCTAATTTCTTTACATTTTGTCTTTGCCATACCAAACAAACCTTTTAAATATCTAGAGATCCCTACTATTAAACAAGGTCTATCAGTCAATTTGAGGTTATTCAAATAGCCTCACTTTTTGAAATGGAGTAACTGAGTAGACTCAGTTCTTACCTTTGGAAATGGAGTTACAGCAGACTGAGTTCTGGCCCCTGGACTAAGAAGATCAAACCCTGTTTCCTTGTAGATCTCTAGGTAGGAGATGTGAACACTGATATCCTCATCAGTTCTCTTCTCCAGTTCTTTGTAAATCATGGACAGGGACCTAGGATATTCAATTTGCACAACTTAATTAACCCAATCAAATTAACATATCCTTTTATCCATAAGGAAAGTAATGAAAAATTCAGTAAAATCATTAATGTTCATGCATACATGTAAGCATTATATACTTATTTTGGTTTGGGAAAAAGCTATTGGTTTATTGCTAGGTTTTGTTTTAATTAATAGATAGCTTTACATGTAAAAACATAATACCAGTAAGCAATTGTTAACTTTGTAAAATATTACGCTATACAACTGTTTGACCTGCTGTTTGTTGGAGAAATGACTGTGAAAACAGACACAATTTAAGATTTTAAATAAAATGAATCTTTAAGATTTCACAGTAAGCATACAATTTAAAACATAGATTGATTTTGAAATATTTGTTAATGGGAAATAAACTATTACAGACCATAACATATAGCATATTATTATATACCTGGGTTCGAGTCCTCGAAGCTTGTACTGTTTGGGGCTACCCTCAACAGTGAAGGTCTTTCCTGTTCCTGTCTGTCCATAGGCAAAGATGGTGCCATTGTATCCATTCAAGAAGGCTATTGGATTAAGTAAATCAAATACAATGTACTATACACTATAGTTACCATATCTTAAGATGAATAAAATTCTCTGTGATTCATAAATTACAAGAAAATGTATATTCATTCAGATTTTAAATAAAATATATCATTTTAAAATAATTTACAAAACAATTCAAAAAACTTTTGCTGTAAGCAAATACATGTATTTGTGTCTTAAATATATTTGGAATGAGTATTGATGATGGATAAAAATCTTTTAATATACAAAAAATTGCACAACAAAATTAATCCTATTGCATCATTCAAGAGTAAATAGTCCTACCTTGTATAATTTCTTTGGCTGCCACTTCAAACACCTCCTCCTGTGTCGCAGTGTTCTTAAAGATGTAATCAAAGTTGAACTCATGGCTGACGTTGGCCTTTCCACGGACATTATTTTCCCAATTTTCTCTCAGGACCTCTGGGACTCTCAGGTACAGAGTATTCCGACTGGCTTCAAATTCAGGATAATATTCCGCAGTGGGTTTGATTCGACACAATGTGCGAATCTGTGGCATCCTGATGAGAATGAACTATAGCCACACAGAGTCTACCACGAGATGAGTTGCTATGTAAAATCCCTCCACATCGAGCGTTTCACCATGTTAGAAACTGCTAGAAGAAAAAATAAAAAATAAAAAGACTGCTACAATAATACCCTCTTTGTAAAAGTGTGCCAACTGCACATTATTAATAATAACTTTTAAAAGGCATATCGCACCTGAATATAAGTGAGATTATTGATTAACGAGTGGATTAAAAATTTAAAATAACTGTTCAATTCAAGTCCAAATTTGAAAAAAAAGAATGACACGGTCATCTCATTTTTTCACGATGCCTTAAAAATTTATCTTAATAGGTAAGAAAAGGCTGTAAAATGATTTAATGCCTACTGAAAGTGCAATTAACCAGCAACAATGGTGTTATTTTCCTATCTAGGAGAGTGGTTTGGTACATTTAATAGCTCAATCTGCTCACCCATCCAATACACAGGGGAGGTCGTAAACAGGTGAACAATGATGTACTGTTTCACATGTATAACAATCAAACAACAAGAAAAGAATGGTTGCTTTCTTCTGCTTCTTTAAATGAAGGTGTAAACATTTAGTACGTACCAGAAACCAATAAGTTTAAAATACACAAGAGTTATATTATATAACACTTATGTATACACATGGTAACCATACAAACATCTATCTACATTAATGTCAGTTTAGCTTTAAAATTTTCCCTTCTAATAATCAATCACCAATTCTCTTTACATTATATAAAACTGTATTCAAATTATTTCACATATTAACTGTCCATGAAATTCTTAGCTTCTTCAGTCTTATAATATGATTACAAGGATAATTATTTTAAACAAATAGCTTTTGCGAATTTCAAAAAAATACCTGTTTTAAATAGTATAATTGAAATAATTCATTCCCATCAATGAAGTTAACAGCTGTACAGGTTACCAGCATGTATAAGTTATGACACACATACATGTACCAAACACATGCAGGTACACTTTAAATCAATATTAAACAGGAATCTTCCCAGTTCTTCAAAATGGGGGCATGAAAAACCAATAAAAATTCTTATCAAATATTTCATTGCATACATGATGTACAAAAGAGGATTCCCTGCTTCCAATATTAGCCAACCACCAGATTAAGTCATCAAAATCACACATGCCTTATCTTGCAGACAATTCCATTTAGAATCTAAGTAAACACTTTACTTTTGTGTGCACTTGAAATATCAAATATGGAAAGGTAAGAGAAGACAATATGATAAGATAACAATATTCCCTGAAGATGGTAAAATGTCAATATATTTGATTAAAACATACTTGATTGTACAGCTATCTATAAATAGAAACTAATATGGTAAGTGGGACTCCACAGTTTATTTTTTTTTAACAACAGAATACTCATTATTCATTATCCAGTAATCAGTACTTTTCACACTTTCCATATACAATCATGGACTAACGCAAAGATTGCTTGGGACATCAATTGTTTAGAGTGGGCTAAAAGATGAGAAACAAATATATGTACTGAAACAGGCAGACAACTATGATCATCAGCCCATATATGTTTCTCTGAAAAGAATATTTGATTAAACAATACACTTTTCAGTTTTAAGGAACAAAAGATCAGAGGTCCTTTGGCATGAGCCATGCAGTAATCTCAAAATCAATTCCATGCAAACAAAATTCACAAAAAGCCAATTCACTGTGATTTTTTGAGCATCCAAATACAATACATGCAGACAAACAAAACCGGTATACCCCCACCCCCCAAACCAAGAGCACTGAAGGGTCAGAATTTGGCCAACAATATAATTATCTTTTCCAATCAGAAAATAATGAATTAAAACCGAAATACAAGTTGAACAATGTGTATAAAATACATGTAATTGTTGCTACATACATTTTTGAAACGCCTTTTTTTATTTCAAATAATTATTTTCATTATAAAATCAGTTTTGTTTACCTGGGTTAGTTAAAGGTTGTCCATGTGACCAGATCTTTGCTAAACATTGTATTCAGACAACTAGATCCTAGATTAACAATGAATCAAACCTATTCATACTCCATATTTAAATCACTAATTCCTATTTTTGTGTATTTCAGCTATTCTTAAAGCGGATTATCTGCTCATGTCCCATGCACAATGTTAGATTCCCACAACGGTACATATCTTTATTTAGCCTTAGGTTTAGAGATGATGTCTTCATTTATAATGCAGGAAACCATTTTGTATGCATCACACTGCATATGAATATAAACATATCACATGTATAATCATTAAATTCATAACTTTTCTTTTAACTACCACCAGTAGTATATTTCATAATTTAATATTACATGTCAATCAATTAAAGTTATAATTCAAGATTCAAGATAATGACGAAATGCACAAACTATGCAAAAAAATGATCTTTTAGTTAATAAATACATGTATATTTATATTGGGATAGCAAACAATTGTAAAATTGCTAATCGGTTTTATAGCAATTCGTTCCGACCGATTAACCAGTTACTCATATCAAATTATGCAGATTATTGACATATCATTACTTCTAACAATTGTTATAAATAATACAGAAAGCATGATAGGAATATTCTGTTATTACTCAAATAGGTGTAAATTACAATATAATTATATAAAAATTATATATCTCATGAAAATTTTTCTAAAAGAAATACATGTACCGGGTATTCAATTTCTCAGTACGATTTCTAAAAACAAAGTCTGCCCATGACAAGGTCTGTGTTTGAATGAAATGTTGTGTTAATCAAGGGAAAAAGGTAAAATTAAGGTCTTTCTAGTGTCCCCTGGACTCAGCTGCAACCATGGTAGATGACACACCTATCTTGTAAATAGTTTTAATAGTTTTTAAAAAGAGAAAGCCTCCTGTTTTTAACCACACCGGAGTTATCATCACTCAGTTAATTGAGGTCAACTCCATACCAGAAGAAGAAGAAGGTCACATTGAATGGAGGTACAGTATAATAATGTTAACTGTAACTGTATAAGTATCATTCATGATTTATGAAAAGCTAAACAGACATTAACTGAGGCAGTGACATGTTGTTTTAACAGACATTACAATTAACATGTGACAGTTTCAACACAACTGCACTGTAGTGACCATCCGGATGGAAGAAACTGGAAATTTTCATGTGTCTAGTTGAAACAACAGAAATCGTCAAAGAAAGCATTTTAGTGTTTTATTGTAAAATGCAAGCAAAATTAACTAGATTAAATCTTAGGTATTTATCTTGTAAGTTTTCAGTCTTACTTGCTTTAGCTTACAATTATTTTTTATTTAATATGTTTAAATCCTTACATTTTATTGGGGTTTTTTTTGCATCTTAATATTATGTCTCTTATGTATTTTGATCATTCAAAAATAGAATTATATGACATATAGTGCGTCCTTAGTTATTGTACCTTCAAATTTGGACGGTTCTTAATAAAAATACACATACCTGTGAAATAAGTACAATTAAAAAAAATTGATGAAAGTAAAATCCATGTTACTTCATTGACGTACTACCAGTATCATTTTTTCACTTGGAAAAATTCACAGGATCGAATTAGACATATTACTTTTACAGATTTATAATGGGAAATGTTGATATCTTTTCTCCATTCAGAATTAAATCGGAATACCTCGCACAATTTTTCAATGTTATCATTCTGGTACTTTCAGTGTCAGACTGTTGCAATGCAGAATCCTCGTATACATCATATTTTTTAGCTGCATGTGCATTGAAACCTTATAAGCTAGAGGGGGCATTTTTTTCATACTTTTGAATAAACATCGGTTGAACCCAGAGGTATTTATAAATATTAAGTAATTAAGCAAAATGTGAATCAAGGATATCTTGGGACAGAGTATAGTACAAGGATTAATTTTGCGACATCATTTAAAACCTTCATATTTGTTTTGGTTGCATGGACATAAATAAATGAGAACACAATTGTCATGTAACATGATTGAATTCAAAAATGGAATAGCTAAGTCTTTACATAAGTGGTTAAAATGAAGCATTTTCAAAATCTGTATCATGAGAAAATCCAATATGTATACTTTTAAATTCTATATTAGTTTAATTATCAAATTAAAATTAGATTTAATGAATTGACAGTTGAAAACATTTAGATGTATTCACTCATTGACTTCTTAAAGCAATAATACATGTTAAACATCTTGTTCTGTCAAATAATTTGCTTTCATTAAATTTATTTTTAATTTACTTTTTTATGTCTTGTTGCCTACAAATTTACAATTTCTACAAATTCGTTAGATATTAGAATGCAAATCCGCAAAATACATTAAAAAGCCCCAATATTCTAATTCCATTAGATATGTCTATATGTCAAATGATAGTGATATCTAACTAATTTATTGCAACACAGAAACAAATCAGGTAAATTGAGGAAATTCGAGACTGCTAAGAACGTTTGTTCTGCTATATCATTTTATCACAAGAATGAAAGTGTTAATGCAATGATCATTTGTAATTATTGTGACTTTAATAATATACAAACTGCACAGTGACTTACTTTTATAGCTTATCAAACGCAATAATCCCAATCATTGAATCAATAACGAACATGCATATGCATCAATCTTGTTTACGAATACCGCCATTTGTATCTACGGTCTTATTTTTAGAATTAAGTAATATGAAATCTACCAAAACGAAAATCATCTTAAGCTGTTTCCTCTCTAAAAAATAAAGTTTAAACAGTTAAATCACGTTAATAATAACCTTCAAAGTTGTTTAGTAAATTTTTAAAATATTGACAGCATATTTAAGTTGTCAAAAAGTTTTTTAAAAAATTGTGTTTTATGCTTTTTATTATTTTTAAATTTTGATCAACATCATTTGACAGGTTCTCCCAAAGTAGGGGTTTCATCGTTTTCATCGTTTTATCATGTTTTATGTGTTTTGTTAAAGTATATTAAAGTACTTTGATTGGTTATTAAAGGAAAAGACAAATCATCATATATCTACATGTTGTTCATGTAGTGAATATTTTCTTCGAATGTTTAATATCCGTGTTTAGCAATGGGAAGTTCATCTTCAAGAAATGCTGAGGCTTCTCAGAGACGCTATCTCATAGGGACATTGAACAAACAATCTAGTGTGGAACAGAAATTCTTTGGACTTTCTCAATTAATTGATTTAAAGCGTACTTCTCAAACCAAAGAGTCAATTGGAAAGGACAATCACCATGGTCATAATGTTCTTAAAGCCCAAGACAGAGACAACATGGAACAGTGTAATACCAATGGAGCAGCTCTATATAAACCTCTGCCTTTGAATAAACCATTGTATGCATCAGAAACATTTGTGAACTGGAAATCGCATTATGATATTGAAAGAATGCAGATGAAACTAATGCAAAGAAAAACAACAATATATCTGGTACCAATTGGAAGTTTCCCATCTTTTGTCATGGACTTTAAACTAAATATGAGTGGTAAAGTCTGCTATCTGTTTGAAATTCTAGAAACTTTTTTGGGAATTTTTTATCAAGAAATGCCAGTCATTTGGTTGGATTCTATCGATCCAGAGAAAGAAAACTGGAATGTTACCACAAGAAATCACAAAGTTACAGGAAAGAAACAGTATCTTGTGTCCGATTTTTATCCTCAACTCAAAAAATGGAAGCCTAAAAACACTTATGGTATCTTGGGATTGACATGGACTGACCTATATCCAACTGAGAGTTTAAACTTTGTTCTGGGAGAAGCGTCTAAACGACACAGGTCAGGAGTGATAAGTTTTGGACGGTTTGAACCAAAGACATTTGATCCAGAAAGTAGCAAAGATATAGAAGACATCAATCCTATTATTTTATGGAAATTATTAAAGGTAATCTATTAAAAATATAACCAGATTTGTACTGTCATTATTTCAATGCTTTGATTCTATTTATTTCCACAATTAGTACTTTTATTCAAGTATTGAGCAGTAAAAATAGCCAAAAAAACCCCAATGAGTTTTAATGTGTTGCCCCAACAAGGTGCATCTTGGAGCATATAGCTACAGATAACATGAAATAAATTTTGTAATCTCAAGATAATTTTCTATTTGCACTTCTTCCAATTTTCACATAAATATTTAGAAATTATTTCTTTGCATATATTCACTCTCCTTCTCATTTTCACAAATGCAGAAATCAATCACAAAACCAAGAAACATGTGCATGTCATAAAAGAGTTTAAAATGTATGACAATTTTTAACCCAATTGAAATAGGAAAGGGGTATATTCAAGTGAGGCGGTGCAAATTAGACAACTTCTCTCCATATTGATTGTCAGTACTTTGATTTGTCAGATTCAATTTATTTATATAGGTATAGAGTAACATCTACACATTGTAATTTTGATTTTATTTATACAATGAATCATGTCTGCTTTAATTTAGCAATTTGGATTTGTCAGTATAGTGTTGTCACATTGATCATGATGATCAATTTTTAATTGATGATCAGTTGTAAAGGTTGTTGATTTACGATAATTGATTTGAGCAATCTCAAAAGATGTGTGGAATACTTTAATTCAATAATTAAGATACAGCATACATCTTATAAGCTTTAAAAAGTAAGTGCAAATAGCACTTATATATTTTGAATTAAATCATAGCATAAAATTTAGCATCCCATTTTATTGAATTTGATATAATTTGTTACCGATTCGATTATTGGCCGATCATGAGTTGGTAAGAGACAACCAATTCTGCTGATTTATCGATTATAAATTTTCAACCGATTTGACAACACTTAATTGTGCCCTTATTTTTAATGATCAAAGCAATATGAGATGCAAGTAATTATTTTATTGTTAAAAAATTTTATTGTGAATTTGTATTTGCTTACTACTAAAATGACAAAAAAGATTAGTGTTTATAAACTTCTTTTAACTACATGTATATTTTTGTGGCAAAAGCTATTATAAGGCCCAGAGTTAAGCAAAATTACATTATTGTCGTTCTTATACAAAATATTGGTTTACTAGATTTTCCTTATTAGAGAAATATTTTTATTTATTTAATCATTTTTATCATTTAGAGAAGGAAAGCCCTATTTGGGTATATGGTCAATACTTAGAACTGTATAAATTTGACTATCATTACTTTGACACTAAAGTCTATTTAGTACCTTGATTCTATTCAAAACTTTGACTTTATTTGGTACTTCAATTCTACTCAATGTTATTAATCTTTTCAGTACTTTGATTCTTTTCAGTACTTTGACTCTGTTTGGTTCTTTATTTTATTCAGAAATTACTCTGTTCATTTCAGTCTTTTTATCCAGTCTTATATTCAGCACTTTAACAGTATTTAGAACTTTGCATCTTTTCAGGACTTTGATTCAATTTGGGTATTGTTTAATGTTTTCTATTGTCAGGTCTCGAGTCATGAACTAGGACATTTATTCGGCCTCTCTCACTGCGACTTCTTCCTGTGTGGGATGAATGGCAGCTCATCAGTAGAGGAGGCCATGTTACAGCCTCTTTTCTTCTGTCCTGTCTGCATCAGAAAACTCCAGTACGCCTGTAAATTTGACATTGTTAAGCGATACACGGAACTACGACAATTTTTCACTGAATTAAATGAAGCTATGCCGTATGATAGATTTCAGCAATGTGTCGATTGGTTGGACAATTGTTTAGATTTTTTATTAAAAGATGGGTAAATAAAAAGAAATTTGATTGAAAAAAGATAAATTGGTATTACTTGTTTGATTCAATACAATTATAAGATTTATGCATGAGGGAACAAAAATCTATTTAAAATAAACATTTCAAAACGAAACTTTTGTTTGTTTTTAAAACCGCTTTGTATATATAGCATCTCAAGAAATGATAATGTGTATATAAAATTACAATTAAGTAAAGAAATATCTATTCAAAAGAATGTGATAGAATTCTATAGTACATGTAGTATTGCAGCGCAATTAGACTAGACAGATATTAGACCAGACAGTTAAAACGTCGAGCCTTTGCTTTTGCTTATAATAGAAAAACATGTTGGATTACTACAAGTTGCATGGTATCAACAACGACTGAAAATGTTAAAAGTGGCAAAAGGCAATATTAATACTTCAATAGTTGTATTGTGCAATGTAACATGTAACAACGCTAGCATCGGACTTTCAGAATTTTTCGCCCTCGAGATATTATGCAGTCCCACTGGGCAAGTGAATACTTGCCGTAAATTCCCCTTTTCCGATAAATACATGTATGTTTATCTGATTATCATGTAACACAATTTAATATTAAATTCTATTAGAATACAGGGATAAGTGTGATCTGATTTTCGCTTTCGACAACCTTCTGAAGAAATACTTAAAATAAAGCTAGCAATAATAAAAAGGGGAAAAATAGAAGTACAAAAACCAAAAGCTTGATCCATTTCTTAAACATTGAAAAGAAAATTGTTTCAGTTGCAAAAATATAGAATGCACGTGCATAATCACGGAAAGGTTTTAATTCCCAAAGAAATGCCGTGTCCTGTACTCCAGGAGCTAGGCCCATAAAATTATTCAACGCTAAAGTTGTATTTGAAGATTTTTAGTAAATCCAACAGCAATTCATCGTCTTTTATTGCAAAAATAACATAGCCATTCTGTATATATATTTCTCACTGGAGTATCACCCAAATCAAAACAAAAAGCAGTCAGTTGACTTCCTTGTGTTTCTGCTGCCAATATTCATGGGATTTTTCGGCATTTTCCTCCTCGTCATCGTATTCTTTGGTTTTGCAAAAAAGACTGATTCCCATGGAAACTCCAGCCAAGAGTCCGATCGTACCGCCTGCCGAGGACAACGCCAGAGACCAGCCAGCCACGCCATCTTTTGTCTCCATGGCGAATCTTTCCGTAAGCCCTGCCTTCTTTTTGACGAATAATAAAATTCCGACGAGGATGACAGCCCCTGGAAATACGATAGAAACACATGATAAAATGAATACAGGCACGTAGCATCGTTTTTGAAGGGGGAGGGGGCAAACTCATCCAAGAAATCTTGACAAGCAAAAAAACAAAAAACAAAAAACCAATTTCAACTTCTCTAAAGCATGTAAATCCTAATCCAGAGGGGGGAGGGGTTGGGCAGATCATAGCGTACCTATAAGTTCATATAACGTCAATTTCTCCTTTCAATTCAATTTTTTACATGCTCCAAAAAAGGGGGGGGGGGGCAACTCCATCTTAATTTACTCTTTTATATGCAATTTTTTTTAAAAGGTTTGCAGCCCCCCCCCCCCCCCTTTGATGCTACGTGCCTGGAATATGCCATTTATAAACAAAATATTCCTTAGCGTTTCCAAAATCATGCAAGCCTACTACAGTGGCAAAGCTGACTTTTGAAGGCCTTGATGAGATTGAAATCACTGATCACACTAGTAAACATTTAATATCATAACAAACAGCAAAGGACTGTAGACGGACCAACAGATACTAAGGCACAAGAACAGCTTCCACCAGAAAACAAATGCCTTTCTTTTTCCAAAAGAATATGCAGTAATTTTGTATAATATGTATGACGCCAAATATTTTTTTTTTAAGGTATATTTTTATCGGTTTGTCCATATAACTCATGGTGTTATTGACATTTGATTTATTTGAGCAAAAATTTCGTCACCTGAGAAATAAAATGTTCTATCTGATTTTTGTAGAATTTTGGGAAAGTGATTTTACTGAAATTAATTTTAGAGATAAAAAAGACTTTACTGTTAGACTTTTGAAATGCAAAATTTGGCATGAATCATATGTTTTTCATGTTCAGAATTTCATGTTCCTTTTTTTTTTAAATTGCATCATTTTTGTTTAAATCTACGAGGTAGTGCGTAAATCAAGAGATTTTAACATGGACATAGAACACAGAGGTAGGAGGTAGTATGTAAATCAAAAGATTTAACTTGGACATATCACATTTTATATGGAAATATCTGAAAATTCTGGAAAAAAATTAAGTGGGTTTAGAGATAGATGAAGAACATAAAGAATTGGTAAAAAATAGGTTCTATGGATAATCATTACTCATGTGATCGCTAGTAAACAGTTTGATTGGTCAGGGGAGAAAGAACGTTCTTGCATTAATGAATTTGTATTGAATGGAGGTAGAACAAAATATCACTGTTAATATTTTCTCTATTTATGAAACAATTCTATATATGACATCATAGGTAGATAGATATTGAGCCGATTCTAACAGGCATGTAGTATTAGCCCCCCCCCCCCCCCGACACTTTTTCTCGCAATAGAGATTATATTTTGATTTTCTTATATATAAAATTGAATTAAAGTGCAGTTGGCCCCTCAAATATTTTGCAATTGGGAGCATATTAGTAAGAAATGGGAGGGGAAAAAAGAAATCAAAGAGTGAAATTAAATGTAAAGGAATAGTACATACCCCCCCCCCCCACCCCCACCCCTGCCCAACGGATTAGGATTATCAATTTTTCGGGGTTCGAGGCATTTTCCTTTTTTATTTTTTTTATTTATTTTATTATTATTTTTTTTTATTTGCTTATCAGGTTGCCCCCCCCCCCCCACTTTCAAAACGATGCCATGTGCATGTCTAACGATATGTGCATGACGCATTTTTTTTTTGTAAATTTGGCACTTGGAACATTTTAAATTATAATTCTCAGGCGACGATTAATGAATAAAGAAATTATAATTATATAGACACAAATGCTCCCACCTGCTCCACTTAAGATGACCACGTATAGCTTTTTAAGAACGTCGACATTTAGGTCTCTGATGGCTCGGTACACCAGCATCACTGCCACCGGGAGCGCCAGGGCATATAACACCACGGAAATAGTTTCTATAGCGGCAACCCCAAGCAACCACGCTGAAAAATCAAGATACCTTATTTATTTTATAAAAGTATTTTTAAATCCATTTGCTAAATAAAAATAATATGAAAAGATTTGTTAAATGCGCATTTTTCTCTTCTTTATATAAATACAAATTTCGTGAAATATACAGTCATGTATATTCAGTTGCATGGCCAATAGCCTTATAAAATTAGAATTTTTTTTCACAAAAAAGGCTTTACCAAACACAAAAAAATATGGAAACCAGTGTTCTACAATTCAAGACATTTACGCACCAAGTTCCCCAGAAAGGTCCCGCGAAGTCGAAGAACAAACGCCATCTATACACGTGCGAGTCCACCAGATTCCAAAAGTTCTCGTCACCACAGTTCCATTTGCAAACTGGTCCGATAGATTCCACCAATCTGCTGTGCATATCCCTGTGACATGAAGACCAAAACAGACAAATGCAAGGAACGAGAACACAGCTTCTGTTGGATGCAACATGGTCTCTATGCCGTGATGTTCAAAAAGACTGTTCTAGAGACAGGAATATTTTTCGTGATATTTTGGAATGCACATTGAACCCAGGAACCGTTCACATTTTCTAAACTTGCCCGATTGATGTATTTACAATGCTATCTCAAGACTACAGCACTGTCGCGTTTGCCAAAGTCACGTGACACTATGCGTCCAGTTGGGCTTTTATTGCACCCATAGCGTATTTGTAAATTTATTATTTACAATCACTTGACTAATTTGGATAAGACAATGTCTTCGTAACAGCGAACACCTTCATGGTAAACAAATAGTGTCCGACAATAGTGTCGAGTATCAAGCATTGGATGGCAAACCATGCAAGCGATCTTGCAGAAAATTAAGTGACCGTGCTTGCCAGTTAAATGAAAGAGTTCAAAACGTTAGCATTAATTTTTTTTGCTACTAAATTGATTTTGACCCAAAACGGCTTTCCTCTGAGTCTTGATTGGTGTAACATGAAGCATTATGCATTTGTTTATTTTATATCTACATTATTTCGATATATACTGAAGTAAATTCAATTTTATATTTAATTGCTGTTGAAAATAAAAATGGAATTCTATGAGGTATGTTTTTAGAGATCCCCAAAAAGACCGATCGATCGGATGAGACCATAAATCAATAATCTCCATCCACCAATGTCAAATAGGAGGAGCAGGCTGTAAACAAAACACAAATATATTTTATGTCGGTTGGAATATCGGCAAGTCCTGAGCCAGGGGTACAAATCACCCGACAAGTAGACACCGCTCTTACAGGGGCGGTATATCATGCAACAGGGAGGGATGTAGTTCAATATTGTCAGATCAAAAGTTTTACGACCCAAAAAGCAAAACTTGAACCAGATTTATGGGCATCCTGAGTATGTCTGAATAGCTTATCTATCTGATTTAGGCCACTTCTAACCCTTTGATGTACTTTAAGATTCATCATGACGTCATTTGACTGACCACCGATGACATTGTTTTGTTACTATTATTAAAATTGTATACAACATTCTTCGAATTCAAACTACTTTATGACGCTTTTGTTACAAATCGTCATAGAATCAAATTATTTTTCAACTGATACACAACTAAATACGTTCAAACGGACTGGAAGAATCTTAAATGCATGCAGATTTTATTAGTAGAATATCATTGCTGTAGTGCAGTTAAAAATATGCATGTTTCTTTTTTTTTTTTACCAAACTGCTCCCCCACCCCACCCCACCCCCAGAAAACAAAAACAATAACCATAACAATAAAATAATTCACATTTGTTTTAATCTTTTTGCTGTAAAATGTGATATTGATTGTCACAGAAGTTTTTAAACGGAAACATTGGTACAATGATAAGATAACTATAATCACTCTGTGCCATCAATGTGATGGTAAAAAACCATTTGGACTTTGCACGTGATGTCATTTTGTGGTCCCTTTTATCATCATCATCACCGTCATCATCATCATCATCATCATCATCATCATCATCATCACCACCATCATTTTCCCCTTTGGTTTTGCTAAACACGTGAGGTAGCTTTAGCCTGTTGTACACTGGTTGAACGCTCCAGGAAAGGATCTACGGGCGGGAGGGGTTTGTAGTCCATGTTTATCAATAATCCCACGGCGACGATGGTCGCCCAGAGGAAGGTGGAGGATATAAACATGATGGGCAGGGTGTGGGGGCGGAGGATCGTGTCCCTGTTAGGGAAGAGGAGAATGTCGGAATATCCATACGTCAGGTTTTTAATGCGGTCGATTATCACACACGTGATGATGAAAAATATGAGCCCTGTAACAGAAGAGTAACGTACAACAGCTATACTAGTAGTTGACAAAATACCTAAACTGTGTTAATTTTATGAATTTTGACGTATATTTTTAGCTTTAATCTTTAATCTCTTTCATATGCAGGGATGAGATTGATAGAAAATCCTATTATAATATCGACAGCTATGAATTAATACGTCATGAATGGATATGTATTACTTTTGTCCCAAATATTTGATACATGTATTTCAGAGCCTGTTTGGGGTATACCAATAAATACATATACATGTATATGTTTAAACATTACCTGCAATAAACATAACCCCCGCTGAAAAAGTCTTCAGTGCGGGGGTTTTCTTCAGCAAGTACACAAGGTGTACCAGCAATCCCAGACCAAGTAGAGAGGTTCCGAAGGCGGTCGTAATTCGTACAAACTTCAACCAACCTGTACAATACATATAAATAGACATTATGTAAATTAATATGTATCCAAAAACACATTTTATGCACATGTACATGTATATATCCTGTTTAGTCTAACCAACTATTTGAATTCTTTTTAAATATTAGCCATGAATGATTATACCACAAGCAACTTTAATCTGTCATATAATATGTACATGCATGTAGATGTATTTGTTTCTGTTTATAAAAAAAATGGCCGATCTTTGAATCTTTAATCAAATTAAATAAGACTAGTTTTCCTCTTGGATAGGAAAGTTTTGCTTTGCCCTTAATTGATACATGTATTCGCGACTTTTAACTTATTTCTAGTTTAAAACGATTTTATAAATCACCTAATGCATAGAATATGGAAACCTTTTAAAATACTTGAATATGTTTGTATGTTTTCAAGCCTTTGTGCATCATATTTATTGTGATCCTTTAGACATTGTCAATAATAAAGGATGCTATATTTTAAAAGTGGAAAAGGCGCACCGGTCAAATATCACGGGTACGAACGTGAATGGGTTAAATATACAGGAAAAATATTTAGGAGGGCTGGATGGTCGGGGCCAATTTTAGGCTTTATTTACCTCCTTATGAAGAAGAGCTCTGTAAAAAGATATAGGAAAGATTTCAAATTTTAAAGCTACAATATTTGGAATTTTTTATTACCCAATGTTAGTTTATGGCCAAAAAATAGAATACCTCGGTATGTCAAAGTTTAAGGCAGATCTGATGGGTAATTTGTTGACCACCCAGCCTCCTTAAATAAAGCTGAAGCATTATGGGATAGTCTTTGCAAAATGGTGATTAATAGCTGCAAAAAACCAGTTTCACTTTTCATCGAGAGCTTGTTTACCAGCTAGTCTAGCTCTTTGAAAAACTAATAAGTCGCAACACCCCTCTTCATATTGCTTGTGTGGCGATACTAGTAGTCAATGACCTATTTCTCGTTTTAGAGGGGCATTGCCAGCTGTGTTGCAATCTTAAAAGATATTAAAAATACATCGCATGTACCTAACACCGATAAATTAAAAGATATTTTTAAACCTATAAACGAATACTATACCATTATTGTCGTTGTCATCTTTGAAGCAAGCGTATGTAGAAAAATTGCCCACACCAAAGAGTGTTTGACCACAAGTTACGGGAGTCCAGAGTCCGAGGTCAACATTCGATGATGATGACGTCATCTCCCACCAATAGTCCCCTAAAAGGCCCACTAGGGCAAATATGATGGCCAGCACAGAAATAAATACCAGAAGCTTGTCCTTGAAATACGTGTTCATTCGTTTGGACGGCATTTTGTTGGTCGGGGGTTCGCTGCTTTCACGTCTGAATGAACTACTTGCGATGGGCTGGTAATGTTAACGCTGAGAGCAGGATGTCTCAAGCAGGAAGGATGTAGCTCGTCATCCACTTCAAGCTCTACTTGAGTAGTTTTACATTTATATATACAATGAAATCCAGCGAAGATGATATTTGTGTACACGAGAGGAAGTCTGGGATTATTATTTTGTTGTCGATTTTTGTCGTTGTCCAGCTGTTATATAAATTATATCGACCATGAGCATTTTTGTACAGTCATGTTATATCAAAAGTTCAGCTCACATTCGACGGTCATTAATTCTTGGTATAATTTCTTGCATATGACCGAAGAGAATTATATATTGTTTTAACTGGAACAAACGTTTTCTTTTGTTATATCGGATAATTGGTACCTACTCTTTTTCAGATGAGTCTCAATGTGTCCAATGTATTTATATTAGTCGAAATATAACACTTTTCTACTTAGTGTATACTTCTCGAGATGAGGTATTCATTTCCAATCTGATATGCTTGGAATCAGAATACTTATACCCGGGTATAATAGTACATTTATTATAAATGAAATGCATATTAAAATTCGGAGTTAGTAACAAATATTTATAACACCACTTGGAATGTATCGAATTAATATCAATGGATATAAAAATTAATAGTATAGAATTCTATAAGACGTGACGTCATAGTCAAGCTCAAAAGAAGTAACGTCACAATGAGTGTAACGTAATAATCATCGCTAAAACCAACAATTCAGGTAAAGACTGTGGGTGGGTATAGATCTGTAAACTGATAATTCTACTGCATATCAAATACTACATGTAGATCTACATTGATTTCATAAAATTCGTCATTTCAAAACCTGTAACATAGATACCTCTCGTTTTAGACAACAGAATAATGGATTCAAAGTCAGATTTCAGACAAGGCCAAACAAGCGTTATGGTAAGTGAAGGTTCAAACTAATACTTTATTATGCTTTTTAAATTTTTATAAATTTCATTTGTGTTATACTGTAGTGCATTATATTCTCTCTCTCTCTCTCTCTCTCTCTCTCTCTCTCTCTCTCTCTCTCTCTCTCTCTCTCTCTCTCTTCGTGTTAATGTCGTAGATGTTATCAATAATAATGATTATAATCAAAATACATAAATTATCCAGGGAAATTCCGGTACAGAGGTACGGGATATTCCAGGCATGGATACAAAGAAAGCAAACAAAATTACAAAGTGGAAAATGCATCCAAAGGATGACATCGTCGGATGGGAAGACAGGAGGCGCCTTGCATTAGAACGACATATCAAGCGAAAACGAAGGAGGAGGCCATATGTGAAAAGGAAAACTCAGTTGGATGCAACGGAGCAACCTTTCAGCAAGAACCTACCAGTTCAAGAGGGAAAGAAGGAAGACGTTCCTGTAATTCTGGAGAAAATGGACGAGAAGTTCGAAGTAGAAGAAGATTATACAGAGAAACAACTTGCCAGTGCTGATTGTCGGGAGTTGGACAATGGTTTAAATGTGGATAAAATGGAACTTTGCCATGTGATGAAAGACAATATCAACGAAGAGGCAAAGGAGGAGTTATCAAAAGGGGATGCAGGCAATGAGAAGCGGCAAAGAGTTGAAAAACTGAATAAATTGTTGGAAAACTTGCTAACCAAAATGAAATTGGAAACGATAATCAAAGCAAAGGTTGTACAGGAATTGAGGAGTCGGTGTGAAGAAAAACCGCCTGAAAATGAAAAGGGGGGTCCATCTATTAAAGTAGACGGAGACGAGCTGGCGAGATAAAGATCAGAATATTGGAACTCTCGGGGAGATGGGAGAAGGAAACCTCCTAGATGACAGACATCTCGAGAACCTTACCCACACCGAGGAAAAAGAGCGTACAAAAGCTACTGACAGTGGGAGCAGAATGTTTGAGATAAGGTAAACTAAGTAAAATATATTGTTTTACTATTTTCTAATTCTATACGACTTAAGGTAACACATGCTTCTGTTGTTGTATGGTTTCACACTTGTACAGACCAATGACGTATGTAAAAAATGCATATTATTTACCCAACTTCTTAATAAAACAACACCATCTAAAGTATACGTGATAAGGAGATTTCTGTATAATGAAGCGATTTACTGTTATACATGTAGATATGCCAAGTGATAAAATCTACGTGGCCATATGTGGAACTTTTTTTTAATGCAAAACACACATACATATATACATGCACACATTTGGAGCAATATATTTTGAATGCTTTCAAATTTCATTACAGAGAGGATTATGAAAATGATGATGAAGATGATGATGATTGCGATGGCTTCATGCCTAGGAAATTATTTTTCTTCAGTTTTGATCATTTTAAGGTAAAAGTTTATTTTTAATGATCAATAATGAAAATCATTTGGCACCTCCTAATACTCAAAGAATGATTCCTTATTCCTTAAATGAACCCTGCATTTAGTCAGTAACTCGTGCATATTTAAAATGTTTTATAATGGTACATAATATGTATAATAACTATAAGGATTTTTTATTTCTATTTTTAGAAAGAAGAGCCACTTGCATAACGGGAAGAGTGTCTAATTTAGCAAAAGAAGGATAAACTAAACACGCTATTTTAATTTTCAATAATATCACGAACATTGTAACAAAGTAATAAAAAGTCTAGTTTACTGTTATATTTGTTGATATATGTGTCATGTTGTAAATTTTGAATACTGGGTGGGTGTAAATTTACAACATGGAAATGTTGTAAATTTTGTAATTTTGTATTTACACCCACCCAGTATTCAAAATTTACAACATGACATATGTTCATTGATTGAATGGAATGATCTTCAAATCTTCATCCATGACGTTATAATTATAGCGCTTAATTCCTCTATTAACACAACTTTGCTCATGTGCGAAGAAGACAGAGACTGCAGAATGCATAACTTAGCTAGACTATTAATCTGGGAGAAAACAAATGAATTATTTTTTAATTGTATGTAAAAGCTACTAAAACATTTGGTAATTTTAATGAAATTGCATTGCTACATTTTGATAAGTTATTTGTCATTTGTTTCAATTTATATAGGAATTCTATCAACGTCGATTAAAAAAAATGTGTCTTTAGGACGGTTCCATGATTATATCAATAGTTGTAATGACATCTGACCGGTTATTCGGTGTACGCCGATATTTAAACAATAAAATGCTTTCTTTGGTGATTCATTCGGGATATACAACTAGGTAGCGACATTGCAGAAAAAATGATCGTTACCTTCATAACCCGAATGAATCACCAAAGAAAGCATTTTATTGTTTATATTAACATCTTTCTTTTAACTAATTAATAAATTGAGCGTAAACAGTAAATAAAATTCACTAAATTACTGTCACGTACATGTACATAAGTACGTTTGCTAAAAGAAACAGCCAAATCGTCTCCTGTGAGACTTTAAGTCTGACATTATCATGGTTATTTCGTGCAGTCCGTGATTTTTCTTAGGTAGTTGTAGGTCTCGACCAATCGATAAACTGGGCGTGTCAATTTCAGTCCTGTCACTTTCTTGTCAGTTTCAGCCGCTGTAGATTTCGACCAATCGATAAACGGGGCGTGTAGAATTCAGTCTGGCTGTTTCTATAGAGCAAGTCTCCGTAAGAAATAGAGGAAATAATACTTGGTAGATGTAAATATAGGACAAATGAATGACTACTTATATAATAGTATTTTAAATGAAATGCACGTTAAAATTTCGGAATAAATAACATAAATAATTTTATTACAGCACTTCTATACAACATGATAAACATGTATCGAATACTTTCCATGCATGGATATAAATAGTATAGAATTCTATTAGATGTGACGTCATAGTCAAGCTCAAAGGAAGTAACGTCACAATGAGTGTAACGCAATAATCATTGCTAAAACCAACAAATCAGGTAAAGATTGGGTATAGATCTGTAAACTGATAATTCTACTGCATATCAAATACTACGTGTAGATCTACATTGATTTCATAAAGTGGTCATTTCAAAACCTGTAACATAGATATCTCTCGTTTTAGACCATAGAATAATGGATTCAAAGTCAGATTTCAGACTAGGCCAAACAAGCGTTGTGGTAAGTGAAGGTTCAAACTAATACTTTATTATGCTTTTTAAATTTTGCACCTTTACAGATTTCATAGTGTTTCATATGTGTTATACTGTACTGCATAATGTTTTATTCATTCTCTCTCTCTTTCTCTCTCTCTCTCTCTCTCTCTCTCTCTCTCTCTCTCTTCGTGTTAATGTCGTAGATGTTATCAATAATAATGATTATTATCAAAATACATAAATTATCCAGGGAAATTCCGGTACAGAGGTACGGGATATTCCAGGCATGGATACAAAGAAAGCAAACGAAATTACAAAGGGGAAAATACATCCAAAGGATGACATCGTCGGATGGGAAGACAGGAGGCGCCTTGCATTAGAACGACATATCAAAAGAAAACGAAGGAGGAGGCCAAATGTGAAAAGGAAAACTCAGTTGGATGCAACGGAGCAACCTTTCAGCAAGAACCTACCAGTTCAAGAGGGAAAGAAGGAAGACGTTCCTGGAATTCTAGAGAAAGTGGACGAGAAGTTCGAAGTGGAAGTAGAAAAAGATTCTACCGATAAACAACTTGCCAGTGCTGATTGTCGGAAGGTGGACAATGGTTTGAATGTGGATAAAATGGAACTTTGCCATGTGATGAAAGACAGTATCAACGAAGAGGCAAAGGAGGAATTATCAAAAGGGGATGCAGGCAATGAGAAGCGGCAAAGAGTTGAAAAACTGAATAAATTGTTGGAAAACTTGCTAACCAAAATGAAATGGGAAACGATAATCAAAGCAAAGGTTGAAAAGGAATTGAGGAGTCGGCGTGAAGAAAAACTGTCTGAAAATGGAAAGGAGGATCCCACTACACGCATTAAAGTAACAGACGAAAAGGAAGGCATGGAGACAAGCTGGCGAGATAAAGATCAGATGATTGAAACTCTCGGGGAGATGGGAGAAGGAAACCTCCTAGATGACAGACATCTCGAGAACCTTACCCACACCGAGGAAAAAGAGCGTACAAAAGCTACTGACAGTGGGAGCAGAATGTTTGAGATAAGGTAAACTAAGTAAAATATGTTGTTTTACTACTTTCTAATTCTATATGACTTAAGGTAACACATGCTTCTGTTGTTGTATGGTTTCACACTTGTACAGACCAATGACGTATATAAAAATGCATATTATTTATCCAAGTTCTTAATAAAACAACACCATCTAAAGTATACGTGATAAGGAAATGCCTGTAATGAAGCGATTTACTGTTATACATGTAGATATGCCAAATGATAAAATCTACGTGACCATATTGGTAGAACTTTTTTTTTAATGCAAAACACACATACATATATACAAGCACACATTGGGAGCAATCTATTTTCAATGCTTTCAAATTTCATTACAGAGAGGGTGATGAATATGATGATGAAGATGATGATGATTGCGATGGCTTCATGCCTAGGAAATTATTTTTCTTCAGTTTTGATCATTTTAAGGTAAATGTCTATTTTAATGATCAGTTAAAAAAAAAGACAATAATGAAATTTATTTGGCAAATAAATTCGTTTCCTTGTATTTCTTTTTTTTTATCTATAATTATAGTGACTCTTATCTTCTGGAATCTTTTCGTTGTTATTAGCTAAATCTTTTGCAGAATTAAACAAAATCTGAACTTCATTGGAAAAAAAACCCACAACTTGAATTATGATGTTAACTAAGATGTTTATAAACATTCATGAATTATTTTTGAAATTATATGTTGTACCGTATATGTTACGGGCTTTATTGGATTTGATTACGCACGACCGTATTTGATCGTCTCATAATACTAATAAGAATGATTCCTTATTCCTTGAATGAACCCAGCATTTACTTAGTAACTCGTGCATATTTAAAATGTTTTATAATAGTACATTTGTATAACCCTAACGATTTTTATTTCTATTTTTAGAAAGAAGAGCCGCTTGCATAACGGGAAGAGTGTCTAATTTAGCAAAAGAAGGATAAACTAAACACGCTATTTTAATTTTCAATAATATCATGAACATTGTAACAAAGTAATAAAAAGTCTAGTTTACTGTTAACTCTGTATTTTATTTTCTCTTTATTTAATTGAAACATTATATAGCAACATAAATTCATCTAATCACGAGAGCCCTTCTGGACAAATGATATATCATTTACAATCGTTGAATATAGATTGAAAGGTTTTTTCTTGGTCCCATCGAGTTTGAGCATGTAACAAGGCCTGTCATTTCACTATCGTTACATGTAGTATGTGTAAGCCTTCCTCCTGAGTAATCACCTAGTCCAATTGTTGGTTACCATGTAGTTTATTAACAAACGTGATCGTATAGTCAATTGAAAGCAGCCCAAATCAAAGAATCTATTTAACATCATTTTATATGAGTATATATAACATTTTACTTATGATTGACAGTTCTGACCAGTCCGGCCCATCTACATTGATCATGAGTGAAAATTTAATGTTAAAATTCCAGAGGTAATTTTATTTCTAAATAAAGTAACAAGACTGTCAAAACTGTCAGAAAGAATATTGTGATACGGGGTTTGAGCCTCAGAATCCGAGTCTCTGAGTCCCCCACCTGGGTATGATGCATCGCTTACTCATAATACATTCATTCATACATGGCTTTAAGGTTACAAAGGTTAAATAGATGGAACAAGCATTAAAAAACTAACTTGCAGTATGAGGCCTTAATTACAGACACAGGATCGCCAAAAATGACAATTTGTTGATAACTTGTTTATATATTTTCAGTTTGTATTTTACTGTGCCAGAATTAATTAACCTCATTTATGACAAAGAGTATTGGGATGCAGTATTTGGGTATCCCGCCTTAATATGACGCATCGCTTGCATACAATATTAAAATATATATAAAGTATACATGAGTTCATGGTTTAAAAGGTAGCAAAGGTTATATAGAATATGCAATACATAACTCAGTATAGAGTACCAGAGCTATCGATGCAGACACAGAATCACCAAATATGACATTTATAAACTCTCAATTTGGATATTATTATGCCCGTAAAATGCACCTGGTTTCGTAACATCATTTAGGAATACTACGCAGTGCTATAAGAGTCACAGAGTTCGTTCTGTTAGTTATCATTACCACAATTAATTGCGCAGTATCTAGGTATACATAAGTATCATAGTGACCAATATGTAATACTAGCAATTAAAGGTCATAGCATGGCTATCTGTAGTCGCGAATAGTTTTTTAAAATTTAAGGAGATATCATTTCAATTCTTACAAATAACATACATGTAGATAGGACTTAGCCAAACCGGCGTACGCCGAATGCGCCGCTTGACCTTTGTTAGCCTGGCTTGTTGCTTCATTTGACAGGGGAAGGTTCGCCGGTGTACGCCGATCTCGCCGAAGTAACGAAGAATATTGACCCAGTTTAAAAATTGACACGGTGTTATTTTTTTAACAACTCGATTTTTTTTTATTTATCTCCTCTATTGGCCTGCACCCGTTAAAAAAAGGACGTTGTTGATCGAAACTGACCCCAGGTACAGTTTTCAACTGTCTTTGAACTGGAACTTGCACTACGCAATTTACATGAAATCTACTTGAAACTTTCAGACACTTTTTGTGAGTGTGTTGATGGGGTATTGGACAGTTCTCAAGCACTAGATATTTAAGAAATGAATTCAATGTCTACCCAAGTTATACGAGTATAACCTGGGTTAGGGGCAGTTTACGCTTTATAATCCGCGAAGCGGATTATGAAAAAAAAAGTAAATTGCTCCAACCCAGGTTATACGAGTATAAGGCATTGAATCCCCGTTGCCTGCGGGTGCTTTGTGCTAAGTTTGGTTGGTATTGGCCCAGTGGTTCTGGAGAAGATGTTTAAAATGTAAAAACTTTACAGACGGATAGACAGACGGACGACAGACAAAATGTGATCAGAAAATTTGCTCACTTGAGCTTTCAGCTCAGGTGAGCTAAAATGGGCTAATTTATATATAAAATGAGATTTAAACAAGTTTATGAAGAGGAGATATACATTGGATATGCTACCAATCTTTATGGGTGTTAGATGCGAGTCGGCGGTTTTATTATTTTTACATTTATAGTCTTTGTGAAACATGTCTCTTTTTTGTTCGACCTACAGATCCCTTTTTTTTAATTATTGAAAAACAACAATTAAAATATGGCATAAACTACTATAAAATACCGCGGTTTTCAAGATCATGGATAAAGATAGTTATATATACATGTACTATAGCAATCATCGTCAAAACCCCACGGTCGGTCTCGCTTCTGTTAAGCGAGACCGATTGTGGGGTTCCGACGATGTATAGCAATGTACAGGAATGGATATGGATAAAAATGTACGTGAAGCATACCTAAAACCTCTAAGTTAACGTTTCAAAAAAACACATGTATTAAGGTCGGTCGCGGGTTTAAAATTTTGCGCCCTTTGCGCAGGGTATTGCGCATTAATGTCGTAAAACGCAAATGCAAAGTAAAATGTTCAAATATACAGGTTATCATGTATCGTTTTTATTTTAAAAAAAAAATACTTATCATAAAAATTATTTTTAGTGAAATGAATCGTTAGAATAATGTTCAGAAGTATTTTAATCATTTCGCATCTTCTAAAATCATGTCGGAGTCAACGTCTAACGATGACGTCAGTTGAAACTTTGACGTAACAATTAACAAAAATAAACGTCTTGCATTTTTATTGCAGCGTCAATAATTAAAAATAAAAATATAATTTGCAAAATAAATACATATGCGCGATCCTTTCATGTTCTATGTGAGTGGAAATTAGGTAATTTTTTTAATCTTTTACAAATAAAATTAAATTTGATTCTTAAACATCTTTTTATTTTATACAATTCTATATTTAAAATGTCTGGCACGGCAAGTTTATACGACCAAACTATAAGGGCGAATAGCACAAAAACTATCCGGTCAATTTCGTTTTAATTTGGCAAAAAGTTAACTTATACGTTATCCTTCCATCGCTGAAAATTAAAAGAAAATCGTATGTTTGTAATTTTTTACATATGAAATTGAAAATGAAAACCCCCTTTTTCCTATATAATCCTATATAAAATGTCGGGGATGATTCGGACATATGACAAAAATTTGAGCGCGGTAAACAGATAAACTATCCGGTCAATTTACTTTATAATTTGCACATAGTTTACTCCCAAGGTACGGAAGCGTATTAGTGCCACATTGTATTTTTTTTTCTTTAAAATTCCAACTTTAAAGTTGATTTTTCCAACTTTAAAGTTGGATTTTCCAACTTTAAAGTTGGAAATTCCAACTTTAATCTTGGAATTTCCAACTTTAAAGTTGATTTTTCCAACTTTAAAGTTGGAATTTCCAACTTTAATCTTGGAATTTCCAACTTTAATCTTGGAATTTCCAACTTTTATCTTGGAATTTCCAACTTTAAAGTTGGAATTTCCAACTTTAAAGTTGATTTTTCCAACTTTAAAGTTGGAATTTCCAACTTTAATCTTGGAATTTCCAACTTTAAAGTTGGAATTTCCAACTTTAATGTTGGAATTTTCAACTTTAAAGTTGATTTTTCCAACTTTAAAGTTGGAATTTCCAACTTTAAAGTTGATTTTTCCAACTTTAATGTTGGAATTTTCAACTTTAAAGTTGATTTTTCCAACTTTAAAGTTGGAATTTCCAACTTTAATCTTGGAATTTCCAACTTTTTTGTTTGACTTTATTTTTTTTGTAAATATAACAGTATACATTATATGACAGGCAAACTGGGCATAAACTTATTGTTGTATATGTCTGAACTATAAATTTTCATATAAATATATAAGATTAAAACGTTTAAATACATCCAGTGTCAGATATCAAATATCGAAATAATTTTGAATCAAATACATGAATATAAATATAAAAGTATACATTATATTACAGGCAAACTGTGCATAAACTTATAGTTGTATATGTCTGAACTAGAAGTTTTCATATAAATATATAAGATTAAAACGTTTAAATGTATGCAGTATCAGATATCAAATATCGAAATAATTTTGAATCAAATAAATGTTATCTTAATATGTAAAACAAGAGGGTGTCGTTAATTAAATGCAGGATTAGAAAGAAGAACACTAAGAGATAATTAAGATCAAAACAAAGCCTTGGAATTTGTATCTACATGGCGTTAATAAAGATTACTTATTAAAAGAAATTCGTCTGAAATTGAAAAACTTATCGTAATAACAACAGAAGATTAAAGTTGGAAATTCCAAGATTTAAGTTGGAAAATCCAACTTTAAAGTTGAAAAAATCGACTTTAAAGTTGGAAATTCCAAGATTAAAGTTGGAAATTCCAACTTTAAAGTTGGAAAAATCAACTTTAAAGTTGGAAATTCCAAGATTAATGTTGGAAATTCCAACTTTAAAGTTGGAATTTTAAAGAAAAATTTTTTTACAATGTGGCACTAATACGCTTCCGTACCAAGGTGACCTTTCACTGCAAAAAAATTAAAGGAAATCGTATGTTTGAAACATTCTCCCCCGAGACTCCTTAAATAACGAAATTTATTTGTTCAGTTCTATAATCATTATAATCATAAATGTTTTCAAGAGACTGTCTAGTTAGAAATGAAGATGCTCCTATTAAACGTACATCTATAAAGAACAAGAGGCCCATGGGCCACATCGCTCACCTGAGCAACAATAGCCATCATAAAATCAGCGTTATGGAGTCTTATACAAAATATTTGGACAATATAGTAAAATAGATCCTGTATAAAAAGATTTTCAAAATTTTCTTCAGATATCCTTATGCTAAACATTTAGCCCCTGTTGTCACTAAATGATTTCATAGTCATATCACATATTGAGCACTGCAGTTTTCAAGGAGATCCTAAAAAACTTTTCATATTTTAATAAACCTACATCAAACGTTGAACCCCTTGTGTGGTCAAAGAATTGTCCAGAAGCCACAGTCGAAACAATTGAGAATCAATAGATGTTAAGATGCTTTAAGGTTCATATAAATAATACCATGTATTAATTATAACATTTGAGTTTTTGAGAAAAAATTAACTTATTTGAACAAACTTGAATCTACACTACTTTAGGATGTTCAACACAGCCTTTCTGGCCAAAGGGTTATGTTTTAGAAAAATTTAAAAGATTTTTCTCAATATGATCCTATGTAAAAGTTTGACACCCCCCCCCCCCCCATTGCGGCCCACTCCTACCCCGGGGATCATGATCGATTTGAACAAACAATTGCAACAAACTATGCCATCGGATGCTTCCACACAAGTACTAGATTTTCTGGCCAAGTGTTTTTTAAAAAGATTTTTAAAGATTTTTCTCTAGATATAATCATATACAGTAGCCATTTCTTTGTCATGTGGAGCTTTATGATATTTAGTTGATATAGATCCTCGAGATATTATTTCCAGCATGCCCGCACCTGGCGGGTGCCCTACTTAAGGTGTTACTGGAAAGTCTACTCCTCTACATGGGGCCAGTGTCCCAATCTGTATAAAAAGAAGAGGCAGAAAGACAGCTTCCAGATGACTACTCTTTTATTTAGATATTAAATTTTAACAATAAATATTACCATTAATTACAATGAAATTTAATCAACATTAAAATTCATTACTAAAATCTCTGAAAATAAAATATATTAGTTGAACCCCCTGAACCTATTAACTTTACTTTTGAGATTAATGCGCACAAGTGTAATGATTTATCTTACCTGTATAAAAAGAGGAGGCAGAAAGACAGCTTCCAGATGGCTACTGGAGAGCTGCGTTTTTCCGCACCATCATTTATACGCACGGACACAGCGCTACAACATTCTCGCCCTCATAAGTAAATGCGATCAAGTCCATACTAATGATCTGATGCACTGTGGTCAGTAGTATCAATTTATTTATATTTCTGACCCGGCGTCGATAGGCTCATCACTGGACTTAATTACATGTACACATTTCTCATTGAACAAAAACAATTATACGCTATTTATATAGGGCATGTACTTTAACGATTTCTATAAAATTAGCGTTATGATAAAAGTCCTATATAAAAATTAGACCCCCCATTGTTGCCCACCCTATCCCCGTTGATAATGATTTGAACAAATTTGAATCTACACTACCTGAGGATGCCTCCATACAAGTTTCAGCTATTCTGACCAATTGGTTGTTGAGAAGATTTTTGAAAAATACCAACAAATAATTAATTATTCTTTATTGTCACCCCTTTGAAGAGGGCTTGGCTCCTCTTTTAGCAAACATGAATCACCTTTTCCCAATAATGCTTTGTGCCAAGTTTGGTTGAAAATGGCACGGTGGTTCTGGAGAAGAAGTCGAAAATGTAAAAAAGTTTTCGGACGGACAGAGTGACGGGCGGACGAACGAACGGGTGGACGGATCCCGGACAAAAATGATCAGAAAAGCTTACTTGATGCTTTAGCTCAGGTGAACTAATAAATATGAATAAATTGTAACTTTTTTTATTAAATAAATCAAAGACTTAAATAACATTTTATTAATATGTGTTCATTTCCTGTTGAATTTAGATCCAGTTTCATAATTAAAATTTCAATTTTTAACGGACAAGGGTCTTTATTTATCACTTATGGTCTCAATATTCAGATTTAAAAATGACCCACCGGGTCAATAATCCTTGTTATGAACACCTGGTTGGAAAGACCGGCGTGGAATTCGTTTTTTCAATTATCGGAAAGCTCACGGTTAGGTCATGAGGTAAGAAAAAAATGTATATATTTGTTGATATATGTTCATTGATTGAATGGTATGATTAAACAAATCTTCATCCATGACGTTATAATTATACCGCTTAATTCCTCTATAAACACAACTTTGCTCATGTGCGAAGAAGACAGAGACTGCAGAATGCATAACTTAGCTAGACTATCAATCTGGGAGAAAAAAAATAATTATTTTTTAATTGTGTGTAGAAGCTACTAAAACATCTGGTAACTTTAATGAAATTGCATGGCTTCATTTTAAAAGTTATTTGTCATTTGTTTCAATTTATATAGGAATCTTAGCAACGCCGATGAAAAAACGTGTCTTTTGGATATGTTATAGCGGTTCCATGGTTTATCAATAGTTGTAATGACATCTAACCGGCATTTCGGTGTACGCCGATATAGGACAAATGAATGACAACTTATATAATAGTATTGTAAATGAACGTTAAATTTTCGGAATTAATAACATAAATAATTTTATATCGCGGGTTCTATGGTATCGCGGTATTTCTGATTACGTACAGTATAGTAGCACGCGCTGAAATTGACATTTGACGTCGCGATAATTTTAGACATAGGAAACAGAGACACGCTGAACATCACTGAGGTATATGATGGAGGAAACTCCCGATAACATTAGTTTCTGAAATATTTTTGTATTGATAGATTTTTTGACAAAATGATTTAACTACCGCGATATCATAGGGCCGGCTCATACTTCTATACAACATGATGAACATGTATCGAATACTTTCCATGGATATAAATAGTATAGAATTCTATTAGACGTGACGTCATAGTCAAGCTCAAAAGAAGTAACGTCACAATGAGTGTAACGTAATAATCATCGCTAAAACCAACAAATCAGGTAAAGACTGCGGGTAGATCTGTAAACTGATAAATTCTACTGCATATCAAATACTACATGTAGATTTACATTGATTTCATAAAATTCGTCATTTCAAAACATAGATACCTCTCGTTTTAGACCACAGAATAATGGATTCAAAGTCAGATTTCAGACTAGGCCAAACCAGCGTTGTGGTAAGTGAAGGTTTAAACCATTACTATACCACGCTTTTTAAATTTTGCCACTTTATAGATTTCTTACCGTGTAATGCTGTACTGCATAATAATTTCTTCATTCTTTTTTTCTCTCTTTCCGTGTATATACCGGTATCGTAGATGTTATTTTTGCTACATGATCAATTAAAATAAATATATTATTCAGGATAATTCCGGTACAGAGCCTGAGGTACGGGATATTCCAGGCATAGATAAAAGGAAAGCAAACAAAATTACAATGGGGAAAATGCATCCAAAGGATGACATCGTCGGATGGGAAGACAGGAGGCGCCTTGCATTAGAACGACATATCAAAAGAAAACGAAGGAGGAGGCCGTATGTGAAAAGGAAAACTCAGTTGGATGCAACGGAGCAACCTTTCAGCAAGAACCTACCAGTTCAAGAGGGAAAGAAGAAAGACGTTCCTGGAATTCTAGAGAAAGTGGACGAGAAGTTCGCAGTGGAAGTAGAAAAAGATTCTACCGAGAAACAACTTGCCAGCGTTGATTATCGGGAGGTGGACAATGGTTTGAATGTGAATAAAATGGAACTTTGCCATTTGATGAAAGACAGTATCAATGAAGAGGCAAAGGAGGAATTATCAAAAGGGGATGCAGGCAATGAGAAGCGGCAAAAGGTTGAAAAACTGAATAAATTGTTGGAAAACTTGCTAACCAAAATGAAATGGGAAACGATAATTAAAGCAAAGGGTGAAAAGGAATTGAAGAGTCGGTGTGAAGAAAAACTGTCTGAAAATGAAAAGGAGGGTCCAACTATTAAAGTAAACGAAAAGGAGGGTCCATCTATTAAAGTAGACGAAAAGGACGGCATGGAGACGAGCTGGCGAGATAAAGATCAGAAGATTGGAACTCTCGGGGAGATGGAAAAAGGAAACCTCCTAGATGACAGACATCTCGAGAACCTTGCCCACACCGAGGAAAAAGAGCGTACAAAAGCTACTGACAGTGGGAGCAGAATGTTTGAGATAAGGTAAACTAAGTAAAATATGTTTTACTACTTTCTAATTATATATGACTTAAGGTAATACATGCTTCTGTTGTATGGTTTCACACTTGTACAGACCAATGACGTATGTAAAAAATAACTGCATGATTTATTAAACTTCTTAATAAAATAACACCATCTAAATTGTTAATGATAAGGAAATGTCTGTATTAAAAAATTTACTATTAAAAATATGTCCAGTGATAAAATCCACGGGGCCATATATATGTGAAACTTCTTTATGCCAATCACATACACACATGTGCAATGTACATGCACACATTGGGAGCAATCTATTTTCAATGCTTTAAAATTTCATTACAGAGATGATGATGAATATGATGAAGAAGATGATGACGATTGCGATGGCTTCATGCCTAGGAAATTATTTTTCTTCAGTTTTGATCAGTTTAAGGTACAATTTAATGTCTATTTAATGATAAGTTAAAAAAAGAAAATAATCAATTGACAAATATATTCGTTTCCTTGTATTGCCTGTTTACGGACTTCAGATTCTACAATTATAGTAAATTTGATTCTTATTGTTCTGAAACCTTATTCTTATTATTAGCTTCATTTGCAAAATTTTACAAAATCTGAACTTCAGTGTTTAAAAAAACACCCTTAATTTATGATATATTGGCTTATACGTTGATAAAATTTCATGAATTATTTTTTGAAATTATGAACCCGGTATTTATTGTGTTTTATAAATGTACATTTGTATAACCATGACAATTTTTATTTTATTTTTTAGATAGAAACGCCACTTGCATAAAGGGAAGAGCGTCTAATGAACCAAAAGAAGGATAAACTAAACAAACTATATTGTCATTTTTTGTTCAGTAATATCACGGGCATTGTAACTAAGTAATAAAATGTCTAGTATACTGTTGACTTACTGTTTGTTCTCTTTATTTAATTGAAACACTATATAGAGCAATATGAATTCAACTAATCGCAAGAGCCCTTCTGGACAAATTATATATTTTCATTTACAATCTTTGAATTGAATACTTGCATTTCTTGGAAGGTTTTTTCTTGGTCCCATCGAGTTCGAGCATGTAACAAGGCCTGCCATTTCCCCCTATCAAAACATGTAGTAAAAATTGTAATCACAAATAATTTTTAAAAGGATGCATTATTCAAATTTTGCATATGGATCGATTTTTTCCCCAAGGGAGTGCGGGTTTGAGGTATAAGTGTGTTTACAGGTGAGGAGTGGGTGCCAAATAACGATTTTTACAAAATTCTTTAAAATTAAAAACTTAGGGTTAAGCCATGCACCAGATCACATGCTTAGCAGAAAATACACCGCATATCTGACAGAAGGGTGTGAATTAATCCCGTGTATGGAATTTTAACTACATGTATATTTTTTTTTCAGGTACTGATTTCATAATGTGACATTAAAGAAACTAATTAACATCACTTTCTTCGAACAGTTAGTAAACTTGTATAGAGCAACCATAATACTTTGACATACTCGTATAGGAATAAACAGCTTTTCGATATTACATTGTACATATCAGGCACGTAGCATCGCTTTTTTAAAAAAGTGAATGGGCCAGACAGACTCAATCAAAAAATCTTGGCAAGCAAAATAAAAAAAAACTTCAAAAATCCGGGGGGGGGGGGGGCCAGGCAAGTTTACCTAGACCTTCAATTACACTGTTTGTTTTCTTAATTTTCTTATTTTCAATTCAATTTTCATGGCCCCATAAAAGTGGGGGAGGGGGCAACTCCAATTGTTAATTCATTTTTTTATATGTAAATTTAACAAAAATCGCTAAAAGTGGGGGCAAGCCCCCACCCCCCACCCCCTGATGCTACGTGCCTGCATACGGTATAGTTTTCTGGTCAGGTTTGGAGAGTTGTTAATGTGAGTTTAAAATTACACTGGCCTAACTATCAAAAAATTGATAGACTCACGAATGTCACGGAACAATCATTCATTTTGAAATATAATATATAGCATATATTCACTTTGAAAATTTTAAGAAAAGGGATACAGGATTAAACTTTGTCGGTCATTAAGTCAAGTGAGTTTTAACAAAAAAGTTACTAAATAGCAGATCTAGTGTTATGACATTCGCAATTTCACCCTGCAGATGGGAGATCTTGGTCTTTAATCCGCGAATGAAAAAAAACAACATCTTGGTCATGCATACCGTACATGCGCGAGTCCGAAGGGGGGATCCGAGGGATAATTGTGCATGCCAGGGGGGATCCGAGGCCTATTTTCAGTAAATTTAATATTTGAATTAAATTTTTCAGGAGGGTTCAGACCCCTGACCCCCCCCCCCCCCTTAGATCCGCGCATGCCGTATATAAGCGATCTTCCAAAGCCTGACAACAACAGGGATACTCTTAAACGCACTAAACGTTTTAAATATCTCTATAAGCAGTTGTCTCAATTTAAACATTTATGTACATTATATATGTGGCCGAGCAAAATTGAACATTTTCGCGGGATTTTACTCTCACCGAATTACAACCAATCGTTTTCAACGTTACATCTAATTAACCAATGATAATATTCGTTAAGAAGTCAAAGGTCATTCACAATGCACTTCCTGCAGACGAGATTGAAGCAAACATGGGATAAAAACATGTCATGTAATGTATAAATTAACAAGGTAAGTAAGCAAAGCTGTTTATATGTTAAATTTTATGTAAACAACTGAATTGGATTTGTTCACTCCAGTAAAGATGAATAAGAAGCCTATAAAAGAAGGTTCTTTAAATGAACTGTTACCCGACGCATGGCAAACGACCTTGTAAGTTGCAAGTCGATTTCCTATCTGCAATAGTTAGGAATAGAACTAATGTACAAACTATACCATTGATTGTAAAGTATTGTCTTTATTACATCTTTCTAAATATGTTACCGAGCATGTCAAGCATCTGTTGAGAATCCCAGAACGAGGGTAGTGATTGACTGATTCTGTGAGACTGCATTTTAGGGGGGGACATATTCTTAATGTTTGAAAAGGTATTGGAAGTTGACTGAGATACTTTTTGATTTAGTTGTAGACAGTATGAGTTCCAATGACGATGATAGCCTTAGGAATGTCCCCACAGTGTCCATTAACATTCATACCTCAACTACTTTTCACGGATTTAAAGAACTGAAGCAGAAAGTCAACCATCAAAATTCCACTGCGTTCCATGATAATAAAGATGACATGCATGTTTTGAAAATTCATACCAAAAATGAAAAGAGGAGAATTCATGTGTACCCCCCTCTTAACTCAAAGAAAAGACTCAAGAAAAGGAAAGACAAAAATTGGTTAAAACACTCTATTCCAACATCACTGATCATTTCAGATGAAGAAGGTGAATTTATGTTTAAATGATTTTATAACTTTATTTAACTGAAAATGTTTTGAACATGAATCGTAATGTAAATGCATAAAATTATTGAAACAATGTTCTGAGATAAATGTTTTTATGATTTGTATTCTAAATTTATTCCCTTTTGAGAAGTGGACAGACATAGCCTGCTATGCCTGTCCGCTTCTTAAAAGAGAATATTCCAAACTATGTTTCTCATTTAATGTTAACACAACTTGATTTTAGATGAGTCTGATTTTGAAGAAAGAAGAAAAAGTATTCAAGAAAAGGTTTCCAAAGGGATATACTCATTTACAAAGGTATGGTATCATCTTCGCTAGCCAAGGGTTTCTGATCCGCACTGTTCCACTTGGTGTTTGTTTTAATGTGCATAAGACCACTGACCATTAATTAACAGATTTATTTATTTTATATAAGAGTATTAATTAGTGTACATATCAATTTTCTACAGACAAACAATTAAACTCTACATAAAGTGATGTTGTAGGTATTGAATTTTTACATTCCAGTGATAAGGCCACACCAATATAATTTCTTGTTCGTCGGACATTCAGTGAAAAATGCTACGAGCGGGCGAGCGATTAATTAATAAAATTATTTTTTGTAGCGAAAAGTTTAAGGCTCAGGCTGTACATAAGTTGATCGGAAGGTTATATTTCTTCTACTTGTTTCTGATTTATCAATGAAAACTATTTAAAATGCGAAAAATAGAGCGGAAATAGAACAGAAAACAGCGCAAAATTTCCTGGATGCAGGAAATTAATAATAATATTATTTGTATAGTTTTATTTAAATACGAGCATGAGGGATCCGACGAACAAGAAATTATATTGGTGTGGCCTAATTAATATTAAATTTTTAAAAAATATTTTAAGAAGAAAAAATAAATAATAATCTGAGATTAAAAGATATGCATTGTTCAATTTTGCAGTATGAAGAAAGAGATATTCATGAAAGAGCAGATGAATACTGCAGAACTATTTCTGCAGACAAATATCATTATGTAAAGCCAGGAGATATTGGTTATGATATCCAGGAATCCTCTAATTTGAATGGATTTCATCTAAATTGCCCGCTGCCAAAAAAGAAGAAAAGACGGAATTACCTGACAGATAGCTGTTATGTTACCGCCTGCGATTTTCATGATCCTTATGATAACACTAAAATGTTACCCACTGGTAATTCTTAATTATTTTAGAACCATAACAGTAGTTCTGTAAGGGAGAGAGGCTAAAAATGATTTAGAAGGGAAGTTCACCTTTAAAACCTTGAGAAAAAGTTACTTGTCACTGTTTATTATGTAACAATTGCACACACTATGTCAGCATTTTATTTTATTATGTAACAATTGCACACACTATGTCAGCATTTTATTTATTTACAAAATCATCCTATAACAGTAAGGAGTCTTTCAAGTCTGAATTCCAAAGTCAAAGAAAAATAATTTAGTATTTTAATTGATCAAATCTATAGTGGTAATGAGCAAACACATAAGTTTAGTTAACACATAACCAAAAGAATTATATGCATATGAGGATTTTAATTTTTTAGCATTTCAGGAAGGTTACAGACATTCTAAGTATATTTCTTCTTTTGATAAAGGTACTAGATTACTGCGACCATCAGGAAAGCTAGTACAACTTGTAGGCAAAGTACTGCAAGAGAGTCCAGATGGCCTTTTGCAGGTGCCTCAAATATATGCTGCCCTACAGTGAGTTGATCAGTTGAAAATTAAACCCACCCCTTCTAAATCTGTTCATGCTTATTTATTTGGTTATTTGCTTGTTAATAATTGGATATATAAGGCTAAATAGAGTCAGTGTGTTGCAACTTACTCTGATGACCACGTAGTTTGTTGTTTTCTTTTCAAACAGGAACATGTACCCCTTCTTCAAATACATGGACCCATCGGCCATCAGCAGCTGGAGGGTATTATAAATGATATTTATTTGATTCAAGGTTTATTTCAAGAATCAAAGCAAATTTTCTTTCATTATAAAGTATCTCAGAATAACTGTCAGATACATGTATAGTAAATATACAAGGTTTAAATTTCAAAATATATTTTTTTTTAGTCGCAAAATTTTGACTTTTTATAAATAAAAGTAAGAACAGAAAAAATTTATCTTTATTGGTGCTTTGTGAGCAACGTTCAATTAGAATTGTTTTGTGATTATTTGTTTAGTCCTCTGTTCGTCATGCTCTGTACCAGAAGTGGTTTAAGAAGATCAAGTTTACGGTGCCGCAGATCTGTTGCAAAGGTTCCTATTGGGCCCTCAACAAAGATGTTGAACTGCCAACGATAATGACAATGCCAGACAATAATGTCAGCAATCCCATTGGAGGGTCTAACATTTCCTATCCAAAAAGTATGTTAACACTTTATTTAGGAAGAAGATTACCATATTTTTTTATTTGATTATATGGAAATTATTAAATGTGTACATCAGTGACAGTAAGACATACACATGCTTATATAGCAAACTCAAGAATAAACAATTTTGTTTCTCTCTGAATTCATAATACAAATGTAGGAATTTTGCTTTGCTTTGTGGGTATTGTTCCTTATACATTACAATGGCATTCCATGTTAAGCAATGTTTCAATGTGGTACTTGTTCAGGAAGCAACTAAAAATTTGTAGTGCTGTAGACAACCAGGTCCTTCTGATTTACAACATCAATTTTAGAGAAAAGAAGATATCGCAAAAAGAAATACACAGGAACAGGCAAGATGCAATTTAAACCAAATGGAGAATTGGTTGAAGACACCAGAAAAGAGGAAACAGATTTGAATCATAATGTTGTCAATAGTTTGCAGGTATATGTAGATAAGATAAATAACAATTATTTTGCAGCTAATTTTTAAAATGATCAAGCCACTCCAGAAAAATATACAAATTTATAATTGCACATGTTAAGGGCATATGTTCAGGCTATTTTCCCGTAAAAAACGTTTTGAAAGCCAATGATACTAGGTGGATAGTAGAACTTTATAGATTTAAATTTGTACTGTCATCTGATCACCCTTTGCTGCAAAATGTTTGAAATTGTGTTGTTATTATAAATATAACATATATTAATCATTTATATGTAGAAGTATCAAAATTAATTTTTGCTTACACATTTTCTGGGAGGAATGATTTGATGTTTGTGTTGAAATAATGTACATGTATATTTAAATGTTTTGACATTGTCTACTGTATTTAACAAGGTAAAGTTATTTAACAACTTAAATGATTCACAAATGGAAATAACTGGTCAGAAGTCTGAAGAATGATGCTGACCATTTGCCTTTTGGTTGGTTTTATATTACAGGAGCTCCTAAAAATCGCCAAACAATATGGCCTAAAGATATCTTTGACGACCACTCCTATACAAAAGATGTCTGAGAATAGCCCTATTTGTAAAGGGGATCCTGTGCTTTTCAGCTTACCATCCGGTATATTACATTAAAACTAATTTATGATAATTGAATACTGTGGTTTCATAAATATTTGTTAATACCAAATTTTGTGGATTTTATTGTTGAGTTGATCCATGAAATTAAATGTTTATTGAAGTGCAATTTCTAATAAAAAATTGTATTGATTAGGGTTATTTTCCACAAATTTACATATTCTTGAAACTTTAATATTCATTTAGATCTAATCCACAAAAATTGATCATACCACAGTTGTAAGGGTTACCGGTAATTAGATCACCCCAGTGATTCAACACCCAACAGCAAATGCATGCACTGACTATCAATGCTACAAGTTACTGGTAGTTAACTATCCCAAACTAAATGATCAAATCAAAGTTGATTCCTTATTGTATACTTGCTATGGGTCCAAGAGGTATAAGTTATAAAGATCTATAGTTATGATGTAACAATGTAATAATAAAGAGCATCCTGTGGCCTGACATTGAGCTCCATGCAGTAGCAATGATCCTATTGTACAGACAGCCCATATATATATACATGTACCAACTTCTAAATCCTTCAATTAATTAGGGTTCTGCCTTAAAGTAATCAATCTGTCTATACTTCTGTCCAATATCACTTGTCTGGTGCATATTTTCTCTCTCTTGGCCCAATTTGGCTCATACTTTGAGGTGACCATGAACCAAGTTTCTTGTTCAAATGTCACGGTTATAACAGACCCCTTTGTAAAATCCTTATATAGAACTTCTTCACTTTTTTGCCCATAGAGTGCTTGTTTGATATAAAAGGGATTGTGTAATGATCTTGAACCAAATTGGGAGGCAGAGGTTAAGATCAAAGCTAAGTCCTCTACAATGCATTTGTCATAATGTTCATTATTAAAGCAGGGCCTCTTGAGATGGTCACCATCTCATCAATGTCTAGAATTGGACTAAATTGATACTTGTAAATGTATAGAAATAAAGTGATTTTGTATATTATATCTTTCAGCATCTATTGAACAAGCACCAACCAGCATTTATGGAGGTGACACAGAAGAGAAACAGGGAGATGGAGAATTGGTGTCCAATTTATTACAACCCCAAAACAGTGATTCATTTGTCGGTCTGTGTTCCAGCAAGCCATGTGTACCGGTAATGGCAAGACAAAGCAGTACAAACACTGCCTGCCAAGAAACGCTTGGCAATGTGCAAACCATTGTAGCAAATTCAGAAACTTTGTATGTGAATGAACACACAGATTCATTCCCTGATGGAGATGATTTCTCAATTGGTGGATGCAATGAAGAAACTGATGAATCCAACGACTCAGAAGAATTGCTTTCTGCATTGTACACAACCTGTGGTTTATCAGATGAATGCACACACCAAATCATTGAAATGGGAGAAGAAGAAGGAGCAAACATAAGGAATGATTTCTTGCCAGAATTGGACATGTTTTCATGTGCTTCAGATCCAGCTAATTTTGATTTTTCTCTGCCTTGCCTTGTTGATAATGACTTTCAAAGCGCTACACTGGATCATTTGCTCAGTGTACTGCAACCTTGCGATGACCAGGCAGAAGAACTTATGCTGGAGAATGGAGATCAGGTAGACGATGATTCTCTCTTTGATATCTCTTTGATAAATGACGACTCCTTCTTCGAGCAGTGCAAGTTTTTTGATTAGCTAGATTTGGTATTAAGACAAGAGTAATGCAGAAACAAAGAATGGATTTTTTGACATATATATATGTACCGTATGTAAAACTGGCATAACTGATAGTCTTTATTTATCACCATACATATATACTATGTTTGCAGTTCTGACTTTCTTGTATCTGGTAAGTCAAGCATGGGAAATCTTATTTATTAAATGCATGTAGACAAAGAAGCATGAAATAAAATCCTGCATGTCAAGTTTTTTTTAAATGTAAATAACCAATAAACATTGAATTTTATTCCACAGTTTTGATTTTATTTTAGCATGACAAAATGTGATTTCACAGCTAATGTTTTGCAAATGATGCTTCAATAAATATGACATTTTAATTGTAATGGCCTGTACATGACACGTAAAAACTAACCTGAATCAGGTTTATTTTTCATGTATATGTTAAAAAAATTATCATTAAAACTTTTTAATTAAAATACTCTTGCATCCCATTTTTTATTGTATAATTTACCAGGTTGATTGATGATGAATATTAGCTATATACATGTATGTATTAATTACCATAATTATTGACAGCATTCATGAATGAATCTAAGGTGTACAAGTTGTAATTTAATTGTTATATGTTTCGCTTTTTCTTCCCAATACATGTATATATATATATATATATATATATGTTATAAAACATTTGTATGAAGGACAAAACTTCATGCAAGTGTAAAACTTTCACAAAATGATTTCTTTTATGGTTTCATAAGTTTGAACCCTAAAAGTTTTATGCTCATGGCGTGATGTAAATCTAAATTCTTTAAAAATTCTAATGTTTTATGAATACTGTGTGGAATTCACTTTGTGATTTTTCTATAAATGTATAACTTTTATCAAAGACGAGGTCATATGATACTGACAATATCTACTCTTTGGACTAACCATCTTTGAAAGAGAACCTCATCTTTTATGACGATCGATATCGAGGGTTATTTTAACCAATTTAAGGCCTATGCACTTTCCTTATTGTACAAAGATACTGGCCCCATGCACTAAGAAAAAGTATTTAAATTAATTACGGTATTAATTTTTTGTAATACATGTATCAGTGGGGACCGGTATATATGCTGAAGGACTAACATTTTTTTATTCAAATGAAAAATAATAAAGAATTTGAATACCAATCTATAACTTAATAATTTGAGCAAAATTCCCACACAACACTCTAGTAAATTAACACAAACAATTTTTGTTGTTGAAATAACTGAAAAATGTGAATTAAAGTATAATGAATACAATCTTAACTAGTTTGTTGTTTACAAGATGTATAAATCAAAAAATATATTGCACTAATAACAAAAATAAAATGCACTATGCATTCAAAATTCGATGTAAATTTGCTGAATGTTACACTATGTTTCAAATATGCAAGTAATGGCACAGTCAATTAAATGTTGTAAATATCACCAACCACAAATAATATCCGAGTATTCATAGAGTTATCAGGGGTTTTCCTAACTTTAAAACTTTATGAGTCTTCATTCCGATCCATTAAAATATTGAAAAAAAATATGCAGTACTGTTCAAATGGATGCTTTTTTTTTCATTCTACAGTATTTTAAAAAATATATGTGAATTTCATATATATATTTTTTCATATTTGAACTTAATTGTAAAGATAAGAGCAAAAATGTGAAAGCACTGTATTGTGAAATGGTATTCAGACCAAAATATAAGTCAGAAAAAACCCAAGATTTAGTATTAACAGCATGTATTGAATATATCATGGGCAGTTTTTCAGATCAAATCGACTAAAGTGTAAATTATTCTTGACAAAAAATTGTCCAAAGAAAGCAAGCACAACAACTACATGCAAGTATAACCCACTGCCCTATCAGAAAGCAAGCTAACAGTACAGGAATCATATACAGTACAGTGTATATATTATATAAAACAAAAATAAAACAACAGATACAAAAACAAAACTTGAAGTAAAATGCCAATAGAATAAAGTATGGAAAATACCAACAAAGAATGGTAAAAATCCATATTGCATTTAAAATGGCTGATCTATAATGGCAGCACATAGAAGCTGAAAACAGAAAAAGACAATAGAATGTCAAAAATTATAAATTGATATTGGTTGATTGTAAGTGTAAATTGAAATGCATTGAGTCGCACTATATTATAATTTTATTATATCTTATTATTATATTTAAATCATATTGTATATACAGTAATAGTAATGTCAAGGTCTCGCAGAAAAGGTCAAGGTAAAAAAAAATATGATTCATTTGAACTGATCTTACTATTATGTAGTTTTGTTTGGAATTAATTGATTTAAAAATCTTGAACTTTATGTTAGAAAATAGGCTAAATACAAAAAAAGGAAAATAGAATCAAGGTCTTTATAGAGAAGGTAAAGGGTTCAGAAAATTGTTATACAATCAAATTGCTCTATTCATTTTGAAGTTTGATAATCTAAAAATCTTAAGCTGTATGTGTCTTTGATGAAAATAAGCTACTGGTGGTTCCAAAAGCAAGGTGAAACATCTTGCATAGTTTATTTGAAACCAAGTTAAACATTTCTTTATTAAAATCAAAGTGTAAAGACGAACAAAAGGACAGAAGACGACAAATACACAATATGCACCAGCCAGATATTTGGTATCGGCAGAATAAATCCATCCCTGTATTGTATAGAAAGATGAATATATCTAACATTTTCATTTCCAAATCCTGGGTAGTGAACAGCATCTAGCTTTAATACAAAATTTACAAAATGTAATAAAAATATATTATCCAAACACAAAAACGAAGAACATGTATCATGTGATGATTGAAAAATTTGTTGGCATGACTGCATATGAGAAGACAACCTTTAAACAAACCAAATATGAACTTTATAATTCACGTATGTACATGTATATCGGTATGCTTCCTAACCTCATTTTGGTTTGTGATGATCTTTGAACATCTGTAAACATGTTGATTTCTGTTCCGAAAATCAGAAAAAAATTACCGTAGGAAACTGTGACTTGTATGTAACAAAAGACTTTTGAGGTATTGGTTGGAAAGTAATAGGGTAAACTGTAGATTCCTTATGCTATGCAAGTGGTAGAAAATAAAATAGGAAGTGCCAAACTTTTGTGCATGGTTTCTTTCAATATTATAATTCACAAATGTCATGAAATATGAAGTTTATGCAAGACTATAAAAAACGGTAGAAATACTTCTCAGAATTTTAGGTGGATATATTAAATCCTCAATCAATTAAGTGTTTACAGTAACAATAAAACTTTTGGTCTTTGACTCTCTGTAATGAAAATTAAATAAAGATCATTAGCTTGACAAGGCTAACCTGTGTATGACATTTGATGAAAGTCAAGGAAGGAAAATTTTTAGTTAAACACTACTTGACTTAATGTTCATATGGCTACCAAAAATTGGTCTGTCATTATGTTATCTACCAGGTATTCTATGAACTGATATTCCAAAAAACCAAAGTAACCAAACCTTTGATCAAAATTTGTTTCAAAATCTAAATTCTACAGTTTCAGTGAGTATCCACTATCACTTAAGTTGCACTGAAATAGTTTGTGTAGGAATGTGTATAATTAAAAAAAAAAAAAAAAGGCATACAAAATATATTTGCTATAGTAAAAATAAATCCCCCTCATAAAGTTGGCAGTCACCTAGTCCAGCCACGGCCTCCATATGCCTCCATTGACTCGTGGATTTCCAGCTGGGTCAAATGGTTTATTTCCAGGGGGTACCATCATTGTGCTCCTGTACTCTACAATTTTAGCTAACAGTTTCGTTACAATATCCATATTGCTGCTTGCTATGTTATTGTACTCGCAAGGATCGGATGGAATATGGTACAAACATGGTACTTTATCGGCTTGACAGTTTGTGCTGGCATTGGCAGGCTTAGGACCACACTGAATTGTCACTGGTTTGCCAGTTTCTTGTAAAACACCTAGTTCACTCCTGTTGGTGTTTTTATATACACCCATCTGCATTCTGTCATAACTTGATTTTTCAGACAGTTGATATGGGGGATACCAACCATCCCAATATCCAGTGATCGGTCCGTGTAATAGTTTGTAATCTCCAACTCTGATAGCTTCAGTTTTGTCCAGTGGGTCAATGTTGTGGAGAATTTCAGTCCTGACCGGCTTGCCATTGGTTTGAAGTACCCCCCACTGATCAATACCATAGAGATTTTGAAGATCTGATGCCTTACCCCCAGCGGCTGTGTAGAGGGTGGGTAGCCAGTCTGTGACGTGGATCATCTGATTGGATACGTAGCCTTTGGTCTGGAGTAATGGACTGGAAATGAAGCCCACTCCTCTCACTCCCCCCTCCCACAGTGTGGCTTTAACTCCTCTACAGAAAGAATATTATGGCTTTCAAAAACAAACAATGGTAGAGAACAACAACACATTCAGACTCAACACTGTAACTAGCTGCTGGTAGAATGATTTTTTTGAAATGCGAAGAACCAAGATTAAAAGAAATTGACAGTCCAAACAAGGGTTGTAAATAGGCAATGCATGGTCAATATCATATCAATATTGAGAATATAATAGCAAGTGCATGTTCAAATTTTCTCCTTTTCAAATATTCGGATTATTTTCATACAAATATCCTATTCAATTGCATGCATTTTAGCTAAATTCAATTAAAGTACATGCTTTACCTCAGAGGAAAATTGCTGGCAGCATTGCCATCAAATCCATTAGCAGGTCCCCCGTTGTCTGTTGTAAAGACAATAATAGAATTGCTATACATGTTTTTGTCTTTAAGCATTTGCACAATTGATCCAACAGCATCATCCAGAGCAGACACCATTGCTGAAAGTATCAAGAAAGGTCTGTGAAGCACTACTTTCTTTGGTGTTAACTTATTATTACACATACACATGTAAATTCAACAAAAGAATTAGTTCTGATCCTTAATACGGCCCTCTCAGCTAATTCATGTATATTGATTTGTCTCTTTATACCCCTCCCCCCCCCCCAAACAAAAAATCCCCCTCAAAACAAAATCCCCGGTCGCCCTTTTACAATAAAGTGTGTTTTACCAGCATATGTCTTTCTCTCTGTATTTTTGATATGAGGGAATCTTTTGATGTATTTTGTTGGTGCTTGAAGATTCTTTCCACTAGGAAGGTTGCCACTGTGGACAGCTTGGAAAGGCAGATACAGAAACAGGGGCTAAAAGTAGAACAAGTACATAAAACCAATTACATGTATAAATACTTTTGAACACCTTATAACAAATCACAATAATAAGCAATACTACCACAGTGTATACCTTCAATCAAAATTTACCCAACAAAAAAATTTACAAAGATTGTTAACATTTCTTGCATGTACATGTAGGTCCAATCGTACCTCTGATGTGTTATGTTTCTGTATAATAGTGTTGGCTTCTTGTCTGAACAGTTCTGTTGAGTACTGGCCAATTCCTGTAAAGTCCACAGTAGTGTTTCTCATAAAGTCAAACCCAAAATATTCCTGCAAAATACAAGATTCAATACTTGATTTATAAGGTATTCTTGTACAGGCATTCAGAAGACAACTGATGTATTTTCCTTCCAATGTACTTTTTTTTTAATGTACATGTACGTGTAGATAGCAACTTTGTATATTGTATTAAGACGCACTCCAACAATTGCACATACATTTACCCAGTACCTTCATCTTTGAAATAACAGTTGACTGGTTTTTTGACTTAGGCCGCCAAAAGTTAATTCTACGTTTAACCTCACTTAAAAATACAAAACCTACGAGGGAGGGTGATAAAATTAAAGCAAACATTTTTTCAAACAAATGATTTTCATTCATTTACAACAGTAAAAATACATTCAGCATTCAAGCTACATGTAGGCTACCTCTTTAATTATGATCTTTCCCTATAATCCCATTGAGGATCTGATATAGAGTCCATAATATGCGCTAAACAATTTGAATTTCTACAGCTTTCAGTATTTTAGTAAAATCTAACTGGAAAAATTTAAATCAGAATAGGGGTTTGTTTGTTTTTTTAAAACACAATTTCTCCTATACCTACGCGCAAGGGTTACGTTAAACATAAAATTAATTTTGGACAGCCTTAATAAAGTCTGAATTTTATCTTTAATTTTTTTCTAAAAGATTGACTTTTACTTTTTAAAGCATAACAATTACTGGTACTCAATCTTTGAATATATAAGCATGAAAATAACTTAATTTCTCAAATACCAGTAATGAGGTAATACACATTGACAAACTGACATAATAATATGATTTGTTAATGCATGAACATCATAATAAAAACATAATATCTATATAATATCTATATAAGCAGTTAACAGTCATTTATAAAGAGATATCAGACCTTTGTGCTTATAGTATTACCGGTAGGTCAGTAATTATTAATAATTGTTACAAAAAAATCTCATTAATATGTATGAATTGATTCACAACATTAAGCAGATATGTTACATTATATATGTATCATGTTTACCTCATTGGCTTCTGAGGTGTGATCATAGTAATCTCCACAGCCCAGATAATATCCATAATGAGTCTCAAAGCCTCGGTACATTGGGGTAAACTCCTTCTTGTGGAATCCCAGGTGCCACTGAGGATAGGAAAGTTCAAGAACTGCTTAAAAAAAACCAACACCCTCAATGCTCATTTTTGCATCAGATCATTTGAATTTTTTATCAGCATGCAGACCTACCTTTCCCACCATATGTCTCCTGTAGCCCAGTTTCTGGAAGAACTGAGGCATGATGGTCTCATTCAGTGGAAGTCCATAGGGCTGAGAGGCCACTATCACTCCAGACTGGAGACCTGAATGAAAAAAATAGATCCTAGATTAAATGTAGCACACGTCTTTATTTCGTTAAGGCTGTCCAAAGTTAATTAGGTGTTTAACATTACCTGCGCGCCTAGGTTTAGGAGAAATAGTGTTTTAGAAAAAACAAACAAACTTCTATTTTATGATGATCTTTTCCAGTTTGATTTTACTAAATTATTGCAATCTGTATAAATTTGAAATGTTTAGAGCACATTATGGACTCTATATATCAGATACTCAATGGGACTGTCGGGAAAAATCATTATTAAAGAGGTACATGAAGCTTGAATACTCACTGAAGTTGTATTATTGTAAATGGTTAAAATCATTTGTTCGAAAATTTTATTTGTTTTTATGTTATCATCCTCCCTCGTAGGTTTGAGTATTTTGAAGTGACTTTAGACATAGAATTAAGTTTGGACAGCCTAAGTTGAAAAGTTGGACATGGGTAGAAAAGTTTGCAGGGATTTAATATTGCAAACAATATGAAAGTTACCAAAATGTTGAAAAATTGAGCAAAGGCATTCTGAAAATTTCTAAATTGATCTCGGATCCAGTATCAGCATTCTCTATTACCGGTATAAATCCGCATAAAGAATTTGTGTTAAAATTGTTCAATTCCCAGGGTAAAAAAAAATGGGACACATCATTGAAGACTCACAGTTTTTTTTTTCAACTGTTCTTCAGTAACATGAATGTGTTTTGAGACAAATTCAGACAATCACCATCATGTGAGGTGAAAAAGGACTGAGATGAATGAAATACAATCTTAATATATAGATCAGTATATTGCAACTGCATGTGCAAGTGGATTTGAAAAGAAGATTTAAAGTCAATTAATTGCAGTAGGACAGAGAAATCCAGATATTTTAACAATAATGCTTTCTTTGGTGATTAATGCAGGATATGAAGGTGGTGACATTGCAGAAAAAATACTTAACCTGCGTTAGCGGGTCATGTAAATTTTTTCTGCAATGATTGCTACCTTCATAACCAGCATGAATCAACAAAGAGAGCATTTTATTGTTTATATTCACATCTTTCTTTAACAAATTTTATTATTTATATATATAAATTGATTGTAAATACATGTAGTAAGTTATGTTAACTAAATTACTGTTAATGTACATCAGTGTGTTAGCTAAAAGAAACAGCCAAATCGTCTTCTATATGAATTTTGAGTCTGACATCATCATGATTATTTCGTGCAGTCTGTAATTTTTCTTAGGTCGCTGTAGGTTTTGACCAAGCGATAAACGGGGTGTATATATCAGTCCTGTCAGTTTCAGTTGCTGTAGGTTTCGACCAATTGATAAACAGGGCGTGTAGATTTCAGTCCTGCAGTTTCTATAGAGCTATGAATTAACAATAAGCTACCGTAGGAAATAGAGGGATTCATACTCAGTAGATGTAAATGTAAATTGTTTAAGATAGCAAAAATGGTCTGCAACTTTAAAATCAAAATAAATTCCTGACTGTTCAGTTCACTGACTGGATATTTGAAAATTAATACATGTAATAAGTTATTAATAAAAAAAAGTAATTATTCAAAATTTTAGTTTTTAAATGGACACACTTACCTGTCTGTATAGGATGTCTGCCTGTCATGAGGGCTCCACGAGTTGGGGTACAAATAGGGGACACATAGTAGTTGTTGAGAATAATCCCTCCATAGGCTAGATTGTCTATGTTAGGTGTTGGAATTTGGGTGGATCCATGAAAGCTCACATCATTGTAACCCTATACAGTTACAACATTACTATGATACTTAGCAGTACATGTGCATCTCCTAATCAGGATTTAAGATAAACTCCTTCTTAGAAACTTGTATTTCTACATACTAATGCAATATACTAGTATCATGTTTTTAATGTTTTTCATTAAGGCTAATACTGAATACTGAATAGAAAATGATACAATGAAACTGAATACATGACAATATCACTTTTTTGACAACTTGATAGTAACTATATAAAATTATAAATATTACCATACTTAAAATATTATAATACATGTAAATCATTTCATCACAATTACTATTCTGAAAACTCAATATTAATTACATGTCTACTACATGACCATGTGTTTATCAACTAAATGGATAGAAATAATCTTCTTACCAAATCATCAGCAACAATGAGAATGATATTTGGTCTGGTTGTTGCCACTGCAATCCTGCACAGGATAGCAACATCCAGCAACAGTAAAGCAAGGGGTCTGTGCATATTTTTCACAACCATTTTCTACAAAAATAAAAACAGCTTGTCAGTGAAAATTGTTGCTGCATTATGATCGAATAAAGAGCATCTGATTTTATTTTTTTTTTCAGAACAAAAGCATTTCTATGGGTCATTTCAATGCATTGTCCTCAGGTAAACCTTTTGAAGCAACAGCTTGGGCTTAATACCGGTAAGTTGGAAATTCTCTAAGCTTTTTAACAATACCATGAAATTCACACAAAAACTTGAATATGGCAGGTGTTTCACATTAGGATTAAGACAGAAAAAAAACCCCAGGAAATGAAGAAATAAAAGATCTATCTTTCTATCTATTAAATATTTATAAAATTTATTTTATTTTATTATTTATAAATATGAATTTTTTAAATTATCCATTAGCTGAGGCGCCCCGCCTCGGGTAATGGATAATTTAAAAAATTCAGAGAGGGATGTTAATACCTGTTATAAAGATAAAATGCTTTTCCTTGAAGTTTATTCAGGATATGAAGGTAATTATGATCAATGTAAAAAAGCTTCTATAACCTAAAACATTGTAACTTGATAACTAACAATCCACATTTAGTTTATTGAGAATTCTAAACAATACAAATTTTAAAAAGAAAATATTGTGAAAAATTTCAGTGAAAATCATTGCTTTGTAAACTGTTTTCTTATTCATGATTTATCGACAGTCAAAGATAACACATACATTTTGGGCACAACATCAATTAATGCACATGAAATTTGACATAGAAATTACACTAGGGCTACTTCACATAGCATTGGTTTTTCAGCTACATATCAATCTAATTAAAATTAGACTTGTAAAATTCCTCCTCTACGATATGGTACATTTGTATATTAGATCTAACAACATCCCTTACAGATGTTTTTACCTAAAGAAACTCACAAGAGCGAATACATATTAGATAGAGACTTGTAATGGGAAATGTTGACACCTTTAATTTCTCCATTCGAAAGTTCTCGGGACACCTCTCACAAATTTTTAACCCTATAATGCAAAGTCCCCGTAGATTTTTAATTTTTAGCTGAGTACTGAAACCTGACAAGGGGGGCGTTTCAAAAGAGGAGTTTGGGGATTTTTTTAATACTATTGAATGAACATTGTCCAAAACGAGCAGTTTTTGTGTGTCGTAAATTGCAACTTTTCTACACGTAAGGAACTGTAGCTCCAAGGTACGGTCCATCCAAATTTTTTCAGACTGGGAGCTACAGTACCGATCAGACCCAACCTAACACCAGAGTAAAACCCAACTAAACCCTGGGTTTATTTTTGGGGCTTACTCTGGGTTCACTTTTTAAAAATTTGGGTCCACTCGGGGTTTACTTTGGGTTTACTCAGGTTTACTTTGGGTTTACTTTGCTTTTGAGGTCAACTGTACGCACTGAAGTGTGAAGAAGACCCATCTTTTATCTTACTATCCTACTGCCTGTAATTCCTACCCCTTGTATATTCCAAATACACAGTTAGCATCTGCTTTCAGGGGTATACTTCTGACCGGGTTTACTCTTTGTGTCCACAAGAATAGTTTACTTCGGGTTTTCTCTGGGTTTACTCTGGGTCCACTCTAGTAAACCCAGAGTAAACCCAGAAAGTAAACCCAGGGTTTAGTTGGGGTTAACTTTCTGTTAGGTTGGGTCTGATCGGTACTGTACATACCTGCAGCAAAAATATCTAAGACAGTGTATAGACTGTAGGCTGTTAAGTACTTTCAGTACCTTGATTTTAGAATGTGTAAACTTAGTATTATGTGTACATTGTTGAGAATTGAAATTTAGATACGTTGATTTCAGACATGGCAAATTATTGTGTCAAATGACAAAATGCAAACTGCATATATTAAACAAAATGACACACTCGGATGACTCCATGCTATGTGGACTACATACAGCAGTTCAGTCAAAAATAAATAAGTTAATATATTCAAAAATGACAACTTACAAAAATACCACCGAAGTGTTAATTATAGCCACCCCATACCTGAACACTTTAGCCTGATTAAAATGGATTCCGATAGTTCTTTCACATCAAAACACACTACTACAAGTCGATCGCATCGCAGACCATGCAGACAGTCTCCTTGCCCCTGTCAGCTGAATAGACAAACCCCGACCCCGATCTAAATAGCGTGAATTTGATTGAGATACCATCGAGCGGATTGCCAAAAAAAAAAAAAAAAAGGTTCACATCGATTTTCTCTTATTAACTGACCTCAAAACCATTGTTTGTGAACAGCGAGGAAATTGGGAAAAATATGCGAATAAGAAATGAAAATCATTTATAAGTTTAAACGTTTTAGATATGCTGACTTTGACTCAAGGGCAGGGGGCTGTTCGGACAGGAGTTGACCTATTCTCTTTTGAGAAGTGGACAGGCATAGCCTACATCATAGGCAATACCTGTCCACTTCTCAGAAGAGAATAGAGTGGACCAACCTTCCTCCATTAAGAACCGAGAGGGTAGTTCTCTTTTAAAAAAAGGGGGGGTATACACAATAAACGTTATATCTCATTTCAAATTTTAAAAACCTTAAAAAAGATAATGGAAAATAAACGATATACTTCTTTCGATTTACAGTATTCCGCGGCAATAACAAGCACATGTTGTCATAACCACTTCCCATCTAAACAACGCATAAAAAATTATTACATCCCTGTACTTTAAAAACCAACAATGTAAGCTCTATGGCATGACATTCAGATTTTTTATTTGGTAAGGAGCGCTATAAACTGATAACTAACTTCCTGATATATATCGGATCTACACATCCAAAATACACAATTAAGATAGATAATTATGTATCATTTGTCCCCATTACAAGAATAGTGTTGGTTATTCTACGTATATAGAGGAGATTGTACACTAAATGGGCCCTATTTAAATCTGTTTATATATATATATGATAAAAATAATACATTGCTCTAAAAATGATACACATTTCACGCGTGCATGGCTTTGAAAAATTTCGTCGTTTTTCCAGGTCAACTGGAAGCTTATAAATAAAAGGTTTCCCCCTGTTTCCCCCGAAATATTATATATGACTCGGTTGCAGAACAATGGTTGCCTTATTAGATGCGCGTGTTGTTAAAATAATCAATCCTTACGATTCCACTTGTTCTGATGTTAAGATATGAATGTCTAAAAATATAAAATTATCTACAAGAAAATCATAATCAGACTGTTTAATCATTTTTTTTTAGCTTTTTGAAATGACGGAGAGCATCGAAAAAAAACCACGTGACGCATAATTGACAGATGCAGCGCGTCATAAAATCGCGTCGTTTTAATTTTAAAGGTATATGTGGCGTATTTTTAGTGAACAACAAAAATAAGATCTGATTATTTGCTTCATTTCTTTACTTAAAGATAGGACTTTCACCCAAATTACGCTTTATAAGTCAATCGCATAACAAAGATACAAGAAATCAAAAAAATATTTTTTATTTTTTACCGGCACGGTAAAAAATACAAAAGATTTGAATAACCCCGCCTTAAATGGGTCACGTGACATCCATCTTGGTCTATCAACAAGAATGGCGACGACGAGAATGATAGGTATACCGTTAGGTTTGACAGATTTGGCGATGAAAGAAAAAAGAGACAGACTGACAAGGATCGGAACAAAGGGAAGATTGTCATCGGAGACCATGTAAATTGATGGAACAGGAATTAAAACCGAATTAAACTTAAGTTTCTATGATGAAGTTGTAGGGGTTTTCCTAGTCAGGTTCGTCCTCCATGTGTCCCGTGTCATTACTTTATAAGTTTTAAACAACAAGTGGATTTTCGTTTAGAGGAATTTTTGAATAAAGAATAAATACTCTCAGTACATGCATCCCTCATGGAGAGGGGTATTTACTCCGTTTACAGTGTCGATGACGCTAAAATCGTGCTTCGTCTTTATTACACTTAATAAACAATTTATATCGTTCTACATTAATGAATATCGGAATAATAATGCTTCGAGTATCATCTGATATAAGAATTATTTAATTTAAGACATGAAAAACGTGATTCTAATTTGTAAACAAACTCTTCTTCCATCGTGTTTTCAATGCTAGGTTTTCCCGCACTCATGCGCAGTGGCGTTATAAATGGCGGATTACATTAATATTCATCAGACGTGTAGCAAAGTTTAGAGACAAATAACTAAAGACAGAACATGTTTTATGGGCCTAGAGTTTGTGATACGTCTAATTATAAGAAGTATGATGTATATTTTTATTCAAACTCATGTCAAAAATTTTACTCCAAATACGCCACATATACCTTTAACTGTAGTTAACGAATGTAAATCATAGTTTACATGCAGAGTGAATCTATATTTATCGGCAAAATCTATTGTTAACGTTAATTTACAGGCATACGTAGAATAGCATTCGTAAACTATAGTTTACAAGTCAACCGTTTAATATGGTTTTACAGATGAAGACTATCGTTAAGGAATCGGTAACTACAGTTTACGGTTCGTAAACTATAGTTTACAGTCGATAAACCTAGTTTATTAGATGTGAAACTGTGTTGAGCTAAATTTTGTGAATTGGGCAGGCCATATACATATTCTCATTGCTGTAAAAAGAAAATAAAAAAGAAAATAAGCATGTTAACCCCTAGATTTTTTTAGCTTTTCAAGTGATATAAATCTAAAATTCGAAAGAGAAAATTAAGCCTGTTGACCATCAAATTACAAAAATATGTCAAGATATTTCAAATTTAGTAATAAATTTTATATATTTTCTTATTTGGTACTCTTTTCATTGTTTTACTTGAAAAATGTATTTAAAACTGCAAAAAATTAACAATTTTAGTGGAAACGTGTTATGAAAAATATTTAATTAATTAATTTTAATTCAAACATTAGTACTGTCACTAGATGGTGCAATATGTTTTGTCTGTTCGGTCAAGGGAGCGGATCAGAAACCCTTGACTTGGGAATATGTGAATACGTGCGTGGATTTAGAAATTTTTCCCGGGATGGGGGACCGAGGAATAATTTTAATTCCCTGGAGGGAGGGGGCTATGGGGCTGTACTCGAGATAATTTTCCGGGGGCGGCGGACCCCAAGACCTCCCTTCCCACCCACCTGCCCACCTCGGTAACCTGACCTCCTCACTGACCAGGTCAAAGAATTACTGTTTAAGCTTGCAAAAATAAACAAATGTACACATAAATTACTAGTAGATTGAAAAAACGCAAGCCTTAATTTTAATTGTTTTCTTAACATCAACAGTTGCATGTTTCATATCAATATACATGTGTTTACATATACCGAGTATGATTCCCTCTATTTCTTACCGAAACTTATATTAAACAAACATTTTTTTTTGGATTTTAAACTGCGAAGAATTAGATATATTAAACTCTCTTGGTAAATTTTTACAAAAGGTATTGCCTTAATTTGTATTTCCTAGTCAAATATGATAAACTATTTCAGATTTGTATGTACATTTGTATTTTGACATTTATGTATGGATATACAGAAGACATTGTATTGAGTATATAGAAACATACATATGTATATATATTATATACTAATATATTACATGTAATTAAATGTTCATGTCTGTCCTAGCTCTTTCAATCATCCAACTCTTTCCCTCTTGTATATGTAATGCTTATTGAATGTCTTGTATGTACATTGGATGTTCTATGTACAATCTTCATGTTGCCCCTTGAGGGCCCTTAATTGGTTAATAAAGAAATTGAAATTGAAATTGAATTATATAGTTAATTCATAGCTCTATAGAAACATCTAGACTGATATCTACATGCCACGTTTATCGATTGGTCGAAATCTACAGCGGCTGAAACTGACAGGACAGAAATGTACACGCCCAGTTTATCGATTGGTCGACAGTGACCTAAGAAAAATCACGGACTGCACGAAATAATGATGATGATGTCAGACTCGAAGTCTCATAGGAGACGATTTGGCTGTTTACTGATGTACATTAACAGTAGTTTAGTGAGTTTTACTCACTTTTTTCAATTAATTAATTTGTTAAAAGTTAGATGTACTAAAACATAAACAATAAAATGCTTTCTTTGATGATTCATGCGGGTTATGAAGGTAGCGATCATTGCAGAAAAAATTACATAACCCGCTAACGCGGGTTATGTATTTTTTTTCTGCAATGTCGCCACCTTCATATCCCAAATGAATCACCAAAGAAAGTATTTTTTTGGGGGGGGGGGATAAAAAATACGTTAAGTACTGTGAGTTGAGTACATTTACATGTGTAAACAAGGGCTCCACCTACACCTTGTTAAACCCGCGGTCAAACCACAAAATATCAACATGACGTATCAAAGTTCTTCAGTTGGTGACATGGAATTCTGACATCATTTTTTTTACGTACCTCCAAGATTGATAATTGACCAACATTGTTAGTAATTAATATTTTTATGTCGAATTTTATTAGCTACACAAGAAACAGGCATTGTCTTGTTGCTAACTGAAGTGATTACGTCTGTCTATAGCGAATTCCACGAACCAAGTTATAGTTGAAATCTCGGTTAAAATTCACAATGGTTGGCGATGCCCGTTCTTTTCTCGACCCACGACAATGGTGGACCGGTGTAGTAATTCTCATTTTATTTCAGACAATCGCTGCAGGTATATATAACGTTGATTCTTATTTTAATTCTGATTTGATTTGAATATATTTTATTATGTTTATAAATTAAACATACCTTGATTGGGCAGCAGGCGTTGCCTATGTAAGCCTTCTCCATAGATTTTATTTCATTTCGAAGAACCATAGTATATACATTGATATGACAATGACATTAAAAAAGCCAATTGATTCTTTTAAATTTGTGATTGTTGACATAGAGGATCCCGGACTTCTTCCAAACGGCATATTCTAAAGTTTATTTTTATTCCCTTTTACTACTGTACAACAAATATTTACTTTAAAATCTTAATTTTGTTTTGCTTCGAAACTTTCTTTTTTTTTATTATTATTATTCCTTTTTAATAGAATTTACCGATACTTTAAGATCTTTGAACATAATTTGCTTCGAAACTTTAAAAGCTCATGAATCAACAAAATGATCCTATATTGCAGACCATTACGAGTGTCCAGACGGATGGGTCCGATTCCAAGACTCCTGCTTCTTCTTCAGCAAAACTCGGGCCACGTGGGCATCCTCATCCGTCAGTACTATAAACGTCCAAAAATTAGCGCAAACAAAATTTAGCGCAATCTTCACACTGCATGAATTCATGGGCGTCGGAACTGGGGGGGGGGGGGGGGGTCTAGGGAGGGCTTAGCCCCCCCCCCCCCCCCCCACTTTTTAAAAAAAAGTTAAACAAAACGAAAGACCTTTTTTTTTTTTTTTTTTATTTTTTTGCTTTTCAAGATTTTTGATAAGTCTAGCCCCCCCCCCCCCCACTTTCAATTTGCTTCCGATGCCACTGGAATTGATTAGCGTAATCGGTTTTTAGTCATAGTTGTTCCACTATTTATTAGAAATTTTTAGTAAACTGAATAATAAACAAGAAATATGATACAACGTTCATGTTTTTGTATACGTAAAATAGATTTACCCATTAATGTTGTTGTTGCATTGTTATCCTTTGTATTGGTTTAAACTATTCTCATGTTGATTATATGGATTAACTTATCTTATAGAAGAAAATTTCATGGAGCTCTGCATATAGTTTATCTTATTCTTTGACATGACAACTGAATTTTATTTTCTTTGACAGTACGTATGTGCCGAGCTGGGAGGGACCTTGGCTCACATGGAAACACAGGATGAAAGCGATTTCCTGGAGAACTTTGTACTTAACAAAGGTTTAATTCCTTTATCAAGTTTTTTTTTCTATTTCAATTATATCTATTAACATATTGCATTGCACTGATAAATATAAAGGGTACATAAGGTTCATGTAATCTCTCTCTCTCTCTCTATCTCTCTCTCTCTCTCTCTCTCTGATTAACCTACTATTTTTGTGCAGCTTATATTGGATGTATAAACGACAGAGAAGTTCGCTTCCTAGATGGCGAGTTTCACTACAGTGACGTCATGACAAACAAGATGTGTACAGTAAAATGTAGAGAAAGATTCTACAATTTTTCAGGAACACAGGTACTAGTATCTCATTTTAACAAAACTGAATTTTATTTTATTATGAGAATTAAATTGATTATGTCTACTGCTCATTGGTACAGACAGTCGGTTTAAGTTTTGTTTAAATCCAAGAATGTATATACAAGTATTTCATGTACTTTTATGTAAAAACGTTGTAGTAGGAACTAATACATATATGAATCTTTGAAAAAAAAGGATTATTAAAAAGGTAACAAATGTCATCTTTTTGTAAGAGAGTATAAAAAACATAAATATAAAACTGATCTTAAACGTGTTTTTAACAAAAAAATTCTTAGTATTTCGGACAGTGTTTCTGTGGGAACGTATCGTGGGAAAAGTTCCAGAGTTACGGCCCGTCCCCAGAGGACCAGTGTACGTTACCCTGTAATGGTGATAAGCAGGAACTGTGCGGGGGTCATTGGAGGTCATCGGTATACTTAACAGGTGCTACATGTACTATTATTAATTTTAATGATATTGAATAGGTAGAACATATTTATCATTATGATACTTGACACTTTCTGGCTTAGATACGAACAACTTGGGTTTCAATTAACAGATAAAAAAACATTAATTTATGAATAATATACCGGTATATAACAATATTTAAAATATATCAAACTTTATTTTCTGAAGCACAAAAAGAAAGAGTAAAGGAATATAAAATGTTGTCACCCACAGGTGGCCGAAAACACTGGGTAGGGGGGACGGATATGATGGAGGATGGGAAGTGGGCGTGGTTTCCCGGCAATGAACCTGTGACGTATACTGATTGGCTTCCGACAGAACCAAACAACAAATTACATTCGTCGTTTGAGAAAGAACATTGCATGGCATTGTCGCCCAGCTCACAAAATTTTTACCAATGGAGCGACGAAATATGTAGCGAGCTACTGAATTTCATTTGTGAGAGAATCGCCGTAAGGTCGGGTGTTTGATGGATTCCATAACGTTGGGTTGTTCTTTTGGAACTGTCACGTGGTTGGTTGTCACGTGTGTGATCGTTTAAAATTTTAGAAGACAAGATATTTTTCAAATATTTGGTTATCAATAACAGCAATAACACATCCCCCCCCCCCACTTTGTAATAGACCCCCCCCCTAAAATAAAGGAAAGGTAAACTAAATGCAAAGATGTTTATCGAGAAGGTATTTACAATACAGTTTCATATCAAGTTTTCTGAAACTTCTGTTTTAATTTAACTTATATGCAAACTTGCTTATATCATGTTTTAATTATTGTATATTGACTGGGTGTAAAGACTATTACAGTTTGTTTCAACCAGAGCTCAAATGGCATTATTATTGGTTTTATACTCTTCTTATTTTGTACCTATATCGAAGACCTCGTCATTTGCAATTTGCCAATAAATGTATTTGTCAAAAAAATTATGAAAGTACACGTATGTCTTACAATATATTTTGTTTTAAAATGCCTGATACATTTACATTGAAATTTAAAAAAAATACTGGTATTAATAATGTAATAAGTAAAGATGCAATCACATAAAGGTAACAGTGTCAATCTCTGTAAAGGACATATCACAGGTATATGACGGAATACGTTATACACGTCATAAAGCGTGGATGTTCTCTGGTTGGTATGTCAGGGAACTTCGCCTTGCTATTTCATCGATAATCTCATCCTGACTCCAGCCAAACTTCTCCGACAGATATTTCTGAAATCACAAAAAATATTGCCAGTTTTTTTTTATTTACCTGGTAATATATAGAGTGGTTATAATAAGGGACACTCCTTTAAATGCCTTTCTAACAAAGGTTCTTCTACAAATTGAAGTGGTTTATAATTTTTCGGAAATATTGACCCGGAACATTGCCAAACGGAAGTACAATTAAAAGCTTACCTTTATTTCCAAAACCCTTCCAGGTCCCAAAGCCTGAATGACAAAATGATAAATGTGTTTCATCAATTATTTTACCCCTCTCATATCAATGTTACTATGTGAAAAAAAAAATGAATTTTATAAACCCTCTTAATAAACAAGAAGTAAATGTATACTATCAAAAGGTGATACATTTATGTAAATGTATTTAGTTATCATGATTAATCCACAAATACACAGGCACAATTCTTTCTGAATGCAGTTATTGTACTCACAACATAAGCAACAAACATGGAGTAAATAAGTAGGACGAGCGTTGTTACGAGGTAGATGTACCAAGCTTGTCCGGTTCCCTGGATGGCAAAATATCATATGATAAAGTCAACGATAAAGATGAAATAGTATTTATCATAAATAGGACTGGTAACAGTATATTTAGCTCTATAATGCGACAAAGGAAGATAGACTCTCATGTATTGATTTATACTAGTACATAATGGTATGTTTGTAAAATTAATCTTAACTTACCACAAAGACGATGACGAGAAAGAAATTAATTCCCATCACCAACACCGCCAGAATCCAGACGGCCATCTTCATGGCCCTGTTTTAAAATTCATTAATCGGGGTCTTTAAATCCATTCATATTAAATTAAGTTTCACAAGGTGGGGTCATGCGTATTTAATTTTTATTTGAATTTTACCAGTTTTGGTACAAGTTGTATGAAAGGTTAAGATTTTCAAAGAATTAAGTATCTTAGTGCAAAGATAGTCTTATAAATCATATTTCATATCTGAAACCATTATTCCATTGTTTTGTATATGACGAACACCCACCTTCCATTTTTGAATTCTTTCATAATCCTTTCACTACTTGTGAAATGAAGCACAGGTAAGAGGGCAAACGGTAACTGGACGCTTTGGAGGACATTTAACCAATTGTTCATCATGTCAAGGTCATTTGTTGCAGCCAAGGCAACGGTAATAGTGGGCACCATCGCGATAGATCGAGTTAGTAAAACTCGTTTCCATTTTGCCCACTTAATTTGAATAAAACCCTACAAGGATAATGTAGTCAACGTGATTGTTCTTCTCAACAGATCAAATATAATGGCTACTTGCATGTAAGTGGTGTAAAAATGTCACCGGTTTTTGATTTTATTGAAGCGGTGTACGTATGTGTTATAAATGGTGTGGAATATGGTGGATCATTTAGCTGTATCACAGTGTAATACAATAATATTTACTAAGAACAGTTAGCTCTACAGAAAATTCGGAGAAAAATAGAGGATTTAATCTCAAATTTTCAATTAGACCTACTACAATATACTTTACAGTCTTACAGATAATCAAGCGAATGGTTCTCCGTCCATTGGTTAAAAACAACATATTGTCTTCCAACCGGCTTTGTTTCTGATGTGAATATACATTGCATATAATTTATAATTTTGTATAATCATTTTATTTATTACCTCCATTACAAACTGGCCTGCATACGTTCCCTAAAATAAAGTAAACAACGGTTTTAAGAATCATTGATTAAAAGTTTAAAACACAAAATTGAGATAACAATATAAATATTAAAAGTACAGACGTACCGTCATAGTGGAACTCTGGCCTGCTGCTAGAATGCCCACTCCCCATACTATTTTCATCGCCAAGCCATAGTTTTCGGATAACCATTGGCCCTATTGATATAAAAATACGGTAGAGGAAACGGAAATGTTAAAGATGTAAACTTTTCAGCAATATTCCATGTTCTCACTCATTTATGTAATATTTACCAAAGATATTTAATAATTGAAATTAATTAGTATTGGGAATATGAGAAATGTTGTGCTCACAATAACCTGATATACAGTAATCGAATACCGTAATTAATGTTAGAAGATACCATCCAAATGTTTTAGAAGCAGTAGCGGATCCAGAACATCTAATTAATAAGATTGATAGCAGAAGGACTTTTATATTTTCCTTATAAGTCATTCTATCGATTCTCGAAAAAAATCGGTATAACTAGAACAGAGCTCGTTGCAAAGCAACGAGTGGGTCTTCCGTTAACTTCAAAAGTTGTTTGTAAGAAACGCATAACAAAATCCGCAAATTTCTTGAACTTCAGAAAGAACGATTCCAATAAATTCGGGCAAGCCACGACACAAACGAAAACCTGTTCTTAAAAAGTCTTTTAGTTAATCAATCCAGTATCAAATCATTTACGATTTCAGAGTTTAGAAATAAGAATATGGGTTTCATCATTTCCAATGCTACTTCATTTTAAACTTACAGTGTGACCAAACAAAAAAGACAAACGTTAAAAGAGTAATCGTTAAAAGACAGAATTCTAGATCATTGCACTCTATTTCTACATAAGATTATCACTTTGAATCTAAGTTAAGTGATTCCTAAATAGGACTGTGAACTTTGCTGTCAACTATGTAAACGTAAAACCCTTTGTGAAGACGCCTTTATGTGGTGCTAGTAGAAGCTTACTCACTGCTATCCTCAGACTGGCCTGGTCGGCGTAGGACGGGTCGGAGAAAGCTGCTGCAAACACGGAGACCACGAACAGGTTGACGAGGAATGACACAAACAGGGCTATTGCTGAAACATGAAGCGGAATACTGTAAGTTCACCAAAATTCATTGCCGCTCAATTTTCGTGGATTCCGTAACTATACACCACCCCCATCGATGTCAAAGGTAAAGGTCATTCAAAATAGTATCAAGTCAAAAAGTATACTACATGTAGTAACTCTGTCACGATGGAACCCATTGAGCAAGGTATAAGTAATCAGTATTGACAAAAACTGAATGTTTAAAAACTTTAAGATTAATTCTATGTAAGAATCAAAGATTTATAAAAGGGTCTGGCCACGCATACTCACCAATTTTCCTTATATTTCATACATAGACACACCTAGGTGTAAAACGCAAAAAACCACTAAAAGTTGGTTGCTGGGGGTAACCGTTGTCATGGTAACCGAGGCTAAAGATGGAAAAATAGCAAAACTTGCCTACATTGAAGCCATATTAGAAGGTTTTGCCCACTAATGTAAACTATCAAAGACATAAAACAGCCTTTGTCCTATTTTCAATTCTTTAATTATAACAGAAAATTGAAGGAGAAACCAATAATTTTAAAATGTTACCATGGAAACCGTTACAAATTTTTAAAATCAGTTTTTTGCGGTTTTGTAAAAAGCCGAAATAGGAAACCATTAAATGTTTACATCCTAATCAATGTCCATGCAATATTCATTTTGTTATGAAAATTGACTTCCGTTGCTATGGCAACAAGGCCAAAATATAGGAGAAACTGAGGAATTAAAGATGATTTTGATATGCTTTAATTACTGATTTTAGAAATGTTTTGCAATTGTTTTAGTTTGAACTTGTAAAAATATATCTGAAATTTTATTATATACCACAAAAAGCTTTGTTATGCAACAGAGAAGTGTTGTTGCTATGGGAAATTAAGTTGCGTAAAAAATCACACAGAAATTCTTACTTTTTGAAAAGTCCATAGCAACGGCATTTGTTTTTAGAAAATGTCAGATTTTTTTTGAATGTCATTTAAGTTTACGACATACCTGATTTTTTCTCACCAATTGATTTTATATAATTATTCATTTTATGTGAATAATATCCATTCAAATATGCCTTAAAATATTATAATTTACCTTATTTTTAAGCTTGTCACCATAGCAACGGTTCTAAATTTTCATATATAAATTCTTTATTGCACAATCATAATAGCGTTTACCAAAAATCCAAAATTTGCTCTTTTTTTCAAATTAAATGAAGAAAACATATTTTTAAAATTCTGTTTAGTAACCATGGAAACACTCTAAAAATATGCGTTTCTCCATGAATGTTTTTCTTTCTTTTGAAAAATGACAACTATTTTCAATAATATATTCTACTCTGGAAACCCAAAGTTGTGCACATTACTCACAATATGTTCTCAAATAAGCATTAAAATGCCATTTTTACATCTTTACCCTCTGTTACCATGGCAACGGGGCCACATAGCAACAAATAAATGGTGTTAGGCATTTTTACTCATCAAAGTCTATAAAACTGTAAAGTATGAGGAAAATCCGTGACTATGCGTGGCCACCGAATTTTGATTCTTACATAGAATTGATCTTAACATCCACTTGCCTTTAATTAATTTCAAGTTGTCACTAAGCAAAATGAAAGAGAACTCTTACCTTCTCCGAAAAAAAGCACCACACAAATGCATTAAACCTCATATTATTGTGGTATGTATACGCTTATTTTTAAGTTCTTCAATTTTGTTTACCTGTTTTAACTATTATTGTTGTGTGGGTTTATTTTTTACCTTCTGAAGTTTTTAATTTTACCTGATTCGATGCTATTGTACATAATGGATTCTTGAACTTCTTTCTTGTCTGTTCGATCAATGATACGGGACTGTAAAATAAATTCAAATTGGATGTAGATGTGTTAGTATGGCATGAATTCCCAACCAACAAGCAAGATTTCTGACTTAAATAAGTCATTAAATAGCTCAACTCGGAACACTACAAATGTAAACTACATGTACTGATTTAAAAAAGCCAAAACACTCTTTAATGCATCTGAAAATTTAAACTTTGAAGGATTTTTAATGTTGACTTTGAATATGATTAAAGTCTTCACTGAGTCTTCAGACTGAGCCTTAAATATCAGTTCAATGTCAAGCAAACATTAAAAGTCTTGAAAACTGTTATCATCAGTATTCCAAAATATTCAAAGTAAAATGTTGTTGAATATACATCCCGAGTTCTTAGAAGGATAATTTACGCTAAAGTCTTTATTAAGTCGATGTCCCTGTCTTGCATAATAGAGAAATATGGTGAAAACTAATAATCGTTATGGAAGAATGGAATGAGATACGACAGGCAATGGTACTTTATTCTCTAGAGGTGATTGCTTTTTATTAAAAAAAAACTTACTAATACTAGTGAACTGTGGAGATAAATGTTATGTGGCATGATGACGGCGCCAACAATTCCAACCAACTGTTGTATGGCGTCTTTATCACAATCTTGACACCATGGAAACCACAGACCAATCAGAATGTCACCCTGATTTGGTTTGATTTTAATGTACTGCAAAAACATTTTTATAGGTCGTTATTAAGCGCGAAAAAGAATTTTTATATTCATTTTATAGTGTATTTTAAATATATATTATAGATATCAAGACGATTTTTTTTGGCAGAAATGTTCTCTCACTATATATAGAAACGCTCCTGCCATTATTGTTATGAGAGTGCAAAAGAAGGCCTCCAGCTTTCTTAATCCAAACTGTTCCAAGAATAAAAAGGTAAAGGTATCAGCCCCAGTAATCAGGACTCCAGCCCAGATAGGAATCCTTAAAGAGGTGAAAAGTAAATTAAAGGAGTCTATACCATAAAAGACAAAAGTTAACACTCTACTGAAATGCACAAAACTATGAGGTATGACTGGGTTTCAACGATGTATTTACTAACAATTTGTTGGAGAGCAAATTAATGGCTATGGCCGACCCTATGACTTCCTGTATGTCACTTCCGATAATGGCGATTTCCATCATGATCCAAAGTATGTACCGAGGAACTCTGGGATATTCCAGACGGCAAACTTCTGCGAGATTCATTCCTGAAAAAAAATGTCTGTACATAAGAAGCTTTATAAATTCCTTCTACTTAATTAGAGACCTAAATGAAATACATGTATGTAAAGGGATAAAAATGAAAACTATGAGTGAATCAAGTGAGTTTTGCTTGATATAATTAAGGTATTAAGAAAGTTAAATATATGGTAGCTTACAACTTACCAGTTACACAACCCAAGCGGGCTGCTAGCAGTTGAAGTATTAGACCCAAGACGGTGGACCACATCAACACCCATAGCAGCTAGATAAAAACAAAACAATGACGAATGAACAGTTATATCCTCCATTGCACTCAAACCTTTACCGCTAGGTAATGGTTAAATAGAGTGCCTCCTACATTTTGAATCTTTTTGGAAACAAAATCCGTTTTAATGAATAAAAGGGCCTTTTCAATAAAGAAAATACTAATAAATGAGATTATTGGTATATCTATTATTTGATTAATTTAATAATTAAGCATATGTTACTGGCATGCATTGATGCATGTATGCGTCTAATATAAAATTTCCTGCAAATGAATGTTTTTTTTTAAAGAACTTGCCAGTTCATTTGCTGATCATCAATTCTAATTACCTTGTATTTAGCGATGGCACCGGCTTGGAGATCAGACTCGATGTTTCCGGGGTCAAGGTAGGCGATGCTCATCAAAAACCCGGGTCCCGTATACGCCCAAAGCTTTTTAAAGCTAAACCCCGTCTATGAAAAGATCATCATATCATAGCAAGGAGCGATGTGTGAAAAGACAGGACTGGTCCAGAAGCTAAACATCCTCTCTTGAAATTTTAACTTTTTACGAGAGAGACGAGGATAAAAATGACAGGTAGACTATGGTTACATTGTTTTAATCTTTTAATCGATTGATTTTTCAAATTCATTGATTGCTTACCTTGTTTAAGAATATTGATTGCATGGTCTCATTGTCTTGATATACATGCATAACCATTAATTGGTTACATTGCATTAATATTTCATGTTTATTGTAACAAGATTTTGATTGGTAAAAAACAGATTAGTGAATACATGGCATTTTTTTTATAATAACGATGCCCTGGCTTGTTGTTATGTCATGATAACATTGTATGACAATATAATTGTGTATATATAGAATCTGGATATGTCCATATAGCAAACCAGCAAAACAGGCTATCACTTTAAATCTGTATTGGAATAACATATGCATACACTTGATACATGTATATCAGGCATTAACAAGCTATGCGGCATTAAACATGTTTAAAATTAATCGTTAAAGAACGACCTCGAAATACTTTCCGTCAAGAAGAAGAACAAACACTTACCCCGGTAGACTTTGGGACCCTGACCTGACCGGCAGCGATCTCGAACCCCCTCCCCTCCTTCTGAATGGAGGACTCATCTCCGGCGACATCGACGTCCTCGTCAAGGGTTGCGTATTTGTTCATGTGTCGATTTTGTTTTCTTTGTGTCTACTTCTGGTACCCTGCATTGATTTGATGTAAATTGTCCATAAGTCATTACTCTACTGTTAAATGCATGCATATGAATCGTGTGTAAAATCTCTGTCATGACTAATTATAGAAAATGTTCTTGTTTTTTGAGGGTCTTGCAAAATACGACTCTTTTTTTTTTTAAAGGTTTGGCATGTCTTTCACTTCACTTTCAAGAACTTGTCAATTTTAAACACGTAAACGTTACTTTGTCCTAAAAAAAAATCGTTCCTAATCAAATCAGTACTACTCATTCTGTAAAGAGAGTTGGGAGCACTGGTATGTACGTGATGGCATACTCTAAAACCTGGCCTGGCATGGCCTGGCCCCATTGGCCTGGCCTAGCCTCAAAGTTGGCCTGGCCTCACTTTTGGCCTCAAAATTGGCTTGGCCTCAAATTTTGGCCTGGCCTCAAAAATTGACCTGGCCTCAAATTTGGCCTCTACAAAAATTTTTGGCCTCAAATTTATTTTGATATTTTTTTTTTACATATTTGATGATTTTATTGATTTTTTATTGATTTATTTTCAATGCACATTAAACATACTACTTGTGGATTTAGTGCTTTATAGTGATAGTCTATTGAAAATAATACATGTAGTTACAATTGAAAATATAGTACTAACAATGAATGTTTATGATTACAGGGATGTCGAGTTATCCATTCTAATAGATTTTTATTCAATCTGTTTTAAATTCTTAATTAGGAACTTAAGAATGTGATTTTGCCTTGTCGTTGTATATTTACCATGGCGCGTTTTTGCAATGTACTTAGATCAAACTGCTCTCATGATGGGGACAATATCAATGTAACTCTTCTTTTATCAACCACTTGTTTGAGAAAAAAAATAATGGAAGAGGCCAATATTTGTTCATTCTAACCAGCATCAAAGGTCACAAAATGTTTTGCTTTGTTCAAGTTCTGGTAACGACAATTCCAATTCCCCATAAAAGAAAAACTGTTTCCTAAATATACAAAGAACACATACATGAAACTCTACTCTAATCAGGAGGTGATGATTAATGACCATCACTGAGTCAAGTTATCAGAGGATGCAATGTTGCAGTCATTCACAAATGTCATTAATTTAATTAGACTGCGTGAAATGTTAAATGACAAAGTAGGCAATGAATCTGACCCCAATGTAGCAGGTTAGCGACAGAAAAGGGTGATATCGAATTTCTGCTGGAGAGGGAAATGGGGCTTGATTGGTGTTGACAGGTAATGTAAACAGACTGCAGATATTAAAGTGAATTACACAGTGATAAAAATTTGATGCTGTGTACCAGTTTACAAATGTTTTGGATATCAATCAGGTCAGTCTCTTAAAATGATGTTTAACCTTTAAATGGAGATGGGGAGGGGGTTTGGTGGCTCTTAGTTAATTGCTTTGGTACATATACACGGATGTCTTTCCATAGCTATGCTGATGACACTCAAGTATATATGGTTGTCAAACCAAGCCTGGCATGGGACACAATAACACGGAGACTTCAGGCATGCCTTTCAGATATCAGTGATTGGATGAAGACCAATATGCTTAAATTAAATCAAGACAAAACAGAACTTATTATATTTTCTCCTAAAAACAGACTTAGTGCATTTGAAAACTGCAAAATAAACTTTGACGGTCAGATTATTGATGCAACTTCCTGCGTTAGAAACCTTGGGGTGCTCTTTGACCGGACGCTGACTTTAGATGACCAAATTAGTTCTATTTCTAAACAGTGTTTCTACCAACTTCGAAATATTGGTCGAATTCGTAAACTCATTTCGGAAAATGCTTGCAAAACGTTAGTGTGCTCCCTTGTCACATCAAAGCTTGATTATGGAAACGCATTGCTGTATGGGTTGAGCTCCAGCTCCTTGTCAAAGCTACAGAGAATTCAAAATACAGCTGCCAGAATAATAACAAGAACCAAGAAGCATGATCATATCACACCGGTGCTGATTGCTCTTCATTGGTTGCCAGTGGAATTTCGAATTCAATACAAACTAGTTTTGACTGTTTTCAAGGCGTTGCAAGAGAAGTCACCGGCATACATTCAGAACCTTGTTGATGTATATTTTCCATTAAGATCACTTCGATCAGAGAACTCGAGATTTCTGGTTAAGCCCAAGGCACGTACCAAATTTTATGGAAATCGGCGTTTCGATGTCAGTGCAGCTGAACTCTGGAACAGTCTTCCCGCAGTTTTAAGACTCGAAGAAAATCTGACCAGTTTTAAAAAGTTACTCAAGACACATCTTTTTAAATTAGCGTTTTATAATTGACCCTTTCATCAGTTTAGTTAGATCTTCAGTCTTTAATCTGTGCTGAAAATGTTTTATGAATATTTTAAATGTTTTATGAATATTTTAAAAACTGTTTAGCCTATTTTCTATATGTAAACCTCTTTTGATAGATTTATATGCCTATAATAACTCAATCAATTTTATGTGTGTATGCTCATTGTGTAGTTTTAACTTATAATGTAAAGCGCTTTAGAGTAATTTTATTATATTTAGCGCTATATAAATGTTATAATAATAATAATAATAATAATAATATATTGGGATAATCCATTCTTTTGCAATAGTAAGACCAGTGGTGTAAATGCATGTCATAGGTATTTTTTGTGTGTTTATACATTGATTAGATTAGTTAAACTTGAACAGTCTGTCACTTTTCATATATATCATTCCTTATACATTTAAAAAAAGCATTGAATTTTATTTTCAATTTCTAAAAGAAATCAATAAAAATTCAATGTAAATCTAAGAAAATGAAAAAAAGAGAAATTTTACAATTTGGGGCCAAAAATTTTTTAAGAGGTCAAAACAGGAGCCAAGCCAAAATTTTAGGCCAGGCCAAAATTTGGGGACAGACCAATTTTGAGGCCAAAACTGAGGCCAGGCCAGGCCAATGGGGCCAGGCCAGGCCAGGTTTTAGAGTATGCCGTACGTGATGAGGCTGGGTGGGGTGGGTAGGATTTGGAGATAATTTCATATTTTATATTCATATTTGACGTTTTATAATATTTAACGCATATCGCCAAAACGTCAGCGCCGTTCAAAGCCTTTCATATATATATTTTGAGGTTGTGTCTTTAGCTTTTGGTGCAAGAGGAGGACCTCATTATTTGTGTGGGTCGAAAGGGGTTCGTAATCAAACACCGATCATTACTCTGGTATGGATTGCCTAATCCAATGTGTCGTCAATAAGGAATTCTATAGTTTAAAAAAACTTCATAATATTATCAACTTTTACAAACGTGTTATACACGTTTATCAAATCTGAAAGCTACAGATATACATGTCAATCACTTTAATTTATTGTGCAAACGAGATTCGTATGCATGTATATGTGTGTTGTTACACAAGCGGTGACAGTGCAATGGGTTTTAGGAAAACGACGTCAAAGGCAAGGAAAGATGTTCAGTTGATTTTTGAATGGTGATGAATATATACATAAGCATAATTAAGTAGGTAATGACACTTACCTTATTCATTTATTAATTGTACTTATCAGTACATCAGCAAGTGCATGTATATATACTCTGTAGATAAATCATCTGTGGCCATATGTACAAGTAATATCAAGATTAAACAGTTGATAGCCGTTTATTTGAGTAAACAGTCCCAAAGGGGTCACATGAGAGTTGTATATAACCGCAATAGTGCCTTTTGGTTTTTTTTTAAATATAAATGTATCATGCGCGGATCAAAAGGGAGGGTGACCGGGGATCTTACCCCCCCCCCTGGAAAATTCAAATTTCTATAAATTTACATAGTAAAATAATCGAAAATATCTCTCGGATCCCCCTGGAAAACAGAGATATACCTCGCCCCTCCCCCTCCCGGAAAAAAATTTCTGGATCCGCGCATGTGTATACATGTATTTGTAAAACAAACACGCGCACACATACCATTTTAAATAGCCGGGGGTCGAAATTAAGCAATTGAAATGAAATATTAGCTGCACAGAAAATTGTAAATGTTATATATTATTAGTGGCGTCAGAAAAAAAAAATTAAAAGTGGGGGGGGGGGCTAAATTTATTAAACACATTGACAAGCAAAAAAAAAAAGATATTAGGTTAAGGTTATGTATAACTGTGCAAAAAAAGGGGGCTAAGCCCCCCTAGCCCCCCCCCCCCCCGGTTTCAACGCATATGACTATAATAGCTGCTGGCTTCTAGATATAAAGCTCTGTCGCTTAAACCCTAAACACCCCCCCCTCCCCCCCCCCGCCCTCGCCGAATAAATTGGTTTTTTTACTCCATATTTAAGCTTAAAATTTAGGTGGAATGAAAATTCAGTTGCCTTTCCGCAGACACGAAAGGTTAATCTGTGGGAATGGTGGAAGGGGGTAGCGAAAGTTATACTGAAATGGCTATCTTTAAGTTTTATGTATAGTTTACAGCCCCTATGTTTTGAGTAACTAATTAATATTATAACGGCCTCCAATTTTTCCAAGGCGGGGATCCCATGTCCATAAGTATCGATCCTAAGTTTACTATGTAGATCAATTCAAAAGAGAATCATCTATCCAGATCTGCGCATTGTGGCAACTTTGGTTGGCATCTTCAATAAATTAAATACTAGTAATTTATATGGTACTTGGAACTAAAAGTTTAGACTGCGTTTTTTGCGCACCTGCTTAATATTACAGTATTACTGTTTACTTGCATGATTTTCATTTTTTAACCAGAGGACTCAATCAATTTATGATTTTTTAACAATAGACACCTGCTTAGTTCCCACAATCTTCCCATTTCTTGTGAATTTAAAAAAAAACCGCCTGGAAGTTGTAAAACATCATAGTATTAATCCTCCATGGATAAACACCTTGAAACGCCACTTCCCCCGCCAACCCGCCAAGCAACTCTGACCCCCTCCCTTTTTTTGCGGGCGGGGGGGGGGGGGTTCTCTATCCGTTCATGTCAAATGTAATTTGTATCAAATATCATATCGCAAGAACACTTTTGTATTATTTTCATTTTTTAACCCGAGGACTCAATCAATCCATAATTTACGAACTATACGATAACAATAGGTTTATTTGTAAAGTATATTTTACAGGAAAAAAATGTGCATCTCCGATACAAAATCACATTCTGTCGCTAAACGGCAAATAACTGGTTTTTTTTAACAACTTAATTTAATGAAATATAGTAGAACCGCTATCGTAGAGGAGATTGTATCTGAAAATACATCATTATTAAAATACTATCGCCGACCGTTTAAAACTATATAGTACATGCTGTAAAAGACTGGAGAGGGGTATAACACCCAGCCCCCCCCCCCCCCCCCCCCTTGGAAAATTCAAACTAAATTTTTCTTGAAATTCATCTTTGACACCCCCCCCCCCTTTGGAAAGAATTCTTTATCCGCTCATGTAAAGTGCAGTATAATTTATCAAATATCACAAGAACATTTAGTTTTGATAATAAACATCATACAAAGAAGTCACGCACTGAGTCATATATGTAAGAGTTATCAAATTGTAAAAGAATCCGAAACAATCATGACGCGACTTGATTTTTATTTACAAAAAAATAATCTGAAATGGCGAAACATGGTGAATCAACAGTTGTCTGTTTAAGAATTCAATGGGAGCTAGAAAAGTAGATCCAATACGCGTAAGTAGTTTGAAGTGTATGATGAATGTTAAATTACATTTCTAAAACCCGTTTTCGAAGATAAATTCACGAATTTAATATCAACGGTCTTACAACATGTTGCTTCTGCTTTCAGTTTTGCCCAATGATAAACGTCCGTATCAAGTCTATTTTTATATCTTTTCTGATGTCACATACGCATTTCATCAACAGGGAAGGAAATATTTTTTAACATGAATAATACTGTTAAAGGAGGACACGGACATTTACATAAACAGAGATTAAAAACTGGTGAAGTGTTTACTGTAACATGATTAACTTGGTGTAATAATTTGTAACAGGATTTAGTCGACATGGAGATGCGATTTCAGAATCAGATGATGAATGTATGGAGGAGACATCGCATTCGCCATGCACAAGAGATCTTTCCTGTCCGTCCAGCAGAACCTGGAAAGCCTCGATATGAAAGAGTGATGGTAGATGGTGACATCGTAAGGTATAGAACATTGAGAACAATAATATCATAATCATAGCTGTTCATTCAATTTTCAAAATATAATTTTTTTAAAATCAATTTGTAAGGGATATGTACATTGAATACTTGAATAAGGATGAAAATGAAAACAAAATGACTCGTGTTGGTTTATAGGACAACAAACTAATATATAGTGTATATATAACTAGTTTGATTTTAAAAAATCATTAAATTTTTGTTTTGTCTCATTAGGTTGAAAAACAGTTTATAAATATACTTATATGATATGTTTTAATTTTTTTTTTGTATGGATGTGTGTTAACTGTTTATGTCATTCACATTTAGTTAATGTTACTAATTTTTTTTTAGTTACCTTGCAAATCCCCATAATCAAGTTGGAATTTACATTGCTTCTGATCCCTTAACCCCAGAGGATTATTATTTTGAAGTTGAAATCCTTGACAGTGGCAACTTGGCAACTATAGGTGAGATAACTTTATTAAAAAGAACTCATTTATAATTTTTTTACCAACAAAGTTACGATGGTGAATCTTTTACTTCATTTTAAAACATTAATTTAAGTGTATTACAAATTGGTCTCAAGATTAAGTTTTACATCCTGAAGTACCGGTACTTTTAAGCACCCTGCACTCAGCATCTGCAGACACTTTTTAATTGCTATGAGTTTATGCCCTCACATAAAATAGCGGGGGGCATAGAGTGTTACCCCGTTGTACATGTATCATTACATTCTTTTGTCATTCCTTCATTATCTTGTCAACAGTTACACAATTTCAACTTAAGTTTTATATGTGGATTTATTAGTACTTAAACGGAAAAAAAGAAATCTTAAGTGCAAACAAATGTAAAACTAAATATGGCATTTGAAATTTTGGCTGCCTGTGGTGGGATTCATGGCATTACAACTCTATTAGTTCTTCTTTTAACTCTTTTTTCATACTGCTTAAAGGTGTATGTGTATGATGACTTAATATTCAGTTTTTTTTAACCTAGATAATATACTTATACTGGTAAAGCAGCTATTTGTATTCAGGAAAAATCTTCAAAGATAAAAAAAATTACCTTTGCTTACTAAACATTGAGCTGACTATTGAGGGTTCTTACTCTTTTTTAAGTCACTTGGCTCACACACTTTATGTTTTACAGTGTGCTTTTAACTGTTTGCTTACCTGAATGAATACTTTGTTTTACAGGTGTTGGCTTAGTGCCTCAGCGCTACCCCACAGACTCCCAGCCAGGGTGGAGGGCCTTCTCAGTGGGATACCATGCTGATGATGGGAAGTATGTACTGAAAAAATACCCCCCCCCCTGTTGTTGCTCTCTTACATGTATCTCTGCATGGGCTTGTGTTATAGAAACACACTTTATTTTAAAGGCAATATTTGTATTAAAATCTATTATGCTATCTTCTTTCTGATAGTGTTATAGAAGTACCAGCATGTTTTTGTAGTGTCCAACATATCCAATATGTACAATTAAGGGAAGCAATTCAACAAAAAATTAAATATTTATTATTGTATAATTAGGAAAATGAAAGTGATTAAAATCCACTTTTGTTTCTTCTTCAGGCTTTACAAAGCAAATGGCTTTGGTAAACCATTTGGTCCCAAATCTCAGGTAGGGGACAGGATAGGGTGTGGAATCAAGTTCCCAAAGCTAAGTGCTGACCAGGAAAATCCAGCAGCCCAAAATATGGCCAAAGTCTTCTTTACACATAATGGGAAAGAGGTAATTTTTTTTCTATTTCTAATGAAATAATCATTGATAATCAAATAACTCCTTAGATCATCAGATATAAAACCAAAATACTTATATTGTATTTAGTTTGTATATGTTCATGTAGCTTATGAGTTAAAGAAATAAAACGCATACAAAGTACATACTAGTACATGTTCATGTATAATGCATATACAATTATACATGTAATTATCTTGTCTGTTATGTTTTGATCATTAAGTTTGATATGCCTTGTGACGTGACTTCTTTAGGAGGGCACAGTGATGGACACTGTTGTTTTGTATTAGGATATTTAACACTTATAAATAAAATTTCATCCATATTTTTATTGTTTACTTTGTTTTATACATTCGTTCACGTTTTGCAATGTGACATCTTTAGGTGGGCATCGTGATGGCCCTGTTACCTCCGGATGGGCACCTCTACCCGGCAGTGGGCATGCACTCGGAGGGAGAGGAAGTCAAGGTCATTCTGGACGCGGAGTGGCACTACGAGGATCTGGAGCTGATGGCGGTGGATGATGGGGAGGATGACTGGTCCCGCCTCTACGACGTCAAACTCAACGGAACGGTAAGACTACCAGTGGTTACTGGTATACCGTGGTTTCAAGGATATTCGTTGGCATCAATTTTTGTGGATTTAGTACATTTTTAGTAAAATGCTCAGTTGCAAGGATCCAAATGAACCTTTGATTAAAATTTTATCAGCAAGATTGTTTTATGCTTCAATATTTTTTTTTTTATTTAAAATTTGCTGAACTTACATGTACCAATCCCTAAACAAGTGCAAATTAATTCAAGCATATTGACAAGGTTTCAACAATGGTTTTAAAAATATTAATCATTCACTTGCTTAGAGGTATGATAAAGTTGACATTAACAGGTTTGATATACCTTGTAGATGCTGGAGTATTCAGGGAGAGGTAAAAGTATCCATGATGTGGGTCTCGCTCAAGCCAGGTATCCACTGGACACCTCAAATCACTACTTTGAAATCGAAATTGTGGATCCAGGAGAAAATTGTTATATTGCCATAGGAATTGCTAGAAGGGTGAGCATCTTGTATGTTAGAAATCTATGAACTCCACATGGGGTTCTTGGTTTGGCTGTCACAGTTAGCAGAACATTATTTTCACTTCTTTGCATTCAAGTTTTTATCTTTTATTCTAAGAGATTTTAAATAATTATGTGTATTTGAATGGTACACTTCTGCTCTGGTATTCATCATACTTGTACCAGTATATTGATATATTGAAATAAGATATTAAGGTGATAGAAAAACCTCTACAGCACTATACTTTTTAAATTGCATCAGAGTGTCTTGTATTTATAATACAATACATTTATTCTCAAACTTATCCATGTTTTGATGTCATTTCTCAGAATTATCCGAAGAATAGACATCCCGGTTGGAATAAAGGCTCTGTTGCATATCACGCAGGTCAGTGCTAGATCCTGTATTTATCTGTGTGTTTTGATGTAAAATGTAAGCCTATTTATCAATCTATGTAATCATTTACATGTACTTGCCATGTATTTTTACATCATCAAATCTACTTGTTATAAGAAATTTGTACAACTTAAATATTGCATGTATTCTTTTTAATACAGGATTTTAAATATGTTTTTACATGTATCTGTTTAGATGACGGTAAAATATTTGTCGGCTCTGGTGTGGGTGAACAGTTTGGTCCCAGATGTCATAAAGGTACAGTAACTGTTCGTTCTAACTTTACATACAGTGGTTTCATTAATATTCAAGGGTATCAATTTTCGTGGATAAAGTGAAAATCACAGTTTCAAGGATAAGTAAATTTGTGGCCAATGATTCTATCAATACAAAATGTTAATAGAAATTGCACTTCAATGAACATTTAATTTCGTGGATCAACTTAACAACGAAATCCACGAAAATTGGTATTCAACGAATATTGATGAAACCACAGTACATCCAAATGCACATGTATACAGTTAATTAATGAAAAAAATCTTTTAGGGGTTACTGATTTCAAGTTATAACATTGTCATAACGGCAGAAATTGAGGACTATTCTCTGTGTTTTAGGGGATATAATGGGCTGTGGAATCCTTTTTCCGAATGACTATGACAGCGAGGCCGACAGTGACCAGTCTCCAGATGATCCGGATGTCAGTAATCGGGAACTGGATGAGTATCCTTCAGATTCGGATTCTGAAGATGAGAACATGTGGTGGAGACAAGGCAATGACGAACAGGGAACTAAAGTTCAGGTAAGGAGGATTATTTTATGAAGTTAAAATGTTAGTATGCAGAATGTCAAATTAAGTCATTGTTTATTCATGTAAACAGACTAGAATAATTATTTATCTGAAAAAGAAGAACACAAAAACATATACCAGGTATATAAATATTAATTTTGTTCAATGAACTAACAAGATCTAAAATTATGCTTTAATAAAAAAATTTAAATACCTGTATCTGCATTAATACTATGATGTTTCACAACTTCCAGGTGTTTTTCACAAGAAATGGGAAGATTGTGGGAACAAAGCAGGTGTCTATACCAAAAGGTGGATTTTTTCCGACTGTTGGAATGCTCAGTAGCTGTGAAAAAGTGCGCGTGGACCTCCATCCGTTGACTGGATGATGCCCGTGATCTTTAGATTTTTTGTTTTCTCTTTGAGACTAGCATTCACCAATGCAATGATCCAACTTTTGTCAGTCCCACACATCAAACTGCTAAAAATCGTTTTACATTATCCTTATATCCAAGATGAATGTTACTAACTCACCACAGCTTTAAACAAGAAACTAATCCAACATACAGCAATGAAATTCAGATTCTTCCTCCTTCTTGCACATTTATTTGTTATTTTTGAATGTCAGCACAGCCTTAACTGTGCTACACATGTGTGCCAAAACAAATACGAAATTGTTTTAAAAATGTCAATTGTTTGTGAAAATCCAAGCAAGACCTTATTAGTGCAGAGAGAGACTGTACCATTGGAAGATCTGAAGCTTTGAATGACCATACCTGTATATATGCATGTCAATTAACTTCCCTTCTCACAAATCAACGTGGTTTTCTAACTAAACAGTATAAACAATTTCTCTTGCTATGAATCCAGCATATCAGAAACTGTGAACGTTTTTATGGAGTTCGACTTCATTGAACATGAGCTGTGATACACGACATGTAGTTCCGTATTTTGTTATGAGATGTTGTTTTGTGGATTTGAGAGAGCATCACTTAAATATCAAGGTATATGTGGATGGGTTGGATGTGTAGGACATGTATTCTGTGTGTATGAGGCTCAGATGCTTATGTCCTTTAGGCTAGGGCTGTTGTAATGAAAGGCCTACATGTACATGTTTCAGTTAATTTTTTTTGTTTTGTTTTTATTTAAAGTCCTATTGTGTATTGTGTCATGTACATGTGCTGTTTATTTAAGAGATATACCAGTTGACATTTTTTAAAGCAAATTAAAAAGTGTCTTTTATCTTCATATTAAAGAATATCTCTTTAATAACATACCAGTACGTAAAGAATACAGAAATATCTTAACACCCCCCCCCCCTTGAACATTTAATTTGTTTAGTGATATATAGCAAAATACTGGCATATCTTTTTAGACACTGGCATGTCTTTTTTTTTGTATGAGGAAAATCTAAAAGAAAAAGGATTTAGATATAGAGATTTTCTTGTCTACCGGTAATTATTATTATTATTTTTTTGCTGGAAGCAAATATGTTGCCAGGTTATTCATCAATTATAACTTTTTCCTTGCTATTGCGTCTTGCTATTTGCTTTTTATTTTCCATTTAGAATAATCTTGGACTGAAGTTCTTTCCGAGTGCAATGCTTTTCTAACTTCGCATGTAAATACTTAAAATCATCCTTATTAAATTAGTTAATCTTTTTTAATCTAAAAAAATGTTGATACTGCATGTAATCATCATTTAATATTCTGTATATTTCTCAAGGAATTTGTAAGTATTTTACATTGAAGCAAACTTTTTTGTTGTTGATATAAAAATTAAATAACAGGTGTGTGTAATCTTATGCTGTTTCATAATGCACAGTATTTGTCTAATACATGCAAACATTTTTTTTTCCATCATTTTTCAAATTGTTGGTTATCTCATGCAGATTCAAAATCAGCATGCATAAACTATGACAAAATCAAGCTAATTAACTAGCTAGATTTATTCTAAGACAAGCAACCATGCAGTATTAGAGGCAGTAGTTACGGATCAGTTGTCAATTTTGTTGTTCAGTTGTCAGTGTAAAAAGAAGTAGGGAGAAAACTGAGATTATAAGGAATGTACTTGACTGTAAGGTTCTGGAAATGTCTACTGTACGTTGTTGTTTATATTACATGTATTTTGTTGTTGTTTGTTTTTTTTTTGTTCCCCACACATGTATATTATTGCATTGAAATAAGGTATTTTTCTATGAAGGTATTGTTATTATTATTGAGTGTTTTAGAGGTTACAGTTTGGCAAGTGAAAAGTACATGATTTTCAGGGTAGAATGTTTTGACTTGGAAATCTTGTAAATTGCGAACATAGTTTTGAAGTTTTCATTGATAATAGCTAATTGAAGTAAAAATGCACCATGCAAATAATGCTTCTGTTACAGTACATTTGTACCCGGTAATTGTTAAATTATTAGTGCTTTTATTTGTTAAATTAAATTTTTAGGGTTAATATTAATCTTTTTACATAAATACTTTTTTATATATTGATTAAGAGTATAAATACCATGCAATTCAGCCATACAGTGTATGTGTATTGTTGTGAAGGGAAAAAGAACTTTTTTAGTGAGTTTTCAGAATTTACATGTAGTTAAATGTATGCGGTACATAATGTTTTTTGTCCAAGACATTTTCTTTTCTAATGAACTGCAATATATTTGACTGTTATATCTACTTGATGTAAAAGCTAAGATAAAAATTTATCACTTTTGTTAGATTGTAATCAAATAAACTGAAATAATCTACCGGTTTTTACAACTCCGCCATAAAGTTGATTAGTTTGAATATTTTTGTTAGAAGTATTTTAATCTAATGAAAGTATTAAAATGTACTTACATGATGTAAAGGTAAAGAATTAGTTAATTTCTTAAAATAATCAAATAATGCGAGCTAAAACTTGTATAGATTTATATAAAAAAAGCAGTATGGTCAAATTTCTAAACATCACAGAAATCTACATGTACAATCTCTCTATATATATTTTAGAAAATATGATACATGTAATTACATGTCAGTTCTCTTGAAAATTGGTCCAAATTTTTATATAGTTACATCAGTAATACACGGTTACATCGAAACCCCTTTATTTAATGCAAGTTTATTTTACTGTATCCTCCCTCTATTGTCTTTATTGGGAGATGAACAACCTTGATATATAATATAATGTCAAAAGTTGTTTTCCTGAACCTTGTTGGTAATCAGAATAATTTACTAAACGAGTCCAAATGATGCATGTTATGGTTGTTTAGCCTCTGAAAGTGAATAAATGCTTCATGCTTTTATCTTTCACATTGACTTTCCTTTGACGTCATGATGAAAACAAATTCCTTTGACGTCATGATGAAAACAAACATGTTTCTGTAAAGAAGTACACATTGCACATCTATTTAAAAGGCAAGAATTCTCATACCCAGACTTTGATTGATATTTTATTGTACTTTTTGCAGTTACATGTATTTATAAACCTAGACTTAATTGAAAATTTCTGGTCTTCAAACATTGTACTCAAAATATAAATTCTGATTTGTGGAACAGCAATTACAAGTAATTAATTTAAAACTATATTTATTACATGTAAGAGATTTCTATAATGTCCCGTCAGTTGCAAATGATACCTTCTTCAGCCATGATGTCTAGGTACATGTATTTCTCCCAATTAGCATAATTGCAAGCCTACATAAGGGTTTTTGAAGAAGGGGATGAACCAAATATTTTTGACTATACTCTGTCGCAAGTTTCTGCTTCCACCACTTTTTGCGCAATATCTCAATAATCATAAACATTTTTGGGCCCAAATTAAAAGTACCCTGATGATAAAGTTAAAAAATTGTGACAGGTGTCCGGAGTACTTTCGAATGGAGAAAAGATGTAAACATTTCCCATTTTGAATCTCCATATCATGTTTGTATTCTCTGGATAAAAATACAGATGATGTATCAATGAAGAAATCTAGGATTTTTTCCCTTTTTTCGATTTGAATTGTACATGTACTTCATTGACAGGTACGTGTATGTTTATTTTAATTTAAAATTATCAAAAAGTTATGGAAGCAATAACTTGGGACAGACTATACAATGTAGCAAAGATATGCAAATGGCAACAATAATGTGTTAAATGGTATCCATTTTATGGTCACAAGGACGCCTTTAAAAACTACTGTAGATTTTTTATTTTACACAACTACTTAATTCTGCGATTCGACTGTTTTCCATCAAATCACGAGAATATTAATGCGTGAAAGCCAAGTTTTATTATAGTTTCATTTGCTTTACATCTGTCCAAAATTCAGCAAAATTTTTAAATTTTGTGTGACATGTTTCTTGCAATTTTAAGCGGATGTTAATTCCTCGCATTTAATGAGGAATCTACAGTATTTACCGAAACTTGTTGATAAACAAAATAGTCTAAACAACTTTCAATGTTATACTTAGCAATTTATTATGTTTACGTACTGGTAAAAATTGTACATATAAACTTAAATAACACTTATTGCACTATGTTTCATGTTTCACACACATATAACAAATGAGTATCACAGCTTAATGAACACTTGCATAAACAAGCATCTGAATTCAAGTATCTGGCAATCAAAATGCCTTAAAGTCTTGATTTCGTGATACCATTCTGATAAAAATATACATTTTTAAATGTGCATTATATTGGATATCTGATCTCGGAATGTTGCTTTGGCCATGTACATATAACACAGATACATGTATCATTATGTCTACACAAAATTTATCTTCTACATTTGTTATTCAACCTAGCTATTTTAATGTGAATAAAATTTCAACAATTCACTTTTTCTCCTTGTTCACTCCTTCTCTTTACTGTAACAATTTGGTGAAGTTAGATTTCTTGTATTCTACTCAATACATGATTTTATATGGTATACATTTACATGGCATGCACCTCTCGCACATGCATAATTATCCACATGATTGAAAGGCCTCGCCTAATTATCGCCGGTTTCGGTCCATTTCCTCCACAATATTTACGAGCCTCTGTCTTGATTTCTTGTTTATATGGTCTACCGAGTTTATCAATGCCAGTAACTGTTTGTTTGAATATTCCTGCAAAACAGACAATGTTATTTTTAGGTTGAATGTTGAACCATGCAATGAAGCATATTCAATATATGAGTTCAGTGACATACAATGTACACGTAAATGTGACATGAACATTCCTAGTTTCAATAGCTTAAGCTTAATCTTAAAGCTACATGTAAATTTGCAATTAAGAAGCCTTATTTATCTTAATCTTTTGACCCTTTAAAAGTATATCTGACACCAATACCTTGTGATCTTGAAGCCAGGAATCTAGCTGACTCTCTGGGAGATAGTAGGCCTTTATATAACCCTCCACAAATTCCTTCTCTGGAATAGGCCTGTAAAAAAATTTAATACTCAACAATAGTCTTTTTGTACCTTATCAATATGTAACATAAATCTGAGAAATCAATTGCATATCATTAAAAAATAACGCTCAATTTATTTGATGAATTGAATACATGTTCTGGCATACTTGAGATCCATGATAGAGTCTAACTTCATCAGAAACTGCTGATAGTCTAGCTGCATTAATGCCCTGCCCTCGTTACTGCACTTTTTGGCATTTGAAAACCTATTAGTAGTAAAATCAACGTTACCAGACTTTAGTACATAAATATCATAAAAATAAAGGAACCTGTTAAGGAATGGTGTGTTTCTATTTCATGAACATATCAGTCAGTACAAATGTTTGTAACCTTTAACTTAATGTTTTTATCTTCTTGACCAAAAACAAGGTTTTACTCTCATCCAAAAAGGTCAATTATAAAATGAAGAATTATTTACATGCATGTACTCCACAAAACTGTTTTACAATGTAAATAATACAGTACCTCCAAACACATTGATTGTAATAGCCGAGGTGAGTTCAACAAAGCGAGCACTCGCCAAATTTTTCCTATACCCGCAACACAAATTTTGGCGAGCGATTGTGAGCGCTCGCTCTGTTGAACGCGCCTCTGGATTTAATGTGTTGTGATCTATGTGAGTTTATTATTTAAGTACTCACCCCTCCACGAACGTTCTGTTGGCCAGCCTGACACAGTGCTCCCACAGGGTGTGGTAGACGACCCGGGGGATGGGCACTCTCCTGTTGATCTCCACTAACTGGTGGGCCACCAACTCAAAACTCTGACAACAGATAAACAACACTGTCATAAGTACAGATACACACCAGTGGCATAAGTACATATGTACAGATACACACTAATGTCGTAAGTACAGATACACACCAGTGGCATAGGTACATGTACAGACACACACTAGTGTCAATGGTATTCAAAACAAGCCAAAAGATATATAGTATTGCTCCTCCCAAGTTGTGAATAATTTGCAAGTTGAAGGATTGAGAAATATGATTGTAGTTTTATTAGGAAACCTTATAAACCTGGCCCAGTTTCAAATATGCCAATGGTACATTTAATTTAGTTCATATACATGCAAGCACACAATTTCTGTCTGAAAAGAACAATTCTCGTCCGAATAATTGTAAAGGATCTACAACACACACTTGATACCATGACTTCTCTCTCATTTTAAACACATTTTTTGCAAACATGAAGATGATAATGATAATTAGTCTAAGCATATGAGCTCATGATAAGCTAGCTAGCACTTGCTCTGAGCATTCTGTCTACCTGGGGTACATTCTGTCTATGTTGGGGTACACATGATCATGAGGACAGTACATACCCGTCCTCTGACCATGCTGTCTACACAGGATGCTGTCTATCTGGGTGGTCATGAAGACAGGACTTACCCTGAGTATGCTGTCCACATAAGGGTTGTGCTGGGACATGATGTCCTTGATGTCCCATCGCACGGAGGCCATCTGACCTAGAACCTGGTCATAGTTCACCGCCTGAGCAGACACGCTCCAGTACACAGGTTTCCTCACTTCTTCCGCCATGTTGACCGTCTGAAAGAAGAATGATCATTTAAAGCAGTGTATGAATATTGTTGATAAATACAAGTGTTTTTGATCATTATGAAAAAGAAACAATAAAGAGTTAATTTGATTTACCTGAGAAAAGAATTGTTGTAAGAAAGCTTTTTTATTGGTGGGAATCATGGCTTCTAAATGTGGCTGCAGCAGTTCTAGCTGCTTGGCTAGGAATATCCTTTAGACACAAAATATGAAAATACGTAAAAATACTCTTTGATAAAGTATCAACATTGTTTAAGTAAGTTTCTGTTGTTGAATAGATGTAGATTTCCTTGTAAAAGACGTAATAATCTATTAATGAAAAGAATAATCAAATTCAATTTTTTCTTTCGTTGCTCTTAGTTTCACATGCGCGGATCCAGAAAAGTTTTCCAGGGGGGGTCCAAAGGATAATTGTGTTTGCCAGGGGGGGTCCCAGGCATATTTACGATAATTTTACGATGTAAATTTAATAAATTTTCATTTTCCAGGGGTGGTCGGGATCCCCCCGACCCCCCCTCTAGATCCGCGCATGTTTCAAATTCTTAAGTTTTCTTTAATAGATGCTTTACATGCAACAAGTGGCTTGTATAGGTGAGTCATGCATCCTTTAAGTTGGTTAATCTGCTCTCAATCAATAAAAGACAAAACAAAAAAAATATCAATCTCAAAGAACTCTTCAAGAACAGGTTGCAGATGTTGGAGATGAAAGAATCAATTGATGAAGAGCATATGGATCTTACAGAGATTCCACAGCAACAACACGCTCTGCTAGTCCAAACAGCTGGTCCCTTCTGTGGAGATCAACAATTGGTGACAAGTAGGCTTGAGGCATTTTCTCCTGTGAAAAATAACCGAAAACATCTCCATGATCGAAGTACAACAGTTACATCACATGACACTTATAAAGATTATCAGATTAAATCAATTTTTCACAGTTTAAACACAAGAACACAAATCAATGTGTGAATAACATAAATGTTGTATCTATAAACTGTTTCGCTGAGTAGTTACTGTAGCTGTGACATGCAGGTAAATCACAACAATGACCTAGACTGACATCACCTGTTTCTCAATGACTGTGACCTACTTACCAGATTTTCGGACTGGTCTACAGGTGGGGCCCCAGGTACGGGAGATTCGGCGATCAGATTGTTATGGATTCTCTGCAGTGCTATGTTGAGTCGGTTGTTGATTGAGCGCTCATTTTTAATCGTCTACAAAATATCAAAACTTAGGAAATTAATGCATTCTCATAAATATACTAAGATCTCTGTTTACTACGGGGGAATGATCTCCCAATCTCAACTTTTCACCCTATAATGAACACAGGAGAGTATCGGTAGTAGATTTTTTTCTGTTGGCTAATCAAGTTGACTTTTCCTTATCAATTATGGTGGTATTTTGATGGGCTTTTTAATTGGATTAAAATAAAAAATTTTCTGCTATTGACTTGTGTGTATATGTGTCATATATATTTTTTTTACTCACTGTATCAGCACCAAAAAAGGAGTACACCTGGAATCAGATAAAAAAATTGATATCATTAAGAAAAAAAATAATTAAGCGGTTCTTTTACACACCATTAGATGAAGATACAAATTCCAACTTACAGTGTAGAAATAGTAGTCAAACAGCTGGGACATACACAGTACAACATCAAATGCAATGGGCTTCAGTACTGTCATCATCTGCATGTATTTACCTGATGGAAATGGAAAAGATGGTATCATGTGCACAGTTCACATTTATTCAAATACATGTCCATAATTACATGTGATACCATTATTTCACAAAAAATCAATACATTTAGAATGTTTTTTTTTATTAAAAAGAAAAGTTAATACAATATTTTAACGTGGTCATGTCTTCAGGCAATTACCTGAAGATGGTTTTTTAAAATCATAATGACCTTGACCTACCTATGACCCTCATTACATTCAAGGTGGTGTTGGTGACGATGGGAATAAACTTCTCATTCTTACTCTTTGAGAGTCGTCTCTTCGTTTGCCTACTATATAAAGCAAAGGAAATAAAATAGATCGTAAATAAAACCCCTTAACTTCTACAGGAACATTATTGATTTGAGTTTTCATACACATCAACCATTTAATGGACCAATTTAACGCAGAGATGATAGACCTAAAAAAATCTATTTCTTGACAAAAACATCAATGCAACTCCAATTATATCTCTGAAGCATGCAATGTTCTGTAGACCAATTTCTTTTGAGCTTCCAAAAAAAAATAATTCCACTAAACCCCCCCCCCCCCCTTTGCATCCTCAGTTGAACGATTGGGCAATGTACGCTATGAAATTAAAAGAGTTCAAATGACCTGTTTGACCTCCCCTCTCCCGTCACTTCGTCGATATAATCTTGTTTCAATTCGTCGGGTACATCGGAATCGCTGTCTGAAAGGTTACCGTTATCTTCGTCATCCTAGACAGAAAACGAGAAATTCATTTAGAAAAGGTTGCTGGATGGAGCACTCCATAAATTGATTTTCATGTTTGCATAATTAGAACGACTGGCTTGTTTCGATGGTAAAGAAAGATAACATTTCCATGTGCAATTGAATCACCTCAAAATGCCCTTTAGGAAAGAAATTGTTTCAGATTTTTTAAAATTAATAATTAAAAGTATACCAGTGAAAGCTTTAAAAAAAACTTGATTAACACTGCATCCTCAATGCTCTTGGCTAGATATAAATTAAATAAAACTTTCATTAAGCCAATACTCAGCCTTCAAGTCTGAGTATTGACCTCAAATTTATGCACTTTTTCCTAAAAGAATTCGAGTCGAGATCTGAGTTCAGTGATTTAAAAGTTGTGACAGCTGAGCCAGGAACATGAAACATCTGATTCTGTTAATTATTAAAAATTTTTTTTTATCAATTTCAAATAATTTCTGTTCATTGATTTCTATTAGAAATGCAACATACATGACACAACTTCATTTTTAGGAATGATAATTATTAATTACCTTAATCACACAACATGGTTTCAGACTTCTAATCAAACTAATGTGCCGTTCATGCAAATGATGTTAGAGGGTAATTGAAAAACCAACTTTACCAGTGATCCTGTAAAGAAATCTTCATTTTCATCTTCATCTGGCTTTTCATCGAATGGATTTTTTGTGGCACTCTGCATAAAGTACCGCCTCTTAGAAGATTCCATCCCACTGCCACCACCTGAGGAATCTTCGGTGGTGCTCAAGTTCAGTGTTGAGTTAGGGGATTTCATCCATGACTTCATAAAGCGGAATTCCTATCATAAAGATATATTTTTTTAATTTTAAACTTACAGCACACTCTTCTCTCATCTTAATTTACAAAGATATTAAAAAAATTCTTTATTGCCCATTTGTATATCTCTTACATCGGGAGAAAAATGAAACTGATGGTTAAAAAAAAATATACATCCAAAATATTTATAATAATATGCAAGAAATTTTAAAAGTAAACAAGGTAACATTTTTACTGGTTTACTGGTACCGATAAAATATTTTCTAATACATGTCATTCATACAATGTTAACTTTCAATAAAAAGGTGAGATGACTACAATCATTTGTGGTTGTATCATCTATTAATTATTGTAACATCTTCCATTAAAAGATGTTTATATAATTTATTCATATGACCCTACAATGCATATCTTCATGTAAATAAATGTACATGCCTGAACAATGAAAGATTTTGTAGGGTCCGTGTATTCTGAACATCTTGTTATTAATTACCTATAATTCTTAATATAGACTTCTATAATCAGCTTTCCAGTGTGATACCAGCACATGTACAAGTTTATTTTTATGCATAAATTTAAATTCATGTGAACATTGTGGCCCATGGGCCTCTATCAAAATTAAGTAAAAAGTAGGGAACGATGTTGTCTTTAATGATCCATAAACTATATTACGTATAAAATTGATAATCAATTAGTGCATAGTTATCAAATCTGTATTGATTTGAAGGACACAAGTATATTTATCAGTCTCGCGCCCTTGCCATGTAAGTATCCAGAAATTTTCCCGGGGCGGGGGGATGGAGTGTCCGTGGCATCTTTAATTCTACTATGTTAATTTGATAAAATTCAATTTTTTTTGGGGGGGGGGGAGGGGGTCCAGACCCCTGAATCACCCCCACCTCCTTCTAGATCCGCGAATGCTCGCGTTGAACACGATGAAATGAAAAGTTCTTCAACTACAACACAGCATCAACTATACTGTACATATCCACGTGTTTTTTTATGTTTCCGCATATGTGTATGTAACGTCTGTTGTTATATATCATCACACATGTATCTTCAAAAAATCTTCCTTGGTTGACAAGTTGGCCTGTTTCGCAACTTAACACGCAAGTTGCAAATTTGGGGGTTGTTCCACTTTATTTCGCAAGTTTGGTAAAAATTTAATAGAATGGCCTTTTGCAATTACCGCAATTTCCATTTTATTTGGTTTTTATAGAGGAAGAAAGTAATCAAATAATTCCTTTTTAAAGCAAACTTTATAGCACTAAATCAACATGTGGTATTTGTTTTGGTTATATAAACCTTTAAGCAGGAAGGAAATGATTTTACGCAACTACATTGTAGCCGTTTTGTTTTAAAACGGTAGAGTGGTAGAGTATCCGTAACAATTTGCCTGTGCCAGCTTCTCAAACTTAAGATTTCAGGATGCGCTAATCTGAAAATATTTTTAATATACAAGTATACATGCCAGATACGATCATCTTACGTAAACTTCAAAGTTTGTGCTGTTAATTACAAGTGTCTATGGCGTTATTGATCAAAATAGAAAATCGCAGACGACCATCTTTATAAATAAATCAATGATATTAATGAGTCTTGTAAGATACACCAAACGGCAAAGCCGTACATTCGTCACAGTCAAATTTATGTGTTGAAAAAATCTCTTTTTTTCCATATCGATCTCAAATCTACGAAATGCGAAGCTCGTCTCGGGGAGAGAGGCGCGAGAGCTACAGAACACGACCTCATTACATTTCCAGATAAATCACAATGTGTACGTCCTGAAAATGTCGTCCGCGAAACTCTAAGAATCGGATTTGACATGTTTTAATCCCGATTAGCTGAGCAGGGAGAGAGAAACTGGGTTTTGCTCTATGTATCAACAAGTGAATCACGACTCGTTTCCGTTTCTCTTCAGTGGTATCTTCCGCTTTTGCCGACCTTTTCCAGTTTCAGTGAATAAACGAAAGGGGATATAGGCGTGATTTTCTAACAAAAACGTATGTATATATAGAACTACAACAGATTCTTATTTTGTTTAAGCTAGTATAAATTACTATCAAAATAATCGTTTGAATTGATTCGTGGTAATTGAGAAGCGAACGAAATCTGGCTAATTAATTGAAATCTCAGCTGCAGTTTTCTTTTCCAACCATGCACATAACACGTGTGGTGCCAAGATCCGCTTCATATTCTCTGTTAATCTAACTTCAGTATCTGTGTAGTCCATAAAATATTGTAAATCGATACATCGACTAGATTTATACAGACCAATTCTCTAACGACCTATAAAATAGTGCCCTTCTCAATGTCCTTGTCGACAAACGCACGACAAAAACTACACCCAACCATCGACATACAACCAATCACGCATTAATCACGAACTAATAATTATTGATTTTTGTTTTTAATTATGATGATTAATAATTTCTTTTCATCTCTCTTTATTTTTTTCCCTAGCTTCACAATGGCAGGATTATCTGAGGCAGTCATCTTCCTCTGGCTCTTTCATTGCGCGTTAGCGCAAAGAATGCGTGAGTAAAAATAACTCCTACACCCACTAGTAAAACTCTATTCCGATAGAGGATGTTGATATTTTTTCTTTCTCCCAAGCATTGACCTTCAGATGAGCTATGTTCGCTAAGTCTTGAAAAACAGATGTCAAGATTCCAGATCGAACAGATCAAAGTGGAATATTCACGGGGGAGATAACTCTAAATGAAAACTTTACCCCCCCCCCAAATCCCAATTTGGTAAATGCTGATGCCCTAGCTGAAACAACTAGCAAAGCAAACACGTTTTTATGTTGACCTTTCATAGATACAAGGAACAGGAAATTGTAACAGGCATGTATTAATAACAAACAGGTTAATAATGAAAAAAGCCATCTCTCTAGATCATTTATAGCAAAACTGATATCCTGGTAAAAAAAAAAAAATAAATTTGAAAACATGTATGTTTCTTGTTGACCTTCAGAGATGAATTCAAAGATAGAAGGAACAAGAAATTACAGAAACCACAAATTAAACCAAAAATGTTAATGAAATCAAGCAAGTGCAGCATTTTTAGAAATTCATTTTTACATCAGAGAGTAGCGCTATAGCAGAAACACTGAACGACTGTTAATAATAATATAACAGATACGCTGGTTATATTTAATCAATCAAGTTATGGCTGCTGCTGCTATGTAAATGTCTTTCAGAGATCCTGTGTCATATTTCTGCCTTTTTTCCACCAGTCATTGATTAGTTTTGTCATGCAAGAAACATATCAACTTTGTTCTAGTTGAGCTACTAAAAAAAAAAATCTTTACTTGTTAGGAAATAATTTCCCCAACACCCAAATAATTAAGTCACACATTACTTATCATATGTATCATTATAAAAGCCTGAAAATGATCTGTCTGGTAATGGTATTCAAATTAGAAATTGGTGTTCTTTGGAAATAAACAGTATACATGTAACAGTATGTTATTTTGGCATCTCAAACAATGGTAATTCTTAGACAAATAAGACACAATCAAGCATTTTTGATGAACATATTATAATATTATGCCTGATAGTTATCCAAAGCAAACTAATGCTGGCAGTCATAACAAAACATCAAATTTGTAAGCATACATGCATTACCTTCTGAACTTGCTTATACAATGAGTTATTGCTGATGTGTTTTGCTAGACATATTACTGGTACATGTATTAAATCCACATGTATTTTCTTTAGTTAGAATGGCAACAACAATAGCATTGATATAAAAGGGGTTGGTAATTACAAGGAAAGGATAGAAAGAAAAAAAATGCAAAGTATGTACAGTGTAGATATAAATTCAATTTCTTTAAAAGAAATAGTCAGGTTCCCTAGCTACAACCTCATATCAATTTTCACGTTGATGTGGCAGTAACCATGATGACTTTAGACAAAAGATAGTCATTAGGAATTTTTTAAAATTTCAAAATATCCCATATTATAACTAATAATTTGAGAAACATTTCAGTTTATATCAGTGGAACCATGGCCGGCAAGAACAACACGTGTGGAGGGAGCTTCACCCTGGCCCCTCGTTCCACAGAGAATGTGACCCTACTGGTCAGCAACGACCGCCTACCCAGGGGCTACTGTGAGGTCACAGTGGGGATCAACAACTCTCAGAGATGCAAGCGTGAGATATGTGTGCAGGGAGCAGGTACTCTAGATAATACTGGAGTGCTCTTCCAGTTTACACCCAGTTCTGGTGGCAAAGTTGAGGTGTGTTTATATATGATTCTCAGGTTTTCCTTTCTTTTTTTTTTGGTCCTCTTGGGCATTCTGAGAGTATCGTTTGTTAAAATTACTGTACCTCATTAATACAATAAAAATCAGACATACCAGTATATGTTTTATGGCATGAGAAGTTTTAAATTGACACATATAAAAACCCTTCTCTTCTCTTAGATTGTTGGAAGATGTTAAACATTTTAATGTAATGTTATACTTGTTAACTTCATTTCTATGATAATGTTACTGTATACATGGAAATATTCGCCCCTGGTTTCTTTTACCCCATTTTGCTCTCGTTGTCAGCTGGCAAATTTAAGACTGGACGAATTCAAATGTCTCAAATTATTTTATCATTAAAACTCATACAACAGTGTTTGGGCAAATTCAAGACAAGTTGAAAGCGTTTGCAAGTAAAGAAATGCAAAAAACCAAAAAACAAAATACAGTAAAACACGCTTATAACGAAGTGCCAGGGACGGACTTCGTTATAAGCGTAATTCGTTATATCAGTCAAGTTTACAACATGTAATAAAGACATGGGGAATGAAAATCACTTCGCTGTAAGCGTCAATTCATTATAAGCGTGTTCGTTATAACCGTGTTTTACTGTAAGAGGTGAAAATAACCCTGTATACAGTATATTTGTTACTTCAATTCTTTTTGCAAATTGATTTGCATTTTCTTATTGATTACTGATTTCAGTACAGGGGACCATACAAAGAGCTCCAGGATGAGAAATGTTTTGATGCATACTCATTACTTGTCAACATAAGTGAACCTGAGTCTGTCGCTAATGACTTCAGTTTTCAGCTGTTTTTTCGTCCCACTTGTAATGACAGCAACTCAGCATCTGACATCGCTTCATCCAATGCAGGTAAATCTTGTTCACTGCTTTACAAGAAATTGGAGCAACTCCATATCATGATTATAGAAATTATTTTTTTTTTATCCTAACCAAGGAAAAAAGTCTTAATCAGTACTGGGCAATGTATATTTAGCACTGCATAGTCAAACAAGAGGCCCATGGGCCACATCGCTCACCTGAGGAACAATAGGTATGATAAAATCAGCTTAATGGAGTCATAATAAAAACTATCTGGACAATGTAGTATAATACATGTAGATCCTGTATAAATAAAAATCAATTTTTTCCACTGGATATTCTTATGTTTATTATCATTAGTCCCTTTTCTAACAGGATGATTTTATAGTAATATCACATGTTGAGCATTGATCCTAAACTATTGTTTATAAATGGGATATAAACCTACATCAAACTCTGAACCCCTTGTAAAACCCAATTGTCCAGGAATCATCGAGAAACCAAAATCTAAATATAATTAAATAATCACCTGGCTGATTAGTTTCTGAGAAGAAGATTTTTAAAGATTTACTCTTAATATTCCTATTTAAAAATTCCACCCCCATTGTGGCCCCACTCTACCCCCAGGGATCATGATTTTTACAGCTTTGAATCTACACTACCTGAGGATGCTTCCAAACAAGTTTCAGCTTTCCTTGCTTATTAGTTTCTGAGAAGAAGATTTTTAAAGATTTACTCTATATGTATATATATATATTCCTATGTAAAAAGTTGACCTCCCCCCAATTGTGGCCCCACCCTACCCTCAGAGTCATGATTTTCACAACTCTGAATCTACACTACCTTAGGATGCTTCCACACAAGTTTCAGCTTTCCTGGCCAAATGGTTCTTGAGAAGAAGATTTTTAAAGATTTACTCTATATATTCCTATGTTAAAAATCAACCCTCCGTTGTAGTCCCACCCTACCCCCGGGGGTCATGATTTTCACAACTTTAAATCTACACTACCTGTGGATGCTTCCACATAAGTTTCAGCTTTTCTGGCCAAATGGTTCTTGAGAAGATGATTTTTAAAGATTTACTCTATATATTCCTATGTAAAAAGTCGACCCCCCCCCCATTTTGGCCCCACCCTACCACAGGGGGTCATGATTTTCACAACTTTGAATCTACACTACCCGAGGATGCTTCCACATAAGTTTCAGCTTTTCTGGCCAAATGGTTCTTGAGAAGAAGATTTTTAAAGATTTACTCTATATATTTTCCTATGTAAAAAGTTGACCCCCCCCCCCCATTTTGGCCCCACCCTACCCCCGGGGGTCATGATTTTCACAACTTTAAATCTACACTACCTGTGGATGCTTCCACACAAGTTTCAGCTTTTCTGGCCAAATGGTTCTTGAGAAGATGATTTTTAAAGATTTACTCTATATATTCCTATGTAAAAAGTCGACCCCCCCATTGTGGCCCCACCCTACCCCCGGGGGTCATGATTTTCACAACTTTAAATCTACACTACCTGTGGATGCTTCCACATAAGTTTCAGCTTTTCTGGCCAAATGGTTCTTGAGAAGAAGATTTTTAAAGATTTACTCTATATATTCCTATGTAAAAAGTTGACCCCCCATTATGGCCCCATCCTACCCCCGGGGGTCATGATTTTCACAACTTTGAATCTACACTACCTGAGGATGCTTCCACATAAGTTTCAGCTTTCCTGGCCAAATGGTTCTTGAGAAGAAGATTTTTGAAAATTTCTTGAAAATTTTCATTAATTCCTAATTATCTCCCCTTGTAAGAGGGCTTGGTCCTTAATTTTCACAACTTTGAATCCCCTTAGGCTAAGGATGCTATGTGTTAAGTTTGGTTGAAATTGGCCCAGTGGTTCTTGAGAAGATGTTGAAAATGTGAAAAGTTTACAGACAGACGGACAGACGGACGACAGACAAAATGTGATCAGAATAGCTCACTTGAGCTTACAGCTCAGGTGAGCTAAAAACATTAAAATTCTCAAAGACAATAGTTGTTATATTGCTGTGATTTGAATTATTGCTTTGTGTCTTAAGATGATTTAAAAAAGTAAAAGATAAGTGTGGAGATAAGTATTGTATGTACTGCAAACAAGCAAATTTTCAGTACTTCATGAATTGATAGGGAAAAGACTTGTTTAAATATGATTTTTTTCTCCTTAACAGACTAAACGATCACATACTACATCAATATGAATAATGATTCCACTGTTTAAATTGTGTTGTAAATAATATAGGCTATCTCTGACTAAAAGAGGAATATGTATGTTGTATTTTCAGACAGCCAAGCTCTGAACACAAAGGAGGAGCTAGAGAAGGCCAGGGTTCTGACCAGTGTGTATGGCGCCGTTACAGGGGTCTGTCTGGCATTCTTCTTCCTCATCGTTCTATTCATCACCTACTGCTATTACAAGTCCTACCCCTACGGCAACAAGAAACGCGAACCTGGTAAGAGTCTAGCTGTTGCTTGATCTCACATAAAATACTGCAAATATGAATTTTTCTGTGGAATTTTACTAGAGTCAAACCTCGTTATCTCGAACTAGAAAGGACTAGTTAAAATCTTTGAGATATCCAAGTATTCAAGATATGATGGCTAAAATACTTTAAGCATAAGTAGGATGGACTTACAAATCACATCGACATATCCATTGTATTCGTGATATCACTGTTCGAGATACAGGAGTTCAACTGTATTTACATGTGTACTTTCACATAAAGATATGATGATATCTCCCAGACATTAAATTAAATTGCATGAATTCAGAAATTGCAAAAAAATATATGTACCTATATATTTTGGAATCCACCCTTAAAAATTCAAACCCACAGAAAAAACAGCAAAACTGCATGTATTTATTACTGTATTTTTTATATCGATCACCCTGGGAGCAAAGCAGTTATTGAAGTCTGTTTGTTGTTTTGTCTTCAGAAACATATTTGAAAAAATAGGTATACTGAAATTCTAATCTTTGATCATCAATTCAACATTAAATAAAGCTAAATTGCAAATTATCAAGCGAAAGGTCATTCTACAGGTATATCCTGTAAAAGTGGTTATTTACGTGTGTGGGAAATTTACACTAGTTACGTGGTAAGCTGCGCATATGATAAAAAAATCAAAACTTTAGTGTGGTATATCACGCATCTGCGTATTTAATACCCACGCGCATTGTTTGACTATAGAAAATGCGTACTTGACCACCAGCGTAAATAACCACTTTTACAGTAGTTCGGTAATATGGAGAATGAAAGAAGATTGCATTATTATTTGAAGTAATAAATGTATTTGGTAATGATAGTAAATATACATAATAAATAATTGATTTTTGCATCGTATTCATGTTTTCAACAGCTCAAAAGAAACAAGCACCTGCAAGCTCAGACAAAAAAGACATTAATAAGGAGAGAAACATGGAGGAGATGAAATTACTAGGACCTGCGGAGCCAGTCGGTGATTCCTCAGGTCTTGGTGTATCCGACGGAGATGTAGTGGACTTGGAGGAGGGTTCCAGCTCAAAGAAAGGGGAACCAGATAGTGATGTGGAGGAAAAGCAAGAATCAGTCACTGTGGAGAAGGAAACCGAACAAGAAAATGTGGAGAAGAGCGAAGAAAATGTGGAAGAGAAGAAGGGAAATGACTTTGTGGATGTGGATTTGAAAACGCCAGATGCCGAGAAGAGCCTGCAAGCTGCCTCATTGGATTCAGATTAATTACCGTTGGACTTAGAAAATAAAAAAACAGTTTTAATTTTGATTCCAGTATGATATACCTTTATTTTATTTTATTTCTAATAAAAAAAAACAACATTTATTACATGAGCGCAAACTAGACCCACACTGAATAACTGTAATTGTAGATCGCCGGATAAATGTTGTGATAAAATGTGTGTAAATGTTGACCTGTGTAGTAGTTCAATGGAGTGTTTAAAATCATGATGTTCATGGGTTTTTATAAGAAAATAAAGAAAATTGAATAATTCTTGCAATTCAACATTCTGAAATCATTCACAGAGAGGTAAAAAGGTTTATGTTAAGGAAGAATAGATAAAATTTATGTCATGGACAATGGATGAATCAATATGACATGCAGAGGTAATATATTAGACATTATACTGATTCCTGACCTGGTTTATCAGCTGTGTTTTGCCCTGATAAGACAAAGAAAGATATCTGATTTGGGTTGTACAATTATACTGTCTTGGCAAATGACAGTTCTAGAAACTGGCAATGCTATTCATGGTCGTAATCATTAAAGAATTCATTTTATACCTCGCTGGATTACAATTAATATCTGCAGTTGTAAACTTAACAATTTCTATACCATGCTTTCAGAATTTTGAGTTTTCATTTTTGTATATGGATGCTCCTATGCTCCATGTTTTCAGTCCTGACATATCCGTTCTTAAAAACATTACCAACAGAATTTCGTTACAGATACCCCTCTTTAGAGGACTATATTGAGTATAAAATGATATTCATAAGATGTTTTCATAATTTTCATACACATGATGCAACTACTTTTCAAATTCTGGAAAATAATTGCAAGAGAATGGAGTGCACAAAAGCACTTAATTCATGATGTTTTATGATCACTGTTAATACAGCGTACAGCAACAGTTAACCTACTAGTGACTTATTTTCTTTCTATGATGTTGTGACATCACCAACACAGATACATGTACATGTATTTGAACACTGTTAACATTCAGCAAAGATTAGTCCCATGACTTATAAAACATTATACCGCATATCCATTTTTTTTTATCTACTTGAGTCATTTTTTGTGAAATTCAAAAGTTTCTAATAACAAGAATGAATACCTATTATAAATTATGCATATTTTTGCAATGTGATAGTGATCACGAAAATAAAGCAAATAGTGAAAATTAAATCACTGTAAAAATAACTGGATAAATGATATCTGGAAACAAAAAGCCATCCAATGCAATAAAACAATGATGCCTTACCAGGAGCTGGACGTAGGAGAAGGATAACTTGACCGGACACAGTTCCCAGCCCTCGTTCTCCAGGAACATACGCAGCTCCTCCATCCGGTACCTGGGGGGGTAAAGTGTACCATATATTACACACAGTGACAGTATTGCTGTGCTATTTTTAGCATTGGTGAGACTTCAGGACCACTGATATGATGTAAAATTCACGCTACAAATAATTTTTTTTTTTTTTGGGGGGGGGGGGACGCACCTATTCTCCTAATTAATTATTCGTTGTTTGACTTTCCAGGAAAGGTTTCAGATTGTGAACATTTCAATTTTATAATAACAGTATAAATGCTTAAGATACATATTAAAATCAATTTAATAAGCATGTATTAATAGTTTTTATCAGTATCTTATCTTTACCTATGGTGGTTTTTGAAGTAGTTCAGACTCTGTTGTTTTAGGGAGTCCTGCAGACCTTCCGATTTGCTCTTACAAAATTCTTCCCCAATCTCTATCATCCTGATTCGAAATTGAAAAAAAAAATAATTGTTAGCAATAATATACAAGAGACCAAATGGCCTTAACGGTCACCTGAGTAGCATAACCCATACACAAACTTGTCAAGGAGTCTCATATATGCATTTAGTTAAGTTTTATTCTGGAATAGAAAATTTTTTAATTTGTAATGACGACCACCTCCCTGCCTGAAATCTTTCAAAAACGACTATTAAACCTATAATTTTAGCGAAAAACTTAAAAGATCATAAAAGAATGCATGACCTGATATTGAAAAGGTGCAAGACTCTGATAGAAAATAATTTAATAATAATAACAAGGTGGCTATTATTCATGTTTTATCTAAAACAACCTCCCATCCCCCCGGGGCAGACAGAAACTCTCCCTATGGGCATTTAAACAAACGAAAAAAAACCCAGCTTTATCGATAAAAGCCATCATGAGTTACTCACTTCTCCTGTTCCAGTTTTTGAATATTCAACATTCGTTGAGAATCACCATCTGGCATATATACCAAAATCATTTTACCTTTATATATCAGTGATTTTAGTTAGCCAATTATTACTTTACTATTAACAAGTCTATTTGTTTATTTTGAAAGTTCAAAAACTGTTTTTGTTTCAAATGATAAAAAGCCTTGCATAACTCTTTTGATCATACAACTTCTTTATAATTACATTATATTCAACGATTAATTACTACATATGAACAAGCAAAGGAAGATAACTCCATTAGGAAGAAGCAAGGGAAAACAAGATGTAATTATAATCGGGGCGATTATAAAGTCTCCCAAACGAACGAGGCTATCATATAGAGTAGGGATGACCCACAAAGTTTCATGTGGTTCCCAGGGGTCCTTAACTATATATCAGGTGAACTAACATAAACAAGGAACAAGAATATATATGGTTTAGGGGTGGGGATATTAACCGTTTTCAAGATATTCAGGCACTACCTGTTTGAGAGGGGTCAGGACCACCCCAAGGGCCCATGACCTACATACCATATGATGCCCCTTGACACAAGGAACAAGAATATATATAGTTTAGGGGTGGGGATCTCAACTGTTTTCAAGTTATTTGTACACTTCCTGTTTGAGGGGGGTCAGGACCATCCCCGGGGCCCATGACCTACATACCATATGATGCCCCTTGACACAAGGAACAAGAATATATATGGTTTAGGGGTGGGGATATTAACCGTTTTCAAGATGTTCGGGCACTACCTGTTTGAGGGGGGTCAGGACCATCCCTGGGGCCCATGACCTACATACCATTTGAAGCCCCTTGACACAAGGAACAAGAATATATATGGTTTAGGGGTGGGGATCTCAACCGTTTTCAAGATATTCGGGCACTACCTGTTTGAGGGGGTCAGGACCACCCCAAGTTCCATGACCTACATACCATATGATGCCCCTTGACACAAGGAACAAGAATATATATGGTTTAGGGGTAGGGATCTCAACCGTTTTCAAGTTATTTGTGCACTTCCTGTTTGAGGGGGGTCAGGACCATCCCCAGGGCCCATGACCTACATACCATATGATGCCCCTTGACACAAGGAACAAGAATATATATGGTTTAGGGGTGAGGTTCTTAACCGTTTTCAAGATATTTGGGCTCTTCCTGTTTGAGGGGGGTCAGGAACCACCCCTGAGGCCCATGACCTACATACCATTTGATGGCCCTTAACACAAGGAACAAGAATATATATGGTTTAGGGGTGGGGATTTTAACCGTTTTCAAGATATTTGGACCCTTCCTGTGCCATATTGGCCCCACCCTAGTGCCTAAACACCTGTCCCAGCGATCATAAATTTCACAATTTAGGTAGAAGACTTCATGTACATCATATCCAGGCCTTTAGTTTTTCACAAATATATATGGGAGTAGAGAAGAAGATTTTCTAAAATTTAATACATTTTTACTTTATGGCCATTTTGGCCTCACCCTAGAGCCTGAACCCCTGACCCAGGGACCTTAAATTTCACAATTTTGGTAGAGGGCTTCATGGACATCATATCAATGCATTTAGTTTTAAACAAATATCTATGGGAGTAGAGAAGAAGATTTTCTAAGATTTAATACATTTTTCCTATATGGCCATATTGGCCCCACCCTAGAGCCTGAACCTCTGACCCAGAGACCATAAATTTCACAATTTTGGTAGAGGGCTTCATGGACATCATAACCATGCATTTAGTTTTTAACAAATATATATGGGAGTAGAGAAGAAGATTTTCTAAGATTTAATACATTTTTACTATATGACCATATTGGCCCCACCCTAGAGCCTGAACCCCTGACCCAGGGGCCATGAATTTCACAATTTTGGTAGAGGGCTTCATGGACATCATATCCATGCATTTAGTTTTAAACAAATATCTATGGGAGTAGAGAAGAAGATTTTCTAAGATTTAATACATTTTTACTATATGGCCATATTGGCCCCACCCTAGAGCCTGAACCCCTGACTCAGGGGCCATGAATTTCACAATTTTGGTAGAGAGCTTCATGGACATCATAACCATGTATTTAGTTTTTAGCAAATATCTATGGGAGTAGAGAAGAAGATTTTCTAAGATTTAATACATTTTTACTATATGGCCATATTGGCCCCACCCTAGAGCCTGAACCCCTGACCCAGGAGCCATGAATTTCACAATTTTGGTAGAGGGCTTCATGGACATCATAACCATGCAATCAGTTTTTTCCTCACATGTGTGGGAGTAGAGAAGAAGATTTTTGAAAATTTGGCTGTTTTTTGCATATTTGGCCCCACCTGTGGCACCCTGGTGGTGGTAGAGCCACCAATTTCACAATTTACATTCCTCTTACCATAAAGATGCTTCACACCAAAAATGGGAACAATTGGCCTTGTAGTTTTTAAGAAGAAGTTAAAAATGTAAATTGTTAACGCACGACGACGGACGAAAACAGATAGCAATAGGTCACCTGAGTTTACTCAGGTGACCTAAAAAGGTATATACCGGGTATCTAAATTATTTTGAGTCATTTGCATTTACTGTAAATGAGACGTCACAATGCATTAAATGTGTAAATGGCATATCTTGAAAGTAATACACCCTTGATTGGACATGGGAAACAGATTTATTTGGTTTACATAGGAAATAAATTCATTTTTCAGGTTCAATCAAAGGTGAATGGGGATTTATATTCAAAATCACCTATTGACTAGATCCAGCACCCGGATAAATTCCTCCAGTTTGAATCCGGACAGATCCGTTCCTAGGACATAGATCTTGACTTTAGACTGGACATCTTGCCAGATCCGACTCAGTCCGTGTTCCAGCTTTTGTTTGATGTAGTGTTTTGTAAAGTCTGCCTGAGCTTTACCGTCTACAAAACAAGAACAAATTGTCTTCATACTATTGTTATATTTTAATAATTATTCCTTTTTTTTTTTTTTTTTTTAACATGCATGCATATTCAGATAAGTATTACATAAACTTTGTTTCAACCATAGTCAAATTGAATAATCCATTAAATGATTGAACAATTTTCTTGGAATGAAAATCCATACTCAGTACCTACTTGTAAACCTGTTGAAAATACTAATTTGAATAATCAATTATTGAGCATTTATCATTTCAAAACCTTTTGGCAATACTGTACATGTTATTCAAAGTATGATAAGGCAAAATGAAATTTTTAATCTTTAGTCTTTACAGACCTTCCGTCTCCTCAGATTCCTCCTCATGCTCCTCGTGCCACCGCATTGTCTTGTGATAGCTCCTCATGACCTCCCATAATGCTTTGCTCAAGTCAATCAAACAGGGTGTAAAACTTTCTTGTGTAACACTCTAAAGAAAACAAAATATTTGCTCATTAAATGACGTTGAAACACACAATTATTTTATTAAAAAGACAAATTGTTTTGTAGTGTACATGTGCCAAATACAGTTTAACTTTGTGTATTTCAAACACTGATATCTTGAATACAATGGATATGTCAAAGTGTTTTATAAGTCCCAATAACTTATACATTCAGTTTTTTTATCCTTGATATCTCGAATACTTGGATATCTCGAAGTTTTTAACCGGTCCCATTAAGTTCGAGATAACGAGGTTTGACTGTATGTTACAATTTGTACTACCGGTAATATGAGTAATACATGCAGAGTTCTCTTTCTAATAAACTGTGCTCTTCACACATATAAAACATTATTGTTTGTTAAAGGCATTCAACGTTTAGCATCCATTGTCAAGAATATGACAGAAGAAACAGATCAATTGATAAAACATGCACCCATTTCATCAGCTTAATGTCTACAGAAGTTTACATCAGCAGCCAAAGAATCCTTACCTTACAAAGATCTGTGTACTGTCTCTTGTGGAAATTTTCTCTCCCCGTACCAGAACACAGCTCTACATATCCTAGCACTATCTGGAATGCTGTGTTGTGTATGGCACTGGTGAAATGCATGTGGAGTTGGTCCATAGCCGTCTGAAATTATGGTATATTGTACATGTATATTGAAAAGATTTTCTGTATCATTGAAACTTTTGCACACCTAGAGATAATTATGCTCTGACTTTTCGGGCATTTCATCTGTATTTTATTGTCGAATGTAATACATTACACAGTGAACTTGTGCAACAGCCAAGTCTTAACAACCGGTAATAAATTTTAAAAAAAAATTCATTCTGCATAATTCACTATATTCAAAAGAAATACATAAATATATTTTTTTCAAAGAGGTTCATTACTAAATTTCCTCAGACCTGAGTTTTCCCTAGCAGTCTGTACGCTGTCTGTACTTTTTCATAGTGAGTCTCATCAAAGTTGCTGCAGGTCTTGGACAATGCCACATCAATCTGTTCCTCTATCATCACCAGGGTATCCTGGAGTTTGGAGTTCAACTCACTGCAATGATGTTTCAAAATCTTAGTAGACTGTGTGTATTGACCTGATACAGGACATTACACATTACAGGTGATGTGCCTATGTTTATTGACCTAATACAGGTGATGCATTTGTGTGCATTGACCCGATACAGGTGATATGTTTGTGTGTGTTGTCCTGATACAGGTGATGGGTATGTGTGTATTGGCCTGATAAAGGTGATATATCTATGTCTATTGGCCTAACACAGGTGATATGTTTGTGTGTATTGACCTGATACAGGTGATATGTTTGTGTGTATTGGCCTGATACAGGTGATGGGTCTGTGTGTATTGACTTTATACAGGTGATATGTTTGTGTGTATTGACCTAATACAGGGGATATGTTTGTGTGTATTGACCTGATACAGGTGATTGTGTGTATTGATTTGATACAGGTGATATGTTTGTGTGTATTGGCCTGATACAGGTGATATGTTTGTGTATTGACCTCATACAGGTGATGTGTCTGTGTGTATTGACCTGATACATGTGAGGTTTTCGTGTGTATTGATTTGATACAGATAATTGGTCTATGTGTATTGACCTGATACAGGTGATTGTCTGTGTGTTTTGACCTGATACAGGTGATTTATCTGTGTATTGACCTGATACAGGTGATTGTGTGTATTGACCTCATATAGGTGATGCATCTGTGTGTATTGACTTTATACAGGTGATGTGTTCACAGTGTTTGTGTGTATTGACTTGATACAGGTCACATGTTAATTATTGATGATCTGGTACAGGTCACAGGTAACACGTTCTTACCTGGCACAGATGATGTTACTGTAGGTACTGACCTGATACAGGTAAAGTGTTTATAGGTGCTGGCAGCTTTCTGACACTCTAAACAAAGCTGAATGGCCCCACAATAATCTTCCTCCTAATATCATAACACCAAAACTATTAGTACTCAATTTTAATCAATTCTATGTATTGGATATGTGCCTTTACTTCTTATTGGTTTAACAACTTTAACCTGTCTCTGTTAGAAGACACGAGACCATTTGAAATACTGGTAGGTAAAGAACTAAACATGACCTACTGTAACTAAAGCAATATTTGGAATTTACATATTAACACAACTGATGAACTTTGACTTTTGACCCCAAAGATCAAAAGTCATTACACTGTACATCTAAAGGCAGTACTACTTTCAATATGAAGTTTGATGCCAGGCCAGACATGCTGGGTTCTTAAAATATTAGTAAACAAAATTCTAAGGTCCATTGAATGACAGACAAATGACTGATACACAGCAATAAACCATGATCTTCCAAGAGGGCATTATTAAATTAAAACATTTCTTCAATAATATATCAACCCCATAACTTTATATTTGTTAAACCATCATAAAAAAGCAATAACTGTACCTCCATTAATTCTCTTAGTCTCACATCTGTTCTTTGCTGGAAATAAGGGGGAAAAAATAAAAAAATATTCCTTTGGTATGCAAAAATTCAATGCCAAGTTCATTTCTTGTAAACAAATTCCATTCAGTCTATCTTTACCAATGTCTTGATGGTCCTCAGCGACTTCATTAGGCTAACCAGCTGTTGTCGTTTCCTATAATTGGCCAACATGTTCAGACTAGCTGCAGTAAAGGTGTCCCTGGCAGATGACAACTGTCTGAAAATAAAAAAAACAAATCAAAATTATTGCTACAACATGTGTGCAACTAACTACCATAATACCTTAACAAAATCACATATAAATATATTAAAATTACATTGTACATGTAGGTCATAAAATTGAAAAAGAAAAATAAAGGCAGACAATTTTTAGTTATTACATGCACCACAAATGTACATGTAACTGTCACTCCATGTATTTGATATGTCACTTATCACATTGAAACACATTTTAAAAACATTGGCATTAGCTTTTGAATAAAAAAAAAAAGAAAAGAACACAGACACACCTCCTGCCATTGGCACAGATAACAGTGGCGTATTGTAAAGTCCTCTGGAGGTCCATCACTCGCTGGAGTTCCCGGGCGTACGCCGGGTGGTTCTGGAGAACCAGGTCCGAAACTTTTTTGGAAACCTACAGAAGCAATGACTTACATGATGCTGATGAGAAGGATTTTGGCCTTTTTTTTTCTTTTAAAAAAAAGAGGTATTATAGATGGCTGCCAAATACGATTTTCTGATTCTTACCACTTGCAGTTGTTTTCTGAGTCTCTTTCTGTCTAAATCAATGTCGCCTAAATCCAGGACTTCTGGGAGTTTCTGAAGTGCAAAACACGTACAACATATTGAAATCAACAAGTGTAAAGCAAAAGATCACAACAAAACTTGTTTTAATCAGCTTTTCACAGACAACGAATTTGTATTTATATCCAATAGCAAATCAGCTGTGAACAGTTACAATTGGTTTCATATTCTTACCCGTAATTCATAATGACTGGTGTCTATGCCCTCAGTGTTGTAGTAAACTTTATCAATACCATCTAATACCTCTTGCTCTTCATGGGGGTTACTTGGCTTAACTTGCTGCACACAAAAAAATGTGTATTGTAAAATATAATTTTTCAAAATAAGACTTTTTTATTGATCTTAAATAGTTTCTTTGTCATTTTTTAAAACAATATTGATTTGAATTACATTAAAAATCTACAGAAAAAAACCTTGACACAAGAGAATATTTTTTTAATTTATAAGTCAGTACAATTCAACACATATATGTAAACTTATGCATTATCCAGAAGCAGTCACTATGAGCTTAAGGTATAACATTTATAAAATATTAGTACCATCAAGTGTTTGTTGCAACACCTCACCTTATATTTGGTAACTACTGGTCCTCCAGTGAATGAATCATGGTTTATTACTTCCTCGGTGGGGGATACAAAAGTATCCTGAAATCAGAGAAGTTTACGTGACTTATTTTTTTCTACACTAAAAAAGCGAAAAAATAAACAGTCAGATATTTGTTTGTATAGATTATTTGGGTAAATATGAAATTTTAAGACATAGAATTCAATTCAGAATTCTACATTTATGAATTAATTCAATAATATGCAATACATAAAGAGTGACAGATTATAAAATTAAGGTTTATATTATATTAATTTTCCTCTCTACCTTGTTTCATTTATAATACTTGTGTAAGTGATTTAACATATTTGAAAATTCAGATGAGAGAAAAAAATATTTACAGTTAACGCCCAACATACCCTGAGGCAAAACATTAAAAACATTTCACGGTTCACACCTGGTAAGTGATTTTGTAAAGTAATTAATAAAGCTTTATTTAATCAAATTTCTGAATAATTAATATATGATGCACTTAATCTCCTATTATCTAATAAACAGTTACCTGAATATTTTTTTTCTTAAAATCGAGTAAATTCGAGCGCATGTGTTTATTTAGCTGCTGACACGTACACTTTAGTCTTCAGTTTGCATATGACTTACCTGCTTTTTTAGAATTGACTTTATCTTATTCTTTAGGTCCATTTTAATTGTAAAAATAATGGAGTTAATAAAAAATGCAATTCATTATTTTTGTCAACCAACACTCAGTTGTCTTGTATGTTGACAAAAAAATTGGACAACTACGAGCAGACAACCCACCCGGAAGTAAGTTTGGAGTTATCGTTCCTGGCCCGGGCTAATGTAAACAACAATCGCGATTCACCACAATCGCCAGTCTGACTGTGTCCACACAAGCAACATGATCAGTGACAGCGATGAAGACGATGTTTCTGTGACAGAAAAATACATCAAAGATAATGATACATTGAAGAAGTATGGTTGGGCAGGTAAATTAAACAAGAATATCTATAATCAGAATGTAAACTCCGCACTGTTTAATTAAGACAACTTGTCATGCTTGTAACATGTTTATTTGTTTGATATACTGATACATGTACAATGTATTTCTAAAGTAAACCATTCGTCAATTTGTTTTATACAATGAGAAAAATAAGAAATTCGGTCGATATTTTTACATGTATTGATTCATTAAATATTCTACTTCATCTGTTCATTCCATGTACAAACATAAAACCTGCTCTCAAAGTTCATGATATGTTAAATAAATTCCATTAGAGTTGATTGACTGTTGAACAATGAAAGATCTATTTAAAATTTAACTAAGCATGTTAATTACATGTTGGTTATAACATCTTTGGGAAGAGTGAAATATTTATGCTTAGAGTCTATAGATTTATTTTCAAATCACATCTAGATATCTGCTTACATAAAGGCTTTACTCTGTGTTTTATTTGAAGTAAGAAATTAAGAACTAATGAGTATGTTGGAAGGAAGAAATCTAAACCTAATAAAGAATGTCAACTGAACATTCATCTATATATACCCAAAATGTAGATCATTCTATGAGAAAATTTGTATTAGTCAATTATATTAACATGTTAGGTTTGGAAAATCAATGAAACTGTTAGCTAGGCCTTGGGTTCGAGTCCTTATGGAGGCTCACTTGACATTTCTCCATCCAGCCGTAACTGTCTAAAATCCTTATACTGTATACAGGGTTATTTTTTCCCCGTGTAATTTTTCGGCCTTCTACACTTGCAAACAGTTTCGCCCAATCTTGAATTTGCCCAGACACATTTGTGTTTTGAGAGAGTTAATTTGAGACATTGGAATTCGCCCAGTTTTGAATTCGCCCGCTGACAACAAGGGCAAAAGGGGCAAAAATAAAAGGGGGGCGAATATTTCCCTGTATACAGTACTAACATCTGATTTATGAATCTTCTAAGCAGACTTGCCACTGAGACAGTACCAGCTATCAGGAGTCAACTGGCTGATCCACTGCACCAAGAAAGGACATGGAGCTATTCTGGGAGATGAAATGGGATTGGGAAAAACCTGTCAGGTATAACAATAATCATATCAAAATTAATTGATTTGCTAGGGTAAGAGATGAATTTGTCATTATGGACACGGAAATAATCCTTTAAATACCTCAGGCCTGTCTGATTAAGGGGCCTTGGAATCAGCTTTCCAATTATATGTATGCTCTTAGTCTATATCTTTATCTACCCCACACCTGCTTACATATGAAAATTGCCTTTGTCCTTGCATGATGGCAATGAAATTGGAGGGCCTGGCTTATATTTAATTATAGCAATGAGCAACTGCCTAATTGAAGGTGTTGTTCATGGAATGGCCATATGATAGTGCAGATAGCTAAACAGGAAAAGAACTCAAAGCCGTTAAAAAGGTTTCTATAATTAAGTGTCCATCTCTGGCCCCGGGGCCATAAAAGTTAGACGAACTCACTTTTGATCTCAGTCTCACTTTTCCATTTCATATTCATTTTGTAAAAGTGAAGACAGATAAAAAAATTGAGCTTGTCTAACTTTTATGGCTCCGGAGCCAGATCTATTCAACAACTTGCAATCTAAGCTGAATATCATACTTTAAATGTATATTCTTTCATATAACTGCCCGCTAGCATTTTAATACCAACATTATATTTTTTCCTTCTAGACAATAGCCTTTCTGTCATACTTAAAGAAGGCAAATCAACAAAACCTGGTTGTCTGTCCACGGTCTGTGCTGGAAAATTGGGCTGAGGAGTTTAAAAGGTAAGTTAATAAAGAAAAAAATAAACCACAATCCATGGTAAAGAGCCATTGACTTGACGATCTGGTCATTTCTGTATACAATGTACTTGTTCTAAAGTAATAAGTTTATAGTCAAACTCAGATTACCATAGGAAACCCATGGTCAGTCTTGCTGCAATTTTACCTATATAGATAGGATTAACCATGGATTTTCGTCAATGAGCAGGTCACCTGATATTTATTGCATAATATGGCTGCTTCTTTCAGATTTTCACCTTCCCTAAAGGTACAAACCTTTATTGGAGACAAGGATAAGCGAGCTGAGTTAGCATCCAGTATAAAGCATGATCTGAAAAAAGGAAGGGAACCCTTTTACATCCTTCTCACTACATATGAGGTGAGAATGCTTAAAATTTTCTTTACATTGTAAAAATGTATGGCAGTGTTTTTTAACCCCCCCCCCCCAACCAACCAATTGATTGTCTTCTGTATTTTACAGAGTAGAAATAATATTCAAACTACATGTTTAAGCTATACGTTATTATGTTATTCCAATACTTGGAGGCATACTGTGGAATCATTTGAATTTGTGAGGGCCAATTTTTGTGGATTGTGGGTTTTTTGTTTATTTGTGGGGATGTTATTTCGTGGATGCGTCAGTTTTCAGTTTTAGTAAGAAAGATAACTTTGTTCTGTGTCTTTATTCTGCAAGCCTTAGGATGTAAATTCGTGGAGGAGGGCTACATTGAATTCTACATTGAGCCACATTTAATTCTAATGATTACACAGTATTGAAGCCCTTGCCTTTCTTTGTAGTTGTGCTTGAAGGATGATGCTTTCTTGTCCTCCATACCATGGAATGCCATCATTGTTGACGAGGCTCATCGTCTGAAGAACAGTGAATCCCTGCTGTATCGGACACTCGCTGATGTAAGATGTTTGAATATCAGATCTTGTAGTTCATACTTACATAAACATGTACCAGTAATACATGTATGTAAACTGACAATCCTAGGATTAAAACAGGGTTTGTGGGGGATGCATTGTCAGGTATCATCAAGAAAATATCTTCAACCTGACAAAAATGCACAAACTGTAATGGTTAATCTGGTGCATAAAAGTGTAGAGTGTCTGAAATCTGGATTGTTTTTTTCCAACTACATTTGTGTGCTTCAATTGTGCATACATGTAAATAATAGGACTGATAATTTAGTTCAATTTTTTAACAACGGTTAGTTGTAATAAGATTTAAGCACATTTTGAGCCAAACTTCTGATGTGTATTAGTGTTTCAAATCACTGGCAAGTAATGGTCCATTTTTGTTTTTCTTGGTGTGTAGTGGGACATTGACTTCAGAATTCTGCTGACTGGGACACCTGTACAGAACAATCTGGATGAACTCTACTCCTTACTTAGCTTCGTGGCTCCTCGGAAGTTCCGATTGTCCGGACAGGAAAAGTTTGTGAGGAAGTTCAAAGACATCACCAACAATAAAGGTGATTGTGTTTCACTTTATCTTGAGAAAAAATAATTTAAAAATGTCGAATCGGTGGGTACCCACTATCCTTAAAAATGCATTTCGGTAAACTAAAAAGTAACAATTTGTATGGTACTTGGATTTATTTATAATCCATCAGGTGAAATATGAAATGTCCCTTTGTCCCAACAGATCTTCTGTTTACTTTTTGGAAAATCAACAAAAAATGAATGACCCCATAGATTTGAAAGATATCAGAGTGTTCCTGCCAAAATATTTGCATAATTTATCCAAAATTTGTGACCTTGTAAATACACGCATTACAAAGGAATGAGTGCTTAATAATTTTTTTTCTTGAATTGTCAATTAGATCTTATTTTTTCATAAATGGCATACTTGAAAGTACATATAGTCTTTGTTTGTCTTTTCCTAATTTGAATTGTCAAGTTTTACTGTGATGTGTCTTTTGACAGGTGCCTCTGAGCTGCATGATTTGCTCAAGCCATATCTCTTACGCCGAACAAAGGAGGTCGTTCTGAAAGACTTGCCCAAGAAGTCAGATCTTGTGATGTACCATGGCATATCTAAAGTTCAGAAAAAGCTTTACAAAGCCCTTCTTACAAAAGATATCAGTAAGGCTACTGGAAAATTAATTTCTTGCTTTAATATTCTTGTATTATTCTTTTTAACATTTAGACTGAAATATTGGAATATCATAATAGAAAATTGTGCTGTAGTAGTGATGAGCTAAACCATGTGCTTCTCTTGTTTTCCAGGTGTTTTTGAAACAAATCGACCAGGTGGAAGCTCCCCTTCACTCATGAACATTCTTATGCAGCTTAGGAAATGTGTCAATCATCCGTATTTGTTTGATGGTCTGTAAAAGTTATGTCCATTTGTACATGTATATATCCTTTGATGAAAAACTCTAAAATCTCCCAAATATTTTATTCTGAAAAGTTGAGATAGGAAATTTTCCTTCGCTTGTTCATGTATTACCAGGTAATCATTTAGACCTTCTTTTATACAAATTTTATTCTGTGGATTTATTATTTGGTGACAGGTATTGAACCTGAACCCTTCGAGCTGGGTGAACACCTGGTGGAGGCCAGCGGTAAGCTGGTTCTGATTGACCGACTGTTGAACTACCTACAGACCACCGGACACAAGGTCCTCATGTTCTCTCAGATGACCCACATGTTAGACATACTACAGGATTACTTAGGATACAGAGGTATATGTAACACTATTTACAGACAAAACTGAGAAAAGTATATAGGTATCTGAATGCTATACATATACATGTATTTATATTATACTTTACATGTGTGCCTCATTTATCTGTTATTTGTCTTTGAGTTAGTTGGAGTAGCCTGTTTGTATTAAATCCATAACAAATATATGAGTGCATGTATATTATGATGTGATATTGATTACAAAAGTTTTCGATAACCATTACTGGGTAAATGTATTATTAGGAAAGGAAAATTGAAATTTTCAAAGTCATAGGATCTTCAAAAGTTAAATAATTTTTGGAAATATGAAAAAGATAAGTTCATGTCGGCTGCAGGTTGTTCAATCAAGTAATACAGCACTATAAGGAGACTTTCTTGTTGAATGTACATGCATTACAGTATAAATTTGATGTAACATTAATGATTTTCAGAGTATAGCTACGAGCGTTTGGACGGCTCGGTCCGTGGAGAAGAGAGGTTTCTAGCCGTCCAGAACTTTAACAAGAACTCAGACACATTCGTCTTTCTGCTGAGTACTAAGGCAGGGGGCCAGGGTCTGAATCTGGTGGCGGCAGACACGGTCATTTTCGTAGACAGCGACTTTAACCCTCAGAATGACCTTCAGGCAGCTGCTCGGGCCCACAGAATAGGCCAAACTAGGTCAGATATTAAAATCTTCACATTCAACCAGAGTCTTATATTCCCCCTAATATATATTTAAAACAAAAAAAAAATTATTATTTCATTAGGTAAAGACCTAGAATATTACGCTACAATGTGCCAGAAACTTATGATTGACAGCATCAAATGAAATAATTTGGAAGGGAATACTTTAACCAATTTTTAATCGTATGTGAGAAAATTTTGCGAACTTCTAACCAAATAAATAAATCACAAATAAAAGCTGGGTTATGGTATTTTGATTTGTGATAAGATGTAACATTGAAATTTTACAATGGCATACCGGTACATTAGTGAAACATTAAAAATCACCTGTAGACATAATTTTAATGAGACAGGCCAGTGAAGGTGATTCGTCTGATTGGGAGGAACACAGTCGAGGAGATCATCTTGAAGCGTGCTGAGGACAAACTAAAGCTGACGGAGAAAGTGATAGAGGAGGGCGAGTTCTCTCTGGGCCTCAACAAACAGTCTCTGTTTACTGACAAGCATGTCCCTGTAAGTACATACCTGTTTTGTTGCATGCATATACATGCATGTAGTTAAAAAATTTAAGTAACTATGTACGTGAAATTGGAGGAATTTGCATGAATCATTTCCCATCATTGCAAGTGGGAGATAAATTCATTAATAGCTCACACCCCAAAAAGATCAAGGTTTCACAGTATCAGGGGATTCATGCATTATTATGCATGTATATGGGTATTATCTTCATCGTATCATTACATACATGTAGGTGATGTATTTATGATTGAAGTCTTTAAAATCTTGTAATGAACACAATAACACTTCTCCCATAAAACCACTCCATGAATAGCAAAGAGAAATGGGGTTTTTTTTTTTCATCTAAATGTATTTCAGTTGCAAGATATTCTTAAGTTTGGAGTGGACACCTTGTTAAATGATGACGACTCAACAGATACCGACATAGACTTTGTAAAAATTCTGGGTCCCTCAGTCGGTGGGGAGTGGCAGCTGGATGAAGAGGCCTCAACCAGTAAAGACCAAGAGGTACTTGTGTTTATAGGAAACTTGTTGATTAGCATGAGTTTTATTTCTTTTATCAATTAATATTAACCCCACCCGTTTTGAAAAAAATCTAGAAAGCTCAACCAATTTTCCGAACATTGTAATGATGTTCTACCTTGCATTTAAACAGATTTTTAAAAAGGTTATGACAAAAAAGTTTGATGAATTGTGTGTTTATGAGCTTCTAACTGAACGTATGTCACATTTTAACTTGATAGAATGAAGAGGAATTGGAGGAGGGACCTTCCAGTATGTACGAGTTTGAGGGAGTGGATTATACCAAGGAACCTTCGGCAGCAGACAAAAAGGCATTTGATGACCTTTTGTCAAGTAAGACAATAATATGTTGTGTGTTCTCATTTTGCTGAGCTACTGGTACTTTAAACCCAATAATGACAAGCAATGCTTGTTTTCTTGGTTACTTGAAAAATAAAAATTGTCTTTTTCAAGCAATGCTTGTTTTCTTGGTTACTTGAAAAATAAAAATTGTCTTTTTCATATTAATGCTGCTTAAAAAATATAAATTTTGATCCATTTCATCAACCTTAAATGTCAATGGCTAGACAGTAGAATTTGTAAAATGTCAATTTCGGACCTATCTTATAAGTCTCTCTCTTTGATAAAGAAAGTTGTGGTTCTTTTTCAGTGGAGCAGCTTATCCTGGAGGAGGAAGTGTCCGGAGAGAGGTCGCAGAGGAAGAAAAAGTCTGTGGTGCTTCCAGGTCTTTTACCCGAGACCTCGAGGAGGACTAAGAAACCCCTCACCCCAGAGGAGATAGAGGAGAGGAATAGAAAGGTATCCATTAATGCCCCCTATACTGTATTTACTGTGTCACTACAAAGCAAAATGAATTAAATTTCATTGGAAGACCCAAGTGGCTGTGTCAAATTTAACATGTTTGACTAGACTGCATCTTATAAATCAAAAAAAGCCTTTTATAATTAAAATTGAATAGGGCTACAATGTAGGTGTTGAAATTAAATTCATGATTTTTTTTCAAGGTCTACTGATGTATCATGTTGCACATATACATGTATGTAGTTTCTTGTAATAAAAAAACCCATTAAGAAGTTACTGAAGATAAAGCATCTAATGTTTTAACAGAGGAAAGAGACTTTAGAAAAAAAAGCCAAAGAGGCAGAGGAGCGAGCCAGGAAGAAAGCTGAGCAACAGAAAAGAAAACTGTAAGGCATAGTCAGAAATCTGTATCAAATATATCAAATATATCCATATTCTCATATATAGTGATGACTTATTTGTACTTGATTATTTCTGCAAATTTCTATTAAAAATGTTTCTTTTAGTTTTTGAGTATTCTGCTGTCATTAAAAAAATTCAGAGCTGTAGTTATTATCTTAAATTTTACAAATATGTAAAAAGTTATTTTAATTGATCAGTGAGGAGCTCTGGAAGACCAACAGTTACGTCTCCAGCTGTGTGAGGTTTGACAGTGATGATGAGCAATCTGAGGATGAGGGTGATGAAGATACTGGAGGATTGAGGCTGGAAGATGAGGCGGAAGATGACAAAGGACAAACTAGTCGAGCCATCCATTATGTCAGCGGGGACGTTACACAACCTGTAAAGACCAAAACCAGTGTTAACCTCATTGTCCACTGTGCAGGTACTGGTAACCTGAAAAAATGAAGGACGTGCAAGTCAAGCAAATTACGTTTCAGGAGATTGGAGTTGGGGTTCAAATATTGGTTCATTTATACTTGGAATGACCTTGAAACTTACCAAATACACTTCATCAATAACAGTTGACATGCTGGCACTGTAAAAATCACAGTAAAAAAATGGCATTGATTATTGATTTAATTTCACATGATATGGTTAAGATTCATCAAAGTTTTTATGATTTAAGGAAGAGAAAGATATATTATGAAATGGCCAAGAAACCCCTAAACCTTATTCACATAGAATGTTATATTATTTTACGTACATCTCGAGATCTTTCTCAACATGTGCAGACCTCCACAATAGCGAAAACCTTAATTTAAAATACATACACTGTAAATTTATGTCCGGGTCAACTGCTGATACTTCTTATGTTTCCTGGTTACAGATGATTCTGGGTGGTGGGGTAAAGGCGGTGTCTTTACAGCAATATCCAAACGATGCCATGCTGTTGAAGAGCAGTATGAATTGGCAGCTAAAATGAAAGGTGAGCATATGCATGAACAGAGTTTATTTTACTGGTACTGTACTGGCTGTCCTTAACTGATGTTTGATGAATATTTTGTTGTTGTGTTTCAGACATGAATGTTGGGGATTGTCACCTCATTTCATTTGATGACGAAGGCAGCTCAAAAGATGTAGAAAATTGGGTAAAGATGACACACACCTCAATTGTATCATTTATCGTTTTAATTCTTCTAAATATAGCAAATATATTACAAAATTGATGTATGTATTTAAGATCATGTGTATTACTTGAATTCATATTAGGCCATTCCAAGTTTTTTCTATGTTTAGCGTCTGCGGACGGATTGGTTTTGAGATGTAAAAATATTTTTAAAAAACACAATCATTTTTCATAAAATTAGATCCCCTTTTTTATATGTCGGGCTTGGGATCGCATTTTTAAATCGAATTGGAAATCAAATACTCATGATAACAACATTCAAAATGGAAAACATAGTGGTTATTTGTTATTTTTGTATTTTTGTTAAAAAATTAAGAAAATGCTTAAAATATATTATAAATTTTATTTTGTTGAACCTTTAAAGTTGTGTGTTTTTTCTAAGGTTTGTGTTTTTTTTCCTGATAGAAAGATACGTTTTTGAGTTTTGGGTGGATGCTAAACAAAGAAAAAACTTGTAATGGCCTTAGGGATGTGTTCCTTTGATTCTGATAGATGAAATTTCATTACACATACCTGAAAATGAGGTTATGATATTTCAAAGGTTAGAGCTCAAATACATGTTTTTATGAAAAAAGAATATTTTTCCTTCCCCAGATCTGTCTTCTTATAGCCCAGCACAGGGACAAGCGGAACAACTCCTTGTCTGGAATCAAACTGTCAGCTCTGAATGAAGGGCTGAAGATGGTGTACAAACTGGCAAAGGCTCGGAAAGGTACCTGCTAAGCTACCTACACATTTAACTTTGTTCAAGAATTGTCAGCTTGTATTCCTTTGATTACTGTGAATAAAACAATTTACATTGAAGGAAGCGTCCATCTGCCGCGTATCGGCCATGACACTCCCGGTTTTAACTGGTACGGAACAGAGAGACTGATTAGGAAGCACCTGTCATCTCGGGGAATCCCCACATACATGTATCCTTTGATTAAAAACTTTGTTGAACCATTAACTGGGTATTTTACATGACTGTGTCTTTACTAGCAGAGGGAATTCTATTCTGTTCATTTTTACATGGGATTCACAGTAATGTTATTATTTAGTTGTCTATGTGAAATGTCAAGTTCACATGGAGTGATTAATACATGTTGCGATGAAATCCTAGTGTCCCTTTAAAAACGGTCTAAATGCTATGAATTTTTAATGTGCAGTGAGAGTACATTTTTTAACATATTGTGATAAAGTTCTTTGATTTATACTTACCATGAAAAATATCTTTTAGGAAATATTCCTTAATGAATGTGTATAGATATTATTATCCCAGGAGACAGAAGGGAGTAAAGAGGAAGAATGAAGACACAGCAGACCGGGACACACCCTCTAGTAAGTCTATTGAAGGTTTATGGGGACATCAAATTATCATGCAAGTGTGGTTAGAGACTAAGGTGAGGAGAATAAGGTTTTTAAAAAAATCTTTTGGGAGAGGTGAATTACTGGTATGGTACATAATCATTACATTCAGATATTATTGAAAGGGCCTCGTTTGTTAACAATAAGTTTTCGATTATTAAGTCAAATTGATCCGTCACCTTAATTTTCCTTTATTTCAAAGTGAAACATACCACTCTACCTATGAATCGTATGGTTCTTGGTAATAAACACTACAATACCAAGCTAAATAGTGAAAAGAAAGATAAAACCTTTCAGTAATCTTAAAAATTAAAAATGATCTTTATTTTCAGAGGAGAAGAAAATAATACCTACAAGCACTTCTATAAATGGCAGCAGTAGCAGAAGTTTGGTGGACATATTTACTGGTACCTGTATCTACCTACATCCCTCCAACTTCACATCTGATCAGCTGAAACAGTACAGAAGACAGATTATTGCATATCCTTAATTACTGTTTACATTTTGAAAATAATACATTGTTGCATTTCTTGTTGGCATTTAAAGTGAGTTTTGTATAAATTTTACATTAAGGCCTTTCAATTTATGAAATCATGCTACCATATACTGGTATTACTGTTAATCATATACAGTTCAACTTTGATATCTCGAACACTGATATCTCAAATTCAATGAATATTTCAAAGTGATTTGTAAGTCCCAACCACTTATTTTTTTAGGGATTTTACCCTTGATATCTCAATTACTCGGAAATCTTGAAATTTTTAAACATCGAAATAACGAAGTTTGACTGTACATGTATTACGATACATATTTTAAACCATTTTATATTTTTCAACTTTTAAGATGTCGGTCATTGCTTTTAATTTGATTTATACATGTACCTTAACCTTACCACTTATGATGGGGATGTTTCTAAAGAGTTTTCTTCAAAAGTAACCCATGTTATTGCTGATCCTAACTGTGAAAAGGTAGGTTGTTAATACTTGATTGCAAACATTTTTTCTAGGTGATATCAGTTTTTTGAAATGTTCACAGAAAAATTGATACTGTAGCAAATTTCAAAAAAATTTACACTTGCCAAAGATTGACATTGAAGTAAAATATTCTATGGAATCATTAGAATTTGTTGTGGCTTAATTTTCGTGATATTCGTGCCTACGTATTTACATCCTCGACGGAAACTAATTATAAAAGATTTAGTTTTCATAATGAAACTAAAAAACGAATAAGCAAAAAAAACCCACAATTCATGAACATTGGCCCCCATGAAATTAAATGATTCCACATTAGCCTGAATAACAGTTACCATTATATAAATAGTGCCTGTTTGGGAGGGTACCAGTTGAAATTGACACCCCGAGAAAACCATTGTCAACCGACGCGAAGCGGAGGTTGACAATGGTTTTCGAGGGGTCTCAATTTCAACTGGTACCCTCCCAAACAGGCACTATTTATTTTATTATACTGAATGTCTTAATTTTTATAGCAAATTTTACTGCTTTTATATAGAAAAGACGTGAATTCTACGGCGAACCGTACGCGCATAATTAACGCGCATGTAACAATTCGTTCTATCGGCCCGTTGCTAAGCGTGCGAGGGAGAGAGAACGGATTGTCAACTGCGTCTAAACCAATCAGATTGCAGTATTTAACATGAAAGTATAATAAAGTATATATGTAAACTAATATGTTTAAAAGAAGATCAAGCTCATTTAGGTCTGTTGGAGTATTACACTGTAAGTCTTGAATGTTCAAATACAAGTTAATGTTTTTAGGTCACCTGAGTAAACTCAGGTGACCTATTGCTATCTGTTTTTGTCCGTCGTCGTGCGTTAACAATTTACATTTTTAACTTCTTCTTAAAAACTACAAGGCCAATTGTTCCCATTTTTGGTGTGAAACATCTCTATGGTAAGAGGAATGTAAATTGTGAAATTGGTGGCTCTACCACCACCAGGGTGCCACAGGTGGGGCCAAATATGCAAAAAAAAGCCAAATTTTCAAAAATCTTCTTCTCTACTCCCACACATGTGAGGAAAAAACTGATTGCATGGTTATGATGTCCATGAAGCCCTCTACCAAAATTGTGAAATTCATGGCCCCTGGGTCAGGGGTTCAGGCTCTAGGGTGGGGCCAATATGGCCATATAGTAAAAATATTTTATATCTTAGAAAATCTTCTTCTCTACTCCCATAGATATTTGCTAAAAACTAAATACATGGTTATGATGTCCATGAAGCTCTCTACCAAAATTGTGAAATTCATGGCACCTGGGTCAGGGGTTCAGGCTCTAGGGTGGGGCCAATATGGCCATATAGTAAAAATGTATTAAATCTTAGAAAATCTTCTTCTCTACTCCCATATATATTTGTTAAAAACTAAATGCATGGTTATGATGTCCATGAAGCCCTCTACCAAAATTGTGAAATTTATGGTCCCTGGGTCAGGGGTTCAGGCTCTAGGGTGGGGCCAAAATGGCCATATAGTAAAAATGTATTAAATTTTAGAAAATCTTCTTCTCTACTCCCATAGATATTTGTTTAAAACTAAAGGCCTGGATATGATGTACATGAAGTCTTCTACCTAAGTTGTGAAATTTATGATCCCTGGGACAGGTGTTTAGGCACTAGGGTGGGGCCAATATGGCACAGGAAGAGCCCAAATATCTTGAAAACGGTTAAAATCCCCACCCTAAACCATATATATTCTTGTTCCTTGTGTTAAGGGCCATCAAATGGTATGTAGGTCATGGGCCTCAGGGGTGGTTCCTGACCCCCCTCAAACAGGAAGAGCCCAAATATCTTGAAAACGGTTAAGAACCCCACCCCTAAACCATATATATTCTTGTTCCTTGTGTCAAGGGGCATCATATGGTATGTAGGTCATGGGCCCTGGGGATGGTCCTGACCACCCTCAAACAGGAAGTGCACAAATAACTTGAAAACATTTGAGATCCCCACCCCTAAACTATATATATTCTTGTTCCTTGCGTCAAGGGGCATCATATGGTATGTAGGTCATGGAACTTGGGGTGGTCCTGACCCCCCTCAAACAGGTAGTGCCCAAATATCTTGAAAACGGTTAATATCCCCACCCCTAAACCATATATATTCTTGTTCCTTGTGTCAAGGGGCATCAAATGGTATGTAGGTCATGGGCCCCAGGGATGGTCCTGACCACCCTCAAACAGGTAGTGCCCGAATATCTTGAAAATGGTTAATATCCCCACCCCTAAACCATATATATCCTTGTTCCTTGTGTCAAGGGGCATCATATGGTATGTAGGTCATGGGCCTCAGGGGTGGTTCCTGACCCTCCTCAAACAGGAAGTGCACAAATAACTTGAAAACTGTTGAGATCCCCACCCCCAAACTATATATATTCTTGTTCCTTGCGTCAAGGGGCATCATATGGTATGTAGGTCATGGGCCCTTGGGGTGGTCCTGACCCCTCTCAAACAGGTAGTGCCTGAATATCTTGAAAACGGTTAATATCCCCACCCCTAAACCATATATATTCTTGTTCCTTGTTTATGTTAGTTCACCTGATATATAGTTAAGGACCCCTGGGAACCACATGAAACTTTGTGGGTCATCCCTACTCAATATGATAGCCTCTTTCGTTTGGGAGACTTTATAATCGCCCCGATTATAATTACATCTTGTTTTCCCTTGCTTCTTCCTAATGGAGTTATCTTCCTTTGCTTGTTCATATGTAGTAATTAATCGTTGAATATAATGTAATTATAAAGAAGTTGTATGATCAAAAGAGTTATGCAAGGCTTTTTATCATTTGAAACAAAAACAGTTTTTGAACTTTCAAAATAAACAAATAGACTTGTTAATAGTAAAGTAATAATTGGCTAACTAAAATCACTGATATATAAAGGTAAAATGATTTTGGTATATATGCCAGATGGTGATTCTCAACGAATGTTGAATATTCAAAAACCGGAACAGGAGAAGTGAGTAACTCATGATGGCTTTTATCGATAAAGCTGGGTTTTTTTTCGTTTGTTTAAATGCCCATAGGGAGAGTTTCTGTCTGCCCCGGGGGGATGGGGGATGGGAGGTTGTTTTAGATAAAACATGAATAATAGCCACCTTGTTATTATTATTAAATTATTTTCTATCAGAGTCTTGCACCTTTTCAATATCAGGTCATGCACTCTTTTATGATCTTTTAAGTTTTTCGCTAAAATTATAGGTTTAATAGTCGTTTTTGAAAGATTTCAGGCAGGGAGGTGGTCGTCTTTACAAATTAAAAAATTTTCTATTCCAGAATAAAACTTAACTAAATGCATATATGAGACTCCTTGACAAGTTTGTGTATGGGTTATGCTACTCAGGTGACCGTTAAGGCCATTTGGCCTCTTTTTTTAAACAGACTGCTGAAGTATGGCTGAAATCCAATGTCAAGTGTCCAGTTCTGACTCCTGATTGGCTAGATTGTTGTCTACAGAGGAGGAAAGTTGTCTCAATTCAAACTTATGTTCATCCATCTTGTGACAGAACTTGAAGATTTTATAACCTCTTACTTTCTTTGTCAATTCCGACAAAGAAGTCAATTGACTCTTGTTAGTAATGACTGTGTAAACTTACTAGGCACTGTCCTAAAAACTTAATACATGTACCGTGATATAAAAATGTAGCATCATAATATGTACCTTTCATATATTTATGATTATAGCATTCTGATGTGCACGCTGTAATTCTGCAGTTTTATACCAGGGTAACTTACTTAGATCTGTTTAGAATGTAATAAATTGTTACATGCATATTAGTGTTTGGTTCGAAACCACTTGAGTATTTGTTGTAGAATTAAGATTGAGGTCAACATGTTCAAAACTATTCAAAAGTCGAATAAAGAATTACATTTGAGAAATTTGTCTTTTTCATTCTCATTATACCTCCCTTTTACACGCAGAAAAATCGTCAAAGAATATGATATAGTCTGTATGCATGTGTTCGCGCCTTCGCCTTCCCCTTTTTTTGATGTATATACTATGGCTTGATCATTGTGAAAAGGAACAATATTTTTCCTTGTTATGAGACTAAAACTTTTGTAAAAGTTAGGCCATCGTGCTTACTATGAAAGTTCATTAATATTTTACTGGGTTATCTGCCATATCTATTTGCCGGTGCTGGCTATTAAAGCGTATGAAATGTAAATGCCCGCCATAATCTGTGTGCACTTCCAGACTTTTAAAACAAATATCTACATTTTTACATCTCATCTACATTATCTAACTGTGAGCAACCGCTAAACTTGAAAAAAAAAAAAACCGGTGAATTCCACGCCGATGTCATATAATATCTTGAACCCCGCGATATATTGAACCCGGGTTCAAAATATCGCTGCGATATATTGAACCCACCCATAAAATATTGAACCCCGGGTTCAAAATATTATGGCCGCGATATATTGAACCACCAACCTATTTCCAATTCCCTTTGAAGAGGGGGTTCAAAATGTTATGGTCGCGATATATTGAACCCCCCTCAAATTTCCAATTCTCATTGGAGAGGGGGTTCAAAATATTATGGCCGCAATATATTGAACCCCCAACCTATTTCCAATTCCCTTTGGAGAGGGGGTTCAAAATATTATGGCCGCGATATTTTGAACCCCCCTCTAATTTTCATTGCTATTGGAGAGGGGGTCCAAAATATTATGGCCGCGATATTTTGAACCCCCCCCCTCAAATTTCCAATTCTCATTGGAGAGGGGGTTCAAAATATTATGGCCGCAATATATTGAACCCCCAACCTATTTCCAATTCCCTTTGGAGAGGGGGTTCAAAATATTATGGCCGCGATATTTTGAACCCCCCTCTAATTTTCATTGCTATTGGAGAGGGGGTCCAAAATATTATGGCCGCAATATTTTGAACCCCCCCCTCTAATTTTCATTGCTATTGAAGAGGGGGTTCAAAATATTATGGCCGCAATATATTGAACCACCAACCTATTTCCAATTCCCTTTGAAGAGGGGGTTCAAAATGTTACGGCCGCGATATTTTGAACCCCACTCTAATCTTCATTGCTATTGGAGAGGGGGTTCAAAATATTATGGCCGCGATATTTTGAACCCCCAACCTATTTCCAATTCCCTTTGGAGAGGGATTCAAAATGTTATGGCCGCGATATTTTGAACCCCACTCTAATCTTCATTGCTATTGGAGAGGGGGTTCAAAATATTATGGCCACGATATTTTGAACCCCCAACCTATTTCCAATTCCCTTTGGAGAGGGGGTTCAAAATATTATGGCTGCGATATTTTGAACCCCTAACCTATTTCCAATTCCCTTTGGATAGGGGGTTCAAAATATTATGGCTGCAATATTTTGACCCCCCCCCCTCTAATTTTCATTGCCATTGGAGAGGGGGTTCAAAATATTATGGCCGCGATATAGTGAACCCCCAACCTATTTCCAATTCCCTTTGGAGAGGGGGTTCAAAATATGATTTTGAACCCCCCTCTAATTTTCATTGCTATTGGAGAGGGGGTTCAAAATATTATGGCCGCGATATATTGAACCCTTAACCTATTTCAAATTCCCATTGGAGAGGGGGTTCAAAATATTTTGAACCCCCTCTCCAATAGCAATAAAAATTAGAGGGGGGATCAAAGTATCGCAGCCATAATTTATAGAGGCCCAGTAGCCACATCACTAATCTGAGCATCAATAGTTATAACTTTTGTCAAAGCACCATTATGAAGTACACACAAATAATATCGACAATTAAGTAGAATATAGATACAGTTTAAAGGAACCATATTTTTTCCTATTTTATACTAAGCAATGTGCTCCATCCAAATTTCAACAAAGATGAATGTACACTACAAACAGAATGCGTTATTACAAATTTCAACAATTCAATATATCACAGGGATAATATTTTGAACCCCCTCTCCAATAGCACTGAAAATTAGAGGGGGATTCAAAATATCGCGGCCATAATATTTTGAACCCACTCTCCAATAGCAATGAAAATAAGGGGGGGGGGGGTTTCAAAATATCGCGGCCATAATATTTTGAACCCCCTCTCCAATGGGAATTTGAAATTGGAGGGGGGTTTAATTTTTCGCAGCCATAATATTTTGAACCCCCTCTCCAATAGCAATGAAAATAAGAGGGAGGTTGAAAATATCGCGGCCATAATATTTTGAACCCCCTCTCCAATAGCACTGAAAATTAGAGGGGGGTTCAAAATATCGCGGCCATAATATTTTGAACCCTTCTCCAATGGGAATTGGAAATAGGAGGGGGGTTAAAAATATCGCGGCCATAATATATTGAACCCCCTCTCCAATAGCATTAATAATTAGAGGGCGGTTTAAAATATCGCGGCCATTATATTTTGAACCCCCTTTCCAATGGGAATTGGAAATAGGAGGGGGGTTCAAAATATCGCGGCCATAATATATATTGAACCCTCTCTCCAATGGGAATTTGAAAATTGGAGGGGGGTTCAAAATATCGCGGCCATAATATTTTGAACCCCCTCTCCAATAGCAATGAAAATTAGAGGGGGGGGGGGTCAAAATATCGCAGCCATAATATATTGAACCCCCTCTCCAATAGCATTGAAAATTAGAGGAAGGGTTCAATATATCGTAGCCAAAATATTTTGAACCCCCTCTCCAATAGCAATGAAAATAAGAGGGGGGGGGGGTTCAAAATATTGCAGCCATAATATTTTGAACCCCCTCTCCAATGGGAATTTGAAATAGGTTGGGGGTTCAATATATCACAGCCATAATATATATTGAACCCCCTCTCCAATGGGAATTGGAAATTGGAGGGGGGGGGGTTCAAAATATCGCGGCCATAATATTTTGAACCCCCTCTCCAATAGCAAAAAAAATAAGAGGGGGGTTCAAAATATCGCAGCCATAATATACTGAACCCCCTCTCCAATAGCAATAAAAGTTAGAGGGGGGATCAAAATATCGCGGCCATAATATTTTGAACCCCCTCTCCAATGGGAATTGAAAATTAGAGGGGGGATCAAAATATCGCAGCCATAATATATTGAACCTCCTCTCCAATAGCATTGAAAATTAGAGGGGGGTTCAAAATATGCGTTATTACAAATTTCAACAATTCAATATATCACAGGGATAATATTTTGAACCCCCTCTCCAATAGCAATTGAAAATTAGAGGGGGTTCAAAATATCGCAGCCATAATATTTTGAACCCCCTCTCCAAAAGCAATAAAAATTAGAGGGGGGATCAAAATATCGCAGCCATAATATATTGAACCCCCTCTCCAATAGCATCGAAAATTAGAGGGGGGTTCAAAATATCGCGGTCATAATATTTTGAACCCCCTCTCCAATAGCAATGAAAATAAGAGGGGGGTTCAAAATATCGCGGCCATAATATTTTGAACACCCTCTCCAATGGGAATTTGAAATAGGTTGGGGGTTCAATATATCGCAGCCATAATATTTTGAACCCCCTCTCCAATAGCAATGAAAATAAGAGGGGGGGGGGTTCAAAATATTGCAGCCATAATATTTTGAACACCCTCTCCAATGGGAATTTGAAATAGGTTGGGGGTTCAATATATCGCAGCCATAATATATATTGAACCCCCTCTCCAATGGGAATTGGAAATTGGAGGGGGGGGTTCAAAATATCGCGGCCATAATATTTTGAACCCCCTCTCCAATAGCAAAAAAAATAAGAGGGGGGTTCAAAATATCGCAGCCATAATATACTGAACCCCCTCTCCAATAGCAATTGAAAATTAGAGGGGGTTCAAAATATCGCAGCCATAATATTTTGAACCCCCTCTCCAATAGCAGTAAATATTAGAGGGGGGATCAAAATATCGCAGCCATAATATATTGAACCTCCTCTCCAATAGCATTGAAAATTAGAGAGGGGTTCAAAATATCGCGGCCATAATATTTTGAACACCCTCTCCAATGGGAATTGAAAATTGGAGGGGGTTCAAAATATCGCGGCCATAATATTTTGAACCCCCTCTCCAATGGGAATTGGAAATAGGAGGGGGTTTCAAAATATCGCGGCCATAATATTTTGAACCCCCTCTCCAATGGTAATTTGAAAATTGGAGGGGGGTTCAAAATATCGCGGCCATAATATTTTGAACCCCCTCTCCAATAGCAATAACATTTAGAGGGGGGGGGGGTTCAAAATATCGCGGCCATAATATATTGATCTCGGGGTTCAATAATTTATAGGGGGGGTCAATATTTCACAGCGATTTATTGAACCCGGGTTCATAATATCGCATAATATTGAACCCGGGTTCAATATTTCGCGGTATCAAAATATTATATGACACCGGTCTTACGCCGACGAACCTTCCCCGGTCAAATGAAGCAAAAAACTGGGGTACTAAGACTTTTGGGGGAAAAAATGAAAAGTAATAAACCCTTTAAAATAACATCAGCTTGCAATTATATTTTGTAATATTTTATTATTTAGGTTAACCGTATTGTATTGTTTATTGGTCAACAGCTATTCAGCTCATAGACATGTACACAACAAATATAAACATACTAATTCATATAAACGGGTCACTTGAAAAAAGGCAAGTTTATATACATGGCATGGTCTGTTGACAAAAGCATTCATAATATACTTACATTGCACTACATTGCACTATTTTAAATTTTGTGATGACATTAGTGGAATTAATTAAAGACAGAGGGTTTAAAATAGTAAAACTTCTTAAGGAAATATTCTCTAAAATTACAAAAATAGGGACATTTCAATATAAAATGATATTCATCTTCTATCTCTGATGTACATAAAGGACATAACATCTTTCTAATGGAGTATTGCTGTATCTACCAGTGTCGACGGTAGGACCTTAATTTACATATAAGTTTCTTTTATTGTAAAGGAATTCTCTTTGTCAGATATGTTTGCAAAGTACAATGATCATTAATTATCAATCATGTGCAGAAAATACCAGGAAAATTGGGCACGTAGCATCTTTTTTGAAAGTCGGGCAGACTCTTGACTCTTCCAAACAATTTTGACAACCCCCCCCCTCAAAAAAAAGACAACTTCCAAATATCGTGAAAATCTATATCCGTTGGGGGAGGGAGTATACATATAACTTCAATTTCACTGTTCATTTCCTAATTTTCACTTTAAAATTTTTCATATAAGATCCCAAAAGGGGGGGCAACTCCATGGTAATTCATATTTTATATGTAAATTTCAGAAAAATCATTGCTGCGACCAAAAAAAAAGGGGGGGGGGCAGACCCTGTTACAACGCTCTTTAAAAAAATACGCACTTTGAATTTTTTTTTCAAAGTTTGTTAAAAGGGACCAGTTAGTTCAACGCGCTTTGACTTTTTTTTTTTCCAAAGTGTGTTGATATCGACGATATTAACGCGCTCTGACGCGCGTTCAGGGTTAATTGATGCTTTTATATAGGCCTACAATAAGTCATTGTTTTAACCTTTTTTAGCTCAATGGATATATTGAAAATGAAACCCAATGGATTCCCAGCTAACTTCATAAACAGTTTTTCGATTAGTTTTTTTTTTTCTTTTCTCATAAGCTTACGTAGTTTGACAATTAATTTACACATAAAGAACAAATCGGGAGATTTGAATTATCTAAATATGACCTAAAGTGCATCGCTTAGCAACAGCCTCTTTCTTTTTTGTGTATGCAACAAATTTACTTTTTATCTGGTACATTGGGCTATGCCAGAAACAAAAATGATTTATGTTTACAGCAATTGAGATTAATAATGCATAACATATTTTGAACAACTGACTTCAAACAAACATGATGTGAAAAAAGGATACGTTAGTTATGTTTATCCAAAACAATATGATCTTTTAGAACACCAGTGCGAGAGAAAAAACCCAATGCTCTTTTAGTGTATAAAAATTTGATGGTTGTCAATGTATTTTTTTTTTATAATGCAGTGATTTATTTGTACTTAATTTACAACAAAGCGTATTTCTTTTTTCGTTCTTTTAATGCGTTTACTTCAAGTTGCTGAATTTCATATGTTTTGGAAGTAATGATAAAGGGTAGGAGACCCTTTTCCTGAAATCAATTAAATGATGTACTGGTAATTGACCTGTATCATTGGTTAACCCCCACCCACCCCCATTCTCAAAGACGGTAAATGAGATTTACCAGTGTTAACTTATAATACTATCAACAAATTAAAAATAAAAAATTTGTGATTTATACATATTTATTCAAAGTGCGTTCAGTGTCTCGATAATAAAAAATGGTTATGTACCTTCATAACGCTTGTATTTGTTTGATATATGTATTTACTGGTATATGGACACAAAACACAATCGTTTTGTCTCGTATTCCTTATTAAGTTCAACAAAAACCCCACCGGCTTAAATCACTGAAAATTGAGCATTACTAAATATACCACCCGAAAAAAATCTATTATACAGGGAAATCAATCAAGAGGGAGTAGGGATATTTTTCAGAAATCTCTCCATTTGAGAAATGGTCAACAATGGCTTCTGTACATATTCCTATCACTATTTGAAGCTTTTTATTTTTTCATTTTAAGCATCCTCTACTTTTTTTTTCCATATTTGCTCCTTCATCTATTAAATTAGCCAAATGTCAGACTATACTATATACCAACTCCATATATAAATACAGATTATAAATTATTGGTTGAAAAGAATCAAAGAATCCTGCATTTCTTCAGTAACAATCTGGACAATTTTAATTGGTTTTTGATGTAAATTCCATCTTAATCTTATCTTTAACCTTTCAAGTAAAGAAATCAAATTCCTATAAATTGATTTTCCAAAGATTATGAAAACTGTAAATATATATTGCATGGTTTAGAGAGTTCCTTGCTTTCATTTGACTGCGAGGGTGATAAGTTAAATATCAAACGCGACTTGGGAGATCATTTATTTTTAAAATTTTATATATGCTTCAAAAAACAGCTTTCGTTGAGGTATTCCAACGCAAAAAGGTGTATTTTACCAATGAACGAGATTATGACGTACATTCTAGCATATAAATACACCACGGTATTACTATATACAAAATACATCATTAATACAGTATACCCCACTTCAAAAATACACATTCATATGCATTCCAATAATAAAATATTTCTGTATTTTTTAGATCCTTGTAAGAACATTGATATTATACGGGGTAAATTAATTTAGCAATATTCCAAAATTAAACAGTTAGAAAAATTCAGCACAAAACGTTTTAGAAACATTTAGCAATTATTCCACAACAGAAAAGAGTATATCGATTGGAACATTTATAGCATTGACTATACAAAAAAGGAGTACACTGTTATAAAGATATAGAAATAACTAAAACCCAACAGAAAGGTGTGTACCGGTATAAACATTTAACAATAATCTAGCAAAAAGGAGTATTGTGGTAAAAACATGTAGCAATAACTAAACAGGAGGGAATTACCGGTAGACACGTGTAACAGTAAGGCAATTGCAAGTTTTTTCTTTGTTTAGCGTCCACCTAAAACTCAAAAACCTATCTTTCTATCAGGAAAAAAACCCCACAAACCTTAGAAAAAACACAACTTTAAAGGTTAAACAAAATAAAATTTATAATAAATTTTTAAGCATTTTCTTCATTTTGTAACAAAAATACAAAAATAACAAATAACCACTATGGTTTTCATTTTGAATGTTGTTATTATGAATATTTGATTTCCGATTCGATTTAAAAATGCGATCCCAAGCCCGACATATGAAAAAGCGATCTAATTTTATGAAAAATGATTGTGTTTTTTTTTTAATTTTACATCTCAAAACCAATCCGTCCGCGAACGCTAAACATAGAAAAAACTTGGAATGGCCTAACCAAACAGAAATGTGTGGTTTAAACCCAACATTTAATTTTTATTTCCCCTTTCGGAGATTTCATGTCACATATACAATAAAAATTACATATAATTAATAAACGTTAGGATAAACTACGCACAAATGTAAGCAAAATATATATATACAAGTAGAAAAAGAGGTAAGCTATATACTTACATTTTTAACTAGATGTATAGGTGTTTACCGGTAAAAACATACCGGGTATAGTAATAACCGACAGAAAGGTATATGCCTGCGTGAAAACACTTACCTATAACCCATCAATCATAAGTATATACTAGTTGAAACTTGTAGCAATACCTGCAAGGCACACAATAGACAATACATGTATTTCTAATTTTTTTGCGTTACTTTTTTTCAAATTTTTATGATCTTATATTGCACTTATTGATCGGATTATAAATAACTAATTTGTCAGACATTTGCTATATATGCATTATTTAGTGCTGTGGTAGATCATTAGCCATGATGGTCATTATAAATGAATATATCATTAATGTCATTGCTTATATTTGATTTGATTCAATTAGGCAACATATTAATTTAATTAAATCTGTGAACCATTCATTCATTTTTTTTTTCAATCTCAACACCATTGTACAATGGTACACAGAGATTATAATAATACAATATGTGGTATTTCTTACTAATTAACAACGCATGCGTAGAGAGAGAGAGAGAGAGAGAGAGAGAGAGAGAGAGAGAGAGAGAGAGAGAGAGAGAGAGAGGTAAAACATGTACAAGATCAACGCTGACTCGTTAATACAAATGTGAAGTATGGGGGTTCTAACCTGGGGAGCATTTTTTATTTATTTTTCTAATAAAAGCACATAATTTCCTCAAAGAACAGTGTTTTGTATTAGACATTATAAATTTAAAACTAATAGCATTTTTTATTTTCATATTTGTATTTGATAAACATTGATTGCGTTCTTGCTGCAACGAGTAACAGCTAAGTATGTAATGGAATTCATCTCCTATTTCGCACTTATTGCAATGGGCACAGAATCTTTCATGTCTAGGAATACTTGCCCAACGTCCACTTTCAATGGGTAGATGGTGATTACATGTTTGGAATCTACAAAAAGTAATTGCATCTTTTTTTTGATAATGTATCAAAATAATGTTCAAATTTTAATTCTTCCTTATAAATTCTATAATTTAGAGCTTTTGTGGATGATTGCAGAATAGATTGCCAATTTTGCTTGAAGTGGTTTATCAACGTAAGTTTTATTTTTGCCTTTAGCCATTTTGAGTTATGTTTTGTTTGATCAATCCAGATATTAGATAAACCGCAGATATTTAGAATATAATGTTTTCATACCAAAGCCCCCCCCCCCCCAATTTCGTGATTCATACAAATTCCTAGATCTTATATTAATTTTGCAATTTTTGTATCTTTTCCGGTAAGTATTTTTGAACAATACGAATAAATAATGCGTGTTTTAATTTGAATTTCAAGTGGGTATCGACCAAGTTCACCATATATCATGAAATCTGGAGTTGATTGTTTTAAATGGAGTAGAAGTTTACAAAATTTGAGATGAATTCTTTCTATAATTGCAATATTTGAAAAACCCCAGACGTCACATCCATATAACAGTATAGGTTGGACAATTTTGTCAAATAAATCTAGTTGACACTGTATTGATAGGTTATGTAATCTCCCCTTTTTTAACACTTCATATAATGCTTTTGTAGCTTTTTCGGCTAATTTCTGTATTGCTATTTTAAAAGATCCTGTTCTGCTCAATACTATTCCCAAATAGTTAAAATCAGTAACAACTCCAATAAGCCTATCGTTATATTTTATCTGTATGTTTTCTTTCCGCCCACCTTTGTTAAATACAATTATTGTAGATTTATCGATATTCATTTGCAGGTTCCATTTTATGCAATAAAAATGAAAGCAATCTAATAATGAACCAGCACATGCTCTTGGCAGTAGTTACGCAGAAAATTGGCGGCTGGAATCCTATTCTTTCCCCTTTTTAATCATCTTTTAAAACAATAGTTACTTTACGTATTTTTGTGTGTTCGATCTCTATACAAACTACTTTAATTTTTCGTTGTTTTGAAAATATTCCTGACACTACCTATAATTGGAAATCTTGCTTTGATAAACATGTAAGCATGTAAACATTGAAATTGTATTAAGCCAAAAAGACATTAGCACCATCTCATTCACCCATGTTCTTTGTGACTAGTTGATTGAGTGACTCTGCGTTAGCCTATAGTAAGCGAATACTAGAACGGCATGCAGTTTACGATAATGGCAAAATTCATGTCCCTCAGATTTCATTTGAATAATGAATAAAACCATGCTGCATGCCCTGGGGTAGCTGCAGGTCTGTAGCTCCCGGTCTGAAAAAAAATTCGTATGGACGACCTGGGAGCTATATTGCCATCCATTGAAAAAAAAGGTGTATTCATTGCGCACAAAAACGTGCGTTAGTTTTGGACTGATTAACCTTATTTATACGCAAATTCTGAGAAAACAATACCATTTTGTGGAAATAGAATGGACACAAAACCCGTGGCTTGCGATTATTAGGGGGGGAGGGGGTGTCACCCCTCAAATTAGTCGTGCCATGGATTGACTGTAGGACTTGGTCCTCTCGATCCGCTGCACACTTAAATGTGCACGTGAAAGGAAACTTTTGCGGCAGATGCATGGCATCATTTCGCTCCAGATATAACGTGTCGTCAGATGATACACGTATAATATAAAGGTGCTCACCAACTTGAAACAAATGCAGTCAATGTCAATACAATGCATTTAAAATCGATGTTGTTACGCATGCATTTGATGATCAGAATAACTCCATTTCGCCTCATATCCCAGCCAGCCCCACCCCATATGTGTTTACAAGAACATATAAGGTTACAACACAGTGACTAGCAGAGCTGAATGGAAAGCTTAATGGAACAGACAAACAAGCTGTGCTCACTCTATCGAACGCGACTTGTTGGCTAGCCTGCAAAGTTATCAGGATCAAGTTTTTTATGCCACAGTATACAGGATCTTCGAACTACGATGGCCGATATGGGCCGGACAAAAAGTAACCACGAGTTGTGTTTGTTTAATGCCGGCAAAAAGTAACCACGAGTTGTGTTTGATTTGCCGGCGATTCTTAGATGCCGGCAAATCTTAAATGTGGGCAAATCTTATATTTAATGTTTAATTAAAATTCCAGAAGATATTAAGGTAACAAAAGTCAGTTATCTTAATTGGTCGAAGGGTATGGTGTTCCGATAGGGCCACTTCGACCTTCGCACTTTCGTCTTTAGGGCGAAGATGCGAGAGTGCGAAGTTGCGAAGGCGAAAGTGCGAAGGCGAAGGAGCGAAAGTGCGAAGATGCGACGGCGAAGCGAGAAGATGCGAAGGCGAAGGAGCGATACTACTATCGCTCCCTCGCCTTCGCAACTTCGCACTCTCGCCTTCGCACTTTCGCCTTCGCCTTTTTTATTGCAACACAAGTTTCGGTTGATTACATAGAAACTTCGCACTTTCGCCTTTTTTAAATGCATTCAGCAATTCTCGGTCGATTACATAGAAATTGATGCAGGTAACGTACTCGCCCGAGATTTGCCGAACACTTTCGAATCTTATTGGTACGCATGCGCTAGGATATCGTGCTTAAATTACTATGCATGATTATTCATCTTTACTTTGTTATGTGACATATATGTTTACCAGTGCTGGCTATGTCTATCCATAATATAATCCAATCTAACATTTTAATTTCAGTATGCGACCTTCCTTGTTCATTCACAGATCTAGATGATGAGAGTGGGCCGCACCCCCTCCACCCCAGCGCCTCGTAAATTCAATATTATTAATTTCAAACAGTAAAGGAGGAAAGGGGGTCAGGACCCCCCCCCCCCCGGGAAAATTTAATATTAATTTCACATAGCAAATTTACCCCCAAAAATGCCTCGGAACCTCCCCTTCCCCACAGCAAATGCAATTATCTCTCGGACCCATTTTGTACAACTAAAATTATCTTTAAACGATAGAGAAGTCCACAAACATAAAAAGGCGAAGGCGAAAGTGCGAAGGTGCGACAGCGAGAGTGCGAAGTTGCGAAGGCGAGGAGCGATAGTATCGAGCTCCTTCGCCTTCGCAACTTCGCACTTTCGCCGTCGCATCTTCGCGCTTCGCCGTCGCATCTTCGCACTTTCGCTCCTTCGCCTTCGCAACTTCGCGCTTTCGCCTTCGCATCTTCGCACTCTCGCATTTTCGTCCTAAAGGCGAAAGTGCGAAGGTCGAAGTGGCCCTATCGGAACACCATACCCTTCGACCAATTAAGATAACTGACTTTTGTGACCTCAATATCTTCTGGAATTTTAATTAAACATTAAATATAAGATTTGCCCATCTTACGTGGCCCCATCGGAACACCATAGAAGGGGGAATATCGCGCCGACATTGTTGAGAGCTTTTCCGAAACTACGGCATTGACTTTGTGCAAAAAGCGACTGCATTCTAACATCCAGATATGTCAAACTTATTAGAACCCTACACTCTTAATGAAGCATTTGGTCATTTGCTAGTATGTCGTAAATAATTAAGAGTGTTTCGGCGGTACTAATAGCACACGTCATTTCAAATTTGTAATAAGGCCCGCCTTGACAGGAGTTCACCTTATGCATAAATCAATTAATCTATTTGAACGTTATTTGAGTTTAATTTGGATCTAATGATTAGATCACCTGTATTTTTGTGTTTACTGTATGCAACCATAGGAGGTGTTGTGAATAATTTTATGCATACTTCGTCATGTTGTATGTTATCCCAGTATTTTATATATCGTTTTTAAACCCTTTTATACATGGATTAAATTTGGTCACCAAAACATTAGGTGCAGCCTTTTTAGTGCTTTTTTAAGAAAATCCATCCTATATGCAGAAAGAGTTTCTTGCATTAAAGTTCTATTTCTGATTGCTTGTAACCTCTTTTTTTTTAGATGAGTTTTGAAATATTCAAAAATACTTATTCATACAGCTTGATCACTAGTATTTCTCTTGTGTCAGGTACATTCTCCTTTAGTTAGACCCTTGATAACTGATAAGCGAAGAGCACTGCCACGTTTTTTGTCAAACCCTTTTGTCAATTAAAAGGACTTAGACACGATTTGACTTCAAATTTTCAAATTTTATTTTTCCATTTTCAACGTTTATAATGATAGATACATGTATATGTTTATAATGCTATGTCAAAATTTGAAAGTCAAATATCAAGTTATAAGCAAGATACAGAGTTCATAATTCTTTGTTTTGTAAACAAAGCTCGAATATTGTCATATTTACTTATGTGTTGTATTGGTGTAATTTTTAATCAGATGTATCTTTCTTTTGTTGATACTAGTATTTATGAAGATATTGAATTAGTTTAGAGTGTATTTTACATGTCATTTTGTCTAGGAAATGGCAGTTCTCTACATTGCATTTTTTGTAAACAACTATAAGACTCGAGCTTTGTTTACATGACAATCAATTCTTACCTTTGTATCTCGATTGTAACTTGACTTTAACATTCAATATTTTGGTCAATCATTTAAAATGCACCAGTAAACCATTTTATACATAAAAAATGAAAATAAAATTTTTTGATCTCAAATCGTGTCCAAGTCCCTTTAAGATAACATGACTTTTTTTTACCTCTATATCCTCTGGTATTTTAATTGAACTATAAGTAAGATTTGCCCACATTTAAGATTTGCCGGCATCTAAGAATCGCCGGCAAATCAAACACAACTCGTGGTTACTTTTTGTCCGGCCCATATCGGCCATCGTATTGAACCAAGATAAAAGAAGGAGTAGAACTTTACTTTTCATATAATGTATTTGAAGAATATTTTTCATCGATCACTTACTTTCACAGAAACTGTTGATTTTTTAACGAGGCCATACAAATCACGACGTAGTAGGCCTCTCCGACTAGAGGAATCCCGAGCTCAGACGGAATGGCCCAATATGTTGCGATTGCAATAATTTTTAAAAGCATATGATGAGGGTTCGACAGGTGAAAAAAAACCAAACAAATAAAAACTAACAATAAAAATGAAACCCGCCGTCACAGGCACCTGACGTTATATATTTTTCTCATAATAAAAATAAATACCCTATATCTAATAATGTGTATTATTATATATAGGGTATTTATTTTTATTATGAGAAAAATATATAACGTCAGGTAAAATATATAACGTCAGGTATTATTAGATATAGGGTATTTATTTTTATTATGAGAAAAATATATAACGTCAGGTGCCTGTGCTTACTTGTAAGGTATTGGCTTTGTAACCACAATAACAAATTAAATTTTGAATTAAAAAACTTTGTAACTAATAACGCTAACCCAGTTCAAGTGGTAGTGCACTAGTACATTGTACCTTAAATCATTGTTCCCGTGAAATGTAATCACACTGTCCCCGGGGGTTCCATGGGAATTCGATCTTATTGGGTGGGGTGTGCTGAAAAATAATTTACAATCTTATTGCTGTTGATTTACTTTTTCAGAAGTTAATAGAAAAATAAAGATTGAAATGAAAATAAAAATTAAATCATTGATAAGTCTGATATAAAATCGCCAAAATGTAGGTCATGCATCCTTTCTGTTCTTTCTAGCATTTTTCTTTTTCAAATAAAAATTGTGTTCAAATTACATGTATAAACAGTAAAATTCCTACCCCCCCCCCCCCACATTCTTCATTCTTCGCCAAATGCGCGTTACCATGAATTGTTGACAAACATGAAATATTCAGAATCTTATTTAGGAAACTTTCATTCAAAATTATTCTTCATTTGTCTGAACAATTTTTTTTATATATAGATTTTATTGAATTTGCATTATTTTTATGATTTGAAATCCGAGATTTACACGATTTCCTGTACATCCTATTATGTCTATAGAAAGAGGAAATACTCTTGTCTTTTATTCAGAGCCTATGGAAATGGTTTAAGAGGCACTTGAGCGTCATCTCCATCTCTTACGATGAAGAATGGCTTTGTATGGGAAATCAACTTGACTGTCACGTATTGCTAGCTCTACAATGTCAGTAATTGTGTTTCCTCTGTGGCTGACAAAGTCCTAGTCTCAGACACGAAGATTCAAGATCGTTTATTTTAGTACGGGCTAAAAATAATGTTTGCTCTTTGAATCTCTCTCTCTCTCTCTCTCTCTCTCTCTCTCTCTCTCTCTCTCTCTCATTCACAGGAATAACGGCTATAGAAGACCAAAGGCGCAATCAACCCCACGTTTCGACCTAAAAAAGAAATTTCTTTACTTGACGAGGCATTTTATCTCATTCCATGAGTAATATATCTCCACGCTCTGAAATTCTACGCGTTTTTTCCGCAGACCCGCCCTTGCAGTGAAATTTTAAAAAAAGCTACACCAAACACGTTTTTAATACATCACAAATCTAGAACAGCTTGTAACTGAATGGGAAGAATTTGTTATTTTTATTCAGTATTGATATTTGGAGGCATGCATCCGCCAAACGTCAATCTTGCACTCGTAAACTTTACACTCTTTGAACACAAGATCAAGACGACTCTCTCTCTCTCTCTCTCTCTCTCTCTCTCTCTCTCTCTCTCTCAGAGAGGGAAAAACGTCTAAACAATCTGTAGCATTTACCATTCATAAAAATATTCACATTTTGGACTGTAAGCGACTGCTTGGTGTAGTTTTTGGTTTTTTTTTAAATATTACTTCTATATTTCTTTTCTCTTTAGGTTAGTGGTTACATTCATATTCTTTAAGTCATGGGCAAAAGCAAAAGTGTACATGACGTCTGTTGTTATTTGTACTCTTGCATGCTGTAACTATTAGATCTAAATTACTCTCATCGTATTGTGTCTCCAAGATGTACATCAACATTACCCTTCAGTGGTAAATGCTTCCACAAACGCGCCAAATAGCTTTATCTTGTTAGCATAAAGGTTTTATCAAAACCCTAACAGAATATCACGAATGTACATGAAACACATAAAAGAATATTAGTATCTTGATGAAATACATTATTTCATTGTTTTTAAGCAAACAAGAAAATTTTTCAGTTATTCGGTCGGCCGATTTCAGATCGGGATCGGTATACAAACTCTTGGCGTGACGCTTTGAGTTTCACACCTGTGCAGGTAAAGCGGAAAATTGTTGGAATGTGTGCTCTCTAGAAGGAAAGAGGGTTAATGCCACTGTAAAGGTATGTGTTAAAAATATAAATACACACAATTAGTAAATTTTAAATTAATTAATTATGGGAATGGAATAATGAAACAAATCAATAGTCTTAGATCATTTTAAACGCATGTCATTTTGCAATTTCGGAACAAGTCCGGGACAATATACAGTTTTATCGACGCAATGGAGCATTCCGTCTCGCAATGTTTACTCAGTGATAAGTGACTGGACTGAAGCACCGTACCTTTATTTACTTCCCCACAAAGATAAAAATCGGTCATGAATGTAACTTGACATGTAAACTGAATAATGTGCAATATGGATGATATAAAGTACGTATACCAAACTTTATACACAATTCATGGAGGTGTAAAATTCAGTAGTCAGCAAATTCGAATTCAGGCTCTTCTAAATTCTTTAAGTAGGAGAAATGTAGCACTGTCTAGTGTAGATAATGCCAACCATGTTTTTGTATAGGTCGTGGTCCATACGTTCCGATTTTTTTTATTCATTAAACTTTTCTAATTCATGGAGATTAAGTTTTAATATCAGTGAATGCCAATCAGCTTTATCAATGGAATTGCTGAAGCAATATTTTGAAAGCAGATATGAACACATGTTTCAATAGGCAGATTAGCAGGGGGCATGATGAGTGTTGAGAAGTCTTATTCCTTGATCTATAGACCATACCTAATGTCATTATCACCTGAAGGTCCCTCGAGGCATGTTGTTGTCCACAGTAGCCGAGTTAGGACTAAGTAAAGTGTCAATATTACATGTTGATAGTGATCTATGTATAATTGATGAGATGTTAAATTTCTCAGTCAATTATTAGGTGTTAAAATCTAAGATCAATATAGTTGTTATATGCTTCTTAAAAAAATCAGTGATGGCACACAAATCATGCAATGACATCTGAAACTTTTTATGCATATTAACCTAGAAACATATGGTGTCTTTCCAATGTTTATGGATTTATAAACAGTTTTTTACTGTTTCTGTTACTAGGTATCTAGCTATACAATGCATGATATAAACCTGCTCTTGCCATGCTTAATGCAGCAAGGCATAAATGAATGGAATATGATATGCAGAACAGTTAGGAAATATGCCTTGTCCCATGTGTTTAGTGTTTGAATTGGAATTTTTTTTTATAGATCAGCCAACAATTCCAGTATTGAATGTTGAGAATCATTTAAAGCATACTAGATCAGTGAATTTTGCTAAATCAATACTCAATATTGGATGCATGTACCGGTACTTAATATATAAAAACATTAATTTTCTCCTTGTTGGCTTTTGTAATGAATATATACTACTTGCATGTAAATCTGGACACCCTGGTGTGATGTTTATTATTAAATAGCTTTACAACTGTTTCAACTTAATTTTGAATGATTATTTTTTAGTGCATCATAAATTTCAGTCATGCTGGAGTTCCACATTGCTTATGTGTATACACATTAATGTTGGTGGTATATCTGCTTAAAATTCAAGTGTGTCATAGCCTTTAGATATGAAATTCATCTACCACTAACAGAAGTGATGTTGAAGTACAGCAATTACATTCATAGTGACCTATAGGAAGTTTTGAGTGGACTATAGCTATATTATGGGTGTCTGATTTCGGTTAAAAAAAAAAAGAAAGCCACAACTTTGGATGTGGTTTAAAAATATTGCCACAGAACAGGTTTTATGAAATAATTTTGATGGAGTTCATCCAAAATCTGAAAATTGTTTTAACAAGGTAAGATAATTATTTAGATAAACTTCTGTTGGTGAGGAAGACATCTCTGCTATCTGTCGGTGGCATGGGGTGTATCTTCATTGAATCATAAGTTACCACTTCTCTGAAGAACTGGTTGAAGTTGGGCATTAATTGCCAATTTGGTTGATCTTCAATCAGCTAATGAGATTATTGTGAACATCACTTGGCTGTGACCTCATTGAGGGATCTTTGGTCAAAGGAGGCTGAAAAGTTCCAGGAGAGTTCTCCCATTCTTAATTACAGAGCCAGTTAGGGCCAGGGGATATGAGACACCCTTCTGTTGCATGGTAAGCCGAGATTTCTTCCTTGACTCATTGACAGGGGGGAGGTTTAATTTGGGGGTTTTTCTCTCTCAAACAGCGGGCTTAGTTTGATTAACATGCATGTGATAATTAGAACAGCACACCCTCTTTTATTGCCTTTATCTTTGATCCTGTTCTCAGATGTAATCAAATGGAAGGGACACTGATGATTCTTAGACTACTAAATTATAAGGTCTGTGTGGAAGGGGATACCTCTATATCCCTTAATTACTCAATACTAGCTGAGTAAACTTTTGTAATTGGATTAAAAAGTTGGCATTATTTCTGCATTGCTTTGCATGACACTCTGTTGAGAGACTCCCCATCATCAATAGCATTTTTTCAGAGGTTTTATGTGCAGTTGATGGAAATATTAATGTTGGTAAGTTTTTATACCTCAAGTTAAGAAAGATATATGGAGGGATGAAACAGTATATCGGGTGATAAGGGAGGGCTTTTGGGTTGACTATTTCTGGGTTGTATAATGCCCAGTGTTAACAGATAAAAAGGAATTTTTTGGGAATCAGTATGAAAATTCTCAATCAAAGATGAAATCCATCATACAACAATGGCTGCTTTGGTTAAAAGGTTGCTAGAGTAGAGTAAGTGCTCAATTTTTTCTGCAATTCAGATTCCAGTACAATTGCCCATCTTTTCTAGCTTCGTGACTCTAAATTTATATTAGTATGGTCACCCAGTGCATATATCTTTAATTCTTTTCAGTAATATATATCTTAAGAATTCAACTTTCTGTTTGATTTGTGTTATCTGGATTACTCAAAACACATTCCCAAACTTATAAAACATTGTGAACAATGTGCTATTCTGGGACTGAATTTCATTTCAAGCATTTTAAAAGTTTTTTTGGTGTTTTTTTTTTTAACCAACAAATTAAAAAAATAAAAAATTGAATGAATATCATAGACAATTGGAATTTTTCATTTTTGTTTGTGAATTATTCTGGGAATATTTAAAAGATGTATGTATATAATAACTTTGAGATAAACAACAAAGTGGTATGTTAAGGTGAAGAGAATTTAAATAAGGAAATGGTGTTAAGGAAGCTAGTGTAAAGAAGCTATTAAGTTAAGTAGCAGTATAAGTACCATGGTATATGTAAATGCAACTGTGAATTTAGAAAACAGTTCCCCTTTGTTCAACTGAAATAGAATACCCAAACAGCATATGGACATTCTAGAGAAAAAAAAAAACGATTAAAGAGGGAAAAAAACCCTATTGATGCATTAGCAATCATTTTACTTATTTGTTGGGTTAAAAAACTTAACAATATGAGTTTATATATTTTTATCTTAATGTTAAATAGGGATATATAGAATCTAGGATTTCCTTTGAATCATTGAAAAATCATACAGTAAGAGAATATGTGCATTTCCTATGTTTTGTCATCATGCACTATATGCAAGTTAAGTTGAACTAACATTAATTGATATCCGAGACAAGTTTTTCGTAAGTGAGGTAGATATTATTTAATAATGAAATCAAAGTTTTAAGTGTCAAAAAGAGAGGTCTTGTAATTGAGCAGACTGAGATGTAGACGTATATTATGGGTATACATGATATATACAGTGTACCAGTATGGACATTGATCTGGGATTTCATTGACTCAGCAAAGTCAAACACCTCTGTACTTTCCATTACAAAATCTCCCACCATATACATGTGGATTACGCATCATACATATTGATTACACATTACATACGTCTCATCGTAATCATATTCAATTGAGGTTTTTTTTTTTCTTTACTCATCAAAAATTTATAAGCCAGTGAAAGATTACCGAGCTCAAGAGGTCAAATGTTGTTCCGAGTGTATTAGATTAGTAGATGACAAATTGTGCTATTTGCCATATATGGCAGTCCACTACGCTATTGATGTTTACCCTGATTAGCCCACACAGAACTTTATCCGAGTGAGAACTGGCCTTTATTTTTATGGCATAACAATGGTTGTAATCAGAAGTGTTGGTCATACCAGAGTGATTCAGGACTTGTTTACTGTCTACCGATTAACCTCTGAAAACTGTGTCTCTCCAAGCCGATTTTCTCCAACTGAACAAACCTTCTCGAAGGAGCAGCTAGTTATAGTCGCGGAGCTGTGGGGGATTTAAACTCCTATCTTGAATTTCTACCTTGCACAGGTACTTTTCTCGTGTGTGACACATTTTTTTTGTTTGTCTGACCGCTTATTGAATTAAACGTCGGGTTTGAATTTTACTTGTTTTCCTTCCGGTGATTCATTCAAGGTGAATTAAGTCAGGTATTGTAGTCCTGCTATCTTGTCACAAAGAAAGTGAAACAAGGTAAGGTATGCTGTTATATGTGGAAGCCATTGTTTAATTTATTGTAAATGTACCTGCATGTCCTTTTACATGTAAATCTTGTTCTTGTTAACATTTGATTATCGAGTTCAACTCGAAGCACTGTTCCTTTGTTAATTAAGGTTATAGATGAAAAGCTGAGGGCACCTAGCTGCCTCTTGGATCTTTAATGTGTTGATCACCATGTGTAATTGTAGGAATTTTGCATTGTTCCATTTTCAGTTTGTTAGTAATTAACATGTACGAGCTATTATTCATGGTTTATATAATTATGACCATAAAAAAGAACAGGTTTTAGATAATGGATCTTCGAAGCTATTTGTATATATAATTGATGATTATCAATCTTAGCTAGAATTCATTAGGGATGTGTTGAGGATGAATTACACTGGCTGTTTTTCAAAACTTCCCTTTCTGCCTAAGGGTAATAAGCATGCATGACTTCCACTATTCTTTCCATATCAAGTTTCCCATCTCACGATAATATTTTTGCCATCAGCTGTGTGGGTATTCGGGAAATTCCCATTTAATGGTGTGGTGTTCAATAGGAAATGCAAATTGTTCTTAGGAAATCATTGGTGAAAACTGAGGAGGCCATTTAGAACTCGATGCTGACAATCATCTGTGGACAAGTGATTGGAATATGTTTGCATAATTTCAATATTTATTTTTTTATCTTTGCTGTTATGTCCCTCTATTAGAAGTTAGCTGCATGAAATTGAAGATAAGTGGGGAGCCGAGTGACAATTAAAGTGTGTTATAAGGGTTTGTGGTATTTGCGTGGCTTTGTTTACAAAAGCTTGCACACTTTTTGTAGTTGAACTGCAATTGAAAAAGATACCGCAATTTATGGGGTTTCTCCAGAGGAAGGACATAGGAAGTAAGTTTTAATTTCTCTGACATGAATGAGATTTCCCAACTCTAAGAATTTACCCCACCATTCCCTTGTGTCTGTACTTCATCCAGGAATCCAATTAAGCAGATTATAGCCATAAAATTGACATTGCACAGCACAATAAATAGACCCTCATTCCCAATCAGAGTGGCACTGTGTCAAGGGAGACTACTCCGTGACTTTCTTTGTAGCAGCAGACGTGCCTGTGCATACCCATGAGATTGATTTTTTTTGGTAGTTGTGTCATTATGAGAACTAGATCTGTTGAATGATGGATTGAAAAAATGTCTGTGAGTGGATTAACGTACAAACCTGTGCCGATGATGAAGCTGGCTATAGTAATTAGTCTCAGATAATTATTTCCTGTCCCCGAAATGTGCATTTTTGTAAAATTAGGCTAAGCTAGAATTGATGGAGTCTTCCTAATGTTGTTTATCCTGAAATATTGATTATCTAGCTCAAGTTAAATATATACATTTCTTCTCTTCTCCTTTCCCTATGGAATCTGTGCAGCCCTTAGTTCAGATCAGTGATTTCCAACAGGGTTATATATTTATCCTGGCTATGGCAGATTGTAGTGTCAGTTGTTTGAAATTTCCGTTGAGAGGTTTTATCATTGTTTACTCAATGTTTAGGTGACCAAGCTGAGTGAATTAGCTTTATCTCTAGTGCAAATGCATGATTTCAAATTACGTTGATGGATCAAACATCTTGGAAATTTTAAAGTCTAAAAATTTATCGGTAAGGACAAATTTCTGAATTTAATTATTTGTATATTGAGGTAAAGTTTTAGGGAAAAGTTTGGATACCATGGTACATAAATATATTACTGGTATATTTATATGAGGATGATATATATGTTGCAGAGAACAGATAAAGATTGGTTTTTAATGCTCAGTTTGATAAACAGTGATAAAAAAAATTTGCCGCATTCTGGGCTTGTTTTAGCATGCAGTCTTAACATATAAGTTAAGTGGATGCTCTTACAAATACTTGAAACTGTAATAATTTAAGAAATTGTTATGGATTTAGAAACACCAGATGCTTTTTAAAAGGAGAAGATGTATGTATCTTTAAATTGTTTAGAACTCTTATAACCATTTTAACAAGACCTTGGACTTTCTTTAGGACGTAACTATCTATTTCTTGCGTCATTTACAAAAGTTAAAAATGACATGGTTTGAAGCGAAATATGCACCGATTGCGTAGTCTTAGCTCAATTAGCCAGATAAATCTTGTTGATTTCAAACAGCCATGGCTGAGCTAGTGGCCAACAATGAAATAGACATGCCTAGTACGTCACATTGTTGTTTAGTACAACTACCCAAAGTCCAAGCTCTTGTTAAAATGGTTCTAATGAATGATATTTTTTTTTATCCTTTTTATAGTATAGTTGTTACCTCATTCAAATGTACGTAACTCCCAACTTTTCAGAATTTTTTTTTCATATAATTTTTGAGTTTCCTACTGCTACTTTGAGAATATAAAATGGAAGAATTGGCATGTGATAGGTCTTGCGAGATTAAGTTCAGGCTATTCATATTATTAGCTATTGCAGAATAAAAATAAAAATCATTGCAAATAAGTTTGACTGCATGCGGTTGATTATATGATCGAGCCCTCAAGAGATATGAGGCATTTTCATCCTTAGGGGGCTCTTGTAATCATGCATATTTTTTTGTTCAAATTGGGATTTGAACCAAAAAAAAAACATTGAATAAAAAATGCTACATTATTCCTCTTCCGTTCACTGTAGGATTTGGGGAAAACTGAGTTCAGAGTGTTGAGTCTTTTCCAATAAGTTTCTACCAATATGTCCACCCTTTGTCCTCTAAATAACCCTGCTGATAATTATCATGGCCAAAAATATTAGAAAGTAACTACATGGTGTTCTTGATGTGTTTGTTTTTTCCAATAATTCATCAATCTTTAGGCAAACTGTGGTATTGTGTGTCGATCTCGATCTGTCTGTTGTGCATTTGTCTTAATGGATTGCCTTTTCGGACATTTAATGTTGTTTTAATTTCCTCTTGTTTTTGGTTCTGAAGGTTAAAATTAGCAACAAGTATTGAAATGGTATATGAGAAATTTTCTCTATGATTATCATTTGTCACATAAAAAACAGAACGACAATGGATAATAGTGTTAACATTTCTTGAAATGGCCAGCTCACTATCTAATTAAACTACATGTATATAATTAAGTTAACAGCTAGTACATAGACTATATTCCCTTACATAAATATAAATTGTATTCATTTCATTTAAGAAATTTTTTTTTGAAATTCTGTGAAAATTTGAATTTCTTAAAGACGTAAACTGACAATTGCTTAATGTACATGTATGTGAGGAAAAACATCCTGTAGTTAATGCCACTTTACTTACCGGTAATATAGTCTTACTTGTAAAAATGAAAGTTAAAGAGAAATGAAAAACCTTGTTGCATATATATTGATGATGACTGTGTAATTTGAGTATACTCGCTGTAATACATAGTGTACCATGATACTTATTTATTCATGTTCGGGAGGTTTTTCCTCATTTTTACATCATGGAGTTGATATATGATATTTTGTGTGTGTCTATATATGCAGATGCATTAAAATTTATACGTTTATAGAAATTGTTAATTGATTTTCACAAAATGGGCAAAAGGATGTGTTTTAACAAGGAACAGTTGAATTTTATTGTGGTAAAAGGGACCCACCCTTTGAACAGATATCACTGATATTACTTAAAAATCCATAAAAGTCCTTGCAATCCAAAATCATATATGTGAATTTTAACAGATCTAACTACTGATTAAACATCAATATACTAGCTGGCATAAGACTGATCTTTGTTTTCATATATGTTTATGCTTACCTGTCTATATATACCGTGTACTTATAATAAGCACATTGTCAAAAATGAATGTAAATTGTTATTTTTTTCAGAAATTAGGACTAAGTTAAACTGAAGAGGAAGAAAATATACGTTATATTTGACCACATTAATAAAGCAACTGAAGCAGTGTTCCAGACTACAGCAATGGATCGGAGTCTGTGCTTAGTCCTGCTACTGACAGCTCTCACCTGTGTTGTCAGGGGTCAAGGTAAGATATACATTGCAGATTTATTATGACGTTTTTTGTTATGCAACACTGGGGGTTATAGTAGTATGCCCGCGATTGCAATACATGTATAAAAAAAGATTATGGTCAGGGACACTCGGAGTCAAAGGTTTTAGTTTTTATGTGAAGATTCTGGTTTATATAAGTGTCATCACATTTGTGTGTCAGCCCCTCACCTTATCTGTCGACATCTTCATACTGTAAAAGTGGTTATTTACGCTGGTGGTTAAGTACGTGTTTCTATGGTCAAACAATACACGTGGGTATTAAATACGCGGATGCGTGATTAACCACACTTAAGTTTTGATATTTTTACCATACGCGAGGGGGTATTTTACACATTTTCAAGCTTACCGCGTAACTAGTGTAAATTTCCCCCTCGCGTAAATAACCACTTTTACAATAATTTTAATGAATTATTTTTCAACATTCATGAAGTAAAAGGTGAAGCCATATTATAAAGGGAATATTCATCAAAGTCAAATTGATCATATAAATGGTCAGATTGGGATATATTTAATGTCAGGACATGCTCAGTAGTTCATGAGAGGTCACCAAGACCAGGGAAAGTTGAATTTCATTATTGTCTCCAATCCCTTGTCTTGAATTCTCTCTCTTTTAATATTCATTAATTTTCATTTAATGCAGTTAATGTTTCATTTTCGGATTAAAGCTGAATAACTGATAGAGAATGTTGCATCTTCAGCAAAATTCATTTTAATTGGATTTGAAGATTTTACCTGTAATTGAGGATATCCACACTTGTATATCTTGTTTTAGATGACCAGATGCCACCAAAAATGACCAGTACTTTCAACAATGAATATTACTATCCACGAGATTCCGTCTTGACCGATGCTACAATTAACTGCAGGGCACAGAATGGACAGATTCAGTAAGTGTGGGGTAATATTAAACAGAAGAGCTATTTACGGTTAAAAAAACAAATATTCCTATTTCCTGACAAAGTTAAGAGCTAGAAGATTCAGAGACTGCATTGTTTGTTTGTCTGCGGGTATATGATTTCATCAACCGACAGCCAAACCCTAGTTAAGAACATTGTAACAGTGCATATAGATAAACCTTTGTCACCCATCATAATTCATAACATTCATAATTCCCTTTATCTCTCATTCTGAAGAAATAGACCATGTCTTTAAATAACAAGTTAAAACACAATCCGCTAATGCTTCTAGTCATGAAAGATCACATTTAATACACAGCTGCTATTACATGTACAATGAAGTGCTGTTTGAAACAAAGATTGTACTGTTTCAGTTGTAATTTCTGGAGTATATCTTTAGTTTATTGTACACCTTGTGTTCTAGAACAAATATTATTTTCTGATCATACATGTATGATTAAATTGAGCTCAGTCAGGTTTTTGTTGAAAATTGGTAATATTTATTACCTGTATTTGCAATGACCTTTTAAAGGGACATAGACACGATTTGAGCTCAAAATTTTGAATTTTATTTTTTCATTTTTAATGTTTGGAATAGTTAATATGAGTATTTGTAATGCTTTGTCGAAGTTTGAAAGTCAAATATTGAGTTATAAGCAAGATACAGAGTTTGAAATTCTTTGTTTTGTATATAAACAAAGTCGAGCCTTGTTATTGTTTACATATGTGTTTTATTGGTATAAGTTTCAATCTAATGTTGCTCTCTTCTGTTGATAGTATTTTTTATAAACACATTAAATAAGGTTACCTTGTTTTCCACGAGTTATTTTGTCAATGAAATGGTAATTCCATACTTTAATTACATTATTTGTAAACAAATATAAGACTCAAGCTTTGTTTACATAACAATGAATTCTTACCTCTGTATCTCTCATATAACTTGAAATCTAACATTCAAATTTTGGTCAATCATTCAAAATGTGCAAGTAAACCATTTTATGTATCAAAAATATGAAATAAAATTTTGATCTAAAATCGTGTCCAAGTCCCTTTAATTTTTAATGTCAAAGTTCACTGAAGTTGAGTGTTATTTACTAACTTTTAGTAAAATAAAAAAACAATTATAATTGTCTTGGAAACTTTATAAACAGTTATGATAGATACAGTGGTTTTTTTAAATTTTGATAGGTAAAATATACTGAAATGTGTTTCATTTTGCTTCTGATCAATAATTTAACAGATATGATTGGAAGAGAAATGGAGTTGCTGTACAGAATAGCCAGTTTGTATCAGTCGACAAATCATTAGGAACTTTGAAATTTGTCAAGATGCAAAACGAGGACTATGGAACTTACCAATGCTTTGCTTCAAATGATTACGGAACATCACTTTCAAAGCCATTCAAAGTGAAAGAATCTAGTAAGTTGAAAAAATCACCATCAACTGATTTTACAAGAAAGGCACCTTTGAACCCCAGTCATATTACTATAAATGACCAACGGCCGACGGTTTTTAAGGCAAAAATGGGATTATTCGGGCGACAGTAGGCAGTTAATTATAGCTGTTGCTTGGCTGATATTGACCTCTTTTTTCGCAAGTTATAATTTTTTTGTGTCGGTGGCCAATTTCTTCAGTTGAAACAGTTGTTGAATAGTCCGTCGAGCAACCCTCAATCATCGTCCGACCATCGGGGGACAGTTTGTTATGTCTGTCGTCAGTCTTTCAACATTTAGGCATCTGGAATTTTCTTAAATTTCGGCCGATAGACACCGATTGTTGAATGAAAATCAACCGAGGGTCAGCTGGTCTATTGGACAAATCAGCTGATGGAGGACCAACCGTGAATATTCAGCAATGGTGAACTTGTTTATTTACGTAAAATTCAAACTGTAGCTCAACAGTCGATGATCGAGCGATGATTCACCGACTAATATATATTCAAGATATCGGTGTTCCTTGAAATTAATGTGACTGTTCCGTGTCGTCCGATACCAGTGTTGGGCGATCATGTTTCTTCTATGAGAAAAATTTGTCCACCCAACAGTCGGCTTAAAATGTGACCTAGGCATTACATGCAATCTGCATGTGTGTAACTTTTCAATGGAGTTGAAATAGAAATTATTCCTTTTTTCCAGGATTGGGAGCTTTTCCTTCTGGCGATCCTCAAGAGGTACGATGTAAAGAATTTGAGCATTGTAAAATCCAATGTCGTGACAAGCCAACGTGTATACCAGAGTCACAATGCAGAGTGGAGTGGAAAATTGGACAAGGAACCAAAACTAATGTTCAGATTAACAAACGGGTTGGAGTGGATGGAAATGGTTAGTATATAGTGAAGTAGATCTGAAAATCCTTTTCTGCAATGCACTGGACTGTTATTTTTTCTCATAATGCATGTTCTGCCTGGAACTTTTACATTTTGTGTAGTGGGAAATTATCCCTTTCCTTCTGGGCTCCCTCTATTTTTTATACACTCCATATGATCTTATTGTTGTCGATGAATTATTATGAATTTCGAACATTTTTACTAAAATAACATGGGTGAAAAGTATAACCATGTTTACAATTATAAATTTCTTTCTAAGAATTGATAACTTTCATCAATTAAAGACTGACAAAGTTTGAACAAGGCTGGCTATCAAAATAAACGACAGATAATGAATTACGCAGTAGTTTGATTTAACTTGATTTTGATTGGCAGGCGATCTCCATTTCCTGTGGACGGACACCAATGACTGGAACGGTTCACAGTACAGGTGTGGGGTGTGGCAGGAACAGCGGAAGACGTTGGTCGTGGGCAGTGAAACAACTCTAAGAATTGATCGTAAGTACATGCAAGGAAAATGAATAGCACTGTCAGCTCTTAAGTAATATGACAAAAAATAATTTTGACCAAGTGTACAGCCAAATACATTGAAATACTGGTAGCATCAATTTATTTGGGATTTTGGTGTAATGAAATAAACTAAATTATAACGGGGTGTCAACCACATTATATACAAAAATATATATACATGTATTATTTTTAACTTTCTTGTGCATCTTTCAGCTGCAACATCAGTTCCAGAAATAGAGCCCATCTCAGTGTTTAAGGAGAATGGCATAGCTATGTATGGAGGGAAGGGCGTACTGAGATGCATGTTCTCTGGATAGTGAGTACCGTTTAGTTGTAATATTCTTCTCCTTGTGAGGAAATACAAATACATGTATGATTAATGTTTTTACATTGGTCATATTTATTACAGTCTGAGATTTCGAATACAAATACCGTTTGACTAATTCAAGGACAGTACTGATTAAAGATTGTACCTAGAATTTAAACTGTTTTGAAGCTTTGAAGCCAAATTGTAATCTTCGTAATAGTTAGATCATACTGTATCCATGGTTATTTTCGCCCATGTAATTTTCACCCATTTACACTGAAAAACAGTTTCGCCCATCTTGGGTTCACAGTTGTGTTTTAAGAGAGATGATATCAGACATAGGAATTCTTTCAGTGTTAAATTTGCCTGCTGACAACAAGGGTGAAAGGGGCAAAAATAAAACGGGGTCAAATATTTCCCTGCCTAAAGTATTAGAATCAAAGTACTGAAAGTACTGAAAGACGGTGGCATGAGAAATTGCGTTGCTTTATGAAGATGTTACTGTTTTGTGATTTCTATAAGTAGTGGTATAACAACAGAACAAAATGAAGAGGTAAAAGTTTTATTGAACTTGTAGCTAAGTTTGATAAAAGATGTAGAATTTGAACTAACAATACAGAATTTCACATATTTGTAGAATATATCAGTTTGGAAAATAGAGATAAACAAGTAATGGAATTTTATGTATTATTGACATAAAGAATTGTTAACAATAGAATGGTTTTCGTAAAGGTTTATGATTTTGGTTATGTCAATGAAATATGTAAATGTCTATTAAAGATTGGACAATTGAGTTATATGGTTATAAAGACGATAACAACTAAAGTAGATCGACTAAAACAAAGTGGGAGAATTAGTATTTTCTATGATGAACTGAAATTATGAATGGTAACTGGATATATTGACAGTGGAAAATTTAGCACAATTTTTTTGGCAGTATGTACTTTTCATATTGAGAACATGTGCACATTTGTCAGAAAAAAATGGATGAATAGTAAAACGATATACTAGTATAAAGATAATAGCCTGTTGAGTATTTCATGACCTTGCACTTATCTTTTTTCAAGTTATTGCTCAGAGTTTGTGCTGTGAATGTTAACTAAAACTAAACAATATCCATCAAGTAATGCATATGGTTGTAACAAAAACAAAAAAGTAAAGTAAAAAACAAACATGTTCTATATATATATATATATATATATATATATATATATATATATATATATATATATATATATATATATCTATGTCAAGGAAATATAACCATATGTAAATGTCTATTAAAGAGTGGACAATTGAGTTATATGGTTATAAAGACGATAACAAACTAAAGTAGATCGACTAAAACAAAACTATATGCATCAAGTAAGGGTTGTTAAAAAAAATGGGAAAAGTAATGTGAAAACCAACATAATGAAAAGAAATCTATATGTATTTCGCAATTGAAGATTTGACAAACATTAAAAGAAGACCAACTTTCAAAGTAAACTAAATATAAGTATTAACTTGAATAAAAACTGTGTGCATGTAAAGAAAGAAAAGAATGTTTTTCTGTAAACAACTTAAGAAGCAGCTGTTTGCATTTGTTAGTCAGATATTTACATCCAAATTTTAAACTACATTGATATACAGTTATGGTGTTTCAGAAAAGGGTAAAATGTGGTAAGTGAAATATTACAAATTTTATTAACCTTGTGGTTTGCAAATAAGAAAAATAGTGGGAAAGTTGAATTACTTTGTATAAAAAACAAAAACCCAGTGTTTAATGAAATTATAAGAGATGAACACAACAAGGTAAAACAGTATGGTACACATTGTTTTGTAAACAATGGGCTTATGATTGACCATGAATGTTTTAGTAAAGAACATTTTTGTAAAAGGAGTGCAACAAAAAAATCAAAGGCCGGAACAGCCACAAAGGCGTCAAGCTGACATTTTCTTTTATATAGAATGATATCAATAATTTAAATTTCTGTACTAATGGCCGTATATCAAATAATATAAGAATAAAAAAGTAAATGAATGATGTTTTGTGTTGCTTTAAAAACAAAAATCAGTGTCTTTATAAAATAGGTAGTGATGCGTTTATAATACAATAACTCATCATGGTTACAAAAATTGAAGACATTTCAAAGTTCAAAAATAGATTATTTTCTTTCTGTTTTAAAAAGTCTTTGAACAATTTTCACAGGTTCATAACTTCAATACATTAACAGTGTGTCCCTAATTATAATAATAAAACATACTTTTATTTATTTCAATTCCCGTTTGAAACAAGATTACCTATGGTATGGGTGTATGGCTGTTTACAAACAAATCCACAATACGTGTTATAAAAAAAGCTCGACCAAACCAACTGCATTATCGTCTTTATTAATTGCAACAAAATCACTTGATACGTTTATCGCTTACATTTATTTTGGAGACCATGCCCGATAACAAAATAAATTTACACATCCAATTTTATTTCTATTGGGCATGGTCTCCAATCAAAATGTAAGCGATAAACTTAAATAATATTTAATGAATTTTTACACCTTATTCTATTCATTCGCCATTTCTTATTTAAGCAAAATTAATACTTATGCAATGAGTTGTCAATAACCAGGGAGGCAAAGTTGGGTTTTCTGTACACAATTTAATTGAATAAATGGAATAAGAATCTTGTAATACGTTTAATACCTTAAGGAACTTATTTCTTATGCGCATTTATAAGGCGGCGTAGAGCATGAATTTTTGGACGATTGCCAATCCAGACGATTGCTAGAAGGCTGCCGAGCATTAGCTCGACACCTTAAAAACCATTTAGTTACAGAGAAATGACTAGCAAGTAATGAAATTTTAGTACAGCACTGGCACAATAAATTGAAAAATATTTTTTGTTTCGAAGTAAAAAATGTAAAATAACAGAACAAATATTTCAAAAACATGTGCTATCAAGATGAAATGTACGCCAAATGAAAAAAATGGTAAATTTCATCTTAAAATCTGTGAAAATAATAGCAAACGTATAAACACTGGTAACAATAGCAGTTCAATTTGAAGATATGTAATGATAGCTAATCATACTGATTTTATTAAGCAATTTACCAGTCCTTACAAAATGTATTAATTTTGAGATGGTTAAAAGATGGGAAATGTTGATAGGGATTACAAGAGTTCAAAGATATTGGACAGTTGTGCCATTATTGACAAGCTTGACAGGGAAGGGAAGTTTGTCAACAATAATGTTTTCAAGTTCTTGTACGGTGATGGTTCCGGCTGCTTCCACAAATCTTTGAACTTCTGCACGTACCATATCAATATCCACAATAAAATCTTTGTAAACATCATCTTCTTTGACACATATTTCACAGGTGGTGTCCGTCATGGACAAAGCTTCCACATCTCCAATTATAACCTTATCTTTCGGTTGTACAGTCTGAAACAATGAAGTATTTATTTGTCATTACACATAATATGTATTGCCAATATTTTTTTTTTTGCATGATAAAGTGCATTATTATTTTCTACTTTTTGTAAATGTGTTTACTTTTTGCAATATTGGTACTATGTTTGGATTTAAATGTAAATGCATTTGAATGTATCAAGCTATTGTTACCTTGATGGTGGTGTTTCTTGTGGAGTTGAGGCTCTTCTTTCTGAGCCATTCTGATACAAGACAATGAGTAACTTCAATGTATTGCCCTATCTTCAAGTTTTTTTCACTCAGTTCTCTCCAAAGAGTTTAGTTCCATCGTCTGTCCATTTTTTTCTATTGTCAACGTTTTTATCTTAGTGTCCTTCTGGGCAACTTTTACTGTTTTAATTGCTTCATCCTGCAAAGACAATCAATTGAAAAGTAAACTAAAACGGTAATTCCAATATATGTGAAATTGTTTGTAATTTCATTTGATTATGAATTATAATTATAATATCATGTTGAGTTAAGTACACGGATAATTTGTCCTTGAACAGTCAGGATTTCTCTAACAGACAATGACATTGCATCCTTCAAGGTTTTTGTTGGTGATGGTGGCATGATTACGGTAACTGCTTTTTCTTTTAAAGATTCTGGCAATTGTACAGCTGGTCCTGCCATAATTTTCAATTGTTTGGAAAGTACAAGTCTACTTCCTTTCACAATGAAATTTCATATTTGTAGGGTCCTTCCTTCTTTGATAGTTGGCATTTTTGCTTCATCACTAAGAGTGACAAGCATTGCCTCAATTCCATTATTAACACTAAAGTTCAGGATAGAACCCTTTTCTCCATTTGCATTGGTAAAGGTGGCTGTGTGGCCAAGTTTGATGACAGTAGCTTTAACCAAAGCATTTGGATATGGAAGGGCATCTCCCGACTTCATTTTTTGGAACTCTGCCAAAGTTTTCTGCAGGATCTGAAATACATAAATAATACATGAATAGATTAAATCTTGAAAAATGTCTATAGACATTTAATATAATGGTCTTATAACCTGGCAATAGATTTACATTGCTGAGTATATTACAGCGAATTACAGAATACCGGTAGAGTTTTCAATAGCTTGCTAGATTGCTCAATAGGGTATTCAATTTGGTCAGCAAGGTATCACATTACGTCTGAATCTAGGTCCTATGGTTACTCAAGTGTAGATTGTTATTTTACATTCAACCCATTCATATTGCACAAAGAAAGTCTCTAGAACACTCTCTCCTATTGTTAGTTATTCTATTCATAGACTTTTAAAAGGAATGTTCACCTGGACAGCACTGGATTCTAGAGTATCAATTCTGCTTGGAGTAACTTTGAAATTGTTTTTCAAAAATGTAATTCAAAAGACATTTCTGAAGAAATAAACAAAAGAGAAAAGTATAATCTTAAAAAGAAGGTAACTTTTTTCTGCAAAAATCATTAATGACATTTTGGTTCCTTAATTCCTGGTGCAACATACAGCACTAATAGTATTTTTGTGGTGTGACTGCTTAATTAGTTCAAACTTTTATACCAATAATGTAGGATAGCATAGAGAAAATATTCCCAACAAAAAAGCTCAAAATGTGCAAATGTTTACTACATGTAGATATAACTCACTTTATTGCTGTCATACCTGAGTAATCACATGACCTAGATTTAAACCTAATGTGATACCTTGCTGACCAAATTGAATACCCTATTGAGCAATCCAACAAGCTATTGAAAACTCTATCGGTATTCTGTAATTCGCTGTAATATTGCAGACAATTAATTATATTTTAATGGCAAGTCTTGATTGAAAGAAATGTTATATACCAGTATGTACTGTAAACAGTACATGTATTTAAATAATGATATTTTTTGTATTTTTCACTCAGTATGCATAGTAGTAAGAGGTAAGTTTTGTTTTAATTATTGTGTTCTCTTTTTGAGCTGAAATACACTAACACTTATACATTGTATTAAGTTTTTAAGATGGCAAATACACAACAATGGGTTTATGGGCTGAATAATATGATTCCAGAGTACCACATGAAATTTCAGCAGAACAATTGACAAGTAATACATGTAATATTAAATGAAAAGTTATTGGAGTTATCAAATATGAAATACAAAACTACTGGCGAACAAACCCGATACCAGTATGGCCGAAAGATAGCGTGGGTACGCTTTATCGCAAACACAATATAGGATACACCCTAGATAATGATCAACTATAATGACTTTCAACAAGTAATAGCTTTCCAAAAGGCTTGCCTGACTAAACATATTTATTTCATTGCAAGAACTTGGTTCTATGAATTTTAATCTGTCTTTTTGATTTGTAGTTCGTTCTTCTCGCAGTCTTCCAAAAGTTGGACTGTTTCAAATTATCTTTACTAAGGGGGGGGGGGGGGGGGTTTACTTTAAATGAATTTTACATATTATTTATTTTAAACCTAAAATATTTTGCGTACATGTAATTTTCTCTTAAAACTTTATTTGCTGCCAACAAAATAAAAATATAGCAATTAAAACTTAATTACGAACACAATACAATTGTTAGAATAATGCTTAGCTTCCCATCATGGATTATTCCACTGTAGTGGCTGCATAAAATTATGGACTGCTCCTAAGATTTTGACAATATGGCGCGGAGTAGAATTAATCCTGTGCCTCCTTTAATGCAGATTAGAATTGCCCACCGAGTTGGGTGCATTCCATAATACCCATATTATCTGTGGAGTCAAAAAAACTCTTTTTGGCATTTGTTTAGTAACAACTTTTACTTGTTATATATTAATTTTACTTTAGTTTAGCAAGAATCAATCCATAACTATGCACTTATTATTTACATTGAGTAAAACATGGAAGTTACACCCCTTTTACAATGGATGCAATCCCTCAAAGCACAGTAAACGACCATGCCCGCTTCGTTTTTCTAATGAATATTAAGCTAACGTAACAATACTTAGTAAATACTTTAATACAAACTGGCAATTTTGTTTAGAAATGATAACCGAACACAATTATAGTTTACATTCTACCGTGTAATATTATAATCATTAGGTACAACTTGTAAAAAATTGCGATGCCCCCCCCCCCCCCCCCCCCACTCACTGTTCAAATGTAGGGGCCTTTCTATTGGATTGCACACATGTATAGTGAACTTGCTCAATGCTGCTTTTTACATCCAATACAACAATTTTGTTTTTCTTTTAAACAAAAAAAAAATAATATCAACCGATGCATTTTTAATGTGCCGGCCTTTAATTGCCTCATTTGGTAATAACTTGTTGTGATGAGACACCCTCCCCATCAACCGTTCAAACAGTGCTATCTATTTTTAAGCATATATGACAAGGTTAGCTTTTTAAAAAGCTAAGAAAGTCAGCCAGCAGAATTTTACTTTTAGGGAAAAAGTGAATACACAATCTTTTAAAATACTAGGTAAATAGTTTCCAGAACAATATAATAATATGTGGGTGCACATTTAGTTTGCAGCCTTATTTTTATATTGGCTGTACATGTACGTGATGAGATATGCGTGTAGCGGTGTACATGCATTGTATGACGTACTGCACACCTACTTAATACTAAGTCTTATAGTTGTCATTTTGTTGACCTAGCTCTCTGATTTTTATGGTTTGGTTACAAACTACTTCCAATATATTTACTTTTCAATCTCACTAAGAGAGTTGGGAAGATATACGCGGACTCCGGACTAATAATGGCTGCAGACGATTCCTAATGAGTGTCTTCCAATACATTGATGCGCAGTTTGACCTAGAAACTGACCGGTTTCATAACGTCTTCGAATATTTCTAACACGAACTGTCTAATTTCTTCCCAGAATTCCAATTTACGCAAGCGCAATTGAAGTGTCATCCTAACTTGATATAGTCAGCCCGAATTACTCACATGCACAGTGAACCTCTTTTTTAGCTCACCTGAGCTGAAAGCTCAAGTAAGCTTTTCTGATCACATTTTGTCCGTCAATACAAATACATGTAAATTTTCATTGAAAATTTGCTATATATTCTGTTCATCAAAGAAAATATCGGAGATAACTCTAACTCAGTGCATTTCATATGAAAAATACCGAATGTCAACATGGTGTGTAAATTTGAAGCGAGTAAAAAATGTTAGTGAAAAAGTGTTGAATTCTTCATTTATATGAATTAAATTTTTAGATGAAAGGTATTTACAGTCTTAAAATGGTTTGTTATGAATATTTTGACTGTTATTTTCAATGCAGCTTCATTAATTTCTCCAAAATCGTTTTGGAGCGATTCTGCAATTTTTTGCTACTTTACGGGTACATATGGGATGCATTTTAACTGTGGTGAAGGCCTGTCCCGAGACACAATTAGATTATCTAACTAACCAGAGTGTAGTGAAATTAATAGCATTATTGTAGGCTTAAAGCTTGGTTATGTAAATGTCAACAATGCGGTGTGTCGATGTATCTATTTCGTAAATGTCCGATATCATATGCAATGTCAACCCGTGCACGCACGGGTCAAAGTCTAGTACTGAATAAAAAAAAAACGAACTTTTTATAATATCTGGTCTGTTTACACCACCTTTCTTTACATATAGGCTTGAATCAATAAAATAAAGACAAGAAATCTATTTAGAGCAAAATTCCAATATGGCCCCCTGAAAGATAGTCCAATAAAAAGTGTAGGTAGTCCGAATCCTACTCTACATGACTATCAGACGAAGATAATAAACGATAGACATCAATAAAGTACAAAAGGAAACAAATTATTCACCTCTGGTCTGCTTCTCTTACTCCACGTGGCTTTGTTTATGTTTTTGTTTTCTGCTCTCTGTGTTGTCTTTCTCACTTCTTCTTCGTGAAAATATCGAATGACAGGGTATATTCTTACGCATTATTTTCATTAATTAGGAAATGTAAATAAAAAAGATATGTTTTTATGTAAATGTTTATTAATATTGAAATTAATAACTGTCTGAAATAACTGAGAACAAATAAAGACATGAAAATTCAACAAAACACTACGATAAACTTTGAACTACTTTTTTTCGCGCAATATTTATAAGGATGTAAGGCTCTGGTTGAATACCTAACCGGACTTTATCCTGCCTTCGCGTTAACTTCATGAATATTCATAAGCATTTACTTTCACACTTAAAGAATCTTTTTGCGCAAACCGTTACCTAATACCAACTAACTTAGAAATTTTTTTATTTTAAAATTATGAAAGTTCTAATATTATATCTCTACCATATTTGTATATCAACTTCTGCTATTATCACCTCTGCACATTTCTGCTGCTAGGGGCACCATCATGCATACAAATGAGCTACTCGTTCGACGATATTATACGGTGGCAAAGCCACCGTCTAAAAATGAATGTGATTAAGAAGAGGGAGGAAGTGAAGCAACTAAGCCTTTTCTTAATCGCGTTAATTTTACTTTAATGATTTAACTATCTTAGAACATTACCCACTTTTTCATTGGCTGATCGAAAGTGCTGCACCAATCAAATATCATCTTTCTTTAGAATGTTTCTCAAAGCTGTCTGACGAAATGTGACATTGTTGTCAATTCTTATTGATTAATAACATCACTTAATAGCGAGCGCAGCTCGCTGTCGCGCAGCGCTGACGCGAAGCGAGCTCTACCGGCAAGGTGTGTGTTAATAGAAAATTCGGACTAGTTGCACATTCATTCAACGGATTTTTTTGGCGTCAGTAAATCGGACCAGTAATGCATTGTTTTATCATCCCAGTAGTTCCCTGTAATCATGGCAATTTTTATCACATACACTCTCACGAGAATCAGCAAGACAATCAAAACAATAACGATGTATATGACATACAGTCAATGTTACCTCTTAAAAGTTCAACTCAGTACACTCTCAATCAAAAATAATAGAGTGACGTCACAAAGGTTTGCAGATTGATCCGATAGATTTTTTCGGCGTCGGTAAATTTTGACCCACAATTCATAGTACCAATGGTTTCCAAGTCCTCACGTTCTCGCGAGAGTCAAAGTAAAACTTTTGAGAAGCATATAAGATGTGTAATTTTAAGAACATCATGCTTTTTAAGTAAATAAAACAGTTTACTTCGCTTACTTTTATTTCACAGAAGAGTTTTAAAGAGTCAGACGACACTTAAACATGAACTTTGACGTCACAATAAGGGGAAATTACTCTAACTGAAGTTATTGTAAATCTGCTGGAATTACCAAAATCCTCTCAAAATCTTGCAAAGCCAAAGAATGAGGATATTTCTTCAGATATATGAAACTGTTGTAACTTGCACTCATTTGGATGAATGCTCACATTTATTGTATTCACTATAATTACGGTAATTTCCAGGAACGTACACGAATCGGTTTTTTTAAAAGGGGGTGGGGGTGGATGACAGCCTCATCCAAAAAATCTTTACAAGCAAAAAGAAAAAAAAAGAATATTCTCAAAATTCTGAAAATTCTAATCCTTCAGCTCTTTAGCAGTTCAATGGTTTCTTTATTTTCACTTCCATTTATTACATGCTCCCAATCCAAAGTGGGGGAGGGGGGGGCAACTCCATGTTCTTTGATATGATAAGCAAATGTTTTTAAGCGTAAATTAAAAAAAAAAATAATTAATAAGAAAAAATGTCGACTGCAAAAACACTTTAAAAGAGGAGATACAGTGCAATGAACATTTATATTAAAATCTTTATTACTCAACAACATTGTATCTGAGATTAAACTATTGTTCTACTTATAAATAAATAAATAACAAATCTTATAACATATGAAATCTTATAAACTAAAGATAATGGAAATTTACTGAAAAAATAGGTATGTTTTATTTTATTTTGCAATCAAATTTATTTACATTGTTAATTTCATTTTTATTAATTTATCATAACAACAATTGATCATTGTTTGATCACATGCTGCGCTCGCCCCAACGGTCGCACCGTAAAACATATTAAAGTATTTAGTGACTGCTGATTGGATGGAAAGTTGGATTATGTTCTAAATGTATATATACATTTTACAAGATAGCCAGTTGAGTATTATAAAGCAGTTCAAAAAATTAATAAAAAGGTCACAACTGATAATAAAATTTTGCAGTCCGGCCCCAGATGTGGAATGGATATCCCCGACGAAAGAGGTCATCAAGGATACAGAAGGCAAATATGCAATCAGTGACTTTGGTAGAGTGCTGACCATCTTGCAAGCAGAGCCAGAATATGAAGGATTTTACCTTTGCAAAGGGAAAGGGAAAGTAGAGTCTGGCCCACAAAGAGTCTTTTTTAATGTCACATGTAAGTTTTTTGTCATGATCTATTTGTGATTATATGTTATTGTGGGCAAGGGTACCCTTGAGATCCACGGAAATTGAGCCACCAAGAATTTTAATGATTCCACTGTAATCAATGGTCGCATCAATAATTAAATTCTGATTACTGTAAACCAACTTTTATTCGCGTGCGAGAAATATTCGCGAGATGCAAATATTTCTCACCGCGAACTAGTCTTTGCCGTATGGATGTTATACCAATATGAGTGTGGATAGAGCATGGTCACGAAAAATAGTTGTCGCCAACCAGTTTATCTCTGACAAATCGTGAAATAAAGTCATCGCGAATAAAAGTTGGTTAACAGTATTAAAGTTGCTTTACTTGCATTGGTCAGTATGAGCTCTTCTTAATAAACCATTGCCACACTAAAAGATCATACTTATCGGCTTTGGGTGGCAGGGTAAAAACAACCTTTTTTCTACAATTCATCAAGACTGCTACATTAATATAGTATCTCTTTTTTATTTGTGATTTACAGCGGCTCCCATTCTGACCGGAGACAATCAGATGCGTGACCTGTTCGTACCAGTGGGGAAAAAAGCCATGTTTCATTGTAATGCAGAGTCTTTGCCGAATGAGTTGGCGCCAACTCTTCCAATATGGATGAAGAATGGAGTGGACCTGGTGATCGATGGAGGTTGTTTAATTTTTTTTCATTTTTTTAAAAAATTTCATTGGCTTAATGAATTAACAGAATTCCACAATGTTGTTGTCCAACAGATATTTGAAAGTATACATGTAAATGTTATACATATGAACATTATTATACCCCCAACAGAAGTGTTTTGGAGGTATGTTTATTGGAATCACTATGTCTGTCCATGTGTCCCTCCATATGTCTGTCTATTTATAGACATGACTTTTTATTTGGGGCATTAGTCCTTCTTGGATATGATATACAGTTTTAAAGATCTTGTAATATGAGTGTACATGTATATAAAAATGTGGTCCTTACATATAAATACTTAAAAAATACTGGCATATACAAACCATTTAATAATTAAATGAACATCATTGATGGGATTTCAATTTGTATTACAAATGCAGTAAATCAAATTTTGTACAATTGCATGTACCGGTATATCATATTGCTTTGATCTGATTTTTTAGGGAAGTACATCTTGAGGGAGAGCAGCAGAGTGTTGGAGGTTACTGATGTTCAAAAAGGTTCAGATACTGGGGCCTACCAGTGTATGTCAGAAAACAGTGAGGGGGTGCTACTAAAGGAGGCCATACTCAAGGTTATTGGTAAGTAGTAATTAATCTAGATCCATTTGTAGGCAGCTTCTGAGTGCATGGTAATGAGCATGTTTGGTTACATCTTGTGTGTGATAGATATATGAAGCACAGTTTGAACTTTTTAGATATCCTAATTTGCTTTAGTTGATTGATTACTAGTATTCTAAAGTTTTCTTCCAGTAAAGCAGTAGATTATTCTTTAAAAAATTGGTTTCTAAAAAGCAAATACATGTATATATGTACAAGTTAGAATTCTTTATTACTGATGTTTTTTTTTTTATAGATCCAATAAAAATCCAGGAGCGTCCTCTGGGTAGCTACAAGATTGTGCCGGGGGACGTACTGAACCTAGCAGTGGTCGCGAATACTGACCCCTCTCTCACCCTGCAGTACAAGTGGATCTTTACTGATCACCAAGGCAACGAAAAGGAAATCGAAAGTAACGAGTATTGGAAGATTTCTTGGCCAAATAATAACAACCTGACGATTGATGTCAGACAGGTTACAGATCCAGGCATCGTTTATTCTCTGACGGGAGATTATAAATTAAAAATATACCACAACTACGACCAGAAAACTATCAACGTCACCATTGAGACGGATATTATTACTACAGGTGGGTACAACAGATTGATTCAATCACAAAGTGATCGTATTACAATATATTGTATTTACAGATTTAATTTTACATGTTCATGTTCGTTAGTGAAAATGCTAAGGTTAATACATCCTTACTGGAAAGTGTACTTGTTTTGTGGGCTGATTTTAGTGTGGGTGTTCGTAGCTCACCTGTTTTCGTAAATACATTTTGTAGTTAATTATACACAGTTTTTATAATATGTCTCTAGCATGATACTTGCAATCTTGATAACAAATAAGAACTTGGTGCGCTATTAAATGAAAATTAATGGAAGTTTCGTCATCTGAATCAAAAGAAGATGCCGTGGTAAGTGGGACAATTTTAGTGTGGGTATTTTTTCCCAAGCAACCGTTGCTCGTTTATATTGACATTTCTTTGTACATGTGAATGCACAATTGTACATTTTAAGTATATGTATTTCTCATTTCAACTAATTATCATTTCATTTCATGGTTTAACATTATTTTTACCCATTACAAAAAATTTACAAGTAAATGAGAAAAAAATGATATTGTAAATTTAGGAATTAAATATGTGTTGTTATATTTTGATTCACAGTTGCCCCACAGAGCCCAATTGTCCAACAAGCCAATCTGAACTTCATCATCTACATCGCTGTAGCTGTGGCCTTCCTCATCATCGTCATCATCGTCGTCTTCTGCCTTGTTCGAAGAAATCAGGGAGGAGTGTACTCAGGTGAGACTGACACTTTGATTAAAGTTACAGAAATCTAACACCTTTTTTGCTGAAGTTACATGTGAGGTGTTGCCTGTTTATGGCATAAACTTGTTCTGATTAAAGTTTTAGATTTTTCATAATTCTGGTTGTCTCATTATGATAAATAATTTTTAAAAAAAAACTTAATATAAATACAGTGCAATACATAAAAAAAAAAAAAATCAAAGAATTTTAAAAGATTTGAATATGTAGAAATATTAGAAAAGCATATCTACATACTGTACATTTATATCAGCCATGATACATTTTTTAATGTTACAAGTGTGTTGGTTTTTAGTGGACAAGAAAGAAGCTGCTGCCGGACATGACCCAGAAAAAGAACTTCTTGAACATGGTTTCCAGGACCTCTCAAGGGCGTAAGTATCCATAGTAAACAAATTTTTTAAAAATTCAGATCTTGTTTGTTTAGCTGTTGTCAGGAGCCAGACTGAGATAGACAATTTTGGGTTCTGTTATTCAAGGGTTGTATTAGACTTGTCACTTTGATTTTCCTAATTTAGAATGATTGGCAATTGAATGGAAAATGCATATATTTCCAGTTCTTTTGTTGGTGAATTTATGTACTTCGTAGATTTGAGGCTGCCTTTATATATTGTGGTTATTGTAAAATGTTATACTAGATACATGTAGTATGAACATTTCTTAAAATCACATATAGTATTTATACATTTATATTTATATATTTATACAAGAAAATATTTATTCACGAGTAGTACACATAGAAAGATGACATTTAATTGTAAGATTCTAACTGTAATGATGATAATTAAAAATCTTTTCCACTACAAGTAATCATAAAGGTCATTATGTAGGGTGAATTGTGACAAAAAGTCACATTTTTTATCTTGAAGTTATCTTCCTTATCAAAGGAATATATTCAATATTGCACCTGCATATGAGACATGCTGTCATTATGTGGAGATCATTTATATAATCTCTGTCAATTGGTGCTGCTTTGTAGCTGACTTCAGACAATATTGGTAAGGTGTTATTCATCCATGTTGTTTGCTTTGTATGACAGAATTAATTCCATGCATTGCAAAGAGAAACTTGATTTGTAGGATATACAGGAGAGAACAAGTTTGAATTGATAGCAAGATTTCTGCTTTTAATGGACATCCCTAGGACACATGTCAGTTTTCTACTATTAAATGCATGACCATCTGTTTAAATATCATTTAATATTTCCCCTTTATTTTATTTACCCAGTGTTGTAAAAATTTAACAGGAAATTTTTTTTTTGCAATTTTATTTTTTATTTTCAAACTTGAAATGCCTGACTGATTGTATATTTTTTAGTCATTTTCTTTGCTTACACATGTATAATTATCTAGTGTATACATGTACATATAGAAGATGAGTAGATGACAGACAATTTGGTTAAGATAATTTACCTTGCAAACATTAAATGGATAAGGTTCCCTGAAAACATTTTCAATACATTAGATTCATGTCTATATCGTAGGAAATGTACATGTAAAAAAAGTGCTTAAAATTTCAAAGAAATCCAATTGCATGTACACATATTAATGATGAAACCTCAGTTTCATAACATTCAAATTACTGAAGATCAATACTTCAATTAAATACTAGTACATGTACTCATATGAATTGCATCTGAGTAAATTTAAATGATTACCCTTGTTTAATAACATAAGAAGACTAGTATATAAATGTTTTTCTATGTGTGGAATTTGTTTAAAATCTGTTTTGAAATCTATTTTATAATTTTTTTTTATATTCAAAACAATTGTGCACCATTATAGTTAAAAAGCAAACAACGAGTTTCTACAGTCAGACCAGGGAACCTTAACCTTGTATAGCCATGTTGTGTATGATTATTTATTGTAACCACTAGTACTTTTTGTACACATTTAATGATTTCGAACAAAACCAGATTGCATGTACCATTATAATAATGCAATTATTTTGTATTGACATATATTATAACTTGGAATTACTGATGATGATGCATCCAGACAATGAAATAACTCTAATACAATCATGTACACGCATGTCTTTGAACTTCAACGGATTCAAAATAGTCGTGCTTGAAACTTTTAAGTCTTCTACCTAAATATATATATATAGTTTTATTACAGATTTACTTTAAAGTGTTTTATGATGTTCAAAATATTGTTACAGAACTACCTGGCATGTTCTTACTTGGTTCTTTGCATTTCTTTCCGCCAAATAATTCAGTGTGAATAAATTCTATTAACTATTTGCAGGGATGATGATAGGATACCGAACTACCCAGTGTACGACTACGAGGACGAGAAAAACATCATCGACGATGATGACGACAGTCTGGGAGAATACGAGGGGGATCTCGAGTTGAACAAGTTCAACGAGGATGGATCATTCATCGGACTGTACGCGAACAAGAAGGACAAGAAAACGCCCAAGTCCGAGTCAGACGTGTAGAAAACAAACAGCAGTATTAATAGCATGAGTGTGTTAGTGTGGAAGTGACGACACCAGGGAAATTTGCCAACTCAGCGAGGCTTGAATTCGTAGTTTGCGTTGCTTTGTCTGTATTCATATATTTTTTAATTGAATTTTTTTTTTTTTTGGACAGAAAAATTGTAATTTTAGTTACGGTATTTGAAAAGCTTTGTATCAATGTTTAAAAAACAAAAAGACATTCCATGTATATTTTAATTAATTTGTCGTTAGAATATATGTGTGTGATCGCTTTCATACATTCCAGTAAACAAATTACTAAACAAAATTGCATTAAATCAGTAATAATTATGAATTAATCCCTTAAAGTAATCATCAATTATAATAGCATCATTGATTGTATCCCCCCACTTCCCCTTGATTTTGCTTTCATGAATATGTGTAGCACATAGAAAACTAATCTCTTAACTTGTAATGATTTAATACATGTAGGTTATTGTAGCATTTCTATATACTTGATAAGCTCATCCTATTTTTTTTATTGATACAATATTTTCAATGACAAGCTTTATGACGGTAGTTGCTTCCGTTTGGTGATTTTTTATAAGAACTCTAATCTTTTAACTCCTTATACTAAATATTATTTTTAGGACAAGTTTACAGAATTAAGGCCGTTAAGGAGAAATTGTAGGAGGATAATTTGAGCCTGGTTGGTATATATGCCCTGCGTGTATCTCTGTGTACACGATTTGTGAAAGGTGATCAGCTGGGTTCATCATCGTCCATTTTTTGTTGAATTTCATTATGAAAAAAATGCCATCAATCCGCGTTGTGCAATTGTTATATACCATAGTTTATATCTTGTTATATTTTTATACATGCAAAAGAAATTTTGTGGTTTTTTTTCTTTTCATCAACTCAAGTCTCATGCTCTGTAGTAACAGTGCCCTGACTGGCGGACAGATACTTTTCAGGGGGAGGTCAATGGAGGGGCAGACAATCGCTGGACCGTGACCACCCACCCCCTCCAGCAGTGAATCTTGCTGCATGGACGGGCGTGACGATCGTGCTTCTCTGCCTCTCCATTCCTCTACCTGGGGTGTGTGTCCAGTCGTCCAGTTATGCTAGGCCGACTACAGAGGGGGACCCCCGGTTGTCGTGACTGAAGTACCCTAACTAGTTCTTTTGCTGGTTTGCTAGGTCTGTCAGACAACTAGGGAACTGGATTGTAGTGGAAACTCATGGGAGTTCATTCTTCTTACATTATTTGTGAACTTGATTGGTGGACATGCGATCTCTTTTAAAGAGTGATCTTGATTTAAAAATATACAAAACTATTGTTGATTGATTTGGAAAGGAAAGATCTTTTCTTCTCAGAAAAGTAAAATGAATATGATGTATTAAGGAAAAAACTCCCAACATTACCACGAATCCAGGTTTTGACTTGGTGAAAAGTGATTTATTTTTGTTGAAGAACTGTGAGGTTTCAAGGTCTTTTAGAAAGACTGTAAACTCAATTTCATGCATATACTGAAATTTTTCTATCTGTGTAACTTACAATGTACTGAGTACAAGACGAAGCCAAGAAGTCTCTGATTTTTTATGAGCATATTTTTTATCTTGAAAACAAGTCATTTAATAAAGACTGTCATCAATTTTTGCAAAGATCTGTAGGGTATCAAACATGTTTCGTTTGGTTTTTATTGTTTTTAATTATAAAGTAAAGAAAAATAAAAAAAACTTGAAATTATGACATTGATATTTTGTTCCATTTATGTGCATTCCAATTTTAATAAAGCTTAATAATAAAAATGAGTTATTTCTCCTTTATGTGATATTGAATACTTTGTTCAATGTATTTATGTAATAATTAAGGGTATTCCAAATCTAATTTTACATTTCCTGGATAACATTCAACGAAAGCCGTTTATTGATTAATTTAATCAAATTTTCATACAATGCATGATCTTTAGGATAAATCACCGGAAAAATCTATGCCACAGTCTGTGATTGCGTTTTCTTTCATCTGTATTTTTCCATGTCTGCAGATAAAACATGTTTGCATAACTGCACCGGGGGGAGGGGGGGGGGCTTAGCCCCGCCCCCCCCCCCCCCCCCCACTTTTTTTGCAAAGTTAGACCTGCCATCAGCCACATAGCATCATGGAGGGGCAAATTTTCTAAAATTTATATATAAAAAATTAAAGAATCAGGAAGCTGCCGTCCCCTGCCCCCACATGTTTGGTAGAATGCCTCCCCGGGATTAGGAATTTTATGATTTTGGAAAATTTTTTTGGCAAGTAAGATTTTTTTGAGTTATAGGTTTTTTGAGAGTTACAGGTATACTACGCTACCCCCCCCCCCCCCCAAAGGATTAGGAATTTAATGCTTTTGGGAATTGGCCTTTTTTTTTTTTTTGCTTGTCAAGATTTCTGATGATTAGTCTAGCCCCCCCCCCTCCCCCACTTTCAATTTGCTTCCGACGCCACTGCTGCAAATAATGAAGATTATAATTATCCTTTCAAATAAATAAAGGCTGAATCTGGACCATCCACGTTTGAGAGTCAGAAAGTGCAGGGGGATGGATCGAGCTTCATTTGTCATTTTCAACACACAAACTATGTGTTCTGCCATTTCTATTTTGTTATCAAGGACATATTTGAGGCGCAGATACCCTTTAATTGACTGTCTACACACAGATAACCCCTTCCTCTGATTACTGTTATGGGGACACTTTTTAAAATTCAAAGCACGCATAATTATTTTTTTGGCAGTAAATCTAGTTTTTTTTTTTCAAATTTTATTATTTTTAAAAATTATTTTCTTTTATTTTTAACATGTAGAATAATTTACAAAGACTATTAGTCAACACTTATTTTTTTTTTTAAGTCATAAATAGCTAATTTATTTTACGTTAATTTTTTTTCAAAAGTGAAAAGTACGTGATTATCCTTTGTGTTTTTCCTGTTCCAAGGTTCAGTTGAGTCGAAATTTACCTTGCTAGTCGCTTTTCCACACACGGTTAATCATTGCCATTTTTAAGGTCTTCCGTTTCCAACGGAAGACCTTTTTGTTTTCGTACGATTTCTTATTATTATTATTTTTTTCCACAAATTTTGTGCACGCGATTTCTCGAAAACTATTCGACCGATTTCAACCATTTTTTCACAGAAGATGAGACTTGAGATAAACTTCATACATTTTTAATATTTTTCCTGTCGTCACTTCCGGTACCGATTTATCGGCCATTTTGCACATTTTTACGACCTTTTTTGTGCAGAGTTGATCTCAGAAACTATCAGAGATATGAATATGAAACTTTCAGGATAGGTAGTCCATAGTTTGAAGTTGTGCCTATTGTTTTCGTTTTACGCAAGTGGCGCCATTTCTTGGAGCTCGCTAGGGCTCGAAAATTGGGTACGAATTTCAAATCAAAATTTTCACACATTTTGATCTATATCTTTTTATCAGTTGATATTTTGTTAAGACATATATAACAAAAGTGATAGAGTACCAAAAGTTCTTTCCAACAAAATCAAGAAAAAGGGGCTGGCCCCTTTAATTAGGGGCCAATAGACTCGTAAACTCTATTACAAATAACTTAAAAACGATAAAGATTTTGTAATGCATTATAGAAGCAAAGTTGTTGATCGTAACAATATCTATCAGAAAAAATCATTGCCACGCCCATTTATGACGTAATTAGGGATTTTTAGGGGCCAAAGTTCTCAAACTTTGACACAATATATCTAGAGAACGAGACATATTTTGTTAAGCATTTTAGAAGAGAAAATGCTTGTATTGATAATTTAAATCGATTCCACTAATCAAAACACAAATGGCTGTCCCCATTAAGGATCTACAGGGCTGGCCCCTAAAATATTCAATCATTTGTATCTCAAAAATGAACAACAATTTGAGATGGGTGTAAGAACAAAAAATGTTAGTATTATTGAGACCTTTCATATGAAATTAACAAAAAGGGGCTGGCCCCTTAAATTAGGGGCCAAGACACTCTTAAAGTCTTTTACACATAACTTAAAAACGATCAAGATTTTGTAATGCATTATAGATGCAAAGTTGTTGATCGTTTGTATAAGTTTGTAAAACTCATTGCCACACCCATTGATGACATAATTAGGGATAATAAGGAACTAAAATCTTAAATCTTAAATGTGCTGAATGTGAAAAAGCAAAACACTTTGTTAAGCATTGTAAAGGATATTGACAATCGTATACATTATCTGAAAGGAAGGGGTTGAGGGGGAATTCTGAAATTTCATTAATTTTGTAAATGTGTCGTTTAAGAAATTGAACGGAAGACCTACTCGTTACTCGTAACGAGATCGTATCTAGTTATTATTATTTTTCTTTTCCACAAATTTTGTGCACGCGATTTCTCGAAAACTATTCGACCGATTTCCACAATTTTTTCACAGATGATTTGACTTGATATGAACTTAATACATTTTTTATATTTTTCCTGTCGTCACTTCCGGTACCGACTTATCGGCCATTTTGTACATTTTTACGACCTATTTTGTGCACACAAAAACTCAAAAACAATCAGAGATATGAATATGAAATTTTCAGGATAGGTAGACCATAGTTTGAAGATGTTCCAACTGTTTTTGTTTTACGCCAGTGGCGCCATTTTTTAGAGCTCGCCATGGCTCGAAAATTGGGTACGAATTTTAAAAAAAAATTCCCCTGTTTTCGTTCACAAGATTTCTCATAGACGGCTTGATAGATTTTCTTGAAATTTGCAGGAATGATAGAAAATAATAATATCTCGAAGTTTTCTTTTCATTTTTTTAAAAATTCATTTCCCGTCGTCCGTTTCCTGTCCCGCGACAAAAAGCTTGTGACATCGAGATCTTAAAAATGATTAGGACTTGATCATTCAAACTTTGTGGGATTATAGACCTATATTAGTAGATGTCTTCAAACTATTTTGTTTTGTTCGTCATAACTTCCGGTCGTCACCAGAAGCACTTCAAAAAAATGTTTGTATGCATTTAATTTATTTCATAAAGATTTTAAATATAAGTATAAATCCTTACATATGTCATCTATCCGATGTTAAATAAACAAAAACAATCTACTTCTGGTGAGATATATCAAATATCTCAGATAGCCTTTTTTTAAACAAATGTTTTACCCATGAGATCTTAGAAAGTGCAAGTGATCAAGACAGAAACTTACATGAATGATAGACATTTAATAGAAAATGCGTTTAACCGCTTTGATTTTGTCAACCGTCACTTCCGGTCCTCACCGAAAGGTTTCAAACAAATCAAGTTTTTTGAAAGTTTAACTGTTTTTCTTTGACAATCTTAATAAAATTGATAAACAATAAAGTACAGTTGTCTAATGTTCAAGAAATACTATTATTTTCACTTAGCACTTCCGTTTGTCTGTTTCCTGTCCCGAGACATAAAACATTGAATCCACGAGATCTCAAAAACGGTGACGACTTGAACAACCAAACTTTGTGGGATGATAGCCCTGTTTATGTATCTGTGTTTACACTATTTTGTTTAATTCGTCGTAACTTTCGGTCGTCACCGGAAGCACTTCTTTTTTTTTTTTTTTACATGGAATGAATATATCAGTATAAAATCTGATATATGTTATCTAAACAATGCTAAATAAGCAAAACGTATTCTACTTCCGGTGAGATATATCAAATATCTTGGGTAGCTTTCTCTTTTTTTTTTAATTTGATACCCACGAGATTTTAGTCACTCTATGTGATTGAGACACGAAACTTTTATGAATGGTAGATATTTGATTGAGATGTGTTTAACTTGGCAAATGTTTAAGAAATATCAACTTTTATTTTCATTCCGTTCGTCCGTTTTCGGTTCCGAGACAAAAAAACCAAGTTTTAAAGAGATCTCAGATTTGGTGAAAAGTATCGATATTTCATCGTATCATATAAAACAAATCAGACGGAAGACCTACTCGTTACTTGTAACGAGATCGTTTCTAGTCACATTTATTTTTCTAACACCAGTTTTAAAGACCTCTTTTAGATAAAAATTCCAGACATGTCATTTATTGTATGCGTTAGTACATGTTACATAAACAACCCTTACTCTTAACTTCTATATGCAGGTCCTGGCCCCGGGGCCATAAACCTTAGATGAGCCCACTTTCAATCTCAGTCTCACTTTTCTACTATATATTCCTTTTGTAAAAGTGAGACTGAGATCAAAAGTGAGCTCATCTAAGTTTTTTGGCCCCGGGGTCAGATAACGACATTGTAATGAAAGATCAAATACAATGTTAAGAGGAGGATCCTGACTGCAGAGTCAGCATTTTCAAGCCATCAATAGTTTAACTGGCTTAGTGTAAAATGCTGACTCTGAACCCTCCAACTAACAGAGTCGGAAGGTGCAGAGGGGTTGTCCCTGTTGTGTAAATTTCAACACACAATCTAACATGATCTAATTGATTTGTTCAAAATATATATTTCAAGACCTGGCAGATGAAAAGTTTATTTTGTTGATGTAAAGTACCATCATGATAAATAAAATTCGATTTTGGGACCCCCTCCCCCCCCCCGTTCAAAGCTATGTGTAAGAAACCGATGTCAGCAACTATAAAGTTTTATGATTAGTCACATTGTTTTATTTATAACAATGATTTTTGTCGAAAAGAGACTGGCTCGTTTGGTAAAAGAATCTATATCTGGGAATAGGAAACTACTTACCTCTATGTTGAGTGATACATAATATTTAATAGTCACAAATATTAATGGATTTATGGGAGAGTCAATGAATATTATTCATTGACTATTATTAAAAAAAAAACCCGTTATATTAAACTTTGCCAAAAATTGTACCTTTATAGCTGGTTGTACCTAAAAAAAAACAAAAAACCAAATGTTAACTTAAAATACTTTTTATTGTAAACAACAAAAGATATATCTATTGTGGGATTTAAAAAAATGCAAGCCAAGTAAGATGAGAACAAACTGTTTCAACAAATAACCTATCGAGAAAAAAAAGAGAAGAAATTAATATTCGGAATTGAAAAAAAAAGATTAAACTTATTTAACAAGAGGCCCATGGGCCACATCGCTCACCTGGGGAACAATAGGTATGATGAAATCAGCTTAATGGAGTCATAATATACAATTATTTAATGCTTGAGCAGTCAATAGACCAGAATATTTTTCCCGAGGTGCAGGGAACAGCTCAGTATGTTCTATTGCCCGAGGCCAACGGCCGAGGGCAATAGAACACATTGAGCTGTTCCCTGCACCGAGGTAAAAATTCTGGTCTATTGACTGTTCAGGCATTAAATAATTGTTTTATTACCTAATTCCTTTTTTAATTCCTTTTTTTAGTTTTTAGGGTTTACAATTTGTATATTACAGAAGGTTTTTGTGCCTTTATGCAATAAACTAAGATTGGGTTGATTTTTCACATGCGCCAAAGCTGTTACATGCATTAAAACATTTCATTAAAGACTAGTTTACACGTAGAAGGGAGAGTCTTCAAACCATTAGTTTATAGTCATTTACCTTATACGAGGCTTAAAGCTGCTGATTATTTGATACTTAATATTGATATTATTGAATATGGTATCACTATATAGTAATAAAAACAGCGTCTATGTAAAAGAAACAAGCACTTATAACGTTACGTTACATTCCCATAGAACTGTCGAAAGGATGCAGATCGGGACGTCAAAGTTAATTATGACGTCATCTTGTATGACGTACAGACAAGTGACTTTCTACACATCGCTGTAAAATCAATCGGGAAGGCTTACCATACCCGCGTTCTGAAATACGTTGCCGGTCCAATAGATCGCAGTCTATTGACCGGCGGTCCAACAGATCGCATACTATTGACTGGCGGTCCAATAGATCGCAGACTATTGACCGGCAGTTCAATAGAACGGTTTCAATAGTTCAGCAAAACTGCATACACAAACAAAATAGACGCAAATATTTAATCTGTAATAAAACAACAAAATTCCTTTGATTAGGTAATACATGTAATACAAACTATCTGGACAATGTAGTATAATACATGTAGATCCTGTATAAATGAAAATCCATTCCCCCCCCCCTGCATATTCTTAATTTTATTATCATTAGTCATAACACATGTTGAGCATTGCAGTTTTCAAAAAGATCCTAAACAATTGTTTATGTATGGGATATAAACCTACATCAACCTCTGAACCCCTTGTGAGGCCCAAGAATCATCAAGAGGCCAAAGTCTAAACAATTTTAAAGAATCACCTGGCTGATTAGTTTCTGAGAAGAAGATTTTTAAATATTTACTCTATATATTCCTATGCAAAAGTTTGACCACCCATTGTGGCCTCATCCTACCCACCGGGGTCATGATTTTCACAACTTGAATCTGCATTACCTGAGGATGATTCCACACAAGTTTCAGCTTTACTGGCTGATTAGTTTCTGAGAAGAAAATTTTTAAAGATTTACTCTATATATTTCTATGTAAAAGTTTGACCGCCGGGGTCATGATTTTCACAACTTTGAATCTGCATTACCTGAGGATCCTTCCACAAAAGTTTCAGCTTTTCTGGCTGATTAGTTTCTGAGAAGAAGATTTTTAATGATTTACTCTATATATTTCTATGTAAATTTCGACCCCCCATTGTGGCCCCACCCTACCCCCGGGGGTCATGATTTTTATAACTTTGAATCTACATTACCTGAGGATGATTCCACACAAGTTTCAGCTTTCCTGGCTGATTAGTTTCTGAGAAGAAGATTTTTAATGATTTACTCTATATATTCCTATGTAAAATTTGACCCCCCTTTGTGGCCCCACCCTACCCCCAGGGGTCCTGATTTTTACAACTTTGAATCTACATTACCTGAGGATGATTCCACACAAGTTTCAGCTTTCCATACTTTTTAGTTTCTGAGAAGAAGATTTTTAATGATTTACTCTATATATTCCTTTGTAAAATTTCGACCCCCCATTGTGGCCCCATCCTACCCACCGGGGTCATGATTTTTACAACTTTGAATCTACATTACCTGAGGATGATTCCACACAAGTTTCAGCTTTCCTGGCTGATTAGTTTTTGAGAAGAAGATTTTTAATGATTTACTCTATATATTCCTATGTAAAATTTCAACCCCCATTGCGGCCCCACCCTACCCCCGGGGTCATGATTTTCACAACTTTGAATCTACACTACCTGAGGATGCTTCCACACAAGTTTCAGCTTTCCTGGCTGATTAGTTTCTGAGAAGAAGATTTTTAAAGATTTACTCTATATATTCCTATGTAAAAATTCGACCCCCCATTGTGGCCCCACCCTACCCCCCGGGGTCATGATTTTCACAACTTTGAGTCTACACTACCTGAGGATCCTTCCACACAAGTTTCAGCTTTCCTGGCCAAATGGTTCTTGAGAAGAAGATTTTTGAAAATTTCTCAAAAATTCTCAATAATTCCTAATTAACTCCCCTTGAGAAAGGGCGTGGTCCTTAATTTTCACAACTTTAAATCTCCCTTGCCTAAGGGTGCTTTGTGCCAAGTTTGGTTGAAATTGGCCCAGTAGTTCTTGAAAAGATGTCGAAAACGTGAAAAGTTTACGGACAGACAGACAGACAGACAGATGGACGACAGACAAAATGTGATCAGAAAAGCTCACTTGAGCTTTCAGCTCAGGTGAGCTAAAAATGGTTATTAATTTGATTATTAATTAGACAGGTAACTCCATAAAGCATTTCATAAATCAGAGGAGAAATTTGTAGACGAAGTCAAATAAACATTCATTGAATATACTGTGCAAAAGAATTAAATGATAGATCAAATAGGCTGAATCTACGGAAGCGTATTAGTGCCACAATGTAAAAAAAATTTTCTTTAAAATTCCAACTTTAAAGTTGGAAAATCCAACTTTAATCTTGGAATTTCCAACTTTAATCTTGGAATTTCCAACTTTGAAGTTGATTTTTCCAACTTTAATGTTGGAATTTCCAACTTAAAAGTTGATTTTTCGAACTTTAAAGTTGTAATTTCTAACTTCAAAGTAGATTTTTTCAACTTAAAAGTTGGATTTTCCAATTTTGAAGTTGGATTTTCCAACTTTAATCTTCTGTTGTTATTACGATAAGTTTTTCAATTTCAGACGAATTTCTTTTAATAAGTGATCTTTATTAATGCCATTCAGATACAAATTCTAAGGCTTTGTTTTGATCTTAATTGTCTCTTAGTGTTTTTCTTTCTAATCCTGCATAAAATTAGCGACACCCTTTGTTTTTACATATTTAGATAACATTTATTTAATTTAAAATTATTTCAATATTTGATATCTGATACTGCATACATTTAAACGTTTTAATCTTATATATTTATATGAAAACTTCTAGTTCAGACATATACAACATTAATTTTATGCACAGTTTGCCTGTAATATAATGTATACTGTTATATTTATATTAATGTATTTGATTCAAAATTATTTCGATATTTGATATCTGATACTGAATGCATTTAAACGTTTTAATCTTATATATTTATATGAAAACTTCTAGTTCAGACATATACAACAATAAGTTTATATCCAGTTTGCCTGTCATATAATGTAGACTGTTATATTTACAAGAAATAAATGGAAATTCCAACTTAAAAGTTAAAAAAATCAACTTTAAAGTTGGAATTTCCAACTTTAAAAAGTTGGAAATTCTAACTTTAAAGTTGGAAAAATCAACTTTAAAGTTGGAATTTTAAAGAAAAAAAAATTTCAATGTGGCACTTATACGCTTCCGTATGAATCATCAAGTTTCACCCCATGTCTATACCACCTGACAGAGTGGGATCTATCAGCTACCGCTGACAGACACTGTTGACCTGACACTGACTCCAAAGTGGAAGGTTGCAAGAATCAGCGTCTTACATCAAGCCATTCAACTTGTTGGAGTGGTTTATTAATGGCAAACAAAATGAAAGTGAAAATACACTGCGCGGAAATCCCCTAATCTTCGATAGCAAAGGGACAAGCTAGGGTGACGATCCACCGTGCTTGACTCCTGTACGGCGCTCGTTTCTTCAGTCATAATGATGTATACTGCAGGGAATTTTACCCATTCTTAAATGTATGTATTATTTTTTTTATCATACTGATAAAGCAGGTTGATTTACCAATTTTTGAAAATATATTTGCTTGTTTGTTTTTTTGTTTGTTTTTTTTTTTACAGGGATTCGTTGAATTTTTTTGTAGATTAACCTCGTAGAACATAGGATGTGATTGAAGCAGTTCAACAGGATAATGTCTGTCGGAACTCGTCTTTTGTATACAAAGAGTTGTATACAGTTTCCAGGAGGATCATTTAAAAACAAAACGAGTTTCAGAGGATTATCATTATAAGGAAATACACGTAATGCTTCCGTTGTGTCCCAAGCATGGAAGTTGTCTATTCCTGTTTTTAATGGCTCTCGTCTGTTCTGCCAAAGGCCAGGGTAAGGCTAACAAGATTTAAACAGCCGGACATACTTATTATATTAATAACATTTTTAAAAAAATGTTCATGGGATCATAATTTATACACGTTACACTGTTACAGGGTTTACTAAACGCTGCTCACCGCAATCAGTCGGTATGGGATCTATTTTTAGAACAAAAAAATTCCAGTCTATACTTAGAACTGTGTCTATATATGGAGGCACATTGAAAAAAAAATAAATGTCAATTCAAAACAATCTGTGTTGAATGTGACAGACATCTCTATACCAGTTCCAGTGGTTTTTTTTTTTTTGAAGTTCTATAAGTATAAATTAATTTCTTTTTTAGAAGTAGGGTAGGGGTCCCAAAATTAATTGCCTTATGCTTAGATAAAAAAAAATGCATATTTTTCAATGGAAATATAACTTCAATGTACTGTACCTCTATAGATCTCGTGCGATGCGAATTGATGGTTTTTGAGACCCATTTTAGAAAAGGGTATCCTCTTTTGCGACAAAGTAACAACTTAAATAAGCAAGGTTTGACCCTTTTCTCAACAAATGGTGGTAGAGTGTACACTATAAATGACTTCATTTCATATTTTTCAGATTTTTATATCTTGAATTTAAGTCTGTAGCTGCGAAGTTCTAAGAGAATAAAAAGGCATTGTTCTGCTCCTGTATGCGTAATTTGCATAGAAATCAACATGTAGAACGTCATATTTATTGCTTTTTCTTTTATCTTTTGACAACAGTTTTAGTCCGTTTTGGGCAGAAACAAGACAGTTCAAGAAATGTTTACATTTTATTCTTAGACACTGTTAGATGTATTAGATGGCCGCACATCCCCCCTTATTGTCACCAGTGTTTAGAAATATTTGTATGTTGAATTTATTTCTCTTAGTCTTTTATCTAAATTTTCCTTACTTCTATTCACAAAGTCCCTGTAAATCTGTTGCAGTAGAGTCCAAATTTAATCATCTGAGTCAGAATTTGCACTCATTACAGTGTCATACCTTTATGAAACATTCCAAAAGTAGTCTACTGTCCTATAGATGTATATACATGTACATGTATGATTGTAATCACATGGAATGATCATGGCTCTGGTTATAAAGTGAAGCAGGTTCTGCGAACGACTCTTCATCTTCTTTTATTCCTCTGAATGTCGGAATAATCCGGAATTGGTATCGACGGCCTTGGGACATCCCCATAATTGAAATCCGGTTCGTTAAAGTAACTTTTAGATCTTGTTGATCTAAATAATGTTAACAATTTCGTTGGATTCCTTAATCAGCTTCAAAATCAAAACACCGAGTTTCTCCATTAAACCTGATATCTTTCGCTTGTCAAAATCCTTACATCTGAATCAGTAAAAGTACACGTACATTCTTTAACAATTCATTCTTGTTTACATGTATGTACTTGTAAATTTGTTACTAACTTCTTCTGCTAGGTATGACCCAGCATATTTCGAAAGTCCGCGAGTATGGTCCAAGATGTTGACTTATAGGTACTCGTTTCTCACATTTCTCAAAAGGACACTCAAAAACTATTTTATAATATTTACATCTACCGAGTATGATTCCCTCTATTTCTTACGGAAACGTAAAGTTAATTCATAGCTCTATAGAAACAGCCAGACTGAAATCTACACGCCCCGTTTAACGATTGGTCGAAATCTACAGCGGCTGAAACTTACAGGACTGAAATCGTCACGCCCTGTTTATCGATTGGTCGAAACCTACAGCGACCTAAGAAAAATCACGGACTGCACGAAATAATCATGATTATGTCAGACTCAAAGTCTCAAAGGAGACGATTTAGCTGTTTCTTTTAGATAACGTACTTATTTACATTAATAGTAATTTATTGTATTTTACTAACTTTTTATAATCAATTTATTAACTCTGTCCCGGGTTTTTGCTTCCACCACTTTTCGCTTGATATTTCGATAATCATAAACACCTTTGTGCTCAAACTACGTTCATCCACTAATATGAAAAATGTCCAGATTATCTGTTTTGAAACGCCCCTTCTACCGCTTCAGGTTTCAATACACATCCCAAAATAGAAAGTCTACGAGGATTTTGCATTGCATCAGCCATTAATAAGCCCTGGTGACAATGTTAAAAAATTGCGCGAGGTGTCCCGAGAACTTCCCAATGGAGAAAAGATGTAAACATTTCCCATTATAAATCTCCGTAAGAAATTTGTTTTCGTTCCTGTAAACTTTTATGAGTGAAAAAGTGGATGTTTTTGCATTTCATCGTTTTCAACCGTACTTCTTTCACAGGTATTTGTATTTTTATTAAAAATCATCAAAAAGTGACGGAAGCAATAACTTGGGACAGACTATAATTAGTTAGAAGAAAGATGTAAATATAAACAATAAAATGCTTTCTTTGAGGATTCATGCGGGTTATGAAGGTAGCGATCATTGCAGAAAAAAAATTACATAACCCGCGGCCGCTAACGCAGGTTATGTATTTTTCCTGCAATGTCGCCACCTTCATATCCCAGGCCACATGAATCACCAAAGAAAGCATTTTATTGTTTAAATAACTCTTTCGTCATTGCATCTCCTTAGATTTCATAAACTGTCCACAATTGTTAATCTTCTAATGACTTCTTTTTGTTTTAAAAATTAACTAGTATTCTTTAATAAAATCTTGGGGTTTTCTGATGAAGCGGCCGATGCAAGTTGTCCTCTCAATTGTGAATATTTGAAATGCTATATCTGTGGACGTACGGTTTCTACCGTTTTCAACAATTAGCCGAAAAATTCGCTGCCGAATCAATCCTTTCTGGGTCACCGTATGCAACAACATTCTTATCAGAATTTCAGTCAGCATCGTGATCCATTACGTCACTAAGGTTTCGAAATTCTAAACCAACCGTGTCTTGATTTATGTTTTCTCCTAAAAACAAACGGAAAAATTAAACATAGACGGCGAGTTCTCAGAATGCAACACATCACAAACTTCTCAAGAACGATCCACGGTCCTGTTTTGTGTCGTTCTAGAAAGTAGACATTTTAGACCATGGACACTTTGCTTTTGATCTCTGGACACATTTTAACACCAGCTTGTCGCTCGGTATCTTGCTTCAGATGTTTCCTTTTGATCTTGTGAGTTTCTCATAACTTCTGCTGAATACTGCAAACATATATTTTTGTAACTATACTCCCTATCGTTTTAAGGATCCTCGACACATCGATTCAATTTTTGATGGGTCAATGAAGAATCATTTTTGAGAAATGATTGTACAAAATTGGCACCTATATCGGCTTCTGATTATTTAATATGAATTTTTTTGTATTTTTTGGTAGAAACCGGAAACGTCGGTTTAGCTGCGAACAAGATAAATTAGAGCTAAAATTTTGATATCAATTAATGCACAATGCAATTATCTATAAATACATATCAAAGACGGCCATATAAACTTTGTAATATTTTTGTAAAAAAAATATTTATGAAAATGAAAAACGAGAATTGTAGATATTTTTTAAATCTATGGATAAAAACTTCAAGTAAACTGTTACTCACATTAAACAATTGCTGTACAATCATATTTTAACAAGAAATTGAAACGAAATAGTGAAATTAAAGAAAAACTGGAAAATCTTAAAATCGAACCGATCCCGATTGTAATTAAATTGATCCCGAACGAAACCACATTATGTTAGAATGAATCACAATTTTGAAAACAAATTCAGGTTGTTTAGCTGTAAAATGGTTTGGTCATTTACTAACTTTATAATTTATATCATTTACTCAGAATAAACTGCAGTTTATTTGTAAAATTTCAATTTTTAAATAATTCTGATCGGGATCAGTTTTTTCAATGGGGATCGGTTCAAATTTGATAAATAACATTTTTTTTCTAAAATTTCGCATTTCCATTTCAATTTCTAAATAAAATATCATTGTTTAGTAAATACTTTATATGACTATATGTTATTCTTTAAATTTTATCCATATATTAAAAAGATAATATAAATATGATTTTGATATTCAGAAATATTTTTTTAATTAAATAATTAAACACCTGACAAAACGATCTTTGGAATGATTTTGTTTATAATTATGTTACACATTAATTGACTTCAAGTTTTAATCTCTAAAAAACCCTGTTCGTCCGAAAAATAGTTTTTCCTATTTCACTGTAAAAATACAAAAAAATTCATATAAAATAACTGAAAGCAGATATTGATCTCTGTTTTTTGGAATCATATTTAAAAAAAGATTCTCAATCGATCCATCAAATAAAATGCTGGTGTGTCGAGGATCCTTAATCATTGGGAGATTCCAAAATAACATCTTGGGTCCCTTGTATGATCCATTTTGTGTGGAGATGTTTATGTGACGTGTTATATAGTCATATGGTAAGAAGATCCAAAAAAAGATTCTAATCTTTCTGATGTTTCTTTACATCACTTGACATCGCTTTTCATTATCCCCATTTCCATTTATCATTATACATGATCGACATTGGCATGCACTTGTGTGTCGGCAGCCAACTCAAAAGTCCAAGAATAAATTACTTCCACATTACATGTAAATACTACTATCTTGATCTGAATACATTTCAACTGGACAACCGTAATGTTTTATCAATAATCGGACAATAATTTTAGCAACCGTTTCTGCCTTCATATCTTTGATAGAGTAAATCTCTCTTATATTATTCTACCTAGTAAACTTTATCTGTTTTCTAAGTCGGATACAGGAAATGGCCATGGTCCGTAAATATACAGGTATGTCGTAATTCTCTCGTATCTTACTCCAACAGTGTTGGACTTAATTCCTTTTGTAGATTTTTTCTCTCTACAAATAATATAACAAGCATTTGGATAGTTCTTCACCGACTGTTTCATTCCTTTCTAAAAAAAAAAAAAAAAATAGGCATGCTTTTTCCCAAGTTTTACCAATTCTCATATCACCAGCTGTATTGCCATCATGAAAATTCCACATATTGTCTAATTAAACAATAGATTGTGAAACACAATTTCTCCATCGCCCTGTTCTTTCCACACCACTCTGTATTTCAATATGCTTCCATTAACTGAAAGGGCCACCCCCGGATGGGTTATCCTCTGGGCATGTGCTTTGCTGTAAATCTCGCAAGACTGAGTAAAAAATTTGTGTCAGGGACATGTTTTTGTCATGCTGGAGGAGGTTTATTCACCGCCTCTTCTTTACACAAGAGACATTTCTTCTAAAATGTTTGCACCAGGTGAAACAGGGACTCGGTATCCATTTTTGTATTGATAACTTGACCTTACTATCACATTCTTCCTGATTGTTCTCAATATTTGATTCATCTGTGACAACCACTTTTTCTTCAACTTTCAAATTAACTTTTTCATTCTCATTGACAAGTAATCTGCTTTGGCACTTAATGTGATAATTCCACGGCATTTCACATTGTTTACACACAATTAATGAGGGTCGCACTGATCTTGATAGAGCGTCTTTGCTTTCCCCCTTCTCATTGTACAATTGTCTCAACTGTTGAATCCATCTATGAACTTGTCAAATCCATCTATGAACTAGTCCATCTGTCTCCTTTGATGTTTGCTAAGCCAGGGACTCATGCTCAGTCCTCAAAGTGAACCTTCTTCTCTATACAAATATAAACATAAGAAATTGTTTTCCTTTCGGGCTTAGAAACCTTGTTTAGTTCCTGGTCCCCAAGTCTAGGGCTCTCGTCTTGTGTTGCACGGGTTGTTGTTCATTTCCCGCAGAGTATGACTGATCTACATTTGCAGCATCTTTTTCAAACTTAACGACCATTTACGACATACTAACATTAAGAATTCGTTGAACACATTTCTATCATTTTTAAAATACTCCAAAAGAAAGCAAGCGTTGTCAATTTGTTCTAAAGCTACATGTAGGGTCAACGAAGCGAACACGCATAAAGATAATCGTAAAAAACCAAAACTTGTAATGATTTTAATATGAACCTTTGCACAAGTCAATATGACGCTTCATCAATGACCCGAATGACGTTTCTAATTAATTGAAAACAGACGAAAATTGATGCCGCTTGTATTCTTTTTCAAAATCAAATGTAGAGATCGGCTTTTCAACTGAAAAGGTGTACATTCTACACACGAAAGCAATAACATTATTATAACGGTACATGTATTTTAAATTGTTAAGTATAATTTAAATTGCACTGATTACCTTCGAATTCGGTTTCACACCAAGTGCCCAAACTGCTCAAATTATTGTAAATAATGTATCAATGTCAGAGAATTTTTGATGAAATCTTTAAAATTATTCAATTTGATTTTCATACTTTAATGTTATATAAATTTGGAATTCATTTGTGCGCATAAATTTATGTAATGATTTTAGGTTATCAATGGCCACCCAAAATAATCAGTTCATTCAAAAATGAATATTTTTACCCTCGAGGGTCCACATTGAATGATGCTTCATTTAACTGCACGGCCCAAAATGGACAGATTCAGTAAGTTTTTAAATAAATGAAAAAATAATTTCTTTATTAATTTTTCATAAAGAGTAAGATTTGTATTCAGCCATGTTTAATGATTGCAATTCTGGAAAATTTGTCAATTAATCTCAATATTCTTTTATCAGATACGAATGGAGAAAAGACGGAGTAGTTGTAGAGAATAGTCAGTATGTATCTATAGACAATTCAACAGGAATTCTTAAGTTTGTCAAGATGCAGAATAAAGACTACGGAACTTACCAATGCTTTGCTACAAATGATTACGGAACATCACTTTCAAAACCCTTCAAAGTGAAGGAAACAAGTAAGTAAAACAGCTCTATTTGCTCTTCCTTAAGAATTGTTCATGTTAATGGTAGAAATATATTGGAACCAAATGCATTTTTGCAGGTCTAGAATCTTTTCCTGTCAGTAGTATTCAAGAGGTACAGTGTAAACAGTATGAATATTGCAAAGTCCGGTGTCGACACAAGCCACGATGTGTGCCTGATTCACAGTGTCAAGTAAGGTGGAGAATCGGAGAGGGGACCAACACTTACGTACAGATAGACAAACGGGTGGCACTGGATAGTAATGGTTTGTATATTAGATTTGTTGATTAAGATTCCTGTAGATCTGTAGTTCTATGGCTTGGTCAGTTCCTCACATGCAAAAATCATGCATTTTACTTCATATAAACACGTCAGCTTTTTTTGTAGACTTGTTAACATATTTGCATCTAACACATACACTGGTAATACTTGTATTTGTTGTTTTAACGCTGAAGGAACTTGCCTCCGACTTTCTTTGAATTATTTTCATTAACGTTGGATAGAGAAGTATTTTAATTCGCATGATCGTGAATTATTTTGAGAGTTAATTAACCACATTTCTTCTCAGTAAAAGGACTACTGAGATTGTAGAACGAATTTCAGTGTAAAGTAACTTGCATCATTAGTATTGCAATTTCTTTACAATTCGTTACTATAAAATGCTTGAAGGATTAAGATTAATAAGTAGTAGCATATATTTTCGCAGGCTTGAAAGTTTTTGCATTCACATAGAGCGCACTTTTTTTTAGCTATATGTATTTTAATTTAAAGTACATACATGTAAGATGATTTTTCATAAGATGCATTGATATGATCACTGAACTCCAATGATGATCAAACTACTTTCACATGTGAGAATAACTGAAAATACACGGTGTGAGTAAACAAAATACAATACGCAAGTTTTTGAAAACTTTCCAACCTCTTTATATCTTCATTTCTTACATACATGTATCTGGTGCACCAGAAAATCCTAATGGATGACATAAATGAGATAAATTTATGTTTAATGACCTAAATTTATTTTGAAGGTGATCTCCATATTTTATGGACGGATCTTAATGATTGGACTGGCTTATTGTACATTTGTGAAGTGTGGAATGAGCAACTGAAGAAGGAAGTTGTTGGCAGTCAAACAAGTCTAAAAATTGAAAGCAAGTGGGAAATATATTGTTACATATACTAGTATTACTTTTAGCTACAAGAAACTTGGATAGCCTTCTAAAACTTTGACAAACTTTCCATCCACTTCATTAAGAGAACATTCACTATTGTATTTGTTGAGTTCATAACAACACTCTTCAAATCGTACTTTTCCTCTTTTGAAACATTCGGGTAGCATTGATACATTAAACCAATTTACTTTACAATTTACATACAATTACTTTATTTGCTTTAAGTAAATAAACTTAATAATTGTGACGTTGGAGTAATCATGACATCGCAAATATTTCTCAAACTCGTAAACTTGACTATAAGTTCGTTAACATCATTTGATTTTTAGATGGAATAAAATTGTCAAATAAAAACGAAAACTTTTTCCTTATGACCATTGTATGTACAATCATTCCGACGTACAATAATTCGTTTGTATTTGTCTTTCAGAGGCATCAAAAGCTTCAGAATTAGATCCCTTTTCTGTGTTCAATGAAAGTGTCAAAGCTTTGGTTGGAGAACAGACTGTACTGAGATGCATTTTTTCTGGATAGTGAGTACATTTGTACAATTGAGCTGTTGTTATTCTCAAATAATGTAGTAGACATTACTAATCTCATCGAATGGTACACATAGACGTTCGAAAGAAGATTTTTACAAATATGAGTACCGTAATTGTGCCCGATCTAGATGAGTTAGTGAGAAGCCCACTTTTGTACTTTTTAAGTACATACATAGAAATCAATTGACAATGCTTTTTACAGCCCTGTCCCAGACATTGAATGGACCGATCCCCAACAAACAATCATCAAGAATACCCCAGGCAAATATGAAATCAGTGACTTTGGAAGAGAGTTGACGATCTTGCATGCAGAGCCAGACAACGAAGGTGTTTATTCATGCAAAGGAAAGGGGAAAACAGAGTCTTCTCCTCAAAGAGTCTTCTTAAATGTCACATGTAAGTTTTTTAACCACCTCTTTCAAGGTATTTCTATTGTTTATTGAGGATTTTGATTAAGTTGGTGTTTTTATATATATATATATATATATATATATATATATATATATATATATATATATATATTTAGTGTTAAATCTAGGATTTAAAATTTAAAAAGGGCATGTTAAATAATGGTGAAAAGGGCACTTTTCTCCGCGGTAAATATTATAAAACCTTGAAAGGGGCACCTTTTTCTGCGGTAATATTATAAATCATTAATCCTTGAAACAAGCGTATTTTAAGGAAACTTTTGCATCCTAATCAAGTGTGATCCGAGATGATCTGTAATGAAACAAGATTATTGAACAATAAATGATTTGCTTTTGCATTCACGTAAATCTTATTCAAAATTTTTTTTTCAATCTTTTTTTTCTTTCTTGAATTGATTTACATTTATTTTTATCCCTTAGAACAGCCATGGCATTGGTCTGACTAGTTTTAAAGTATAATGCATTAAAAATTCTTTATTTCATTTAGGCTTTATGTAATATATGAACTGAAACACATCTGTATCCAGTTATGATTCATAGGACATGTATAATGTAGACAATATTTTCTTTTGAGAAGTGGACAGGCATAGCATGGATGTAGGCTATGTCTGTCCACTTCTCAGTCGAAAGAGAATATGTAGACAACTGATGGTAAAATTATTAATCCCTTTTTACTACAGAAATATGGATATTGAAATTATTGTTTTAAGCTTTTTTAAAAATCAATTTGCTTTAAAATATGCATTAAAATCTTTTATTATAAATTAAGTTTCTGCATTCTTCAAGAAGAGTTACGTTTTTTTTTGGAAACAGAGAAAATTCTGGTTTATCTGACGATTGTTTAAAAGCTTAAAAAGAATAAGAAAACTTCACATCTATATTTTTATTAAATTGCTTCATTAGTCTAAACATGGTTTTAGGTGCCTCAGTGTTAAAATTTCAAATTATCTCCATATAAATATTCTTTTGTGTTAATTCTATTAATAGATAACCTTACGATGTCTCAATGATAAGCTTGTACAATTACTAATTTCAAGGAGATAATTCAGTTGTTATATATCAAATTATTGTACCAGTAATTAGGTGTCAAATCACCCATTTATATAGGACAGCTGTGTATATCCCCTCAGCTTGGGTCTCTCCAGTTTACCTGTATCGTCTATTGTCTCAGGTCACTCGTGCGTGAAGTCCAGCGATCTTTGCAATCAAAACAGAGGCTAGGGCAATGTTGGCTTTGAATAAAATTTACTTTCAATAAAAAGGGCATCACTTTTATTTATTATTAAAAGGGCATGGCGTTTGGAAAAAGGGCATGGCGCTGATAAAAAGGGGCATGGCGCCACGCCGCGCCGCGCCACGCTAGTTTGCTTTAGATTTAACACTAAAAATATATATATATATATATATATATATATATATATATATATATATATATATATATATATATATATATCTGAATCGCGAAAAAAAGTATTTACACTTCATTAATATCCCTCTTCAGCGGCTCCCGTTCTAAAGGGAGTCAATAAGATGCGTGACATAGTTGTAGTAATGGGAAATCAAGCTACATTTCGCTGTGAGGTTGAATCCTTGTCTGGAGAGTTGCCACCAAGTCAACCACTCTGGAAGATAAATGGAGTGGATTGGAAGTTTAATACAGGTTGTGTGATCAACAAACTTCTAGAGAAAAGACTTTTATTTGGTTTTAAAATACCTAATACTGATATTAAAACGATGACAAAAACAAAAAAGGTTTATGCTTTTCATGCAGTTAATTTTTTTTTAAATCTAAATAAGAAGCATTTGAAGGTTAAAATACGTAGCATTTTCAAACTATTTTAAAAAACTAATTTAAGAAAAAAATGCTTCCAGTAAACAAACCATAAAAAGGTTTTTTTAAATTTAATTACAATATCTTTCAATAAACTGAATTACTTCAAATGCATATCATGTTCAAACTATAATTTTTCATATTTCGTAGGGAAGTACTTATTCACAGAGAACAGAACGGTGTTGACAGTTATTGATGTTCAAAAAGATTCAGATACAGGAGTTTACCAGTGTATGTCAGAAAACAGTGAGGGTGTTCTTCTGAAGGAGGCCATACTCAAAGTCATAGGTAGGTGGTTATATTGATATATATAAATAGAGATGTAGCTACGCGGGTAGGTTAAGGCAACTCAGAGTTTAATGATTGCCGAAATTATGGTCATTTTAAAAATTGTTTATTTTTATGAAAACAGTGCTGAATAATAATATCAAGTGAATGTATTCAACAAGATAATATATTTCTTCTTCGGAATCAAGTCGATCTTTGAAGCTGCCGTGCCATGGTATCACGTGAAAGTTAAAAATAGATCATTTTTGTACCTTAACAAAAAATCAAAAAGTGTAACACTACTCCGAAGTTTATTTGTATGTATGATACAATAATACGATCGGTAATAAGTTCATGTTTATTAATATTGTTGCTAGAATCCTATTGTTAATCGCATAAAATAAATATTGTAATTATTTACCGGAAACCTCAACTTTTTCAATTTCATTAAAAATACTACGTATTTTTCATTTACAACAACAAACCAAAGGATTCTAGCAGCATTTTTCGAGTATTTAAGGTCATGTGCTTTTGATATTTGCCAAATTCATCTTTCATAATATTCAGGGTAGTGTTACACTTTTGTCTTTTTTGTACACACTGACAAAGGAAAGGCCGGTCAAGCCACATAAATGTCTATCTGCTAATCTTATAACATTCGCCGATAAAACAAAATATCGATGCTTGTATTATCCTGATTATATCCTAACTGACACTCATCTAAATCTTGGGTATCTGTATTAAATAAGTCTTATTTCGGCATTGTTTACACTGTATTCCAATGACTTGTCTCCCGACATTGATCTTCTCTATAAAACATGCTTGTGTCGTCATCAATGTTAACGATACGTAATACAGAGAAATCGAAGATATATTCTGTTAAAAGAGCTTCTAGTGACATTTTACGTCTTTTGTTTTCATAATTTGGACCAGAGATGATAATTACAGTGTTATCTTTGTTTTTGTTAATAGTTACTTTGTGAATGTAACCTTTTTGAAAATAAATTAAACCTTTTGATAGACTTTTCTCAGAAAAAGCGTGATTAAATGACGCTATTGTGAAGTTGTCAGGGACGACTTCTAAATCCCCCGCCATGTTGTTTACAAAGTTTGTCTTAGTATAGAGTCACGTGATTTTGGTTGCCATCGGTGGGCGGGGCGTGGAAGCGTGAATTGACAGGTTTCTTGAGTAAAATATGACATCATGCTGCTTATTGTGACGTCATATTGATCAGAGGAATTTTTACTCGATCGATCGCTGACAGTTGCCTTATCATACCCGCGTAGCAGCAATGATGATCAGCTCGTAAACATGGCTAAACATTTCTCAACAAATGGATATATAACCATTTTAACAAGAGCTTGGACTTTGGGTAGGTGTGTCAAACAGCAATGTGACGTAGGCCTGTCTATTTCATTGCTGGGCACTCAGCTATGGCTCTTTGAAATCAACAAGATTTGTCTGGCTCTTGAGCAAAGACTACGCAATGTGTATATTTCACTTGAAACCAGCGTCATTTTAAAGTTGTTTTGACGCAAGAAAAAGAGAGTTACATCCTACCGAAAGTTCAAGGTCTTGTTATAATGGTTCTATAATACACAGGTTGCTTGATTCACTATGACTGTTGAATTAATAACACAGTTTCATCATTCAAGTTTTCACCCTATGCTCCAGTGTTTTATAATCAATTTATTATATGGTTAAATCCTAGCTGATTGTTTTTGTAAATTTGTAAGAAAATTTGTAAGAAAGATGAATAGAAAAATATAACAATAAATGAAAACAAAATGAATTTGTGATTATTTTTTTAACAGACCCAATCACAATTCGAGACAAGGGGCCTCAAAACAACTATTATATAAAGACTGGGGACGTACTGAACCTAGCAGTGATCGCTGCCACTGATCCTTCTTTCACTCTGCAGTACAAATGGATGTTTACTAATCATATAGGCAACGAAACAGAAATCCAAAGCAATAAGTACTGGGAAATATCATGGCCCATTCAAAATAACCTGACTATTGATGTTAGAAATGTTACAAAGGATATTCTCGATTCTCTGACGGGATACTATAGCGTGAAAATATACCACAACATTGACCATATAATAGTCAATTTCACTGTTGAGTTAGGCAAAGCAAGAAACATGGAAACAGATATTAGTCCAGGTAAAGGTGAGCACCAAAGTTGATAAAAAAAAAAGTTTTGTCGGCATGCATGTTTGAAATATTATTACATCTATGTATTTCTTAGAATTAGTTGCCTTGTTTTTCTGTAACTATAAATAAAAAACTCCAATTTTAAGTTACCCCACAGACACTTTGCCCAACAAGCTAATTCAAACACCATTATCTATTTAATTGTAGCAATTGCAATCGCCTTTGCGATTTTTGGCATCACCACCTTCGTCGTCATCATATGTTGCATTTGTCGAAAAAGGAAAAAATGCAGAAAATATTCTGTAAGAGGATTTTAAGTGAAATTATAGAAATTAGCTCATTAAAATCAGAGATGAATTTAAGGAAACACGTGTTCGAATGATAGCTATTTAAAAAAACAGCAATAATCCTAATATTCCCATATTAATATTACATGAAACTCCCATCAATATCAAACAGTGATATACATCTGTACAATTTATTTCTAGGTTGTGCAGGAATTCACCAATGGCACATATATTTCAGGATGATTTCAGGGTGTAAGTATCGTAAATAATAGCCGAAGAGAGGGTTTTCTAGCCGTTGAAAGAAAATTAAACATAAAGAAGTAGAATATTTTAATTGGCTTTTAATTTTTCTGATTAAAAAAAAAATGCAGTTGACTTTTTAATAGATTTAAGGAATTTTGACATTTAGTTTTGAAAACTTAAGACAGGTTTAATAGATGATCGAACATATGAACATTGAACATATGAACAATTTTTGTATACAAAATTATTACATCATTAAACAACTCGCAAACGTTCAGAAGCAGGACACAAAGCATTGACAATTTAGAATATTGTAAAATTTATTATTATTATTAAAATTTATTAAAATTTATTTAGCCATTTCACATTATAGCAATTCTGATATAGTGAAAATAAGTTTAGTTTTGTTAAGAATTTATTTTACTGATTTATTGATTGAAAAAGTGTTGATACAGCTTTACATAGAACGTATATACTTTTCACATAAAACGAAGAATCTGATTCATTTAACCGATTGTACTTGAGTGAATTAGTTTGACATTTACCTGTATACCTAATTTTTGCAGAAACATTGAAACTTTTCCGAACAAAGGGTGATAAAAACAGTCTGAAAGAATTCGAGGATGATCTGAACAAATCAACGAGAATGGAGCGATCATCTGTACGAAAGACAAAAAAATAACCCCGCCCAATTAAAGTCATTTTCGGAGGTCGAAACAAAAACACCAAACAGCAGTGTTGATCTTTTGCATAAAAGTATAAGTGATTTAATCACATATTTTATCATCCTTCATTATTTGTTCACACATGTCGTTTAGATTTATTTTCAATTTTCATGATCCTATAATTTTTCGTGGGCTGTTGATTTTGAGATAAACATTGTCATGTGATAGGTAGGATTATGCTTTTAGATATGCGACAAACTCACCGTGTTACTACTTATACATGCATTTTACTCTAAAGATTTGTGACAGTTATAGATTGGGCATTCTTTTGAACTTTTAATTGCAAAATGAGAACTAATGATTGTCATCCACTTCTATGCTATTATTTACTGTCCATAGTTTTAGTGTAACCTATTTATTAAATATTTTTTCATTGAGAATTACTTTACGATGCTTCAGTGTTTGAAGGTGAGATATTAATGATATTATGCGATATTAATTACTTCAATGTATTTGACGTATGCTCTATTTTTGGAAACCAGGGCATAATAATATAACAAGATAAACGCTAGTCATTTGCAAGGTTTATTCTATTTAGCATTTACCAGCACAGCGTCTATGCATTTTAAAGGTGATTGTTGGGTTTTTTTTAAAATTTTGTATCTGTATAACAGTGTTGTTTTTATTTATTGAAATAAAAATTATGATAAATAAACCGCACGTGCAGAGTGATTAATATTCCTCGGCACGCTTATTTATATCTTTAAATAATAAATGATTTCTGTACCTTTGAGACAAAATAGGATGAAAATCAGAACTCATGGAGTAAAGTTGTCCGTCTATTGAGAAGGAGACATAATACTATGTGTATGGTACTGATAACTTTCGCTGTACTGTGACCAAGCTGATGTCTGGAATCGGTACTATGACGTTTCCCGCGAAAAAAAATCATTTTGAACTTGAACTTTGTCCAAAGAAGAACAATGTTCGTAATTAGTCGATGTTACAACTGTTATAATTATTTTAATGCCGAATGTACGTAAAACCATAACGTAATCTCCCTCCGCCCAAACACACACACACAAGATAAATCGCCGAACCAGTTCTTTTCTATCAGATACAAAATTAACTTTCCTGTCTTTTTGTCATGGATAAGATCGTTTCCTAAATGCATTGAACTCATTTTCAACTCAATTCACATTCCTTTATAATTTTGTTCCCGCCGAATTTTTAGTTGCAAAATATAATTTTTGTGGTGACTTGAAAGTGTCAGTTTAATGTAGTAAAAACGAATGTTTGTGATCGACAACACTTTCATAAAGAACAATTGTATTGGTAATTGTATATATAAAACGCAAAATATGGCAAATTACTTGCATTCTTTAAAGTATATGTATATTTTAAGAAGGTGAAAATGTAATTTATTTGTATTTCATATATGTGATGATAGAAAGTTCTATCATTGACGTTTTCCTGCCAGTATGAATTCCTTTTAAAACTGTTACACGATGATACTAGTAAGCAGTTTCACAATTAATTGCCGGTTGAAAATAAATGTCAAGCCTATAAAAAAATACGTTTCTGCTCATAGTTTATAATTATTCCATATCAATATATAACAGATGATATCTACCAGACATGGAAAAAGATACGTTTTACTTAACCCATTTGGTCGATAACAGTTAAGTGTCCTGCAATGGATTTTAGATCTGTGTAATGTTTTAGTTTGTTTTTCAATATATGAGAAGCCCCAACATGGGACGAAAACAACTGAAAAGAACTTCAATATAAAATTACAGGTATTAGACCCCGTTTTAAAAGCTAAAAAGTCTTACAAAGGCTAAAGTGAGATTTAACAAGATTCCAGTAGTTTTTCCTCTAATAGATTGCAGTAAATTGACATAGCTTTTATAAAACATGGACTCATATTTTGTAAATGCTTCCTGACGATTTAAATCTACCATCCGCCGTGTATTTAGATTTTAGTTAATCTTTATAGATGAGACCCGTTTTGAAATTTTCAATATGATAGAGAAGAAAATGTATGTGATCATATTGATGAGGTCAATGTTAATGAGATGATATTTGTTCTCCCACAGGGATAAATTCTGTACAATTACATATATGTTCATCTTTGATTGACTAAAAATGTATATCTATTTACATATTAGTTAAATGTTTGCACAAAAATAGAAAAAGGGTTAAATTTTGCAATAGGAAGTTGTTGGAAAATGGATACTTTGAACGAATAGGAAGTGATCTTACAGTTCAGAACTCAGTCAAAGGAATGGAATGAATGAAAACAGTTCTTGTTATAGAATGGATAATTGTTATGACTGACTAACCTTATGTTTATGACTTTTACATATACATATAGAGCATAAATCTTGTTTGTTTCTAAAGGAAGAAATACCAGTTATCATTTGATGAAGGGAAATATAATAAGCCCACCACATAATTAAACGTCAACTGTGCTATGGATCGGATATTTTGTTTAGATCTACTTCTGACAGTTTTCACCTGTGCCATCAAATGTCTAGGTAAGAATAATGATGGAGATTTATCATGACAATTTTCGTGTACAACGATTTGGTAAATTAACTTGCAGAATATAATATAATGCAGAACATTTTCAAATTATTCAGTCATGCTATCTAACACAAATAACAATCTAGATAATCATACGGTATTGTCTGACAACCGACAATTGTTTTGCTAAAAATTAGAATATAAATCTGAATCTGGTTGTGAACAATTGGCGCACAACTCGCAACAAATACAAATAAGTATGGTTATTTGTAGTTTTTTGACATCTTTTCCCTCTCGATTTTACAGCTTAAGGGAATGGGGGTGGTGGCAAGGTCTATTTTTGCTTAGGTTTACATGTATATATAATAAGTTTAAATTTTCCCGGGGCTCGAGGTAACCACCTTCCTGTCCAGGCGTCCAGATCCACACATAGGTTCTAAAATAGACTCGTATTTATGCATTTTAATCGCATCATACATAACTGAAAGTAAAATGTAATTCCCTTTGTTTTTGAAAATGATAAAAACGGGCCACATGGAAGTGTGTAATACAATATATATATATATATATATATATATATATATATATATATATATATATATATATATATATATATATATATATACATATATAGTACCGATCAGACCCAACCTAACAGTAAGTAAACCCAAACTAAACCCTGGGTTTACATTCTGGGTTTACTTTGGGTTTACTCTGGGTTTACTAGAGTGGACCCAGAGTCTCTAGTACATATAAACCCAGAGTAAACCCAAAGTAAACCCAGAGTGGACACAGAGAGTAAACCCAGTCAGAGGTATACCCCTGAAAGCAGACACTAACTGTGTATTCAGAATATACAAGGGGCAGGATTTACAGACAGTAGGATGGTATGATAAAAGACGGGTTTGCTTCACACTTCAGTGCATACAGTTGTCCTCAAAAGCAATTTCCAAGTAAATCCAAAGTAAACCCCGAGTGGACCCAAATTTTCAAAAAGTAAACCAAGAGTAAACCCCAAGTAAACCCCAAAAGTCTGGTGTTAGGTTGGGTCTGATCGGTACTGTATATATATATATATATATATATATATATATATATATATATATATATATATATATATATACTTAAATAAATAAAACAGAATGCTACAGTATAACTGTCTGAAGAGCCGACATGGCTGAAAGCGCTAACAGTAAACAATTTATTTAATTTGGACTGTCGCATTCTGTTTTATTTATTTAAGTATTTTTTGCTGTACCAAAGCTTTATATATATATATATATATATATATATATATATATATATATATATATATATATACATACACACACATGTATATATATATATAAAGTAATGTAATCTTTTCTTTCATTGCTTCTCGGTGATGTCTCTAATCCAAGAATGTCAAAAATCTCTAATCCAAACAACTTTTGAGTTGATTTATATCTTCCTTGTAATCCTAATTGCCAACGAATTCGCATATGCTTCTAAAGTGTATTCTGTTTCAGATGAACAGATGCCACCCAAAATTACGAGTCTTTTCAACAATGAATACTTTTTCCCTCGGGACTCAACGTTGACAGATGCATTATTCAACTGCAAAGCACAGAATGGACAAATTCAGTACAATGAGATAATGTTATACAACGTGTTTGTTACAGAATCATTGTTGTGCTTAACATCTTTAAAATAATTTTATGATATTATTTTATGTATATCTATCATATTTTCTTGGAACATTTACAGATATGAGTGGAATAAAGATGGCAATTTTGTACAGCATAGCCAGTTTATATCATTAGACAATTTATCAGGAACTCTAAAGTTTATCAAGATGCAGAATGAAGACTATGGAACTTACCAATGCTTTGCTACAAATGATTTTGGAACATCAGTTTCAATGCCTTTTAAAGTGAAAGAATCAAGTATGTTTTAAATAATTTCACTTTAATGATAGCAGATCACCAATTCTAAAAAAAATCAATTTTCGATTTTCATAACCGAGTCCATAATGTATCATATACACGGTATTTTGTTATTCCTGTTTTTCGCTCTTATTTGTTGTTGAAGAAAACAGTGGACTTTTTTTTCTAAAACAAGTGATTCAATTGTTTTTAAAGTGAGTGTACAGAATTATATTCTTATAATTCTTATTGGTTATAAGATTTATAGTGAACATGCATTTCTTTTAAGACCTTCTCTACCATACAAATTTAAATTGGTGAAACGTTAGAATTTGTTGAGGAATTTCTACAAAAATTTAAGACATCATTGCGCCTGGATGTGTCATTTGATACAAAAGAGAAATTATTGATTTTCAGTTGAAAATTCTTTTATAATTATGATAAGAAATTGTTCCATAATCTTGTCCACGTGTAAAGAAAACTATAAATTTTATTGTGCAATATGTATATTTACTTTTTAAAAAGTTTTCTATTGATATTTCTGTGCAATGGAAATTACCAGATTTTGAAACATAGCTTAGTGAATCTACTGTTATGATGCGTTTTTTCAGCTTAATTACCATTATCCAACTCGCATCCTATTTATGAATTGTCAAATAACTTGTGTACCCTCTATTAAAATCACACATTATATAAATGCAATACCCTAAATTTGATTTTGCGCGGCACATTACCTACTTTGGTAATCACAAAAGTAACTCTGTATCTTATGTTCTGTTAATATATTATATCGTTATCACATATATTTCAAAAGATGCATAATTACCTGTTAAGATAGCACTAGACGGTATTTCAGCGAATATATTTCTGTAGATCATTCACATTGCTTTATTACATTCATTTGACCAACTTCCTCTTTTTCTGTTTTTGATAATTGTACATGTATTTCTTTGAATCAAAAATTTTATCTGCAGGATTAGGATCTTTTCCCAACAGTCAAATGGAAGAAGTACACTGTAGTGAACATCAACATTGCAAAGTTGAATGTCGGGACAAGCCAAATTGCTCTCCGAACTCAAAGTGTAGAGTGGAGTGGAAAATCGGAGAAGGGACCAATACCAATGTTGAGATTAATAAACGTGTCGGAGTGGATGGAAAAGGTGTAGATCACTGTATCTTTATCTTTCACACTGCTAATTACAATGTAATATCTATTAAAAAACCCTTAATATTTTTAATATTTTAATGATATGAGAACTCATTTCTTAGTAAAACATCCGAGTTTGTCGAGTGACATTTTCCTATATGTATCATTGTCACCATGCGTCGTCCTCAGCTTCTTCCCACAATAAACAATTCAATCTTTGCCTAATTTGGTGTAAAACATGCACAGGAAAAGGGAAACCTATATTGTCAAAACCTTTTTCTGAATCTATGAATTGTCCACACACATCCCTCCCTATTTCGATTTTATCCAAATCACCAATTAACTTGAGCAGTAACAAGACAAAACTTTTAAGCAAGCAGACCGAAATTGAACCCAAAGTTTGCTTGATATGTTACATGTAGCTAAATGTTCGTGTCGGGTATGCTAGGAACCGAGCGTACCAAAAGCATACCGATCTGTAATCCTACGTTTATTCGCTGTGAACGCCGATAGCTCAACCCAATTTTGTGATGAGTTAAATTTTATAATGAGTTTTTATGAAATGATTTTACCAGGAAGGCTTGATAAAATGTAAAATTTATACAAGGAAGGTCTGATAAAATGAACATGTTGATTTGACTTCCCCCTTTATTTAATATTTTTTAACGGTGAAAGTTTATCAATTAATAAAAATAAGTAGATATTTTTGTTTCTACATTCTACATTTTCTAATAGATAGAGTATGCATGTTAATTTAGGGTAAGTGCATTGTAATTACTATAGATGAGGGTTTTTTTTTAATAAAATAAAAATGAATGCTACTTTACAATTTATAATCGGGGGTGATTTACCTTATTTATATATACATCCAGAATTTACAAAATGAATAACAAATTTAATAATTTGATTTTGGTTGCTAGGAGACTTACATTTCCTGTGGACAGATCACAATGACTGGACTGGTCAGCAGTATAGATGTGGTTTGTGGCAAGAACAACTTAAAATGTTGGTAGTTGGCAGTCAAACAAGAATATTAATTCAAAGTAAGTTGTAAATGCGTTGATTCTATTTAAAGTTGACGTTTTAAAAATCATTTTAAACAGCTTGTTAAACTTCAAAGTAAATTTTTTATACCATTTTTAACATAATACTCCCTGTGCAATATTTGATCACTCTTAAATCTGAGGATTTTTTAAATGATAGTTTGAACTTTCATAGAAATCTGTTTTGTTTTATAACAAAGTTAAATGTAATCTTCATTAACTTAACTAAGATGTAACAAAGAAAACTTAATTCATCTATGAAGAAATGAAGTTTTGAAAATTTTTAATTTACAATATTCCTTTTAACCCTTTATACACACATATCACCTTATTAAAAACAAAGACTTGAAATTTATTAGATATACAATTTGAAACCCTCAAAATAAGTGTAATATATGTTTAGGGTTGTCTAACAGCTATATGTATAGGCAAATACTTTAATTGAGTGTAGTGATCCGCTGGAATAAATATTTATTCTGTTATTAATCCCATTTCAAATAGAAATCAAATTCATTCTTTTACGATTAACAATTTTCATGGTTCTTTATCAGATACAAAAGCTGTTCCAGAAAAAGAGCCAATCCTGGTGTTAAAAGAAGATGGCAAAGCCCTGGTAGGAGGGAATGGCGTATTGAGGTGCATGTTCTCTGGCAAGTGAGTACACTGAATGTTTGTATTCTCTAGATAAGAGGAAAGTTCAAGTGCACTTTCGATGTTGTTATTCAATAGATGTTAGGGAATTATTTTAGTGGAAATTATCATTTCATGAGCTAGTTCATATCTATCTGAGATATCAACGTACATGCAGTAACCAAATATTAGCCATTGAATTCAAGTTCTGTGAAATCATTGTCTCTAAGTTGTTTAATTAAGATGTCTGCCCATGAAATGTTTAATATATACTTATAATTTCGTTCATGATATGGAAATTATAACGTGGAGCTAAGGATTTGGATTATAAATTCTAAGTATATCGAAAAATGAAAGTCAACTTGCGATTTTTATTTGCAGCCCTGTCCCAGACATTGAATGGATTTCCCCTCAAAAGACAATCATCAGGAACATCTCTAACAAATATGAGATTATTGACTTTGGGAGGGTACTGACAATCTTAAAAGCAGAACAAAAGGACGAAGGGGTTTACTATTGTAAAGAAAATGGCACAGAAACTGATCCCCGACGCGTTTATTTGAATGTCACGTGTAGGATTTTTTGTGCCATTTCTTTTTTGAAAAGTCGAGCAAAGTCTCTTTTAAAATTTATTTTCAATGATAAAATACAAAGAAATTAGCAGAAATATTTCTTTCTTTATTGTTACAAGATGCTTAAGAATGTTGAAAGGTCATTTTTCTTTGTTTGGGATTTGAAGCGGTTCCTTTTCTGAATGGAGATAACCAGATGCTTGATGTGGTGGTAACTAAGGGTAAAGAAGTCTCATTCCGCTGTGTGGCTAAGTCATTGTCTAACGAAATGGCACCTTCTCGGCCGCTATGGAAGAAAAACGGAAAAGATCTGGATAGTAGTAATGGTTGTATGAATTACTGAAAGTAATAGAAGGTTTAACTTATACATCTATACTTCCTGTAGGTTTTGAATGGAAGGCTGACAATTGTAGTTGCTACATGTACCTTAATGACAATGCTTATACATTTATTCAATTTGAAGGTTGATTCATAAAGGATAATAAGATATAAATTTATAATGTCAAACATGGAATGGACCATGAGTGATAAATTTTCAAATGTGACTTAAAAAAACTCTTAACCCAAAATATGTATGGGTAATATTGCTTTTTTGTGGTGTACTTTGACAGGGAAGTACATTGTCAAAGAGGATAACGAAGTGTTGACAGTTACTGACGTTCATAAGTCAGATACAGGGGTTTATCAGTGTATGTCTGAAAATAGCGAAGGGGTTCTACTGAAGGAGGCCATACTCAAGGTTATTGGTAAGTCAAAATAAATCCTGAACAATGACTGTATGTTTTGAACAAATATCTGTTGTTTACGAGTCATTTAAAGAATATACAATTTTGATTAAAGACATTGCTTCAGTTCATTATTTGTCGAATGTAAATTGTCTCTTTTTAAGCTAAAACCACTAAAGTTGGCAATTTAAGGGCATCCAAGATTAATAAAGAGAACAAATTCTGCTAAAAATGACCAGTAAAATGAAATATCTACACAAACTAAAAGCAGGACCAAACAACTACTGGTCATAAATTGATTTGTCATTTATTTATTAGATCAAATAACAATCCATAAGAGTCCTCTGGGTAGCTACAAGATTGTGCAGGGGGACGTACTGAACCTAGCGGTGGTCGCTGACACTGACCCCTCTCTCACCCTGCAGTACAAATGGATGTTTACTGACCACCAAGGCAACGAAAGGGAAATTAAAAGTAACGAGTATTGGAATATCTCAAGACCTCTGCAGAACAGTCTGACCATTGATTTAAGGCAAATTACAGATCCGACAATTCTGTTTTCTCTGACAGGGTACTATAGCGTTATAGTATACCACAAATATGACCAGAAACGCATTTATTTCACCGTGCAAACAGACAATATCACAATGGAAACAGACATTATCACAATGGAAACATACATTATTCCTACAACAGGTTAGAGCAATACACATTTTTTTTTAGTTTAATTTTAACTATTTTGGTGTTGATTTTTTTTCTCTCTTAACCAGCTCTTTTTGTTTGAATTGCCAATTTATCTAAACAAAAATACATTATTATAAATATATTAAAACGATGATTTTCATTGTAATTCCAATGATGATAAAAATGAACCCTTTCGGTTTAAAATTACAGCTGTACTTCAGAAAGAAATCAATCGACACGCCTATCCGGACACCGTCGTCTTCATAGTTGTATCCATTGAAACCTTCGTTATAATTATTGAAATCGTCATCATCGTATCGTACCTTAATCGAAGAAAACAGGGAAGATTTCGTTATAGTGAGTGTAATTGTATCTAAATAAAGGTCAAGATCTAGTAAAAGAAAAGATCTTACAGGTTAAGGATATTGAAGATATAAATTCTTTCAATGTTTCATAACAATTGCTTTTGATGAAAGGGTGTGTAGGGGCTTTGGTATATTATATTGGTAATACTTGGTAATAACGACAAAAAATCTTGTTTTAAAATGTCAATTTCAATGAAATATGAAAAAATAAGTAACAAATCTCAGAGGTTTGTCAATTTTTGACTAATGAAGTATATCTATAATGCGTACGGTCTCTCCATAAACGACATTAAACAAGCTCTTGACCTTTTCAAAATGATGTTAAATTGAATATAGGTACAGGGATTACTTTTCCAATGATGTAATGTAGAAATTTAAGAAATTGTTTCATTTTGTAAAGTAAGGGAAAAAAGTTTCATCAAATCAATTATGAAGTCATAATGGTTCTAGCACCAAACACATACTGGAATCATTACCTGGATCTTAACCCTAAAGTAATCTACTCATTTTATACAAATACTAGTAAAAGAAGTCTATGAATATGAATTATGGTTAATATTCTCTTTAATGTGGTACAGATTGTGATCATCAATGGATAATTTGAACTGTATTGATATACCGGTATTTCAATAATCGCATCACAGGTTATGAGTTTGGAATTAGTAATCGTATAATATAAATTACTAGTATATAAATTTTCGTTTACAGTGTGCATTTTACCAGCTTTATATTTAGTGGACTAATTATGTCACATTTTATTTCAGAAAATAGGACAAAAGTGGCCTCCAGATATGACATGGTCATCGAAACAGGACAATTGTAATGGTTACCAAGATATCCTAATAGAATAATCATCAATAGAAATATAACATAAGTTTATGATTGACTCAAATCGTTTTGATTTGGCAGAAAGCAAAGAAAATAAACAATGAGAGTAATATAGTTTTCTAAGTCTGAATTTTCTGCTGAATGACTGTATATTAACGCCAATGAGATTCGAAAAAAAGAAGAAAAAAACCAATTGAATTTATATTCCGCCTGGCAATCAAATCAAAATAAATGCATTGTCAAGCATATTAGGTGACTTGATCGAAAGAATATGTGAATCGAGCTAAATTATGTATCAGAGTACTGATAGCATTTACTGCTTGTGTAAGGGTCAGTTACATCTTACTCATACTATTACTAATATTAAGTTAGTTACTGACTCACTACGGAAATATATTGGGTTGATCAATCTCATAGACGGCTCGGCGAAGAGCCGAGCCGTCTATGAGATTGATCAACCCAATATATTTCCGTAGTGAGTCAGTAACTAACCTAATAAGTGTTTTGTTTTCCCGAGGACTATCAAGCGACATATTTATTCACAAATAGCGATGATCTACGCAAAGCCATGTACAAGATGCCTAACATCTCGTCCAATTTAACTCATTAAAACTCTTCAAAATTATCAATCTCACCTTTACAATACTCTAATATAAAAATCTTTGCTTCACCCATGATTACCTACAATGTTTTGTTGCTATTCAGTTTTAAACGTTTTCTCCCCTTCCCCTGCAGAGATTTGAGTAAAGTTTGAATCTGCCATTTTGTTCTGCTCCAGACACAACAAGTTGACGTCGATATTCCAAGGGTAACTTCTCTAATTTTAAAGAATTTCAAAGGGCAACTACTCCTATACTTTAAAAACTTACTGCATGCGGTTTCTGTATTAAATACTAAGAAATATCGAAATCAGTAAGCGAAGCGGCGGCCAATGACGGCCATTAGTTCTCACCGAACTCACATAGAGATATGTGAGACAATCACGTGCTATGTTTAAACCAATGAAAGTGTGACATTTCAGTCCGAAGGAAAACAAATGTAAATATTTTTTCAATATAAATATACATTATGAATAAAATGGTACGTCAAATAATGTATGTTTTCATGAGTTAGTTATGGTTTTATGGTTATCAATGATTATATGTTTGTTCAAGTAAGCTATAGTTATATGGCTTCTTTAATCCTAATGTTCCTATTTATTTTATATTGTGTATGCTCGAATGTTTGTGTATAAAAATCCATATAGAAGCAACAAAAATGAAAAATACAATAATAATTAAACTATATCGGATATGAGGATGATCACGAGTTAGACGAATTTACTGAAGATGGGTTTGTCATTGGGATGAGTACAAACAAAAGGGGCTTAGTAAAGTTATCACTGCCTTTTCAAAACAGAGAAGCCGTGTTTTAGCATGGGTGTGTAAGTGCGGAAACTGAGACTCTAGTGGGATTTGCCAACGCAAAAAGGTTTGAATTTGTAATTAGTTTTTATAATTTTTTTTTCATTTTATTGGATTTCCATTTGTTTAAAAATTGGCTTTTTGCATGCATTGTAGTGCAATATGTGTGTATGTCTCTGTGTTTTGAAAACTATAGTTTGATTCAATTTTGTTTACATTGTTGTCGAAATAAAGGGCATAACTTGATGCAGTTCTGTTACTGTAGGTTTATTAATTTTCGATTGCATTTTTATGAATTTTATTGTGTTCACAATTTTGAGTATATATACGTTCGTGAAATTGGATAAACAAGTGGTAAATCTTGTGACGTTTTTTCTTCGATAACCATTTAATTTTATGCTTCGACTCGGTATCAGAATTAATGAGTATAGTTGCTCAATGAATAATAAATTAGCCACAGTTAATGACAGTTTTAGTAAATCTTGCTTATGGTTCATATGGTTATAAACCTTCAGACTATTATTCCAAAGTACTTTTGATGTGCATATACTTGTACATGTACAAATAAATAGCATATCTCATTTTCAAATATTTTCACATAAACTTGAACGATGAAAAGGACATGGTCACGATTTTAGTCAAAAATTATTTTTCCGATTTTAATGTGCTTCAGTATGGCATTTTTAATAGGCAACCAAAATTTGAACATCATTTGTTAAGTTATAAGCGGGTTACAGATTACAATTCTTTGCTATGTAAACAAAGTTTTTGTTTACATTTTGAACGTTGAAGTGAAAACTCCAGTTTTAGACCGAAAATGAATGTGGTAAACGTTAGGATCTGTTTATGCTTAGAATGAATAAGAAAATGAAAAAATCAGCTTGAAAAAGAACTTTTACCGGTATATTGAACTAATGTAAACAAAAACAGGTCACGAGCCTTGTTTACATGACAAAGAATTGTGAGCCCTGTATCTTATTTATAAATTCACTACTGACTCTCCAATTTCATTTGGTTATTGGAAATGCATTCCTAAAGCATTGTTAATAATATAAACAGAAAAATTGAATTTGACCAAAATCGTGACCATGCCCCTTTAAGACTTCCCTTTAAAAATTGACATAAAACAATCCAAAGTTGTAAATGTAATATGAAACAGCACTGATGAAACTACATGTGATTGTTTTGGTATAATATTGGTAATTAAGCTTGTTTTAATATTGTATATCTTGTTTTGATATATGTAATAATGGAAAAAAAATAATCAGCAGAGGAGATAAGTTGATACAATATATATCATTTAAAATAATTTATGTATACCAGACAAGCAATGGATTGGAGACTTTATCTAGTGTTTTTCCTAAAGACTTTCATCTGTGCCGTCAAAGGGCAAGGTAAAACAAACACTAGTGACCTTTCATACAATTCTTTTTACTGGATAATTCAAATGAACAACATTTATATATATCGTTTTTAAGTTCTGTTGTGTTAATCTCAATGATTTACCTTGTTGAATACACATAATATATGTTTTTAAAACGCACAGTTTTGGAAAATAAAATATATCAAATTAATATGTCAAGCATCACAAACGCTGTGACTAGTAGGAAAGGTAAATGTTTTCCCGAGTCATGTGGTTCTTGACTTGCTTATTCATGTGTTTTAGATAAAAGTCAAATGCCTCCGAAAATGATTAGTGTCTTCAACAATGAATACTTTTTTCCAAGAGATTCCATATTGGTTGATTCTTCATTTAAGTGTCAAGCCGAAAATGGCCAGATTCGGTAAGTGAAGAAATACAAGTTAACGTAACTTGAGAGTTTATTAAACATCTTTCATCAGAAGGTGATTTTAAAAAATCGGATAAAGCAATGTGGAAAATGTTGAATACGTTCATAGAGAAACCAACTAAAGGTTGTTATCTTGCTTAGTTGATCACACTGTGATATTTGAGGTAAGTGTGCTCAAATGTGTTTGAAAACATACAACAAATGACTTATTTATCTTGATTTGATATTTTGCATTATTGAAACAAACATTAGATAAGAAATGATTTTGTACATCGCTATTTTAAAGCCGACATTAATTAAAAGCATTTGGTAGCCATATTTTCGATCAATCATCAACTGTTGATAGGGTATATATATATACATACACCGGTCGAGATAGTTACGATCGGTTCTCTCCAATGAAGAGATTTAGGTTGCACAGATATTCTCTATGCATGAACTATACTATGTCAGTTAGTCGACAAGGAGTCGCATACGCACAGATATTGCCAGACTTATGATATAACAATTCATTATCACATTTACAACTTAGTATAGGTACCCACGACATTCCAAAAACTTTGACTAACAAAAAAACCCCCATATTTTACCAATTTTCGGATATAACCTAATATTCAGTTATTTCCTTTGACATGCTTCTGCAGGGTACATCTAAAATATCCAAATGTTATAGAATTTCTTTTGCTCGTTGCACATGTTTAACATTAGTAATACTTTTGTATAGGATAATTTGAAAAAAATAATTTTACAGATATGAGTGGAAAAAAGATGGAGTAGTTGTACAGAACACTCAGTTCGTTCCAGTAGACAATTCAACAGGAATTCTTAGATTTGTCAAAATACAGACAGAACATTATGGAACTTACCAATGTTTCGCTTCTAATACTTATGGAACATCACTTTCAACGCCCTTTAATTTGAAGGAATCAAGTTAGTTGACATAAGTTGTATTATATCCTATGCAAATCAACCCAACATTGCTATAATTCGTGACGTTTCTTTTTCTATAGTTTGTGTGTTAGTAATGTTCAGAATTGTAACTAATTATTTTCAGTGTTAGGAAGATTTCCTATCGACGATATTCAAGAGGTACGATGTAAACAATTTGAACATTGTAAAATCCAATGTCGTAACAAGCCAACGTGTATGCCAGAGTCACAATGTAGAGTGGAGTGGAAACTCGGAATAGGAACAAAATTTAATGTCATGGTTAACAAACGGGTCGGAGTGGATGGAAATGGTTCGTTTCAATAAGAGCCGTGTAAATACAGCATCTGTTTACACCCATATAGCACCCGTTTAAAATTAAATATCATAGTGGAATATGTGGTATCTTCCTTTTCTTGCGATATTCTATGAACTGATAAAATATGATATAGTTTTATTGATAACAGTATATTAACACGTCTGTGAGAACACTACTATTTTAACGTTTATTCCAATACATTTCATCAAATACGGTCGGACGTCATCAAATCTATCATAAAGCATTTTCGACTTAAGTAAAAGCAATTTCTGGTGAACGAGGAACAGACTGAAATATAAAAAACACTCATCAATAAAACATTACTTTAATCATTTTTAAAAAGTGTTTTTATAGTTGTTTGTTAATATCTACTCATAATCAACTAATTCGAGTTCGAAATCAACATCTTTTGCCTTATATTTTGATTGATTATTTTCTTTTGGATTCTCTGAGATAAGATTATATTTAATTTAAGCAGCAATAGACTTTTCACCAACGACAGTTATGATAATGGTTTTGTCAATATAAACATGCATATAACTTTTTTTTGTTATCATAAATGCAGTGTAATAAACAATTATTTTTTTCTTACGTTATCTTTTTTGTAAAACAACGTCTGACTAACTCTGTGATTGAAAAGAAATTATCACCTTGATTTTGCTTGGTAGGGGATCTCCATTTTCTGTGGACGGACACTGCTGACTGGACCGGTTTAGAGTATAAGTGTGGGGTGTGGATGGAACAGCGGAAGATTTTAATAATTGGCAGTCAAACAAGCCTAAAGATTGAAAGTGAGTGAGAAAATTAAGGTGGTATGGGACATCTCCATGTAATGACGTATTGTTTATCGAAATAAACAATAAAATGAAGTGTAACTATATATATAAGTAGTTTCTTTCCTAATATTGTCGCCTAATAGCGTAGCGCAGTGGGTTAGAGGGTTTACTACGAATCTGTAAGTCATGAGTTCGAATCCCGCTGGGGATTTTACATTTTTTACGTCTCCAATTTTTTTTTTTGAAAAGCTATTTTTTGGTTAAATAATGTAAAATTTGAGAATTCTAAACCGGTGAAAGTATTAAAATTATAATGTACTTTAATTAACATTAATATCAACAGATGTCCCATACCACCATAATTGTTTCAAACAAACACAGCGATCTCATGTACCAGATACTTCAATAACTCTCCGAAAGAAGTATGCTCTCCGTCAATTTTCCCCGCAGTGACGTTTGTCACTTTTGTGTCAATTGAGGTTTAAAGAAATACTTGATCAGTAAATTGAACTCCATACGCTTTGATATCTATTTTTAGCATTAGTGTAAGGTTGAATTTATATAATGGATGAAATGGCAACTATTTAATATCATAAATAATACGCAGTGGTTTGCTAAGTCACATATAATTATGACTTAAATGCAATTGTGACTCTCTTTCACTGGAGTACTGGTTCCTATTATCTGATAATGATATTAATAGGCCTATTAATTTTTAAAACCCCCAAAACTATACCTAAGATAAATTATTGAAATTATGTATTTAAATCTATTGTATCTATTATACTATCTAGGGTTTATTTTAGATTCGAGAGCAGTTGAATATATAGAACCCACCTTGGTATTCAAAAAAGATGGTAAAGCTCTTGTTGGGGGAAAGGGTGTACTGAGATGCATGTTTTCTGGATAGTGAGTATTTTAGTGTTGCCGTTATACTACTAAAATGTAGTTCATGATTTAATTATGATTCATCAGTATATAAAAAAATATAAATAAACATTATTACAAGTAAAAAAAACAAGAGAAAAATACAAAAATATTTATATTGCAGTCCTGTCCCTGGTATTGAATGGACGTCTATAGGCAAATATACAACCATCAAAAACACCACAGGCAAATATATCATCAGTGACTTTGGAAGAGTACTGACTATCATAAATGCAGAGCCAGACAACGAAGGTTTTTATTCATGCAATGGAAATGGGACGACAAACTCTTTTTCTCAAAGGGTCTTTTTAAATGTCACATGTAAGTTAATGTGCCTCTTAGTGTTGCAAACTTAACGACCAGGAGAACAAAAGTATTTCTTGACAAGGCTGCTAGCTGAAATCAGTCATTGTTTATGATTTACAGCCGTTCCCATTCTGCCCGGAGACAATCAGATGCGCGATCTGATGGTACCAGTCGGAAAAGACGCCATATTTCGCTGTGAGGCCGAGTCCTTACCGAATGAGTTGCCACCAACTCTTCCAATATGGAAGGAAAATGGAGCGGATCTAGTGATCGATGGAGGTTGTATGATAACAAAATAAGTAATAAGTGATTTTAAAAAAACCCAAAACATTGTTATGAAGTTATTAAAATGTTTCATTTCATGTAAAAACTTTTACAGTTGTTTTAAATAAAATCGGAATAACAATACACACGCTTTTTCGCATTATTGAAATTCATCAATAAAATTTATTTCTTTAATTTTTTTTTGAACTAACTGTTTATTAAAGCATGACGAGCTTCTAGTGGAGATTTTCTATAATAAACCCGAAGATTTATTTTTGAAAACTGTTGAAAGGATTGAACCCTAGCTCAAGCAATTATTTTAAGCAAAGTTGTTTCTACGGTCATAACAACTGAATCCTTTAAGTTACAACAAATACGACTGAAAGTGCTTTACACTATTCTCTCTATTTAAACCTCCTAAAAGTCATTAAATTTGGTATATATATATATATATATATATATATATATATATATATATATATATATATATATATATATATATATATTGCATCGTTTAATACTTCTGTTCACTTAGCTTAAATCTGTTTCGAAATTAAACTATAACAACACCACTGAGCGATTTTTTGAAAAAGAAAATGGTTGTGGGCTTCAAAATACTTTTTGAAAATTTTGGTATGTGAACGAAAATTCGTACCAATATTTTCCTAGAATTCAACTTGTTACAGTGCTTGGATCCTTAATCTGTTGCATGTTCAAATATAAATGTTAGTACTAAGTAATTGTTTCCCGCATTGGTTTTAATTTTGGGTTAACAACTTAATCTTGAATGTGCTGAAAAATAAATAAAATTTGAAACTTATTCAATTTGGTCGACAAATTCTGTAAATCAGAACTTCTAAAAATGCATGTTTTTAATCGATTGAAATAGAATTATTCTTGTTTATATTGTCTAGGGAAGTACATATTGACAAAGAATAGCCAAGTGTTGACAGTTACTGACGTTCAGAAGTCGGATACAGGGGTTTACCAGTGTATGTCAGAAAACAGTGAGGGAATGCTACTAAAGGAAGCCATACTGAAAGTTATAGGTAGTTTGCAAAAAAAAAAATCCTCATTGATTGCTTCTTAAGGAGGTTGGCACCTGAAATACTAGTTATGTCAATTATAAAAAAAACACTTGGATATAAAGATGGGGACCTAGAATGTTCATTTGTTCTATTTGTGACCCATGTCACATGCCATTTTTGGAAATATAGGGCCCCAAACAGAAATGATAATTTTCCTGAAATTGTTGCTAAAATTTGGCATGGAAATTGATTATTTGAAGAAATTAAACAAATATTTATAGTTTGAACTATGATTTAATTATGATTTTGATACAGTATGAAGTTGAACACATGTAGTGACTAAAAAGTAATATCTAAGTCAAAGTTTAAGATATCTTGATTTACTGGTGGCTTCAAATGCCAGTACATAATGAACACAACAACAGATGTTAAGATTATTACAAAATTTTTGAGTAATCAAATTATAACGCAGATAAAAACTATAATAGTGATGTCATATTTCCAAAACTTTGCATACAGATAGACATACATTTAATGTCTCATGTAAAAGTAAAAAAAAATAGGGGGTCCCATCTAAAAAATTTGAGAAATAGCATGAAATAAGCTAATTTTAGGCCAAAATTGGAGTTAATGTTTTATTAACTTCTATGAAATATAAGCTAATTGTGTCAAATTATATCGATAGAAATATTGAAATATTGTTCAAATATGTTTTTCAGAACATCATGAATATATCTTAATACACAAACTAAACAGTAGAAGTTTGGTCTACGCTGAAAATTATGAAGCTAAAGGAACAGTACTCTAAAATTATGGAGTTATGAAAATTGTTCATTTTCTTCTTGAAAACCTTCCGCCACAAAATGTAGTCCCTTTCTTAACCCTGTAAAAATGTAATTTTATTTATTAATTGTTAGACAATAATTAATCACCTAATTGTCTACGGAGTTTTCAGGGTTTTTTCCCCGATTACGACAAATAGCACACGGCGGGTGTGACAGGTCAGCAGAGGATGCTCACTCCTTCTAGGCACCAGATCCTACCCCTATCTTAATGGAGGTCTGTGTTGCTCTGCTTTGAATTTGTATTTTGTTTTATGGATTTTTGAGATGGTTGACGGTTTGTTATTGTCATTTATTCATTTAAACAATTTTATTCAATAAAGTTTATTTGGCATTTTTTGGCTACCTTAAACATGAGGAGCGAACCTCGTTAATGAAGACTTTTGTTGTTTTCGATATTGGCATTTCAAGGAAATCCTATGATACCAAGTTTTTTATGAGTTTTATAAAGATATAATCACATCACGCTCTAGTGGAATATAATTTTGAAGTTTCCCGTCGAATAAGACAGTTGTCAATTCTTAAAATATGTAACTGGAAAAAACATGCCTTTATAGAAAATTAAATAAATTAACTATATATGAATGCCTAACATGGAGTTGTCATTGTCTGTCGTCGTAGGTTTCAAGGTAATCGCTCCTCTGTACTCCTCAATTATTCCCATGTATATTATTTATTTGCATTTATAGAATCTACAAGTATATTTTTGCTGCCACGATTTCTCCCAAAATTTGGAACATATTTATTTTGCGAAAAATTGACAATAAACAGTGAATCTATGGAGGAAATGTTAATAGTTTGTGTTTACTGCAGATCAAATTATAGTCCGAGAGCGTCCTCTGGATAGCTACAAGATGGTGCCGGGGGACGTACTAAACCTAGCGGTGGTCGCTGACACTGACCCCTCTCTCACCCTGCAGTACAAATGGATGTTTACTGACCACCAAGGCAACGAAAGTGAAATCAAAAGTAACGAGTATTGGAAGATTTCTTTGCCTGTTAATAATCAGTTAACTATTGATGCGAGTAATGTTACAGACCCGACCATTCTGGATTCTCTTGCCGGTTACTACAGCGTGAAAATATACCACAACTTTGATGAGAAAGTTATTAACATTACCGTTGAGACAGTCGTCTTTTCTACTACAGATATTGGTAATAATTATGACAGTATTAATATCATTACTATTAAAGTTAAAACTATTACATTTCAACTTGCTTCGAAAACACTAAGTACTGTAGATTGGCAAATAATCACGATGGTTTTAATTTCACTATGTTCGCGATTAATCAATTTTCCGCGTAATTAAACCCATCGTAAATACTAACATAAGTTTTTAAAACGTGTTAATGCTTATACTTTGATTAACTGGTTTTCTTGGAGCGTGAAATTAAAACCATCGCGATTGGTACTTTTTGAGAAATCGTGAAATTTCAACACCGTGAAATTAAAACGGCTTACAGTATTTGTTTTGCCTAAAAGTTTTTATTTCTTTAAACACATTTATGATAGTTTAAATGCTAGATTATACATCCTTCATGTTCCTTAGTTTTACCTAGCCAAGTGCTTTTGTTTTTATGTAGTCAGGACAAAAAGTAAAAAAAACATTTGAAATGTCATTTGCAAATTAAAGTATTTGACATAAAATATAAAATATTAATCATCAAGAGAAACAGAACGAATTAAAGAAGCATGATATAATATTACTAAATGAATGGATTTATAAAACATCTTTTCAAATGCAGCAGAATTAAACAAAATTCCTTAAAATCATTTACTGAGTATGTTATGTTGGGAGTATGGGACTTTTATGGTGTTAAAAGAACCTAAAGCAAAGGCTGTTTTGAACACAAATGTTATATAGTTTCTGTGTATTCAATTATATATTTACATCAACTGAGTATGATTCCCTCTTTTTCTTACGGAAACTTATAGTTAATTCATAGCTCTATAAAAAGAACCAGACTGAAATATACACGCCCCGTTAATCGATTGGTCGAAACCTACAGCGACCACTGAACGAAATAATCAGGATGATGTAAGGCATAAATTTCAATAGGTTCATCTTTTTTATATCAAACGAATTACTAGTATGAAAAAATGGGATTAGACGGGCGGGGAAACAATTTCTTTACATCAAAATTCTCTTCTTTTAAAACGTGTGATTTCTATAGATAAAGTTTTAGCTAATCAAAATTAAGTATAAAATTTACTATGTGTCAAAATACGGGCATTCATTGCAGTAAGAAAAAATAAGTTGTACCAAAAAGTAACAATGTTCATACAGTCGTGACGCAATGTATTTTTCTGTCATATTCGGAATTTTACAAGGACTTCCGGTTCTAATCATTTTTCGCAGGGTATTTTTAACAGAAGCAGTAGACCATACTTAGAATTGAATTAGAGGCTGATAGATCTGGAGCGATGATACGTTTGTGAATATTGGACGAAATCCTGTTGTACAGCAGTGCTTCTTATCTTTTTTCATTCCATTATTAGATAATATCATACACGCATATACATGTACCAGGTTGGAAACAAACAATAAACAAATAGAATAAATACCTTACTTAAAGCATGTGTTTATAATCAAGTCAGAACGTCATTGCATTTTAAAAGTATACCCCTTTTAGAATACTCAATCCTAAACAAGCTTTTCAACCAATTTGTACAATTTGGTGGAATCTGAATTAATGATTAAGCATCTATCCATCTACATACATCTATTGGGTTGACACATCTTTGACCCTATTTCTGTAATAGGTTTTCTATGTATTGCAGTGAATCGAGTTGTTTTATAGGTAGCACCACATGTATGCCTTCCCATCTTATTGATTTCAAATCAACTTATTTTAAAAGTATGTTAATAAATTAATGTGATTTTACGTGTCCGTAAAATGTTTTCTGTTCGTCTGTATATTCACTAATTTAATATACGTATGAATGCTTGTTTTTTAAGTTAACAACGAATTTACTTTTTAGATTTACATTCTTAGTTTCAGTTTCTCCAAATACAAACACTGCTCAACAAACAAAGTCAAACGCTGCTATCTGCATTGTTGTAGCCGCCATATTTTCCATATTTCAGTAAGTGGTTTTTACGTAACGTTTCAGAAAACCACCCAATTCAAATCAGATTGTAAAATTCACACCTTTAGATTGTGGAATAAATTTTTGTGTTTCGGTGCAAATTGCAATCAGATAAAATTATTTTAAACACATTTATTAATATTAAAGTGAAATATTTTTGGGTCTAAAATACAACCGTAATGAAGCAACATTAGTACATGTATTAGAAAGCTACACTTTACGGTTTCGAAGAAAGTTATGACGTAGTAAAATTTGCACTAATTTCAGTGGATAAGACGTAAGAAGTTGCCAGTGGACATGACTAAATAATGAACTGAAATAAAGCTGTCACCAGGGCCTGTCAAGGGCTTAGGTATCCATATATGCATCAATAAACTGTTTTGTATTGCTGTTGTCAGGAAGCAAAAGGTGGCAAATTCAATGTTTGTTGCATGGATTTGGTGTATTCTCGATTTATACGCATGATTTAGCTCTTTCTATTGTTGTCTGATTGGGATTTTTTTTATATATAAATAATTATACTTACGAAATTCTGTGCAATAAAAATATCAAGCTAATGAAGCTTTGATTTACTTTCAAAAATATGATGAAATTATTATTTTAATATGTCAATTATTTCTTCATTGAAAATGGCCTTCAATAGTATAAGTATCATAATGGTTTCCTAATGCAATTTCTGTGTTTTGGATTTGCAAGTTGTATTTCAAATAGAAATTCCTTTTAAGAGAATTGAACTTTATTTGAACTAAATTTTTTTTATAGACGTAACAATTTCCAACGAGCAAAATGACTTTATTTTCTTATGTTATTTTTTTCCAATTGATTCAATAATAGATATGTTTTACGTCTACAAATTCGGCATTATACTTTCTTAAGTAAATGTATATGTATCTGTAAGAAAATAAATTGTTAAGTCAGATTGTATTATAATTTATTACAGCATTTTCGTTGTATAAGTACCCTTTCCCTTTTGAATTTGCTTATCTGTCGTACATTACATGTTGTACATTTGCACACTAACCTGATTTAAAAATCATTATCTATAACAAGTCCTTTTTGTTCTTTTTTGAGTGAATACTGTCATCAGTGTCAAAAGACGCTGTGTTTAGTTACCATAAGACAACGAGCGAGCTTTTTAATACTTTGTGGTTTTAAGTAAAGTGATTTCTAACAAAGAAAAAATAATTGAGTCTGCCTTGTATCCATTTTCGTTACATGTTTACCATTTTAAAAAGATGGTTCACTATCAGCTGTTTTTCATTAAAAGTAAAGCAAACTTTGTTTTTGTTTTGAAACTCTTCTTTATATATTGTTAACGTTTGCCAATAATTTTGTATCAACCGTTGTGTAAGAAGTTCTTTGTTGGTTTTTTTTTTAGCTCACCTGAGCTGAAAGCTCAAGTGACCTATTCTGATCACATTTTGTCTGTCGTCCGTCTGTCCGTCCGTCTGTCTGTCCGTCTGTAAACTTTTCACATTTTCAACATCTTCTCAAGAACCACTGGGCCAATTTCAACCAAACTTGGCACAAAGCATCCTTAGCCTAAGGGGATTCACAGTTGTGAAAATTAAGGACCAAGCCCTCTTACAAGGGGAGATAATTAGGAATAAATGAAATTTTTTCAGAAATTTTCAAAAATCTTCTTCTCAAGAACCATTTGGCCAGAAAAGCTGAAACTTGTGTGCAAACATCCTCAGGTAGTGTAAAATCAAAGTAGTGAAAATCATGACCCCCGAGGGTAGGATGGGGCCACAATGGGGGTCGACTTTTTACATAGGAATATATAGAGTAAATCTTTAAAAATATTCTTCCCAAAAACCGTTAGGCCAGGAAAGCTGACACTTATGTGGAAGCATCCAAAGGTAGTGTAGATTCAAAGTTGTGAAAATCATGACCCCCGGGGGTAGGGTGGGGCCACAATGGGGGATCGACTTTTTACATAGGAATATATAGAGTAAATCTTTAAAAATCTTCTTCTCAAAAACCGTTAGGCCAGGAAAGCTGAAACTTATGTGGAAGCATCCTCAGGTAGTGTAGATTCAAAGTTGTGAAAATCATGACCCCCGGGGGTAGGGTGGGGCCAAAATTGGGGGTCGACTTTTTACATAGGAATATTAAGAGTAAATCTTTAAAAATCTTCTTCTCAAGAACCATTTGTCCAGAAAAGCTGAAACTTATGTGGAAGCATCCTCAGGTAGTGTAAAATCAAAGTTGAGAAAATCATGACCCCCGAGAGTAGGATGCATGGGGCAACAATGGAGGTCAACTTTTAACATAGGAGTATATAGAGTAAATCATTAAAAATCTTCTTCTCAGAAACAGTTAGGCCAGGAAAGCTGAAACTTATGTGGAAGCATCCTCAGGTAATGTAGATTTAAGTTTTGAAAATCATGACCTCCGGGGGTAGGGTGGGGCCATAATGGGGGGTCGAATTTTACATAGGAATATATAGAGTAAATCTTTAAAAATCTTCTTCTTAAGAATCATTTGGCCAGGAAAGCTGAAACTTATGTGGAAGCATCCTCAGGTAGTGTAGATTGAGAGTTGTGAAAATCATGACCCTCGGAGGGTAGGGTAGGGCTACAATGGAGGGTCGAATTTTAACATAGGAATATATAGAGTAAATCTTTAAAAATCTTCTTCTAAGAAACCATTTGGCCAGGAAAGCTGAAACTTGTGTGCAAGCATCCCGAGGTAGTGAAGATTCAAAGTTGTAAAAATCATGACCCACGGGTGTAGGATGTGGACATAATGGGGGGGGGGTCAACTTTTTACATAGGAATATATAGAGTAAATCTTTAAAAATCTTCTTCTCAGAAATTAATTAGCCAGGAAAGCTGACACTTGTGTGGAAGCATTCTCAGGTAGTGTATATTTAAAGTTGTGAAAATCATGACCCCCAGGGGTTGAGTGGGGCCACAATTGGGGATCGAATTTCTACATAGGAATATATAGAGTAAATCTTTAAAAATCGTCTTCTCGGAAACTAATAAGCCCGTAAAGCTGAAACTTGTTTGGAAGCATCCTCAGGTAGTGTAGATTCAAAGTTGAAAAATTTAGATTCCTGGGGGTAGAGTTAGGCCACAATGGGGGTGGAATTTTTACATAGGAATATTAAGAGTAAATCTTTAAAAATCTTCTTCTCAGAAACTAATCAGCCAGGTGATTATTTAATATTGTTTAGATTTTGGCTTCTGCATGATTCCTGGACGATTGGGTCTCACAAGGGGTTCAGAGTTTGATGTAGGTTTATATCCCATTTATAAACAATTGTTTAGGATCTTTTTGAGAGCTGCAATGCTCAACATTTGATATGACTATAAAATCATCCTGTTAGAAAAGGGACTAATGATAATAAACATAAGAATATCCAGTGGAAAAAATTGATTTTTATTTATACAAGATCTACATGTATTATACTACATTGTCCAGATAGTTTGTATTATGACTCCATTAAGCTGATTTTATCATACCTATTGTTCCTCAGGTGAGCGATGTGGCCCATGGGCGTCTTGTTTTTTATCTAAAGCGGGATATCCGGCCATCTTGTACACATATGGACTAAAATGTGAACATTTTTGGAACTTAATTGTTTATACATGTACACAAATCTGACCTTATACTGCTGTCAAAAGATTAAAAGAGCGATACATGTGAATATGAGGTTGTTTGGTATACAAATTGCGCACACAGTCAAGTACACAATAATGTCTTTTTAATCACCAAGAACTGTGCAGTAACAGACTTATATTGAGGATTTAAATAATTAAAAATTATAAAAGGTCATTTGTGTCCAATTTACAACAACTTTGTTGAGACAAAGGTTGAGCCGTGCCCATTTATGATGTAGCTATGTCTCAAAATTGGATACTCTATTCTTATCAGTCGGCATGGGATCTACTTTTATGAACAAGAAAAAAAGTCTATACTTAAAACCCCTGTGTCTATGGAGGTACATTGACATTATATTTTCTTTGAATAAAAATATGTGTCAATTCAATTTTGAAAGCAATCTCTATACCAGTCCTGAGTTTGCTTTTCAGTTATGTATTAATACATCAAATTCTTTTAATAAGTTGGGAAGATGTCTAAAAAATTTTGTCTTAAATAAAAAATATACAGATATTTTATTATTAAAAGCAATTTGTGTTGATTGTGACAGACATATATATACCAGTCCCGAGTTTGCTTTTCAGTTCAGTATTAATACATCAAATTCTTTTTGTGGGAAAGATGTCTAAAATTATTTGTCTTAAATCAGAAATATACATATATTTTTCAATTCAAATATAATTTTAATGTATCTCCATAGAAACAGACAAATATATTTCTTGTCGACTCATAGTTTCTGCGATCTATTTTTAGAATAGGTTCCCTATTTTGAGTCAAAGCTACAACTTAAATGGGCAGGCTTCTACCTTTTTCTCAACAAATGGTTGTACAGTGAACAACAATGATCTCTTTTCATATTTTTAAAGATTTCTAATTAATGTGCATGATTTACGAAACAACATGTAAAGTCTCATATTTATTTTGGTTTTTTTTTTATCTTTTGACAACAGTTGTGGTAAGTGTTTGGCATAAACAAGTAAGTAAGTTCGGTAATGTTTACATTTTGGTACATATGAACAAAATAGGCCGGACATACACCTTTACACCTTAAGGGGGATGTGCAGCCATCTTGTACATTTGAGAATGAAATTGTAAACATTCCTTTAACTGGCTTGTTTCTGTCCCAAGCCTACCAAATATGCTGTCAAAAGGTAAAAAAGCAATAAATATGTGGTTCTGGATCTTGTTTTGTATGCAAATTATGCACATGAGAGCAGAATATTGCCTTTGTCAATCACTTAGAATTGCGCACCTACAGACTTGAATTCAATGTCTAAAAATCGGTGTCCACTCTACAATTATTTGTTGAGAAAAAGGCCAAAGCTTTTTTATTCAAGTTGTAATTTTGTCTCAAAGTAGGGTACCCTATTCTTAAAATTGGTCTCATAAACTATCAATTCTCGCGAGATATATTTGTGTCTGTGGAGGTACATTGAAGTAATATTTTCATTGAAAAAATATATATGTTTATTTTTAATTTAAGACAATTAATTTTTGGACCCCTATCCTAGTTCTAGAAAGATTTTACTTTAATATATTCTTAAAGAAATGAAAACAAAACAAACTTGGAATTAGTTTAGAGATGTTGGTCACATTCAACACAGACTGTTTTAAATTGACATATATTTTTTCTATGAAAAAAAATAACGTCAATGTGCCTCTATACACACAGGAGTTCTAAGTATAAACTGAAAATAGATCTCATGCCGACTGATAAAAATAGGGAACCCTATTTTGAGGCAAAGTTACAACGTTAATGAGCAAGATTCATCCAATTTCTCAATAAATGGTTTAAGAGATGAGACCAATGGAGCCTTTTTATATTTTTTCAGATATTTAAATCTTTAAAATAAGTCTGCAGCTGCGCAGTTCTACAGCTTTTCTAAGTGACTAAAAAGGCATCGTTCTGATCTTGTATGCGTAATTCGCATGCAAAACAAAATGTAAAAGCTCATATATATTTATTGCTTTTTGGGAGTTGATTTTAATCAACTCTCCTATGCAGTTACTCAGGCATTACTTAACCGGAAGTGAAACAGTGTTTGGACCTAAGCACAAATCATCACCTCTGACAACACTTAGTTCTTGAAAATAACCGATAAATTCGATGTAATGTATTCTAAAGCATTGTTTTTCAAGGAAACTTATAGATTTTAATATGGTATGAACAATTTAGATATTTAAGATTTTTATATAGATTTTAAATGGTATGAACAATTTAGATATATTTAAGATTTTTATTTAGATTTTAAATGGTATGAACAATTAAGATAATTTTGTAGTCATATGTATTCCTACGCCATAGTTCAATATTAATATAGTCTTGATCAATCAGACGCTCGGCTGTCTCCGTAAATCTCCGACAACCAGAGAGTCTTAGCGCCTGGTTGAACGAGATTATAGTTCAATATTGCTTGGATTCATATAATTTCTCTGAAATATTTCGACTACTGATGCGTAGTTTGATGGAATTAATTCTTTAAATATTACACGACATGATTCATATGTTTTCACGAAATTCTTGTCGGAGAATTCATATTATAAAATATGTGCGTAATTCAAATACATACAGGAAACTATTTGCCATGCAAAATAACATATCGTTGGTTTTAAAATAAACAATAATCGATAAAATCAACTCCCGTCAGTATTTCAACTTTTGGCAACAGTTTTGGGCAGAACAAGCCAGTTCAAGAAATGTTTACATTTTTATTCTCAAATGTACAAGATAACCGCACATCCCCCTTAAAAGAACCATTTATCAAATATAATGAAATCGTTTGAAATCCTCTGTCAGTCTTGAAAGTTGTTTTTTGTTATAGTTTAATGTTTTTAATTACATATCTTGGTGAAGAAATTCGCTTCATAATATGAAAATAATATTTTGATTTCATTTCAATGCTTTCAAATACAAATAAACCTTGCATGTTTATGCATTGTTGATTTTTAGGGGTTATTTTATTTAATTAATTTTCGAATACAGCTAGTTTCATGGAATTCGTTACCACTTATAAGAATAAAAAATCACTATACAACATTGTAGCCCTTATATTTAAGATCTATTTTATGTTTGTGACCTCTCGTTGTTAATCTAAAAATACCCAAATGTTGTACACTCTTATCTAGTTTTTCTCAACTTTGAAATCATAACAGGCACAAAAACAAATTGGAAAGTAAAATACAATAAAATATGGAAAGATTTCATATACATATTAAATTACGAATTATTTATTTCAATAATTTATTTTTCTGCAAAGTCTGTCTTATTCCAAATTTCCTCAATTTAGTTTCTAAACTTTGCCCTTTTTGGATGGAATATTTCAAAACACTGAGTAATATAAGCTCTAATCTAATAAAACGATCGATTGAATCGATAAGGTACATATACTGAATGTCTCCCAAATTAAATTATTTAATGTTGATTTATTTTTTAAATCATCACATCTATTTTTGTGAATCTTGAACCATGATACATGTGTGTATGTATCTTAGATTTCACAACACATCTAAAAATAAACTATAATTATTTTTAAATTTGTCAATCGCTGTTGTGGTAACAGACAAATTTCAACAACTGAATATAAAAGCCACTCAATAGCCCCTCCTTAACCGTCTACTGATAATAAAAAAAAAAGGGTGAGATGTACTATGTTTATTTGAGACTTAAAGGAGAGACATAACCTTATAAGTTTGATATCGTCGATGCTGAAATAAAAAGGATCACAAGAATGATTCATTTCCGGGATGTTTTTCAAATCATTTATACATGTATACAATGTCAAAATAACCATACATGTATAATTTCTAAATTGGTGTATATTTCCTTGAAATGCATAAAAGGAAGTTTTTCAACAGTGCTTTGATGAAATATTCTATGGGAAAAGGAAGAGAACATTTGTCGTAAAAAATCCGAAGTTGAAACTGTGAGTTAAAACAGCTCTGATGATACTACGTGTATATGTATATGTACTGGGTTTGGTGATTCGGTTTGAATTATAAACAATTATTTGCCTTGATAACTTGTGGTAGCAACAAAATAGGAAATTAAGTAACCAGCAGGGAAATAAAATTCGTTAACATTGACCAAAATAAGTAATTTTTGTACCAGACAACCAATGGATTGGATACTTTGTTTGGGTCTGTTAATACAGACTCTCATCTGTTCTGTCAACGGCCAAGGTAAAATAAACACTTGTTACAGAATTATATTGACATATACATAACTCTTGATGAATAATTTATGCAGACACATTTGATCTAAAATCAAAGAATTTTTACTCTTTATGAATAATATAAGCTGACACATTTTATTTGAAAGCAAAGAACGTTTACCCTATAGCAAAACATGAAACACGGGTCAACTAATGGTTTCGTATGATGCTGTTTCAAAAATATTATACCGATGAGAATCTTATCAATTGCAGGAAACACACTTACAACAAATATGCATGGATTGTTAAAGGTCAAGTACAACACGTATGTCATACTGTGTACCATGTTACTCACTTATAATTTCGCGTTTACCAAGTAAAAATGACATAATGAGTCATTATTAAACTAAAAAAAACCATCAATGTAGCAAATACATATGTTTTATATTGACCTAGTGTCCTAAGGGATAATTGAGAAAATGGGTTAAGCGGGGTTTGCGTTTAAATAACAACTTAACATAAATCAAGAGTTTTCAAACTTGTAAATGGCTTGTACAGTTGCCTTAATCTTGTTTTATGCAATTGAAAGTAAAACACACAAACACAATTAAAATCATTTATATTTGCATTTTCAAATGTCTTTGTCTGTGGTAACATAACGAATCAATTTTGAACCATAAAACCCAATAACTTCATAAAATATGAGTGACACAAAATGGGCGTGTCTTATAGCATAACCGAAAAACGCCGCGTAGTAATACATACCATGTGCTACATAAAAAATAGTGGTTTTAAAATAATGTTGGAAATAATATAAATATAAGTAATAAGGAATCATTCTTTGAATATTATGAGGTGATAACTTCGGTCGGAGCGTGGTCAAATCTATCATAAAGCCCTTCGGGCTTTATTGGATTTGACCACGCCCCGACCGAAATTATTACCTCATAATATTCAAAGAATGATTCCTTATTTCTTAAATAATCTCAAATTACATTTTATTACAGATTCTAGTCAGATGCCTCCAAACTTGACTAGTACCTTTAACGATGAATACTTTTTCTCTCGAGATTCCGTATTGACCGATGCTTCCTTTAACTGCACGGCAGAGAATGGACGGGTTCAGTATGTTTGTGATAATTTGATAATTATATGAAACAAACTTATGCCAAGAGTGTTTAATTTTCATTTGTCCTCACAAACTGAAAAAAGATAATTGTATATTACATTTTTCATGCAACTTGTTGCGAAAAAAAAAACAACATTGCTAACTGTGTGCATGTTGGTGTGTAAGCGAACATGCGCTAGTCAAGTGGGAAAGATAAAGATAAAATCAAACTCTCTAGATGTTTTCAAATGAATACAATTCAAATTCAAATTAGTGTTTCGTTAAGCAGTTTATTGATTTGTTTCATAAATATCAATTTACAACACCGATTTTACAACATGGAAGGTTTTACGCATGTTACAGTATCTCGTAATAAGACGATAAGGAATTTTAAATATGACTGTAATATGATTTTAAATATATTTAACTATGATTCCTAAATATTCAAAAATGCAAGAATTTTAATACTAGTACCGACAGAATCTCATATGTATCTCATATGTACGACTTAGAATCTCCTATGTAAAGATGAGAATTGATAACTTAAATATTTCAAAATATTATTTAAATTTGCAGCAATACACTTTGGTAGGGTATATCCAAGTATTTTATGCTACAATAATAAAAATAAACTTGGACCAAGTTTTAAAAAGATGTTAAATGTTTGAAATATATTTTAAAATATATTAATTAATTTCTTAAATTTACTAGATATGTGTGGAAAAAAGACGGGGTTGTAGTACAGAATACTAAGTTTGTTGCAGTGGACAATTCAATGGGAATTCTTAAGTTTGCTATGATGCAGAATGAAGACTACGGAACTTACCAGTGCTTTGCTGAAAATGATTACGGCACATCACTTTCAAAGCCATTCAAAATAATGGAAGCAAGTTAGTTAAAACAAAATTGTATCATTGGCAATGCATCTCAGCATAATATTTTTGTGACTTCTCAATATATTTTTGTAACTTCTCAGTGTATATTGTTTTTGTGTTTTACTTAAAAACGTAATGTTTAGATTCGATCAAGACGTATATTTTTTTGGCAGGATTAGGATCTTTTCCCACTACTCAAATTCAAGAGGTACGATGTAGAGAATTTGAGCATTGCAAAGTACAGTGTCGAGACAAGCCAACGTGTTTGCCAGAATCACAATGTAAAGTGGAATGGAAAATCGGAGAAGGAACTAAGACCAATGTGGAAATAAATAAAAGGGTTGGAGTCGATGGAAATGGTTTGTAAAACAGATTAGAAATTCAGTCTAAACTGCATATAATTATGTCCCTGATTCGTGCATTAATCCCCTATTTTTATACTCCATGTCAATGGGTTGATAGTGCATTTCCTTGTTAGCACATCAGTTCATCATATTTAATTCTTTTTGTCAACGATATTTTAAAAGCCTGTTATATATTTTTCTTAACAATCCACAACAATGTACCTTCATAATTATACCTTTTTCATGAACCAAAAATGAAAGTATATATATTTTTGTTTATTTAAAATCAACATGAAAAGCACAAAAGGTGACAAAATTAAAGTAAGTATTTGTTATTTATCAATAGGTGATCTTCATTTTCTTTGGACAAATATGAGTGACTGGACTGGAGACCAGTACAGGTGTGGGGTGTGGCATGAGCAACGTAAGACATTGGTTGTTGGAAGTCAAACAAGTCTAAGAATTGACAGTGAGTGGTACAATTATTGTTTTGTTTCAAACAATGTCATTTATAGATTAATCCTTTACTCGTATTTGGTGTATTTAAGTAATAACAAAATCGTTACTCAATATCCATAAAAGTGACTATCTTCATGTTCATGTATTAAATACTCTTGAATATTTAAGATGCAACAGCAGTTCCTAAAGTAAACCCCATGGTGGTGTTCAAAGAAAACGGCAAAGCTCTGATTGGTGAAAAGGGCGTTCTGAGATGCATATTTTCTGGATAGTGAGTACACTTTTGTTGTTATTAATAGACAGCATTCCATCACAAGAAACTTAATGCCAGTCTCACATTTTTATTCAATGAACATTATTCTTAATTCTACGCTGAAAAAAATTAGTTTAGTTTACATACCGGTATATAAAACAAACCATGATGTTTAAAGATGCAGTTGGGCGATTGAAGAGATTTCCTCCACAACCAGGCGATAAGAACATTACATAAACCATTCATGAGAACGCGAAAAGTTTAGCGAGTATTTGGGACTGACCGTGGATTTGCCCTGACGTTTCTTTAGTTTTATTATTGCTTTAAAAAAATGTAAATGTAAATGAAATGAAATACATCCCCCTCCCATACTAGTAAATAAATTCTTTTGATTGCTAAAATTTAAAACTTTATCTTTAAAGTGAGATGTTTACTGTAGTTTTATTAATACCCGTGGTCAGAAATTTCAAGGATAAGAAAATGTATGACCAATGACCCTATCAATGCAATGCGTAATTAGATATTGCAATTCGATGAACTTTTAGCTTTGATCATCTCAACAACAAAATCCACTAAAATTGGAATTCAACGAATATTCAATTTGATGAAACAACAGTGTATAATGCTACTGTCTATAGTAGATACTCAGTAATTTGTAGGTTTTAGATTCTTATTATTTGTTTACATACTAATAATGCAGAAAGTGTACATTACGTACCAGCATTTGAAAATAAAGTACATTGTAATTTAATAAGACCAAAAGGGGAAAAATACTCTTACATTCTTCACTTCATAGCCCTGTACCGGACATTACGTGGTTTTCCCCGCAAGAGATGTACATCGACAATACCAACGACAAATATGAAGTCAGTGACTTCGGTAGAGTGCTTACTATTTTGCGAGCGGAATCAGAATATGAAGGAATATACACTTGTAAACAATCGGGGGAAAACGAAAGTGTCTATCTGAATGTCACGTGTAAGATTTTTGTTAAATTGAATATTTTTATTTTGTTAGAAAACTATCTTACATTCAATGGAAAATGGTCTGCATGAATAAAAAAAAAATCCATAATAAAACCATTTTGAGTAAAGTTCCGTATGTGCAGCGAGACTTTTGATCTCTCAATATTTGGTATTTCCAGCTGCTCCCTTTTTAAGGGGTAGCAATCAGATGCAAGATCTGATGGTATTAGAAGGAAAGGAGGCTACCTTTCGCTGTGATGCCGAGTCCTTACCCAATGAACTACCACCAACTCCACCGGCATGGAAGAAAAATGGAGTTGATTTAGAGGCTGATGGAGGTTGTATTTTTGTATGATATCAGAACGACGACTTTATGATAGTATTAGGTTAAAATAATAAAAAAATCTTAAAACTTCATCAGATGTTTATTAAAATGAACATTGTACTTTAATGCGTTATTTTATCTGTTGGTATGTATTGATAATTTCATGTTTAAATTTAGGAAAGTATTTATTGAGAGAGAACAGCAAACTTTTGACTGTGACCAATGTTCAGAAGTCAGATAATGGGGCCTACCAGTGTATGTCAGAAAACAGTGAGGGGGTGCTACTGGAGGAGGCCATACTCAAGGTTATTGGTAAGCTTCTGAAATACCTAGAGGCTGTCATGAACATTTTTATAAAGTGTTTAATGATGTTGATAAAAGTTCATTGACAAAATCAATAGAATAATGTAGTTAACTGTATTTTTAAAGGAACAATTAAAAAAAAGGATACATACCGTTTCATTTATCATCTCATAGTGCAGTTGAAAAATTCTTGTTATATCGCTTATAAAATGTTACCGACAGGAACCAAATAACCTAAAATAGACCCATTAACTATGACTGTTTTTATATGCAGCCATCATAATTCATGGTGGCTCAATAATGATAGGTTTCAGCGGAACACCTTGCCCATGTATGAACGCTAACAGTCTCTCCAAGAATGATACTGATATACGCGCAAGCTATTTTCCTTAACGTCCATATTATACACAAAAACTGGGACATTTATATTTGTGGACGTGGCCTCACGAAATAAATGAATTCGCAGTATTTAATGAATTGTAAATTTTTGTGTTAATTTCAGAACGAATAACAATCCAAGATCGCCCTCAGAGTAGCTACAAGATTGTGCCGGGGGACGTACTGAACCTAGCGGTGATCGCTGACACTGACCCCTCTTTCACCTTGCAGTACAAATGGATGTTTACTGATCACCAAGGCAACCAAAGGGAAATCGAAAATAGCGAATATTGGAAGATTTCTTTGCCCAATAATAACAACTTGACTATCGATGTCAGGCAGGTTAAAGAACGAAGCATTCTGCTTTCTTTGGCGGGATATTATAGCGTAAAAATATACCACAAATATGACCAGGAAGTTATTAACATCACCGTAGAGACAGACGTCATCACTATGGAAACAGACTTCATTCCTGCTGATATTTTCACTACAAATATTGTTAATACATATATTAGTGCCAATATCATTACTACGAAGGGTGAGACTACGGCCATTATATTTAAACTTCGTTCGACCACAAAATATTGAATAATATAATAAATATGACTACCGTCACGAGAAAAGGGCCCTTAAGGGCAACATTTCACAAACTCACTTTTTTCTCAATTAAGATTAGGCAACTCTTTCTGAATACAAATATACAAAGATATCCAAGATCTTGTGTGTTTTAAGCATTTTATGACAATTTTAGTAAGACATGTTACCACGACTTTGACGTAGCTGGTCGAAAACGACACGACGTCACGAACGTCAATTATTATTTTATTATTATTTATTATTAATTATTTTTTAATTATTTATTATAAATTATTAATAGTTATCAATTATTATTATCGGTATTTAAACAAGGCCATACTCTAATTATTCAAAAAACACAACACAGACGCAGAAAAAAAAATAGAAACAGAAAATAAAAAAACTGCGTTTACAATGCCGCTACTATGACGTCGTTTTCTGAGCATTGTGACGTCAAAAGATAAGGGCCCTTTTCTCATGACGGCAGTCAATATGTTTTGCTAGAAAGTTTAATACAACACTTACAACACACACAGCAGTGCATACTTACAGATTTATTTATATACATTCATTAATAATAGTTAAAATGCACAGGTACTTGACGTTATATATTTTTCTCATAATAAGAAATATACCCCTGCTTGAAAAACGTGGTTTTATTATAAGAAAAATATACCGGTATAACGTGAGGTGCTTGTGTTAAATGCTAGGTTTCATATTCCTGTTACATGTGAGATCATTTTTGTAATTTCCCTCCTGAGCAATATAACCAAAACTGCAAAATATTGATACATGAATATATATATATATATTAATTTACATGAACATGCACATTCTTTGTATTTCGTCTGATATCTTTAAATTCTTATCTTAAGTTGTCCCAAAGCCGCCCAATTTCGAAGAAACCAGTTCAAACGCCGCTGTCCCCATCGTAGTGACCGTTATAGTCTTCATTATAGTCATTGCCATCGGCATCATCGTTGCTCGGAGAATTCAACAGAAAGGTTCCTCTAGTAAGTTTTGTTTTCAAACAATCACTCATTTCATATGTGATAAATAAATGCATGCATGCTTTGTAATTGTGATATTTTCTCAGTGATCAGTTGAAATAATTTGAACCATTTTTGATCAATATTTTTACCTCAATAATATTCCTGTGAATTTAAAAAAAAAACCCAAAACAAATGTTACGAAACACACATGAATGTTACAAATGTTACGAAACACACATGAATAATATTTTACAGTACACAGCTTTTTATTAGTACTTTACTAATTTCTAGCATACAGGTTGATTTACATATATTTCTCTACCGTTTTTTTTTTTTGTTTAGTGGATAAGACAGAACTTGCCACTGGACATGACTCAGAAAATGAACGGAAAGAGAAAGAAAACTCTCTCCAGGACCAACCAGTGTAAGTAGTGTTATTGGCCGTTGAATGGGTAAATGCATATATTATTAGCTTTTTGCGCATGAATGAAAATTTCAAAAAGCGATAAAAATGATTTCATTAAATTACTTTTAAAATAGAAACTTTTTTAATTAATTGTTTTTTTTGTTTTTTGTTTTTTTTTTTTTGCAATGTTGTTGACCTTAAACAATTAAAGTGTAATTCGTGATATAATCCTTGTATTTTGCAGTTCTTCTCACGTTTAGGAAGCTGGACGTTCGACAAAATATCCGTAGAATCTACCTTAAAATTCCAAATATGAGATTTTTCCCCCCATAAATTTTTAAGAAGTAAAGAAAAATACAAACATATTAATAAATTTCAATATTTCAATATTTTTCTCTATCCTCATACAGAGCTCATAGTCTCAAGGAGAACAATATAGTGTCCACCACCATCGATCCTTCTACATGGAAACCCTTTCAAACCAAATAGTTTAATTCAAAAGTATAGTTTTGTATAATTTATCTATAGAAAGGGGTTTTAATTAGATAGAGTTAATGATTTTGTAAATCTAGCTGTTAATTTAAGATAAATCGTAACGACATATAACATGGTGAGTTATTAGTGTTACTCCGTGTCTTTTTAAATAATTCCATGCCTTGCAAGTGAGAGGTTTTACTATTCTACCTATTTTATATGTTGTTGAAAAATAGAAAGGAGATGTGCACAAGCTAGTTTTCTGCTGTGATGGAGACACTTTGGATGCACACATCATAGTTTCCTACGAAAAAATGAATGACCCTTACTTTTAGATAACGCATGTCCGATGTTGATTTTGTATTTTTCTGTGCCATGATATTTTAGTCATTTTATTAAATTCATTCATCTAGTTTATTTATTTTTATTTTTAACCGGATTTTCCAAAGGAAAAATCCGGTTATTGAAATGCTGAAAATGGCGGGCGGGGTACCCGCTACTGTACGTAAAACTCCTTCTACAGTTTTCAAGATAGGAGCTTGTTGTTTTGCAGATCAATTGTACATCTACATACATCAGAGATGTGTATATTACTTTTTGATTTTTGATAATTACGAAAAAAAATACTAGCTGTTGAACTTTGTCCTTTTTTTCGCATAAGGTAACCCTTTTGTAGGTATAACTCCTACAGTTTTCAAGATAGTAAGTTGTTGTTTAGCAGATCAATGGTACAAATATCAGAGATGTGCATATTATGTTTATCAATTCAGGGTTGACAAATGGGTTATGGATACTATTCACTTAAATAAAAACCCGGTTTGTTGTCACATTGACAGCTTTTCTCTTGTTTTTTAAAATTAAATTTAAAATAAAATTTTATAACCTGACTGCTTGTAAACTTTTCACTTATTCAGTATTTCATATATTCATTGAAACTTACATACACAAAAGTCATGTCTTACCCAGAAGACACACTGCAAATTGTCGGTGTGAGTTTACACAAAGAGTAATGATATTGCACCCTTTGAAATTCAAACATACCATTTTCTTTCAGTGAAGAACTGCTATGTAATAAATGACCAACAAAACACATAGTATAAATTGTAGATATCCATTTAATTGCAGTAAAAAATCAATGCCCTTGGTATATAGTAACTATCATAAAATTCTTCATCATAACATTATGGAACGCCTCAACTGCCTTATGTGAATAAACTTCATTATATTATTATACTTTAACATTACGTGATGGTACTTTAACATTACGTGATGGTACTTCAACATTACGTGATGGTACTTTAACATTATGTGATGATACTTCGACATAACGTGATGGTACTTTAACATTATGTGATGGTACTTTAACATTACGTGATGGTACTTTAACATTCTTCATTATATGATGCTACTTTACTATGCGATGGTTCTAAAAATAGGGAAGCGTCGCCTCGGGATCGAAATACATGTACGCTAAAACTCTAGACACCTGGATGCCTATAAAGTTTTTTAACACTGGGCTGATTCTCTGTTTCAGAGATTGATCAGATAGGACTAAGGTCCACTGAGACTAGTTTAGATCAACAAATACTACTGTTTGATTGAGTGTTGCCTTACACTTTTAAAAGGGTCATTTTAAATTTTAAAGAATGGCTGCTTGGTGAGACCATTTGGGCTCCCCATCAGCGCATAAAAATCAGGGGGTACGAAAAGTCCCCCAGGGGATTTTTGGTCCAAAAATGTGAACCCAATCATTTGGCGCTTGGTCAGAGTGGACTGCTAAAAATTTTAATAGCACCTAAACAAAGACTTCTGTAATTTATGTTAGAGATTGGACTTATGGGGATTGACGGGCTCTTCCTGTGTAGGAGTGGGCAATGTAACAGGCACGTAGCATCCGCCCCCCATTGCTGTTGAATCTGATTTTAACAGTAACTGTACTGTTGAATAAATCAGTGCTTACACAGGCACGTAGCATCATTTTTGAAAGAAAGGGGGAGGGCAGACTCATCCTAAAAATCTTGACAAGCAAAAAAAAAAGAAAAAAGACAACTTCCCAAAATCATGAAAATCCTAAGGATCCTAAGGGGGGAGGCTGATGCTACGTGCCTGTTACATTGCCCACTCCTACACAGGAAGAGCCCGTCAATCCCCATAAGTCCAATCTCTAACATAAATTACAGAAGTCTTTGTTTAGGTGCTATTAAAATTTTTAGCAGTCCACTCTGACCAAGCGCCAAATGATTGGGTTCACATTTTTGGACCAAAAATCCCCTGGGGGACTTTTCGTACCCCCTGATTTTTATGCGCTGATGGGGAGCCCAAATGGTCTCACCAAGCAGCCATTCTTTAAAATTTAAAATGACCCTTTTAAAAGTTTAAGGCAACACTTAATCAAACAAAAGTATTTGTTGATCTAAACTAGTCTCAGTGGACCTTAGTCCTATCTGATCAATTTCTGAAACAGAGAATCAGCCCAGTGTTAAAATTTTTTTTACAGGCATCCACGTGTTTAGAGATTTGGCGTACATGTATTTCGATCCCGATGCGACGCTTCCCTATTTTTAGAACCACCGCATAGTAAAGTAGCATCATATAATGAAGAATGTTAAAGTACCATCACATAATGTTAAAGTACCATCACGTAATGTCGAAGTATCATCACGTAATGTTAAAGTACCATCACGTAATGTTAAAGTACCATCACATAATGTTCAAGTACCATCACGTAATGTTAAAGTACCATCACGTAATGTTAAAGTACCATCACGTAATGTCGAAGTATCATCACGTAATGTTAAAGTACCATCACATAATGTTAAAATACCATCACGTAATGTTAAAGTACCATCACGTAATGTTAAAGTACCATCACATAATGAAGTTTATTCACATAAGGCAGTTGAGGCATTCCATATAACATCATTGATGCACATTGTCTCAAGGAGATCAATATAATGTCTTTTTCCCCCCTGACTAGCACACTACCGTTCATTTCTTCATAACATCATCAATGATGAATGTTTTCTTCCCAATATCCCATGCATTTTGGGGTCTGTTTCTCCACAGACACACTTGTTTACTCGTCGATACTACCATTCACCGAGTGTGTTCCGCTGTTTTCCACCAGATCCACGTTGCGGGCCGCCTCAGTGGCAGCGCAGGCTTCCATTTCCTCCGCCTCTAGCTCCAGCGCCGTCTGCTCCTCGTCGTACTTCTGCATCAGCGCTGATATCAGGAGACACTTGGCTGAACCACAGTCACAAGGTAGAGGGTGGTCTGTCAGAAAGAGAAACAAGGAGAATCAGAATAAATCTCAACCTAGTAATATTGCATGAAAATGTGTCCAAACAATATTTGTTACTTTATGTACACGCATCTTTTTACTCTTATTATCTCAACATGATTGAAGGATTATTATACTAGTCAGCATTAACCATGTAAACTGGAAAGGTATGTAAATTTATCAAATATCTATAATGGTAAGTTTTAGCTGTACACACATTTTTACCAATCTGATCATCTTATTATCATGATTAAGGAACTTAAACCAACTCACATCAAACCTTATCCTAGTGAAATTGTGTTTAAAGAGGAATAACTCTTTCAGAAATTCTGTCACTTCAGTGTACACTTTTGGTGATTGAGCACCCCCCCCTTCCCCCTCAATAACACCTATTTCAAAATTATTTCAGTAAAAGGAGCCATTAACCCTAATGAATTTCTGTAAAGCATGAGAAATTCTGTTCAACACCAATGCTGATTGTAGCTTATCTTTTAAATCAGTTTTGCCATTGCCAGTGTACTATAGTAGTCTAGATGTTCAAAACAAAATACTGCAAATGTGTTCATTGGAAATTCATTAAATATATAATTTTATATTATTTTATATTGTTATATATTTAATATACTTATTTTTAAGAAACCAATAAAATCTTCAAAATTATTTTTTTATTAATTCAACAAACTCTTACTCCCACAATTTTTTTGTTTCTAAACTCATGAAACTACTTAAAGTATTTGATTCTTACAAAGTGAATAAATTTCCAACAATATAAATAGGTATCCTACATTTCATCTACAGCATGTTTTCTTCATCTCAAAAGAATTCATCAATGCAAGAGTTTTAAAGTTTAGCACCTGTATATACATTTTGATGCATATGGGGAAATCAATGGTCACTCTCACTTCTCTTGAGGTTACAGAAGTGAGACAAACCTTGGGTTTCTGAAAAAAGGTTACCTGATACATCCTCCTCATCTTCCTCATCTTCTTCAGACCCTGATTGATCATCCATCATCTCTATGGAGATGTTGTACAACCGAGGATTGGAGGTGTCTTGTGTTAACTCAAGCAAACATGAGAGCGAGTCTTCTTCATCCACTGAGGCAGACACTGGAATGAATACAATAGTCTGTTTCCAGTGGGTAGCCTCCACCATGGGAGAAGTTGACAAGGTTACAAGATGAACCCTGGGAAGGTCGTCACCCGACACACTTGGAGGTATTGCCACGGTGGGTGAACCGAAATAAACATCAAACCAGGCAGCAAAGCCATGCACCAGTCCTGGTTTTGTCATTTTGAAAGTGAGGTTGTTTTGAATTGATTTTAAATCCTCTACTTTGGTAGTGAGTAAGTCAAATTCACGCACAATTTCTGGGTCCGACATGCACTGTTTTGGTTCTATACACTCAATGACTGGTTGTTGAAGTGTGGAGGTCATAGAAATGGTTTGTATCGGTGAAAAGTCATATCCGTACGCATTTTCCCAAAATCGGAAATTTTCTGTGACATACTTTGACATGTTTACTGGCGTAAGGTATAATGTGGCATGAGATGGTATCATCATGCCCGAGTCCGACAACCATTTGTCTCTTGCAAACAATACAGAATCAAGCATGGACTCATGAAGCAAGTAGAAACCCATCCACTCAGATACAATGATGTCCACTTTCTCCACAGGAAGTTCCACCTCTTCAATCTTTCCCTTGATGACCTTAATTTTGTCCTCCATTTTGTTGCACTTCACAATCTGGTTGCAGAGATCCACAATGTTGCTCGCTTCCACTGCGTACACCATTGCTGCACCAGCAGAAGCACAGAACAGGGACAAAATGCCACTACCAGCACCAACATCCAGCACAACTTTATTTTGAAAAAGGAATTTATTTTTGTCGATGAATTCTTTATATGCCAATGTACGTGGCTTGTCTTTCAGCATCAGGGTATGAACCGACAGGTCGCTGTAGCTCGAGAAGTAATCTGATCCATCCCCTGTTGCCATACTGACTGAAAAATTGGGTTTTGTATAGAAAGAAAATTTGTTTGATCAATCTACTCTTATCAAAATCAGATTACTTACAATCTCCCTTACTAACTGAGATAGAAATTAGCGTAAATATACATAAACATTCAGCATATTAAGTATGGTATACATGGTGTAGATATGTACATGTTCACAGATACGTGTGCATGTCGCATGTTGATTGCAATCACATTCACAATTGCACAAGCAACCACATGAAATCTCATTGCATGCCACTCTAATTAAAATGTTACATGCAATGTGCTGTATCTGAAAAACATTGTCTTAATGCGGTTTCTCACATCGATAGAATTCTTTCAAATAATTGTTCAACGTGCATGTTACAGTTACCTCAGAATTCTTTAGCGGTGCACAGCCTTGTTGGTTGTGTTGACATAAACACGTGCTTCCGGTTTTAAAATTGTAAGTTCCAAAAAGAACACGGTATATATTTCCGGATTGGTGAATCTAGATAATGCAGAGTGACATATCAGCATATCAGTCAGTAAAGGGCACTTCAATAGAATATAATAAATATGAAAATAAAAATTCATAATAATCTACACTCGCATGCCAAACGTATGTCAATTTTTTATTTTCCCTATGTAGTTCATTTAAAACAGGATTTATTTTTAAAAGGTTTTCTGTTGTTATTTTTTGTCAGATATTAAAGAAATTTGTAGTGATTAAAGAAGATTCAATTTGCACTTTTTGACATTTATTGAAAAAGTTTTTTGACAACTCGTTTGTAAAATTTATTATTTCAAACACAACACTAAGATAATTTTTAAGAGATTTACTATATTTTACTTTTGAATATTAGTTAATATCAAATCTCAGGAACTGAAAGTTGGAAAAATATTTAAATATGATGCCAAAAAAGCTAGAGAAATTCTGAATTAATCAATCCAAATTTTTTAAAAAATCGGTCAATGGGTTACTTTTTAACGATTCTTTGAAAAATGTTGGTTTTCAATGAAATATATAGTGAAAAGATAAAAGTTGATATACTTTTAGCACCTGAGTGTAGGTCTATGCAGTGGTCAGAGCATAGTCTGTCGAGTCTTCGTGCGCCTCACACTTATATTATACATGTACACTATAGTATTTAAAATTGCGAACAATCAACCGTCATGATAATTTGAATTAGGCCTACAACTCAATAGAAATTGATGAGTTATGATAAAAAATGAAATTTCTAGCAGCTTGAAAAGACATCAGTGACGCAAACAAAGTCTCAATGTTAATGTGTAGGATACATGGGTTTTGGATGGAAAAATTAATACTACTCATGAGTAAAAGACATAGAAAAGGGCACATAAGACGGTTGCAAATAATGTTTAGTGTAGAAAATTCTATCAAACTATATGTACATGTATATATCAGAGAGAGGTGGGGGATGGGAGTCGGGTGACTCTGTCCTGACCTCATTCATGTACATCGTACATCTATTGTGCCTCCAATAGATTGAGAACGGGGTGGAGGGGGCGTAACCTCGTATATTTATCGACATTATACTTTAATTAATAAGAACGTTATAATTTTTGCAATTAAAATGGGCCATTAAAATAGTATGGGGAAATTTCGAATTTTTATTGTGTAAAATTGTGTCCGGCTTTATGACAACAACAACAGCACGATTTGTCAGTTTTTCGATAAAACGTATATCATCAATAAACAGTGCATGAATGAACCATTTCACGCATTAATATTGACCGATATGTATAGGCGTACTTTCCAAACAGTTGAAATCTAAACGTACATGTATGCTGAGTGCATACAAATTCAGAAAACACATAGAACACTTTCGTTAATATTAGTATTTTTCAGTGGCAGTGTAAGTAACATTTTTGGGCAAGTTAAGTGCTACTTCAATTTGATGAAGACCATTTACTGTATTTACTTTTTCCTTCAGTTTTCTTTAATTGATAATATTGACTTTTAACGAGAAAAGCCATTTTTTTGTGTCAAATACTTCCCAAAGTTCTCTTTTCAGTTGATCTCCATTAAAACATTTTTATATACACACTAATATATACGCTAAATGAAGGGTAATTTAACCAACACCCTCGAGGTTTCAAATATGTTTATAAGACATCAACTTCATATTGAACTTCCACCCGTTAAGGGATTAAGTGTATCAATATTAACCCCTCATACATGTTCGAGCGCTAAGCGTACCCAATAACTATTTTCTTTTCCGATTAAACGACGGCATTTGATAAAATGTGTTTTTAAACTTCTTTAATGTCCAGCCGATAACTGGAATTAACACTGCTTCCAGTGAATCAGTCGTATGAAGAGAAACTTGCGCAGTCAAGTCGGATTATGACAACCTTCATTATTTTTTTTATTTTCAAATATAACATGACATTTGGTTAAATAAACAAAAGCAAACAGTTTATAGCAAAAACGTCACCGCTCTCACCATTCTAATGGTGGCCATCAAAACCCACCGATATATCTGCATACATATTAGATAAATTAAAAGCGTCTCAGAGCGCTTGAATTAGAGCGCCATATTTTTGTCCTATATCAGTTGCTACACGGGGTAATTTGAATCATTCTGGAGTTCGTTATAGCACCTTGCAGAGCGTCCGATTCCTCCAAGTTTCTTTAACAGGGTACCCCACTTCGGAACGCGATACTTCAGGTAAGATCGTTTGTTTTTCTCTTAATTGGGTCGCGATAAGAAGTCAGTGTCAATATAAGTCGTTGCTAATTTTCTCAGGAATATTAAACGATTTATTTGTATTGTTTTAAGATTTCAAATAAAATAAATTGTCTAGCAGTCACAATCTCTTCATTAAGACCGAAGAATGATTAAAAAACCCCAATCGATATGGCAATGATATCTACAATAAGTAATTTTGATTGAGAAAGCCAAACATTTCAGTCAATACACAAAAGAAATGGGAAAGGATGCCGGTTAGGTGAAACTTCAAGATAAATAAATGACAAGACATTTCTATAAAGGGGTACTCCTTTTTATAATAGCATTTCCAATTTAAAACTGCACATGATATATAATCGAAGCCTTAAGTGGAATTACATAAGAGAGGAACTCGTCTTTTTGTATTTTGTTTGACAATGATAATCCTCGGGAATTAAGGGATATCAAAGAAAACTGCTTCTATATCATTTTCGGCGTAATTTAGGACGCGAAGTGATATACATTCAGAAAATCTGCACACTTATTTGAAAAACATCTGATTACAGTTGACATCAGATATAATTGATCACGATTTATACGCAAAGATATCACTCTTGGGAAGAGACCAAAAAAAAAAAAAAAAAAGGAACACAACTATATTACATTCTCTTAAAAAGGTATCTGAGACCTGTATAAAAGTATTCGCGAAACAATCAATACTCACTTATAACTGAATTTATGAGAACACATTGCAATCTTGCAGAGAAAGAATTAAAAAAAAACTTTGATGTCAAACTTCCTCCCTCAAAAAATGTTACAGACAAGCTATAACTACAAAGTATTTAACAGATATCTTTGAATTTGCTGAACGTCTCCTCTCAAGAAATAAGTGAGCATACAGCGGTTTCCCTGATCAGCTAAAATTAAAATTTAGAGGCGACACTCGATTTATATAGCTACCGGTATATTCAAAGGTAATCAAAGGATAGATGTATTTAATTTCTCTTACAAAAATGGTATAATAATTGAGCATTCTACTAAAATTAAATCCATAGATGTGTGTTCATTCATGGTCTTGGTTTGAGAGAGAGAGAGAGAGAGAGAGAGAGAGAGAGAGAGAGAGAGAGAGTCCTAATCTCTGAGTATATAATAATACCAGCAGGGTCTCACAATACGTGGCTCTTGTTCATCACCCAAGTCTGGTCAAGAGGCATTACCGCGGCCGAAACATCAACAGCTAATAACTTAGTCCGTTCTAGAGGCCCGTAATCCGCCAGCTACATGTACACGTGATTCAACGTAAACTGGTTTTCTCTCTAATTGCACGCGTTATATCTAGTACACAACTCATCCATTCAGTAAGCAATGCGAAATATTTCTCCTGGACTCTTGAGAGCTCAAACTTTGCAAAATACATCACAAAGCTATTAACTGTTGATAAAATGTCGAATTTTTACATATGTTCCCTACTGTTTCTCAGTTTGTGTCGTCTCTTTAACTGCTGTGAAACCTGATCTTTTCCCGCAAATAAAAATCGTGACAATTCGTAAAGATCCTTGTAATCCAAATAAATGACCATATTTATTTTAAATGTAATGTAAATGGGGACATTAAAGTAATAAACTACAACGTTACAACTGAATATTTGTGTAAAATGTTCAAAGATCATTAGCAAACCATGCCGAAACTTAGAAAATTATAACACGACATAAAAAAAACCATACATGTGTATCTTCCATTTCCGGAAGGAAAAATACCGAGTAATAATCAAAGCAGCGTTTCTTACATCTATTGCAAAGCTTAAAATAATCTAACCGAATTTTCAAGGATGCACAACATCTTTATCCAAAATTTCAATAAAATCGAACTGTCAGTTATACATTGTACCCTACACACAACTAAAATTACAAACGACCTCTGACGTCACTACAAAGATCGATAACGACCAATTATCTTGTCTGACTTGGGTACAAACTGCCCAGTATAGTACGTTCTTAAATAAATAAAAATTGGAAAAATTGATGCATTTGATTGAAAAACCCCATCCTCCCCCATAAAATCCTTTTTGCCTTCTGTTCTTTTAAATTTCGGTCTTTAAGATAAAATAAAGATGATTGAAGTATCACCAGACCTTATTTTAATGAAGGAAAATAGCAAATCTTTCTGTTTTTTACATGGAATCTACAAACTTCATTCTTTTAGAAGAGTTGTGAAACACATGCACATGTGTCGAAAAGAATTTCGGGACATAAATATTTTATCCCGAGTTTCTTATTATATTGTTCTCTTCCAGTACAAAGAATGGCATGGGTAACATTCAATAGTCCTCTCTGGAGAAAGGATATCGTGCAAGACAAAGTCAAACCCCTCCCGTCCCTGAAAGTAAAACGGAAAATGGAACATGAATTCGTAAATGATGGCATACGAACGACAAACAGAACAAACCGCAGAAAGCCAATAATACCACCATATAATGCATTGCGCGATCGCTATGCGCAGGCGTACTTCCAATCTCCGCTGGTGAAAGCCATGAAGGAAAGGAATTTTCATCTTAAGGTTAGAAATATAAAATCTTTCTACTGCCTAACCTATGAAGACAAATTATACTATTTCAGAACCTCTGTAATTAAGTATTCTAATAAGTAAATGTGCACACAACGTTGATTTATTTTCGTCTACAGTTGATACACACAAGTTGAGTCCTAATTCAGTAATTGATCTGTTTTCTCTGTCAAAAAGTCTAAGATTTGAAATATCGCTTCCAAACACCTCGGTTGCCCAAATCTGCCAACCTGATTAACTTTATTTATCAAAATTTATATTTATCGAATCAATATGGTAAATACGGTAAGTTATTATAGTAGATAAGCCCAGGTGACATCGAGTCCATGAGATCTAAGTCAGCTGGGATTTTTTCTGATCTTTTATATTTACATTAGGACCATCTCTTGGACGTCAATTCGTTTTTGATGAAAGTTTTTAATAATTATGATTTGTTCGAAAATAAAATAAAATAATTAATTTTTTTTAAACGAAATCTTCAAATGAAAGTGCTTGTCAAATTTGGGGAGTATAACATGTAGTTTCCTATAATTATACTTTAATCTCCGTCATTTTTATTCATTTTTATATAAACGTCTTGAAAGATAAGGACCCCATTCTCTGTAGAGTTTTGCCCACTTGTGAAATCTTGTTGAGCTCGTTAACAATATATATAAGTGACAATCAAACGAAACTAGCAACCCTAGGTAGTGAGCGAATATGTTGTCATGGCAGAACTACGATTTTAAAAACTCGGGCACTCGTTCCCGGCTGTTCATTATTAATCATGACGTTACGGGTATGGGAGGTGGAAAACGCGAGAGCAAGTAAAAATCCATGTAGTCACAATTTTCTAATAAGACGATTAGAGAACCTTTATGGGAAATCTTTGGGTGGAAAGCTGGAGGAAGCGCTCGTTTATTACAAGGTAAATGTATCTTTCATCGCCAGATGGTCGGCTTAAGCGTTAATTGCACAGACGTCAATTTCGGTTGTAAATTAGATGCTTAGATTATGTATATTACTAGTGTCTTGTAAAGTCTTGTAAAGTTCATGTTACTGGTATAGGCCTATATGAAAAGGATTTGTCTATTTTGCAGCCAGAAAATCAAAGTGTTGTATGTGTAGATCAAATTAAAAGTTTTGGACTTTTACAGCAGGAAAAATCGGAAAGTCAAACAATGATTTGTTTGCTACTAATGCTTTTAAAATAGATAAATAAATCGATTTAAAGCGTAAAGGTAATCTCTTGACCACATTCTAAGTAGATCTTGTTACAGGCTACTTTTGTATGTAAGCAGTCATTGAAATTGATTCGGAATTTTTTCCTGAAGTTACGATTTTGGTATATAACATAAAGTATCGGATATAAGTTGGTCTATAGATAATGTGTAGAATGTTATGTTATGGGTTTGTTTTTTTTTTGTAGTTTGTTTTTATTTTGGATAATTTTTCCACTTCATATGATGAACTAATTTATCAGGGTACTTTTAAATAGAATGATAACCCATACACCGCATGCTTTCTCCAATACTTTGTACTCGAAGTGCACTAGTTATGGTGTTGTTTCTGATGAACTTCGTCAAGAACTTCTCCTAAATCAGACCACTTAATTTTTTTAAATAAAAATTTCTTTAAATCAAATTTGAATTAATATAATATTCCACCCTTTAACATCATATTCTTTAAAATCTATTTTTGATGTCCTGTGTTAAGCTTTAAATTTACGTTTTGTGGAAAAATAAAAATTCTGATTTTCCTATGTTGGTGAATATCACAGTAAACGAAGTGTTTAAAAATTCTACTTTTATCATATTTTGTTTTCATATAATTTTTAATATTGTTCCATCTAATGTTTATTCGGTTAAGTAATATTAGTGTTACGAGAGAGAAAAAGAAACATTATGTTTTTGGAGGAAGATGATGCAGTTCGTTTTATCCTTAATATTTAGTTTTCAATTTTAGTTTGTTTTAGTTCAATTTTAGTTTGAATTCTTAACGGGATTAAATTTGATTGACACTTATTCAACCATATGTAATTTGATTTTAGAGTTTACCCTCAATCTGTATGGGCATTACTTTTGGTCGTTTGTCAGATGTTTTACTTTTTGAAGGATATTTTACGCTGCAGCGCTCACCTGACAGATACTGGAGATTACCCACTAAGCCCCATATCTAATAATCGAATTACCGTAAATTCTGCGAAATTTAAAAGTCACAGATAATATATGGCGGTGATAGCCATTGATGTTCAAAAAATACACTTCTAGAACTCAAAGATTTCAAGCAGAAGGAAAAAAGTATTGATCCACATGCGTATATATGCATGATAAGAATTTTATGAAAGTTGAAATGTAATCATTGCAAAATATAACATTGATAAATACACTCTGCCCCCCCTACTCTGCACCCCCCTCCCCAGCCCCATATAATTACGTTATCAATATTATTTTTCTTTTTGGCAGGAATTACAAGAAAGTCAAGCTAACAACAGAAACCTAAATAAACTTAGCCACAGGCATCGATGCATAGCTACCCCGTCAATCGAAGAAATTCGGACCAGGGAGCAGACGTTCGTCAATGACGCAATAATTACCGAAAGGAAACGCACCAAATACAAGGACATCATTCCGGTCTACGACGCATCACGTGACAACCATTGCCTGGGCTACTTCAAGAGACCGGATGTTAAACATTTGATCAGCATTACCTGCACCCCGACCGGCTCCTTCAGCTATGACAGCAAAATCAAAAGTCCCAGACGACAAAAATTACGGGCGTCCGCTCCCTGATTCCAAGACGCCAGTTGTTAAACTACATGATTATTTATTTTAATTTTATTTCTTCAACTACCGAATGCACATTCTGCTGTTCAATTAATTTGTATTTTTTAGTAAAATGTACAATGAATATACCATAATTTATATTTTTCGTATTGAACATTTATGTAAACAGTATTTTTGGTAATGTGTATTGTCATGGTTACCTTTACGTCATAAAATAGAGAGAATGATTCTCACCAGTGCTGTGATATCAGTGTAATAAATGTATCCTAAATCACCTTGTTGCCTTCGTAGTGCAGTTTGTACTTTTCTTTCACTAGTTTTATCAATCTACAATGTATGTAGCATCGATTATCGCGGTAACGCGGGTCTGAAAAAAAAGACGGTATATAGACCTGTCGAAATTAATCCTTGTGAATAAATTATTGAAGGTTTTTTATGGATGTAAGGTCTAAATATATGTTTCGTAGTATGCTTAATGCATGTTTTTGTTTTCTTAAAGTGCAAATCAACCACTGTTATCATTTTTATATAAGAGCAAGAAGATGCATATACATATATCTCGAATCTAATTTATTGTTCTTTCAAATTTTGAAAAAGAAGGCAATCTTATGTAAGGTATCTACTGAGTAGTGCTTAAAGTGCTTAAAAAGATTAAGGACCATGAAGTAACATTTTTAAAAAGAAATTTCCTTAAAACCTCAATATATACAACAGATGCATACTTAGCGCCTTACTGTCTTCCCACAAATGTTTATTTAACAATAAAATTTGGTAGTAATTGTGGGAAGACGCTACGCCCAAATCGGCATATCAACATATGTGCCTGGTTGAGATTTCTCACTGGACCAGAGAAATAAAAAATGTTTTTCTTTCAAGCAAGAAATAAAAGTGATATGCCACTTGACGGATTATTTGAGTCCCAATTAAGAATATTAATTTCGTATTAATTAAGACATCAACACTGTAGATGAAGGACACATTTTCTAGTCCTCCCACCAATTGTTTTATGTATCTAGAAACTGGTCAATAAGGATAGTTACGCGTGATTTATTCCAATAAATTAAACAAATTTTAATCTTGTTGTTAAAAACTAAGAAAAGTTAAACGACATATTAAAAAAAGATGCGCCTTAAATTGTTGTATTCAAAGGTGTTAATAGGTTGAAAAAAGGCTTTTATTCTTTGAAAACGAGTAATTTTTAAATAATTGACAACAAATTAAAAAGAATATTTTTAATAAACTGAAACCGTTTAGAAAAGAGTCTCATAAGATTTTGAAAGTGTATTTCTTTTTTTTTCAGCAATCTGTCTGTGTCATTCTGGGAATAATTTCTATCATACCCATGATACTTTTATGATACATCTCAACAAAATATATTTTTATGAATAAATGACAATAAATTTATTTTCATTAACTGGCATAGCTTACAGTGTGGCGACAAATAAGTTTCAAAATGAACAAAGAATATACTAGTAAGCATGCATGAAATATTGACAAACAAATAAAGTATAATAGCTAATAAACATGAGAGATAACTCTCACCATAATACGAGTATTTATGAATTTACATATTTTTTTTCAATAGATTTAAAAAAGATGCTCAAATTTAAACACATTTTTTTTTTTTTTTTTTTTTTTAAGGAGTAACAGACCTGATATATCACTATATCAAGATTGCCTAGCTTTTCAAACAGGTGTTTAAAAGAATTTTTTTTAGGCACGATGATATAACAGGTTGATCAGTCTCCCATATATTTGTAAGTCCGCGGTCATTTTAAAAAGATAAATATGATCTTTTTTAGGATATTATGCATAATTGATGATATACTAGTATTTTAATTAAGAAGTTGACATGGTAAATTATGAATGAGGAGCTTGTGCTGCAGTGAAAAGTCAAATGATAAAGTCTTATATCAAACTGATTTGTAAATTTCTTTTGAGCATGTTGAAAAGTACAAAAATGTACTTTTCAAACTCTGTAAAAGCCATGCAAATTAATAATTTGGGTGTCGTATTAAAGGGACTTTGACACGATTTGAGATCAAAATATTTTGAGTTTTTATGTATAAAATGGTCTACTTGTGCATTTTGAATGGTTGACCAAAATTTAAATGTTAGAAGTCAAGTTACAAGCGAGATGCAGAGGCCAGAATTCATTGTTATGTAAACAAAGCTCGAGTCTTATATTTGTTTACAAATAATAAACAAGTATTCCTTTTAAAGGAATGATCGGCAATAATGATATATTGATAGCTAGAAGCAATCAACATGATCAGTTTGATGTAAAATAATAAAATAAGTACTGTATTTTTACAAAATATAGAATATTTTGAATCTGTTCACCATAATTTCATTATTATAAACCGTCAACAAATTTAATTTTTAAATAAATTTGGGAAAAGCCGTTCGTAAACTCCTTGTCTAATTTTATATTTTTAACGTAATTATTAAATGTTAATGTATCTTCTTCTTCTTCAGAATACTGAGTAGGGCTCTTCAAAGAGCATTAACACGTATACAAAGAAAGAGTTGTATTAAAATAATTTAATGCGACTGAAAAACATTGAATGCCATCATAACTTGCTTTTGAGGTCGCATTATAACGTAACCTTGTTTATAAATCAAGCCTTCTTCCTAGCTACTATTATGCAACATCAATAGATCGAGGTCAGTTCATGGCGGAGCATCTTCTTATGATTGAGGTCAGTTCATCGAGGTCAACAGCATTACTGAATGAATCTTTCGATCGAAATTCTTACGCGTGAGACAAAATGTGCATTCTTGAATTAACAGGTCGAACTTATTTTATGTATGTTTGCATCTCTTAAGGTAAATGAATTGAAATAAAACCGAGTAAAATGTTATATAAATACTAAACCAAACTTCAAGTTTTTATAAGAACTACTTATGCAAGCGGAATGTGTGCGCACGTGGAAGCATTTGCCGGATGCCTCATATGGACACAACAGTGATCGGCCGAAGCCGATCACAAAAACAAAGAATTGCCTTTAAGACAAAATGACTACTGGCAAACAAGATAAACTGGTTCAATAAATAATATTATCAACAACTAAAAGAAATATTTGTTTGTTCAAAACTGTACCAATACTACATTAGTGTAAAGAATACAAGACTCAAGCTTTGTTTACAAAATTAAGAATTTTACACTTCGTACCTTACTGATAATTCAATAATTGACTTTCAAATTTTGATGAAGCATTACAGATACCAATATTAATCATTCTAGGCATTAAAAATGAAATAAAAATATAATTGGAAAATTTTAAGCTCAAATCGTGTCTAGGTCCCTTTAACAATCCCTCTTTTATCTCCATGTTTATATAATATGATTGTCATTGAGTTGTTTTCATTGAGTTTAAAATTTGTCAAAATATTTTCGCACAATCATTTATTTGTAAAGTTCTTTCCTATACAAAAATTGAAATTTTTGAAATTGTTATGCCTTGATCAACAAATGTTTTTGAAAATGACACTTATAAGAAAATATACAGAAGTTGTCTCTCTTTCACTCGCGTCCATTTCATCTGCTATATAACAGGTTTTCGAACAATTTTGGACTTTGTTTTTTCCTGTCCTCAAATTTCATGAGCGGTGCTTTAATTGTTATTAAGAGAAAAAAATTGTGCCCCCCCCCTAAAAAAAAACCCAATCAACACCAAATTAAGAAAAACAAAAACAAAAACAAAACAAACCAAACATAGGCAAACCAAACATAGGCAAAGAATGAGGTTTGTGGAAAATTTTTGTTATGTAATGTTCTTATCTGTTCTTTCCTTCGGCTATCACACAAATATAAGGAAACTAGTGATGACGAAAGGGGTGGAATGGGAACTAAATTAAATTAAGATCTATAATTATTGTAAATCTATTTTAAGGATTTGTAAAAATCATTTTCAGTTTATGAGGAATTTATTATACATTGCTAACTGAAGTTAAAAATAGATTAATATATCCAATGCTATGACATCGATAAGAAATACACAACGTGCTTCACGCATGGTAGAGGGACTTGTTCATGAAATTGCTATTCTTTGACAAAAAAATGTAAAAATTGTCTGTGAAAACTTGCAAAAAAAAAATAATAATAATAACAAGATGTAATTATAATCGGGGCGATTATAAAGTCTCTTAAACGAACGAGGCTATCATATAGAGTAGGGATGACCCACAAAGTTTCATTATGTTCCCAGGGGTCCTTTACTATATATCAGGTGAACCAACATGACCCAAGGAACAAGAATACATATGGTTTAGGGGTGGGGATATTAACCGTTTTCAAGATATTCGGGCACTACCTGTTTGAGGGGGGTCAGGACCACCCCCAGGGCCCATGATCTACATACCATATGATGCCCTTTGACACAAGGAACAAGAATATATATGGGTTAGGGGTGGGGATATTAACCCTTTTCAAGATATTCGGGCACTACCTGTTTGAGGGGGGTCAGGACCACCCCCAGGCCCATTATCTACATACCATATGATGCCCCTTGACACAAGAAACAAGAATATATATGGTTTAGGGGTGGGGATCTCAACCGTTTTCAAGTTATTTGTGCACTTCCTGTTTGAGGGGGGGGGTCAGGACCATCCCCGGGGCCCATGACCTACATACCATATGATGCCCCTTGACACAAGGAACAAGAATATACATGGTTTAGGGGTGGGGTTCTTAACCGTTTTCAAGATATTTGGGCACTTACTGTTTGAGAGGGGGGTCAAGACCAGCCCCAGGGTCCATGACCGTCATACCATTTGATGCTCCTTAACACAGGGAACAAGAATAAATATGGTTTAGGGGTAGGGTTCTTAACCGTTTTCAAGATATTTGGGCACTTCCTGTTTGAGGGGGTCAGGACCTACCCCGGGGCCCATGACCTACATACTATTTGATGCCACTTAACACAAGGAACAAGAATATATATGGTTTAGGGGTTGGGATCTCGACGTTTTCAAGATATTTGGGCCCTTCCAGTTTTAGGGGGGTCAGGACCACCCCCGGGGCCCATGACCTACATACCATTTGATGCTCCTTAACACATTAAACAAGAATATATATGGTTTAGGGGTCAGGATTCTAACAGTTTCTGAGATATATGGTCATTTCCAATTCCTGGGGGGTGGGGGTGGGGATGACCTCAGGGGTCAGATCTTATAAACCCTAAATATTGCCTTTAACAGTCAATATATGATTCTGAAAACCCTATATTATTATCTTTGTCCGTTTTTAAGTTATAACCATTTAAAATAGAGTCTTCGATTTTTCCCATAAGGTTCAATGTTAGACCCCACAACTTTTTGACCCCCCAGAAAAGTGGTTGACCAACCCCAAATGAGAAAAATCAAACCAGCTTGCACATATAGATATGCAGGCCTATCGTATCCTAGAGTTTTGTACAATTCTGTTCAGCCATCTCTGAGAAACGCGACGGACAAGTTCAGAGCGAGAAAGAAGAAGAAGAAGAAGAACCGTACAAAAACAATAAGTCTCCAAACTTCGTTTGGGAGACTTAATAACCAGTGTCGTATAGTTTTATGCGTGGATGAGTTGTACATCGCACATTGACTATTTAAACTTCTGATATCCATGAACACTTGAAATGGAATTGAACTGACAATATAACTGATGTTATTTTTACTAAAAGCACTTGTTTTATTGCACGTTCCTTTTTCCTATAAGATTGCACTAGGTACATATAACTCTATGGGTAAATACAGGCTGCCAGCAAAGCACTTTAAAAACGGGAAGGTTTGTTAATATGCTCATTCGTCTTCAATTTAAATACATTCCAGGTCGATGCACCTAAAACAAATATGTTTTCATTACATTCAGTTCGCTCCTCCTTTCCCCCCTTCGTGGCTCATAAAATTTTATTACCTTTTTGAATCATGTAAACAATTCTTTTAAAAATCTTGCAGTCTATACCAGTTGTAATTTTCTTTCATTCTATGAAAAGTATTTATATGAATTGCATGGAGCTCTTATTGTAGGATATAAATTATCAATTAAGAGTCAGTCTCTTTTTAATACATTATCATTTTATGAAAGTACTTAAGTTTACTCTTAGATCATATGCATGTATTTATAAAAAAATTACCTCAAAAGAACACAAATTCATTATAAGTTGAAAAAAATTGTTATGGAATGTTTGACTACCAGTCTCAAAATACAATTTTTACAGAATTTAAGTTCATATACAATCGTCTAACTATAAAGTACGAGTAGTAATGTTCAAATTACAAACGAGCTTTCTGGAGACATTTCTAGACATTTCTAGGCATCGACAGAAGTCAGACGCATACAAATACACTATTTGAACTTGTGTTTTAAAAGCTGAAGTAATAAATTATAAAAAGTTTTAAGACTCATTGGCAATGTGTGAATTGTAAATTTTAAAAAGATATTTAAAGAAGAATTGGTTGTGTTTTCTCTTAAGAATGTAAAGAAAACTTTTACGAGTTTTAATTTTATTTAATCTTTTTAATTTATTTTGACGGCACAACTTGAGTTTTTTTTTAATACATGTATTAATTTTCTAGATAAGTTATCCAATGTATATAAATAAGTAACAAATCAAACTTTATGGTAAGCATGTTCATAAATTAATTATTTGTTCATAAATTAAAAAAAAAATGTTAACGTTTATGTTTAGATAAATAACAAATTGTTTAAAAGACGTCTTGGAAACGCCACAATATATGCAGACAGGGAGCCCAATGGTATAAAAACACCCGACTAAAGTACGCACGGTATAACTGCTTTTCAATAAAAACCTGTTTACTTACTGTTGGCTTAATTGCCAATATTATCCGTACCATGACTGTGTTATTGTACGCAGATAACACAAACAGTAAATTGAAATAATTTTTAATACAAGTAAATGAAACGGAAAATCAAAAACTTGAAAAACATTCTTTTTTTACATACATTAGTGCACTTACAATGTATTCAGCAAGTTAAAGTGCATGGTTTAATGATAAAAATTACTTCAATACAAATGTAGGTCTTGCGAAATATTTTTGGAAATCTTAAAAGTCTTCCAGTTAGATAAACAGATCATAACCAGCTCTGGTGCCGTACGTTGTATGTCGCCTTATATTCACTTATATTTTGCCATCATATCTCGTACATGTATGTCCCAAGTCCCAATCGTTCTGCCATATGATAATTTGTGTTCATTTATTTCTATTTTTACTAAAATTGAAAATGAATAAAGTATATTAAACATGGTCGTGGCAAAAGGTAACGTACATTTTATCAAAAGAAACATCAAAGAAAACGAAACAGGTGAAATCAATCCACAGACATTATGAATTCCGTTTTCGGTATCAAAACAAAATCTACCGTAGCATGCGCGGATCTAGAGGTGGGTTGGAGGGTGTGTGTGTTAATTTCTTAAATTTACATAGTAAAATTGTCAAAAATTGGCCACTGACAACCCCCCCCCCCTTTTGAAAAACATAAATATCACTCGCACCCCTCCCCCCTGAATTTTTATTTTTCTGGACCCGCGCATGCATAGTAGTAACTATATATATTCAGCCATGTCGGCTCTTCAGACAGTTATACAAAATTAAAAACGTTTTTAATTTTGTATAACTGTCTGAAGAGCCGACATGGCTGAAAGCGCTAACAGTAAACAATTTATTTAATTTAGACTGTCGCATTCTGTTTTGTTTATATATATATATATATATATATATATATATATATATATATATATATATATATATATATATATATATACACACACACACACACACACACACACACACACACAGATTGTCAGATAGTATATCTTTGGTAACAGTACAGTAACATTAATCTCATAAGGAATTTCCTATTCACATTCTTATCTTCCACAATAGCCTCGACATTTGCCTTTCGCTCCCGATGGAATAACACATTTATCAAGATAAAGTGCAATCCAATATACTTTACAAAGATCAGTGAATGAAATGCATTGTCTAAATTCATGGACGCAGCAAAATACAATAATTCTAGAACCGGTTACCCAATATATGCTGATATATAGATCTAATTCACGGTATTGGGGTGATTTTAAACTTAAATGAAATCTCCTTGACATCAATTATTTATCATGAAATAAAATCAATCATAAAAAAAGGCGTTTCTGCAAAATCGGTGATACTGAATAAAAAAAATTTATTTCTAGAAGACAATTCCAAATAGTTCAGTTCGTATACAGTATAACTATCCGATTGTATGACGATATGAAATTCATATAAAATGAATTTTATCCATTGCAGTTCAGGCAATGATAATATGTAACGGGTTAATGATGATAAAGCGCTTCTCAAAAAATACCTCTAATGGGCACTATATGCTGTAACCCAAAATCTACAAATGGAGATGATTCGATAGGAAATGATATACAGTGTTGTTATTCATCAATTCCAAGATACAGTCGAGCAAAATACTTAAAGTTTGCAATAAAAGGACAATTTAATGTAGTGGTCCGCTGAAGGATAATGTTTTGTTGTACAGGTTTCTAATGTAACATTTTGTCGAAAATTGCTATTCTTAGTTTGACTCCATTAATTAACCGTTATCATACGGTCTTTTCATTTTCAATAATTCAATATACATGTATATGCATTTTGCATGTTTTAGGGGGTTTTTTACGGTTAGTAATAGAGGCAATCTTTTCTCTCGCTGTTGATATTGTTGATCAGAAAGTCACACCCTGTTACCTCTTTATAAATGTATGTATGTATGTGTACCCATATTGCCATATTGCACTCTTATGATGGATATATCGTAGTCATCTACTTAAGAAAAATGGTGTAATTGATCAGCAATCTTTAGTTGTTTTTTTTTTTATATATTCGAAGACATTGAATTGGTTATGTAGGTTAACAAGAAATTCTAGAAGACCCGCTGCAATTATGTCCGTTAACTGATTTACCTATAAATGTCAAGCCCGTTTTTCTATAGAATGAAACCATTGTTTTCTGCTCGCATTCATTTAATTTTTTTTCTTCTTTCAAAATGTAACCACCCTCAAAATTATAAAGCCTTATTCATGCATTGTTACAGAAGTGCACTGCTAGCCTAGAAAAGGAAACGTATGGAAATTTTTTCATTTAAGAATAAATAAATCGATTGGAAATCGAACTCGGGAACAGAGAACCGGTAGATCTGTTAGGGAAATAGTGTGTCTGCTTCAATCGATTAGAAATGGAAAGTTCTGGTCTGTTGGTTTCAATCAAACGGAAAACATTTAAATATCCAAAAGCTTAGTTTGTGTTTATATATAATTTACGTCTTAATATTCCTATATACGGTTGGCAGATAATTGAAAAAAAAAATCAAGTGACAAGTCTTTGAAGAATCGATTGACGAAAAAAGTCGTCGGTTGATTTTAAATGCCTTGATTTTGACTTGGCAGTACCGAATATCCGAGATCCCCTGACATGTGAGACAGTGTTTTATTGACATTTGGATATTCACTCATTGGAACTCATCGGGGAGGGATAATATATTTACACGGACAGCCATGAGAAATTGGTGTTATTAGTGAGAGGTCGGTCAAAAGAACACAACAAAGATGCAGTGATGACCCAAATTGCTCCAGCCGACGGTGAGTTTTTAATATTTTTATCGATATTCTGAATATTTCTTATACTTCACACGGCGTTGGTCTACTGATTGCTCCATTTTTGCGAACTGAGTATCACAAAAGAACTTAATTAAGATTTGTTAATGCTAATTAATCATTAGCTAAAATGATTAGATATAATATTAGTGAAATTCCGGTTTACTACATGAAGTATTTGAAGAGAAAGAAATCGTTTAGAAGAAATGGTAGGTATAAATTTTGAAGATCATTCCACGCGACGTTAAGGATTTAAGAGTCTGTCAAAGGACTCAATGTATCCACGGTATTTTAGCTTTCTTCTAAACAGTCGTCAAATTGGAATATACATGTAGGACCTACATCAAATACTACTGTCTATAATATATTTTTTTTTTACTTTCAATATATTTGAGTCGTTTGCGTTTAAACCCCTTTCAACACAACACTGTTAATTTATATCCAAACTTATATAGTTCATAAATAGAAATGTTAACAGGCATGATTCGAATTCCCAGAATAAGTTTTGAACACCATTGGACATAATCACACAAAATATGATCCCTATCCAGAACGCTATATTTCTGATTTTCTACTGATCATGGAAAGGTGTTAAAAGGTAAACTAAATTATGGCTAGAGAAAAACTAGATGCCCCTCTACAGATCATGCGATGTTTCCTCTTAACCGAATAGTCGACATAAGCACACTTTTAAAACAAAATTTTTTTGGAACACTCCCTTTTTTAAATTAAAAATTGGGTTCCTTAGAAAAATTTCTCTAGTCGATATCAGTTCTTTAAAACTGCTATCTAACCTTTACTCAATGTAGTTTTTTATTTTAAACAATACCTTTTCATAAACGAGCAGCAAAAATTGCCGATGACCAAAAAATTCGAATATTTCTACAAACCGATTTGTTGGAAATAAAACGTACAGAAAAAATGTCAATAGTTGTATCGAATTTCAGGTAATTGACCGTAATGTTACAGCATAATGTGAACAGTATACAGTAGTTATACGAATAAGTGCGTGATTTCTGAAATATGGGATAGAAGTTTGATAATATCTGACATGGAGTATGTTTCGTTGTTATGTCCCCCCCCCCTGTTTTTGCTGTCAATGAACAGCTCAAAGTGACGTTATCGCCAAAGCCTGCGCGGGTCATACCATTTTGTGTTTTAAAACATGACAATATATACAAAACAGTGATTACAATGGATTACCTTAATCGGATTAGATCACATGTTAAGGTTAAATCGATTAACGATTACGCCACAATTAAAAAAAATATACATATTTTAAAGATACGTTTTAAATGAAATAAGGGTTACCGTTTCAAATCATCAGTTGAAGTAGAAAATGATCAGTTTTCGATAGGGTCCTGCAAAAGTGCAATTTTACGTCATCAATCACAATACGTGACGTGTGTTTAAATTTCGAAGAATACACAATTTTTTAAACCAATATTGGTTTATTTAATACTAATATATTAAATTGTAGAACAAATGAAGAATATATGAACTCCGTTATATATGCAGAAATGAAGAATTATTCTCAATTTGTATCAGATGCATGTTTAGATAGGACGAATTAAAGAAACGTGTGACCAGTCCACATTTATACTATATTGTTTTTAAGATAGAATACATTTGAATCAAGTAAGCGATGAAAAGTGACCAAAGTAATATCTTATCAATATTGTTCAGCCGGAAAAAAACCCAGCTTAAAACTGATATCTTTTATCGAATTAGACAATTACATCATAGGATTTCTCTAAAGTTTGAATTTAATTCCGATTTCAGCCAGAGATTTGGTTAGTAACCTAACTGTTCTAGGGTTATTTTCCCTCTTTTATTAATGAGACAAAAATATCAATTTATCGATTAGAAAACTTATTACTTAAGCAACAATCCCAATATCAGTAAAAATATCTTATTTTGTATACAAATATCGGTTCTTGAAGTTTGCTTTAGAAAAAAAAATAACTGGTTTAAACATACATGTATTTAATTGTTTACAACAAAATGACCGGGTACAAGTTCTAAAAAACACCGTCTTACATATTCGATTCGGGGTACTAGAACACCGTCGACAAATGGTAAAAAATTGATTAATTTGAAAATTTGCGTCAATATCACAACAACAGAAAAATAAAAACTCAATATTGATCAAAATCAAAATGTCACTGTTTAAAACTTTGAAAAAAAAATTGATTAAGATGTTCTCAGATTATGCATATTAATCCTACAGCGATCATAAAATACACCTGCACCTGAAAACATCAAATAAATTAAAGCTAAGAATACACCAATATTACGTTAGGAAACTTATGCACTCGGGACAACGTCAAAACAATCTACACACGGGCACTTTATTCGTGTTAGGGTACATGTACCACCATACAAGGCCCCTTATAAAGATTGAAATTCACCGTGGTGCAAATTATGTAATTGTCCTTTGCCAACAAAAACTTTTTTTTTCAAAACTCAAGCTTCATTTAATTTTCTTAAATGAACAACACAAGTGACGACGCGTGATCCAATTGGAGACGATGCGTGATAGAAATAAGTGAAAAACTAGGATCTTGTTGAGAAGGCAAAAGTCTGGGAAATTCTGAAATAAGAAGTTTTAATAAATTTAAAGTTCTAAAGCCATCATTTAAAGTTTAATATCAATATTTGAAATCTAAAAGATATATCGTAATACCAGAACCGAATCTTTTTGAAAGGTCAATTATGTTATAATGCCATTTTGGGCTGAACAGATCTCTCTTTCAAAAGGCAAATGTTCGAATTTGCAGTGAATACGATATACATTTGATTTCATTTGTTAAGACAGGGTGTAGCATTCGATAAAATAAAATTTCTAATGAGTTATAACTTTGTAGTCGCATTACATGTATTTTTGCGATTTTTAAGTTGAGATGAGAGTGTTTTGGAGTATATCATTAAACGATTATGTACTACATGTGCAATATTTGCGTCTAAAATAAAAGTAAGGCTTAGGGGACGTCAGAGTTGAACAATATTTTACCTTGATTTTAATGAAATGCTCAAAATACAACATATGTCACACTTTGTATAATTTTTATGGACTTTAATGGTCAATTTCTGAATTATTTGTTCTTTTATTCTTCGATCAGGTATTCGTTTTAGCAAAGATGAGATTAGGTTAGTTAAATCTTCTAAATATTTGGTATAATGTACTAGTATGTATTTTGGTTGAAATATCGTAAAATTGAATTAAATTGTAATATCAAATAAATTTGTATCATCGATATATAGACGATACAGTCATTTATAAGCCTTAAACTATGAAAAAGAATGCCCATTGTTTGATTGTTTGCCCAGGGGTTTCTAAAGGAAATATTCAATAAAGAGTTGAAAGAAGCACAGTGCTTCAGTACAGGGGCAACAGTGGCACTTGAGATTTCAAAAGGAATTATAATGGAATATTTGCACAATAACATCATGCAAATTTCAATATCGAAACATATTAGAGTTGGTTGATTATTTGACAAAGTTCACTCGGGGAATTTTTTTCCAGTAAAAGAAGTTCACTAGTGTTTATTAAAAAACTATCTTTATCTTCACCGACAAAATACCTGATAGTTAAACCAATTTCGCGTTTACCATGATGATACTTGCACATTTTCATAAAACTTTTGATATCAGAAATCTATTTTTCTTATATCAAGAATTAAATTTGAATTATTGATATCATAAACTCGAATTCTTGATATAAAAAATCATTTTGGGATATAAAAAAGTCGAATTTTTGATATCAAAATTAATTTGTTGACATTTAATAGAAAATCGATTTTTGATATCGGTGAATAGATGCTATTATTTAATATCAAGAATTGGACTCTGATATCAAAAAAGTCATTTTGCCCCACGCCAGGTAGACGCCATTTGATGCCATCTTATAAGTACATTTTAAGGAAGGTCACTCTAACATCAATTTCTTTCACGAAATAGCTTTATTGCGCAGCTGATACATATCGTCTGTAACAATGAATTGTATATTTTCATCTTTTTTAGCTGACCACCCTCCCTCTTACCATGAAGTGGCTGGACGCTCTGAAACACCCAGTAACTCATTCCCCACCACAGGTATCGGAGGGGTGTGGTTCACCCCTAACGGATCAGGACCCCCTAACCCACCTCCCTACACCGATACACTCCCTGGATACAACGACAGGTTCATAAGCCCACGTGATCTTCAAAAGTATTACCGGTCCCAAGACTTGGCTCGTCAGAGAATTCGTAGACAAAGGGTTCGTTGAAGTTTCTAAAGTTTATTTCTATTTCTATTTATTTCTGAAGAGTAATGAAAAACTTGAGGTACGTTGTTTCTCTGATAAGAGAGACAACTCTCATTTGGGTAAATGACAATCATATTGATTCACATTATTACAATATCGTGTGTTCGTCAAGATGACCGCACATTTTTAAAAGTATTTTGTTAAAAGTAAGAGCAAAACTGCTTGATAATTCCTGTATATTTTCTTTTTTTGTTTAATTTCAGGATCTTGAAACAGTGCGATCCAGAACTGCAAATAGTAAAACCGTCATTATTGTTTTTTGTGTTCTGACAATTTCCCTTCTAATTGGTCTCATTATAGGACTTAGTTTTATGTTAGCTGAACGAACCTAGTCCAACGAATGCAAGCTGTTTGACAATCATTAGAAATTGCGCAAGGAATCCCATTTCTGAAAACCCTCTAGTGAGCTCATCAATAGTAATGGCTAATTTGATATGATTTAGCTGATGTGGAAACTGGCAGTGAATATATATGACCTATACTCATTGACGCTGGGATAGGTTTAATGCATCCTGTTAACGTTGGATCGATGATAACAGTTGCCGTCGGTCGGTATACCAAATTACATAACAATCGATGAAAATGCCTTCATCACGCATTCGAGACTGTCCTTCTTTTAAATATTGTTAAGTCTGGAATATATAAGGTACACTAGTACTGCGAACCTTTTATCTTACATGAGTATGAAAATGATAGCGCCTTTACAACATTTTTGAAACATTGATATTTTCTCTTAAAAGAATTTGTCATAATAAATAAGTAGACAATCAAAGAAAGAATCTTCATTTGATTCCATATCTCTTTCCTTAAACATCCTTGAATTTAAAGTGTGAGTAAGGTTTTAAATAATCTACCATTTGACATACATGTATATGAACGTTTAATGTTTAATGTTAATGCCAGTTATTTCGAGATATCAGCTGGAAGTTGGACGAAACCATTTGGGCCTATGCGCTCAATTTTCGGTCGATGTCTATCTTCAGTAGAAATAAAATAGTTTTTCCTTAGTTGCAGAATATCATACATGCATGGATTGAACAATAATAGTTACGCTATTTATACGAACATATAAATAGTATATGCAACGTTGTTTAGATCCTTTAGTATGCAAAACAAGCTTAGTAGGTGAATGAATTTTGATGCGACCTTTCATTATCCATACACAGTTTCTTGCACATGTTATTTTGCTGAAGCTATGAAACCATAGAACAGGTAGAATTAACTAAATGAATTTTAAACTAAGTATGCTTAAATTAATGAAGTTGACGGTTAGAGTAATTAATTTAGCCGTGGCTAGAGAGACGCTGATATGTATACATGTATATTCTACAAACAGAAAATAAAATCGTGGCTTATATCTACTGTTCACCCGGGACTCAAAATTTATAGAGTTATATGAATAGAGCCCTTTATGTAATGTTGGTACATGTTCGTGTGTACATATATGATGTCTTATTGAGGGTTTTTTCAATATGCTGAAATATTTACATTTTAATATATGATGTACTTATGCATTAAGCATTTTAATGATTTTTTAAAAAAATGTATGAAGAACAGTTGATGCATGACTGAATCTATCTGTGATAACCATTTCTAAATGTTGTGATACTTTGCAAGCCGTTTTGTGGTAAGCTGTTTTTGTGATCAACAAATTGTCAATTATGTATTTATCTATGGTATATTTATATGAATTTGTTAATCATGTTTTGAATTATTAAAATTAAGAATATACATTTCAAGTACTATATTTTTATTAAATAAATACATTGTATACAAGAATTATCGTTAACAAGAATTTGAGAATGTATTTTTTGCATCACAGAAAAAAAACCCAATCCGGTATTGATAGGATTTTGTTAAATTGCAAACAATACGTTAATTTTCAATTACCAGCTGTCTGATCTAAATGTCATTTCGTATTTGATTCATATTAATTTTACTGATATACATGTGTAATCACAACTTGTACGTCAAACCCGTCCACATCCTATATGAATTACAGATATACACTACATTACAGTTGTTACATAATATCATATTCAAGATGATCACCCGAAAACAGACTTTAGATGTCTTTAGATGCCCTGTTTTTCATGTTTATTTTAAATATGTCTCCCACAAGTGTCTCCTACGTATCCAGGAACACAGTCACAAAAGAACTGGGTGTCGGAAGTTGATCGACAGCTGCCGCCATTTTGGCAGGGGGAACACACGCAAGGGTCGTACTCATCTGATGAAAATAAAATAAACCACTCAATATAATGCTAGTTTTGTGGCCTATCAAGTTCTGCCGATATACTAGTAGTTAAATAAGGCTTTAAATATTATACCGAATTTTGACTGTTCTAATTAGTCTTATACCAAATTTTTGATTGTTCTAATTAGTGAAAAACAATAATATATTTGCGTTTTCACAAAAAAAAACATCAGTCTAGGCATTTACAACTGTTACGCTCTTTGTTATATGATATGTTAGTATATAAATAGTGCCTGTTTGGGAGGGTAACAGTTCAAATTGACACCCTGAGAAAACCATTGTCAACCGACGCGAAGCGGAGGTTGACAATGGTTTTCGAGGGGTGTCAATTTCAACTGATACCCTCCCAAACAGGCACTATTTATATATGTCTTAATTTTAGAGAAAATTTACTGCTATTATATAGAAATGGCGTGAATTTAACGGCGAACCGTACGCGCATAATTTACGCGCATGTAACAATTCGTTCTGTTGGCCCGTTGCCAAGCGTGTTGCTAACGCTGGGGGTAAGAGAACGGATTGTCAGCTGTGTCTAAACCAATCAGATTTCGTTATTTAACATGAAAGTATAATAAAAAAAAAACATACATCTGTTGTATGCTTACCAAATCTAAGCCCAAGAGCCGCGCCATCTTGGTTGTCTTGCTGATGCCGAAATATGTACCCGCCACATCCACCCATGTGAATCTCGTAGTCAAAATAAAATTCTGGTGGCATATAGTCCCCCATTGGAATAGTGGTGCCATAAGTGATCCAAGAGGTCATAAAATCTGAGGGGATAAACCCACTTCCGTACCCCAGATTGGCTTTTTGTTGAGGGTTGAAGTAGAAAACAAAATAACTATTTGGGTTCGAATCACAATTTTGGAACATGAAATCGGTGGACGCAGCTCTATATCCTTGGATATTAGTATAACTAGCTTCGCTGATGGGCAGAAATCCCACATACAGGTATGGGGCCAAGTTGGCATAATTTATTGGTAAAGCATATCCTATGTGTCGATTGAAGAAGATTCCTAGTGATAGATTTTTATAAAGTTCAATGTTCTCCAGAATAGTTTCAATCTGGGTGCCGTTTTGAAGCACGTGTCGTACTTTTACGTGTTTCTTGGAGGTCAAAAGGCCATCGATGTTGATTTCAACCCCAGCATGTCTCGAAATGTAGGTATAACCAAACTTATCATGGAATTCACAGTACACTTTAAAAGGTTTGTTTTCCTTGTTATGAACTGTATACGTTCCATTGGGACTGGAATGATTTAAGGAATAAATATCCTTGCAGGAATCTGAAATAAAACAGGTATAATGTGGACAAAGTGATTTAACTTTACCATGTGTTGGCCTACACTAACGATGATTAACTATATATTGTCGCCATGATTTATGTACATTGTGACATGACCGGGAATTCACAGAATATATTCTTTTAAATCAATTATATTATGCTAAACAATACAAAATTTAAGGCCAATGTAGCCGGGATACCAGTATGCTACTCACGGAAAACTGACTGTACTCCTCCAGAAAAACTAACCAATAAAAGGAAAATTAGTAAACATTGCATTATGGTCATCGTAAGTTTGGTAATGTACATGTAATGACCTTATCTCTTACAGACATCAAGATAATACATTAAGAGGGGACAGCGATGACAGAAACACAGATCCAAGGTTAACAAGATTTATAAATAATTACTTTTAAAATATTCACAAAAACTACATCTACACGTAGGACCCTTTTGTTATTGTTTGTCATTTATTCTTATTCTTCATATTCTTAATATAAATCTGTTATCCGGGTTGAGACGATCTGACATAACAGGTCATTTTTAACAAGGCCACTTCAGTTCCACTCCACGATAACCTTGTTGCACTGTCCTTTTGAGTTGTTATCACGATCTATTGAAGGCATGATACACATAATATTGATATAGATTTTAACGCGTTTTCTTTGCCTATTGTACATTTTTTACGAAATGTACTGATACCTGTATATTGTTTTAAGTCACTGAAGGCAGTTGCCTGACTTTTTAATTTTAATAAATGATATACGTACAGCATTGTACTTATTAGCACATAGGGATTGTGTAATTCTATTTGAACATTTAAGGATGTAACATTGTATAAAAATCAAGAGCCCCACAGGTTTTGTGAATAATTAAAATATTTTCCTTTTGTATAATTGGATTCCCAATGTGGCACACCCTACTCTTCAAGAATTTGATTTGAAAATAACTTGAATATACATATCTTAGGATGCTTTCAGTAAGGTATAGCTTTTCTAGGAAAATGGTCTTTAAAAAAGATTTATAAAAGATTGTTCTCTTTATATTGATTTCATATGTAAATTTTTGCCCCCACCCCCCACGTTGTGACCCCATCCTACCCCCGGGGATCATGATTTGAACAAACTTGAATCTACCCTACCTGAGGATGTTTCTACACAAGTTTCAGCTTTTCTGGCCAATTGGTTTCTGATAAGATTTTTAAAGATTTTTCTCTATGTATTCCTGTGTAAAAGATTGACCCCCCCCCCAATGTGGCCCACCCTATCCTCCGGGGATCATGATTTGAACAGACTTGAATCTACACTACCTGAGGATGCTTCCGAACAAATTTCAGCTTTCCTGGCTGAGTAGTTTCTGAGAAGATTTTTAAAGATTTTCTCTATATATTCCTATGTAAGAGTTTGACCCCCATTGTGGCCCCATCCTACCCTGTGAGTCATGATTTTTCACAACTTTGAATCTACACTACCTGAGGATGCTTTTACATAAGTTTCAGCTTTCCTGTCAGATAAGTTTCTGAGAAGAAGATTTTTAAAGATTAACTATATATATTCCTATGTAAAAGTTCGACCCCCCCCCCCCCGTTGTGGCACCACCCTACCCCCGGGGATCATGATTTTCACAACTTTGAATCTACTACACTACCTGAGGATGCTTCCACACAAGTTTTAGCTTTACTGGCAAAATAGTTCTTGAGAAGAAGATTTTTGAAAATTTCTCAAAATTTTTCAATAATTCCTAAATACATGTATCTCCAGTTGAAAGAGTGTGTGGTCCTAGGCCTTTTAATTTTCACAACTTTGAATCCCATTTACCTAATAGTGCTTTGTGCTAAGTTTGGTTGAAATTGGCTTAGTAGTTCAGGAAAAGATGTCGAAAATGTGAAAAATTTACAGACAGATGGACGGATAAACAGACGGAAGACAGATAAATGTGATCAGAAAAGCTCACTTGAGTTTTCAGCTCAGTTGAGCTAAAAATTGCCTCAAATATTATTCATTGTTCATTAACACTATCAATGTCAGCGGAGAAGTGTAATTGTTGACTATATATGTTTGTACTCTGGTAAAAAATGTCACTATAACCGAAAATGAAAATTAATTATTTAAGTTTCCCCTTAAAGGGGAATGCATGGTCACGATCTGGTCAAATTCTAGTTTTCTAATTTTATTATTCACAATGCTTTAAGAATGCATTTCTAATGATCAAATGAAATTTGAGAATCAGTAGTAGAGTTATAAGAAAGATACAGGGCTCATAACTCTCTATCATGTAAACAAGGCTCGAGCCCTGTTTTTGTTTACATAGGTTCAATATACCAGCAAAACATCTTTTTCAAGCTGATTTTTCGATCTTCTTATTCAATTAAAGCATAGATAAACAGTTTCTAAAGTTTAACACAATCATTTTAGGTCTATAACTGGAATTTTCACTTCAACATTCAAAATGTAAACAAAAGCTTTGTTTACATAGCAAAGAATTATAAGCGCCGTAACTCGCGTATTACTCAACGAATGACACTCAAGTTTTGGTTGCCTATAAAAAATGCCTTACTGAAGCATTGTAAACATTCAAATCGGAAAAATAATTTTTGACCAGAATCGTGACCATGCCCCTTTTTAAAGAAACATATATTATAATTACAAGAACGTAAGGTGGAAATCCAGAAAACAAAGTGTTTACCTTTTCAAAGTTAATTAATTGCAATAACTTTGGTATCATCAATGAAGAGACAAGTCAACTTAAAAAATAAAAACAAACAGAAAAAAGTCCAGAATACAGAGAAAATTGTGTAAGTCCAAGAGCAATAACTTTGATATGGTTTGTCAAACAACATGACGCTCAGGGGAATTTTAATGCGTTTTCATGGTATTAAGCAGATCTGTGAATGTATGTCTATTTTGATATAAGATACAACTTGTCTAAATTCATTTTCTAGAATGGTAAATATGGGCATTTCTAATTAATGCTTGACCAAAATTGATGTCAAGTTACAAGCGATATACAAATTTCAGAATACTTTGTTACATGTATGTAAACAACGCTCGAACCTTGTTCGGGTTAAAATATGTGATATACATGTACAATGTATTGGTTAATTAAAAGATTCATTCAAATCTTGTTTTTTCTTTTTATTAAGTTATTCTTGAAAAAAAAAATGGAAATAGTTTGTCTTGTTTGTCAATTCATTTTATTAAAAATATGGTAATTTCTTTACTGTAAATTTTTAGTAATCGAAAACATGACACTTAATTACCTTATTTACATAACAAAGAATCATGAGATCTATAGTTCGCTTTTAACTTGTCTTCTGGTGTGATAAGTTTGGTCAAGTTCAAACTACCAGGTTTACCTCTCACAAGATAAAGCTGGCCATTCAGTCAACTGAATATTAAGGCATATGTGCCGTTTTTAACTGCATTTTTTGCGATGTTGAAAACAAGACCCAAATTTTGTCAGCATGACTAGATATATGAAAAAAAGTTCATAGAAAAATTTGCAGTTTTTTTGATAAATATTAACGAGGTACTAGCCATCATTTGAAAATGAATAACGGCCAGTAGATTACGGGTCCGCCAGTAGATTATCTGCCCCTTACGCCGCTAGAGGCGCTGCTGTACTATGAGGTATGGCGTACGCGTCGTATACAGGAGCCAGTTTTACTAAAGGTCGTAACTCGAAACGTAGACGTAAACGTAGACGTAGACGTAACTTAGGCTGATTTTGCGTTTTACTAAAGGTCGTATCTTACCTTTTGGCGTAGATTTACGTCAAAATCTACGGGTGACGTGCAGCAGACGTAGGAACGTACGTAGCGTAATAAAAAATGGCGACGTACCTACTGATGCAACGCGCACTTAGAAGAGAACGAGTTTTCCGAGATCGGAGTCAGCCGCTAGACTTTTTAGATGACGTGGACTTAATCTCGCGATATAGATTTCCGAGGAGAATCCTTTTGGAACTTATTGATGCCGTAGATGCCACTTGTAGACCGCCTACGAGCAGATCCCACTCTATTCCCACACAACTGCAGGTATAATAAAGTAAACAAAACTAAGGTTTATGAATATTGTTGTCTCCCTTTGGAGAGCTCCCTAACAAAATTGTGCACCCGTTCATGAAATTATTCGTTCTCAAAAACTTGTAAGTTTAGAGGTTGTATATATAGGCATATACTTTTTCCAAGCTGGTAATAGTAACATCATTGAGTGGCCAAACATGAAGTTTATGGTGATATGAAAGAGATATACATGTACACATAGCACACACACTATATAGATAGATAGATAGATAGATAGATAGATAGATAGATAGAATGAATATTTTTGTTTCTCTTCGTATCAATGCATCCCTGGAAATATATGTATTTATATAAACCATAAAAACAAAACACAAATAGTCGGGAAATTAATACCTATTATGAATGTAATAAAGAGTGCATGCCAACTTACGCATAGAGACGATCGAGGATTGGGGGGAAAACTTTATTGTTATACAATATAAATCATGCATAATATGTGCGTAGATGATGTTTTCTATAGAATTGTGCTTTTTAACTAGAAAACACGGAGGTCCTGGGGTTTTTTTCCGGGGGTGGATCCGAGAGATATTTTTGTAAATAGGGGGTATACTGGTTTATATATACACACAGGAGAATTCAGGACAATTTTCATTTTCATCTAGATCTACGCATATCTTTCAATACGGTATATATAAATTGATTTAGTGCAAGTTTTGTTTATATTAATACATGTAATAAATAAACACACGCTTCTTCTGTCATAGCTATAGAAATGCATGCATTTAAAACGAGGGATTGTTATTAAAGTTATTATAGTTTGCGAGAACAAGTCCATGTGGATGTTTTAATTGAATAGAAAAAAACAACAACAAAAAAACCAACACCAAAACAGAGCATTTTTCAATGAAGCGAGTATTATACCTTGTTAATGCAAGCACTACATGTACAAGTACATGCAAGATTCCCTATATTTCTTACGAAAATTGTTATTCACAGCCATGCGCGGATCTAGGGAGAGGGGGGGGGGGTTCCCAACCCCCCTTGAAAATGAAAAATTGTTAAATTTACATAGTAAAATTATCGCATATATGCCTCGGACCCCCCCCCCCCCTTCCAAAATACAATTATCCTTCAGACCCCCCCCCCCCTGGAAAAATTATCTGGATTCGCGCATGACAGCTGTAAAAAACAAGAGGCCAATAGGCCTTAACGGTCATCAGAGTAGCATAATCCATAGACAAACTTGTCAAGGAGTCTCATATATGCATTTAATTAAGTTTTATTCTGGAATAGAATTTTTTTTTATTTGTAATGACGACCACCTCCCTGCCCGAAATCTTTCAAAAAGGACTATTAAACCTATAATTTTAGCAAAAACTTAAAAGCTCATAAAAGAGTGCATAACCTGATATTGAAAAGGTGCAAGACTCTGATAGAAAATAATTTTCCCATATTTACCGGTATTATTTTTCAGGATAGGTTTTAAGTGTATATGTTTTCATAGGAAAGCTACATATGTATAACAAGGTGGCTATTATTCATGTTTTATCTAAAACAACCTGCCATCCCCCATTTATACCAAAATCATTTTACTTTTATATCAGTGATTTTAGTTAGACAATTATTACTTTACTATTAACAAGTCTATTTGTTTATTTTGAAAGTTCAAAAACTGTTTTAGTTTCAAATGAAAAAAAAAGCCTTGCATAACTCTTTTGATCATACAACTTCATATTCAATGATTAATTACAAAATATGAACAAGCAAAGGAAGATAACTCCATTAGGAAGAAGCAAGGGAAAATAACTCCATTAACTGTTTACCTCCCCTCCCCTTCCAATCTTTCCAAATGCTCTCCAAATGCTAGGCCCTGAACCCTGACTTAGGGGTCATGAATTTCACAATTTAGATAGAGGTGTTCATAACCATGCATTCAATTTTTTCCCCACATGTGTGGGAGTAAAGATTTTTAAGATTTAATACATTTTTACTATATGGCTTTATTGCCCCCAAGTTTGTGCCTCTATCACGTCTTTTGTGCGAAATAAATTTTGGGAATGCCATTCAAATGATTTAATACTACAAAAGTGAAAGATTGTTTCAATATGTATTACAGTAATTCAATCTAAAACACAACATTTAAAAGAAAAACAAAACGAAACATTAATTTTTTCATGTATACACAATCTATAATAATAAAATTATGTTATTCAGGTGTTGTGCACCTTGCGCTTCCTTGCAAAGGCAGACTTCTTCTCAGAAGTGGGAGATATTCATGGGATATCGAAGTCTTCCGTCTCTGTGTGTTTACCAAGAGTGTGCAGAGCACTGAATGGGTTTTTGGACATAAAATTCCCAACAGATCCTCAAACTCTTTTGAAAATGAAGGAGGAGTTTTATGCTATTGCACATTTTCCTAACATTGTGGGTGCCATAGATGGCACGTTAATTCCTATTCGGGGGATGAATGGAGTGGACGAGCCAGTCTTTGTTTGCCGCAAGAACTTCCATGCCTTGAATGTTCAAGGAGTAGTAGATTCGAGCATGAGGTACATATTGTGCAGTTACAGTGTGACATAGTAGTCTTTTCTTGATTTGAAGCATGTTCATAATAATAAGAGAATAAATCAATAAATTTGTCCTATAACTACATGCCATTTATCACTATGCCAGCATAAATTATATGAATTTTTTTCTTTTTGAAGGTTCATTAACATCAACTGCCGATTTCCAGGTAGCACCCATGATGCGTATGTTTTCCAGCATTCGAGCATTCCTGGAATCTTGGAGACTTTGCCTGGAGGAGGATGGCTATTAGGGGATTCTGGGTATCCTCTGAAGGATTACCTGATGACTCCTTTCATCAACCCTTCCACGCCTGCTGAAGAACGTTATAATGCCGCCCACTGCAAAACCAGGAATGTGGTGGAACGTGCATTTGGTGTTCTAAAGGCAAGGTTTAGGTATGTCAATCATTTGCACATAATTTTATGATCTTCACTGTATTCACTTCTGATGAATACTGTTCACTAATGGTTTCAATCTTTATATATAGGTGTTTACACAGCAGTGGAGGATACCTCCCTTTCAAACCGGAGAAGTGTGCCCTAGTCGTAGAGACATGCATGAAGTTGCACAACAAGGCCATCAACGAGAGGGTGCCTTTGCGAAATGGTGGTGCTGTAGCCAACCAGCACAACAATGCAGTATACCAAGGAGCAGCCCCACTTAGAGCAAGAGAGTTGAGACAACAGTTGGCTTCTAGATTCTAGGAGTGCTGCAAACAATAAAAAAGATATATCCATCATCCTATAAGAATACATGAGTTTGTTGTTGTTTAAAATCTTATAATGTAGCAGTCATAATTTGATAACACATGGTACCGACAACTCCAAGGTTACCTGGATTTTTCAATATACAGGCAATACACTCTACAGCATTAGCTTTCCACTCTCTATTTCCAATCTTTTTCTTTGGTACCAGTAATTCTTGAGTTCTGTTTCCTTGAAAAAAGAAATGAATTGCAGAATTAGAACAATCTAACTAAAGTTAGATATTATATATTAAGAATGCAGTAAAATGCCAAAGTTGTTGTATGTTTTTGCATCCTTGGAGAAGATGAAAACTGAAAGCAATCAATGACATAGTCACAAAATGTAAACAATATAAAAACGGACATGATAGAGCAGTCCATATTTTACACTGCGCCATTTTCTAAATTCTAAATTTATTTAATAAATGAACTCAATGTCTACGCAAGTTATACGAGTATAACCTGGGTTGGGGCAGTTTACGCTTTATAATCCGTGAAGCAGATTATAAAAAAGCGTAAATTGCTCTAACCCAGGTTATACGAGTATAACTTGGGTAGATATTGAGTTCATTTCTTATAATTTAATTTTCTGTGATTTACTGTACAAATTGAGTTCCTTTTACTTTTGAAAATGATATTAATCTGTTCAAAATTCAAATGTAATGTCAAGCGGATTAGTACGTTTTTGACGTTGGTGCATTGTGACGTGCTAACCAGGTTATACAAATTTAACTAAATTTTTCTATCCAACCAAATGCCGCGTTACAACCAGAATTAAATTATTTCAATAATAAAATACAACTATAGTCTGTCCCAAGATATTTATGCTGCACATTTGGAAAATTTTTAATAAAAATACACATACTTGTAAAAGAAGTGCATTTGAAATCAATGAAAGGGAAAATTTCCAAGATAACTTCATTCACACATCATTTTTCCCTTGTAAAAATTCACAAGAACGAAAACAGATTATCTACCGAGATTTATAATGGGGAATGTTGACATCTTTTCTCCATTCAGAAGTCACTTGGAGTATCTCGCACAATTTTTCAACGTTATCATCTGGGCTGCTTCATCTCCTTAGCAATGGAAAATCCCCGTGTATTGAAACCTGACAATCTAGAGGGGGCGTTTCAAAGTGTAAATCTTGGGATTTTTTCATACTATTGAATGAGCATCGTCTGAACCAAGAGGTATTTATAAATATCTAATAATTTTAAAAAATATGCGGCAAAAATATCTTGGGACAGACTATAATGATATTATTTTTTTTTCAACATAATTAACTAAGTCATTAGCCTCGATATTTTAAATCAGAGACATAAATATTACCTAAATGTTATTTATGTCTCTGTTTCAATAAATTAATTGGCTTGGCGCTTATTTACCACTAATCTTAGCATGAGTTTAGAGCAAGAAATACACCAACCTATGTTTTACATTAGGCCAACCTAACGCACAAACATGCAACATATTTAATATCACGCATTCGGCAATACTTATGCTGGATAAACTGTTTTCTCAATACAGACATGCTTATAACACAAACAACTTACTGCTATCGTATCCCATGGCTAAGTAAACATGGTAAAACTGAAGTTTTCTTCGAGTTGAATTTATCGAACACGGAACATGGAAGTAGACTACAATAATTAATTTTAGAGTCGAATCCGGATTATTTCTATGATGTATGGTTCGAACTATAAAGGGCAATAACTGCTAAAAGAAGAATGTGAACCCCCCCCCCCCCTTCATCCCGAACCAAAATGCAAATAAAGCTAAAACCGATGGAATAAAATTTAACAGCCTAGAAACAACTATTAAAGGATGGAAATGGAACAAAATGTGATAAAAACAAATATAAATTTAATTTTTTGGTGTCTTAAATATAATGAGAGAGAGAGAGAGAGAGAAAGAGAGTTTGACAAGATTATATAATAAATGAACTGATACTATTGTTACTGTATGAATTAATATCAAAATTATTTAATAATATTAAATATATTAACTAGATATAAATAATATATATTCCTTACTACGAGCAGATTTCTGAAGACCAAATTAATTACCAGTTCCCAGGAAATTATATAAGTAATATAACACATGATATATAATTATGTCTTTGCAAAATCAAACATTTTCAATATAAAATGTTTGTTGTCTTTCTCATAAGGTGAATTTAATCAATATTGATTCATATATATCATTATAGATAGTTAATTCATTGATATGATATAAAATGGTCAAAGTTGAATTACTTCAATTAACAACCAGGTTTAAGCTTCATGGTCAAATTCACTTATTTGGCATATGATACTTTTGATAATAGATAAGGATAGATGGATATATAATGCAACAAACAGTGTTGAGTCTTTAAAATCAGAATTTAATAACAGGAGAATCTGAGCAACAGTGATGGTGAATGCAGAATCATCTGGTCATAATGGCGTGCTTCAAGGGCAGTAGCAATCCTCTCCAGTGCTTTCACTTTTCTTCTAGAGCCATTTTTTTTTCCATTTCCATCAAATCTTCCATTCCTTAAACCAAAAGTTCTTTCATTCTATGATTTCTATTTTTTATTAAGGGATCTGATATTTTGAAACAAAATTCAAGTCCATGTTTGGTAAAATAATTTAGGAAAGAGGAATTATTGGGGAAAATGAAATTAAAAACTAGATGAAGATTAACTATTTTTCACATGCAGATATAACTGCCTCATATGACAATATCAAAAGCAATCTACTACCCCACAAAATATATATTGAGAGACAAGCAAATAAATGGTACTCAGATATTTAGCCGACAACACACTTTTCGATATCATAATTAATCAGTGGTAAATGAAGAAAATAAGACAAGAAATCGTTGCAAGATTCTAATTAAATTTTATGATAGGAGAAACAGAGAATTCTGTACATGACTGTCCCTGATGTCCCTCCAAAGCACTGGCAATTCTCTCAAGGGCTTTCACTTTTCGTTCCTCCAGTTCTAACCGTTTCTTTTTCATCGCAATAATTTCTTTCATTCCATTCTCTATAATAAAATCATGAACATTTATGAATATATATGTATATATCTAATTTTTTTTTACTGTGTTGTTACATGTTTTAAAAAGACAAAATGAATAAGACTAAAGATATTGTTTCCATAAAACTTGAAAAACTATGCTTTAAAAAAGGTTTATTATTTGTTTCATGTATTCTAACCCACATCATTCTGGGTACATTAATGTACCATAAGGTAGATAAATAATAGCAGTAGGTAAAGAAAGTATTTCTGGTGATGTTAACAAGAGGTTAAAAGTTTTACCATAATCTCCAGCTTTCTGTTTGAGTCCCAAACTGCTCCTATTCTTGTTCTTATTTGCTGAAATAAAACAACCAATAACTCTAAATAGATCAGGTCATCCTTAAAGAAAAATGTTTGTTTGGAATTATTGTTCCTTGAGGTCTTTAGACCCAGAAAGGAGGGGAGTGAATTCTATTTTATTTTTCAAACCTGAAGTTTTACTAATTAAAAATTAATTAAAACTTATTAAAAATTGTTCAATGACTAAAATCTTTAAAAGTTTTTTATTTTTTGCTTTTTAAATTACAATCAACAATTAAAAATTTGTTTTTGAATTATCTTAATTGACATTTACTTTATTTTATAAGGAAAATAAATTTATTTTTCAACAAAATAAATCTATTAGGGTCAGTTCAGTGACAGGAAACAGGAATACTTTTTATTAGGACCTAAGATAAAAAAAAATTATCATATGGCTTTAAAAATCATAAATCATATACCTACATGTACATGTCAGGGTACAAGATGGAGATGGAGAGGGTGGCTCCGAACATTCATTCTCAGGTATAATGTCTACTATACAATCTGTAAAAGTTTTCGATATAACAAATTATTACCGTAATGAACAATTAAATTAAAACACAAGTATTAAAAATCAAGAAAAGAAAAAAATGTATCATTAAGGTCATCATGACTGCCTTTTTTATGTTCTCTCTCTCTCTCTCTCTCTCTCTCTCTCTCTCTCTCTCTCTCTCTCTCTCTCAATTATACCCTAAATAAATGCATGTCACCCTGAACTCTGGAGAATAAAAAAAAGATTATTATTTTAGGTGGAGTTGAGCATTGCGATAACCATTTTGTCTATTCAACAGAATTGAAACTCTTCCATCGCCATATATTTGTATGCTTATAAAAAAAAAAAATGCATGCATACCTGTGACCTGATCTGATGACAAAGTCCAGCTACATGTATCTCCCATTGCCCCAGGATTTTGGATAGCTTCAGAAATCGTCATACATGTACTTGAATCTGTCCTGTTACCTTAATGTTAGGATAAAAATCAAATGTATTTATAATTACTAAATAATCGCTGATATAATCATGTTATAAAAAAATAAATTCATGCTAAGTCTACATGTACATTTTCTTTTGTTTACAATTACCAAATGCATACTCTTTCAATTATTATTGTTTAAATTCCCCCCCCCCCCCCCAAAAAAAAAAAATTAATCTTTAAAATACCTCTGTCCAAATCTGTCCCTGTATCAGCACCCCCATCAAGACCATGTATCGCCACCAATGGAATGGTACTAAGAATCTTGGGGAAGACATTTTGAAATTGTAAATCAATCAATTACCATTCTCAATTATAAACAAATTGGGTTTTCTTTTCTTTATCAAAAAATAGATGATGGGAGGGAGTTATGATGTACATCATGTGCATTTTTTCAAGTTCATCTATTGTGTTTGTAACATTTTAAAAAAATATTCTATATATATATATATACATACCGGTATATATAAACTATGTACATTTAAAAAAAAAGAAATGATAAAGTGTATTTTCAAGTGTAAACTAAGTACTAAAAAATCATGAATTTATTTACTCACTGTCAATTCCCATGGTTTGAAATTAACCTCAGGCGGGGGTCCACCCCCTGTTTTGTTGGTTTCCCTCTTTCTGAACGCCTCCTTCTTCTTAATAGCAGACTGAGCATCCTGAAACCTCTTTTTTGTTTCATCCAGTGTTCTTGTGCAGTTTATTGCAACTGAATTTACTCTAAAAATAGCATTTTATAAACAAAATACGATGTTATAGATCCACTACGCAACCAGAGACATAAATATTGTTAATGTTATTTATGTCTCTGACACAACCCTAGAGTAAACATGGCAAGCGCACCGGAATACAATGTCCAGCAGTTTTAAAATATTCTCTCTAATTATAATACCATATATTAAGCTCAAACAATATATCAAATTTGTACACACTTTTACAGAATACATACCACGCTTTCTATTATCTGATTATGACATCGACTTAATGAAATAAACGGCGTCTACGATGTATCTGCAGCCATTCTTACAATTGGTAGGACTAGTCACCGGATAATACATGTACGAGATTCAGTTGCGCCAATGTTCCGTTAATTTGGGAAGTATAACAAATAAAGGAATCCACATATATGACCTTTCCTAATTTTATTTCCGAAATATTTTTTTAGAAATTTTGTGTTTTAAATAAATTAAACTTCCCATCAATATGCTGTATTTTTAAAGAATATGCACATAAGTGAGTTATATGTTTACAAAATTCGTATGATATATTTGGAGATAATTTCTATTGATATTCATAAATCTTAATAATCTGCCATTAGCTTAAATACTTACTTATCGGTGATGGCTTCCCACGCCTTTTTCTTCATATCCGAGCTCAAGGATGGTGACAGTTTACCCCGGATAATATTGTTGAATGACAGACACGCGTCAGCTAAGATACCCATTTCTCCCTCCGACCAATTGGGTTTTCGTGGCTTTTTATCTGTCATATTATAGATCTAGCAGACGATAATGGGCTAAGCGAAAGTAGCCAATACGCATGCGTAGCATTCGTTGTTAGGATAGTTTTTGTACCTTCTTCTAAAGAGTTTCAGACGTAAACTACGACAAAGTCTACGTGTGTATATACGTTTACGTGTGTAGTTACGACCTTTAGTAAAACGCAATCTACGCACACGCACACTCGGACGTAAAGTCTACGTTTACGTCTACGTCTAAGACAAAATTTACGACCTTTAGTAAAACTCGACCCAGTATCGCAACTGAAAAAAGAATTAACAATTCGCGGCGCTGTTACGACTGGAAGAAAAACGGACCTTATAGAAAGGTACGAGATTATAAATATTGGTAGTAGCAGTTCTATTTAATTGAAGAAGTCATAATATATGTTGTTTAAAACTGATATTCAAAAGTCAAATGCAATCGTTATCGTACATCGTAAACATGGTAAACGTGATCAGGATATATATTTATGGTTTCATTTGAGACGTCTTTGGTAGTTAAAACAAAAATAAAATCAGTGATCAATATGAATTTTAATTAGTCAAATATTTTTGTAAAGGTTGGAAGCATACGAGAGAAATTTTAACTTTAGCGGACCAGTGATAGACCTGCCTGCGGGAACGAAAGTAGAATGGCCGGCTACAGGGTATAAACAATTAACATCAGATCACTACGATGTCTTGCCGCATATTACAGAGGCCCATGTAGAAGGTAATTTAAAACAAATTCTTTGTAGACAATCAGTTCTGAACTGTTGAAAACTGTCGTGATATATGTTGCTTTTATATACATGATATATGAATAAAACTCAATCTACAATGGTGTAGCAAATTTATTTTAGTCAATATCAGATTCCGGCTTGTTAGCCTCTACTTGTTTTTAATTTCTGATTAGCTGTGTAATCTTATTAATTTGTAAGCAAGATCATTTCATTGCCTCTTAATTACAGTGATAGTTACAGATACATATCCATTGTATAAATAATATTATATACGTATTCCCTCCCCACTTTGAGAAGGTAGAGTTTTTCACTCCTCACATTGTGGAGGCTCTATATAGTATATAAGTGAGCGAAGTTGCCCACGAAAAAGACAGAGACGGATACAGACAGTACTTGCTACTGCTACCAATAATACATGATTGTGGGATTTTTTTAAATGTATAATTGCATTTAGATTATTTTGTTACTATTTTTTTATGTGATTTGTGGATTATATGTGAAAATAATAGGTGTTGGAAATATAAATTCACTATAATTAGTGAACTTTTATACAGACTTATTAGTCGTACACTGATACAGTACTATGGGGAAAGGATGAGAAATTATTATTCTTAAGTGAGAAACCCTCAGACAGAAAGTGTTCGAAAAAGTCAGCAGTTTAGTCGATGCTACAATGGTCTATTGCATCCATTATCATTCTATTCCAAGGTTATTTCCAGTACAGACAAGCTCTCGACAGACAAATGATGGGCAACACAAAGGCTATTGTGAAAGGAAAACTGCTGCTGGAGTCAGAGAGAGTGGAAGCATTGAGCATTAACTCTCAAGATGATCATGGCAGCTTATTTTTGACTGGATTTGTTAGGGCAGCAATGAAGAAGAAGGTAGTGTATCAGTAAAACAATAACAACAAAAAGAAATTTCATAATTAAAAATTAGAAAATATAATTTTTTAGACAATTTTATGAAAATCAAATTCAAATTTGGTTATTTCAAAAACCCATGACTGTTCGTCTGTATTTAACAGGTGTCTTACAATTATCGTGTAAGAATTAACAGAAAAACAGGTGAAATTAAAAATTCAGATTGTGAATGCCCTGCTGGAAAGGGTCCCAATGGGACATGTAAACATATTGCAGCAGTAGCCCTCCTTTTGGTAAAATTTAGAGAAACGCGCATTATTCCAATTCCAAGGGGATGCACAGACAATCTCCAAACTTTTCATAAGCCAAAGAAGTCATTTCAAGTTGAGCAGTCTGTTTGATAAAAGTTTATTTGTTACTTATGACTGTTTACTTTTAACAGATTGCCAGATTATTTTCAGAATAGTCTGTGCTGTTCTTTGATGCTATAATCACCAACAACTTTTTTAGCTTAATGCAATCTCAAATTATTCTTGACAATGACCAATTAATGAATATCAATATTATTACATGCATTAAGTTGTGTGTCAGATTTCTTAAAAAATAACACATGATCTGAAAAAGAAAAAGTACAAATATTAAAGATTAGAAAGTTGTTTGTAATGTTTCATATTGCTCAGCATGCAGAGTTTTTGTTACTTTTACCCATGCTTCATTTTTAAACTGATGAATAAAGTTAAAATATTGCTGATTTAGAAAATAAGTACATGCATATATCATATTGACCTAAAGTTGAATAAAAATAGTTATTTGTTTAATTTATGTGGTATGAAATTTATATATATATCAGTTATATTGTATATATTATTAATATTAAAAACCTTTGAACTCTATATCTGAAACAATGAAATTATAATTTTTGTGTAAGAATCAATATTCAATTTTGCCAATTTAATTTTACAGGCTCCCCAATAAAAGCTGAAGATATGCCCTGTCGATACAACCCAGATCTGAGTGACCCAAGGCCTCAGAAGTACAGAGACAATGGTGGATTTTATAGCCATGCTAGCAACATTGTAACCAACTACTGTGCTTCATCATCATTAGATTTGTCTTTCAAATACCAAGTACCCAAGGCATTTATCAATCTTGCGGTACTGGATCATGACTACTTAGACTTGCCATTTACAGAATTTTGGATTGATGAAGCTCAGAAAGTAAGATAATTAAAAAAAGGCACAATAAGTTTATTTGTTAAGGCTATTATTTTCAAATAATGGTTGAAATGTGTATTTTAAAATCGAGCATTACTATTTGTATAGGTTGCAATGAACAATCTTTTAACTCTAGAAGTGAATATACCAGTACTTGTACAACTTCCAAATGTATTGAAAAAATTTATTGCATTGAGCAGGTGTCAGGGAGGGATATTGCTCGCATTGAGTATACTACTAGGAAACAGAACCTTTCGAAAAATTGGCATCGAGAGAGAGAGTGGCGTTTGACTGCTTCCAGATTTGGGGATATTTGCAGAGCTACTGATCGTCGCAACAAACTGAAGCTTTGTGCTAGCATCTTTACGCCTGTGAAACTGAAAACACCAGCTGTGTTACATGGACAGCAATATGAAGCTGTAGCAAGACAGACATTCATGGCAAAAATGGGTCTAAAAGTTCAGACTTGTGGTCTTTTCGTAGATTCTGAGTACAATTATTTGGCTTCTTCTCCTGATGGTATTGTTGGAGAAACTGCTTTAATTGAAATCAAATGTCCCTTTAACGGTAGAGATCGTAAAATTGCTGCAGACAAGTTTTTTCCTTTTTTGGTAGAGGATGATGATGGTGTATTACATGTGAAACAGAATCATAGTTATTACATGCAGGTTCAAGGACAGCTGAATGTGTGTAAGAGAGAGAAGTGTTTCTTTGTTGTTTACACATTCTTGGACATATTTGTTGAGGAAATCAATGTTGATAGAGATTACTGGTATGGTTGCATGTTACCAAAACTAGAGTTGTTTTACAAGAAACATTATAGAAAATTTCTTGCTGAAAAATTATAACTTGATGTATTTAATATCTATCAAGCACAAGAACATGTGTAAAGAGTTAGACAAGTCTAGTACATTGTATTGTATAACTTACCAATTACATGTATTGTAAGTTGTGTTTACTTTGTGATGGAAAACATTTGATCATTGACAGAAATATTTCTAAGTCAAGAAATAAGATTGCTTTCCAAAGTTATTCTATTTATTAAATTTTGTTGTTGTTGAAATCAATGATGTTTTGAACTGGTACAGCTGTATTAAAAAGTGTAAATGCAACGATTGTCTAGATGAAATGTTGATTTTCTGCAAAAAGTGTCTTAAAGATGAAACAGAAATTAAAAATATGGAGAGTACATGCATAATATTGAAAACTGATTACAGTACTGCTATATAAATAATTTATTCCACTGTTCATTGGTGTTTTAGTCCTTTATTAAGAATATTTGTCAACAATGCATGGTCTAAAGTTGAGTATGGAAAAACAAATAAAAATAATTCTTGAGCCCAATATTGCTTTGCTCTGCGGAAGCTCTTTCTTTAAAATTTTGTATGTCTTTGCCAGGCCAATGATTCTTTCAATATGAATTCGCTTTGATGCTATTCTACGGTCTTTAACAACATCTTGTGCCTCAAGTTGACTTTTCCCTTTTAACATTGTAGGGGTATTGACTTGAACATTTCGTGAGGCAAACAAATCCTGAACTATGATACCCCTGTCAGCCATTATGCTGTCATGGTCTTGGAATTTGTCTTTGTCTTTTAACAAGTCGGATCTCTCAATTATTTGCCTGTCGCTTGCAGAACCACAGTAAGCATCCGAAATAAAACTAACAGCTCCATGTGGTGTACAACCAACCATTACCTTTAGAGTATTTTTGTTTTTGTAGCTAGAAAATGTAGCACTCTGGGCATTAACATTCTGGGGTTTGTTTATGGGTATCTCCGTGGCATCAAGAATTACCCTTGTTTTGTTAAAATTAGCAAAGAAGTCATTTGGCATGTATTCATCAATTACTGATCTAGAGGGCCAAATATCTAACTCTTTGAGTTGGAAGTACATGAAATTGATCCATGTAACAATAATATTTGATACAGTACTTTCACTAACTTCAAACATATAACTAAGTTCAATGTCATCTTTTGCTTGCCTCAATTTCATCATAACTAAAAACAATTGATCTTGAGGAGAAAGCAAGTTACATTTAAAGTTCAAATCATGTGCCGCAGGACCAAGAATTTGAAAAAACATCATGAAATGGTCATAATTTTCAAACCCTGTGTAATATTTCACCATTTTAGGATTATTTTGTACTTTTTCAATAGATGACCTGGTTGATTTATCAAAATCACACTGTACAGATTGGTCACACTGCCCATTTTCATCTATCTCATCACTTTCACAATCAACACTGACTTCCTCTTTCACAGACTCCACCACCACTTCATTTTGCACACAATCGCCATCATCACACGATACAATTTCAAAACAGTCACTGTCACTCTTTACTCTTTTATTGTATCTTTCTTCCCTTGCGCTACTTTGTTTGCCCTTGCATGCAAAGAGAAACACCGATGGAACAGCGTCAGGTTTTAATCTCTTTCTTTCCCCTTATTAAAAAGAAATACATCATTTATTATTCTTTCATATTTTATTACTTTAAAAAAGAAACGATGTGTTTTAGTTCATCATGATATTTGAATGTTTATAAACAATTATTGTCGTATTTGGCTACACGTTGATGAGACGTTTAATTAATAAAGCACAGGCTAAAACTATTTTTAGATTGGGTATTTTCCAGTAGTTTCTGTTTGGATGATCGGTAACCTTTATTTACATTCTACAGAACCCGTCTATTTTCATGAATCAATTTCGTTAATAACCATAGTCGCGCTTAATTCCAAGATTTAATCATTATTTAATCAAACAAACTAACCAAGAAGCGTAGACGAGACGTAACTATCTGGTGTAAAGTGATCACCGCATACGCGGTCATGAACAGCCGGCTCCCACAGCTTTTTAGACTTCTCATCTAGCCTTCGAATCGCGATTCGCCATTTCAGCTTTAATTCTGGGTTTGATGGAAACAAGTGTCCACCTTTTTCGTTTTTACACATCGGTACACAACAATAGACCGGCATTTTGTCGTTTACGCGTATCCAAGCTTAGCGAAAAGGGTAAACAATATGGCGACGGTTATACCTCATAGTACACTAGCGCCACCTGGGGGAGATAACTGTGCATGGCGGACCTTATTATGCATATTCATAAACGATTAACGTTTGAGGTAGATGTGCGCATGTGTGCGGGAAGAGTAATTCAGAAAAGCAGCATGCAGAACGAGGTAATACGACAGGTTTCTTTACATTTGTTTATTTCATATGAACAGGTGTGTTTGCTGTTAACAGAAAAAAAATATCAGATATTGTCATTTGCATTTTATGAGCCTCAGGATGGTTGGATATCTGTGTCGATGACAATCGGTAAGAGATCTTTTGCAATTGACCATTATTTTCATACATTTGACAGCATATATAATTATAAAACAGAACGTTAAGATTATCCCTTCTGGTACCTCTCGACTCAAAACATACAATTTATAGACTTAACTCTTATATTACAGCGTACTTCGCATGTTAAATCCATACACCATCGGACACTGTACAAAATCGTCTTATTTATTGTAAAAAACGTTTTAGGAGAAAACGATTGACAATTGTTGAGTGAATATCGAGCTCTGTTAATTCCTTGAAAATTAGAAGAAAATCGAATTTTAAAAAAAAAAAAACATGCTCAGCGATAACCCACAAACTCTTAATATTAAAAGTGACAATATAGGGTGAGCATTAAGATTAAAAACTAAATTCAAGAACATTGGTGTGTAAAACACTCGTCTGAATCATTGTAAAAGGGGATAATATTTTATCAGATAAATTCCCAGTGTGGTTTCAGTGGTAAAGTTTACCCATTATATGAAAATATACAAATACCATTATAACGGTGAACTTTTTAAAATAGGAATGAGCGCCTGTTGGTAAATTGTATTTATTTACAAGGACCAAAACGTTATCTGTTTCAAATAGCCAAACAAAAAACATTAGTAGTAGGATTTTTATTTGCATATTTGTGATGATAAATATATAGCCTTTTTTATAATTTTCTGAATTCAGCCAATAACTCCCATGTTACCATGATCTCCTATAAATAGAACAACGATAATTATTATTTTAAAATTGAATATAAACATTTTGTCTGTGTGTGTGAGAGGAAAGAAAGAAAGAAAGAAAGAAAGAACGAGTTTAGTTGCCTTTGACATTGCAGGTATCTCCGACAAAACCATCTGGACACTCGCAATAGAAATGAGTTTCGTCCTCAGAATAACAGCTGGCCCCGTTCTGACAAGGAGAACTCTGACAAGGATCTGCTTGTTCTGAAGAAAAGAAAAAACCCGCAATATTCTGAATTAAAAAACGTCAGCACGTGTTTATATGCTGTGTTAAAAAATACGGTAAAATGAACTGTGCAGTTTTCAGTGTTTCTAAAATTTACCAAAGCGCACGCCTAGAGCCGCTCCGTTGATGTCATTGTGGTGATGAATGAAAGCGTATCCCCCACAACCGCCAAAATGAATTTCATAGTCGAAATAAAACTCGTCAGGCATGCTGTACGCTGCTGGAAGGGTATGTGCCACTGTAATCCAAGAATGCATCAGAGTCGACTCGCAACACCGGTTGACGTACCCTACTGGAAGTTTGTGGTTTGGGTTGAAGTAAAATACAAAATAACTGTTGGGGTTTCTATCGCAATTCACGAAGTTGAAATCCTGGCCATTGGCCCGGTAACCCTGAGGGTTGACGTGATTGGCCAAGCTGACCGGAAGGAAGCCCAGATACAGGTAAGGAGCAAGGTTAGCGGAGTTGACCGAGGCAGCGTACCCAGTGTGCTGGTTGTAGAAAATCCCGAGGGGCTGGGTCGGGTAGTTCTTAATGTTCTCCATGACTGCTTCCGCTTGGGCGCCATTTGCCTTCATGTGTCTGACTTTGACATGTGCTTTGGTTGTGAACAGATCGTTAATGTTGACTTCTACTGATGTGTTTTTTGAGACATAGGTGTATCCATATTTGAAGTGGAACTCGCAGTATACCTTATATGGCTGATTTTTACGGTTATAGATGGTGTATGTACCATTGGAGGAACTGGGATTGGCTAGGTAAATGTCCTTGCAAGAATCTTTAAAAGAACAATTCTTTTAAATAGTAGAAACCAATATGTCAATTATGGTAAATTTGACGTATAAAAACTATGATGATGCTTATTTTTTATGCTTATTAACTCATAAACAAGGTTTGTTGATAGCCTGACCCGACATAGTTATATGGAGATAACATAGTTGATAAATTTGCCCCCCCCCTCGAAAAATATCACAGTTCACCAAATATTTATAATATGAAAGAAATTGTAAAAAAAGTATAAAAGTAGAACATTTTTTAAACTTATTTTTTGTGTGTAAAAGCGCAGTTTCATTCCATTTATGAGTTCATGTGGTTTTTTTTATTGTTTCCGAGATTTTTATATATTGAAAATTTAAAATGTTAGAAGAATGTTTTGGCAAATATTCTACTTCGAGCATGCTAAATTTATTCTAGATTTTGACGTAAGTCTAGTTCATCTATGTCAAACCATTATGAAGTCAAAATTATCGCAACTACATGACCTAAATCTAGAAATATATCAATCCGTAAAAGAAGTCAGCCTGGTTTTTGAACAAGTATCAGGTACAAGAGTTTACACTTACGGTTAACTGCATCTGCAAAGGACAGAGCAACAACTGGCAAAAGAAACAGAGCAAACATGGTGACCGAATTCTCAGTATCGTGTGTCTTATCAGAACTATTGACATTCCCTAATGAAAGGGAGATAAAGCCTTCTTATGTCAGTGTAAATTAGAACAGAAACTGAGCTGGGGGTCTATCATCTTTTTCAAAGTTCCATTTTCTTGATTCTCTGACAATAAGTTAAAAAGATTAAAATTAAACTATATCACTTTTGTCTAATTTTTATATGGTTTTTTTTTCAAATTAATGCAGTTATGTTTACTTTTTTCTCCTACATGTACAAATCGACCAAAGCAAGCAATTCTAATGGTTTAGACATTTTCTACATCCCAGGAAAATATTAGTCGTAGTCATTTGCATCGTCGAAAACCACACGTTTCCTGATTATGGAGAGAATCGATCTGAATAACACGTGGGTCACCGACGATGGGTTATTTGGGGTATTCTGAATCACTTTTTAGAACTTTGTTGCAAAATATGTAAAACGCATTTTTATAATTGGTTCTTTGGTTCAAATGAAAGAAGAGTATGTATAGCGACAATAAAAAAGGAGCGGATCAAAGATATGATTTTAATCAGATTGGCCCTTTCTTATACATCCATCTTCTTCGTCTTCCTTGGCGATAATTTTTTTAAAACCAAAATTAAAAATAACATTCCAAACACAGCTATGTTTTGAACAGAATGACACAATGTATAATTATATTTTTTTAAAACTCCAAACCATGTTTTATTACAATAATAACTACAGAAACAAAGGAACAATATTAGCGCAGTCGATTCTCCCAGTTCCTCTGTTGGGTTGATGAATCACTATAGACCTGTTTCCAACTGTAACAAAATGTTTAATATCAAAATTTAATTGCAAAATACACAAAAGTACTTCAAATTTTGATCTTTTAATAGCTTTTTAAAATATATTTTGTAGTATATCTGATACGCACACATAACAAATAAATGCTTAATGTCTTCATGTTTAAAGTGTTTTAAATTATAATGCTTGGATGGAACCTCGTACCTCCAAATCGACCAATTAAAGGCAAGTTTACATCGGTGAAAAATCTTGGACCACCGCCGATTTCATATACAACATGTTTTCCGCTTACATCTCCCATTTCACATCGGTAAGGGTTTGAAAAAGAACATTCCTCATATCCTACCTAAAGAAAGAAGTATTTAATTTATTAGTTTAAAAAAGTGAAAATCAATCAAAATGAAATCAAACAGACGATATGCCTACAGAGAGTATGACTCAGAAAACAAGATTATACAATAAGCCATAAAATAAGACAAAGATTTAAAGGTGATGTTGGTGACGTCAACGCAACTGTAGCAAACCATGAATTCAACTCGCGTGTAGATACGCGCGCTGTAATGTAGTCTTACCGTGGTGCTGACGTTGTAAGGGTTGTAGTGTGGGCCAGCATCTTGACAGTTGCCTCCTTCTACCACACCATGCACGTGCACGTGCCAATTCAGTCCTCTTATCTGAGAAGGATAATATCACAGTATAGTTTTAGAAAGGAAACGATTAAACTGTCAAACCCAGCAACCAATAATGGTGGTTTTTTGTTTTGGACCCGAACAACACTCCCCCCTCCCCCCTTCTAAAGGCGCGCATTATGGTTACATTCATACATACATGCATGTATGTAAATGAAAAAAAAATTTCCTAAAGTTGTGTGTAGTCTGAATTTTAAAATGTAACAAAGTATCTTAATCTTCAAAAATATATTGATAATTATATTAATGAATTTTGGTTTTCGGGCATTAAGAGAACCTTTTTAATGTAAATTTAACATTGCCAGAATGAAAGCAAATTCAGTTTATTCTTTACAGTGTGACATTATGCAGAGTCGTCCGTAATTACCCGTAATCCCTCGTTGTTCCGAAATCTCAGGTCCATCCAAATCTCTGTGTCGCTGACCGTGTTATCAGTATAGACATACTGTTTCTGTAAATTAGCATATACATGTAGTAGATTGTAGAATGTCTATGTGACCATAAATATGAAATTATTAATTTGCATTTTATGTGGCATTCCATTGATGCCGCTACATTTGTATATTTTACTTAGTTGCTAACTAAATTAGTTTGAATGGTACTTCCCACATATTGTATTTGATTGAATAATATATTGTCATCAGCCTAGCACCAGGAAAGGCAATAGACCCAATAATGACTGCCGTCTTACCAATATTACTCCACCAATCAACATGCCTCTGGTGAATCTTGCAATCATTCGGACGACTCTTCCCCCGGACAACTCGATGTTTTCCTCGATGTTACCACACAGCCACCGCGATCCGTTCCCAGTATGGATAACTAACGACCTACCACTGATACTAAGTGGTCCGGATACGGGTAAAAAGTTGTCAGGACCGGAAGCTAGAGCCGTTTCCTGTGAAGACAGGTTCATTTGTTCAATCTAAGCAATAAGTTCTACAATGTCATTTTTATATCCTTGACTTCTACATATATTTAATGCTGTATAATAAAAAAACGATTCTTAAACTTACTCTGCCCTGTAGAACTGATCCATACTTCCCGCTAAGATCGCCAACCTCGTAAAAATCATGGGTTCCAGTTCCAGGGGGTGGACTGTTTGTTTTGTTAATGAAGAAAGGGTTAAAATGGCCGCCGACTACACTGTCAGCGCAGGGGTTAGGTGATGATGGATCGACAGGTTCAGTGTGTATGTGGTACTCGCCAGCCCGACGATTTAATCCCGTCAAACGCAGAGAAGTCCATGCTATCGCATCTTCATACTGAGGAACACTGCCAACAAATTCGAATAGGCCAGATATGGATGATGGTTCCGACCCATACCAGTTTTCGACAAACAAAGCCCGTGCCGGAACTTCAAAAATATTTGCGCATGCCAGACGGCCTTTTCCTTTGCTTTGGTCATGTATCACGATCGATTTACCTATTATACCAAGTGGTCCTTCAAGGGGTAAATTTGTATCAGTAAAATAATTTCTAAACCATATTCCATCTTTAGTTCGAATATTTACAGGTTCTTGTTTTCCGGAAATATCACCGAGTTCACATCTTAGAGGGTTGTCAGACCGACATTCTCTTGGGTAGTTTCCAGTCACGTTAACTTGAAAAGGATTAAAGTGTTCACCTGCTGCTGAACAAGAGCACGGTCTATCATTGAACAAACTACAAACCGGGTTTTCGTGCACATGCCAGTTATGATCAACTGTTGGAGTTTGTATCCCATTGGCGTAGCTTAACTCAACGTAAACATGTGTATCAGCATAGTAATTGTTTCGAACCTGGGTAAACACAATTCGCCCGATGACGGGCCCCGTAAATATGGCCACCGCTTTAGTGATTCGACTGATGGGTTCAATGGTTGCACACACCCATCGTTCGTCCTTGTAAGACTTGTGAATTGTAAGTGAGCGCCCGATGACACTGTACCTCCCATACAGGGGTAAATTGTGATCCCGGTATTGACCATTGAAGCTATCCTGCCCAGTTAAGAGTCCGTATTTCCCGCTAAGATCCCCGATTTCGTACTGGTCGGCAGTGCCCCTCCCCGGTGAAGGGGGTTGAGGCTTATCTCTTGGAAAATCAAAATGTCCACTTATGCTTTGGGCATCACAAACATTATCTAACGCTGTCAGTTTCATGGGAACCGGCCATTTGTGAATGTGGTAACCACCAGCCAGACTTCGGAGGTTGCTCAAGGAGATTTGTACTATTGTTGTATCATATGGAGACCTTTGATAGAAATTTATTGTTCCTGTAAATTTAAAAATTATCAAGACGTGACTGTTTATATCTTGTCAATGAAATAAAAATGAAGGATGAAATAATCTTGATATAACTTTAAAACTTATCACAGGGCTAGTATGACGGATTGTGTCTGAATACATTTTCATAGAATTCATTCTGTGTGTTTTTAATGGACCCCAAGCAAATCGGGATAAATTATTGCAATAGTCATTATAGACTCCAAGGCATTATACTTTTGGCACAATTAATCATTTCAGTACATAACCTTTCAAAAATGTTAAAGCAGTTAGTTGATTTTTCTGTTTACAATCATCTTTTGTTTAACTATATTCTGTATGTTTGCTATTCTATTCTCTTAATGAAGAGTCTTTGACTCATATTGCAGCTTCACCAGCTGATATCCGTATAAGACTCCAAAAATAGATCAATTTTTGGCGCTTAGGACCATGAAACACTAACGGTTCTTTATTGTGCCAGCGCTTACCTCAAAAAAGGGCCTGTCGTTTTCGATTAATTGATACGCTAAGCGAAATAGGTTTTTTTTTTACTTTGAAATCTGTGAAAAATGAAACCCTATTTACCTTTAACGCCGTCATTAAATATAGACGAAACAGCTTGTCTGGGCTCAATTCCACCCACAAAAGCACAGGTGACAATCTCACCGCTACCTCTGGCTAACACCAAAATATTTCCTATGATTGATCTTACTCCGGACAGTGGTAGGCCTGTTTCGACAAACGTGGAGGGTGCATCGTCCTTGATGGCGCCAATTCGCAGACGACCAAATTTGCGGGCAATGGTGTAAAGTTGTGTAAGAGAAGGCGGGAAAGGAAGCGGAAGTCGGCATTCCGACGTCATTGTCGTCTTGTGCTGATCACTATTTGGATTTGAAAGGAGAAACCAGTAAACGTTTTCAGCAAGTGGGTAAACTTCTTGTGTTTTAAAAAGGTTGACTCTCACTGACGTATCCGCGTCACTGTCGTTTTCTAGTTGTCTAAACATAACACTTCCTCCTATGTTTGACAGGAATTTCGCTTCAGCAGTGTTATGTAACCAGCTTGATTCCAATGTACCACAGACTCTCTCCCCGGTATCGGAGTTGGTCAAAAGAATTGACCTACCTAGGGGGAAAAGATAGACTTAGATTAAACCTTCAGACATTTTTTGTAAAGCATGAAATAGAATACTTAAGAAATTTGACAACTTATGATACCATAGAAATTTGATCAATCATTAACAGTAGTAGAATTGTTAACAATGTCATCTCATTTATATTTACATAGATAAATGAATGACAGCTGTTGGTGTTCTGTGAATTCGTAGAGTGCTTCTTCAAAAGATAAATTTTATGAAGTTTTTAACAATAAGGTTATGAAACAAATTAGAGTAAGTGTAGATTGCTAGCTCGTATTATATATCGTTATATTAGATATCATGCTGCAATATTAAATGTGTCGCGCGTGTGTGCATGTTGAAACAAAAGGTTACTTAATTCTATGATATTTATTTTTTTTTATTTTAGGCAAACTAGTTTCACTTTTTAACCGAATTATTTACTTTAAGCCGTTGTAATATTTCAAAAGTTTCTATTTTCAAATACATGTGCAAGTGAGAATTGTAAAGGCTGTTAGTATTAAAGTAAATTGTGCGTCACCATTTCACTCCATCTAAATAAATCATGATCGAAAAAAGATTTCTCTGACGTTTTAACATGTACTACAAGATGAATGAAGTTTCTTTCTGTGCGAGTTGTGTCGAGCTGTTTGTAAATGTTTGTAAAACTCACCGTTCAGTAAACGCGCTTCGGAGGTGAAGACAAAATATTGATGTTCTTTGCCTGGAACAAGCTGCCACGTCGTGCCTAAGTACCTGTTACAGCAAAAGTGAAGGGGGCCATAATGTAAAAACAAACCCATGCACAAGATACAAGCTTTGATAACAAGCTGAAAAATGAAGTTGACGATTCGTCGTTTATCGGTCAACATTTTAAATTGATTTTTGTATAATTCATTTGTGACTATGAAATATTAAGTGATTTTGATATCATCAATGTCGAATTCAACAGAACTAGTTATTCCCTTTTAGGATTATATATTTCATCTATAAATATATGCACAATCATTACCGCAATTGGTTTGATTTCCAGCATGAATGTATGAAGAGCTAATCGAAATAGAGTATGTGTTAATTGGTAGCTATAATCTTAGAAAAGAAAAAGAACGGTTTTTGCCTCCACCTGCCTGATGATTTATGTACATTGTATTGCTTGTTCGGAATTTATGTCGACTTGTTAGAAATATGTCAAACTGTCCGATCTTTATTTATATCGTCCTGTCAGAAATAAAATTCTTACGTTACTTAAACTTTAAAATGAAAAATATGGGACGGTTTCCATAAATTTTGGACATATTTAGAAACGTGATTGTTTACTCAATTTGAAAGAGACTTGTTTTGAATATTCTTTCCTAGAACCAAATATTCATTGCGTTTTTAATAAATTATGTGATATTAAAAGTTAATGTACACAGATGTAATACTTGTTTATCAATTATTCATTTTTAAGATATTATACATGTATATACTGTAATGTTCAGTAACATTAAAATTAGTTTTCGTTTTTAGTCTTTTTGTTTGGGTTTTTTTTTTCGTTTCTTGCGGCCAGTAGACGCATGCCTGACAGGCAGTGAAACGATTTCGATATGGACCCAACTTCGATTCTTTGTTACAATACCTTTTACCCAGATCCTGGTCTAGGCACCTGACTGTGACGTCATTAAGGACTCTGTTCTCTCTGATCTCCACCAAATACGTACTCCGTATGTTGGGAAAAGAAACAACGCCAAGCGATGTGTTGGCTCTGAAATTTGGTTCAATATGAACAACCCCGTTGATCCCTTTGTAGCTTATGATACTTTGTAGCGGCCTTCCCTGTGCGGCAGTATCTGGAAAATACGGGTGTGTAACAGTTTTTGTCTCTTAGTGTTGTTGTGGGGTTTTTTTTAATTCAAAAAATGCCCAACACTTACAATTGCAAAAATTTGAAACAATTTCAGAAACTAAAATATTGTTTTCCCTCTTTAAAAAAAAAATGGACTTGACGTGTAACTACATTCTTGTTAAAATAATAAGAAACATTTTTAAAGATTAAGACAAACAGCGTTTTTCTTTCCCACTGTCTGCAATTAGAGAGAAAACAGAATGAAACACAAATAAGGTTTTATTTTATGCTTATACATCATATAAAATGAATTTCGATCCATCAAAATAAGAAATGAGTAAAGTAAAAATATTATAAACATTTTTATTAATCTTTATTCGTATCATTTTTTAAATACAATACTTGTACATTTACGCCTATTGATATGTTTATTTATATACCTCAAGGGTTAAATTCCTACAAGGGCCCTCACATGAAATAACGGTATGCGATCGAGAACTATAAACGTCACCTGTAATTTAATTACTAGAATGTAATGAATCACTAGGATCCTACACTTTCTCTTCAATTGAGATGAATGTGTAAACAATGCTGATGTATTGACAGATTGGAGCGCGTAGGTCAGTGATCAAAATAGTTTATTTTTTGTTTTAGCACACATACACATACAGATTGTTAGATTTAGAATCAAGTTTTTTCTTAACTACGTTCATGCACATTCTTGACGACGTTCCGGCAATTTTTTCTGGTATAAAATTGTTAATCTGTCTTCATTTAGATATAGATAACCCTTTTCGCCGAGAACCTCCTTAGCATGTAAATTGTTTTCTCTTCTAAGGAATATATATAATATAGCAGATCAATTTTTGTAGAGGATGACAGAAATTCAATTTTGCTCCAATTAAGGCTTCTTAACAGTTTTTCTACCAAAATATGGCGAACAGTAATTTAAAAACCAATATATGTTTTGTCATTTTAGTAGAAAATAACATTTTCGTAAAAAAAAAAAATCACCATGAAAAATGCAGCTCATATCGCTTTAAACAACAAAATTACGCATTTTACATTTTTCACATGATACAATTATGTATGTATCTTATAAATTTTAATTATTATTTTATACAGTAGTGTTGGTAAAGCCACTTCAATTTTTTTTAATCGAAACTACTAATAGAATAACTTTGAAGATTTTTAAACGCATTTTCTTTTTCTAGTAATTTATTATTAATCTATGTTCTTGTTCGTTTCGTTTTAAATATTGAACTTGTGGGTCATTATTACATGTAGCAACATATGTAGCATATGTATGTTAAATGTACCAAGCTGTGGTTGATAGGAAAAAATAATAGAGAGGAGTATATTTATCCTTATTCTTTAAAAAAAAAATAGATAATCGAAATATTTGATAAAATATTGGTGATATTTGAAAACTGATGTAATGACATCTTGATGATACAATTAAAAGAACCTGGAAATTAAATTAAATCGATGTTTACAAATGTTTAACAGTTAGTCATGTAAACTGAATAGAATACACGAAAATGGTACCTACCTCGAACACTGTAAAAAAGTGTTAAAATCACAATAAAATCCTTGATTCTCTCCATGGTCCTCTAAATGTCAAACTGTCATTTGGTTAAGGGCATGCTGAATGTCATATACATGTACTACATTTGTCTACACAGACATCAGAACATACAAGAAAGTTTTCATCCTGAAAATCTTGTAGGTCTTCAAATCTTCATTGATTTAGCATAAACCAAACAGGGCAATTTCACACATGTTAAAGACCAGCCTAGCAAACAAACAGTTGATTGATGATGACGATACTGCCATATAAACGTTTCCTCGATACGTTGTCCTGGCAAATTATTCGCTCATCATTTTTATCTGGACATCTTATTGTTCATTAAGCTCCTTATAGAAAATAAAACAAATACGTGTAACCAATCTCCGCCAACTTTTATAGCGTAGTTTCTTCTTTTTTTTTTTTACCTTTACTTGTGACGTGAACCGTATCGACATCTTAGGTGAAAGAAATTTCTTACTTGAAAACAATTCATTTAGTGAAAGTTATGCAGCTTCCGAATATATACTGTAAACCAACTTTTTTTCGCGACGACTTTATTTCGCGATTTTATTCCGATAAACTGGTTCGCGACCAAGACTGATCAAGACCTGTCTTGTTATAACAACCATACGACAAAGATTGGTTCGCGGCGAGAAATATTCGCGACGACGATGCCCTCGTGAACCTCGCGAATATTTCTCGCACGCGTATAAATGTTGGTTTACAGTATTAGTTTTTCCAACACCAACCCCCTCCCGCGATGCATTTCGTTTCGTAATATAAATGGCGTGTAAGTATAAATTTCATTTTTTATATTAGATTTTAATACAATATGCTGCGAATATTAGTTTAGGAGGAAGTTAGGAAAAGCCAAATGTAAGCGTTTTTGTCGCGAAAAATAATAAGCCAAATGAGTATTGAAATATTTATAATTGAAAACTAAAAGAATAAATTATTACAGTGTTTGAACATTTCTTATATTACCTTTTGAAATTTTTTTCTTGACAAACAATGCAAAATTAGTTTGCCAAGAACATAGACTAAAAACGAATTACATTTAAGAGTAAAATCTCATAAAATTATCTAATGTAAGAAATTAAAGGTCAACGTTAAACACAGTAATAATATCCTTATAGTTTTAGCCAAAAGTTTACATTTATTAGTTTAATATATCTTTGTAGAGTAAATAAAATTAGGTAAATACAATTAATATTAAATAAAATTTACAACTATACTCTGTCCCAAGATATCCTCGATTCACATTTTACTTAATTACTCGATATTTATAAATACCTCAGAGTTCAAAGGATGTTCATTCAAAAGTATGAAAAATTCCCAAGATTTCCCCGTTAGCATATCAGGTTTCAATACAAGGCTAAAATGTTATGTCTATGGGGATTTTGTATTGCAGTTACCCCAGATGATAACGTTGAAAAAATTGCGCGATGTATTCCGAGTGACTTCCGAATGGAGAAAAGATGTATTCATCCCTTATTACAAATCTCCGTACGAAATCTGTTTTTGTTCCTGTGATTTTTCTCGAGTGAAAAATAATATTTCAATGAAGATATCTTGGAAAAAATTTCCCTTTCATCGATTTTAATTGCACTTCTTTCATAGGTATATATATTTTTTATTAAAAATCGACCAAATGTACTGCATAAATATCTTGGGACAGACTATAGATGTATGTACTCGAGAGTAAAACATGTGTACAATGGAAAAATAAGAATAAAGAATAATGCGAATAATGTTGAAGCTATATATCTTTCGGTGGAATTTAAGATATCTTAGTAACTTCAGTATTGCGCAGTTTACAAATTAAAAGTCCAATAAATTTCGTTCACAGATCCTGAAACTAGGATGAAATAATTTCAACGATTTTACGTATACAAATTGACATACAATTTTATGCAATTTTAGATGAGAAAAACTGAAATATGTACATTTATTATGAGGAAAAGTTATTAAAATGCATGATTGTCTTGTTTGTATGTAAAATTATGAAAAGTGCAATATTGTTACGAACATAACAGAAATCTCGACACATCTATAAAACTGTCGTCTTATACAATCCAAATAATTCACGACATTACCATGACCGTGACCTTTATAGCAAAAAAAAAAATATATACATATAAAAACATGGTCAAAAAATAGCTGAATGTTTTATTTGTACTTGGATTTTTTATATGCACCTTTGTCAATTCTTTGTCCAATTGCCTTACATGTCATCCGATTGCAAAAAACAAACATACTGTCCTTTCTGACATATTTTATTTTTCAAATAAAATCTGCAATATGACTATTTCTATATTTCTAAAAAAAAAAACAAACTTTCTATATACATTTGGTGTTTAATGAAGCTTGTAAATTTCAAATATTTATCAACGAGATATTGAGGTTCAAGCACATTATGTCTCGTAAAGATAAAAATGCTCCTGACATTATCAGACTTAAATATAATTTTGGATTTCAATAAAATATGTTACATTCCTGGAAATGAGATACATGTATTTCTTTTATTAGATTTGATTTTGGGAGGGGGGGGTGTTATTTTAATTGTTAATTGTAGGTTGCATTTAACATGACCATTGAAATAATAATTAGACGATTTTGATAAAGATTTCAAGAACACTCTCCTCCCCCACCCCCAATTCAGTTGTTGACAGTAGCAAGTTTGCATACACATCAACATCCGCATACAATGGTCGACAGGGTTGCGATGTATCATATACATTACATGATTTAACGTATTTCTCTATACTACAAAACGCCACAGAGATTATTGTCCTGTCATTTCGACACCAAGTTCGCCACGCCCCGACCTGTAAAAATTTTTTTATATATTTTTTAAAATAAATATTTTTTAATATCAAGAGCTTTCTTATAGTTCATACCAAGGGTGTTTGAGGTTAAGTGCATGGCTAGTGGATAAATTGAAAAAGTAATGAACAGTTTATTAAATGTTTATTAAAATTCTGTTAAATGTAAAATAATATATGTATATATAAGTAAAATGATAATATCTAATATATTGTTTTAATATTAATAATAAGGACACGTGGTACTTTATCTCGGGGGTAGGGGTGGACCTTTTTTACGTTTGTTATTTTTATACCATATTCTACTTGCCTCCTGCTCTTCCAGAAAATAAATGAGAGAATAAATATCAGCACAACTGTCACCCCCAGAAGCACGGCCAGCACAATGGTCACTGAATCAAATAGAAAAACCCCACTAGCCTAAGACTTAGAACTTAAAAAGAAAAAAAAAAAACTGGAGAAAAGTAGATGTTGACTGTAGGGCACTGAGGTATAATACACTAGAAGAGAGGACTTTTTTTCTTTTTAAATATATGACATTTAATTGATAAGTTTATTTATATAATAACAGATTGAATTACTACATAAATATAACTGCGCACAACTTGCAAACGTACCTGTAGATACTGGCGTAGATACTGGATTTGACAGTTGTAAAGATTGGTTGGGCTGAAAAACTGTTTGGACAAAAAACGAAAAGTGATAAAACCACATAAAAGAGTAAAAGAAAAAGTTAGTTGAACCCCAAGAACTAGAAAATTGAAATGAACTGAGGTAATCTTTAATCATTCGAGTATTAAGGTTACTGAATTCTGCCTGAATGTCATTCGTTAAATTGAATTATAATTATACAAACTACAAAAACTTTATCAACTTAAATCACATGAAACACTTATATATCTTTCACGCTCTGTGTACTTTGGACGTTATTTAGAACAACTATTAATGTTTACTTTACCATTAAGCCACTTAGTAAACGTGGCATTCTAATATGTGCGTATACATAATTATGCGTTTATCTTAAAATATTTACATCTACCGAGTATGATTCCCTCTATTTCTTACGGAAACTTATAGTTGATTCATAGCTCTATAGAAACAGCCAGACTGAAATCAGCACGCCCCGTTTATCGATTGGTCGAAATCTACAGCGGCTGAAACTGACAGGACTGAAATCTACACGCGCCTTTTTGTCGATTGGTAGAAATCTACAGCGATCTATGAAAAATCACGGACTGCACGAAATACTCATGATGATGTCAGTATCCAAGTCTCACAGGAGACGATTTGGCTGTTTCTTTTAGCTAACTGATGTACATGAAATATTTATAGTGAATTTAACTTCCTTTTTTTATAATCAATTTATTAATTAGTTAAAAGAAAGATGTAAATATAAACAATAAAATGCGTTCTTTGATGATTCATGCGGGTTATGAAGGTAGCGATCATTGCAGAAAAATTTTACATAACTCGCTCACGCGGGTTATGTATTTTCTCTGCAACGTCGCCACCTTTATATCCCGCATGAATCACAAAAAAAAAAAAAAAAAAAAAAAAAGCATTTTATTGTTTGAATACTGCAGCAGCAGATACGTTAAAATACATTACACAAAATATTACATTCATGTCTGAAACTATATGTAGATGGGATTTAAAAAAAAATGTTGATATTTATTCTATAGTGGGTAATTATATTTAAAAAATTAAAAAACTGATGTGGTAAATAATGAAATCAAATGTTAAGGCAAATACAATAATAATGACGTACCCTCACAAAAGTGTCCGGTCCATCCTGTGATACATCCTCCCAAACAAAACCCTGTCTGGTTACACTTGTCACCAAAACAGTTAGGACTACATCGCTCCAGGCACATCGTTCCATAATGGCCATTGATACAGTCTGTGAATAAATCCCCGTGTTCCAGGTTTTTTATTACCGGAATTACGTACTAAAAGAAGTGGGGGAAAAATAATAATACAGGTACATGTACTTATGAACAAAGCTCAACAAACCTTTACAATGGCCATCATCCTGTCTACAGCCTTCGACGCCACACAGAGAGCTACAGCTTTCGTTGCAGTATGTCCCGCGTGCTCCTGATACACAACCAAGTAAACATTTCCCCATGGTTAACTCACAGGTTCTATTCAAACACCTACTAGAGCAAGGTTTCAGGCACTGAGAACCATAAAACCCTTGTTGACAACCAAGTTTACACTTTCCTCCGATTCTTTCACAATCACCGTTAAAACACTTATCCGGACAAGGGTACTCACATAAATATTGTCTACCTTTTGCGTACCACCCTTTTTCACAGCCCCAATTACAGGAGCCGATAGCTCCATCGCACATGTTACCATCACAGTTCTCACAAGGCTTGCAGTGTCCAGAGTATAACTCTTTGTAGTACCCTAGTTTGCAACTTTCGCAAACCACATAAGGTTTGTTCTTGTTGTCAGTATATTCCTTGCATGATTTACAGTGGGGGAAGTTCAAACCGCAATTGAAATCACAATGTGGAAGGTGCCAGCCTTCTTTGCAACCATATAAGCATTCTCCAGTTTCATTGCTGCATGTGTTGTTGTTTTTCTCTAAACAATTCGCACTGCAAGATACATCGCAATCCTTGCCAATATAACCTTCTTTGCATCCCGCAACACACTCTGTTTTGTTACAGATTGGACCTTCATTGTTCGAATTACAATTATTGCTACATGGACAACATCCACTTTGAGAAGGAAACCACGTTTTTTCGAGTTTACATTTTGAACATACGCCTTTTGAAATATCATTACATTGTGATAGCTCACATTTACATTCATTTCCAAAGTATCCCGCACGACAATTTATGCATTTTCCATCACGCTCACATGTCTCGCAGTGACGAGGACATTTTTGTGTGCAATCAAAACCGTAAAAACCCGTTTTACATGTATCACAAGTACTATTATCCGAACACGTTTCGCAAACAGATTTACAAGTTCCATCGCAATACGGACCGTAATAGCCAGCGTTACATTTACCACACTTTCCCGTATGTTGCGAACAGTACGGGTGACTGCAGTGGTCAGTGCACCTCTTGTCGCAATGATCCCCCCACCAGCCGTGGTAGCAGTTAAAACATGTGGTGACGTCAAATTGACACAAGCTGCAGTGTTCATAGTTGCACTTTTGACTACACGTTTTACCACTGTACCCATCCTTACACGTCTGGCAGGTTCCGTCTACTTGGTGACAAGAGGTAAACCCGCAGTTTTCTGGACACGTTTTGTTGCAAAGTGGTCCCCAAAAGCCTGCAATGCAACCCCAATCAGTGCAGTTTCCTGTATGCCTTTCACATCCGTTACGGCAATTTGGGGACGGACACGTCAAGTTGCATGTTTTCCCGTAGAATCCTTCGTTACATTTATAACATTCCCCGGATATCTTGCATCCGACCATACAGTTTTCATTGCACTTGAACTCGCACCTGTCACCGTAATGGCGACCATGACAGGACACACACATACCGCTATTTTTATCACAGTCCAGACACTGGGAGCACTCTTTGTCACAACGAGGTCCAAAGTAGCCATGGGCACATTGCCCTGAGCAATTACCTGAGTAATTGTCGCACCCATACCAACAGTTAGTACAATTGTTTCCATCTACAAAAGACAACCAAAATCATTTTCATTCTACAATGTATATAGATATATATGAAGTTATTACATTAATATATTCATGTGCAATCACTTCCAGTTAAATGAAAAAAAAATGAAACATAATATTTGGAAACTTGCCTTAAGGAAAATAGAATGAATGAATAAATTTGAAATATTTTATCTTGGGATTTGCATAAAAAAAAAAATTGAGGGTCAGCTGATACGAGTATGAAGTTCAAGTACCTACCACTCAATTCCGAAATTGATAATCTATTTATTTGTAAGGAAGCCACAAAAACACAATTCCATAAAACGACTATAGCTAGCTTCACGTTTAGACATTGACAAAGCATGGTCACTGCATAAAACCTGGCATTTTTTTCCTTGCAAATTTTCAGTAGAAAATGACTTGGGTAGATTAGAAAAGATACGAAGAGAGTTGACATACATACCTGGGTCACTATATGTAAACTGGAAAACATTACCATCTGCAATAGCTTGGATTTGATAGCCAATAGTTTATGTAAGATATCACTTGTTAAAATCAACAGGTCCCGCTATGTTGTTGACCTAATTTTTAACCTCTTCTTGAATCAGTTATAAATCATTCTAGTATACTGCAGAAACATGTCAAACCGGTTCAGCATTAATGTTTCGCGTCCAAGTCCGAGGCAATTATTTTACCCATTGCTATATTAAAGGGAACTAGACACGATTTGAGCTCAAAAAATTTCGAATTTTATTTTTTCATTTTTAAATGTCTAGAATGAATAATATTGATATCTACGAAAGCCCAGAAGGCTCATTCGAGATTCGAGATTCCAAATACGAAATTCGAAATACGAGATTCAAGGTTCGAAATTCAAGATTCAATATCTAAATTAACCAATCAAATCAAGGATCTGAAAACCTGTATCCTAGCGACATCAAACTGTTCTAAATAAAGATCATCCGTACATGCTTTTACATGTATACAAATAAATGCTATATTCTCCCTAACAAAATAATTATTTTTTATAGGTCTTCCGTTTCCAACGGAAGACCTAATAGTGATTGTAATGCTTTTTTATTATAAGGATTTTCCGTCTACAGCGTCTTCACCCCCTCAGAAACGAGTGAAGATAGAAAGCTGAAATTTTCAGGAATGATAGATGACATGCAAGTCTATCCTCCCCAGGAAAAAAATCATTGTCTGGAATTTCCGAGTACATAAGCAATTCTTATTTTTCTTTTTTTCTATTTTTGTTCCTAGACACAAACTTTAAGACTTCATATCTTGCTCATTTTTTGACGGTTTTTGCTCAAATTTTCATGACTAATAGACTTTACAAAACACTAATTAAAACATGTCATAAACTATAAAATTCCTCTTCCGTTAACGAGTAGTTATTCCCCTTAGAATTTTTTTAGGGTCTTTGGTTTCAAGACAAATGCTTCGATACGATAATAGCAGAGAATGCGAATCCAACGAATTCAAATAACAGGGAAATTAAGGTTTTGCATGCACGCTGGTGTATGTTTTTTGATTTTTTTTTTTTTAGGAAAAGGTATGGGGTCAAAAATAGGATTCCAAAAAGTGCAAAAATTTACACATGTTTTCTTTTGTATCTTTTAAACAAAAATATTTTGTTAAGACATGTAGAAAAAAAGTTGTGCAGAATATTATGGACTTTCGTTCGACACCGTTGAAAAAGGGCTGGCCCCTACTATAAGGGTCCTAGATCCCTTGAAAGTATTTGCTATATAACTAAAAAACGGTTAGAATTTCGATATGGCTGTCGCTGGAAAAAGCGTTCATTGGGATCTTATCAATGTCGTTATAATATTACTTTAATTTGTAAGGTTATTTTGTAATGTGAGTGTAAAAAGCTTTACTTGTTAACATGTACGTGTTTTCATTTGGCAAGTTAACGAAAAGTCATTGTGTGTACAACTGACATAAATTCACCACAGAAAGTGTATTATTGTATTCAGGATGCTTTAATTGGAAAAAAAATTCATAACAGTATATATGCTTTTCTTAAAGCTTTTACGTGGGGACTATAAATCACTAAGTCTTTTGTTTGGAGTTGATTTTTATTATCAATCCTCCTGGCAAACCGGAAGTGAAACATTGGACCTAAGCACAAATCATCACCGCTGACAAGACTTAGTATTTGAAAATAATCGATAAACTCGTTGTCATGTATTCAGAAGCATTGTGTTTCAAGGAAACTTAAATAAATACCTTGAAAATAGTCAGATTTTAAATAATACGAATAATTTAGACATTTATTGTAGTCGTATGTATTCCTACGCCAGGGTTTAATATTTATTGGATACAATTTTCAGAATTATTTCGATTACTGATACATAATTCATCGTAGAGTTTGATGGCGTCAATTCTAATTTTAAGGTCGATCACTACACCTCGAAATAGTTTCTCAAATCAGCAGGAAATAACTTTATTATGATAGATATCATAATGGATAAGAAGTATTTAGGTAAAAAAGCAATACAATATGCAATATTGAATGAAAAATTACAGTACCGATCAGACCCAACCTAACACCAGAGTAAACCCCAACTAAACCCCGGGTTTACTTTTTGGGTTTACTTGGGGTTTACTCTGGGTTTACTTTTTGAAAATCTGGGTCCACTTGGGGTTTACTTTGGTTTTACTCGGGGTTTACTTTGGGTTTATTTGGAAATTGCTTTTGAGGTCAACTGTACGCACTGAAGTGTGAAGCAGACCCGTATATTATCTTACTATTCTACTGACTGTAATTCCTGCCCCTTGTATAGTCCGAATACACAGCTAGCGTCTGCTGCTGACTGGGTTTACTCTCTGTGTCCACTCTGGGTTTACTTTGGGTTTACTCTGGGTTTACTCTGGGTCCATCCTAGTAAACCCAAAGTAAACCCAGAGTAAACACAGAAAGTAAACCCAGGGTTTAGTTGGGGTTTACTTTCTGTTAGATTGGGTCTGATCGGTACTGTACTTTTACGAAAATTTAATTCAGTTCAAATGATCAGACAAGGTCTGGACAAGTCCGATCTCAATAACAATACAGCTTTTCCAGACCTAAACGAACCGGTACGTGAGCTTGGTTCTTTTTAGGTCCCGACACGGGAAAAGTTGGACAAGGTCATCAAGAGTTGTGCCAGTAAGACCTGTTCACTCGATGCCATTCCTACAGCGCTCCTGAAGAACAGCTCTGTTCTCCCTATAGTGCTACCGACCACTACTGACATGGTGAATGCATCACTCTCAACGGGGATCTTTCCAGATAGGCTGAAACGAGCACTTGTTACTCCACGTTTGAAAAAGACTGGACTTGATACAAAGACTTTTAGTAACTATAGACCAGTTTCATCGTTTATCAGCAAGGTCATTGAGCGTGTTGTCGCACAGCAACTCAATAACAATCTCACCAAAAATGGTCTGCATGATAACCTGCAGTCGGCATACAAGTCAGGTACCAGCACTGAAACAGTCATCTTGCGAATTAAGGCAGACATAGAAGAGGTTCTAAATGAAGGTGACGCTATACTTATGATAAACCTTATAAATTAATTTGTTGACTGTTTTTTTTTAAATTCTTATTTTGGGCAATAATAAGTGAAATTTGACATAAAGAACAAAGTTCTAAATAGAAATACCACGCACTATACACCCACACTCTGGTTTGAAATAAGATAATAGTCTAATTTTTTCCAGTCATCTGCAGCAAAAAGAATTATGGCCATGTACATGTTCATGTGTATATACTCCATTTCAGTTTAGAGTTTCATCCCTGTCGACTCGCCTAAATTTTCAGCCACGCAGTTGCTTTTTTATTTCAATTTTATAGAATATTTTAAGAAAAACAATAAAGAAAACATTCGGACACAGTACATAGTAAAATTAACAAAGAAACCCGGTTCAACATATACCTAAGCATTGTATTATACTAATGTGAATTATTGTTAATCCCTGCGCTTGCGCGGGATATCATCTAGTTTTGTATAAAATTCTTACATCCGTTAATGTTAATACATTCATGTTTTTTTTCCGAGCCTACCGGGAAGGCCCGAGAAGTTGCATTGCAATAAGACTGCACTAATAAGTAAAACATTCACAAACGGAATGATGAGACACATGATTAAAACGCATTAAATTACATATTAATGATAATCTGTCTCACGCTGTATCATAGACACGAACATTCAGTGACATGCAATCCATAAAATGTGCACATTAAATTTTTAATATATAAAGCATTTAAATGTATCTTTAAGCATGATCAATGGCAGTTAATCTCTATTATAAAACTGTTAAAAAAGTTATAAAACTATTATAAACGCCCTGATATAGGATCAACAAGATGACTTTAAAAAAAGGATGAAAAAGATTCCGTTCCGTTCCGTTGAATACCAATATCCACACGGGTATTGGTATTTTGCGAAACGGAACGGAATCATGAGAAAATTATTGATAAGTTTTGTAACAGCATTTCTTATATCATTCTCTATTTCAATGTATTACAAATAAAGCTATCAAATATTTTTTAAAATAATGTTATCGCTGCGAATATGTTTGGTATTCTAGTATAAAATTCTACTTGATGTAAACATTTGGGTGTTGTTAGCTTGATAAACAAACTTTAAGTTAATTCTACCGTAAATTCCCGTAAAAATAGTTTGTTATGAATTGTGTAAATGCTGTCCTTGTTAGGATATTTTTCATATTATTAAAATTTTTGAAAGATTCCGTTCCGTTAAATACCAATATCCACACGGGTAATGGTATTTTGCGGAACGGAACGGAATCATGAAAAAAATTATTAAAAAGTGTGTTAACAACATTTCTTATATCATTATCTATTTCAACGAATTACAAATAAAGCTATATCAATTATTTTTTTAAATAATGAAATCCCTGCGAATATGTTTGGTATAATATAAAATTCTACTTGATGTATACATTGTGTATTGTTAACTTGATAAACTGTTATTAAACAAATTCGTTAATTCTCCCGTAAACTCCCGTAAAAAAATAGTTTGTTATAAATTGAATAAATGCTGTCCTTGTTATGATATTTTTTCATATTATAAAAATTTTGAAAGATTCCGTTCCGTTCCGTTAAATACCAATATTCACACGGGTAATGGTATTTTGCGGAACGGAACGGAACCAGAAGAAAATTATTCAGAAGTAAGGTAAGTAATGAATATTTTACTTTTTCCTTGCGAATGTGCTCAGTATATTTTAGAATTCTGCGTAATATGGGATATACATTGTGTTTTTGCTAGCTTGATGAACAAACTAGTAATATCACCCGTATAAATTGACCATCTCTGTTAATTGTGCACATTGTGGCATGAAATATTGGATAAGGGGAAAAAATGAAAATAAGCTATTAATATTTAAACTTGTTCTATGTTTCTTTTGAAGTTCTTTCAATAACATCTTAATAAAAACAGTTTATTAAGAAACCGAAGTAAAATCATTTTCTACGAATCTACACTTTCGAAAAAAAAAATAAACAGCGTTTGTGTTTTTGAATATGTTTAATGTAGTATCACTGCTGTCTTCACTACTTTTCAACAGATGACGACAGATGTATCTTAGTTCAGTGTGTTTCTAATATTTTATAACTGATATCTTTACTAATTTTCAACAGATGTTATGTTATCTGGGCAAATACCAATATAAATGCCCAAAAATAAAATTTGATGAAAATCGAGACCATCGATATCAGGCATGTTCACGAAGCTATCTTAGGACTATGGTGTGTCCTAAGTACATCTTAGGATACGTCTTAGTCTTAAGTCTGTTTCTCGAAGCTCTCCTAAATTTAGGAACCGCCATAACTTTGTCCTAACTTTAGGACATCGCTTACCTTGTCCTAAGACCATCCTAAGGCTGTAAAATCACGTTTTTGGGGATATTGGGACTGTTGTGAAGCTTTTTTTAAGACCGGTAAAATAAAGCAATATTGTCTTCAGTTCCAGCATTTCCGACAAACCTCAAATTCCTACTCCGGGAGAAGGGGGGGGGCATAGTCATTTATTCTATTATGTACGTTCATTTTAACAAAATTATGTATTACATGTACTTGATTGACAAGATTATCAAATGTTAATTTACACTCAAAGAATGGACAAATGTTGTTTAAATAATTATTTGCTTGTAAGCCAATTCTGTTTTGATACATATTTTCTTCAAAAAATGCAGTTATTTTGACTTCGGGGAAGGGGGGTATCCTTTCTTTCTTTCTTTTTTTAGTTTGGTTTTGTGTTGTTTTGTTTTTGTTTTTTTTTAAACTAAATTGCTATTTGTCACTGATATATATTTAAATAAATGTAAATTTTTAAAAATGTATACATGTACATTGAAATTACTGGTTTTAGGCCTATGGTGTTAACTACCGACACGAACAATTTTCTCTGGCAAAATGTTTAATGATTTATCCCTGCAAAAGTCTCTCAAATTCGATCTGTATGAATAAATGTGAAAAATAAGAATGGTTGTAGAAGGTTAGGATATCCTAACTTAAGAAGTTTCTTAAGTTACCGTCGAGCTACATCTTAAGACGTGCCCTAAGTTGGTCTTAGGATGTTCCTAACCTTTTTCCTAAGTCATATCTTAAGAACACACTTAGGCCATATCTTAGGAAAGTTTCGTGAACATGCCTGCATGTCCCTTTAATGAGTATTTTTAACTTCAATGCGTATCTCAGCAAATACGCACCTTATCGTGTGGCTCTGTGTTTGATATCTTATTACTGATGTCTTCACTAGCTGATTTTCAACAGATGTTATGTAATTTAGGCAAATACCTATATAAATGCCCAAAAATAGAATTTTTTGAAAATCGAGACCATGCCCCATTAATGCGTATTTTTAACTCCAATGCGTATCTCAGCAAAAATGCATCTTATCTGGAGCTCTGTGGCTCGGCAAAAAAAAAACCAAAACAAAAAAAAAAACAAACAAACAACAAAAAAACAAAACAAAACACCATTGTACTGGAAATGTAACATTATGGACACAAAATAGTCATCATGTTCTCTGAAGTTCCCACAACTCAAATAAAAAAAAATACATTTTACTTTTCCTTGTCATAAACAACACCAGAGCGGATGACATCTATCTAATGTTTTTTCTTTTTATACAATCGCAACTTCGCGGGCCTTTTAATTTCCGGTAGAGCTCGGAAAAAGTGTTTTTCCGAGCTCTGCCTGGAAAGGCCCGAGAATTTGCGACTGTTTTTTTTTTTATCCTTTCTTCAGGATAAAATTAGTTTGTTTGTTTATTCTTTACGCCAAATGGCTTATAAGATCGCACCTGAACAGCTTTTCGGGATTATCCCCTATCATTTTATTTATTTATTTTTATTATTATTGTCGTTAAATATTTAGTAGGTCTATCTTCTTGTCTTGTTTAAATTCCCACGAAGTGCATAATGAAATTATTCGATTGTATGTTTATAGAAAGTGTTATGTTGGAGAAGTCTTTCCTCAATCCATAACACTTATTTAGAGATTTGTCGGTATTTTTTTTTTTTAACAAGGATGCACACGCAGCTTAGACGAGTGCAAAAATGCCACCTTGGCACTGGTAAAATTATCACAGTGTTATTTATAATTAAACAAATATACGACGTCATTTCTTCCAGACAGTTTGTGGAAAAGATAACGGAAAAGAAGGTATTAAAATTTATGCATGAGGATCCTCAAACTTGTATGAAAAAAGCAATTGTTGACTCAAACTTCCTGTCTGCACTATTTGCAACATCCGGAATCTAGTAGGAAATACTGGATATATTTGATCGCCTAAGCTTGATGTACTGAAGGTCATAAGAGGTCGACGGCTTATTGATTCTTTGGTATTAAATAAAAATGAAGCAAAGTCTGAACACTTTCAAAGTTCGTAAATTGCGAGATGAACAATCTTTTTACGGTTATATCAGTAAAATATATATACATGTATTTTATTTTATTCAGTATTTTAGGTAACTCGTAATACACTCGATTTTATACATGTAAAATGAAAGTAATTTCATGAAAATCAAATTCCGTTCAGGATAATAGAGTTTAATGTCTATATATATATATATATATATATATATATATATATATATATATATATATATATATATATATATATATAAAGGAAGACCCGATCAACAGCTGTGGTGAATGACTGGTTGAGGGTGACGCTCAAATAACATAAAGCGCATCTGTCCTCTCCCCCCTCTCCGCATTTCGCACCACTGTGTTCGTGTGCAAAACTCGAGAACCCGTGAGGAGTAGCTATAGGAAATACAGTATGCACACAGCGACAGTTCGAACGACTGGCTAGATTACTTTTAAACTTATTAAGTCCGACATGAGCTCTCGCGAACGACATAAGTAAAAAACTACGTTGAGAAATTCAAACAGCTTACCAGATGACTTGAGTCGCCACTGAGTTTTCAGTTGGAATTATCAATTTTTCTTTTCGAATACAATTTTTTGGGGGTATGAAGATGACGTCATCGGACAGGTGAGTGAATCTCTTTTGATAAAAATATGCATTGAATAAATCATTTATCAGTGTAAATATATTTGAATTCTTATCAGTTTTGTTTTTTTGTCCCATTTAACGAAATGTGATCATTTAAAAAAGAGTAGTCCTTAGTTTTGTTAGTTTTAATGCAAAATAAAATTTTCCTGCGAAAGCCCAGATTTCGAATTCGAGATTTGAGATTCGAGATTCGTCAATCGAGATTCAATATCTAATCATATATATGAACACTGTATCTTAGCGACATCAATTTTAAATGTGGGATGTAGTCGACCCGATACAGTAAATATTTGGTTAGATATTTACGATGTAATATTTTAATTGGTTATAATCTAAATAAAAATTATCAATCTGGTTTCAACAACAAATCTAAGTATTATTTATCATTTCGTAGACAAAAGATGCATGTAAAATAAACTTACATGTACCAATGAAATTCAATAATATTAGGGTCTGGACAGCCCCCCCCCCCCCTTGAACCTTCCCCCTAGAAAAATTGTCCGCGCATGGGGTGAACAGTCCAAAATTACCAATTTGTCGCCATATACACACATTCATTGTCACCGATGAAACTGAATCAAGAAACTATGTTCTCGTGCACTGTATGTGATGTGGCGAATTATTCAGGCGTTGGTGGCAAAAGCAGTCTCAACACAGTTTCAGTATCAAATTTATCACATTTTCTTTTCATAAATTATCATAATTGTATTTCTATGTTAATTTTTGTGCATGTTTCATGCTCGTAATATAGCTAATAATTCATTGTAGATTTGCGCACCCATTTACTTGCTTTTTTTAACAGATATTGACCCATCTACCCCCTCTCCCCCCCCCCCCCAAAAAAAACCCACCCAAACAAACATATTTTATCCTTTTAAGTTTTGTACCTAATTTTTCCCGAGAAGATACAGTTAGCTTAATTTTTTTTATATCCATATACATGTTGGTGTACATGTCCGCCTATTAATATCTCTCTCTCTCTCTCTCTCTCTCTCTCTCTCTCTCTCTCTCTCTCTCTCTCTCTGTGTGTGTATTATCACTAATTCGATTATTAATATATATGTCACAAGCATACAATGTTCATATTTATGATTCAATCATTGAATCTCGAATTTCGATTCTCGTATTTCAAATCTCGCCTTTCGTATATTCCTACTTATCGCAACTGTGTTTTAAAATTAACCCGTGTCAATTGTACATTGTTGAGGCTTGGTTAAAAGATAGCAAACATGAAGATTTTAAAGTTTATTATTAAAATACCCTTGGTATATTACACAAATCCAAATACTGTGTTGCATTAAAAACTTTGCCTGTGTAATACAGATGAATTTACATATAGAAATGACACAGTTATTAGATACGAGACACACAGTATCACGTGAATTTTGGTGGAATAGGGGAATAGGGACATTGTCGTTGTAAGTCCGTACAAAAAGCAAATTACTTAAATGAAGAATCTTTCCACTGTCTTGAAATTAATTTAGACATGACGCTTTAACAATAAACTATTTGTGGAAAAATATGACTCGGGAGACGAATGTTTCTTTTTTCTTCCTTGTTCTCTCATATTTAAAGAGCTTCTTTAAAAAATATCTTGAAAACCTTTGTTTTCGAAATTGTACCTTAAAGAGTCCTAGTCCTTTGTTATTTAGTAATATTGCTTCTTTGCGTAAAGTTTGCGTGATAAAAAAAAAAAATATATATATATATATAAAAATAATATATATATATATATATATATATATATATATATATATATATATATATATATATATATATATATATATATATATATATGTATATAGTAATATTTTTCAACAAAGTACGTACATTTAAAAAATTCATGTTTTTATATGGACAAGTAATACAATTTAGGAATGTTTTTAATTTTTGCCCAGATTATCCGATATAACCTGGTATGAGGCAGTGTACGCTTTATAATCCGCTTCCTCGCGGATTATGAAAAAGCACTATATCGGATAATCTGGGTAAAAATTAAAAATATTCCTTATAATTTAATTAAAAGATACATAAAAATCAATTATGAAATATAGAAATTATTTAATTGTGCATAAGATTTGAATTTACATAAAAACTGTAACACGCGCGTGAATATGGGGTTGTCAAGGAGGCAAGGCTACATAGCTAACCAGGTTATACAAAATATTTTTTTTTCTGTGTTTTTAGCCAATCAAAATGCTTGTTACATGTACAAATAAAATTAAATTATTTCAGTATGACATTGGATCTTCGCCGGGAATCTAAGGAGGGGTCTGAGAAGAGCAATGACGATCCTCGTAAGTATTTACATGTACATGTACACATGTACATGTATACATATGTAAATGTACTAGATTGCCAAAAGAAGTACCCCGTCCCGCTGAAAGCATATGTTTCACCAATAAAATGTGCTCCTTGGAGTATTTGGATTTAAAACATATTACAGATTTTAACAATTTGATCATTTTTTGTGTTTTGTGATTTATAAACTTAAGGGAGATTTTCTTGAGTTCATCGTAAATGTGCTCGTTGTATAAATATGAATATGTGTAAATTTATTATTGGGGGGGGGGGGGTCATTTTATTCCACAAAGGTTCGATGCTTGAAATGACTATTAATAATCATTTTCGTAATTTGGAAATCTGAATTTTGTTTTATCGCGAGTAGACTTTTAAATAACAATCTGATAATAGCCAAATCTTTCTCTTTTATGAAATAGGCAGAATTGAAAAATACACACGTAGTTTCACGTATCACAGTGCAATTACATGTATATGTAAAGCGATTGCAAAATGTAGTGTGAAAAATGCAGTACTTTAATCCATGGATCTGGGAACCTACAGATATTGTAATACATGTGCATACATAGAAGCGGAATATTTACAAAATGAGGAAAACTCTGTCATTTTTTGGGCTTTTGCTGTATTTTTGTTTGGTCTTGATAGAGATTAATCAAAATTCTTTCAATGTTTCGGATTCAAATTGAAGATAATATGTGACATAAGGAGCAAAAAACTATATTATATAATAAATGTACAATTGACTATACTGTAATTTTAAGATTCACATGCAGCTGTGTCACTCACCATGTGATATGATTATGTAATGACAGACCTGTGTGTTTGTGCAGCTGTATTCTTGTCGTTAAGCATTCAGACAGAACTGTCTCCATTATAATAGGCAGGATCATTACAAATCGGCCGTGGACCCCATAAGTGTAGCGCCCCCAGGGTGGGTTTTGAAACACATTGGAATTGTAATGGCCTTTAATAAAAACCGGCTGTTACATGTAAAGCGATGTAAAAACAAATGTAGTGAGAGATTTCTGATGATTTTCAAATTAATAATGAGGCAAATTAAACTTTAACAACCTTTGTGTGTTCGACACATGTCCCGCGAGGTTTTTGTTTGGTTTTTTTCACAACATGCCCAGTAGACTTATCGCTATAAATTGCATTACTCTTGTTTTGTTTTTTTCTCTTTCAATTTTCTCTCATAATGCTACTAACGTCGAATGTTGTTATAATCACGAATCACCTCAGCTCTAATGGAGATAAAATCAACTCTCTGTATTAACTTGTGTTAAACTTTGTTGGTAGTTTTTTTTCTTTTCACTATTTTAAATTAATGCATAAACCACCGGACATAACTTATAGTTTTATATGTGTCCGTCACTTACATCGTATGGTGGATTAGTAATTATTCACGATGCTCGAATTTTCACAGGAACTGAACAAATCTCGGCGAAGCCTCTTGAACTTTCATTCGAGCACCTCGGGATTTATTATATACTTAGCAACGATAAAGAAAACATTCCGAACACATTCGCAGGGGGTGACAAGTACATTTGCTGACTGAAGGAAACATCGAGTTCATCTGATAATCTTGTCACAATTGTGGAGGGTTGATCCAAAAGTAATGTCACTGATGCGATAAAATCGTGAAAAATCCGCGTAAAGTGACAAAATTTCGTGCTTTGAGATATCTACCTACACTGTAATTCGATTCAGATCTGAAAATTTTAATGCATTATTATACATATTTCTGAAGATAACATATTTTGAAGAGCGTGAGGAAAGGATAGTCGCCGCCCGTTAGCGACGTCATTTCTAGATCTTTGGCGTTCTGGTAGAATTTCGTAATATAGTACTGTATATAAATTGGCCACGATGCTCTATTTTACATTTTTTTAATCATTTTTTTTTCATAAAGTAACTAATTATTCTTTTTGTAATCGATGGGGTAGTATATTGGATATTATTTAATGTGCAATCAATCTGTCGAGGTCTCTTCAAGAAGTTATGGACGTAGCTTGTATACAGTTGTGGCGAATTGGCTGTCGAACAGTGATCAAGCGTGTTTCATACCGACTAAGAACAAAAGGGGCTTTTCCAGGGGTGGGGGTCGAAGGATAGTTGTGTTTGCAGGATGGGGGAGTCCGAGGCATATTTGCGATAATTGTACTATGTTGATTTAATAAACTTTCGTTTCCCGGGGGGGGGGGGGTGCGACCCCCCTCCCCCCAGGTCCGCGCATGGGAGGGGGTTGTTAATCATTATTGTATCAATCTTATTATCGTGTCTTATAGGGGCATGGTCACGATTTTGGTCAAATTCTATTTTTCTGTTTTTATTACTTACAATGCTTTAATAAGGACTGTATTGCTAATGATCAAATAAAATTTGAGAGCCAGTCGTAGTTATTAAGCAAGATACAGGGCTCCCAATTCTTTGTCATGTAAACAAGGCTCGTGCCCTGTTTTTCTTTACATAGGTTCAATATACCGGTAAAAAATCTTTTTCAAGCTGATTTGTATATGTTCTTAATTATTTTATGCATTAGGAAACAGTTTCTAACGTTTAACACCATACATTTTAGGTCTAAAACTGGAACTTTCACTTCAACATTCAAAATGTAAACAAATTTTAAAGCTTTGTTTACATAGCAAAGAATTGGAAGCTCTGTATAACTCCCTTATTACTCAAATTTTGGTTGCATATTAAAAATGCCTTACTGAAGCACTGTAAACAATAAAGTCGGAAAAATTATTTTTGACCAAAGTCGTGACCATGTCCCTTTAAGCATTGCTGTATCATAAAAATTAGAAAAAGAGATGCCCGATGATGCATGGTATTTATAATTAGGTTAATAATTTACCAAGTTTAATACTGGCAGTGTATCCGACCTCATAGGATTCTACATTAACAAATGTTGGAAAACCGAACACACTTAATTCACCAAATGATCATCTAAATGATGGTGGTTATAGAATAATGACTTGTAATGTTCATTTTGTTGAATGATGTATAATGTCAGAGGCACAGAATCAGATGATTGAACTATTTTGAATGTGTATTCAAAATTTAGTCTTTGTATATAATTTCTGTGGTGTAAAATATATCGTGCTGGCTTTAGTTTGGATACACCACAGGAATAAAATATGTTTAGATGGCGTCACAATATTGAGATATACACTGATTTACACACTTTTTTAAACACAATCAAGTAGCATGACAGCAGACAAAGTGTTCTTTAAAAAAAAAAAAACAACCCAGAATTTGTAACCATTCTATATTTTTTTGTGAATGCATTAGTTTCTTATTCCACAGCGAGTCATCATTGTCATACAGAGAAAAATCAGGACATTTTTGACAAGAAAGCTCGGAGACAGCTCATCATTGCCAGTATCTTCTGTTCTCTCTTCATGGTTGGGGAAGCTGTCGGTATGATTACACAAACACACACACAACTCTCTCTCTCTCTCTCTCTCTCTCTCTCTCTCTCTCTCTCTCTCTCTCTCTGAGAGTTGCATGTAATATTTCAAGATTTTTTTTAACAGTACCAATATACTTTATATGTAATATGTTTTTACCAATATACTTTATATGTAATATGTTTTTATATTTCACAGGGGGTGCGTTGGCCGGAAGTCTTGCCATTATGTCTGATGCCGCTCATCTGCTGACAGATTTCGCTAGTTTTGGAATTAGTTTGGTAGCTATGCATTTAACAGTTAAAAGGAGAACTAAAAAATTAAGCTTCGGATGGTACAGAGCAGGTACATGTTTTACAACGTTTTTCTTTCATGGCAACGCAAATTTACTAATTCAGAACCAAGTTGACGGATTCTTGCATCTAGGCTATACTTTTTCTAGATTAAAATTAGACTAATTCAAATATTTTGTTTTTAACTTTGATGTGTCTGATATACTAGATATATGTACTGAATTGTTACGTTCCACACTCAAGATGCATATATGAACTACACTGATAACGAAAAATCTATTAAACCTACATATAACTCTACATTAATTTCAGAAATCATCGGTGCCTTGGTGTCCATTTTGTTTCTATGGATACTGACCGGCGTGCTTGTTTACCTGGGTGTGGAGAGGATCATCAACCCAGACTACACCATAGACCCTCTCATCATGCTGATCACGGCGTCCATTGGCGTAGTCATCAACGTCATGTACGATCATTTTTTGATATTTAATTATGGTTTGAATATTCATGGATTTCTCTAGTATCCCTTATGCATGCAGGAATATTTACATCTTATCCCCTCAAATATTGAAAAAAAATTGTTATAAAAATATATATTTACGAAGAACATTTTTATATTAAATTACAAAAAAATTATGTATAGCTACACTATACGAGTCTGTGAAACTGGAAGTTCTTGCAAATATGTCCTATAAATCTTTACGTTTCCATATTGTTGGGCTGGTTCAGAGAGAACTACTTATAAATACAATAAAGTGCGAATATCAGTTAAGTTGTCGCACACAGCAGAAAAAGTACAAATATGTACATAACCCTCGTTTTTCTGCAATGACCATTTTCAGAGCTGTATAACTTGTTTTAAATGTCATGGCTGGTTTTAAATAATATTTCAGCATGGGTGCCACGCTCCACCAGCCAGGCCACCACCACCACCACTCTCATGGTGGTTCCCCGACTTACACTCCAACGGACAGTGGCCACCAAAGTCAGAACGAGGATAACTCCCATGAAACGGACAACAAGCACCTGCTAGACGACAAACAGAAACTGGTGGAATACGGAGCCATATCCAATCAAAACGTTCACGACGTCGAGAAAAATGACCATGGTCATTCCCATAAGAAGGAGAAGAATATCAACGTCCGAGCAGCTTTTATCCACGTCCTGGGGGACTTGGTACAGAGCCTCGGAGTGCTGATTGCGGCCATTATCATTTGGTTCAAGGTATATCAGAACATTCAAATTATGCACCAATTTTCGTCTCATTAAATATTGCGCAATTTTTCTACCGATAACATTTTACATGTATGACGATTTTCATACTTAACTCGACTATAATATCCATTAAAGTTGGTGATTCATGCAATGACGAAAAACGGATGAAACCACTAATTGCATGTAGAGTTAATCTATTTTAAATGATGTATACAGTTTTACATGTAGTTAGAATGATCTTACATATTTTATGAATGTTTACCTGTATTTTTTGAATACCGTACGTATCCCTATTTTAGCCGGAGTGGAAGATAGCAGACCCGATTTGTACCTTCCTCTTCTCTATCCTCGTCGTATTCACGACCATGCACATTGTCAAAGACATCATTTACGTGTTGATGGAAGGTAATCTCAAACGTACAATGTATAAGATAATAATATAAATTATATTACATGTATATTGGAACTATGTATTATATAACGCGATTTTTATTGCGGCGAGAATTAATTTCGACGATCTGAAAGGGAATAAAAAATTGCATTTATAAGTTATAGAATAAATTTGTTATTTTTGGCAGGTGCTCCCCGGACGGTGAACTTTACTGACGTGACCCAGAGCCTGTTGGAGATTGAAGGGGTCAAGGAGCTTCATGACCTCAGGATGTGGTCCCTGTCAATGAACAAAATCGCAATAGCCGTGCACCTAGCAGTCGGTTTGTAGATTGTTCTCGATCTTTCTATCCACGTTTGTCCTCTTGCATGAACAATTTTGCAAACGTTGAACATTATTTCTCATCCGTAAGTCCTCATGAAAATGTTGAGTTTCTTAACTTTATTTATCATCCATATATATCTTCATGAAATTCAGTGGCATTCGTTACTCTTTTTCCCTTTATGTAGAGAAGGACAGAGATCCGATGGATGTTCTTAGGATAAGTACCCGTATAGTCCGAAAGAAGTTCGGTATATCTGAGAGCGTGATTCAGATTGAGGAGTATCATCCTACTATGTCTGACTGCCATGAATGCCAGGATCCGCCAGACTAATGAAGTTACATCAATAAGCGAGCTAGTCCACTGTGTTAATACATGTATATAACGGGTGAAAGGAGTTCAAAACGAAGTTTCAAATGGGATTGTAAATCAAAATTTAGCAAGAGAAAAAAAAAACGATTTTTGTTTTGCTGGTCGCATGTACAAATTGTGTCGAAGGCTTAATTGGTAGACTTGCGCTGCATGTTTTGTTTTTTGTTTGTTTTGAATTGCAATAATTTTAAAAGTGGATATTATCATATATGTTCATGTTTGTCCAATGACGAATCGGGTTATAATAAGAGTTATGTATATATATGTATTAAATTAAATGCAATAATAAATGCCATCGCCGTAACTGCTGTGTGTAATGACTGGTTTATCTGGATATTTGCGTATTTTGGTTAAAAAGCCATTTCAATGTATGATTGTGTAGATACGTACATGTATATTTGTTTAAAAGTGGTGCAAATGACATACATACATGTACATGTATGTAGGTCTGAAACGTATTCACAATCAAGTTTTACATGTACATCAAATGATGAAACAATAGCACGAATGATTGAATCTAGCGGCCAGAACTGAACCCTGGGCGATAAAAAAGATATTAGGTGTCGGAGACTAATTTTTTTAACATCTAGGCGGTCGAAGTTTGATGATGAACACTCTGCCGATCTTGGTGATTTTTGAGAGGGAATTTCTAAGATATTCCACTTGTCCAAATTAACCAGCCGCGCACGTTTTCTATGACAAGCGCTAGCCAAATTCACAAAAATGAGCTAATTTACATAGTTTCAAAATCCATAAAATAGGTTTATCGGTTGTAAACTGTAGTTTACGGACAGTAAACCATATATAACGACGTTCATCTATATTTCACATCAATCTGTAACAGTGCATGCCATAGTAAACGCGATTATCTAATAATTATGTTTCAGAAGTGTATGCTATATAATTAATTAACACTGAAAACAATCATTGTCGATTGCTAAACATAGTCTATCTAATAGATATAGTTTCACGATATTAACAACTCTTCACTATAGTTAACGAATGTAACGTAAATTATAGTTAACAGATGTGAATCTATATTTATCAGCAAAATTTATTGTAAAAGTTTATCTATATTAGAGACAGATAAACTTAGATAAGCATTCGTAAACAATAGTTTACAGTCGTAAATATAGTTTTACATATGAAAACTACTGTTAACAAATCGTTAACTATAGTTTATGGTTCGTAAACTATAGTCTACAGTCGATAAACCTAGTTTATCAACTGTAAAACTATAATTCATTTTTGTGAATTACATGTACACATATGTAGGTGTGCTACAATTTTCAATTCACAAGGTTTGTGTTTTTTTATTATATAGTGATTTTATGCCTGTATTTCCACTTCTACGGTCTACAAATCCTTTCCTGGGGACTATGATACATTATATTTATTATACAACTCCCATGGTATAGTTTCAATCTTACATCTGCACCTTGAGTATGTGTGTGTTTGGGGGGGGGGGGGGGATCGGGCTCGATGTGCATTTTATATTCAACACAATAACAGTCGAATCGACGCATACATGATTGATAAGATCATAAAGATGGAAAAGCGGAAAAATTAAGTGACACTTGACTTACAACAATTCAGATCGTAAATATCACATGTAAATACACAATGGCTGACCTTCTGTCAACGCCTCCTAGGAGCTCGCCACTTCTAGCCGCATCACCAGACATAAGTCAGGGACCTGGCTCTCGGCATAGATGTTCTATAGATGTAGGCGTGGATATGCACGAAAAAGAATTAGACCCCGAGATTCAAAGGTAAAAAAAATATATTAAGGAATTGCAGTTAAATAAAGTTTTTTTTCTCACTTCTTGAAAACTTTGTTACTTTTGATTTCATACTTAGTTAATTGCACTACTGCTGATTTTTTTTTAAATACATGTACATTTGTTCACTATAACTTTAAAACCAGAGAAGTGTCAACTCACATCCCTATTCATCCCAGATTGTATGGACATGTACTTCAACTCTTCCTTAACCTGTTAACGTGTGTACCATAGTTAAATACATGTATTTCAACTCAATGTTATGCAAAGTTAACCTATGACATGGCCAGACATATATACTCACCGAACAATGCCTTAAACATTATAATTGCTTTTATGTACATGTAAATGAATGGATGGAGACTTTGCTTGTCCTTATCTTAATATCTATGGAAATCATGAGATGTACCTCTCTAAATGTAAAGAACTGTAAAAGAAACATTCTATGCTATCATACATTTTTTTCTTTGACATATTCTGATACAAGTCATAATGATGTACATTTGTAATATTAGCTGTATTAAGCGTAAATGATGAGGTTCAACTTACTATTGCAGAATCTTCCAGAATTCTGAAGAAGGATCAAGAAAAGGTATTGACTAACATGTTTATATACCGGTATTTAGAAATAACTGTTTCAAGTCCTATTATTTGAATTTTGATTGACTAAGAATTCCATGTAGAAGAATATCAATGCTATGGAATCGTTAGAATTTATGGTGGTTCAGCTAGTTTTCAAATACTTGCTTGGTTTTTCTCACTGACGGGTTTACAGTACATCCTGAACAAGTTATGAAACAATTAAGGCACAAATTCATGAAGCGCACAAGTAAAACTAAAAATTACCCCCAGTATGTCCCCATCAAATTGTGGAAAAATGAGAGAGAGAGAGAGAGAGGAGAGTTAATATACTGGTTAAAAGTTTACACATAACAAATAATTTCACTAATTCCTGCATTTACCAAAAAAAATTTCACTTCAACTTTTCACTAATGTATGCTAAATATGTCATACTATTTGTAGGCAATAAGGACTTTTAGTGTGAATGTCCTATCAATCGCACACTGTCCTATACAGAGTACATTATCAAAACACAAGATAAAGGTCAACTTATAATCAAGTACTTGAGTACAGTTTATCATGCAATTAGATAAAATTAGGATGTTATTGCGCCTAAAATATCTTAGCTACCTAATAGATCACTGAAAAGATGACCTTTTTAATTTCAGTTTGAGTACTACCGGTAGTACTTTGTGTATTTTTTGTCGCAATTGACACATGTTGTATGAAATTTTCACATTGGCCTGGTTTTTGGTCTATGACATTACCAATTATGAAAGTTCACAAGTAGAATTGGTTTGGTATTTAAATCTTACATCTACATAATAATTAAAGTTCAAGACATGCTTCCTTATTTGTAAATGGCGGCATAAATTCTACTGAATCGAGAAAAAAAATTTAATACTCTAATCTGATAAATTTTATATAAAATAATCTTTAAATAGTTGTTTCCTGATCTTTTGTAAATTGACATGATTACGAGGGTTGTTCGGAAATTATTGAGACAACAGAAATATTTTCCTTTCTAAGTGACGAATAAGGTTGAAAATTGACATAAACTTTGAAGAAACCTAAACAAATAAACAAATAATTAAACAAAGTAATATTAAAAAATCTTTAATATTTTGTTTACGACGATACATAAAGAAGTCGGTGGTAGGGGTACCCGACGCAGTCATGAACTCGGAGAATAATTAAACTTAAACAATTACTTACTTAGTGTCTTTTGACCAACAATTAATACGAAAGTAAATCAAATTATATATGTTCATTTTGCTATTTATTGTGACTAACTTGTGCGCAAGTTTCACTAGTGTTCGAGTTGAAATACAGAGGAAGTACAAATATATGAACCAAGCAATAGAAATCTGGCCACGACGGTTTATTGAATTTTAACGTCAAGGCGGCGCAGCGAATATACATCAAATTGGTCGGAAACACGGAAGAAGACCTTTACAGGCCAAGTGATTGCTTAAACACAAACTATACAGTAAAAAGGAGTCAAGAGCTTCATTTTATCGGATTTATTTTACTAACTTTTTAACTAGAATTAAAACAAATGGACTAAAGATCTACTCCTTTTTAAACAAAAACTGATGTCAACAGTTCTTAAATATGTATACAGAATGACTTTAACAGACGTTTCAGAGAAGTTGACTTTTGGGTAGGAATAACTCAATTTTTTTTCACAAAACAGTCAAGAATAGAGAAGATACTTAAATGTTCATAACTTAAAATGAACAAAATAGATCAGAAATGAAGAATAGTTCGTGTTTTACGTTTGTTTGTAATGAAACATAGGAGCAAGGAAACGCGTTAAAATGACGTTGCGGTGAGTTTTGGGTTGCGCCGGGTCACTGGACATAAGCAAGTTTGTCAGCTTACCAGAAATGATATAATGATGCCATTGACTGGAAAATTCTCACATTAATAAATGGTACCCGGGTTAACTTATTAGTGAAATTTCAATGGTTCACCTTTTTTCTCAAGGGAGTAAGAGTAAATGTCTCAATAATTTCCGAATAACCCTCGTAAATACTAATTGACTGACTAATCTAAAAGCAAATGATTTAAACATGCAGGAAAAAAAGTTTGCTTTAATTATGTTTGGAAGTTGGAATGTCGAGGAAAAAACTGCTCATGCAACGATAATTTACATGTATTTTCACAATTTGTATAATTTTTATTGACAAAGAAATAACCTTAATAAAATTGTTAGCTCTCTAAACTTGTACAAGATGTGAATGAAAGGTTTTCTCTCAATTAAAAATTTAGAGGCTTATATTTTTTTTGTAATCATTCCTTAAAATTAGAGATCTCATTTGATATTCAAGGATCACATTGCCATGCTACGAAAGAGAAAGTTGGAGTTGACAAGCGAGCTAGAAGAAAATTGATCATTGCCAGTACCCTGTGTGTTCTTTTCATGATTGGAGAAATCATTGGTAACATGTATTTTAAAAAGATCCAAGAGAAATATTGAAAAATTGAGAAAGTGAATTGTCACAGCTGATATTAGAAAATTCATTGCAGCTATACATGTACAATGTAAGACAAGAGCAGATGAAAAAAGCTAACTACATGTACCATTAATTCCAAACAAGTTTGGGTTTTATTTAGTTAAAGTCACATAATATACTTGGTATGTATTTCTGTTAGGGCGGGTATAATATAATTGATATCAGAAACATTTTACAGATAAACATACCTTGAAATACACAGGTACATGTACTTAGATTATTTATTTACCTACTTGTGTATTGCACTAAGTCTTACAATGTACTTTGTATAGATGAAAATGCTGATCTTGACATCAAAATTTACAGATGAACATAAAATTTGTTTACTTCAAAATCTATGTCTCAACAATTGTTTTTCTCTTTATTCATATATAAAACGAAAATGTTTGCAGGTGGGGTATTAGCAGGAAGTTTGGCCATTATATCAGATGCCGCTCATTTACTGACTGACTTTGCCAGTTTTATGATCAGTCTTCTAGCCCTGATGCTTGCCACTAGGTCACCCTCTAAAAAGTTCAGCTTTGGATGGTATCGGGCAGGTAAGAGGGATACTTGCAAATGTTTATGTCCATAAAGTCAAATCTCAATATGTGAACTAGGTGGGACCAAAGAAAACTTCAAGATATCAAAAAACCTCAAGATATCTGAAAATTTGAGGTATTGATGGTTAAATACTTCAAGAAAATGTGTTTCAAACTTCCAACTCACTTTGACCATGTTGACATATCCATGGTACATTGTACATACATTGATTTCAGAAATATCATTTACATGTATTTTCAAGATACTGAAGTTCAACTGTAGTTGTATTTTATTACATACATGTACCCTTGGAATGTTTTAGAATGAAAAAAAAAGATTTTTAATTTTGTTTTACATTTAGCTGTATGAAGAATGGAGGCATTCTTATTCAACTACACATTGAAATCTGCATTTTTATTCATTTTGAATCTAAAGTATTTCTGGTACAGATGACTGAGAGAGATAAATGTTTGTAAAATATTAGTAGAAATTGTGAAATTTGGAGCATTAATTATGGCATGTTTGTGTCTTTCTGGAAAAAAAAATTGTTATGATTATGCAGAAATCCTTGGAGCGTTGCTGTCGATTTTGTTCCTGTGGATCCTAACTGGAGTGTTGTTCTACATGGCGGTGAAGAGAGTGATTGATCAGAACTATACAATCAATGCTACAATCATGCTGATCACTGCAGCATGTGGTGTAGCATTTAATATCATGTAAGCAATCATTGCTTTAAATAGCACAAACGAATGCAGTTTAATTTGATAAATTATTACAAAACTGATTGGTAAATTATCTGCCATACCTGACACAGGTGTTAACTTAACGTCTTGAAATTCATCTTTTTTTTTAAAGATTTTAGAATTGAATACATGTACATGTATTTTATTTGTTTTAATAAATAATGCCATATATGATTATACCTAGGTGCATCCATCTATTACCGGTAGCTTAAGCTTAGCAGTACACATGTATAAAAATGATGTTGTTCTTTTCCCAGAATGGGTATATCATTAGGACACCATGGACACAACCATTCTCATAAGAAGGAGGTACTTTATTTTTACATGCAGCTGTAGATCTTTGTTCCCATTTTTTGTCAAAGTTTTTCCTTAATGCTTTGTTTAGCATGACAAATAATTAGAATTTCCTGCCCTTTCTTAATTTTATTATGTACTTATTTTCTTATTTTTCAATATACAGATAACCTATTAATACCGTACTTTTTTTTAGTTCAGAAATACATGTACTTAATTTTCTTATTTTCAGACAAATGCATCAAATAGTAATCCAGGACTATCGGTACAAGAGGCTGTGAGACATGAATCCTATGGAGCTATAAATAGTAACGACAGTGACACTGAGCCTTTAGTTCAGGTCAAGGACACTCATAGAGAGAGAGAAAACATCAATGTCAAGGCTGCCTTTATTCACGTGGTGGGGGATCTGATACAAAGTATAGGGGTCCTGATTGCAGCTTTCATTATCTATTTTAAGGTAATTTTGTACTTTCAATTAAGAAATAAACAGCAATTTAAAAAGTTCACCGGGATATGAAGTTGGTTGGTCACATGATCAAATCCTGTGAAGCCCGAAGGTCTTCTCAGTAAATTTGATCACGTACTAACCAACTTCATATCTCAGTTAACTTTTTAACATTTCTGTTTATTACTTATATGTATTTATGTTTGAAAAAGACAAATCGTTCAGAACTGTTAACATTACGGAGATTTTATGTTTACAATAATCCAAGCAACAAGCGATAAGCGCGTGCTATGATCATTGTGGCGTCATAAAGTTCATGCAGAATTGAACATTCAAGAACGTTCAAGAGAAACTTTTTTTTATATCATATTTTTAAAATAATTTATATGACAGTTAATTAATGTTAACAAAAAATGTCTACATCCTTTTTATTCAACACTTTGATGTAAAACTTCTTGAGCAACAAATCAATCTGCTGCAATATAAAATGTACTATTTTTGTGTGTGTGTTTTTGTACTTTCAGCCTGAATGGAAACTGGCAGACCCCATCTGTACCTTTGTGTTCTCCTTAATTGTGATGATTACCACATTCAAAATATTTTTGGATATTGTAAATGTGCTAATGGAAGGTAATGCCATCAAAACTGAATGAGAGATATAAAGGGCCATATTTATTTCCTTGTTTATTTGATTATTGTGAAAAATACTATAATGTTGTTCATAGAGTTCTTTACCTTTTGAGAAACTGTACAGTTACCATTTTAATTCACCGGTGATGAAAAAAGTTAGGATGGAGTAGAGGTCTACACAAATAAAAAATTGTTCTACCAGTATGAATTGTATTTTTCCGTTTAATTTCTACTTTAAATGTTTACCCTTGGCTTTTTAAATTTTGAAATATAATCTTAAGCATATCAGATTTAGTTTTTAACCATTCAAAAGTTTCTAGTTTTGTTATTTGTTATCTAGTTTTTAGCTCACCTGAGCTGAAAGCTCAAGTGAGCTTTTCTGATCAAAATTTGTCCGTTGTCTGTCGTCGCTGGCGTTGGTGTTGGCGTTGGCGTTGGCATTGGCGTTGTTGGCGTTGTAAACTTTTCACATTTTCATCTTCTTCTCCAGAACCACTGGGCAGATTTCAACCAAACTTGGCAAAGCATCACTGGGTGAAGGGGATTCAAGTTTGTTCAAATGAAGGGCCACACCCTCTTTAAAGGGGAGATAATTTAGAATACTTGAAAATTTGTAGGTATTTTTCAAAAATCTTCTTCTCATATACTATAAGGCCAGAAAAGCTGAAACTTGTATGGAAGCATCCTTAGGTAGTGTAGATTCAAGTTTGTTCAAATCATGGTCCCCAGGGGTAGGATGGGGCCACAATGGGGAGATGAATTTTTACATAGGAATATATAGAAAAAATCTTTAAAAATCTTCTTCTTAAAAACTATTAGGCCAGGAAAGCTTAAATTGGAGTGGAAGCATCCTCAGCTAGTGTAGATTCAAGTTTGTTTTAAATCATGGTCCCCAGGGGTAGGGTGGGGCCACAATAGGGGGATGAATTTTTACATAGGAATATATAGAGAAAATCTTTAAAAATCTTCTTCTCAAAAATATTTGGGCAGAAAAGCTCAAATTGGAGTGGAAGCATCCTCAGATAGTGTAGATTCAAGTTTGTTTAAATCATGGTCTCCGGGGGTAGGGTGGGGCCACAATGGGGGATGAATTTTTACATAGGAATATATAGAGAAAATCTTTAAAAATCTTCTTCTCAAAAATATTAGCCCAGGAAAGCTCAAATTGGAGTGGAAGCATCCTCAGATAGTGTAGATTCAAGTTTGTTTAAATCATGGTCCCCAGGGGTAGGGTGGGGCCACAATGGGGGAATGAATTTTTACATAGGAATATATAGAGAAAATCTTTAAAAATCTTCTTCTCAAAAACTATTTGGCCAGAAATGCTCCAATTTGAGCGGAAGCATCCACAGATAGTGTAGATTCAAGTTTTTTTAAATCATGGTCCCCGGGGGTAGGGTGGGCCCACAATAGGGGAATGAATTTTTACATAGGAATATATAGAGAAAAATCTTTAAAAATCTTCTTCTCAAAAACTATTAGACCAGAAAAGCTCAAATTGGGAGTGGAAGCATCCTCAGATAGTGTAGATTCAAGTTTGTTTAAATCATGTTCCCCAGGGGTAGGGTGGGCCCACAATGGGGAGATGAATTTTTACATAGGAATATATAGAGAAAATCTTTAAAAATCTTCTTCTTAAAAACTATTTGGCCGGAAAAGCTCAAACTTATGTGGAGGCATCCTCAGATAGTGTAGATTTAAGTTTGTTTAAATCATGGTCCCCGGGGGTAGGGCAGGGCCACAATGGGGAGATGAATTTTTACATAGGAATATATAGAGAAAATCTTTTAAAATATTCTCGGAAAGTTTTTAGTCCAAAAAGCAGTAACTTGTGTGAAAGCACGGTTGTGCAGATTAAAGTTTGATGAAACCATGATTCCCTAGAGAAAAGTGGGGCCACAAAGGGGGGGGGTTATATAGGAATAGAGAAAAATCTTACAGGTACAACAACAAAAAGGGCTTGGTATTTACCATAAAAATATGTGGATAAAAATCGGCAGATATTTTAAATTTTTTGAGCAATATCTACTGTACTTAGTTGTCAAGATATTTTGATTTTGATACTGTAATGCTAATTTGATCAGAGTTAAGGCTATTGTTCCTCAGGTGAGCAATGTGGCCCCTGGGCCTCTTGTTTTATTTGGACTGTCAGTTAACTTATTTTTGAAACTGTGATTTTGCAATTACCCAGCAAACATACTGTTATAATTTCTCTTCACGTTGGCCTGGTTACAGGGACGCCGAGGGGTATTGACATTACATCAGTAAGGAGCAGTTTCCTCAAAATCCCAGGAGTTAAAGATGTCCATAACCTCAGACTGTGGTCATTATCAATGGATAAAATTGCATTATCAGTTCATTTAGCAGTCGGTAAGTCAACATACATTACATCAAGATAATCATTTTCTTTTAAAATCAGTTATAACATGTATAAAATCACGATTGCTTCAATTTTAATAAATTCAGACAGTTATGATAATTATTTAAACGTCTCTTCTAAAAGATTCGCAAACAGATCCCTTGAAAACTCTGAGGCTTGGTTCAGCTATGATTCGTTTAAAATACGAGATTTCTGAGAGTACCATTCAAGTGGAGGAATATGTGGATGAAATGAATGACTGCACGCATTGTCAGGATGCGAAATAGATTTTTTTTTCTGTGCTTAGATATGAATGAAATAAACGACTTCATCAATGTCAAGATGCGAAATAGATATGGTCTTTCAGGATGTGAATGAAACAGTTATCATTGACATGATGTGAAACATACATCATGTGATGTGATTGAATGAAATAAAAGATGAAACGGAAGTGTCAGGATGCGAAATGGACATGGTATTTTGCGATGTTGATAGCAGCGTGTTGTTATAAACACGATGTTATATATGAAAGAAATGATAAATCTTGTATCTTGTGCAATGATCAGTTTTATTTTAAACTTTAGAAATTTTAAGGTGTGTATATAAGAATTGTACATATTAGTCATTTTGCTCTTATTTCATCTTCTTAGTGGAGAAATTTATTTTTTAGACAGCTATAAATGTGATAGATGTAGATCTGTGATAGGTAAACGTACCTACTGGAAAACGTCATGTGATATATATATATCAAGCAACCCAAGATCATTTGAATTCAATTCTCAACCCTATTATTTCAGTCACGTTTTTATTATACAAACATATGATTAGCTGCAGAACTAAAGCATTACGGGATTGTGTTGACAGACCGCAGAGCTACAGTTCCGTGCAAACAAAAACTGACATGTAAAGTAAAATGTCTCAAGAATTTTTTGGAATTAAAATTTTCACATATTTTACTAGTACTAGAATTACTAAATTGGGTCAATAAGTCCATAACACTGAACAACTTTTTGTGCGCAATAAGTATATAAATACAGCTTTTTTCTATGAGTGGAACTGTAGCTCTAACTGTTGGTTTTTATTTTTAGTATGTGTTTAGTATGTGTCCATGCATTTTCTCGTCACCTTTTTGTCACTTGTGTGAAATAATGTGTTTCAGTGGTGTAGTTTTTAATAATCAAGTGCATTTATTTGTGAAATTATTATTGTAAAAGCTGTTGTGCTGAATGTATCGTTTTATTGTTGCATAATAATACTTTGGATTTATAGGCAATGGGGATATTATTACTCGATTAAACAGGGAAAAGGCTATTTGAACAATCATGTTACAAAAATTGCAACTTTAGAGGCATTTAAAATTTTAGGTCAAATGTCTCCAGACCTATATTTTATTAACGCTGAAAGTGGGAAAGGGAGGCATATCTGATTGATATTCGATAAAGATGATTCATCAATGTGCTGGAAAATGTTTATCCTATATATAAGAGGAATGTATACAATTACATGTACATGCTTATATTTGTTCAACAAATCAGTGCAATTTAAAGCAATAAAATTTGACAGTGAGAATATCTTATTAATGTTATAGTGTATAATCCAAAGGGTTTTCCAATCTTTATTTTAAGGTCAGAGAACTTTGGGTTCATCAACCCTTATATTTGAATCGTATGAAATTAATTTTTCTGCCATTTTTAAAATTAGAAATCTCAAATGTAATTTGAAAAGCCTATTTAGCATTAAAAAGCATCGCATTTATTAGCTGCAGGTATGTAGCTCCCGGTCTGAAAAAAATCGGATGGACGACCTGGGAGCTCCAGTGCCACCCATTAAAAAAAAAATGTATATTTATTGCGCACAAAAATGTGCGCTATAGTTTTGGACTCGGCAACCTATTATATTTTTACGCAAATTCTGTGAAAACAATTAGAACCATTAAATTCTTCATGCAATTAACTGCTGATATCGTCATGAAGAATTTAATGGTACTATAAATTGTTTTCACAGAATTTGTGTATACACAAGGTTAATAAATCCACAACTAGCGGACATTTTTGTGCGCAAAAAATATTATAATACATATTTACTCAATACTCAATAGTTGGCACTGTAGCTCCCAGGTCGTCCATTCGAATTTTTTCAGAGCAACGCATTTATAGTCTTGATCGAGGTGAGAGTTACCCCCCGTAACAGAGGGTCGCTGAATAATAGTAACATGGGCCTATGTCAGTCATCTTCGCATGTATACCGATGTATGATGGCGATGAAATCGGAAATCCAATGGGTGAATAATTAATAATTACACATTTAAATATCAATTTTTTAAAGATTTTGTTCCTTGCCTAGTCAAATAATGCGTTTTTGCGCTACATGTAGTCACTCTTGCTCAAACAAACGCATAACTTACAGCTATAAAATTTCTTTGAAAAGTTAACAGATTGAATATTAATGATGTATTAGCTGCACGTGTAAGTTACATGTGTCATATCTAATAAATGCCCGTGTATTCATCAACTTTCGATTCGGAGGTTAACAAGAACATATTTATTTTTATTTAAACACAACTGGCGGCGTAGTTAAAGTTTCATTAAAATTGCAAGAACGATAATTCACCTCAGAGAGAAGTCATTATAGCAATCGGCTGATGGCTGCATGACAAAGCTGACAAAATGACATTTTGTATTAAAGTAAATAATTGGAACTGAATGGCCGACACCAGACTGTACAAAGTTCACTGGAGATCTGCAGTGACTGTTGTTGATTATACACGAGTCGTGATTTGGACCGTCAGTTAACTGTCGTGTAAGTTAATTCGTCCGTCCCCGGGACATAATAATCATTACTCCTGATAAATGGTGTGGAATACACTGTAATGTGCATCAGCGATGTAATACAAAGTGTTAACAAGTGCACATTGCCTTGCTATTGTGAAACATATGTAGTTAAACATGCATATTATGTTAACTATATACATCAGAGACCACCGTGGGAATCCTCAGGATTTATCTTTAATCACGGCTAGTTAAAGCTGTCTGACGCACAAAACTCTTGCATTCTTTGGACTAAGAATATCATTTGATTATGACACGAAGAAAAAAAAAACTTTAATGAGTATTAATACTTGTGAAATGCATCAAAACTATTTACAATGATGTAGATCTGAGACATATCTCCCACCTATAAAACATTCTTGCTGCTAAAAAAAAAGATCATAAATGTAAACAATGTATCTGGCTAATATACATCGCACAATCACATGACGACGCATCGGTCACGAGCTTTGGAAAGTTTGGAGTTTTCGGGTCGTTTTTCGTTCCAGATGTCGAGAGTTCTGCATTCACTGGTGATAAACTCCTCTACCTCCACGCCGTGGGTCACCTCCAGGTCCGAGAGGCTGATCCGTGAGGCGTTCAAAGGTACCGAGTCTTTGTGTTCAGCTTCCATTACTTCCTCATCTAAGAGGGAAGAGTCTAAAGGTCCGCCAAGGTAGTTCCTTGTGGCTAGCTCTAAATTCACTGACGGAAGTGCTGTAAAAATGCAAAATAATGACAATTTAAGAGTCGTAAAATGGCGTAAGGAAACACCAAAATTTCAATTTATTTGATTTTTTAAGAGTACCTCTTGAACATGAAATACTAGTTCATCGTGCAAAGACCGACATACGTTTTTAATTTTAGAATATGACTTCTTGGGGGCTTTTTTGCAGATCGATAAAAAATGTTTTAATGCTAATTAGAAACTTTATGTAATATGTATACGTAATTGCTACATTTTATTTGCGAAACGTTAGGGCAAGGTTTTGTGGAATATCAAAAGACATGTTGTATCAATGGACAATTCTTGAGATATTGAGAAATGTACCTTTCTGGTTGAGCAGAAACTGGAAGGCTGGTATAACCACTTGCGGGTCCAGGAGGTGGATTTTAACAAAGAGAGCGTTCATTTCTCTGTTATAGTCCGCCTCCGTGCACTGTCCTCGCACTATACGGAACATCCACATGACAGTCCAGCGAGGCTCCATAATGTGAGCCAGGAGTTTCTCTGCCCAGACGTGTCTTATAAACAAAGCAAGAAACAGTTGTAAGAAGTTATTAGTAGTTGGGTATTGATGTACATACAACTTAATTAATACATGCAAGTTGAATATAGTCAATTTGGATATTTTACCCGTTGTCGTCGATGAAATCTCGTAAACAGACCCCCGTCTTCTGGTCTCTGACCACATCTGGATATGTCAACGAGTAGAGACAGAAACCTGCAATTATAATTCAATTGATTTATCAACGACGTGCTTTATTGCATTAAGAAGAAATTATACAGTAGTTTAAAACTGTTTCTCTACCTACGATATCATTCATTTTAGACTAAAAAAATTGCTCCCTTCAATTTAAAATTGCTTGTTGAATATTTATATTATACTCTTATACAATAGAGTTTATTCTGATTGGTGAAAACATTTCATACAGAACAGTCTCCATTTCAAAGATAAAATCAGGCACTCCCGAATAACTGAACATGGGAACTGATCAGGATTTATGCAATATTACCAAAAATATAATAATAATTTAGCGAAATTGTTGCGCTTACGGTTCACCATCTTTTCAGTTGATGTTCGAAACAATGAACCAGTCAATGTGAATGTAATTTGCCAGTGGATTATTCCATATAACGCAATTTTGAATATAGTTTGCACTTTATAGCATTCAGAATTAATAATTGATAAATATTGCATGTTATCTTGAATTGGGTAAAATTGGAAATCGTCATCCCAAGAAAACCATTGTCTCGTTTAACAAATGGTTTTATTTTCGACATGACAAGCTATAGCTTCTTAAATTAACGTGCTTTCGCAACCTACCGATCTTTTTCCATTGCAGACCATTATAAATATCCCTCAACACATCTTGGAGCGAGCTTTTATCAATCATTTGATGAAACTTAAACTCGTCTTTTATCTTAGATATGCTTTCAGCAACCAAAGCCGTAGCAAGTTTGTCCATTGGAAACCCTCGGGTATCTACATAATCTAACACAGGGTCTGGATTCTCGTTTGGAAAGAAAATGTCATGCACATGGGGTTCCATTTTAATTGCGTTTATCAGTATTGAGCGGGCATATTCCGACACTTCATCTAAATTGTCTTTATATGGAGTGAGACTGTAAAGCAACTCCACGTTCAGACGATCCCCCGGTTTGCTGGGCCGGGCTAGGAGGTTGAAGCTGTTTGTCCTTCTGACCCCCGCCCCTCTCTTGGCCCGGGGCGGTGACCTCTGGGAGGAACTCCTCTTCACTGAGACTGGCACTGCTAATGTCGACATCACTTTTTACGAGTACTCTAAAAAGCTACCGTCTGCCCAGATATCCAAAGCGATATCACGTAAAATCTAAAAGATATCATAAATGACATTTTAATCATAAAATTAAATATGATCAATTATCGACTTCCTGTTACAGAAATATTTTATGTGTCTTAGTGTTTTCAATGGATCATTAAACTGCTTTTTAAATTACGATGTTATCATTCGTCTTTTGAAAATTCTTTTGCAGATGAATACAGATATCTATGCGTCACAACCACCAAGTTTAATATACGTCAATGCTTATTTATATCACTGTATTTTACATGTATTCAATATTTAGAAAACTTGTTTACCATTTGATTTCGATTTAACCGCGATTAAGAAATCACGACGACGGTAAGATAGGAAACAGGTTTTTGTTAAAATAGTTCTGTTGCGAAATTTAAAACGTCGCAAGAATTTCTCCCACTCTTATTACCTGGCAATCTTTACTGTGTATAGAAATTTAAAAAAAAATGTGTACGGGCTGAAACTAAATCGTGACTGTATTACATAAAGCTATAGGTAAAGCGGCCATTCATTTCTAAAGTCCTCTTTCCGGACAGTTAACAAAGGTGTATTTTTTTTTAAATGAATGTGGACACAATAGGCAAACAAACAATATAAGGCGCCCCCTTTCGGATCAGCTGACGGGGCCATATATAAACAGACATTCTAGGCCAAGCTATTCACAAACTGAACTTAGTATCTTATCTATGTGGTCCAAACTTTTGCATTACATACACCCATTGAACAGTGTTGAAGTGTTCATTGTATAACACCATTCAAATATAAGGCTTCAACAATGAAAGAGAGCAAAACCGAATCCAAAATTTAAAAAAAAACTGTAGTTATATACATGCATATATACACATGAACAAATTTCATATTGGAGGTATTAAAATCTAAGAAATTGCAGTATACATGTATATGTAAACTGAATAAAAACTACTTCTATCTGACTATGACATACCATTTAGATGTCCATAAGTCACTGTAGCTGACATCTGTACTACTCCATATGGCGATTCTACACGCAAACTGTAAACAGGACTCACGATGCAGACAAGATCCAATAAATCTTCACCCTGAATCAAGTTCTTATCAGACGTTATATTGTCAATCGACTCAGTATGTCCACGTTTTTTAATCCCACAGTATGTCTGTCGCAATAACTGTTGACAAACAGACGAATGATAGTCAATTTGCCGGCATCACTTAAGTTGGTCCTTGCGTCATACGCGCTCAGATTATGATTTTTTTTTCAATAGAGATTTTCACCACAAAACAAGGAAACTAGGCCGGGTGTGCTTTAATTCAGGTATCTAAAAAAAAAATTCCAACCGTTGTGCAGTTAAATCTGCTGGTTTTTGGCACGGTTGGGTGAGCGCGTTTGGTGACGCGATGAACAAACAGGTAACCGAAAAGTGTTTAAATCATGGAATACAGCGGGGTCAGTGAAGCGAAATAACTTTTGATTGATAAAATAAAACCGAACAGGTTTCGTATCAAACTTTCACCGGTACGTGTACTCGTGTATACGGGATAATCTCTGAATCTGGTATACAGGCTGTGGACCATGATAATCACATGTACAATGTGTTCCAGTGATCATTTATAATATCAATTATTAACAGCTGAGCAATAATAATAATGATATAACTATGGAGTTGATTTATTGCACAATGATAAGGATTGCACGATCAGTATGTTAAAAACAAAACGTTACATGTATGTTCTCTATGTAAATACTCAATGTAGCCTCATATAGAATAATTTGCGTGGGCGTGAAATATGTCTACTTTTCTACGTTACTTTCTACATGTATTAAGGGATAACTGTTACGATTGTAATGATAACTGAATAAACGGCCCGTGCATTAATAACCCAGCTGTAATCCCATGCTCTGCTGTATTAATTATCCGATTGTTATTATAACAAATTCTTTAGATTTCCTTTGACATAAATTATAATATTTACAATTATATAACATTGTGTTATTGTCCTTTTAAAGTACCATATGAATGAATTAATGACAAAGAACTTGAATTTTGTCCTTATACGATGATTGTATCATTATGAACTTTGCTGTATCTGCTTAGTTTGAGTTATATGTACCACGAGATGTTAAAATTATCTGTAACAGTTACAGTAACACGTAGAATAAACAGTAATTCACAGTACATGGCATAACTTGCAATCAAGATTCCAAACAATGTATTAGACCAATTTATAGTACAATGTAGTTGAATATAATATGCACTTTTTTTGCAACCCATACGAATTTAGCAAAAGAGATGTCCCAGGCCTTCGTTTTTGTAAAATACATTTTGCTGGGGAAAATAACATATGTGTTAAGACATTTTTCGCATTTTGAAAATAAACTGGATATTAAACTTATAATGTAAAACTTAATGAATTGAACTTTTCTCAAAGTAAAAAAAAAGATAAATCCGATAATTATTTCAATATAGTGTGAAGAGGGTCCCATGAAGTTAATCTAGTATGTGTCTTGCAATTTGTAAGTTACTCATATCATGTCAGTTACCGTAGCCATGAAAGTTAAACGCGCTCATTTTAGTCCTTAGGTTTATTTTCTCTGATATAAATGAGATTGTGGCCAAACGTGACCCTGTTTAAACAGAATTAACAGGGATAGACGAAGGCTATATGTGAACAGAGAACTATTATTAACACCAAATCTAACGCACCTTCAGTTACCAGCCCATTCCTGGAAATACACATATTTGTATGGCATATGCTATAAATGTAACTATATTCTATGATGTCATTTATTACCATGATTGCACAATTCTTTATTGTCAGTTTCTTTACATCAATCATAAATTAATGTCAGTGAGTACTTTTTAAAGTAATATACTGCCTGTATTCTATTTTTAACTGATACATGTATATAAAGATTAATCAATTTTTGATTTGTTAGTCACTATTGAGTATAACCCAATTGTCATAAAAAAAAATTACGGCAGAATTGATAATTCCACTGCAAGTGTTGATATTTATTGCTGCTCAGGTTAAAACAGTATAGTTACACTCACCCACTCACACATTTAATTGTTACAACAGGTAGCAAAAGTAAAAAGACCATAAGGAACACGAATGCTATTGCTTCCTCCTTTGAAACAAAATTAATTTCCTGGTTAATATAGAATGCTATAAGGTGAGATTTTAAAGAGCCTATCCGGGGGGGGGGGGGTGACCATTTTATGGTTGTTTGATGAATTTTGATTTGAATATATATATTATATGATGTGGATAAAATATATTAACATATATTAGTAATAAAAGGGAGTTTTACTGTGCCAAGATGTCGATTGTTATTAATGATTTTTGTTTTTTGAAAATTAATGCATGGACTAATTATTCGCCCAAAGTCTCTTCAATGTTATGGCTGCTTTCTGTCATATTTGACATGGGCCCCACCTTTTATTCCGGATTGATTCCTATACCCCGCGTCCTTTACAAAGAGACTCATCACCTTAGATATGGATTAATATAGATCATTTCCTAACGACATATATATAGTTACTTTCCTTTGGTTCTCATATATTAAGCAACATTAATTTTAGATGTCGGGTTATACGTCACAAATTTAGAATATATTTTTGAAATACTATTAAAGAAAATTTGCATGCAACGTGCAATGTGTAGAAGTGTAAAAAACTTTTAAACATTCTGTTTGCGGTCTAAACACATTTTTTTTTCAAAACAAATTATGGAAAGGATATCGAACAAACTATCCCGAACTATATTTAATGACCGATGTTCCATTGATATTATTAACACAAGATCTACATTTTGCAACTTTATTCTCTTCGAATCTTGCACACTGTACACTGTACACATGACTGTACACTGTAAATGCCATAATTACCATGCCAGTCAAACATATCAGAACTGTCCTTGCACTGTTCATTGATTCGAAAACGTCTATCTGTCTTTCTGAATTCGAACTGTTATGCGAATATTATAGTGTATAACAACCGTTTACACCATTTTCTTTTTTTGAACCAGTAAAATTTATTGTAAAATAAAAATAACAACCTCTCTTCATTGAAAAGATGAAAAAGTAAAAAGAGAATATAAATGCGTATATAATGTAACTATTATATTAACTCGTCATTAAATGTCATATGGCACATGCGATCATATAAGTAATGAGAACACCACAACAGACAGACAATGTTTTACAGGTAAACAAATTTCCAAGAGGCCAAGTAGCTATGGAGGAGACCCAGAACAATTAGAATCTCTGTAACAATCCCAGAATGCCTTTCTTTCAGCATCAGCAATCTCGTGTCCAACACACATCCGGGGAGGAACTGACATTTCGACTTCTACCTCCTTTCCGCTTTTGGATTTATTTCTCGGATACACTGGAATGTATTTCCGATAACAAACAAGTTCCTCTGCAAAACCAAAACCCTAGTTAATGCATAAAGTGAAATATATTTATATGAAACGCTATAGTTAGCATGGAAACAAAAAATTGAAACAAACGCAGGCGCAGACAGAATATATTTCGCCGGAAATGAAACCACATAGAATCATAAAAAATAGGTTGACCATGTGCGAATACTTTGGCGTGACACTTTTACAGCACTATACACATTGTGGTATTTTTATCAAATAATTATGCTAACTTTAATTAATAAAATTTGATAATACTATTCATGCATGTCTCTGGTGCATTATATTTATACAAAATGTCATTTCAAGATAAATCTCACTGAATCATTTTGTCACTGAGCATAGTTATGGTCATCATCGTTCGAGAAATATTACCTCGAATGGAATCGTGTGCATTACCTCTGTTCTGTTTCTAAAATAACACTGTTGTAAGTGCCTGGTGCTAAAAATAGCTCTTAATTAACGAACGCGATAAACATTTCGTTCATCTATCATTTAAAATAATTATTTTTTTTTGGTCCGGTATATTTTTATACCTATATAGACTAAAAAATGATCCTATCTTATTTTGGTTTACCTTGTGTGGTTTTTTTTTTCTGGACAAACATGTACCTACCATCAATTAAATTTATGCGTAAGAACGTGATGTTTGCAAGCATTCATTAAAACTCTGAAGACACCGAAGAAAAGTTGTCTAATTTAATTAGAATTTCTATTCGAGTGAAGACAAATAAATTCACACATCAGGATGTAAAAACGTTTTATTTATCATCCAAACCGCATTAATGACAATGTTTATGTGATAAGAAAATGAAAACCTCTGTAGTTGTATAAATAGTTTTTTTTAACGTTCATAAATAGGACAACAACAAAATCTTATAAAAGAAACTACAATATTTTCTGTAAATCCCCCACCTTAGGTAGAAACATGAAAACAAGTTTCCAATAATGCCTCAAATATTTATCTGGTAAAAGATGTTGGGCGACTTTCAAAACATTTCAATGGTACGATTGATAAATTTACACAATTCTTTCTTTGGGGGGATGATCTCTGTTTTCATAATCACATTATCCACAGTAGCAACAACACCGAAGAAGTCTGGCCATATCACCAAAATCCGGTGAACCAATTGCGTGCAACCTGTGCAATGTTTACCGCCGTTAAATTGTCACCGCCATCGCAAATTTAGTCTTTTTTTCATAAATTACAAAATAAGGCATATACTACTTAGAGAAAATAGATAAGACTCCTTTGGCTCAAAATAGCACTAGTCACATTGCATGAGAAAGGGTGTCTCCTAGACATTGGGGAATCCGGAGCAGAAGTGGTCCTTATAACACTCCCAGAATACAGTTTGTTTAATTTTAACGATATTGCTATCCTTGCACTCGCGTGGAGGCTTGGTGAACATTTTCTTGCCTCCTGGGACGTACTGTGGAGATCCTGGATAGATCGGGTTGTAATCCTGGTCACACGTATACCCTAATTAAAGAAGGTTTATATCAGGAGATATGTAGACAAAATGGTTTGCTATAAAGACGTTCTAGCATTACAATATGTTAGTAAAGTTTTATCCCCAGACAAAGCACTATAATGCTAACAAGATGATAACATTCAACATTAGGACAAATAAAAGCAGTTACGTGATTCTGTGGGTACTTAGTGCAACGACGTCATTCAAACTCCTTAGATTAGTAGTATATTAATTACGTGAATTTTTTGTTTATATTTTACAGTATGATCTTTGTACATGTAGTGCATTTAATTTAGTGTACAAAATAGTAAAAATGAATTATTTATTAGTGTACATTTTACTCATTATCTATTTGGTAATTTTAGACATCAAGTGTGTATAACAAAATGATTAACATGTAAAATTGCTTGTATGGGTCAACTTAACACAGTATTTGGCAAACCAGCAGCATGTTTTGATAAAATATAACATTATAAATTCATTTTAATGATGTATGCATTTTTTTAAAACAGTATAATTACGTAACAGCAAACATACCTTGACTACTTGTCAAAATGTTTTGCAAAAAACAAAAAAGATTAAATCGTTATATTAAGCATTTTAAATTTTGAAACGCCTATTCGTAGGCAACAGTGAAATTAATAAAGCAAGTTTTACACTCTACAAGACTAGCTAATTTTCCAAAAATGGACATTCTTACCTGTGTTGATGAATTTCACAGAAGCAGTGCATCGTTAGTGGTTAAAGGAAGCCGAGTCAGTGAGGCGATATAAACTGTGACTATTTTATTCCCACACCCACAAATTGAACGTAGTTAAAGCTTCATCGACGTTTATTAAACAAGTGCTAATCAAATTTATATCACAGTTCACAATTTGACTAACTACACAAAGCAGAAATCGTATATTGAACATAAATAAATAAATAAATATATATATATATATATATATATATATATATATATATATATATATATATATATATATATATATTACAATTTTAATAAAAAAATTAAAGTTATGGCGAATTCGCACGTAGTGTTAGTTTTGCTAATAAACAACATGATTTACGTACGAGTGTTTGAGCAATTAGTGATATGTGCAGCCATAATTTACAGATATAATACGAACCACCACTGTGCATGTCTAATGCTACTGTACAGGTACAAATTATTTATTGTAAAAATTACCACGAAAATAATCTCATTAATATCAAACTGGAGACAGATATATAATGTCCAAAGTATTAATTTAAAATCAGAATTGAGCGGAACAATGAATGTCAAAATAGCACCGCCAAAAGGCATTTCTCTCTGCTTCCACGATTTCGTTAAGAACACACTCCGCCGGAGGAGGCGGAATTTTGACGTCATAGATATTCACGGATTTGTTTTTAGCCAATGTCTCGGCAAGTTTATAATCAGGCAGATACTTTTTGTAACATGTATTTCCTAGGAAAATAAATGTGCACAAGCTTTGACCATACGAGTAATTATTTCAATGCAGCTGATTTACATAAAAAGCTGGTGACGAATTCCAATGCTAGTTGTTTTGATATTGGGGTTAAAAACTAGACTAGAAAACAAATCAAGACATGATTTATATGGAAATTGCAAATAATGATAGAATTCTAAAAACAAATATTATCTTATATGGTTAAATCATAAACGAAAATTGTCATTAATTAATGATTGCAAATTCAAGATGAGGATTGATGTTACTCGAAATTAAAAATGAATGAAACAATGTCAACAACCAATGATACCTAAATTAAGAGAAACTTAAAACTTACCTGTAGAGCAAGGACACAGGTCATCACATCGATCGCCGCGACCTGGGGTACGGATCCAACATTTGCCGGTTACTGAATTCAAGAGGAAAATCAAACACTGAATCGGCATAGACATGAAGCACTTGTCAAACAATATTACTAATGGAGGCTTCCTATTTAGAAATATCTTTGTTCAAGCATGTTGGATGTATGTGACTCGGTTACTATGTTTGCACGTGTCCCCAAAATTCGTAAAATTAACCAAACAAAGAATTAAAATATACATAATGCTAAACTTACCAAAAATGCATGATATGACTGATAAGGTAATGATTTAAGAGGTCACAACAATTAAAACAAAATGCAAAAACCAACTTACGAAGCCTAAGTATGTCTGTAAATCATTTGAATAATGATTTTCAAAATAAGTTTATCGTTGAACTTTTAACAGGTTGCTCCTACCTTGGTACTCCTTGGGGCCACCTGGTCCGTAAGTGGACATGTCCAGGAGCTGTCCATCGGGTCCGTAACAACAGCCGACCTCACACTCCTGGGTGGTGTAGCAGTTGAGACCTTCTCCGGCAACAGTGGAGGACACTGGAGGTGCTGGGGTCGTCACAACTGGAGCTGGTGAAAGATGACAGGTCAAAGGTTAAACCATTGGCAAAATATTGTTCATACAATTATTTAAATTCCAGTTGGAAATACATAATTTTGGAAAAAAATTTGAAAATGTTTTTTTTCTTAACATTGTTTAATATGATATGATCGACATAGAAATACTTTGATATCTGACAAGTAATATAGTTGTATAAAATAGTAAAGGTGCAGTAAGAAAGGCACTGATAGTAAAATACAAGACAATGACATATTAGTGCAAAGAAAACACCAAATGCATGTTATATTTTCATAACATACGTTGTTTACGAGTATGGAATACTTTGATCTGCACATAGCCGTTTTAAATTTAATACTTTTATTGAAAGCTGAGACAGTGGTAAATTGCTGTGTTAATTCAGCTTGTGCAATTAAATATCAATAGTTTTAAAAATAGAGCTACTAAATATGTGCAGGTAAATAGTACTTCACAGCGACGAACAGGACATGGATAGGACAGAACTGATTATATCGTGCACAGTTTGAAAAGCAGGTGTGTTTCTTTTTTTTTTGGTGTCGCAATCGACAGCTTTACACAAAGTATAACCTGGGGTCGGTGGAACGTAGGCAGGGGTTGTTGGCTGATACAAGATAGCAGGTGTTGTCCAGGGAACTGCAGGTGGGGCAGGGGTAATTGGCTCAGGTCTGCCAGCGAAGATGGGCTTAACTGGGACCACAGGTACACTGGGTTTAGGTACCTGGGGAGAGTGAGGGACGGCACCGGGTCTGCCCGCAAAGGGATTGGCGTGCACTTGCACTTGTGGTTGTACTTGTACACCAGGATAAGGTGGGGGCTGCTGTTGTTGCCGTTGCTGATGAGGTTGCTGGTGGGGTTGAAAACCAGTTTGTTGCGGCGGGGGCTGGTAGACTTGGTTTGGTTGGGGGTTTTGGTTCTGAATTAGGTCTGCAAACAAAGCACCTGACGGAGTTGTTGTTCCAATTTGCAACTTTTCAGGGAGACCACCTTGAACTTGGTTATTGTGTGGTGGTGATGGTTGTTGTGGAAATGGTCCTTCAAGGTGTCAAGTAAGGTAATGTTTGTTTTATGATTGAGCAATGACATATTATTGATAAAGATTTCATGGCAACTTTATTATATAAAGTTTACGGTAAAAACAGAAAAAATCTAAAATGTCTTATTCTGTCAAAAACTGATACTCCTCCTTTTGTTTTGTGAATTATAACAATTAAATCATCGTTCAAAACCAAATTGAAACGTTTAATGTTTTGTAAACATATATAATTCAAATCGTATCAAAACGAGTCTATATAAAGGGTTGAACAGTTTATAAAGTTGAGGTTCACGGTCTTAAACGTCTAGCCTAATTAATGAAAAAAAACCATATTCAAGTTTTTGACGTTTGGTTTCAAATGTAAATTTATCAATAAATACCTTGTTGCTGTTGTGTTTGAATTGGCCACTGGTTTTGTGCTGGTTGTTCCACAGGAGGTTGCCATTGAGCTTGTTGCGTTGCTTCGGGCTGTTGTACATGTTGGTTTTGGTGATGATTCCATTGGTGTGGCTGTTGTTGTGGCGGTTGGGGTTGTTGTGGGGGTTGAGGCTGCCATGGTTGTTGCTGAGGCTGAACCTGTGGTTCTTGAGGTTGAGGTTGAACCCAACTCTGTTGTGAAGGTCTCCGACCCCGTGTGTTTACTTGAGGTTCAGCATTTTGTTGTGTTTGAGGATACCACTGATTTTGTGGCTGTTCTTGTTGTGTACCTTGAGTTGGGAACTGTGGTGGATACTGTGGTTCTGGGTTTTGACTTGGCCCTTGATTCCAATTTTGCTGTTCGGGTGGTTGTTGGAAATTCTGTGTTTGTTGATTATTTTGAGGCCATTGCGGTTGATTTTGCTCTGGCCTGGTTTGTACGCCTTGCGAAGATATCTGACCACTCTGAGGTTGTTGCCACGGTTGTTGCTGTGGTTCTGGTTGCTGTGGCTCGGGTTGTTGCCAAGTTTGTGAACCATGTCCTTGTTGGTTTCCAACCTGAAAAGACTGAGGCTGTTGCTGTGGGTCTGGTTGAGGCCATTGCTGTTGACTATTTCCTTGTTGGTTTCCACCTTGATAGGTAGGTTGTGGCTCTTGTGGTTGCCAAGGCTGTTGTTGATGTGTTTGAGTATTATGTGGTTCAGGTTGTTGAGGTTGCTGTGGAGGATATTGATTCTGTTGTGGTTGCTGCCATCCTTGGTTTTGTTGCTGACCTGTGCCAACTGGCTGTGGATATTGAACATTAGGTGTTTGTGGGTTTTGATATTGCTGTTGTTGTTGCCATTGATTTGGTTTTGGCTGTGGGTCTGCTCCAAATCCAAAACTGCCTTGATTCTGCTAAAGCAAAAAAGAAGTATATTCAAAACGTTCATCCTTTACAAAACAGAATATTAATAAAGCAATAAGAGCACCGCAAAGCCTATATCTTCTCTCAAAGTAAAATAATTAGAAATTTGGTTCTACATACAAGCACAACGTCAATTGTTTATGTGCTGAATGAAGAGATGTTCATTTGATTCAATTACCGGTATTAATTGGTACATTGATTTGAATTGATGTAGTAATAACGATAACAATTGTACTATATAATTTAAAATATCAGAAATTTCAAGAATTAAATTCACCCAATAATTTGAAATTTAATAGGTTTAAATTATTAAAATACATGAGAAATCTACAAAGTTAAATGATTTGAATCTGAAGGATGTCTTCAAATCTTCGAGTTGACCACAAACTTTGTTTGCTCTTTGCAACACAAGCACATGAATACACATAGTTATTGTTACTGTATCCCCTTTGAAACAAGTTACACAGGCTGTTTAAGGTTTACAACCAACCACTTGTTAAAATACCACATTTGCAACAAGTTACACAAGCTGTTTAAGGTTTGCAACCAATCAATTATTAATACCACACACACATTAGACATTTAGGAACAAAGAGCTTACATTTTGTTGTGTATTTTGATTTGGCTGCTGTTGAACGGTCTGTGGGAAAGTCAACGTCTGTGGTTTTTGTACCGTCTTCGGCAGCTGTACCGTTTGCACTGGTGCATTGTTTGTGTTTGTGCTACCTGTGGCTGTTGGTCGTTGCCAACGCGAACCGGTATTTGTCCGGAACGAAAAGGTTTTACTTGTTCCGCCAGTTTTAAACGTTTGCTGAAAACATGAAGAGGTATTTTGAATGAATCAGTCCTTCTGTTTTATACATGACAGGAAGTGCTTGGGAAAATATTTGTACCGATATACTGAGGACATGTCAAAGGAAATGAGCCTAAAAATGGGTATTTTTTGTTAATATTTATGTCCTGTTTGCGTATTCCGTCTGAATTTAGAGACTATTAAGAAAACCGTTTAAAAAAATGCAAATCACCTCATATATAAATATATAAATACAAATGAGTCTACAGTATAACGTTAACTTTGTGACCACGTTTCTAATTAGACGAAATCAAACTTAGTATTTTCACATTATAAGGTGGTTTAATATGATTAAAACTGGCTTACTTGATGATAACAAATTAAACAAAAGGGGAAAATTAGAAAAAAAAATCTTAGCGAAGCAAAAACACTTAACCATTCTTACAACTTTTTTCTATTTACTAAGAGGGCGGAATGGTTATTTTTAAACTATAACACTCTCCTTCAAGTAAGGGTTTTATATAGAAATACATTCAAAATTTAAAGCTTAAATATTAGGATTTTTTCTTTTCTTAAGGTGGCTCACTACACCTTGAAATATTTTCTCAAATCAGCAGAAAATTACTTGATTATGATAGATATCATAATGGATAAGAAGTATTTAAGTAAAATAGGCAAAAAATGTGCAATTTTGGATGAAAAATTACATTTTAGAAAATTTAATTCAGTTAAGTTGAACAAAAGCTCCAGGCGGATTCGAACTCATGATCTGCGGTTCAGAGACCCAATACTTTAACCAATGAGCTACGACGATATACAACTGAATCGAACGATATAAACAGTTTAACAAAACATTTAAATCGCCATCTTGTGACGAAGTGTCAAAAAAAGTATATGTCTGGGTGTAGTGAGGTACCTTAATAAAACGTTATGGCAAAAAATCTAATCTAAAAGGCCAGGGTAGATCTAAAAGATAATTTAACATGAATAATCCCTAAAAAACAAGTTAAATAAAAACAAAATTACAGATTTATAGCTGGGTCTCCGAGAAAAAAATTTGTTAATGAGTAAAAATAGATCACCTTCGTGCATTGCGCGCACGAAGATGTCACAGCGAATTCATGTACAGTTTTCTTATTGTCTACTGTAAAGCTTTCATTTTGATTAATATGCCATTTAACAATTTACATACGTTTTGCAAAAGATAGGCGTATCTAAATTTTCAAGCACATAAGTTCAAGATAATTCTGATATTATTAACTTCACACACTAACTTTCATTATGATACTTGATTTGAATTGCAGATTTGTGTCTTTGACAAAGGATAGTGCTACCGTCACTCTATTATAAAGAGCTATTGAAAACGTACAATATATGGAATAAAAGTTATGGTTTAACAAACTACCACGAATAAACAAAACCCCTTGTGTTATCAATCCAGAAATCAACTGAATTGTATGTATAGTTTCCTAGCATAAACCACAAGCATGCAGCTGATCCTAAGAGCAATCTTCCAAAAAAAAAAAGACACTGTATATTTAATCTGACAGTTAATATCTATTTTGATAGATATTATGTCGAAAGAAAATTTAAGCTAATTGAATCGATGTCAGCTCTGATGGCTATACCGTGTGTGACTTGTCAGATTATGGTAAATACCATCATGACTGAATTGTTTAATTAATTTTTGTGCATCATCTGTGGGCAGTTTATTCCCCTTCATTTACATAGCCATGAATTCTTCTTTCTCTAACTTTTCTAATAGGTCTATTTTACTTCCATGTGCCAGATAAAAATGTCAGAAATGAGCCTCCCCCCCCCCCCCCGTTCCAAAAAAAAAAAAATAATAATAAATAAGATAAAACAACAAAACAAACCCACAAAAAATTGCCACGTGTGGGTTTTATTAATTGCTTTTCCTTAGCTAGTTTTCCACTAAGTTTTTAATCTCATAAAACTTTTATTACTATGCTACTTTTTCTATCTAAGTATTTCTTCTTTCGTTTAAACAATATGAAAAAACTGTTCATCCTTAACTGTATTGTATTGTATAAGAAAATATTATTCAGAAATCAATTTATTAAAGTAGATAAATAAATGTTTATTATTTTGTTTAAAAAAAGCACGCAATGTATAAAGAGATATATAATTTTAAGACTTTTACAATTTGTCAATTATATTATATTATATATTATATTGTAAATTATTATAATTTTTATTCATCATTTTATTAATTGCATTCAACACTTTAAGCTAACTTATCACGAGAATTAACCGATACATTGATTAATTATCGATCAAACAAAGAGTTGCTGGTGTAATATACCGTGTAGTTAATAGAGTACTGTTTAATAACCAAACGTCACAAACCATGACAGGTTTAATTAATTTGACTTTGACAATCTAAGAGATATACGTACATGAAATACATTAATATAACGAGTCTTTTGCCAAGACAAGTGTCTTAAAAGAAAATCGAATTATTTCACGCACTGCAATTTTTCATTATTAATTTTGTTTTAATTATGGAAATATATTATTCAGAATACACCTTCAAAACCACAGAGTGCTGATCGAAACATCACCTCCCGGTGCAGAAGAATTCCATTAATATTCAGTTCAATACGAAAAGTTAATGATATTTATTGTTCGTGGGAAAGGTCAACTTAATGAAGGAAGCACTACTTAGATTACAATAATAGCATCGTTATCTGTGGGGCGCTTGTAAGACATGGCGACCCTGCTGTACAAAGTTCCGTGTATTTCCGTGTATGACAAGAAAAACAGCGTTAATGCCCATTTACATGTATACGCTTTGTCATGAATGGGATAATTTTTGTTTGAAAATTTACGTTTATATCAAATAATAATACTCAGCAAAAAAAAAAAAATTCCCTATACATTTTCTTGATAAATTTTCTAATCGGTAATATATTAATACATTGTATTCTTAATAATGAAAAATTTAAGTAGGAAGAAATTGAAATAACCAGGATAAATATGTACATGTAAGTAATATTAATATCTTTACTCGCGTTATTTCTCGGTAATTGTGAAAAAGATACGTAACCGCAAAGAATGAGACTTCCGAAAAAATAATCAACAAAAAATGTCTCTTAAATATTCAAAAGTATTACATCTTTTTCAAACTTTTCGAAAAAAGTTAATTTCTTCCACTTAACTCTTAAAAAAAAATCTCTGTTCGTACTAAGCCATAAAAAAGAAGAAGAAAATAAGTAGAAATATTTACCCCGTTCACGACAAAAATGCAATTCTCTATCAAAAGACATAGAGCCAACGAAAGTTTTAAAATCCTCAGACGCTTCATGTTGTTTTGTACGCCCGTCCCCGCGGTGTGTCCTGCCTATAATAACCTTACACTACTTCACTGTTACCTGTATATTACTGAGCGTGAGTGGAATTCTAACAAGACCAAATTGTTAATTTCTGGGGTCACGTGACACCGCCTTAAGACGGGGCCATACATGTATGTAATCGAATATTATATAAATGGACTTGTGTTTAGAAGTAAGTAATTACATGCAAATGCTCTAAAGAATATCGTCATTATTAATGTATTCAAATACTTTTGTACTTTCATTGAGTTGTTTGTTCTATTAAATGTAAATTAATCTAACTGGCAAGAGATGGACCAATATTTCCAAAACAGTTTTTTGTAGGTTTATTCAGTAGTTTTGCATATATGTTTCATTCGTGCGTATGATAATAAAGTTTGCAATAATTTATGTATGGAATCAAACTCTTAATAAGATGATTTTGAAAATTTACAAATTCTCTCTCTCTCTCTCTCTCTCTCTGTATTCCTAAACAGAATAAGATATTTAAGCACATTGTATATAATTAGTTTATGGGTTAATCTCAATATGTGCCAATATGTGAGAATTTCAAACTTAATTAAATCAACAGTATGGAAATTTCCCTAGGTATTGTAAAAAATATATCCCAATGGTTTATGATAGCAAACACTATATAATGCCTCTGCGACAAAACGTATCTGGGTATTGACAGAGTACCATCATTCAAAAATGGAGACCGGAACTGTTTTATACAATAATTTATATAATTACCCTCACCATATATTCCGTGACTTATTTATATCGTGCGTCATAAAAATTAACATACACATGTCAAGATTATTTAACGAGAAATGTTATGCTAGCTGAGCTTAAGTCAGTAAAGTGTTTTTGAAAGACTTGACATATTACATAAATTATTATTTATTATTTACGTAGAAAAAAAACTAGAAAACATATCTTGTAAATAAATACGCTTATATATATTTGTTTATAAAGTGAAATACATTTTGAGCATGAAATGTTATCAGGCACGTAACATCGTTTGTTAAAGGGGGGGGGGGGGGCAGCCCAATCGAAAAAATCTTGGCAAGCGAAAAAGAAAAAAATGAGGCAACTTTCAAAATCATGAAAATCCTAATCTGTGGGGGGTGGAGGGGGGGGTGTAACGTGGTATACCTATACCTTTAATTTCACTATTATTTACTTCAATTTTCACATGGTGAGGGGGGGGGGGGGGGGGAGGGGCAGGCCCCATGATACTACGTGCCTGGTTATGTACTGTGGTAATGTTCGCGATTTGATTATTTGCAAGAGAGCTTGCCCTTAAACCACATCGCTTACCTGGGCGATAATGTGTAACTAAGACCCATGCATATTTCTAACTAGCTTTATTTCATCACATACAAACAATTAATATAATAAGTTAAACCCTATTTAAATGCCCAATCAAAATAAATTCTTCTATTAAATATAGGGTTGTCAATTTAATAACTCGTAGAGACTAGTCGATTCATGCGCGGATCTTGGGTGGGGGGGGGGGTCTTGAACCCCCACTTCATATTTTTTTCTATACGATCTTTGGTAAGTTTCAATTTCTTATTTAGATAATTTTTCAGTGTGACTTTTCCTGTGCAGCTGATCCATGTCTGTACAAACCAAAACAAAAACAACAAGAGGCCCATGGGCCACATCGCTCACCTGAGCAACAATAACATAATAAAATCAGCTTTACGTAGTCATATATTAAATATCCGAACAATGTCGTATAATAGATCCTGTATAAAAAAATCCCCTGCATATTCTTATGTTTATCATTGAGCCTTTGTAACAGGATGATTTTACAGTCATATCACATATTGAGCATTGCAGTTCTAAAGAAGATGATCAGACTTAAACAACTGATTATATATGGATTATAAACCTACATCAAACTCTGAACCCCTTATGGGGCTGAAGAATTGTCAAGAATTGTCAAGAGGCCAAAGTCTAAATAATTTTAAAGAATCAACAATATGTCTAAATGCTCATTCTAAATGAGTGAATAATTTAAATTTTATTCCTTTGTAAAATGGAAAATTGGAACAACCCCCAACCCCAATGTGGCCCAGCCCTACTTCTGCCGATTATAATTTTAACAAATTTTAATCTACACTATCTGAACTGACAAAAGTTACACCTTTTCTAGAAAAATTGTGTTTTAGAAGATGATTTATAAAAAATTTCCCTATATATTCCAATGTTAAAATTTTACACCCCCCTTGTGGCCCCACCCTACCCCTGGGGATCATGATTTGAACAAATTTAAATTTTCCCTAACCGAGGATGCTTCCACACAAGTTGCAGCTTTTCTGCCCAATCGGTTTCTGAGACGATCTTTAAATATTTTTCTTTATATATTCCTATGTAAAATTCGACCCCCCATTGTGGCCCCACCCTACCCCCTGAGGACTATGATTTGAACAAACTTGAATTTACACTACCTGAGGATGAATCCACACAAGTTTCAGTTTTTCTGGCTGATCAGTTTCAGAGAAGATTATTAAAGATTTACTCTATATATTCCTAATATGTAAAAATTTCGACCACCCCATGTGGCCCAACCCTACCCCTGGGTATCATGATTAAAACAAACTTGAATCTACACTACCTGTAACAGCTTTTCTGGCTGATCAGTTTCAGAGAAGAAGATTTTTTAAGTTTTACACTATATATTCCTATGTAAAAATTCGACCCCCATTGTGGCCCCATCCTACCCCCGGGGACTATGATTTGAACAAACTTAAATCTACACTACACACCAGTTTCAGCTTTCCTGGCCAAATGATTCTTAAGAAGAAGATTTTCAAAGATTTACTCTATATATTCCTAATATGTAAAAAATTGCTCCCCCCTTGTGGCCCCACCCTACCCCTGGGGATCATGATTTGAACAAATTTAAATCTACACTACCTGAGGATGCTTCCACACAAGTTGCAGCTTTTCTGCCCAATCGGTTTCTAAGAAGAATATCTTTAAATATTTTTCTTAATATATTCCTATGTAAAATTTGACCCCCATTGTGACCACACCCTTCTCCCGGGGATCATGATTTTAACAAACTTGAATCTACACTACCTGAGGATGCATCCACACAAATGTTAGCTTTTCTGGCTAAACAGTTTCAGAGAAGAAGATTTTTGAAGATTTACTCTATATATTCCTAATATGTAAAGTTTCGACCCCCAATTGTGGCCCCACCCTACCCCTGGGGATCATGATTTGAACAAACTTGAATCTACACTACCTGATGATGCTTACACACAAGTTACAGCTTTTCTGGCTGATAAGTTTCAGAGAAGAAGATTTTAAAAGATTTACTCTATATATTCCAATGTCAAATTCGACCCCAAACTGTGGCCCTACCCTATCCCCGGGGATTATGATTTGAACTACCCGAGGATGCTTTCACACAATTTTCAGCTTTTCTGGCCAAATGGTTTTTGAGAAGAAGATTTTTGAAAAATACCAACAAATTTTCAATGATTTTTAATTATTTCCCCTTTATTTTAACAAACCTGAATCCCCTTTACCTAAGGATGCTTTGTGCCAAGTTTGGTTGAAATCGGCCAGTGGTTCTGGAGAAGAGGTCGAAAATGTTAAAAGTTTACGGACAGACAGACAGACAGACGGACGCCGGACAAAAAGTGATCAGAAAAGCTCACTTAAGCTTTTAGCTAAGGTGAGCTAAAAACGCTTCAAATGCACTCTCTTAGGTGTCAGTGCACAAATCGGTTGACAATATATTCGCTGCCCAACATGGGCGCAATCGATTAAAACACTTTTTATTCAGGAATTTTCATTCCGTCCGATCAGTTGGTTCGGTAGGTTAGATTTGGAAGGCCTCCTCAGCCCTCCGCGCCAAGATGAAAGGATAGCATTCCTGTATGGCGTCAAGCAGTTTTCAAGTCTTCCTAAACCAGCTCGATGCCATACCGGAATGCTATTATTCCCTCTTTGGACATACCCTGGAATCACTCTTGCCACATATCTATCTGTTTTGCTTATATCATCAATAACTCTGCAAAAATAAGCATAAAACCCTGGCGATAAATTGCAGAAAGCAAATATGTGGTGAAAATATGACCATAAACATTTTTTTGACTATATATATATATATATATATATATATATATATATATATATATATACATATATATATATACATATACATATATATATATATATATATATATATATATTTTCCAGTCTTAGTTTTTAAGATTTCAGTAATGAAGCATTTACTAACATATAGTTGAGCTTCCAGAAAAAGCAAGAATGACAAAGTCTTTTGGCCTTTAAGAGCTGACATTTAATGGTTTAAAGAATTCAAATTCTCTAAAAGCCAAAACTACAATAATTTTAGGTCATAGTCCGTCATATTCAATACCATTCCGAACATTCGATTGAAACATACATTAAAGGAAGTGAACATGAAAAAAATAACTCTTTTGCAATAAACTTTAAAATCCCTCTGAAACTTGATAATGAGGGTTTTAGCTATTTTGTTTATTTCCTTTAAGAGATTTCATCAATAAAACACTCTCAGTGAAAGGTTTATGGAGGTAATCCATTATTTCCCAGCATGCGTCTGTGCTCTGACGTAGATGAGACACATTGCTGCTGCTGACTGGGTCAGTGTTACAAACTGATAGCACAACGGGAAAATCATGCCTGAATGTCAAGCAAAATTTAGCACTGTGAGAAGGGGACAAGGATTTAATACATTTTCTATTCCTGACCCTAAGCATGACTATGAATTTTGCAAAAGATGGATTCATAATTTGGAGAATGAGAAATTAAACATAAAGACTTTTGTGTTTGCATATCATAAAATTGTCTGTGAAAAACACTTTGAAGAGGATTGTTTTGATGAAGATATTGAGGTAGGAATTTACTTTAGTTTTTTCAATTTAAGTTAAATATCCGTTTGATATACGAATGATTTTTATATACACACAAAATATAAATATTTAAATAAAACAATCTTGAGTAAAAAGCATATTTCTTTAATAAAGGCACGCCTGATGAATTTCAAACCAAGAAAAAAACTGAAAAAGGGGGCAGTTCCTAATATTTTCCTTGACAGCAAAACTCCAAAGAAAAGGGAAACAAGTTAAAAAAGAATAAATGAGAAGGAAAAATCGAAGTGAGTACCGGGTAGTATTAAAAAACTAACGTGGATATGATCAAATTCATGAACATTGATTCCGGGTATTTTTGAAATCTTTGTATAATTCTTGTATATACAGCTACTTGAAAATATTCTTGGCAATGCTGAAGAAATAGATGAGCCAGGCTGTTCTTATGAAACTGGGAGATCTGGACAGAAAAGGAAAGGAGAAACAATTCATACGGGAAAATAAAAAAAAACCAAAGGTAAGATATCTAAGGCTTTATGCATATATCTATTTTGTAAAGTAAAAGCAAAGACATTTTAACTTAAAAACCATACTGTTTTGTAGAATTTAAAGAATGCTGTGGATGTTGGGATTCAGTTTTAATATATTGATGAAAAAACTATGAAAGATATGGGAAAACAATGTGACATTAGAACTGAAAAATCAAGAGAATTCTGTGTCAACTGTTGATCAAGAGAAAACCCTGGTCTAGCAACATCTGATCACGGATATTCAAAAATATTCCAGGACATTCCTTCAACATCAGAAACAGAAACTATTTTCCTCTCCTCTACACCTGTGAAATCTGCACAGTGCTTCTCGCACACATTTGAATCGGATGAATTATCACCTGTCAAATCAATTACTGCCAAAGCTGACCCGGATTTCTCTTTCATTCCATCAGATGAGTCAACAATTTTATCAAATTTATCAAGTGATGAAGAGCAAGATGTTAATCCTACTAAGGATTCAAAATTTATTGTCTTTTGGTCATGTATCAAATCTCTTTTCTGTATGTTAATGTGCCAAGTTTGCAAACAACCATTTAATGCCAATGCTTCAAACCATTATGTCAATGGGACAGGATTGTCTGTGGAGTTATATTGCATGAACAGCCATAAATTTACCTGAAAATCGCAACCGTTTGTAGGGAAACAACCCATTGGTAATATTATGCTATCAGCAGCCACATATTTTAGTGGATTGACTTTCTCAGGCATTTCAAACTTTGCCAAGTGCATGAATTTACAAATAATATCTAGAACAACTTTTATCAATAACGGCAAAACATTGGTGTTACCTGTCATAGATTTGTACTACAGAGAACAACAAAATGATATTCTTAAAAAAATGAAAAGAAAACCACTAATAATTTGTGGAGATGGTAGATGTGATTCTCCAGGATTTAACGCTAAATACTGTACATATACAGTCATGGAGGCCATGCCTTCTGCAATTTTAGATTTTAATGTAGCTCATAAGAAGTGTAAACAATCATATTTGGTATTGTGCATGTCGATGTAAAGGTGATCCTGATTTGCTTGTTGAAATGTGGAGGTCTTTAGAGTATCATATTTGTAATTTGCACGAATTTCCTGGTGACAATTATACAAAATGTGGTCACCCTCAACTCTCAACAGAAGAAGCCAGAAAGAAGAAATGGCTACAGAAAGGTAGCAAGGCCCACAAAGCCCTATTAACTGTTATTTTTCACAAAAGACTTCTAAAAGATATTCGCCAGTTGAATCTGTTTTGTCATACTGGTGAACTTGAGGTATATCATTCAATGATGCTTAAGTACATTCCAAAGCGTCAAGAATTCAAATATGAGCAAATGGTAGCCCGTACACAATTGACAGCTATTGACTATAACTTCAATATTTGGAGAAATCAAAATACTGATGATGAGGGTCAACCGAAATTCTACAGAGCTTTCTCAAAAGTTACTGGGAGATGGACTGCCAAGAGACTCTATGAAGAAAAAGATTATGGATTAGATTAGACTTGATGAATATGGTTCTGGAGCAAAAGGCATTAAAATCAAACTTAACAACAACGCATCAGGCAAAAAAGAAAACACTACCACAGAATGTAGCTTAACTTCCAGCTCCCCCAACTTCTGAGCTTGTTGAAGCCCATATTTCAAGATTTAAAATCAATTAAATTTCATCCACTTTATAACAGTGTTTGATATATAGATATCAAGGTAACTGGATGGTATTTTTGATCAAATGGTAATTGATGCGGTCATGTCATTTATACATGCAATGAATACATGCATGCATGTATATATATTAGGTAAATATCTGTATTCTTATTTACAGTCTTTCTACACTGATAAATACAAGTACTTATTCAGAATCTGAATCGGTGTCTGAGGCTTCATAATTTCCATGCTCATCATGAAATCTTTTCCTTATTTTTGTCACTACACATGATGGAATAACAACTCGGAACTTTTTCCCAAGAGGCTGACCTCGTCTAACCCAATTTATAAACTGTCTGTAGGCCATAAATCTTGATTGTCTGTAACATAATTAGAATGTATCAGATGTACCAGTATGTGCAAGTGATTATACACAAATGAGATGTTGTTTACATATTTTAAATAAATATTGATTGTATTTGATATCATTCTTTGGGAGTCTTACTTGTTATTTAAGTGCTCTGGGGCTCTTCCTTGTTTGCTTTTATATCTTAAATAGATAATATAAGCTGTCTCGAGGATGACAGGACTAAGACACACTGTTTCAAAATCTGGGTGCTGGGATATGCACTTAATGTGTTTGTTAATGTAGTCCGACACATATGTTCAAACTCATAGCAACAGAGACATTCCTTAAATGTCGGTAGAATTGTACAGTTTTCACAAGTACACCAATCCAATGATGCTCCTCTCTCATTCACATTAACTGTAGGTGAAGGGGCATCATTCCGGGCTTCAATTTCTTCCTTTGTAAACTCTGGTTCAAACTGATAGCCCTCAACTTCAATTTCATTATTCAGTTCACTTTCTGACGATGACATTTTAACTGCGCAACTAAGTGTTGATTAACCAATGTGCCAAAATGCAATGTGTCTCACTGACGTCAGCATCAGTGCTGCCCTCTCTTAGACTTTGAGATAACCCAGCAGGGAAGTAATGATTTTATCAAAATGGCGGCTCCCAGGGATTGCAAGAATTCGTTATTTTTAATGGAATATCTTCTTACTGAGGAAAGTTATGTCTAATTGGCTTTAGGGAATCATTATATACATCAAACTGACAAATTTAAACCCTTGATTATTTTTTCATGTTCACTTCCTTTAAGATGGTGACCATTTCAAAGGGCCCCGCTTAAATATTGGATAATAGGATGTAAAGTATTTTGAAGAATGTTGCTATGACTTTGGCATATGACCCAGAAAGAAGATGGGTGAATTAGGCGTGTAACTGCCTATGTGAGGATAGATAAGATACTATAAAATCAAAATATTAACAAATCTCATAATTGCTTTCTAAGTATTGAAAACAATGAATATTTACCATAACATCGATTTATAACCCGTAAACATATTTAATATTTGGAATAGATTGATTTAAACTGGCGTATACGTGTCAGAACCTCCAAATAGTGTCACTTTTAGAACTTCAATGCCTTTTCTTTTATATAGTGGGTCTGAGCTCCATGTTTTTGTCATAGTCTATATAAGGTTTAAAGGAAATCAAACCGATATCAATCGTGGATAGATGACCCACTTAACTTTAAAAATGTCATTTTGTATCGCAACAATTGAACGTTTTAGAAAAATAGAAAGTCCATAAATTCGTGGTTGAAGTCGCATATAGCACTTAACAATGGAGTCTGATGTGACTGAAATGGTTCAGTGGGTAGAGCAGCAGACAATATGTAGCATTATAGAGCTAGGGATTTTAGGTTGTGGGTTCGATTCCACCAAAACTTTAGAAAATATTTTTTTTCCTTATCGTTTGTTAAAATATTCGAAACAGAATATAGTTAGAAATTGTGCTTTTGTAAACCTGTATTATAACATTATCAAGTATATTTCGTTGGAAAAAATTAAATTTGAAATTGTATCTTACGACTTAAGGGGGATGTGTGGCCATCTTTTACATTTCAGAAGAAAAATGTAAACATTTCTTGAACTGGCGTGTTTCTGTCCAAATCTTACTAAAACTGTTGTCAAAAGATACAAAAGCAATAAATATGACGTTTAACATGTTGTTTTGTATGCAAATTACGCACAGAAGGGCAGAACAATGCATTGCGCAGCTACAGACTTTAATTCAAGATTTAAAAATATGAAAAAATATGAAAGGAGGTCATTAGTGTCTACTCTACAACCATTTGTTGAGAAAAAGCTCAAAGCTTTCTTATTTAAATTGTAACTTTGTCTCAAAAGAGGGTACCCCATTCTTAAAATGAGTCTCAAAAACCATCAATTTGCACGAGATATTTTTGTCTGTGTCTATGGAGGTACATTAGAGTTATATTTTCATTGAAAAATATATGTATATTTTTCTTTAGGGCAATTAATATTTTGGACCCCTATCCTACTTCTAAAAAGAATTTAATTTAATTTACACTCATAGAATTAAAACAAAACAATTGAAACTGGTATAGAGATGTCTGTCATATTCAGTCAAGATTGTTTTGAATTGACATTTATTTTTATCGATGAAAATATAACGTCAATGTGCCTCCATAGACACAGGAGTTCTAAGTATAGCCTGGAATTTTCTTGTTCTAAAAATAGATACCATGCCGACTAATAAAAATAGGTTACCCTATTTTGAGGCAAATTGTCTACATTTATGTGCAAAATTCAACCTTTTTCTAAACAAATGATTGTAGGGAGAACACCAATGAACCCCCTTCAAATTTTTTTTCAGATTTTTAAATCTTCAAAATAAGTCTGTAGCTGCGCAGTTCGACAGCTGTTTTAAATTATTTAAAAAGACATTGTCCTGTTCTTGTATGCATAATTTGCATACAAAACAACATGTAGAATCTAATATTTAATGCTTTTATATCTTTTGGCAACAGTTTTGGTCAGTTTCGGGCAGAAACAAGCCAGTTCAAGAAATGTTTACATTTTTATGCTCAAATTTAAAAGATGGTCGCACATCCCCCTTAACCAAATGGGGATTTGCTCTATCTTATTCACCCATCTTCTTCACCAGCTGGCATAGAAGTTTAAATTCAAATCTCATAACCCCTTACAAACAGGTATTTTCGTTCAACCTAAGCAAGAACGAGCAAATGGGAAATAGAGGTCTGCTATAATAACTTTCATATTGACTTGGTTCAAAGTCACTGCACATCATTATCCACAAATCTTTGTATATGTGACGTTTGAGCCAAATAGAGCTAAGTGGAGAGTATATACTAGTATGCTCTTAAAAAAAGGACTTTTGTGTGATTGTTGTGACCTTGAGACCTGACCTAAACACAGCATTTTAAGTTACTGCATACCCTTTGCTTAAAGGCATTCTGTGGGTGAAGTATGAGCCGGATTTGGCGAAAGGGAGAGAAGATTTGTTTCGGATAAGGTTTTTTCATATAAATCTGCTATTACCTTCAGGTTGACCTTGAAACTTGTTTAAGGTCAATGCATACCCTTTACTCAAATGTTCTATCTGAAATGTGAGCTAAATAAGGCTCTATGGAGAGCATATATCTGCTCTGAAAAAAAGGAGATTTTTTGCGTGGTCCGATATGACTTCGACTCATGAGTTACAAACTTCATTTAAGGTCATTGCATATATTTTGACCATGGGCATTCTGGGAGTGAAGTATGAGCCAGATTGGACCAACGGGAGAGAAGATATGCTCCGGACAAGGATTTTTCATATAATTTTGCTATTACCTAAACCGCACTCTGTGCGTGGGCTAATTGTATTCGGCGCGTCGACGCGCTCGCGCAACGGATTTTGTTGGAAAATCAAATTATCGATTATACGATTATATCATCATCGGGCATGATGTTTCACTCTGAAATAACTACTCAGAATGAAGACACAGACAACAATTATTTTCCATCTTATTCCTTTATTCAATAAAAAATCATATAAAAAAATCCACCGGCTCAAATCAATTCAATTATAACATACCTATAGAATGACACTTGCCCAACAACTCCAAACCACAGGAAAACCATCGAGAGGGGACTGAGATATGGCCCCTAAAATAACCCCTACCATGAAAAATCCACTTTCACTTTGGAATATGTGTAAACATTGGCCTCATTACAACCTTTCTATTGCGCCTGTAAAGATAATTTCTCTGAATTTTTTCCAGCCTGTATTTTTATTTCAAACCTTCTTCTTTCCATCCATACCATAAAAAGATCCAAATTCGCCCATTTAGCAACCCAGGGATTTTTTTTATAATACGTAGTTTTAAAATGCAACTACTTGCGTAGTCAATGAACGCGGGGTTAAAATATTGGTCTGTGACCTAATGAGTAGTGAACAACGATGTTAGTTAATGCACAAAGTAATAAATAATCCTGATATCAATGAGTAATTTTATCAAACATCGTGACATTGCATGTCATGTCCACCTCTGGGACTAATATTATTTATCTATTTTTTAACCTCTGATATTTCTGTTACACAGGAAAAAGGTAAACAACTTGACCGTTTCATTGTTAGATTTTGAATCGAAATATGTGATTTTCAGACGATAGCATTTTTGAAGTAAGCAAATTACCTGTAAATAGCATGCAGTTTCTCTTCTTTTTTCTTTCAAATATTTCAGTGTGATATAAATCTACAATGCAATTTCAGCCCGTTTACAGGCGGCATTTAAAGCCCAAAAAACATTAATCCTTTTAGTATAAAAGTTACTTATTCAAAAAAAAAATTCATAAACAATGAACAATTAAAATATTTCCAGCCATGTAATAAATCTATTACATTAGGAAAACGAAGACATATTATATAACTTGCTGCCAAGTAAGATACTTAGGTATCAGATTTAAGTGCCCAAAAATGTTTTAAATACAGTAGTTTAATTAATAATTGTTAACCCAATTAACAAAATGTATCATTGACCAAATATAACAAAACAAGGACACCGCTAAGCGGAGCATCCCCTCGCGACATGACTTATTGTACGGGGGAATACGTTATTTAGGAAAATACATGTAAATTTATCAGATCAAAATAAAGAAAGTATTTCTTTAAACCACTTTGAATACATACATGTGATATGTATTTAATCCCAATCCCCAAGCTTTGTGGTGTATAAATTGGGGGAGGGGGTTTACATAACAGTTTTCCTATTCCTAGCAGAAACTCAACACATATACTTTAAAGTTTAATAATTTAGATTCATTTAGTGACATTCATTTTTATATAAGCATACATAAACGATCCGTATACATTATGAAACGTAGCTGAACATCAAGCGCTCTGTAGTCTGCTCTGATGGAAATTTTAATTGCTAGTTGTCGTATTATAATTAACCCATAGTATAGTAGATATATATGCAGTTATTATTAATATAAAACAATTATCGCGTGATAAATGTGCAATATCTGTCAAAGTCTCTACTGAATTTTGGACTAATTCTATTGTAAGTAATACGGGAAAAATTTGTCCGAAAGTTGACTGCTTGTTTCGATGTAAATCGGCAGACTTAAATCTCTTTCCCGCTTCAACTTTTAACTATGGGCACTAGTCTAACACTCAAATGCTACAAAACGTTTTTTTTACCTTTACTAGATTTAAATCCCCAAAAATGTCAAGTTGTTGATTTGAACTGTATACGGTAGCTATTAACTTCAAGTCGTACATAAAATTACCGGAAATGTCTATTGTCAAGTCGTACATAAAATTCATGTTTTTAATTTCATTTTTTACGATAATTTAAAAAAAATACTTAATCAATTGATTTTGAAATCAACAGGGTTTGTCCTTTTACCATGCCAAAGAAGTGTACAAGGTTTGATGGATATTCATGAGAGGGTTTTCTTGGAATTTACTAGAAAATTGAAATGGAGTACACACACACACATACGAACACACACACGCACAGTAGCGATGCTATATCCCATTCGCAACAAGTTGCGCGAGGGGATAATTAATCTCACTATAATAAATTTATTCATTATTTCAATAACAACAACAAATGTCCTCAGGCTGCAACATGATTTAATTTGGCCCGTTGTGACTGGTTGGAAGTGGCTGGAAAAAAGAATACAAAAGATTTTTCAAGTATTCATTAAAAATATTTATCTGTATTTATATAAAAATAAAGATCGAATTCATGAAATGAAGTGAAAAAGTGCATAAATCATTTATAAGTAACTTCTACATTATGCATTTAAATTGTTGTTACATGTTTTGTTGTACTCACCTCTTTAGCAGAATTTAAAGCATGTAGCTTCAGCAATAATGCCATCCTCGAACAATTAATACAGTTACAACTAAAATAAGTAAATGTAAAAATTTATAGCTACATTAAATATTTACGTAAACACTATTTGGTATTTTATGCAAACTCTTTTTTTATTTGTTAACAGCTAAGGAGATAACTTGCCTACTAAACAAATTTTCAGAAAAAAATTCAATTACATGTTGAATCGAAAATATTTTATTGACTATTTAAGGTGTCAAAAGGGATAGGACACAAATTCTAAAACTTAGGTAATCCTCTCCTTTAAAATTCCATGTTACTGGTAGTTTTGCATACCAAGGAAGGAATGCAAATATAAACTTAAATGAAGTATTACACTATAAGTGGCAGACGATGTCTTAATATTAAACAAAGTGTTACACTGTAAAATAATGTAATACTAAAATTACCTTTCTCTTCAATTCGTCTGACTTCTGCCTTGTAATAAACACCATCTTCCCATTTCGCCTTTACTTTTTCTCCCACATTTAAATATATGAAAAAGTTATTGCTTCACACCGTATAGTCTTGAATACATATAGTTTTTGCACCATTTTTAAAAAACTTTTGCGTATAACTTCAAGTATTTAGCACAAACATCTTAGACTTATCAATGTCGTACTCCTAAAAAGCCGCATTTGATTAAAATGGCATAAAAGCTTAATAGCAATGCTCACCTACTGAACTACAGAAAATTCATTTTAGAAAATGAAATTTCCCTTAGAATATGTGTGTATATATATATATATATATATATATATATATATATATATATATATATATATATATATATATATATATATATATTACTATCTTTATTTTGTTTAGTGTGTTAAACTTTCATAAATGGTATCAAAACATTTTGTTAAAGGGTATAAATAAACTGTAATTCAAACATTAGATTGGACAAAAAAAAATGCACAATGAAAACCAAATTTGGCCTTCTTACAAAAGTTTGAAACTAATTCAATCTAATCAGTCATAAATTTATTTTTGAAAAATATATAGTCGTTTGATAAAAATACTATGCAAATACGAGAAACTACATATTCTAAAAATATTGATAAATGACATCGTTAATTTTATTGTTTTTTAACAGATTAAACTTTCATTTCTAATGGTTGGCCACACCCATGAGGATGTTGACCAGATGTTTTTAAGGGTGTCCGTGCATATCGCCAGAAAGTCTGTGCCTTCTTTTACCATCCTCCAGGATTTGACAAGAGAGGCATACCACCCCTTGCCGAATGTTCAACATCTTGAGAATACTGTAAGTCGTTTTAATTTCACGGTGTTAAAGTTTCACGATTTCTCAAAAAGTACCAATCGCGATGGTTTTAATTTCACGCTCCAAGAAAACCAGTTAATCAAAGTATAAGCATTAAAACGTTTTAAAAACTTATGTTAGTATTTACGATGGGTTTAATTACGATGAAAATTGATTAATCGCGAACATAGTGAAATTAAAACCATCGTGATTATTTGCCAATCTACAGTATATGGGAAAACAGACAGATGGGAATTTTATCAAAAGTTCAACTCGTTAGCCACAGCACCCCCCCCCCCCCCCTCCACCAGTTAAAATTCGTCAAAGAGGGGAATCAAGTGCTAATGCATTACAAGGAATGGCCTCTCAAGTCCACAACATATCAGGTGGTTGACGTCACCAGCCTGGCCGCTGCGTACCAACATGAGCCCGAGCCAATCCAGCAGGTTGCAAAAAAGGAAGGAAAGTTTTTGAAGCTATGGAAGGAGACCTAAAGAAATGGCAAGATGGTGGGAAATTGACAGAGGACCAGATAAAATGGTGGAAGGACCATCTTCAAAAGGAGAGAGAATTGCCATTGCCTTCAGCAAAAAGGGCCAGGTAGTTTCCACACTTTAGATGTCCAGAGGAAGCATAAACAGTTGCAGTTCCGGCAATGCAGGCCCTGCATGACCACATCAGGAACTTGAAGAAGCAGTCAACGGTAATTCACATTTGTCATACCTATATATTTTATAAGCTTATACTTTTAATTTTAATTACCCGTATCACATTTTCTGTGCAATCTTATGTTTGCCAGTCCACTTTATAGCTGCTGTTATATCTTACTAATCACAAATAGCCAAGCAGCCTACAACTTCATGTCCAAAAAACACATGTCAAAGAATTCTGACTTTGCAAGATCAATATTAATCTGATTGTTTTTCAAAATTCAACTTTAATTGTATTGAAATATATATATTTAAATTTTAATATAAACATGGTATTCATTGAATATATTTTTACTACTTTTCAGGTGAAAGTGGTTCATCGCAGGGCTTAAGGAAGGAAAATGCAACCAAAAAATGAACTGTTGCACAAATCTTTTTCATTCTCAAATCAATACACTCAATAAAAAAGTTTTTGAATTAACATCCTATGCTAGATCCAGATCCAAAGGGATCCAAGTATTAATTTTATTTATTCTGTTCGCCAGAAGAGGTCCTTGGTCTATTTTTTTCGGTAAATATTAACAAGATTTTTATCTACTTCATGCGCGGATCTAGGCCTGTATGTGGCATTTATACTTATTTTCCTTGAAAAACATCGAACAGTATGAGAGGTAACTACATGTATGTTATGCTGAAACTTACTTGATAATCGATATAAAGAATAAATATTAAAAGAAATATTAGGGACGCATAGGTATACTTAACATTGTATAAATAAAAAGAGAAGGAAACATTTAAGCTCCACAAACTAGTAATTTCCGGTCAAATAAAGTTCCGTTTTTTCTATGGAGCAATATGATACCTCGTTCAGTTGTCGTGCCAACACATGAAAAGGCTCGTGAGTACATGAATATAAAAAACATAAACTTAGAAACCTTAACATTTTGTAACTTAAATGTAACGTAAATTAAAAACAACATCCATGCCTAGGCATGATGAAAAGCTCGGATTTGTTCTAGACATCAACTATATGAAAACATACACGATTCGTGAGAAATTTAGAGGCGGCGGTAATATACGATTTTCGAAGGTTAGCTGTGACATTCAATACTTGAGTGCTTTTTATTTTTAGCACCGATGACAATTCACAAAAATAAAATATCCAGATTTTCGGTATTCATTTATCATGAAATAGGGTACGGTTTCTGAAGAGAGAAACATTATATTTTATTTGGTTGTTCTGTGCATTTTATTACCAAGATTAGTCTTACAAGAGTAGAATAGAATCCAGGATCAATGTTGTATTAAAGATTTACAATATTATAAGGTGATGTCCAAATAAAATAAAAAACCTAAACCCTCTAAGTTATAGCAAAATAGAACAAAATCCAAGGTCAAATCGTGAATTACATATGAAATACAAAGAACATTCATTTGGTTTGCGCATCTTCGCTAGCCAAGGGTTTATGATCGATCCATTCTGCTCCTCTACAACCTTTGGCAGATTTAGCCAATGTTTACAGAAACAGCACAGCGCTGTCTTGCGATTGAGTTAAATTGGAGCAGCTAAAATACGTATTTTAAATCTAAAAGGTTAAGAAGAAATGGCCGTGTGAAAAAGGAAAAAATAAGAATTTTTAAGAAAACCTATAAATTAGTAATTATTATATATCGTATTTTATTTATTAATTGTGTAAAAATTGTAATAATGAATGTATTTATATTTAATATAAAAACCCAAAGAACTTCATCGCCAATTAGTAGATTCTCTGCGATCGCTTGTCTTCGCAGCCAATCAGATTCCGTTGCGCGAGTTTTGATTTAGTCGGCTAAATCCTGCCAAAAAAATCGACGTCATTTGAGTATTTTACTACAGGAGTATTTTACTTGGAATTAAAGAGATAAGATTGACGCGCGGGCGCGCCGACGCGCTGAATACAATTAGCCTGTGGGTGAATAATGAGCCAGATTGGGCCATAGGGAGAGAAGATATGCTCCGGACAATGATCTTAGACGAAAGGATGGACTGACGGACAGACAGACGGATGGACTGATCACTATAGGGCGCGCACAGAAGAACGGGGCCCTATTAAGGGTAAAGACTTCAAAATGAAACTTAAATGCAAACATCAGACTATCTGAAATGTCGATCCAAGATCTATGGTACTCCAGTGACCATCAAGGAATATGGGCATCTTTTTTTTAAATATTCTGGTTCCGCGCATGTGTACCTTTATTCATGTTAAATGATTTTTAAGTTATGGCTGGTTTCTTTTAAATCAAGCGGAATGTAGCAGTATATTGAATCAGTAGAGGGGGAGGGAGAGGGCGAAGTGCATTGTATAGGCGACCTCTCCATGGCTATCCCATTGGTTATGGTGAACAATCAGTAGGTATTAAAATAGTTTTAAAAATATAAGATCATTTGTAAGAGTGGTGATCTGAAGGGTAGCTATACAAATTAGAGTATAAAACGAAAATGTGGAACACAACTTTACATGACTGGTGACCTGGTGTCAATAAACTGGAAATCATGGCGTGACTGAGAACAGGTCCGAGAAAAGCATGCTTGAATTAAAAGCAGTCATTTATCGCGACAATGATCCAACAGAATGTAGAATCCGTAGAAGTTCCGCCTGAAGCGTGATCAAGCCTTTGATGTAGAAAATCGCATTGGTACATGCTTGTCCAAGAAAATGAAAGCTGAAATATCTGATCACATGTGGTGATAACGAACTGTGTTCAAATTCAAAAGTCCAAAGGAAAATTACAAAACAGAAGCAGAGCGAACACGGATATCTTTTTAAAAAAAATAGAGGTAGGATCAGGTGCCATGGAGGAGTGAGCATCCTCTGCTGACCGGTCACATCTGCCGTGTGCTCTTTGTCGTTATCGAGTGTTACAAAATTGGGTTTAATGTTTCTGTGTTAATTCACCGTATCACTTACAGCTCCCATCATAATCATTATTCATCAATCGTTGTTATTTATTGTCATGTTTGAGCGTATTGTCATTCTCTCATTCCATATTGATTGTTTATTTGCATACTTTGTATCTTTTCATGATATTGTCATTTGAATGCATGTTTTTGACATCGAATACAATTGGCGTAAATCCTCCAAGTTCACTGGGATATATCGAGTCAACGTTTTTTTTTATTGATTTTGATATTTTACATGCCAGGAAAACGTCAGAACCGCCGCCATTACGAAAACTGGAAATTTGCCGCCTCCAACTGCTTTAGTTTAAATTTTCTGTGCATCATATGATTGTGTTCATTTTTAATGAAACCGAGTATAATAAAAGAACAACCACCAAAACCCTGCAGGTCTTGTGGAAGGATGTGCACAGTCTATGGCTCTCTATGACCCACGCTTCGGATGTTAGGAGGCATAAGCCCTGTTACCTGCCAGAGTCATCAAAGTTCGACAGTCTAGACGAGTCGGCATGGAAACCAAGAGCAGTACACTTAGTACTGAGCCTAAGAGTTAAGCCCTGCTTTATAACATCCGTGGACCAGGCACAGAGGAACTTCAGAGAGCTAGTTAGGAGAAGAGTGGTAGAGAGAACCCCTCAAAGAGCTAACCCGGAACATTTCAGAAAAAGGCTGAGACTGGGCAAAAAGAAATGTAGCAGATCCAGCTCGCCGTGTCCCGTTACCACCATGCCCCCAGAACCCTCGGAAGATTCTACTCTGCCATCCTCAGCTTCCCTTAAACCATCAATGTTTGTCTTATCCGAGTCTGCTTCTCTTAAACGTTTGGCTAGTCCTGTCTGCTCCTCTCAATCCTCTGCTAACAGGAACCTCTGATGGTCCAAAGGATGCCCAGCCAGTCATGTTATCTCTGTCATCAGCAGTATCCAAGCTTCCCCTCTCAGTGTTATATGTCGCCAAGGTCATCCCTGACCCACCTGCGACAGCAACTGGTCCATCGTTCAGAGGGAAAAGAGGTTGTTAGCCATTGTTACCCCTAGCAAGAAGACAGTTAATCAGGGAGGAGATGGTCACTCTGACCACTGGGAAAGTTTCCATTGCCAGGCCACCCAACGGATTCCAGTCCATGTCCAAGGACATTAAGGTCTTGGAGTTGGAGATTGTTGTTTTCTACCTTTAACACTCAAAAGAAATGAGGAACTATTTTAAAAGGGGCAGACTCCTAGATAAATTAAACTTCCTTCCCCTGCTTGGATTACTTGTCTCCCCAAAAGGCTAACAACCCTCGAGCCAAAAGTAGGTTTTACCTGTTTCAGATGGTCCGCAGCGTGGCAAAGGGTTTGTAATTATTCAACTCGTCTTTAGATCTGGAAGAAATGTGATTCACTCTTCAATGAAATTGACATTGTTAATTTTCCACTGCAGCTATCTAACTAATCAAACGAAAACTTTGGGAAGTTAAATAAGTAATTGTATTTCAAACTCATGTTTTTATTAAGGTGGATTAAAGTACATAATAATTGAAATACTTTCATTAGCTAAAATTTTTGAAATTTTACAATATTTAACTAAAAAATAGCTTTTAAAAATATTTGGAGAGAAAAAAATTGTAATACCCCCAACGGGATTCGAACTCATGACTAACAGATTAGTAGTAAAACCTCTAACCCACTGCGCTACGCTGTTAGGTTACAGTATTGGGAAAGAAACAACTTAACTAATTACACTTCATTTTAATGTTAATTTCGATAACAATACGTCAAAACATGGAAGTGTCCCATATTACCTTAATTCAGGAGAATTAAGTAAGAAATATAGAAAAGTGTAAGGACTGAGAAAGGAATAATGGATTTATTTTTCACATTAATTGAACATTTGTTTTTATAACTTAGGGGTAAGAGCGAGCAGATGAATAATACATCTAAAACAGTTAATTGAGTTTTACATGCATTCTTTTGAATTTTCCCGTATCTTGCTAAATCTATTTTAATAATATATGGGAGGAAACTGTGCATGTGCATATAAGTTTTACCGATGCAAATAAATGTATTGGGTGTATGAAAACAATATCACAGAATTCGAGGCCTCGTTAGGGCGGAAAACTGTCTGATATTTTTTCATACAGAACTGTTCGAACTCAGCATCATATTATTTATACAGGGAAATAAGAACAAGATGTGTAATTTTATAGTTTTATTTGGCGAACATTGGCCGTGGCATATTACTTTGTAGGATGCCAATAAACACACAACTTTTGGACAAACCCACACAAAATCAACAAATGCATCAAAATTTATACAACACACAACATATGTTCAAATGGCCACCCCGGGTAAACCGCGGGTGGTTACTTATTTAAATGTAAGTTATATGCACAAAACAATGTGAATCCACATCAAGCAAATATTTTACAAACAAAATGGTTTAACATTTTACCCCCCTTCACAGTTCAATGGTGACAACTTCACAATAATACAAAGCTTACGTAGGCCTCAGTTGCTTTGGTGTGCGCAAGCGCCACATGATAACGAACAATTAACGGAGAGTTCGCAGTCATCCCACATATGGGGGAGCACCCAAGCAACTGAAAAAAGCCCTCACGGACCAATGTTCTCTGGAACAAGTTTTAAGTAATCCCCCTTGGATATTATTGAGGAAGAGCTTATTTCCTAACTCGTTGAGATGGACGCCATCAGGCATCAGAAATTGGAACATGTTTCTCAACAGATCAGGGTGCTTAATGTAACAACCTTCCAATTTTAAAACTGATGAGGCAGCTACCCTATTGGCCTTGAGGCGGCATCTCTCCATTGCTTTGTTATCATTAGAATACCTCCATTTATTTCGTGGAAGCATCTGTGACCAAACAAGTGTGGACTGTGGAAATCGAACTTTAATAAATTGCAAGTGGGTTTTAATTTTTTCAATTAGTGAATACAGATCAATAGCCCCAATATCATTCACCCCACACTTCAAACCTGAATATCCTTGCCACCAAATATTCATATTCAATCTATCCAATCCTAGATTTGAATCCCACCGGTCTGCATACTGATGCCATCATTGCATTCTTGATAATAGATGAGCCCACACACCACACTGTAACTTCAGGGACCTCTACAATTCCAGCAAGAATTAGTATTGAACCTGATTACTTTTAAAAATTACAACTTATTTGTTCCTAACATCTGCCCAATAGGACATCTTATGTATGTCTTATATGCCCTAGACTTCCAACGGCCTGCTTCCATAATAAGATCCTGTGTGCAACCAGCCTCAAATGCTAAAGTGGCTGCCCCTATACGAAACGAATGGGCCCTATAATGTCCCTTAACTCCAAGAACATGAAGTGCTTTTTCTAAAATAGCTGAAAACTGATACCTAGTAAGAGGATTCTTTCCCAAATGAATGAACAATAGGCCTTTAATTTTTGGTCGAACAGCAAGATAATCAATCAAACCTGCTACTGGACACAGAATTCCTTCACTTCTATCAATGACCAGAGAAACCCCCTTCCTATCTTGATCAGTTTTTTAGCTTATTATGAGTACTAAGACCTTGGAGTAATTAGCTTGAAATTGTACATCTGTCACTTGCAATATTGAATGAACACCATTACCAGTAGACAATGCAAATTCCCCTACTCTGAGAAAACCAAAGAAAGCTAATAAATATGCAGCTCGAAACAACTTTGTTTCATAGGTATCATGACAAATGACTGGTAAAGTCTCGACAAGTTTTTGAAGTAATTCCAAGGTTATAGGTAGCCTTGCATCAGCAGACCTACCAATTCTTCTCATACCTTCAAGAACCTTTAGAACAAGGAAGTTTTATGTTTCATCAGCCAAATTTTGAACTTTGCATTGAAAACTAATGGATGATAAGTAAGACCTAGCTGTAGCATAAGAACATTTCTTGAGTGACAAATAAGCAACAAATTGAACAACGTCCCTGAGTGACGGGGGCCATACAATCTCATACCCAAATTCTCTCCGGAAATTAAAGAATGATTTTAGCCCCGTTTCATAAGATGTCTTGGTGTTGCTGGAGATTGAAGCATCTAACAATTTGTTCATTTGAATCTGTAAATCATGTTGACTAATTCTAATGGAATTGGGTCTGGTCTGGTGTTTGCCTCTGGTGCTAACCTCTTGAAGCGGTACCACTGTTTGCGAGATAAAGAATCTGCAACTTTGTTATCCAAGCTAACTATGTGTTTTGCCCTAAATATAACATTCTTCATCATAAGTCTAAAAACCAAATGTCTTACTAATTCCATCACTCTTTTGGATTTGGAAGATTGGGTATTAATGACACTTACTAGTGAAAGGTAATCCACATGGAACTGAACCTTTTTGTGTTGCAACCTAATTCCCCATATCTCTATTGCTAATACTACAGGTATGAGCTCTAAAATAGTCATGTCCCTCAAAATGTCTTGGTTGTTCCAATGAGCTGGCCATTGTAGAAAAAACCAACTCCCCCAAAAGTAACCCCCACAACCTAAATGACTTGAGCCTGCACTATCTGTAAATAACTGCAAAATGCTAGAATCTTCCCACACAGTATCAGGAAAATATGCTACCCCATTGAAGTGGTTTAAGAAAACAAGCCACATTTTAAAGTCACTTTTAATTCCAACTGATAATCTTATATGATGGTGTGGCTTAAAAACCCCACTAAATGCATCATACATTCTTCGAATAAAGGCTCTACTAGATCTGATTGCCTTTGAGAAAAAAATCAGCATTCCAACTAATGATTGCATTTCTTGCAATTTTACCTTTTCTCTATCTAAAAAGCTTTCAATTAGATTCCTGAGTAAATCTACCTTTGCTTCTGGGATCCTAATAATCATCTCCAATATATCTATTTCAAAACCTAGAAATATTAACTTAGTTGTTGGGCCTGAAGTTTTATCATGAGCTAGTGGTACCCCTATTTCTTTAGCTAAGTGAATAAAAGTAGACATAAATATTGCACATTCTTGACTTCCACACCTTCCTGCAAAAATGAAATCATCCAAATAATGATCTACGGTATTCAGCCCAGACTTAAACTGTGTAAGCCAATGTAGAAAAGTTGCAAATGTTTCCCAAATTTTGCAACTTATAGAACATCCCATGGGAAGACATTTGTCTATGTAATATAAGCCATCTACAGAGAAACCTAACAAATCAAAATCCCCTGGATAGATAGGAATTAAACGAAATGCACTTTTAACATCCATCTTCCCTATCAAGGCACCCCTTCCCAAATTGGCAATCATGTCAACTACACCATCAAAAGATGCATATTGTACTGTGCATAAATCTGGATCTAAAAAGTCGTTGATCCCACGATCACTAGGGTAGGATAAATGAGTTATCATTCGCCACCCCCATCCGATTTTGGAACAATGCCAACTGGCGAAATGTGAAGGTTGGAAATAGGCAGTTGGTCAAAAGGACCCATAATCCTGCCCAGCTTAATTTCTTTATGTATCTTATCCATCAAATGATCATGGTGTTCCATTGCAGACTTGAGATTATTTGAATACACATGAAACCTTGGGCCAGTATAATTTATTTCAAAATCTTTGGAAAAACCATTTTTTAAATAATTACCAGCATATTTGTCTGGGTATGATTGTAAATATTGATAACTCTTTAGTTCTAATAGGGGAAGTCCCTGCAATTGGTGCCCTAGGGCGATTTGTGGCCTTGAACACATGGTTAGAAAGGGGGCACTGGTATTGTGGATGAGCCCCTGAACATCTTATACACTTGTGCATGTACTGACAAGACGGTCTGTCACAAATTCCCTTGAAATTGAAATTATAGCACTTGTTGTATGCTGGGCTATTTGGGCTCAGTGTAACTTTAGATTGTGGAGATGATGTCATAAACATCAACCATAACTCGTAGTCTACTTAAGACCATTCTTTGGTGGGATCGATACTGCGGCGAAGTCTAAATTGTTCATCATACTTCTTCCAACCCAAATCTCCCTCCCCACATCTTGATGCCCCTAGTCTTATGTCATGCAAATATTTTAGAAGACCTTGAAAAGATTCTGGATGGGCTGAAGCATAGATACTTGCATAAACTAGAAATGCATCTGTCCATCTACTGATAGATTGAATCTTTATGCTGGGCCTAACTACCTCTCTTGTGACCAACTCACCCTTATCAAGCAATAAGCTAATGTCAATGTATGATGAACTAATAATTGTTGACTTCAATGAGTTAGAGACATTGCTAGATAACAATGTATGAATGCTATCTATGTATTGACTTTCAACACCAATGCTTGTACCTGATTGAATAGCTAAAGCAGGAACAGGTGTTGGGGCAAACTTTGGTTCACAGTTGTCACATCTTCGCTCTCTATTGCGATGGCGCCTCCCCTGCTTCGTGATGGACCTGGTTCCTGTGATGCCTGATCGTCAGTGGATGGAGCTGATCGCTCGGGTCTTGACCTCTTTGACCTTGATCCTTTCCCCTCGTGGTGTCTGCAATTCCGCTTATTATTTTTTGGTGGCATTTCCGCTCATTAAATTGAACGATACACATACATTAACTCACTTGAAATTAAAAACACGATTTTTAAAAAAGTCGACTTCAAAAATTTACAAATTTTATGAATGGTGCATGCTGAAAACACCCTGCTTTTAATCTGGCCCCATCAATAGAAAATATAAACGCCGGATTAAAAATAATGTAATAAACAGATAACTTGTCTATCCATTAATGAAATTTCATATATATTTAAGACGGATGCAAAAAATTTTACCGCAAATAATTTCAAAAATTCTCCCCTAAAATTTTTTAACCTACTCTCTATTCAGCAACTTTTGGAAAAGAATGTTGATCCCGAGCTTCCAGACTTAAATCATATGAGCAGGCCGCAGGCCGATCCCGACCAAAATTAAGATAACCCTTTTCCCGTATAATAAAGTCATCGATTTTATATGCATAAAATAGATGGTAATATGATACCGATAAGTGTTTTAAATAACATTTTAAGGATAGAGAAGGAAAATAAGGTGATATTAAGACAATACAGATCTAGAATCCAAAGCATTTCTTTGAAAAATGTTAGCCTGTGTTACTACTCAGTACATTTGTATTGTTATTTTGGGCTGATTAAATGACAGTTTAAAACAAGCTGTAAATTGTAGAGTGGGGATGTAAATTTCCTTGCTCAGAATACTTAAAGAACTGAAAATTCAGCATCAGACTACGATACTGATAGTCATCTTAGGATATTTTGTGCTCAAACTACGTTCATCCACTAATATGAAAAATGTCCAGATTATCCGTTTTGAAACGCCTCCTCTACCGCTTCCGGTTTCAATGCACATCCCAAAATAGAAAGTCCACGGGGATTTTACATTGCATCAGCTATGAAATAGCCCGACTGATAACGTTGAAAAATTGTGCGAGATGTCCAGAGTACTTCGAATGGTGAAAAGATGTAAACATTTTCCATTATAAATCTCTGCAAGAAATTGGTTTTCGTTCCTGTAAACTTTTATAAGTGAAAAAGAATATTTTGTCAATGAAGATATCTTGGATATTTTCCCTTTTATCGATTTCATGGCATATCTTTCACAGGTATGTGTATTTTTATTAAAAATCATCAAAAGGGATAGAAGCAATACCATGGGACAGACATTATTAAGTTAACTTCTGAAGTTTTCACCCAATATAAAAAAAAATATTTTAATTAATAGTCCTCAACACACCTGGAAAAAGTTCTGTATACAAGCCAATACTTCTAAATTACTTAAAGATATGTATTTCTAGCATGTTTTGGACTTGAAAATGAAAAAAAAAACCAAATGTTTCAAAAATCAACTTTTCAAATACCGCTATTGATGAAAAAAAAAGCCCCTGCAGTATTCGAATTCGGGACTTTCAGGTCGATAGATCGAAGTTACACCCATTGCTCAACAGAGATAGACATCCTTTTTTTGTGATATGAACTCTTAATTTCAAAATGCGTTTAAGTTGTCATGTTGTGACGTACTGCCACTTTTGCCAAAATGATTGACTATGCGTTGCAAGTAAAAAACGGTAAAAGTTCTCTCGTTTGAATATATCGATGCATGTACATGTATATGGTTATAGAGAGGACACCAATGAACCCCCTTCATATTTTTAAATCTTCAAATATTTAATTTTCAAAATAAGTGTCTGTAGCTGCGCAGTTCGACAGTTGTTTTAAGTGATGAAAAATGCATCGTCCTGTTCTTGCATGCAAATTTGCATACAAAACAACATGTAGAATCTCATATATATTGCTTTTATATCTTTTGGCAGCAGTTTTGGTCAGTTTCGCACAGAAACAAGACAGTTTAAGAAATGTTTACATTCTTATCCTCAAATGTACAAGATGGCCGAACATCCCCCTTATGTCTGGTCCAAATTGGAACAACATATAAATGTACCATATGTACGGTTAAGAGTGATCAAAGATGGTAGTAAATAATCATTACAAGTGAAATCTACTATTCTACCAAATTTCACAAATTCTACTTAATGTGTAAACTTAAGAAAACAAGGAATTGAAAAACAAGTATTCCTTTTAAAGGAATGATCGGCATGTAATATCATTGGTCAGCTCTGTTAATGAAATACGAGAGCATTACGCTACATGCATTATGCTAGATATAGCACCGTTTTGTTGATTTCCGAAATAGAAAGGGTGTTGCTAAAACGCGGAACGGAAAACGGAACGGAAAGCGGAACGGAACGGAAAACGGAAAATATAATATCAAGTTCATTGCTAAAAACGGGTATAGACTGGAAAGAAACGATTTACTTTGTATCATTTGTTCATATCTAACGAATGATTATTAGCACATGGTTGTTTAATTGATATCCTTATGAATGTTGATCAACTATAGCATTGCATTCAATTTGCTTTAGTTGAGTACGAAACGGAAAAAATAAAATGTACACACATTGCAATGAAATGCTAAGAGTAACTTAGCTAAAACTTTTTACTTTTCTTTTTCTATTCATTGCTCGCCTAACAGTGAAGCGCAGTTAGATAAAGCGTTTGATGCGTTTTTATGAATATTATTTTATTTTGAATATGATGTATACGATATAAACGATATACGTGTATAGTAACAATAAGATCACCAATAACACGACTGACGACATCCATGATCATCTTAATGAAGTCTTGCTGCATCATCTGTTTGCTAACCTGTCCCACTATTTAAAAAGAAATTTAACAATTTAAGTAGAAAACAGCATCATTTTATCGGATCACTAACGTTGTAGATGTGTCATGTTGTAAACTTTGAATTAACCGGGTGGCAGTAATTACAAAACTTACAACATGACAACTTGTAAATTTTGTATGTACTGCATGCACCCGGTATATTCAAAATTTACATGACAGATGTCTTGTCATTTTTTATTTCTTTCTTTTAATATCGGCGTTCGTTGACAAAATACATGTATTCTACCGTTTAAGAATTCATAATACTAGTATTTTTAGCAAAGGAATTTTTTCTTTACGTTTGCCTTATATTAGCGGTTGTATATTATATTATACATACATTGTACATATGATCCGAATATAGAGCTCTAGACGTTATCTGGTTTGATTTTCCGATTATAAATTAGGACTCAATGCATTTACGATTAATTTTGAGGAAATCATACATTTTATGAATAAATGAAATCATATTGATAATCTTTTTAAGAATATTTAAACATTACATAAAGACTTTAATGTTTTTAGCGTGCTTAACACATATATAAAAGAAAATAACATTACATAAGATTTTCCGTTTTCCGTTCCGTTCCGCTTTCCGTTCCGTTTTCCGTTCCGCGTTTTAGCAACACCCAAATAGAAAGGCATGAATAAGCTTTATTTATAGTAGGCGAATTATACTTCCGATAAATATTCTTACGCATATGTGAAGAAAAACATGATTTTAATCATTAAGGTCTTCCGTTTCCAACGGAAGACCTTATAGTTTTCGTACAGTTTCTTATTATTATTATTATTATTTTTTTTTTCCACAAATTTTGTGCAAGCGTTTTCTCGAAAACTATTTGACCGATTTTGACCATTTTTTCACAGATGATTACAAGTGGTCTGAATTTATTTTGTTTTTAAAATTTCTGCCGTCGTCACTTCCGGTACCGATTTATTGCTAATTTTGTAAACTTTTACGACCCATTTTGTGAGCAGTTGATCTCGAAGACTATCAGAGATATGAATATGAAATTTTCAGGATAGGTAGTCCATAGTTTGAAGTTGTGCCTATTGTTTTCGTTTTACGCAAGTGGCGCCATTTCTTGGAGCTCGCTAGGGCTCGAAAATTGGGTACGAATTTCAAATCAAAATTTTCATACATTTTGATCTATATCTTTTTATCAGTTGATATTTTGTTAAGACATATATAACAAAAGTGGTAGAGAATCAAAAGTTCTTTCCAACAAAATCAAGAAAAAGGGGCTGGCCCCTTAAATTAGGGGCCAATAGACCCGTAAATTCTATTACAAATAACTTAAAAACGATCAAGATTGTGTAATGCATTATAGAAGCAAAGTTGTTGATCGTAACAATATCTATTTGAAAAACTCATTGCCACGCCCATTTATGACGTAATTAGGGATTTTTAGGGGCCAAAGTTCTCAAACTTTGACACAATATATCTAAAGAACGAGACATATTTTGTTAAGCGTTGTAGAAGAGAAAATGCTTGTATTGATAATTATAATCGATTCCAATATTGGAAAAACCAATGTCTGTCCCCATTAAGGATCTACAGGGCTGGCCCCTAATGTATTCAATCATTTGTATCTTAAAAATGAACAACAATTTGAGATGGGTGTAAGAACAAAAAATGTTAGTATTTGAGAGATCTCTTGTATGAAATGAACAAAAAGGGGCTGGCCCCTTTAATTAGGGGTCAATACACTCGTTAACTCTATTACAATTAATTTAAAAACAATCAAGATTTTGTAATGCATTATAGAAGCAAAGTTGTTGATCGTAACAATATCTATTTGAAATACTCATTACCACGCCCATTTATGACGTAATTAGGGATTTTTAGGGGCCAAAGTTCTCAAACTTTGACACAATATATCTAGAGAACGAGACATATTTTGTTAAGCATTGTAGAAGAGAAAATGCTTGTATTGATAATTATAATCGATTCCAATATTGGAAAAACCAATGTCTGTCTCCATTAAGGATCTAGAGGGCTGGCCCCTAAAATATTCAATCATTTGTATCTCATAAATGAACAACAATGTGAGATGGGTGTAAGAACAAAAAATGTTAGTATTTGTAAGATATTTCGTATAAAATCAACAAAAAGGGTCTGGCCCCTTTAATTAAGGGCCAAGACCCACGTAAAGTCTATCACAAATAACTTAAAAACGATCAAGATTTTGTAATGCATTATAGAAGCAAAGTTGTTGATCGTAACAATATCTGTTTGAAAAAATCATTGCCATGCCCATTTATAACTTTGTTAGGGGCCAAAGTCCTTAACTTTTGATGGAATGTATTTAAAATAGGAGACATATTTTGTTAAGCATTGTATAAGAGAAATTGTCTGCATTGATGATTTTAATCGATTCCACTATTCAAAACACCAATATATGTCCCCATTTAGGATCTACAGGGGTGGCCCCTAAAATATTCAGTCATTTAAATCTTAAGTTTTATCGATAAATCATCGTATCATTTTAAAAAATCAAACGGAAGACCTACTCGTTACTCGTAACGAGATCGTGTCTAGTTATGTATGTAACTGTATACATGTTTAATTTTTAAGGCAAACGGATAAGAGTAACGTTTTTAGTCATCTACGTATATATAAAGATTTAAATGAGGTTGTCATTGCGCAGTAAATAAGTAGTGCAAGGCGCAATGCGTGCGCAAATAGTCAAATTTGCCGGATGCCTCATATGGACACAACTGTGATCGGCCGAAGCCGATCACAAAAAAAAGAATCTTCAAAGATTAGCGCTCACCCGTGAACAGAACTGATAGTAAAAATTTCTTAACAAGTCTTTGTTCCAGATACCACAGATACTGCTGTCATCTGTTTCATATTTGGATATTTTACTGGAAATGGACATTGATGGTAACCTAACAACAAAACTTTATGATAAACGCGATGACTTCAATTTTTCTAGTCAACTTTCCTTACCTATGTAGCAATATACCTTCATCAACTGCATATGGTGTTTTTGTCTCTCAGTTAATTCGATACGCAAGGGCATGCTCTTCGTATGAACAGTTTCTAAGACGAGGTAAGCTACTGACAAACAAGTTGATAAAACAGGACTATCAACAGTCTCGTTTGAAGTCATCTTTTCGTAAGTTCTATGGTCGATACAACGACCTTGTCAGCAAATACAATCTTCCACTGGGTAGCATGCTGACTGACGTTTTTCATACTGATTGTTAGATCATAATTAATCACCCAATTGTCTACGGACTTTTCCCGATTACGACAAAGAGCACACGGCGGGTGTGACCAGTCAGCAGAGGATGGTCACTCCTCCTAGGCACCTGATCCTACCTCCATCTTTTTTGGAGGTCCGTGTTGCTCTGCTTTGAATTTGTATTTCGTTTTATAGATTTTTGAGATGGTTGACGGATTGTTTTTGTCATTTTGTTCATTTCATTAATCACAAAGAAGGTACATTTTCATACGACTTAATTGAGAGAAAAAAGCCAAACTACATATTATTCAAATTCTAAATCAAATAGCATCGTTTCATTACAATGGCAAATTCTTGGCCTAAAAGTTGTTCGTTTGCTATCTAAATTTGAATTTAGTTAATATGAAGATACATGTACACGTAAATTTCAACTTTTTAGGTCACCTGAGTAAACTCAGGTGACCTATTGCTATCTGTTTTCGTCCGTCGTCGTGCGTCGTGCGTCGTGCGTTAACAATTTACATTTTTAACTTCTTCTTAAAAACTACAAGGCCAACTGTTCCCATTTTTGGTGTGAAGCATCTCTATGGTAAGAGGAATGTAAATTGTGAAATTGGTGGTTCTACCACCCCCAGGGTGCCACAGGTGGGGCCAAATATGCAAAAAACAGCCAAATTTTCAAAAATCTTCTTCTCTAGTCCCACACATGTGAGGAAAAAACTGATTGCATGGTTATGATGTCCATGAAGCCCTCTACCAAAATTGTGAAATTCATGGCCCCTGGGTCAGGGGTTCAGGCTCTAGGGTGGGGCCAAAATGGCCATATAGTAAAAATGTATTAAATCTAAGAAAATCTTCTTCTATACTCCCATATGTATTTGTTAAAAACTAAATGCATGGTTATGATGTCCATGAAGCCCTCTACCAAAATTGTGAAATTTATGGTCTCTGGGTCAGGGGTTCAGGCTCTAGGGTGGGGCCAATATGGCCATATAGTAAAAATGTATTAAATCTTAAAAAATCTTCTTCTCTACTCCCATAGATATTTGTTTAAAACTAAATGCCTGGATATTATGACCATGAAGCCCTCAACCAAAATTGTGAAATTTATGGTCCCTGGGTCAGGGGTTCAGGCTGAAGGGTGGGGCCAAAATGGCCATATAGTAAAAATGTATTAAATTTTAGAAAATCTTCTTCTCTACTCCCATATATATTTGTGAAAAACTAAAGGCCTGGATATGATGAAGTCTTCTACCTAAATTGTGAAATTTATGACCCCTGGGACAGGTGTTTAGGCACTAGGGTGGGGCCAATATGGCACAGGAAGGGCCCAAATATCTTGAAAACGGTTAAAATCCCCACCCCTAAACCATATATATTCTTGTTCCTTGTGTTAAGGGCCATCAAATGGTATGTAGGTCATGGGCCTCAGGGGTGGTTCCTGACCCCCCTCAAACAGGAAGTGCACAAATATCTTGAAAACGGTTGAGATCCTCACCCCTAAACCATATATATTCTTGTTCCTTGTGTCAAGGGGCTTCATATGGTATGTAGGTCATGGGCCTCAGGGATGGTCCTGACCCCCCTCAAACAGGTAGTGCCCAAATATCTTGAAAACGGTTGATATCCCCACCCCTAAACCATATATATAACCTGTTCCTTGTGTCAAGGGGCTTCATATGGAATGTAGGTCATGGGCCCCAGGGATGGTCCTGACCCCCCTCAAACAGGTAGTGGCCAAATATCTTGAAAACGGTGTATATCCCCACCCCTAAACCATATATATTCTTGTTCCTTGTGTCAAGAGGCATCATATTGTATGTAGGTCATGGGCCCCGGGGATGGTCCTGACCCCCCTCAAACAGGAAGTGCACAAATAACTTGAAAACGGTTGAGATCCCCACCCCTAAACTATATATATTCTTGTTCCTTGTGTCAAGGGGCATCATATGGTATGTAGGTCATGGGCCCTTGGGGTGGTCCTGACCCCTCTCAAACAGGTAGTGCCTGAATATCTTGAAAACGGTTAATATCCCCACCCCTAAACCATATATATTCTTGTTCCTTGTTTATGTTAATAGTAAAGTAATTATTGGCTAACTAAAATCACTGATATATAAAGGTAAAATGATTTTGGTATATATGCCAGATGGTGATTCTCAACGATTGTTGAATATTCAAAAACTGGAACAGGAGAAGTGAGTAACTCATGATGGCTTTCATCGATAAAGCTGGGTTTTTTTTCGTTTGTTTAAATGCCCATAGGGAGAGTTTCTGTCTGCCCCGGGGGGATGGGGGATGGGAGGTTGTTTTAGATAAAACATGAATAATAGCCACCTTGTTATTATTATTAAATTATTTTCTATCAGAGTCTTGCACCTTTTCAATATCAGGTCATGCACTCTTTTATGATCTTTTAAGTTTTTCGCTAAAATTATAGGTTTAATAGTCCTTTTTGAAAGATTTCAGGCAGGGAGGTGGTTGTCATTACAAATTAAAAATTTTTCTATTCCAGAATAAAACTTAACTAAATATGCATATATGAGACACCTTGACACGTTTGTGTATGGGTTATGCTACTCAGGTGACCGTTAAGGCCATTTGGCCTCTTGTTTATGTAATATGACACATTCGTGTAAAAGCATAAATTAACTGCTAAAATTGCAACTTGAATTTATTTTTTAAATTCAAAATGCATTTTTGTCTTTTGGTTTATACAGGCTATTTAGTCCTCTTCTTTTAACTGTTCACTGTACTGTGTGTCGGTGCTATTATGGTGGACAACTGGTCATAACTTCTGCCAATATGGCTGGTAAATGGGTCAGCTTTCATCAGTTAGTTTCAGTTCATCCTCATAAGCAGACTTCCTCTTGTACTTGTTTGCTCTGACAAGAATTCATACGGAGCAGCAACCTGAGCTTGACCTGCCAAAGCTCGCGAATTTTTCACAACTGATCTTTCCAGGATATTTGGCCCCGTTGACTTAAAAAAAACGCTTCTTAATTCTCCTGGTGAAATGTTCCATCTGTAAGTCTGCGGTATATTGATAATATCAAGAAATTCCAGGTAAAGTAAGCCTAATTGGAGAACTGTATGTCCATAGTGCTTCACTGTCAAATTAAGTTTTTTTGTACCTTCTTCTGTTTTGCTGGACAAAAATATCAACTGTTGATCCATTGAGCAATTTCAGTTGTAATGGTGTGGGATCAATCTCTTCATGCTCCTGAGTAGAAAAAATGCTGTTATCAGAATCCCTAGGCCTGGCCCAGACATACTCATCTATACATTTGTCCATAGTATTTTGTACCCATTTTTATATTTCTTTAACAGGAATACCATTTGGTATATTTTTTGTTGGCTCTCCATCCAAAGTTTCTTGGCCAAAGAAATTGCATAAAGCTTCTACCAAGGAAACTGATGAAAAAGACCTTCCTTGGCATGGTCAGAATGGTGTTGCATCTCATTCTTAACAAATTTCCTTGAAAGTTTGACTCGGGCCGCATTTATTGCGCCTTTTTCAAAAGACTTTTCATTAAAAAGCTTATTAAAGATCAACAAAAGAAAATTCATTGCCAGTATGCCAAAGTTCAAAAGTGATATGATATACATGGCTGCCTCGGCCTTAATGTCAGACACCCAGCCCTCAAACTTTTTGCCCTTGAAAATCTTTCTTTAGTCAGCTGGTCACCTCCTATTGGCATTTGAACTATGGGTTCTCCAGCAGCTTCATAAATGTCACTGATTTTATCTTCATAATAGTCCAGTATTTGCACGACATCTGCATACTTCTGCTCATTACCATCTTCCAAAGAAGACGGTATAAGGAGTTGAAATAATTTACAGTCTCCGGGTTGTGCACTTCCTCTCCTTTGTGATTAGTAGAAAACGCATGATGTGAAAATATCCATTTATTTCATTGCTTGCAATACTGTTTGGCGCAATGGAGATAGAAAAGTTTTCTGAGGATCTTTTTTTTACGTTCGACTTAACAGTTTTTGTAGATATCTAATCTTAAAAGTGAGAAAACGAAAAAAAAACCCAACAATTAAAATTGCTAAGAATGAAACTCGGGCTTAAATTTTTTAGTACCACTAGTTGGAAGTTGATTTTTGTTTTGTTTGTTTTTGTATTGTTTAATACAAATATAAAAAAATGTGAAAATTTGATACGGTAAGGCTATTACCTGTAAATAAGTTTGCATATTAGATACGGTAAAACTAGTATCAGTTAATCAAGATGCTGAAAGTTGTGGTATTAAGTTTAATTTTAGTTAAATAAAAGTCCCTTTCCTAAGATCTTTTTTTACCCTACTATAGTCGATCTCGACTAACAAGCACGTGGTACGCATTTCTAAATTATAGGCATGCACGTTTATGGCACATATTAAAAAAATTCCACATGTAGAGGAAGGCGACATTTTAAATTATTAAAAAATTTATTTAATTTTCTTTGATAACTTTTTGTTGTTTAGAGTTTGTTCTAAAGACGATAAGCTTTTTAAAAAAGGCTAAACTTGTGAAGTGGCCACACCTGGAGGGGGACAACAAGATTCTGTTAATTTAGTTCTTGGCTGTATTCTCCGAGAACGTAGGATGGAAGATGGTCAAGGAGAAATTTCATTTTGGGTAAAAATGTTTCTTACAACCTGACATAGAGGAAATTCGAGCTATAGCATATGCATTTCAAGTCATGTAAGCGTGGCTCTGCCGATTTTTCGGTGATTTCTAGTAGTGTATAGTTTAGGTAAACTTGTCAACTCATTTGGAAAGTTAGCTAGCCTTAGTTAAATAGTTATAGACCGATATGGCTGCACTCTGAATGCATAGACAAACAGTTCACACTGTACAACCGCTTTGAATCATTTCATTCAAGTGCCGTGTGATACATTCAAAATTGTTTGTTTACCTGGACAGCAGACGTTCACTTAGATATGAAATGTTCTTTATTGTCAATTCTAAGCAAATATGAATTTGATAGTTTTTGGTTAAAAGTAGAGTTATATAGTTGCTCTTTTATTAACAATCTCATTTTTTAACAGACATTGTCACATGAAGAATTTTGAGCCATTTTCTGATGCAATTTTTGGGAAAAAATGCAAACTTTGAGGTTTGGACACTTAAAAAACTAAAACGGCGTGTGCTATTGAAATAATACAATATCAGAAAAATAGCATATTATCTAAGCTTTGATTTGATATTTGAAAAAAATTCTATAATTCATTCCTGTAGCTGCTATTTCAATTTTAACAACACATCCTCGGAGAAAAATGATACGTTCAACGTCCGTTGTCCTTGCTACAATGATCCATTCAAAAGTTGTATGATGATACATTCAAAAGTTGTACCGACTAAATGTTCAATTATATAGTTCTGTTTTACAAAGATATAGTTCTGTTTTACAAAGATAAATATTGATTTTCGGTGTATTTGACGAATTGCACAAAAAAAATATATGTTTTAAAAGGAAATAAAATGTTTCATACACCCTTAATCACCGTATGAATTGAACGACAAGTTTGTATTTAAACAATAAAATGCTTTCTTTGGTGATTCACGGGGGACATGAATTGCAGAATAAAATACATAACCCGCGTTAGTGGTTATGTATTTTTTTCTGCAATGATCGCTACCTTCATGAATCATTAAAGAAAGCATTACAGTATATTGTAATTATTTACATCTTTCTTTTAGCAAATTAATAAATTGATCGTAGAAAGTAAGTAAAATTAACTAGAATATTGTTCATGTGCATCAGTGCGTTAGAGAAGAGAAACAACCAAATGTCTTCTATAAGAATTTGAATCAGACATTAGCATGATTATATCGTGCAGTTAGTGATGCTGAAGGTTTCGACCAATCGATGATTTCATTCCTGTGAGTTTTTACAGAACTACATATATGAGTGTACAATCAATTTCCGTAAGAAACAGAGGGATCATACTTGGTGGATGTAAATATTATACAATTAAACGCGACATAAATATTTCACAATAACCTGATAAATGTATGTATTCTTTCTTTAGTTTAGGAAGCTATAAACGTACTGAGTACAATGAACGGATGTATTATGTACTTGTTTAATTGATTTTTAATTAAGGTGGAATAACACACCTGGAAAAAGTCACTCAAAGTAACAGTGAATTATTTGATTATGAATGAAATAATGATAAATAAACTGTACATATGTCAAATAAGCAAAAAATTTGCAGTTTGGGGATAAAAAATGAATGTCTAAAAAATTCAAATAAGTATAAAAGTAACAACAAATTGGACAATTGGACAATGTCTGGAAAAACTAGCACCTTCTTAATATGTACATATTTACTAAGGATTCATAATTATTCAATCTGAATAAAATCAGATCCTCGATCCGCTCCTTGCTTTTCTATTATCGCTACACGTGTACGGAAAAAGAAGGAGTGGATCGAGGATCTGATTTTAATCATATTGCGTAATTATTGGGGATCTAAGCATTTGCACTGGAAAGGTAATTGAGCTAGGAAGTCATACAATATTTGTATTTGTACAAGAAAAGCAAGTTTAAGTTTAAAAAGCCATGTCAAATGTTATTAAATTTTTTTTTATTAAAAGTATTCTACTGTACAACATTCCTTTCGAAAGGGTAGGTACTGAAATTTAAAAATCAAACATATAAATGGCCTCTTTTAAACTTTATCTACAGCTAGATAAAATAAACAGCCAAAAGTACCTAGGCCTGTTTCTGGGCCCCTCGATGACAGTCAACTTAAGGTGGTATGGACATCTGTCGATATTAATGTGGATTGGAGTACATTATAATTAAAATACTTTCATCGGTTTAAAATTTGCAAATTGTACTATGTTTAACCAAAAAATACGTTTATAATTTGTTCGGAAAGGTACACATATTAAAATTACTAGAGGGATTTGAACTCATGACATACAGATTTGTAGCGAATCCTCTAACCCACTGCGCTACGCTGTTTGGTGACAAGACTGTGTGAAAGAAACTATTCATAAAACCTTACTTAACTTTATTGTTTATTTCGATGAATAGTACGTCACAACATGGAAGTGTGCCCTACCAACTTATCCATTATTGTGCGACTGACCAGTTTACTAAGAACCTTGATTAAAACTAACCTTCTAAAATTTAAAAACCAGATTTTTCTTTGTCCACTTTTTTCACTGCCTTTCTGCCGTCCACGCTTTCCGGTAGTCATAGATCTACCTGTTTACTTTCTAAATTCATTTCAAGAACGTTTGTTAACAGGCAATAAAAGGAATAAACAATTATTAAATAATCTTTCATTAGTTTTTATCTAAATATAATGTTGTTGTGTATTTATTTTTCAAATACTTCCTATTCCAATTAAAAATGTATCATTTTAAGCGATAAAACTGTCATTTTGGCTGAATTTAACTGCACAAACACAGCACATGAGTGTATCATTACTGGTTTAAAAACATATTTTGAAAGTATCATCCAACGGATGTTGAACGTATCATATTTCTTCGAGGTTGTGTTGCTAAAATTGAAATAGCAGCTACAGGAATGAATTATAGAAACTTCGGCAAATATGAAATGAAAGCTTAGATAATAGGTTAATTTCTGGTATTGTATTATTTCAATAGCACACGCCGTTTTAGTTTGTGAAGTGTCCAAACCTCAAAGTTTGCATTTTTCTCCCAAAATTGCATCAGAATATGGCTTAAAATTCTTCATGTTACAATGCTTTTTAAAAAACTAGATATGATAAAAGCGCAACTATATAACTTTACTTTTAACAAAATATTATGAGATTCATATTTGTTTAAGATTGATAAAAGAGAACATTTCTTTTCTTAGTGAACGTCTGCTGTCCAGGTAAACAAACAATTTTGAATGTATCACACGGCACTTGAATGAAATGATTCAAATCGGTTGTACGGTGTGCAGTTAATCTCGGAAAAAACAGTTCATCGCTCTTTGGCACTTCGTAGCTATAAGCGTACCTCGGACGAACAATTTAAACCGTCGACAGTGTTTTAAAATTAAAAAAATCATTAAAACTTCATCTTCATTTTCTCTTTTGTCTGATTGCGTTTCTGTTCTTCGTGTGACGTGTATTCGCCAAGGGAAACTGGGTAGAATGTGCACATTAAAGCAGCAGATAAATATGTTACCGTTGAAAATGCAATGAACATTTTTAAATTTCTGAAGTATTACAAATAATTCCTTATATATTGAACAACTGTATAATATATCACTGTATTTTGGCTCATTGCTAACTAATACGATGACGTTTCATAGCTATCTTGAGGTTTCTTTCTTTATGTAGAGTTCTAGTCCAATTTTGCGAGATGAGTACTGAAGCAGTACAGTAATATTGGACAATGTTCACTTAAATCGGTTTGCAAAAGGTAAATTTTTAGACTATTAGAACAAAGGAGAGGTATCTAGTCACAGCAATGCCTTTATTTTAACGATTCAGAATTGTCTACTGCACCTGTAAGAGCATTGAATTCCTGGAGCTAGGTACACTTAGATTGTTTCCATCCTGCTTTCAGCATTGTGTGCTACAATTATTTCATTTTATTGTTCAAAAACTTCCTTAAAATCAATGCTTTAATTTAAATAAATGCTTGATAACTTGTAGATGTAGCACAGATGGAAAACAGGAGTTGGAGGAACAGAACTCCTTCTCCAGATGAATATCCTGGACAATGTTAACTGGCTTAGTCAAGCTTAGCTAGAAGTGGAAAAGAGCCCCATTACTAATTGCTTTGAAAAGGCATGCTTTTCAAATGGAAGAAACCGTCATTTATGATCCTTATAATCCAAAAGTGCCAGTTATAATGACGATGATGAGAAAGATGATGACGATGGTGTTCCTTTGTCTGTTCTTACGTTGTCAAATGAGACTTAGTGCAATTAGATCAGGACACGACACGGAAAGCATAGACTGAGATGTTTCCGCGCAACAAATTCTGGATATGGAGAAAGAGTCAGATTGTTAGACCATAATTAATCACTTAATTGTGTACGGACTTTTCCGATTACGACAAAAAGCACACGGCGGGTGTGACCGGTCAGCAGAGGATGCTCACTCCTCCATGTATCCCGGTCCTACTATTTCTTAAGAGGTCCGTGTTCGCTCTGCTCCTGTTTTGTGATTTTCATTTGAACTTTTGAATTTGAACACTTCGTTATCACCACATGTCTTGAAGACACTTCTGATGATCCTGGTCATGAAGAACCTACTGTGCTATCTATTTCAGATTAATGTATAACTATAAACCTTAGCACAGCATCAGCGTTATGCTGAGTGATGTAAAATAAAAGGTTTTTTAGACAATTGTAAATTAGAAATTAGAGTAAAATAAAAAGGATCTCATTTGACTAATAGTTTCAATATGATTTAATTGTGTTTAAATTGTTAAGCTGAAAACGCGTATACTGAAATGATTGTGTTCATTAATTTGAAACCTGGATTAGCAGGCCACCTGTCTTAAGTAGCCAATTTGTCATTCTCCCACAAGTGGCTTCTAAAAACAGGCGCGACTGTACTTATTTCACAAAATTTGTTGGGTTTTTTTTTCGATTGTGAACTCAAGGTAGGTAAATGTAGAATTGTCTTTACTCAGAAATGGCATTGTTTGAAATTAAATTTCTCGATGATATCGCGCCACAGGGAACCATCACCATTTGGGAAAATAACGACTGTTATATACTGTACTAGGACCGAAAACCTAGACAACGTGACATTTGAACCTAACAACAACAGTACTAGTAAATCTTATGCATGTAAGTCAATGCAACGATTACTGCACAAATATATCAAGTTATAAACTATAGATGTTAGTCTGTTTATACACACAGGTAGAGGGGATCAGTATTTTGTATCTATTAAAGTTTTCTATTCATAATATGACCTGAGTGACTTTCTATTAGATATTAATCTATTATAAACGCTGACGAGAACACTATATATCTATACTTATAAAATAAAAGATTTTTTGCTATTTAACTAAAACATACTTGCACCAGAGTAACTGCTTACACCTTTTGGTATTTGAACACCTGTTAAATGATGTTCGTTAGGTATAGTTGAATTTTACCTGGTAAGTAATTATTGTAAAATAAGTTAAAAACGATAGACGAGCTCGTAATACCAATGAAGAGAGTAAAGTGGTGGACACGCTTTGGCGGATCCAAATCAATGGGAATTAGAATTAAAATATATACTTGCAATGAAATAATATTGAATGATTACGTAAACAGTGAATTTATTTATTAGGAACTTACTTGGATTACTGTGGTTTCATCAATATTCGTTGAATACCAATTTTCGTGGATTTCGTTCTTAAGTTCATCCATGAAATTAAATGTTCATTGAAGTTCAATTTCTACTAACATTTTGTATTGAATAGGGTCACTGACCACGAATTTACGTATCACTTTATCCACGAAAAATTGATACCCTTGAATATTAATGAAACCACAGTATTATGTATAAGTTAATATTTGACAAATGCTGAATAAATGAAATAAGGCAATTCGTTTCTTAAATGCGTGATTTTAGTTTTGATTGATAGAAGCTAGCGAAACGCGACATCTGGCGATAAAATGGAATATAACTTTCCAAAACGGGGTAACCAAGAACGCATTTTGACTAAATAACGTCATTGCGAAAAGTGTTCTTTTTTGCAACCGATATCGTTGTTCTATCAGATTAATAATTTTGCACTTACTTTTTTTTTGGTATTGTGGGAATTCCGAAAACTTCTATTGCTGCCGACCTTAATCGATAATTCGTTGTCCACAGCTGCATACGACGTCAGCGTTCCCGATATTGAATAAGGACTATCGTTTGTCAAGTATTTATAAAGAAACACTAAAAATGATAACGCTGCTTTTCATTCAATTCAGACAAGTGTAAAGGCACCGAATCTCTCGATGTCTTAACTGTTTTTAGCTTCCCGAGAAAGTGTGTTTAAAAGGTGAAATAAAAAACATATTGCAAAGAAGATATCCGATATTTTTAAGAGATGGCAAGCGTTGTAACATTGTTCAACTGGATGTCAAGTGATTATATAAATTGCTAATTTTAGGAACACTGACAAAAAATCACAGTGTTCATGCTGGTAGGTGCAATAAAAAACGCTGAAAGATAGACTGCATAGAGTTTTTAATTCTATAGGTAAATTCCGTGAATCAACCATGAAGCTAACATCCTAAGCAGATGATCTTTCCTTGGTTGCTTATTCAATTTGGTGCTTATTCAATTCGAATGAGGATGACCACTGGGGACTCAAAATACCCGTTAAAGGAGTAAGTAATAATTGCAATCAAGAACCCAAATACTGGCAAAGAAGAGTGCTACAGCGCGGCTTATTGCAAAACTAGACGTACTGTGAGCACAACTGATTCCAAACGTTGAAAAAAATATAATAACTCAAGTATTTCTCTACAATATTAGAAAGTAATGGATTCAACTTTTTTCCTAAAGTGACCATGAACTTGCATAAAAGACCAAAGCTCTAAGTCAGGACATATTTACATGTCGCTAGTAATCTTCGTGTCAAATTATAGTTTTTAAATATTTTCCATTACAAGATATGGCCTTAACGATCTCCGATCCTCAGTCAATGTTCGATTACTCTAAATAATCCGGATTTTTTTTTATTAAACCATAATTTACATACAAATTTAGTGTTAAGTATTACGATCAGTTATTCATGGAAATGATTGGCTTTGTTGATTCACGGAGATCTACTAGATGTATATATGCATGTAGGTAAATGGGTTCGAGCCACCGAAGCACCGATACATCCTGTTTTTCTCTGACAACTAGTACAACTAGTTAAGTATGTTTATTACTTTACATGTATATTCATCGTGGGCAAATTTGCGATAACTTTGTAAAATGTATAAAAACCATTTAAAAAATTTATTTTTATTTCATTTCATTTATAATGTTGAAGGACTAATAACATTTTTATGATGTAAGAATACTTTGAGATGTATTTCGAAGAACTACAATCGAGCCCTCTTAAGGCACATTGTCGACTAAAAATTAATCTAAAGCGGTCTTTTAAGTTCAATCCTATCTCTCCGACAATGTTGATCGTACTGAATGATATTGCAGCCGATAAATCTGCAATATTGGTGACGTCGAAATTGAGGTCCTCAATGGGATATATATTTGTTTTGCGTTAAGAAAAATGTTATGCGATGTCAAGTTAAAATATTAAAGCAACAATAGAACCACTGTAGCTCAATGTAGAATATCTGCAGGGTTTTCAGTGTCTATATCATGGTCACTATGAGTATAAGTCTTAATCAAAGATGTATGTGGTGTGTGGTATATTCTGCTTTTCACCCTTATCCCAGATAACAAACATAAATTGGCTTAGCGATTTTGCTTTCGTCACATTATAACGATAGTTTACGTTAGCCTTTTGTCGGTAGATGTTGTCCCAATGTAGGGTCAATGCAGACTACTTATTTTCATGCAAGCATCATTTCTTGAATTTTGCCCATTTAAAAAGTTCTCACAAATCTGATCAACAGTAAATGCATTGTAAATTTGTAAGCATTGCCCATATCACATCATTTTGAGTGAGTACCATTTCTTTTACAGGTGTTATCAGTGACGATATATTGCGTCGAAGTGGTAATTTGAACCATACACGCCTTGTGACTATACACCCCTTATGACCACAACATTCCCAGTGCTTCATTAGCGGGACCAAGTTAGTAAATTGAAATGAAAAAAAAATATTATTCTTTTCGCTTAAATAACCAAATAATATAATGTCCATGAATCCTCCTGCCTAAATTTTAAAATTCATGACCATTGGGTCTTTGGATAAGGTCCTTTGGACAGGACCAAAATGGCCACATATTTAAATGTTATTGTTTTGTCTTCTGTACTATCACTGTTGTGAGATAAACTAAAAGTGTTATTATAGTCATAACGTCCTCTTCTTAAACTGTGAAATCCACTGCCAACAGGGCACGTGTTAAGGCTTTTTATTTTTTGGTGAGGGGTAACTAATATAGTTATGTAGTGGAAATGTATTTATTAGGTCACATGAGACATTGTAGTTAGTCGTATGCTCTCTGTAAACAGTTTTAGATCTTTAACTTGAAATCTTAATTTCACTTGGCTGTATAAAATTAAACGTATAAAATTGTACAAAATTCTTTTTTTGTATGTTTGTGTGCATTTTGTATGAAATGGGGAATAATGATTTAGGTTAACAATTAAAGACCTGCAGGTATCTGTTTACCAAAAATTTTAATTTTTGCCCCATCTGGAACTACATGTAGGGTATCGATTCTGACGCTTGGTTCCTCTACCCCTTATTTTTTAATTAACTTTTGCAAACGTTGTATAATAAAAGCAGGGTACTAGTCAGAGGACTCTCGTTTAAGAGTTTCAACTCGAAAATAAAGCTTAAAATGCAAATAAAGTCAAACTTCGTTATCCCGAACAAGATGGGACTGTTTAAAAACTTCGAGATATCTGAGTATTCGAGATATCGAGGGTAAAATACTTAAAAAATAAGTGGTTTGGACTTACAAATCACTTCGACATATCCATTGTATTCGAGATATCAGTGTTCGAGATATCGAAGTTCAACTCTGTACGAGACTAACTACTAACAAGTCAATATAAGGGCTATGATACTCAGATAATCGTCAACGGCTGTGGGCATATTGTCTAACATGAGTGACACATTACATGTACATATTTTAAATCGAGTGATAGGTTAAAAAGCAAACATTTACATGAACTGAGGTATGATTAAGAGTTGAGCATTGGGAAGAAATATTTAATTACATGTACAATTAATTGGATCATTAGCTTAAAAGAAAAATTCTTTCGAGATAAAGTAATATTGAATCATAAGCTTAAAAGAAAATTATTTCGAGATAAAGTAATATAGTAGTATAGATGCATATGATATACAATTAAAATAAATTTGAAATGAGAATAAAAAAATGTATTTCATATTAAAATACTCATGATCATGGTAAAAATCCTAATTTAAGAGCTTAACAAATGTGTAATCATACGTAGTAGATATTCTCGACTTCTGTTTTTAGCTTACCTTAACTGTAGGTTCAAGTGAGCTTTTTTAATCACCCGTCGTCCATCCATCTGTATTTTCGTTTGTAAACCGTTTACATTTTTTTTTTTGATATCTTCTCTAAAACCAATGGGCCAAATTTAACCGTACATGGCACAATGCGTCCATATGAGAAAGGGATTCTCAATTCTTATAATAAATCAACACTGAGTTCATATTTGAAACACTGAATATGTAAATCATGAATATGCACATCCTAATAATGGATTACTTATTTTAAATATATTATGGCTCGGACAAAGACTTTAAACATAGGTCTGATATGACCTTCACCTTAGACATGAAAAAATGACAATAACAAACCGTCAACCATCTCAAAAATCCATAAAACAAAATACAAATTCAAAGCAGAGCAACACGGACCTCCAAGATAGAGGTAGGATCAGGTGCCTAGGAGGAGTGAGCATCCTCTGCTGACCGGTCACACCCGCCGTGTGCTCTTTGTCGTAATCGGGAAAATGAAAACCGCAAAAGTCCGTAGACAATTAGGTAATTAATTATGGTGTAACAATTCGTATGAAAAACGTCAGTCAGCATGCGACTCAGTGGAAGATTGTATTTGCTGACAAGGTCGTCGTATCGACCATAGAACTTACGAAAAGATGATTTTAAACGAGACTCTTGATAGTCCTGTTTTATCAACTTGTTTGTCAGTAGCTTGCCTCGTCTTAGATATAAATCTTTTTTTCAAGCCACTGAATAGCATTTATCCATAAGCCACTCTGCAGGGTAAAGTATGACTGAGCATGAAAGGGCCAAGAAAGGGGGAATATGCTCGGGATAAATGATATTTGGTGGACAGAGAGATTAATTAATACAGGGCGTCCACAGGATGAAACTGTGCCATTCCGTCAACTGAAAGGCCTGAAAAGGTGACTGAATGGCATAGTTTCATCTTGTGGTCTTTCTATTTGAATATAAGGTTTCTGACGAAAAGTAAAAATTGTGAATCAGATGTCGATAGGTTTTCTTCTCCGTTTTTCTACACTTTATTGAATATTTGTTTGAAAATTAATGCAAATTCAATGTCAAGTATTTTTCTTAATGAGGACAGTCTGTTTCGATATTTAATATGTATTCAAAAATATATGTAAATTAAAATGGCATTTTTAAGTGAAATTAAAGGGACTTGGACACGATTTTAGATCAAAATTTTATTTTTTATATATAAAATGGTTTATTTACACATTTTGAATGACTGACCAAAATTTGAATGTTAGAATTCAAGTTATAAGAGAGATACAGAGGTAAGAATTCGTTGTTATGTAAACAAAGCTCGAGTCTTATATTTGTTTACAAATAATGTAAAGTATGGAATTACCATTTCTACGACGCAATGACTCGTGGAAAACAAGGTTAACTTATTCAGTGTGTTTATAAATAATATTATCAACAGGAAAAAACAATATTAGATTGAAACATATACCAATAAAACACATAAGTAAACAATAACAAGGCTCGAGCTTTGTTTACAAAACAAAGAATTTCAAACTCTGTATCCTGCTTATAAATCAATATTTTACTTTCAAATTTTGACAAAGCAATTCAAATGCCCATATTAACCGTTTTAAACATTAAAAATGGAAAAATAAAATTAAAACTGTTTACAAGTCCCCTTAAATATAAAATGTCAAGAAATATTGCTACAAATGCATTCTTTTGGTAAATTGATTGTTAGGTGATTTATTTATTAATGCTTTTAAAACAATAAAAAAATAATAATATTTCTGTTCTAATTAAACTGATACATTATTACTAAAAAATAAATATATGATTTTTCGTTATGAATGAGATCCTTATTTCGCGGGTCTTATGCTCATGCTTATTCAAAGTTACATGTACTCTCCATGTTATAGCAATTACTTTAATATACTTAGGTATAGTCCACTAATGCATTTTCCATAGGCGGTAATGTTAACGTTCGGGCTCATAGCTCCGGCCCTAATTTTCGTTCATCAACGAGGGACCTCTTGAATAAAAGCTCATCAAATTGTCTCTCTCCTGTTAAAATTTCGTGGTGTGAAGTCAGATTCGTTTTCCGGCAAAATGCGTCTGTATTGAAAAACTCTGAAAATGAAAGTAAAAGTAGGGAATTTCACAGTTTTGGAAAGGGTGTACATCAAACAATGTCAATTCTTTCCTTCAAATGATAATTTAATTTTGACACTTGCTTTGAAAATTGCAAATCCTCTTTTCTGACATGTGTCAAGCATTCTGATTTAAAATGTCCCAATGAATGTATATACACTCTGCAAGAATAGGAACTATTTTGCTTAAAGGCACTACTTTGTTGTCCTACCGATTCTAAAAATAGTTAGAGGGATATACCCAATATGAAACAGTCATTGTGGTTATTTACAATTCCAAGCCTATATATTCACTCTAGACATTATACAGAACCATGATTCCAAATTTGGAAAAATTCAATACATAATTATGGATTTTGCAGCATTGATACACATCATGAAATCTGAAGAAACAGTACAGTCAAAATTTACCTAAACAACATCTAGTTCATTGGCGCTCGATGTTCTTCAAATAGCATATATTGAGGAAACTTTTATCTCAAGGATTAAAAAAACATGTAAAACATGAACATTCAATATTTTACAAAATTTATTTTGTTCATATTCTCATAAAAAAGCTCAATTATGTCTGATTTTATAACATTTTAGTCGCACAAACCATGAGTTTTTCTTTAGTTACAAAATCAAATTGTTTTCAAATACCACGGAAAAGGTAAAATAGAAAAGTATAGGAATTTCCATCAAGGTATTACATGTAGGTATTGGTTTGTAAATAATAAAGTTATATGACTCTATAATGTGAAGCCCTCAGTTCATATTTTGCTCCATTTTGAGGCTAGCTTGAGGTTACCTCACCTATGACGTCATAATGACGTCATAGTGTTGAGTTGTTTTTACTCGTGTAAGTGTAGTATTTGCTGAACTTTTTGTTTAAGCCTAATTTCGGAAGAAATGCACCATTAATTAACCCAGTTAAGATATGTCATATAGGGGAATAAACTTGCTAATAACTAAAGAAGTTTTTCTTTTCGCTCTTGTATACTGTTACCATGGTAACAAATTAAAAAAACTTATAGAAAGACATATTCTATGGAAAAGAGTCTACAATTAAGTATAGTTCAAAATCCAAGAGAACAAAAAATACCCACTAAGTATGTAAAATATGTGTAGTTTACCGGTCAATTTAATATTCTAAATTATCTGCATGTCAAATACTTGGCATATGAGCAGCATATATACCCTTATAGTAGAAGAGGTTTATGTGATGACGTAACTATTAGGGTCTCCTAGAGGGGGTATTTTTAGAAAAGTAAATTTATAGAGGTCGTGTTCTCATTGGAGGATTGAATATAGATGTGATGACGTAGCTACTATTGAGGCCTATTAAATTTATAGAGGTCGTGTTCTCATTGGAGAATTGAATATAGAGGTGATGACGTAGTTACTATTTAGACCTTATAAAGGGGGCTTTTCAGACCAGTAAATTTATAGAGGTCGTGTTCTCATTGGAGGATTGAATATAGAGGTGATGGCATAGCTTTTTATAGAAAAGGTTCTGTACAGAGCTTGTTCGTCATCGTATTTAGAAAGGTATCATTATAGAGTTCGCATAGAAACATATTCATTATAGAGTTGATTACTATACCAGATAATGAGCATGCGCAAAAAAAAGATTTTTTGTTTATTCATTTATGTAAAAACAATCATTTCATTATGGATTGTCAAGGAGTACAGTACAAATGGAAAATTATAGCATGGAGTGCATTGAAAAAAGATGAGAAAAACCCCAAAACGTGGACATTGAATGAGAGTCGTTGGTTTGACAATAAGAAAGTTTGTATAAAAGATTTTAGAGAAGTGACCCGAAACGGTTACGATTTTGCTGACAGCTGGGGAACATAAGAAAGTTTATTAAAACGTAGAGTTATGCCCCAGTGAGCGCCTGATATGAAACACAATGAATGCAAGACAGACAAAGTTATCAATGAAAAAAGTTCAGTTTAACGATAACGTTCACACTCTGTTAGTTCCATACGAAGATAGGAAAGGTGAATAGATGAATTATGCCATTGATAGAGCCCATTTTTGGAGAAGAATTCAACAGACAGAGATGATTTTGTTGCCTATATTGAATAAGAAAATAAAGTTATTGGAGTGTAACCAAGCATAACCCAGGTGAAAAAAAATTGCAAAGGTAGAGATTTTTTAAAGTAAAAAGTTTAAAGTGCTGATATTGCACATGTTGAAAACAAGATATTGTTTAACATGGTGAAAGTAGATATTGCACAACGATGGTGAAAGAATATATAAAAAAAATGATTTTGCAGAAGAACTGTATGTAAAGGGACTAAATTTAGTATATCATATAATTTTTAACCAAAGAAAAAATGTTATATTACAGTGTTTTATGAAATGTTTTACGGTATATAAAAAAGTATAACGAACCTCCTCTTCATTCTCTTTAGTCACAGATGCTGGAGTAATTCCCTCTAAAGGACGGGAAGGAGTGTTATTGATGCTATCAGTAACTGCTTGTAGCTTACTCAAAAATTCGTAAGATTGATTATGAGTAAACATGCGCTGCAATCTGTTTTCCAAATTTTAAATGCTCCTTTCTGCAAAATTACTTTTTGTTTCATTTTCCGTAAAAGTTTGGTGTACGCCTTCTTTTTTCAAAAACGAGGACACCCACCGATTTTTAAATTCACTTCCTTTATCGATTCTAAATACTTTGGGTTTTTTTCCATTAGCAAAAAGGGATTTTTGAAATTAAGATGAATAACTGTCACCAGAGGCAGACGAATTTCAACAAGTCAGCCAACAAACAATAGGTAAACTGATGTACACATCCACTCAGAGAAGAAAAGCAAGAGGTGTTCACCTGAAGACGACAGAGGACATGTTATTTCTTGACAAAGGGGTAGTTCCAGTAGGGTCAGGTAAATAACTTGCATAGGAGAGAGAGAGAGAGAGAGAGAGAGAGAGAGAGAGAGAGAGAGAGAGCATAATTACAATTATATTATTTAATATCAAATATCTACTTGCACATTTTATTTGCTTAGACATGTCATAAATAATTCTTTGTAAAAAGAAAGTACAACAATAATCATAGAGTTTTTCATATGGTTAATATTGGGAAAATATCTTGCCAAAAAAATTAGGTAGGATTGTGTAGAGAAGTGAAGTACTTTTTTCCATTGATAGGTCAATGAAGTCTTCATCTCTTAAATTTTATTAATTGAAAAACATTATATGTTTGAATTCACTATTACCTCTTTTTTAGTGCAATTACATGTTGTAACTTGTTCGATCCAAAGTTTCAAAATCAATGCATACAACTGTTTTGGAATTAGAATTCAAACAACTACTGAGAAGAAATGATTTGATATATTAACCAATATGTGTACATTATATGGAATTAATATAAATGTTTTGTTTTCAAAATAATTTTTAAAAACCTCAAAATCACTAGCACCAATGATAATTCGGATTTGACTTTTTTGCACTCTTAAGTTTAATAAAAAATAATTATCTTCTTTATTTAATACACTACAGCTTCAATATTAATATTCCACCAAGTTTATTATCAGTTTAAGAAGAAAATTTTAGGTAATACTTATTGAAAACACACAGATAAATTGAATTTGAAAAATACATTCAGTTTTACCCTGCATTAGTAATTATTCCTGAATCAGTGATTAACACATTATGAATCCTTTTTCTCAAATTTATTTACTCCATAAAATAGTGAAAACCCTTTAAATAATTTGAATGTATACTAGAACATCCAAATAGTGAAATGTTCAACTAATTTTCTTCAGTTGTGAATAGTTTTAGCAGAATTAAACTCAGTTTTCCACATTTTTTGTCAAATGACCTTTTTGCACTTAAATTTATGAAAAATGTTGGTTTTTGATGAGTGATCAATATCTCTTTCATCATAAAGCATTTCCTTTATTAAAATATGAGCATGTATTAAAATGTAGTCAATATTTGTGACATGAACTTTGTCACTCACTATCTTTTTTACATGTTATGCAAGGAAAAACTTGATTTTTATTGTTAAAAAATGGGTAAATTTTTGCAACTGCTTCTACGAGACCGATGCTGTTCCCACTGAATATTTTTTTGTTTCTCAAAATTTCATTACTCAGGTTTATAAAGATGCCTCATTTTGTCCTCTCATGAAAATGTATTGGATTTTATTGAAATTTCAAATTTACATTAAAATACGAGAATTTTTTTTCTCAAAAATATGCACCAACTTTGATAAGGCATATATTTCTGTTTGAAATATATTTATACTCAAAAAGCAGTCTAAATTAAATTACTTATTGTGTTTAAACTATATAATATAATTTTTAAAAAGTTTTCATAGAACTAAGTAGTTTTACAACTTATCAAACTTGACAACATTTTTACAACTTCTGTGACCTTTTTGCACTAAACATGTTCCAAATTCAAATATAGACATTTTTTCTGCCTAGTTAGGCATACTATGAACTTTTTCTTTTGCATATATTACAATCATGTTAAAATGAAGTGATACACTAAAATTTATTAAAATCCAAGACATAGCATGTGCAAAGCTCTGCCTGAATTTTGCTTGGACAGCCTCTTAAGTTGCTGACACTGAGTAGGAAAACATGTGGGACATCTGTGCCAGTAACACCCGTGAAATTCGTATGCAGTGTTGGTTTCGGAGCAGTATCCATCTAATAAGTATTTGGTACCAGGCAGTCGAAATTCATCCTCATTTAAGACATGCTGTATGTAGAGGCGGTGGCCCGTCTTTTTGAAATGATCCTCTTGTACCCATGAGAGCCACTGTATCGATGCGCAACTATATTGTCCGAGAAAAGGGGCATAACCCGTGGAAGGGATTTGTGAAATAGGTGATCTAACAAATTCAGATTCTTCTATTACGTATTCTTGATTCTGTAACTCTTCGCCCGTAACCCAATGTTCCTTAAATAAAATGGAAAAGTCCCTTGCAGTCGACGGGCCTGTAGCCAATCACTTATTCCATCATTACCTCTAACTTTGACACACCATTCTTCTTGAAGAAATTTGCTTTTAAACACTTCCATGCAAACCCCAGCAATGGTCGTGCATTGAAAAGGATCCACACCTCCCATTAATTTTTTCTCTGGCATTTCATCCTCAAATACCACTTCTTCTTTTCCTGTGATTATCATAAGAATTTCTCTGAATTTCAAACAAGCTTGTCTGAGTATGTCCACATCGCTACGACAGTAATCTAAAATTTCTCGATCAAAGTCAAAGATCATGTTTTTCTCTAATTGATCCTGATGCCAGATTAGAAAGTCTTAGCGTTCTTTAGCATTCATCATGTCACATCCGTTAAAATGAGCTGCAGGGTAGGATACAACATAGCATGGATTACCTTTAGTGTTAAAGAAATGAGGGAAGTATCCTTTCTTTAGCTCCCGTAAACCGAATGCCTTGGGTAGTTCAGCCAATCTCATGGGAAGAAAATTGAGGGAATCTAATATTCTTATATTAAGTCCTCTTTGAACATGTAAATACATGATTTTTGATCCAGCATAGATAATTTTTGGAATGATGGAATTGGCTAATAGGTACTCTAGTAAAAAATATCCATCATAACCCTTCATGTTGTGAGCAATAGCTGTAAAGTCTTTGTGAGCTTCAGTGAACAACCATGAACCAAAGGTATTTGCAGTTTTATCTCCTCGAAATACAATTTCTCGAAATCCGCATGTATTTTTACATGGTGGGTTAATAAAAGTCTGTTCGTTTTTCTCATTACATTTTTTGCACCTAGTTCCGCAGTTATCACATTTAGAATTTGGTGTGAGTTCTTGACTGAAGCATTCCTCACACACTGTTTGAGCCACTACCAAGTTGGGTTTGTGCTGAGATTTTCCACACCAAGACCTAGTTCCGCAGTTATCACATTTAGAATTTGGTGTGAGTTCTTGAATGAAGCATTCCTCACACACTGTTTGAGCCACTACCAAATTGGGTTTGTGCTGAGATTTTCCACACCAAGACTGATGACAGTTTACACATTTAGAGCATTCCATGCAGGGTTCGGGGCTGTTACTGCATTGAACACATTCATCATTTCTTTTCATTGAGTATCCATCTTTACAATGCAAAGGATCTTCTTGTATACATTCGAAGTAAAAAAAAATGTATCTGGGTTTTTTCTCTTTACATTCTTTGGATCTCATGTAACACAAATGAGCCCCTGTTACAAAACGTTTACATGCTTCACACTGCCATTCACCGCACATATGATCCTCTGGTTTTCTTTTGAATCTATCTAAAATTTTTTACAAACCACACATTTCCACCATCGATCACACTGAGATGATTTTGACCTCTCACTTTTTATCTTATGAGAATTAAAACAATCCAGAGATCTACAAACCATGTGACAATGTCGACAACTTATTCATGTTTTACAAAACAAGATTTTTTTCTTTTACACACAATGCAACTTGACTGACATTGATGCAGCTTTTGATACGGTTTCAAACATTCATGGCAAAATTTGAATTGAGAAAAGAATCCACAGACATTAACAATAGTATCAAAATGTGCATTTCCATTTTGCTCAGAATGATATAAAAAAATACGATCTTTTTTCGGAATTTCTAACCCTTGCTCATCTTCACTGACATCTTTTGGAGCAGTCCGTATGAATTTGTTACCGGTAGTGGCACTGACAACTAGAATATTAACATTTAATACGTTCTCAAAAGCATGAATGTCTTGAATGGACAGACGTCTCTCACTGCTTACATTGGCTTTCCGGCATAACAAAATGGCTAAATTTTTTGGATGCTCATTATTTTTTTTGGTCTGTCTGATTAATTCTTTGTTGAACCAAATTGGACATTTCTGCAATTCCATTACTTTTTTTTCTATTGTTCTTTTGTCACTTTGGTGTACTTATTTTTGCCATTCGGGTGTTGATGTAATTTAAAAAACCCCATGCAAATGCTTCGAGCAAGGCATAATTCATCTGTATTTTGAATTTTGATACATGATCTTTTGATTCTGAGAGAATCATTGCTCCCACCAACTTTGTTAATAGGTTTGCCTTTTGTACCTCCCTTTGGAACTTTAATAAACCCCACATTTAGATAAAAACTGTTATCAAGGGAAAGATTTTCATGGCTCTTTAAGACATTTTGTAAGTTCTCCATCACACCTTTTCCAGTAAGATCTTTCAAGGGTCTTAGCGGTACATACATAGGATTGTACAATCCCATGTGATGAATGATGACTCGTCCAAGATCCAAAAAAGGGTCAAGTCCTTGAGCTGCTTCAGTGATTACGTTGTCAAACATATCTTCTAATTCACGAAGTAGATCAGGATTTTCTGCATTAAATCGGATATTGTAGTTTATATCGACAGCATTATTTTTCATTATAGTTTGTTCTCCTACTTTTTGAATGGTTTATGGTATTTTTTTCACACTGCCAAAGCCAATCTGAGGTGAGTTGGTTCTAGTAGAGGTTGATGCTTCATCGGTTTCCATGGATTCAGGAGCCATTTCTTGATCTGTAATATGGTCCTCTCCATAGGTTCACATGTTGAATTGGGAATCAACGGGGACCATGGACCTTCACCACTGTAATCCATTTGATCCAAATCATGAGCTAATTCGTGAAACATCAGGTCGTGTTCATTGCTCATTACTTTTTCACAGTAGTGGCAATGATGTTCTTGATCCTACAAAACACGGTTTAAAATTTTTATTATAAAATGTTTTTTGTGAAATTGTTCTTGTCTTTATGTGCAATGTATTAATCTGTATTACAAAAATATACGCCAATATGGAAAACACATGCATCTATAAACAAGATCAAACCTTTAATGAACACTACACACGTGCAAACACAACAATGTGCAAATCCCAGATAAGTCGTACCGCGACTCACTTAGGTAGCTCATACCATGTACATTCGTATACATTAAACAACATTACATAATGGCGCGGCCTCCTTTCATCTCTTTAAACAGAAAAAAATTAACACAGTGCCTGACATGTTAAAGTACACTAGAATTAAACTTAATTAGTCGGGTCGTACACAAAAAAGTTACGAAAGCACGTAGTCCTGCAGGTACTTGGGAGGACGACGCTCGCGGCTCGGCCTCAGTGCCGGCCCCGTTGGCTCATGTTGGGACAGGATCCCCTCCAGCTGATAAACGGGTTCAGGAGCCTCTGGGCTATGGTCGGTTGGTCCATTGTAGAGAGGTATCGACAACAGAGGTGGTACTGTGATTGGAGTATCGGGTGGTTCGTGTTGCTCATTTCCTTTGGAACTATCGGGATTTTCTGGGATAAAACAGAGATCTTCGGAATCTCCATCATCGCGAAGCCTTGAATGAGGTTTTGGATCCTGTATCTCACAAGGAACACGATAACATTCTGGAAGTTTCACCTTGTAAGAACTGGCACGTATTTGGCGACCAGTAAACTTTTTGACGTAACACCAGTCTCCATCAATAGCTGTTATAATGTAGCGGCTCCTTGCTTTAGATTTATCTCGGTCACAGTAAAGGTATACTAGGTTTCCGATCTGCAGTGCTTGCTGTTGTTGAGTTTTAAGGCTTTTCCACTTTGAAATGGCGCTCGACTGGTGATTGTTCTCACGATGGGCATGTTTGGAGGAAATAGCCTCAAGGTCTGACCCTGGTATTTGTTCATTGGTGTATTGACTCCGTTGGGTCCACAACTCACGAGCTGAAAGTCCAGTAAATCGAATGCGTGAGTTAAGTCTGGCAACAGCAATGGCTAAATTTAAGTCGGAAACAGGTCCTCCACCTGGTTCTTGTCGTAAGATTTCTTCAAGTTCGCCTATAGCCTTCTCAGCAACTGGGTTTTTATTGGTGTTTTTCACTCGGCCAATTTCTAGGGAAACTTTGTACTTCACTAGGGTATCATCCTCACGGAGTCCTATGAAACCTGGGGCGGGATCCACGCGGATTATGGCAGGAGGTCCATCCAGAGGGCGCAACTCAAGAGCAAGTCGGAGAATAGCATCGCGTAAGGTGTCTCTTTTTTCATCAGTTATGAGGCAAGCAACTGTATATGAGGACACACATTCTCTCAGTACGAAGATGAGCTGGCAGTTTCTTTTGAGGACATCTGCAGCAAATGTTAAGCCTATGGCTTCACTTGGGTCTTCAGAAGACTGGGGGATAAGCTGATCCGGGAATTTTTTTCAAGGAGGCACATGTATGGCATGATTCACAAACTCTGTCGATGGCCTTTTCGAGATCAAGGGCATAAAAATGTCGCTTAATGACCAACTGCATCTGGTTTTTAGTGGGATGGTCAAGAGTGATATGTAGAGCAGTGAGTAGTCCTTCCAAAACTGATCTGGGTACAATGATTAACTCTTCCGTTGGTTGGAATGGATCTGTGCGTCGCACGACTAATAGACCATCTCTGGAAATGCTGGCAACACTGATATAACGCTTTACATCTTTAACGTTTGTGAGTTTTCGTGACGGTCGAGTTCCTTGTTTAAGGTGCGCATGAGTTCGTCTTAGGTCAGGACATTCTGATTGAATAGATAGCCAAGCGGACCCGGTTGTGAATGGTAGGTTGACCTTGCTGTTGATAATGTCTTGCAAGCACACAGCTCTTACAACATAATCTTCTGTTTGCGCGATGAAGTTACATATCTGGCAGCTTGGTTCAGTACATTCCAGAGCATTTCTGCTTGCAAAGTCGGAGGGTACATTAGCTGAGCCTGCGAGGTGTTGGATGCTGATTTGGTACCGGCTGGCCACAGATAGGAACTAGAACTGTCCTATTGGGACCCCCGCAAGGCTAATTTCAAATGGGACAAATAATTGAATTGTATAATAAAGGTTTGCGACACATAAATAAAAAAAAATTCTAGAATTTTTAAAAAACTCAATTACACATGTAGTTAACAAAGAAAAATTAAAATCAAAATTTTCAAAACTTCACTGTAAATACATATGTATAACTGTAATACATTTACAAATTTATGTATCTGGTGATGTTTTTTTTATTTCATTGTTTTAAAGAAAAACCAACAAAGTGACAATAACCCCTCCCTTTGCAGTAAATGAAAATAGCCAAGCAATGCTCTTCTGTTGATAACACTTTGAATATCTTTCTAATCAGAGTCTTGACAGATGCAATTAGTTGTTTCAAATTTTCCTCACTTTCTCCTAAGGTACAATGCAACTCACTATCAGAAAATTGATCCCATAGGACTATGATTTTCTTTGATGAGCTTGTTAAATTGGATAAAATCCCAAAACATTATCATAATTAGCATACTATGTAAAAATATGAAAAAAAGAAAATTTAATATTACAAACAATTTTAAAATTGCCAAAACACTACAATCATATTAGTAATTTTGAATTTCATTTAAATTAATGCCCTATAGGGTCACTTCATCAATTTACTTGACTAATAAATTTAAACAGCTTCTAAAAATAGCTAACTTCTTTATTAATAATGATATTATTTATTTCATTATAATGATAGAAACTTTTGGTTTACATGAAGCAGTATTAAAATAACCCCAAAACCACCGCCCATTTTACAGATTATCAATTTTCCCTAAACCCATGCTCCATCTAAACCATGGCTCAGATAATGGCCCCCTTGGGACAACTGAATTCAGCCACACTTGTCTTTGATGTTCTTATTAGCTCCTAAGAATTTATCAATGACAAACAAAAATTTTGCATTGTCAGTTGATGGAATACTTATAAAAAATAAATTAAGTTAAGAAATAAAGACAAAAAACCTCCATCTGAATGTATTAATATAAATATATTTTAGAGTGTTTACTATTAATTAATTAATAAAGTCTGTAAGGATTACCTCCCTTACTTTTCAACATCAGTGTATAATATATAGAATAAGGAAAATGAAAACTGTCATAAAATCATTAAATCTTGTCTGATCTTAAAAAAAATTGCAGGTGCACATCTTCAGATGGTGTTCAACATATGTACAAATTTTCAGACTGTTCCATGCAGTAGTAAAAAATTCTATAGGGGGGACAAAGTTGCGTCTACAGACAGACGGACAGACAGACAGACGGACAGAGTGAAACCAATATACCCCCCTAAACTTCGTTTGCGGGGGTATAATGATGTAACCCTTGGACTCGACGAGAACTCTCCACGACGGAGCTTGTCGATTGCCTCTATACATGGTTTGCTGTCGGTAAGTACGTGAGATTGTTTCAGTGACTGTACAATAAAGGGACTGAAATGTTTAATCGCCGCTGCTATGCTCAGTGCCTCTATTTCACACGGTAGCCATGTAACTTGATGTTTTCTGAGTTTTGCACTGAAGAATCCAGCAAGGTTCAATTTTCCCTCACGCATGGCATACATTGTGGCGCCTAGCCCTCGTCGACTTACGGAACCATCTGTTACGATCCAAAGTTCATCGGACGGAATTGGCAAGGTAACGGTTTTGTTTGACGACAACATGCTTTGGGCATTTAGGAAGTGTTGACGTAATTCCTCCGTCTATTGAATTCTGTCTTTAGATTGTAATCCTCCAATTGAACTTTCCAATGGATTTAGGATATCAGAGCTAGTTTAGGGATTACCCTTCCTAGGACTTTGTAGGCTCCAAGAAATGACCTAAGTCCTTTCACTGTTTCAGGAATTTCACATGAGGATAGTGTAGATACTTTGTGTTTGCTGGCAGAAAGTTTTTCCTCGGTCCAGTTCCACCCTAATATTGTAGTTGATTGTGGGCATATGATAGTTTTGGTAGGAGATAAATGAAGCCCACATTTTGCTAGGGCTTTGAGTACACATTCCCAATTGTGAAGAAGTTCATCTACTGTTTGTCCTCCACAGTATAGGTCATCAGCTAGCTTAGCTACATATCCATCTTGTAAGCAATCTCCCAACACCCTGCACATTAGTTCCTCTAGTGCGGTTTCAGAGCCAGGCATGCCCATTGCGCATCTGGTGTACACACGTATTCCCCGGTATGGTGTGACTATGCCACAGTACTTTAATGACTGTTTTGATAGAGGAATCTGATGAAATGCGCTTGTTAAGTCCGAGACAATTATGTGCTATGTTGCGGAGAGTTGAATCTACGTCTGGCATGAGTGAAGGCTGAGGCTTACTGTAACGTCCCACATCTTCGAATGCTGTGACAAGTCTGTGACCGCCGTTTGGTTTTTTTTTTTACAAGGAATGACGGTTTAGATACTCGACAGATATGTCTACATCTTCCGGTTTTCTGAGAATACCCATGGCTTCAAGATCATCACATTTTTGTTGGAGTTCTGTTCTTGCAATTGGGTTCTGGAGTACTGTGGTAGTCTTCCTTTCCGCTGTGGGGGTTGAACTGGGCCCATGATTACCTGACATTCAAATTTCCCAGCCGCTCCATTATATCCTAGGAAATGTGGATCAAATATGGAATCATATTTTGTGAGTAGATGGGCGAAATTTCTGCTGATCAGATGAAGTCAGGATATTGTCTGGGTCAATGCTCACAGTGCTAGAGTGGTTGTCTGTGGCTTTGACTGCTTTGACTGTGTCAAGAGGGTAATGAATGATGGTACCATCTCCGATTGTTACTTGGTGTTTGGAGGGACGTATGCCGACATCATTGCGCTTCATGAAGGGCATTCCTGCCAAAATGTCCACATCTAAATCGTTAACAACCAGGGCATCAAGGTGGAGTAATTTATCATCTTGTAATAAGGTGAGATGTACTACTCCGACACTATCAAGAGGGGTCAGACCATCTGCTTGAAGAGCGTGCTGGGTAGTCTGTCTAATTGGGGCACCAATACTCTCTGCAAGTGTAGTTCTTATCATGTTGATCTCTGCACCTGAGTCGATAGTCAAATAAACTGGATGATGTTCATAGAAAGCTTTAATTTGGGCAGACCTGATAGTGCTCACTCGACGAGTAGACGAATTGGTTGACGAGTCTTCATCTTCTTGTGTTGGAAGTTCGTAGAGGGTTGATACAAACAACTCACTATCTGACTCCGTCTCCTGGACTAGGTGTATTGACTTGGTCATGAAACGTTTGTCCTCCTCCGGTAAGTATTTGCATATACTAAGGTAGTGGTTGTATCGACTGCGGCCTGCTTGCTTACACAATGGACACTCTCGTTTTGGGGTCGAGGCAAGTGGCTTTCTTGTTGACAGTTTCGGCTGTTTCACAAACGCTGTTCGTAAGACCTTGGATTCATGGGACGCATGTATTTCGTCTAGAAGACTGTCAAGGGCCTGTGATATTTCTGGTTTGATGGAAGCCAGTGTTTTAGAGCGAAGTTCTGTTCCATAGCGTTGTTTTACTAATGCTGGGAGGTCCTTGTTTATAAGGCGAAGCCAGGTGAGTATAACTAGGTTTTCCAGTGTTGGAGAAAGCTCCTCTTCATTTTCCGGTATTTCACCATGGTGGCTTATGTTTCCATTTGGGGTGAGGAGATTATCTTCCACGAAACTCATGAGACGCTGGAATAAATCTTCAGGTCTTTCTCCTCCTTCCAGATGAATATTGTCGAAATCCAGAAAATGGCTTCCACTGGACTGAAATCCGTAGTGCTGCCTAAAAGATTGCCATATGGAATTAACCGAAATAGAATTCTTCACAATAGTGTTTCTTGATACCACAGGACAAAAGTTGGCGATTTGCCCAAGCAATAACTCGAGATGACTGACCTTTTGCTCTGCTGTGCGTCTAATATTCTCCGCAACGTCTTCACCGTCATTTTGTAGTCCTCGTAGCCTCGTGGCAGGTGTTTTCTTTAACCATGTGAAACCATCAACTAGGAATGGTGCGAAATTTGCATCCAACGAAAGAGTATACTGTAGGTTTTGACGCCATGCCTCAAATGACGTGATGGTTTCATTCTTTGTTAGGGGCCATTGTTTTGGAGCACGTGTTGCAGTCATAGTTAGTATGATGTGTATTTTGTTAAAGGTTATGACGTGCACAGTTAGTTTGTAACTGAGTTGTTTACCGCACATTCGCTTTGACGCTTATGTTTACTCACATTTGCAATGTTAATGATTATTCCAATCTTCGGAAGTTAGGGAACGATGTACCGCTGCCACCACGTCAATATGGAAAACACATGCATCTATAAACAAGATCAAACCTTTAATAAACACTACACACGGGCAAACACAACAATGTGCAAATCCCAGATAAGTCGTACCGCGACCCACTTAGGTAGCTCATACCATTTACATTCGTATACATTAAACAACATTACATAATGGCGATAGGGTGAGTTCACCATGCATCGTACAAACTTAAACAGTAGAGGCTTAAAAAAATTTCTTATTTTCATATAAAATTGTAGAAGTTCGTTAAAATAAATTCATTATATTACTGTTTTTGATTTGTTTTAAGTTTACAGTCTGGAATTTAGACTAGTGTCTTTGTAATGAATATTTGTCAATGAGGGAATCTTTATCGTGCCAACACCTACAGGAATTTTGAATTTAAAAAATGTTCTATCTCCAAACATGTAAAGCTTGGTCATCAGAGAAGTGATTGTATCAATTATTTTTAAAAAATTATTGTGCTACACATTTTTGAGGTATATCGCATGGAATGTGTACCTTGTTAATTATAAGAGAAAAAAAAACATGCACTGAAATCTCTCCAATGCATGGTTAATGTGTGCCCATTGCTTGATAAACTCACCCCACAATTCTTTTTTTAGTGTGACTCATTTATAAACGAGGGTGACTGTATTTGCTTTGAAATATGCAATGTAATAATATTCCATTTTTTTTCAATGTTGCACTTTATCAATAAAAAAGCAAGTAAAAAAATAGTAACTGTGTTTGAATGGAATGTTGCCCCCTTTTCACCGTCATGATGAAGTTCGTGTTCACTCTCGTGTCTTTGACCTTCGTTGTCATCGTCAAACAATAATCCACAGTATCCGCATAAGAAGAAGGTGTTCATCTAGTTTAAAAATATTCATATGTACTCATAAAATGAACATGCAATTTAATCTCAATAGTGTAATGGTCTTTTTTTATGATTTTACTACTTACTTTGCCTTTCTTGATTAACCCGGAAACAATAATTCGATTATAATTTTAAAATTGAAAACAATTAAGGATGTGATATTTCCGATATTTCATAGTAAAATGAAATCGTTGATTTTTACTATTAATATTCTAAACTGAGTAAAAATGTATGATTATGTAATTAAGATTAGTTACAGATAACAATTATATATCATTACTGAGTCATCATCATCATTATTCGATAGCATTGGACGGTTATGTCCATCTTCATGCATTTGACCTTCAAGGTGATTCTTAAATATCAAACCGCAGTACTTGCATAGGATATCTGACATCTATATAAAAAAATGAAAATATTCTGATTCATTTTTTTTTTTTTTTTTGCTTTTCAAATATTCATTTCCTTTTCTTAAAACCATCATTGTCTTTGGTTTTTTCCCCCTTTTTATCACTGCAAAAAGAACGATAACTCTGCAGCCAGGCTTTTCAAATTATCTTTCCCTTCCCCATAGAACAACAGAAAAAAAGATTGTTTTTTCTACAAAATTTATTAAATGATGACCATGCATCGTATGAATAAAAATTATAAAATATACATATGATATAATACTACAATAACAGTAAAATGGTATCTTAAGAAATTAATAACATAATATAAAATTACACAAGCTATTTAAAATGGTTTTTGTAAACTACAAATTGTAAAAATAAAATCCTAATAGGTTATATTTTTTTGGTGAATAAAAAAATTAGATTTTATACATTTTTAAGTAAAAAAAATCTAAAACATTATCCATAGACCTACATGTTATTTTTAATTTAAAAAAATTTACTCTTTACAAAAAAAAAAATTACAGAAATTTAGTTTACCTAAATTTTTTACACAAAATTGTGAATATACTTTTAAACACCTAAATGTTGATTTCATAAAAAATTAATTAAAATGTATTACAGCAATAAAGATAATATTATTAAAATAAAAACCTGACCTTCAAAAATTGTACAGTGTAAAAATATGTATACACAAAGCACTATTAATAGGACTAGAACAAGGTAATGACTTTTGTATGCTAAAGTGTTCTATTTATTACATGTAAGCACTAAAAATAAGACTAGAATTAAGAAATGGCACATATTGTAGTAAAATATCATATTTTTAAAGTAATAATTAAAAAAGACAATTTTGCACATCAATGTGCACATGTAAAATTTGTAAACAAAATTAACAAAACAGTAAAAAAAATCAATTTAACATAATGACACCTGATGTTTCGCCTAGTTTTTACAAATTAGTCACGTCCTTCATCTTATTTGAAAAAACACATCACCATGTTTAATTATATACATTTTTTAAACTTTAGTAAAACAAAAAGTAGCGTGTAATTACATAACACAGCCGTACAAATATACTTATTGTTAAGCTTACAAAATAATTCAAATGTATACTTATCGTTAAACTCAGTCATACATATATACTTATTGTAAAGCTTACAAAAAATAATTCAATGTATACTTATTGTTAAGTTAACAAAATAATTCAAATATTGTAGCAAAACTATCAAATCTTTTTAAATACTTCATAGAATAAATGTTAACATTCTGTATTTTGATGTTTCGACGGTTCCTGCAGTAGCTATTATCTTTACTTTAGATAAAAATAATTACCCCAAAAATTTCCAAAATAAAAAAAATTTGAGTCTGTAAAAAAATTTCCTGAAAATTACCCCCACCATCCCCAAAAAATTTAACTCTGTAAAAAAGTTTTCCTGAAACCACCCCTCTTCCCAAAAAACCCTTAGTTATGAAAATTATTTAATCTTTTTCTTTTGTGCCATTGATCTCGTTACCCTTCTATTTACATTACCAAAGGTTGACATTTCAATTTGTTCTTCATAATATGGTTTAGAAGAAGCTGCTGCAGGAACCGTTGAAACATCAAATAAAGTTAAATCTGACAGACTTGATGTGCTACTTGAAAACAGTGAAGGTGTATGTAATGGCGTTGACATGTCAATACTTAAAGGTGGCGAAGGTGGAGTATAAATAGGGGATTCCTGCATAAATGGTATTGGTGAAGGTAATCTATGGATGGTAGTGTGGCGTTTTCTTCTGATGACAATAAGTATGATGGTGATGATAAGGCAGATGGAAATGGAAATGGACGTGACTGAAAAAAATTAAAGTTTGGTTATTATAGTCTTGGTAATTGGTTCCAAATATTCATTTTCTGATAATGATGCAATAGATGCATAATCATTACTAAAAGATGAATCAGAAAAATGTTCATCCATGTCAATATTGTTTAATTCATAAGACTTTAAAATACAGGTTTCTTTATAAACACCAGCCATATTTACGGCTCTTTGTCTAGTTTCAAACTGATTTTTTTGGAATAAATGATATATCTATAAATGCTTATTGGAAGAAAAAAAACACAAGTAAAAATAAAAAGTAAAGGTAATTTTAACTCATATGATAAGTATTTGATTGCAATTTACCTAATATAACAGTGGTGGAACTAGGCGAAACATCAGGTGGTGTTAAAACAGTAGAGGAGGGGTGGGTAGAATTGCCTATTCTACCTGTAGACCTCACCCCCTCCTCTACTGGTGTCGTACCCTCCTGGCGGCCGGCGTGGAGGTGATGGCCCCCGGTGGTCGCCACACCGGTATCCTCCTGGGTGTTGATCCTTCCTGGGTTGGTGGTGCCGGCCTTGGTGGTTGAGTGAGTACCCGCCCCGGTGGTGGTGGCGGCATTGGTGGTTGAGTGGGTACCCGCCCTGGTGGTGGTGGCGGCACTGGTGGTTAAGTGGGCACCCGCCCCGGTGGTAGTAGTGGCATTGGTGGTTGAGTGGACACCCGCCCCGGTTGTGGTGGTGACCCCCTTGTCCTTCGTGGTTGATTCTTTAAAAAAGACAACCATTTAATATTTTTCTGCATAATAATTAATAAAAATAATTAATATATACGAGGGTTGTCCAAAAAGTTCGTGGACACATGTCATTTTATTCCAAATAACGGCGCCACTATCAGGAAAGCATTATAATATTTTAACATAGAGTATAATAATATATATGTATAAAAATCAGAGCAATTTACATTTTTGTATTGGAGTTATTATTATACATAGATTGCCTATACAGGCTGCACGGCCCAGTCTGACGTTGACTTTTAACGACGTTTCTATAACGTCGAAGTCCTGGGTTTACCTGAGAGTAATATGCCGCATTCATCGTTGGTCAGAGGCTACAATCGCATACTCCATCAAAATATCGCTTGTTCCACTTGTAGATAAGTAAACTCGAACTATTTTGATATTTTTCCTGTTTCCTCCATCGTTTGTTTTGTTTCTATCAGTGCTTTACCTCAGTCCACACAATTTAATGATGGCGCGCTGTTCCGTGCGGTCAGCTAACGTCGCTTTTTCAAACGTTTTTAAAGACATGTTCTTGCCGTAATATCTTTTTGAAGTCCTTTGCTAATATGAAAATAGCTTCAAACGACGTATGAAACTGGCGTACAACATACAGACTACATAATTATAGAAGATTATGAAGTTTTGAAATGTTTTGTAAAAACTGTAAATATTCATATCTTAAAACTCAATTACAAAGTTTGGACAATTTTTACGCTGGTACGTGCGTACTTTACGCGACCCTTTGATACAATAAAATTTTAGTTTTTTTCCTATGGAAAACATTTAAAACCACTTTAGTTTGACTTGAAATTTTATGACAAAGATTTAGATATACAATATGTATATATAAACCCATTTAAAATGACAAAAACGCGATTGTCCACGAACTTTTTGGACAACCCTCGTATTCTGCAATAAATTTCAAAAAGTTGAGCTCATATATTCGGTAAGGTGTATGAAAATCAAGGTGTGAATGTTTTATTGAAATTTGACTCCCACGTGCGTCATCATGTTATCAAAAAAATCGATGATGAAATTCGAATGGTAAATCGAGTTGAAAAATATATAGGTATTTTTATGACAAAACACAAGGTATTCTCTTCTTTATATGTCAACTTTCTTCTGTTTATTCCTTTTCCCCCGTTTTTTTGATGCGATGCGTCAGCTAAAAAAATGTGACCTCGTGTTCCGTAAATTAAATCGCAGGGTATTCCACTTTGACAGGTAACCGTCGTCTGCAATCCGATCTCTTTATGGGAAAATAAATGGATCGTGAGCTAAGTACATCTGACACCTTTCACAATCTAACAAGTATTTTCTTTCAATCAAGCCCCCCATACTAAAATATAAAATTCTTAAGTGTCGGAATGACAATCCACATGTCATCTACCTACCATCTTCTTTGAAATAAAGTTCAATAGTTGAAGAATGATGGCGTACATCCGAACTTTTTCCGAAATAGTTTCCTTATCCCTGAATTATTTTTTTACTTATAAAATAGCATAGGCTTTTATTTATTTTATACTAAATTTTAGGATTTCTTTTATTTTAGATTTTTATTCGTTTCTTTTTTCAAACAGTGACAAATTCGTAACCCCCCCCCCTTTTTGTAAATATTTTTGTACATAAAAAACATAACTTTAAATAAATATTGTCAAAAACATACCTGGACATGGCATCCTTGTATAAACTGTGGAGCTCTGCTGGTGGACAATTATTTTCTCTGAAGCAAATATTCTGTTGGTAGCGCGGCCGATGTCCACAATCGTGTTGTCCGCCACCCCGCATAGAGAAATACAGGAACATGGATCCCTCTTTAAGACGCAATCAAACCCACGAGCATTTTTACAATTCAACACGTAATAAAAGATACTCGGTGTGAAATGAAGACAAAGTGCGGTACTGATAAAATTTTTACCTTTACTTATATAGTTTAATTGTGACCCTCATAACATTAGAGGGTCAAAAACGATAATAAAAATCTGGTGTAGCAATTAGTCCTATAATTGAAAACCCCCCAAAGTTTCAAATCTTGAAAAGAGCTGACCTATACATTATGACACAAAAAATGTGTCTTTTGACCAACAGTTCATTGTGTTAAGGGAAGTGTAGTAAATCCGTGTTAAAATAAATTGAATCAGCACAATTATTTGTCAACAGAAATCACTAATAAAAAATATTGAAAAAAGAGTAGAAATTAACTTGACCTATAAGGTCAAAAAGGTTTCTAATCGGGTTGATTTATTGTAAATGCAATTACTTTTATTATGTCAACCTTTTCAAAAGAAGTGAAAAATAAAAATTCAGCAGCTTTGTGCCCTTTAACCAGAGTCAAAACATATCACATCCATGGGGTGATTCATTCTTTAAAATAATTGCAAAAAAGGGAGGGTGAGGGGTGATTTGCACTTCTCATTCAATAAGGGCATCCTATTTGAAAAGTATTTCACCTTATTCAGCACTTTCTTAAATATACGCAAAATAATTTAAACTAATTTATTTTTACAAAACCCATTACCGGTGTATCAAGTTATACATTAAATATATAAAACTATGCGCTTCTCTTTCAATTTTTGAAATCGATGTCATCTCAACAAAAAAAATTCTTTCTCATCACGTTACACAGCATTATTAGTACACCCTTATCAAATTTTGAAAGGGTAACCGTATCAATTTTATCTACACCCCGTAGGCTAATATACATATCATTAACCTGTTTCAACACACTGTACCAGCTGCAGAGAACTCGTTTTCTGCATCCAATCAGTAAGAGTAAAATAGTTTTTGGAGGTAAATTTAACATTTACAATGTATAACAAGACATCACCAATATCCAATCAGAAAATCTTACGCTGTACCAACTGCAAAGAATTTGTTTTCTGCATCCAATCAGTAAGAGTAAAATAGTTTTTGGAGGGAAATTCAACATTCACAATATATAACAAAACAACACCAATATCCAATTAAAAAAAACTTAAACAGTAAAAATTTGGAGGGAAAAATGCATCTCTTTTTCATAAAAAGCAAATTAAATTTTAAGAAAATCACCTTGCAATCTTAAATCCGATAGGACAAGTTCATTTTTTTCACCAGATCTGAACAATTTAATTTTACCCTCCAAAAATATGGAAGTAACTATTGTGTAAGTAGTTTTTTTACATTTGTGCAGATTTTATTTTATTTATTTTTGTCTTTATTTATCCTTTTAATTTATTTTTAATATTCATTTCTTCATTTTTTTTAGAAATGACTTGACAGTTAAAAACAGCATTACCATACAGTTTACAGAAAATACCATGCATTTCACATTCAGGTATGCGTTTTATTTAAAGCAAATAAAAAAAGGATACTTTAATATAGAGAAAAAATAGTAAGAAAACTTTTTATATAAAACATTTTTTTTTCTACCGAATGTTTTTATTTGTTTAATTTTCACTAATTTTAAACACAAAAATATAAACCTATGTAGCATTGAACCCCCTCTTTTTTATATAATTACAGTAACTCCAATCTCCCCTTAAAATCAATCAAAGAAGTAGGTACTTCTTGTGAAGACCTAGAGCAATTCAGAAATAAAGAAACGCAACATCAAGAAACAGAAGAAGAAGAAGAAGAAAAAAAAGAAGAAGAAGAGCAAACGGTAGAACATATGGAAATTGACATTGACGGTGTTATATTGGAGAGGCTGGTTCATAGACAAGAAGAGTTAAAAGAAGAGAAAGAAGAAATTGAAAGACGTTTAATAGAGTTACAATCAAGATTTGAAAACATTGAAAAATAACTTGAGGATATTATGTATTTAATGGATTAAGGAACGTTTTTCGCAGTGCATGTATAGTTTGTAGAGTTACCTTTCTTTTCTCATCAATAAGTTATTTATCATGATTAAAAAACTTACCTTTTTCACTGATGTCTAGATGTGAAATGAAAAATGCCTATATCTCAAAAAAGAAATTTTGCCTTATATATATATATGTCTGTATTTATCATTTCTAAAAATATTCTTTGTAAAAAATACGTATAAGGTCATGATTATTTCATCACGTTTATGCAATACCGTTCACTTATTTTTTGGGAGTTGATTTTAATCAACTCTCCTATGCAGTTACTCTGGCAAACCGAAAGTGAAACAGTGTTTGGACCTAAGCACAAATCATCACCGCTGACAAGAGTTAGTTCTTAAAATAATAGATAGATGCGGTGAAATGTATGCTGAACCATTGTTTTTCAAGAAAACGTATTTATAAATACCTTGAAAATAGTCAGATTTTAAATACTACGAACAATTTAGATAGTTTTTGTAGTCGTATGTATTCCTACGCCAGAGCGTTCAACCAGACGCTCGGCTGTCTCCGTAAATCTCCGACAAGCAGAGAGTCTCTCTTGGTAGTCGGAGATTAACGGAGACAGCCGAGCGTCTGGTTGAACGATACTAGAGTTCAATATTTCTTGAATCCAGACATGTGTACAATTTTTAGAAATATATCGATTACTGATACAAAGTTTGATGGAACCAATTATATCTTTAAATATTACACAACATGATTCATATGGGGTTTTCTCGAAATTCTTGTCGGAAAAGTCCGAGAATTCATATTATAAAAATGTGCGTAATTTAAATAGAGATTAGAAATTACTTGTCTTGCTAAATAACATATAGTTGATTTTAAAATAAATAATAATCGATAAAATCAACTCCCGTTAGTACTTCAGTACTTTGATTTAGATTTTATAACAAATGATAGCAAGTATGTTCTATATATAAAACATATTCTTATAATACTTATGTTTTTTAAAAAAGTTATATAAAAAATATTGAACATAATTTTACTTTGTTTTTTGTCATAAATAATTTCCGTTATTTTTTCAATGTTCTTGCTTCCTACAGGTAATTATCACAAACTTAACTGATTAAACAAGTCTTATGAAAAAATTAACTGTAGGTTGTAAAAAAAAATCTTTCATTATACAGTACATTAGATTGAAAAAAAAACCTTTTCACCTACTGTACTCGAATAATACTTTTCCCGTAATGCACACGTTTCATTGTATTAGAAACATCTTTTCGAAAAATTTGGTGGCCGTTAAAACGACCGTTGGAATATTTGAGCTTCAAAGAAGCTACTGTTCTTTTCTCTTGTCTTCTTCTTCCTTCTTCTCCTTTACTTCTTTCTCTTCTACTTTTTCTTCTTCTTCTTCTTCTTTTTCTTCTATTTGTTCTTCTAGATTTTTTAAGTACTGTTCGTACTTATAATCAAACACACACAAGTCTGCCATCAATGTCCCTCAACCTCCCAGAAGGATAGGGGTCCATTGCTATTTCCCAATCCCAGTCTTCATGCTCAGGGATTGGAAAAGCAATATCCAACCCATTTACTGCAGCCGAAGGAGTTGAATCGTTTGGAGTTAAGGGCATTTTGAAAAATGATAAAAAAATTGTAGCTATTCCTTAAAATATTCCCCAAATTTTTTTAATACATTCAAGTGCGCATGCTACATCACCGCATTTTTTACTGTAATTATTTTTATTAAAATATATCTCTCTGTGTACACGTAAGTATATACCTTTTTAATGTGTACTCAAAATAGGTCATCCAAATCCATCTATTTTTTTAAAAATAAAATTCACGTATTGCTTAATATCATCTTTTTTACGTTATCGATACTACAACGCATGCTCACAAACCATAAAATCACCTTATGGTTTCGTCATTACCTAAACGTCCTACTTTTTTTTACGCATGCTCACTAAATTTGTATATTCAACCTCCCTTTCTAAAAACAACCAATGAAAACACGACCTACGTCATCACCTCTATATTCAATCCTCCAATGAGAACACGACCTCTATAAATTTAATGTTCTAAAAATCCCCCTCTATAAGGCCTCAATAGTTGCTACGTCATCACCTCTATATTCAATCCTCCAATGAGAACACGACCTCTATAAATTTACTTTTCTAAAAATACCCCCTCTAGGAGATTCTAATAGTTACGTCATTACCTAAACCTCTACCACTATAAGGGTATATATGCTGCTTATTTGCATGTAGCTTTTACAGGGTCCTTCTTTTAAACTTGGACGAGTGTAATTAGACATCATTGTTACAAAAATGAATGTTACTTACATCAAGTGTGGCTCATTCTTGTGTTTTAATCTTTGAAGAAGTTCCATTTCAATTGACATGGTATCTAAAATGAAATGTTTTGAATTTAATTCTACGTGTATCAAACACTATCCTCAACATCTGCAATTTCATGTCACAAGCAGCCATATGTTTAAAACTCAGAGAGAGAGAGAGAGAGAGAGAGAGAGAGAGAGAGAGAGAGAGAGAAAGAGAGGAGAGAGACAGACAGACATGCAGAGAGAGAAAGAAGGGGAGATACAAAAAGAGAGAGGAGATAGACAACAATTAACTACATCTTGATGCACAACACATTTGTACAACCTAAAGACACCCCCCCCCCCCCGCCAACATTTAATATCAACCCCCACCCTCAACAAATTAATCTATTGTTTCAATAGTATGAAAATATAAATACAGGTAAATATCTAATTAAAATGATGATTTCATTCCATTTTGCAATTGATTATGATAAACAAAGATAAGTTTAATGGATTAAGAATTAACCGGTAGGCTTCCACATGTTAAAGTGTGCATATCTACATCTACGGTACATAGTCACATCACATGCATGAAACATTAATTTACGCAAATTTAATGCATATCTATAGTTATAAATAAAGAACTGGTCCTACCGATTCTAAAAATAGTTAGAGGGATATACATGTACCCACTTGTCAACCAGCTATATAGTTCCTGAAGTTATCGTAACACTGTGATTAATAGACAGTATAGTTATCCTTGAACTTAAATAAGCACTTGTATTTGGTGATATCAAAATGGACGTTAAAGATCGGCTTTTACAAGGCTTATTAAGTAGCCCAAAATATATCGATTTTTCATTTCGATATGACAACCAGGGATCAGTCTATGACCAGGAATGTGCGGATTTAGAGGAATTTTATCATTATAGGTCGGAAAAGGATGTCATACTTTCTAACGTCAAGGTATATATAATATATATAATCATTTTCACGATTTTGGACAAATTAGAACAAGAATCTGTGTTGCTGTTAATTGGCCTTAAATTTTTTTTTTTAATTTAGGAATTTTACATAAATATAGGCATTTACTAAATCAAAATTATAGGAATAATTATTTGATTTCTCATTTTGGCGTCACTCACATGTATGTCATGGTAGTCCATAATGGTTATTTTCTAATGTGGAAATATCTGGACTTTTAGCACGACTTCACTCAATGCGCAAAAACTTTAAATTTACATATACAGTGTTGCCTTCTACATGTACCCTTGACTCATATGAATTTATTAAAAGATATCGTTTTCACGATTTTGGACAAATTACAGCTCCGATGAAATACTTTTTTAAAAAAATATTTGAAAAGGTAAAAATTGTAAAAAACCCCAGTTTTGAAATGTTCAAGATATCGTGCAATTGTGGAGTAAATTTTTTCGGGTTGTTGTTTTTACTACAATATAAAAATAGTGCTTGTTTTGGAGGGTAACAGTTGAAATTGACACCCGAGAAAACCATTGTCAACCGACGCGACGCTGAGGTTTTTGAGGGGTTTCAATTTCAACAACTGTTGCTTTCCTATACTGAATATCTTAATTTTAAAGAAAAATTTACTGCCTTCATATAGGAATAAAGGAAATTCTACGGCGAACTGTACGCGCATAATTTACGCGCATGTAACAATTCATTGTATTACCCGTTGCCAAGTTTGTTGTTAACGGGTATCAGAGGCGAGTTCAACAAAGCGAGCGCTCGCCAATATTCCCTATACCCGCAACACAAATTCTAACGAACGATCGCGAGCGCTCGCTCTGTTGAACTCGCCTCTGATATATAAACCCTTCGATTTCGTTACACCCGATTGCACACGTGGCCAACGTTTAGTATTCCTTTCGTGGTCTTTGGATTTTATGCATTTATTTCTTACTCTACATTCTGTTTGTAAATAATGCATTGACCAATTTTATTTGATGTTTGGTTTGTATTCACCTCGCTTGAAAAAGTGCGTAAAATTTGACAATTCCATCGCGACCGAGCAACACGGCGAGGCAAGACGTACGTCCACTCAGGTGAGACCTCTACAGCAAAGTACTTTGAATTGTTTAGAGGTGTTTGCCTTATATAGGGGTTGTAGGGACAGTGGTGATGAAAGAGAAATATGGCAGACAGTGCCTATTTACGAGCGGTGTTGAGCTTTAACATAAAAGTATAATAAAACAACAAATATTCAACCATGACAATAACTTGTAATACAATAGAGCGGGATGATATGTGTCAGAATTGTCAATCAGCAAATAAAGTTTGCATCCTTATTATTACAGGCCCCTAACGGATGTTTACGTTTGTTACTCAATGTCATGTGTACCCGGACAGGATGACATAGTTAACTGTACAATACTTATGAATGACACGTTGGTTGTATTTTACACTAGAAGTTTAGCGATTCTTTTTATCTTTTATTCACAAGTCGGATTTAACTGAGTATAGTTCATATAATTGTTTAATATATTCAATAAAATAAGCAAAACATATTTATGAATATGAATAAGAAATTAACATGTCATATATTTAAATTAGTTCAAAACAACAACCTCGTTATTAAAGCGTGCAATTATGTTCAGCAAGCCGTATTGCGCAAGAAGCGAACCATACTTGTATACCGTAAGAAGCGAAATATAAAGGGAGAAAACTACAGAATGTTTTCCTACACTAAAATGTTCTTGTTCAAGCGTCTACATTAAGTGTATTAGTAACCAACATAATTATTTTATTCTTATAACGTATAGATAGTATACAATCTGATCATTACGCATCTCTGATCTCTATGCCACCGATTTGCGCTATATGTAGAGATTAGTTTATAAATCAGGTTTGGTAGTATACATCTTAATTGCTATATATTGGACATAGCTTTAAACCATGATAGGGCTACTTTCAACAATCCCTATAGGCTAATAGCAAATCAAATGTGTATTGTTCACTCCTTATTGGAACAAGTCTATAAATACAGGTCGCGTTACCAATCCTTAATACAGTTTAACCAAGTAAATCACATGGTGATTAAAAACAAACAATTAACGTATATTTTAAATGGGGAGAGGGTTTTAATGCCTTTATTAGGAAAGAAGAGAACGAAAGGAGAGTAAATGGTTAAAACTTAAGAAGATTGTTTTTTAGTATGTAATATCTTTAAAATGTTTCTGTGTGTCCAAAACATTTTGCGTAATTAAATAATTTATCATGTCCCTAGTTCTGCGACGTAACTTGGAAATACCCTATGGTACAATTTAGTGAAGGCGAATTAAAATTATTTTTGTGCATCAAACTAGAATGTCACAATGTTGTTTTTTTTATACTACGGAATTGCACAGTCGCGCCTTCTCAGAACTTTTTGACAGAGCTCGGAAACATATTCTTTTGAAGACCGAAGCAGTATTTTTGTATACTCTTCACCAATAACATGGCGACCAAAACGTCTTTGATACGTTTTCTTCTATTATACATAAAATTATACTCGTTTTAACAGTCAATAAGTTTTGATCCTCGTCAAAAATTTGTTTGATATAATAAGTAAATTTTCGTCCAACTTGTCTTATTTAATGTATTATTTAGTTTTTTAATAAATTGTTACACAATGTATTTTCAATTTAATTCCGTTTACTTGGTTGGTGTTTAAAAGTATTTGATATTGTGATTTAAAATTTGAATAAAAGAAAGTCGCTCTGATTAACAAAGATTAATGGGCAAAACCAATTTTTTGAAACAAAAGATTATTGAAAGCATGACGTTCTAACGTCATTTAAGTCATCATATTAAAGAGATTATTGAATTTTGACACTTAAAATACTATTACTTCATAAATTATTATCAATTGAAATTATTATTAAATTAATAATAATAATTAACTAAATAATTTACCATTAGTAAAACAGCTATTCCAAAAATCTGCCAGAATTCGTACCATTCATAATTATTATTTTCGTTTAAACACCTTATTGAGGTTTTGGACACCTTCATATGTGACGTAGTTTTTATCGAAATAAACAATAAAATAAAAATAATGTTCTTTCCCAAATTTGTAATTACTCTATCAGCGTTGCACAATAAATAAAAGCGTTAAAAATGAATCTGTAGGTCATGAGTTCGAATCCCGCTGGTTCTTTTTATAATTTTTACCTACTAAATTTTTTAAAATCTTATTTTTGTGTCAAATGTTGTAAACTCCCTGTTAAATGTCTACTTTGCTTAGTTCACATCAGAGCAGGGGTATCACTAGTGAGCATTGGCTTAAGACTTATGCTAATGTGGTTTCTTACTGACAAAGGTCTTCATTAAAAAAAAACATTAACAGAACGGAGACTAAACAAGTCGGTTTTCTTATATTTAGCTCATATCATTTGTTATTAAGTCGATTATATCCATTTAGTAGTTATTTATTATTCCAAGATAGAAAACAAAGACGACGTTAACAGAAAACTATCATCTTTATAAACACATTTTTTTAATAGGACGTGGTTTCACATTTAGATATACCATTAAAAGTATTTGAACTAGGATGCGGGAATACAAAGAAATCACAACTAATATTGAACGAAATTCTTCAATATCAAACACACCTTGACTACTCGCCAAATGATATTTCAAAAGGTGAGATGAGTAAATGTTTTAGCTACGATTTAATATATTTGAAAAAAAAGTAAAACTTCATATATAAATAACTTTTGATTGTTGTAAAAAATGATTTTTTTTACTTCTTAGATTTCCTAGTTGATGTTTGTAAAAATCTCTGCACTATATATGGACAACAGTTGAGAATTACCCCGATGCCTGGTGATTTGATGGATGTTCTTTCAAAGATGGAGTATATATTCGTTACTAATTGTCTATATTTAGGTCATATATGCAAAAAAGCAACTGATCTGTAATAGTAGAAAGGAATGTTTAATGTTTGTTTGTTGCCTTTGTGTGTGTGTGTGTGTGTGTGTGTGTGTGTGTGTGTGTGTGTGTGTGTGTATATATATATATATATATATATATATATATATATATATGTATATATATGTATATATATATATAATAAATGTTTAAAAATCTTCTGTTAAGGGGTTTCCGTGGTCGCAAACTTATTCTATGGTTGAGTGGACTGCAGTGTTTTACCATGGATAAACAATTAGAAATGTTATCTTCAATTGCATCAGTACTAGAAGGTATAAAGAAGGTATATTAAAACTAACATAAACTATCATCATAAGTTTCGTTAAATCACATACCATTTTGCTATAGATTATTTAGGTCACTGTACTTGCAACTTATCCGATCTTCTACGCACTTATTTTGCTATTTAAAAGAGAAAAATACTTATGTAGAAAAGTATGCCCTGCGGTAATAAGTTTTAACATGAATATATCGTAAACAAAATAACATTCATATCCTTTTTAAGAGAAATGTAATAACATAAATGACACAGCTTTATAGGAAATTATTTGTAATCAGCACTTTTCTCTCTTGCAAGCAGAGCAAAATAAAACTTTTTTAATGTAAAACATTTATCAATAAAACTTCTTAATTTATTATAATTTTTCCAAGGTTTATGTAATTAAATAATTGCTTAGTCCGTGTTGCTGTGCTTTGAATTTGTATTTCGTTTTCTGGATTTTTGAGATGGTTGACGGTTTGTTATTGTCATTTTTTTATTTAGTCCAGTGATTAAACTTTTTTTGGCTATTAATCGAAAATATATTATAATTGTAACATGCATATATTTTTGATTTTAAGCAAATGACGCCTGCTTATTGACAGTAGATGTAACACAAAAAAGAAAGTTAATAGAAAAAGCATATCTGGATTTCGATTGTAAGTATACATGTAATTATAGCTGATGCAATTACCTTATCAGAATTAGTTAAATGTATATTCATATAATTATCCCGTTTGTAATAGTGGCACTGTAAAAGATAAATAAACACCATTAAGTTAAAATACTAGTATAGGAATACATGTACATTATCTATCTTATATCCCTGCAAATCAATACTTATAGAATGACTTTATTTGTCTGGTAATTTTTACATAACATTCAAAGTGGCATTAAAAATAATGATTAAAATGATTATTTTGTAATTTGTTAGATTCAAAACCAAATGCAAAGCTTTATACAAACGGTGTACATGTGGCAAATAGAGAATTGGGCTGCAACATCGATTTGTCACAGTTTAAATTAGAGGGAAGACATGTTGAAGACAAAGATGTGTCGAGGGCAAGCTACAACCAAGTTTGGCTAACGTCGCTGTGTAATCAGTCGTATCATTTAGGTAAAGTGTTTGTTTGAAACGTTTGTACTCTAATCAATAATTATACAGTCAAGAATAATAAAATATAAAAACTCAAACATAGCTAGGCAAATGATAGTTAAAAGTTCTTTCTTTATCTATCTCTTTTATATCATTAAATTTGTTATTGTATTCGTTTTTTCCTTGGCAATTTTAGTATTATTTTAGTCTTGATGGCCATTCTAAAAGCAAAGATTATGAATAATTTGCGATATTGAAAGCTTTTTTTATACATTTTAGAAAAAATCGGAAAGACAGTGGCTTTTGAGGAAGGGGAAAAACTGTTGCTGTATGAGGGAAATGGAATGAGTCACAAATACACTGAAAAACAGTTAGACTATTTATTTGCGCGTGCACGATTACGAATTATGGTAAAATGGGAAAACGAGCACTGTGCTTTGATACTTTGTAAAAGGATTTTTTAGCAATTTAAGTGAGTCGGGTGGTCGTATCCATTTTATCCTTATTTACCACCTTCAGACGAAGTGAGTTGTATCAACATATAGAATGTTTAAATTTTAAAGCAAAAATATTAGGATATTTACTTCACTAAATAATAGCTTATGGCCAAAAATGTCATATTTAAAAATTTAAGATCTGATGGGTTTATATATTGATAACCTAGTCTTCTTTAATGTAATTGACACCGTACATTAACATTATTTTTTGTATACCAGAAACGAGAAGGTGTCCATTTATTTTGTTTTTATATTTACATCTACCGAGTATATTCTCCTCTAATTCATAAAAAAAATCGATTGTAATTTTTAGATCTACAGAAACTCAATATGCGGTTAGATGTCACTAATGAAATAAATTTTTGATATTACACTGTGTATTTTTACACAACGTGAGGTCATAAATATATGTAAATACTACGTAGCGTTAAGTTTGTTTTCATACAAACATGTCGATGCAGAATGTTTTTGTGATACAATTATACACATTTGACACGTCTACCAACCAAATTCTGCAGATTTCAAGACAAAGTATATATATTCCTAATCAATTAACAGCTAAAGCAGCTCAAATAATTCTAGTACAGATATATCTACAATTCTCTCGAAAATAAAAGCTTTTGTCAGAAATACAGGTTAAGACACTATACTGAACTTTTATGCTTCTTTGGCCTCGATACACAGTGTCTTTTTAATGAACGACTGCCTAAAATCTCCTATTGAACATTTCATAGGGCTGGGTGGTGGTGGCCATCTTTAGAATATATGGATACCCTAAAGAAGAAGAGCTCTGTGTTAGAATATTTAGAAAAAAAATGAAATTTTAAAACTAAAATATCTGAATTGTAATCTGAGTAACAGTTTATCGCTAAAACAATATCTTAAAATGCAAAGTTTAATATTTAATGGCTAATTTGTTGACCACCCACCAAGCTTCCTTAAGTTATTATATTTATTGTCGCAGTAATACAGAGTATAGTGTAAGCGATGTGTAAAAGCACACCCGGAAGGTGAAAAGGACTACCTCTTATCGATTGAATAACGTTGCTTATACATTTAAGGTCGGATTACAGACAAGGATGTTTGATTAATTTAGAACTTTAGTTTATAACAATGACAGAGTACAACAACAAAGCTCTTTCGGTGTTATGAAAATAAATCCTGACGTTACTATAGATCCAATTTACAAATCGAGTCTTTTCATTTTACTTTAATATTTTGGTTTACTTATATCCAAGTATATTCCGTACACCTCCCTTATGTCATATACGTGAAGGTTCTGATGTACGAGGTCTGGTGATTGAACATTGTATCAGCAAATGCTTTGAAATAAAATTGTATAAAAGTTAATACTGCTAGTCTATTTGATTTTAATTTTTACGCATACTTATTCGATTTCGTACGAACACGTTAAAAGTTAAAACAGGGAGTTTGCCTATGAATTCGTAAAAATCTACAGCAGTAAAAATTATCCGTTTATTGGTAGATCTAAAATCAACTGCCATTAAATAGGGTAACACATTTATAACTGTATATTTGGATGAAATGCATGATTGGGGTGTTCAAAAATTTTAAGACCAAAATACGGACTGTATATTTACTATCAATATATAGAATAAATATATATAGTGAAATTTTTAAAATGTTATCAAACAAAAATTACTCTATTAAGTTATTCAGCTATTTTTTTTTATTTGCCTGGAAAAAGTTGATATGATCAGAGGTGTGGCTATTGTTGCTCAGGTGAGTGATGTGGCCAATGGGTCTCTTTTCTGAGATCGGAGAGAAAAGTATGTCCATTATTTATTTCTTCTGTATTCATTTATGGAGTTGGTGAACAGGCTAAAACCTGTTTTGTAAGCGCCTTATTGACTATTATGTAGCTTGGCGAATGTATATGAATTTGTTGGAACTTATATAATATGTTCAGTAAGAATGGAACTACATGATCTGAAATTGTTTTTAAACAAGTGGGTCAAGACTAAAAGTGGTTTTCGGTAGAAAAAATTACTTTTATTTTTGTGCACTTTGAACTTAAGGAGGTTTGCTACTTAACACAAATATATTAATTAAAAAATTGGATTTTTTACGGTTTTGTTTAATAGACTGGTCCGTTCTGATTAACAAAAGTCAATGGTATAGGTACATTATTTCGGATTTTTTTTGCTATGGGCCTTCAAAGACAGAGAAGGTAAATCTGTCAATTTGGGAATAAATAGACTCATATATAAGCATGCATATCTTTTGTAGCATATATCAATGAATTATTATTTCAAATCATTTTTTTTTTGGCTTTAGATAATTTTGAAATTGATTATATGAAACATAACGTCAAGCTATACAATAAACATTAAATTTCTTTAACGCATTCAAAGAGACATTTGAATTCGCCTCCTTTTCGATTAATCAGTCTGATAATCTTATAAGTAAATTTGTATATAAAACACTCTGGGAAAAAAAAAAAAAAAGACGATTTTTTTTCTCTGAAAGTAGTGATCTGTATTTGTTCTTTTAAATATAGAAAAAATACATCGGTACATGTATTAGTTTTTGAAAAAGCTCTTCACTCGAATTTCTTATGTCTTTTTCACCTTGTTTTCAACGTTCAGATACTATCTGTCAAATGTATATGAAAGGACTATATATGGTTTGGTATATGGCCCCCTAAAATGAACATCATCATTTTACTGTAATTCTTTGTTTTCTTTGTACAGATATACATTTGAAGTTTATTCATAATTTTCATTTTGAGTAAAGTGTCCACAATTTAAAAATACGACATCATAAAGTTGACCTTTTCCCGCCATTTTTGCATTTTTAGCGTAAAACGGCTGGTTTTCAAGCAGATTTTCTTTAAGAAAACATTTAGCGATTGCTTGAACAAACAAAATATTTTCACCAAAGATGTATCTAGTCAGTACTTATAAGTGACAAAAATTCTGTTCTTGTTCAAAGCGTCGCTCTATATTTCCCATTCGAAAAAAGATAGGAAAAATGTCAAATAATGACCGATTTTGATTGAATTATAAAAATAGCGTCACTTCTGACGTCATATACTGCCAGTGCGTGCAAACTAATAAAATAAATAGGTGAAAAATATAGTTTATATCAACTCTTCTAAAAAATAACATAACAATTTAATGTACCTGAAACACTTTAAAAAATGGCGAATTATGGGGGCCAAATTTGACTAATATCATATATAGTTCTTTAGCTAGTTTCTACTTACATGTACAATTCCAATAAATACGTCATCGACAATAATCATATTAGGAAAAAGAAGAAAAGAATTAGAAATATGACTTGTAAATGTCCAGCATTCGATATATCAGTGATTTAATGATCATCACGTGGATATAAAGAATTTTCATTAACAATTGTATGTAACAAATAATTCCTGTTTTTTAAAGAAAATTAGACCAATCATTTAAGAATAATCTATAAAAACGGGATTAAATTGATATGTTACATGAACTGTTACTGCCTATTAACATCATATGCAAAAAAAAAACCGGTGCTGTGGTTTGTTGAAGTCGTATATTATTACAAGTTCACATTTTTTAGTACTATTTAGATTATTTGTGTTATTGAATGAAGCATATACACTTAGTTATTGTTTATAATTGGATTCTCAAAAATATCTAGACCTATTACATGTATAAATACTGAAAGGACATCCACCGTGTGCCTCTTGGCAGTTCGAGTTGTGTGGTGTTTTCAAAACCCTCAGAAGCGAAACGCCTTTAAACGTAACGAGTCAAAAACATGAATTTGTAAGCTATTTGAATTACGTATCAGGCAAGCTCATGTTACGGCGTATCTTGATCTGCTAAGTATTTGATCGCAAAATGCTAAAATTTCAAATTCATTCTTTATTGATGACGTGGACATAAACAAATTTACTGATTTGTAAATATACGACTAATTATATAAATTATACAGTTACTAAATTTTTCATCAGTTAAATATTGAAAACATTGCGTTTGCGAGATTGAATGTTTTATTAAAATTTATAAAATGTTGGGAAAAAAATGGTTTCTGAGGAATGAAAACACTGTTGCTGGATGGGGGAAATAGAATGAGTCATAAATACACGTCAAAACAGGCTATTTGTTTACACGTGCACGATTACGAATTATACTTTGTAAAAAGATAACGTCGGATTCTTAGAAAACCTGTAATTAATTTCAATACTAAAAGTATGGCAGGATGGCAACGTACATTTTTTTGTATATCATCAGAAACGAGAAGACACACATGTATTGATTTTATTTTTCTGTTATCTCTATTGTATACTTCTTACAAAACGAAACTGTAATTAAAACAAAAAAAGAATCTTTTCCCATAGTAATCATTGACTTTTTATAAGTCTTTTCATATTTTATAATATTGTATCGCATACTTGTATATTATATTTGTATAAATTATCAAATCTACAACAGTTTTGAAACTTACTTAAAATTGCTATAATATTTTAAGTTTAAAATACGTTATTTGAACAACAACCACCCCATGATAGTAACAATAAGACATTATAAGTAAATCAACAACAACAATTGGTACAATATACATACAAGTTTCTGTGTTGTTGTTGTTTTTTTAAAAAGCATTGATCAGATTGGAATTGTTATATATTCTCTTATAACAAATATGAATAAAAACTAAAGCTTGAAGTACGCAACAATATTTCCTGAGTGTGACTATACAAAAAACAATATGTCCTGAGTGTGATTATACAAAAAATGTACAGTTAATTAATGTTCATCACCTATTACTTCCATAATATAAAAGAAAACATATTCAGAACAAACTTTAATTATGACAATTTCTTTCTTGTTTTGAACAGAATAAAACCATATCATTTGTATGTTTTGATTTTCGATGATTCACAATGCTTTTTTTCTCGAAAGATCAATATCCACAACAACAGGTTCATCCTGTTTAAAATCTCTTGAAGAGCGCAGCACCTTGTCTGCACAAGTCTTAATGACCTCAAAGGAGAAGCGAATATCTTCAGATGTTGTTCTTTCGGCTACGACCGCAAGACGAAGAAAATACACGTCTCTACATAAGGCAGGAATCATATAGATTCTCCCGTCTTCCAGGATCTCGCTAAGCAGCAGCTCTGTGAGTTTGTTTCCTTCCTTATAAAAATCAAGTGTTTGAATATATATTTTTGTATGCATTTTTTGTCAGGAATAATTAATTTTAAAGAGGCACTAAAGTAAGCAAAACTATTTGAATGAAATTGCTTACCATGATATTCTATAAGAATTACTTTCTTCACGTGATTTAACACTATTGACGTTGTGATACAAAGAATACGATATATTTTGATTAATCAAGAAAGTCTTGCAATAAAAAGGTACGTTTATACCTTGAGTCGAAAACAAACAAGACCCATGACAGTTTTTGACGTAATTTCAAATCTTCCATCGTCCAAAATGAGTTTCTCAAATTCTTTTGCCAGTTGACAATGCTGAAAAAGAACGTATATCATTTCGACATAAAATTTGCAGATTATTCAGTTTGAAACAAAACTATTGTGTTGTTTTCCTAAGGGATTTTAGTCATTTTTAAGTCTCCCAAACGAAGTTTGGAGACTTATTGTTTTTGTACGGTTCTTATTATTATTATTAAGGTCTTCCGTTTCCAACGGAAGACCTTGTACTGATTCTGATGGTAATTCTTCATTATTGTTATTCTTCTTCTAGACGTTTTTAAAACCTCAATAACTTATTTGTTTGTCATCCGATTTTATTCAAATTTTCACGGTATATTGTAAATTGAATTAGGTTTCTAGAGCACAAAAAAAATTGAAATCGCAACTTCCGGTTTCGAGTTATTCCCCTTTTTCTAAAATTTTAGGGGCATTAGTTTCCAGACAAAGGCTCCGAAATGGTCCGTAGCAAATAATTTATAGTTAAAATTTTTTATTATTGACACTTTGAATATTGTCCTCTGATTTTTGTATTTTAGTTTATTCCAATTATTCCACTCGAATTAATCAATCGAAATCTATGTTTTAAAAATAGCAAAATTTTTCTCATGTTTTAGCTTCGTAACTTTTTAGTTTGAAATATTTCCTAAATACATATAGAACAAAAGTTGTGCATAATGTTAAGGGCTTTCATTTGACACCAATAAAAAAAGGGCTGGCCCCTTAAATTAAGGGCCAGTAACCCTTAAAAGATTTTGCTTAATAACTCAAAACAGTTAGGATTTCGATATGGCTGTCGCTGGAATAGTTGTTTGTTGGGATCCCATAAAGGTCGTTACAATGTTATTTTGTAAGTGATTTGTGTAGTATGAGTGGAAAAAGCTTTACATGTTAACATGTACCTGTTTTCATTTGGCAAGTTAATGAAGGTCTTTGTGCGTAAAACTGGCATAAAGTTACCACAGAAAGTATGATGGTTTATACAGGAGACTTTAATTCATGAAAAAAAAATTAGAACACATGCTTTTTTTAAAGAAGTTTAAGTCATTGTTGTTTAGTTCTTATAGTGCACAAACCTTAAAGACGAGAATCGGAAAACAAAACATTCTTTTTCTTTTCTAGTAAAACACAAAATACGTTTTGAAAAAAAAATCTATGCATTACATTTTAGTTGTCATACTGCATGCATTTAAAATCCACCTTGAATCAGAGCTGTGTGCGTATCATTACGTAAGCTATCCCTCGCCCGCGGCCGAAAAATCGGTCACCATGGTCGCGGCTGGACTACATAGCGGTCAGCGGTTATCTTATACACGAGAGTTGCGTCTCTCATATATGAGTTAATTTAGCTGCGAACTGAAGAATTGTTGAGAAATCGTTCAGTTAATTAATAAAAGCAATACCATTCTCAATTTAATGCAATATCAGATATATAGATCAATTGTGGGTTTTAAGTAAAAAAAAAGAATTTCTATTTGAGAGATTTTAGTCATTAAATTACAATTTTTTCAAATCTTCCTAGGTTCTGAGGTGTGCGTGTGTATGCGTTAAACCTTTACGTAATCTATCCTTCGCCCGCGGCCGAGGAAATCAGCCACAGCTGCACTACATAGCGGTAAACGGTTATCTAATACACAAGATTCGCACCCGCACACTTACATGAATATGAACGTATTTGAGTTTATATAGCCGTAAATACACTGTACACTGTTTTAATTTTATGTTATAAAAGTTTGTTCATTTTGTATTTATTTAAATTAAACATTGGAGAGTAAATTAAAAAGTCGTTCTGAAAATTAATAAAAGCAATATTACTCCAAATCGGAAATACTCGTCAGACATATTTAAATGGTTGGTTTGTAAGTCTTAAATGTTTTAAAAATTGTACAAATAATGTTTTCAATCAACAACAACAACAAAAAAAAAACCAACACAAATATTAAAACCTTTCAAAAATGATCATCCCTCGCACATGGCCGAGGAGATCCCGCGCAAGTGGACATCTTCTACATGTACCTTATCACGCGTGCATGTTTGGTATTTTGTACGAACGCAACTATTTTTATTATGTTTTCAACTATTATATTGGTTTAAGGTGAACAGATAAATTTATTTTACTCGCACAGTTGATTTAGCATTGATTTATACGACAGCGTACAAGGTAATTTAAAAATCTAGTTTCTACCGGGTTTTTTTTCAAAATACATACGTGAACTTTCTCCGAGAGAATTACTTTTGATCCGATAAAGGAGAAAAACTGACAAAAAAGTAGAGATTTTGCACATTATTGCATCGTCGAGAGAAGTAATATTCATTTCTGTAAATTATGTTATTTAATTTTACGTTACATAGCGGTGTCTGTATATCAGGTGTAAAATTTAGACGCTCACTTATGCATAAATTCTCCTGATGATCTTTGATAGTTGATTATTATTTTGAATGTTCAAGTCTACTCGTATTATTAAATAATATCAGCCCTGAAGAAATGTTCAGAGATGCCATCAATTTTGACTATTTACCAAATTTTGACAGCACGCAACAATTTCAAACTTGCACATAGTCTTCAAAAAATTAGAAAGATTTAATTACAGAAGTTACATGTTTTTAAGGCGGGTTCGTTTTTTTTTTAAAATACATGTACATTTCCTTTCATGAATCATGAGTACATGTATATAACAATCTTTGCTACTCTTAACAAATTAACTCGCCATTGAACTTCTCATTGTTTAAAACCCCTGACACACTGGAGCTGCGTCCTCACGGCGATTCCGCTGTGTCATTGAATAATGTAAAACGCCATGGTAAACGAACTAGAGTCTGCTACAGCGCCGTAACAACGCAACGGCATCTTTGTTCGCTGCGGTGGGATATCCTAGAACGTTTTAGAACGCCATGCGACGGCGCGCACTTTGACCATGCACAAAGTACGCGCCGTGGCTCTGCGTTCTGATAAACACGCCGTAGAAGTGGAGTAAGATCGCCGTGACAGCGTCTCCAACAGCGCATGTGCATGCAGTCAGCGCGCAGAGCACGCCGTGGACGCGCGGTCAAACTCCTAGCACGTCATGAGCGCTCGGCGGATACCCAGCGAGAGCGCAGTCAATTGCCAAGTAGAACTCTGTGGAAACGTAGTTGGGAGCTCTGTTAGAACGTCTCAGTCGCCGTCAGGATGCCGTGACATTTTCACTTGTAAAATTTTTTAATAAGATTGTATATTTTTTCTTTATTTTCGTCGCGATCCTACGGCGATTCCATGAAATTTACAACGCTGTGAACACTTGGTGTGACAGGGCCTTAAAGAGTTTTCAAAACATTACACAAACTGTTTGACAAATAGTTTTCCTAAAACATTTTCTTCCTGTCTTTATACAGGTTTTCAATCACAACACGTTTATATAACAAAAGCAGAAGTGAAATTTTAGTCATTAGTCATTATAATCATTTGACACCAAATCATATTTGGAAATTTTCAAGTCGCAGCAACAACGGAAGACCTACTCGTGGCTTTGCCACGAGCTCTGCTCTAGTTATTATTATTATTAGGGTCTTCCGTCTTCAGCGGAAGACCCTACTATTATTCTATTGTTTCTTTTTCAGGTTTCTTCTTGTTATTAGGGTCTTCCGTCTTCAGCGGAAGACCCTACTATTATTCTATTGTTTCTTTTTCAGGTTTCTTATTGTTATTATTATTATTCTTTTTTTTTCTTACCGATTTTGTGCAGACGATTTCTCGGAGATGGCTGGATCGATTTCGTTCAAATTTTCAAGATAAACGCGTTTTTATTTGAATTTGATGTTTTCAAATCACTTTTTGAAAATTCACTTCCAGTCGGAAGTTATCGTCCGTTTACGATTTTAAAAAGTCAATTTTGTCTGTCAGGTTTCCCAAAAACGAGTAAAGATAAAGGGCTGACATTTTCAGAGATGATAGATCTACCTATTTTCTGGTGCACCTTGGTCAAGAGAATGTCCGCCGTCACTTCCGGTCGTCACCGGAAGGAAATTTGAAAAATTTAATTTTTGAATTTTTTTATTTTTTAATATTTTTCTTTAAAATTTCTACACTCTATAGTGACCCTTTTTCTGATTCAGAATATGTAATTCGTTTTAAAATCGATCAACGCATTCTCGAGATATTAAGGCTCAAAGTCCTGAAGCGAGAGTCCGAGTAGCTCAGTCGTTATGGTCTTGGACATTGCCCAGGCGACCCGGGTTCAAGCCCCGAGTGCCGCAAAATTTTTTTTTCGTTTTTTTTGCGTAGACTCACAATTTTATCTTTAAAACGATAAGTTTTATCTCATTTATTCAAAAATCGGACGGAAGACCCACTCGTTGCTCGCAACGAGAACGATCTAGTTATTATTCTTTTTTTTTCTTACCGTTTTTGTGCAGACGATTTCTCGGAGATGGCTCAATCGATTTCGTTAAAATTTACAAGATAAATGCGGTTTTATCTGAAGTTGATGTTTTCTGATCGATTTTTAAAAATTCACTTCCGGTCGGAAGTTATCGCCCGTTTACGATTTTTAAAAGTCAATTTTGTCTGTCAGGTTTTTCAAAAACGAGTAAAGATAAAGGGCTGAAATTTTCAGATATGATAGATCTACCTATTTTCTGGTGCACCTCGGTCAAGAGAATGCCAGCCGTCACTTCCGGTCGTCACCGGAAGCAAATTTGAAAAATTTTAATTTTTCGGCTTTTTATTTTTTAATATTTTTCTTTGAATTTTTTATAGTGAATAGAGACCCTTTTACTGATTCAGAATATATTATTTGTTTTAAAATCGATCAGCGCAGTCTCGAGATATTAAACGTCAAAGTCCTGAAGCGAGAGCCCGAGTAGCTCAGTCGTTATGGTCGTGGACAGTGCCCAGGCGACCCGGGTTCAAGCCCCGAGTGCCGAAAAAAATTTTTTCGTTTTTTTTTGCGTAGACTCACAATTTTATCTTTAAAACGATGAGTTTTATCTCATTTATTCAAAAATCGGACGGAAGACCCACTCGTTGCTCGCAACGAGAACGATCTAGTTCTTCTTCTTCTTCTTCTTCTTTCTCGCTCTGAACTTTTCCGTCGCGTTTCTCAGAGATGGCTGAACAGAATTCTACAAAACTCTAGGATATGATAGGCCTGCATATCTAGTTGTGCATGCTGGTTTGATTTTTCTCATTTGGGGTTGGCCAACCACTTTCTTGGGGGGTCAAAAGGGTGTGGGGTCTAACATAGAACCCTATGGGAAAAATCGTAGACTCTATTGTAAATAGTTATAACTTGAAAACGAACAGAGATAATTGCATAGGGTTTTCAAAGTCATATATTGACTATTATAGGCAATATATGGGGTGTATTAGATCTTACCCCTGGGGTCATCCCCACCCCCCAGGAATTAGAAATGACCAAATATCTTGAAAATGGTTGAGATCCCCACCCCTAAACCATATATATTCTTGTTAATTGTGTCAAGAGGGATCAAATGGTATGTAGGTCATTGGCCCCAGGGGTAGTCCTGACCCCCCTCGAACAGAAAGTGTCCAAATATCTGGAAAACGATTGAGATCCCCACCCCTAAACTATATATATTCATGATCCTTGTGTTAAGGGACATCAAACGGTATGTAGGTCATGGGCCCCAGGGGTAGTCCTGACCCCCCTCGAACAGGAAGTGCCCAAATATCTTGAAAACGATTGCGATCCCCACCCCTAAACCATATATATTCTTGTTCCTTGTGTTAAGGGACATCAAACGGTATGTAGGTCATGTGCCTCAAGGGTAGTCCTGACCCCCCTCGAACAGGAAGTGCCCAAATATCTTGAAAACGGTTGAGATCCCCATGCACCCCTAAACCATATATATTCTTGATCCTTGTGTTAAGGGGCATCAAACAGTATGTAGGTAATGGGCCCCGAGGGTAGTCCTGACCCCCCCCCCCCCTTCGAACAGAAAGTGCCCAAATATCTTGAAAACGGTTGAGATCCCCACCCCTAAACCATGTTTATTCTTGTTCCTTACGTCATGTCGGTTCACCTGATATATAGTAATTGACCCCTAGGGAACTTTATTAAATTTCACAAATAGAAATATTCAATTATTAATTCTTTTTGTCTGTAAAGTTTGACCCATGTTGGTCATCCCTACCCCCAATGATGGCCTCGTTCGTTTGGGAGACTTTATAATCGCCCCGATTATAATTACATCTTGTTTTTTTAATTCTTTCCATTTAAATGTTAGATTTGAGAAATTAAAACATTTGAAAATAACGAAAATGAAGTTGATACATGTAACAGTACAATACAATAATATATTATCACTTCTTTGAACCCAAAGTAGTCTATTTACGGTTACAATTGTAAATTTACTTTAATCTTGATGTGAACTATCAAGTTTAACTTAGCTGATTTTTATTGAAAATAAAACTTAGTTACGTCAATTTTTACAAATTTTTAAAGTTTTCTACAAGCTTTTGCATATAAATATCCAATTAGACATCACTAAAATGGTAACTAATTCAAAGGGGCTTTGCTTAATTAATAAAAAATAGAAAAAAAGCATTTCAGAAGATTTTGCTTTGACCTTGACCTATAACTTAGAAAATTTTTCAGTTGGTATAGTGCTTTAACTCAAGTTTATTACCCCTAACTAACAGGCATTTGGTTTAATATGAGCAAATCTAAGTCAGTGGGGAACAATTTATAGTCTAACACTGGATTTAAAAGAGATCTAAAATGACCTTTACATTTGACCTTGAAACTTGGACCAATATCACTGGACGCCCTTTACCTCAAATCTGTGTTTAAATGACAAGGCTATGTCAATCAGAGGGATTGCCCAATATCACTAAGGGGAGAGTATATATGATTTAGGAAAAAATTGAGTGGTCTGATATGACATTGACCTTGAAACGTCTTTCAAGGTCACTGCACACCCTTTGACTAAAAGCACTCTGTTGGGATAGTATGATATGAGCCAGAATGGACCAAGGGGAAAGAATGTATGATCCGGGCAGGGATTTTTCTGATAATTCTGCTATGACCTAAACCTTAAACCTTGGAACTTGGTTCAATGTAACCGCACCCTCTACACAAAGGCACTCTTTGTGTGCAGTATGAGCCAGAATATGTCAAGAGACGGACGGGAGGATGGACAGACTGATCACTATAGGTCGCCTGCAGAGCGAATCCTTGTTTAAAAGTAAAATGATAGCCTGAGAAAAAATACTCTTTTTTGATGACTGTGTATCGTTTTCTCTTTAAATTCTCCAAACGTTTTAATTTTAATAAAACAGTGTGTGTTTCTTTATTTTTGTAATGTTGTTTTCTTCAAAACAAAATCGTAACAAACATAACCATGTCTTTAACGAGTGCACAGGAGAATTGTAAAGCTTTAAAATACCGATTGCAATAAAATAATAAGAACTTATAAAGAACAATAATTTCATCATCTTTACATATTTGACATTAAATTTTAGTCCCTTAATTTAACTTCTTTATACAATTTCACTTTATGGTTAGAAACAGCAGGTCCTAATAGTATACGTTATTCAATAAGTAAGAGGAATTCCATTTCACCTTCCTGATGTACTTTTGTACACCACTAACTCCGTAAGACCGCAGCATGAACCATAACTTAAGAGAACGGAACCGTCGTCCCAAAGGGATTTGCCAATGCTGAAAAAAGGAAATGAAAGAAATCTGAATTATATTGCATTATTTATATTTTGAATTGATGAAATCCAAAAACATTTAAATATATTAATGTAAACACGCGACATGTACACCTTTTAAAATTGGGACTCATTTGTATCATTTTTCATATCTTAGATTTGGCTTTCATTCTGGAAAATGTTTTATAATCTTATAAACTCAATTTTGAGAATTAAATTCCACATTGACAATAGCTCAGTAGTATCACAGAGAACAACAATAATTAGTGAAAAATTGGATGCTCCGATTTGTACACAAAACCGTATTATTCATATATTTTTAATTATATTTCCCCGTGACAAACATACTATACCATTGTGAAATACATGTGGTTACAAACATATATTATGTAGATTGTGATCAAATTTAAATTTTATTTAGTCTATCATTAAGTTAATGTCATTAGAACAGAGAGGCAGCAATTACCAATGTCCATAATGGTGTATAATTTATATAGCAGATCTGGAATCAAAAGAGGGAAATGTACCTACCCTATAATCTGGTACTTTTCCTTCGTTCGTATGACGTAAATAAATTGGATCAACATTAAATGCGTCTACCAAATAGGAGCTGTTCTTTATCCTAAGATTTTCAAAAGACATACAAATTAAAGGTTTATAATCATTATGACATCTCTTTGTTATGAATATTATTTTTTAAAAAATAATCATTTGAATTTGGGTTATTACAGAGGTTGTCATACACTCAACAAAACTTCAAAGTGTTCACTCTAATAAATAAAATAATTTTGAAATTATGAAATAAAATGATGTGAAATTTTCAGCATTTCGTAACTGATGTGTCTTCTCATCAATTGAACAGATAAAATAAAACAACACCGATTAAAATCATTTACCCGTGACGAAACGTCAAAACATGAAATTGGTATTTTTCTGCGCATGCTTGATATGATTGTCATTATTTTGTGATTGATTTTAGTGTTTGGTGATAGTTTATAAAGAAAACCACTTAACATGGCCAAAATGATCACTGCAAACACAGCCAGAGCCGTTGGAATATTGGTGTCTGCATTGTTTTCACAACAGATCGTAATCACTTTAAATTTGCTGTTTGTTTTGACCTCGACATTGTTTCAAATATCAAGTAATCCGAAGGAAACATTATTTTGATATAATTTTTCTATTTCGTAAGCGTAATATCATTTTCATCGGCATCTTAAAACAATTCAAAAGCTATGAGCAAAATTGAACCAAACCGGAAGTGTTAGTGATATTGAGCAAAGGTCAACATCTCGGGTCGCAACCTTAGGTCAAGGTTAATGCATAGTTCTTAACAATTTGAAAGTTAAGTGGAAATCAGTCACCATGACGGCAAGACAAATAAACGTGCCTATTTCATATAGGAAATACATTATACTGGGTGAACACTTAGAAGTTTTGTTGAGTGTATACTGATGAGAAATTTTACCACATAACGGATAAATCAAAGTTGATAAGCATCCATTTGTGGGGATTCACGCTAAACGTCTCTGCATACTGCAACATCAAAGCATTGGTATTTATAATTTGTGTAGACTAATACACGTGCCATAACAGTATTTCACTATGGTTCAATAGCAAAATATGACAGATCACCAACAAATCCAAAGATTTTCCTTAATTGCAAAACTTTACAAGAGAGGTACTGTGGTTTCATCAATATTCGTTGAATACCAATTTTCGTGGATTTCGTTGTTAAGTTTATCCATGAAAATAAATGTTCAATGAAGTGCAATTTCTACTAACAGTTTGTATTGATAGTGTCATTGGCCACGAATTTACGTATCCTTGAAACTGTGATTTTCACTTTAACCACGAAAATTGATACCCTTGAATATTAATGAAACCACAGTAGATTTTTTCCAAGAATACATAAAAGGAAAAAGAAAGCTCAAATCTATTTCTTCCTAATTGTATTTTAGGAGTAGCTGAATATGCCCGATACATGTTTTAAAACACCTAATTAACGTTTGTAAATAAACGTTGATTCATGTATCTTGATTAATATGTCAGTTTTTTTGGTAATTAAACGTTTAATATACTACATGTATGTTAAAGTGAAATATATAAAAAGTTTGTTTTGAATGACTGAGGCATATGGTGGCGTAGTTCTGCCAACACTTGTCAAAAAGTTGTGTCAACTTGTCTGATTTACTTTATGTCTATGTTTATTCACGTATACAATTTTTAAAACACATACTGCAAATGATCAATATTGGCCATATAGTTATCATATTGTTCTGACAAGTTGACATAAGGAAGGACCTGATAAATTAACACCAAAAATCTGACAAATTAACACCAAAAATCGATAACTTACGTTGACTTGTCAGATGACTATGTTAATATGTTGGAAACTTATGTTTACTTGTCAGATATAATGATAAACTTTAAAAATGATAGTCTTCAATCGATAAGTCGACTTGTCCGATCTTGATGTTGACTTGTGAGATCTTTATGTCAGATCTTTATGTTATCGTGTGACATCATTTTTTTCTACTTGTCAAATATCATAGAGACAAGTAGATGACAGTAGGTGACAAAACACTTTTTAATAACAAAATGTTGATTTCCTAGTCATGATGGTCATTTTCTGACATATCGACATAAAGACCTGACAAGTCAACATCAAGATCGGAGAAGTCGACCTTAAACTCTAACAAGTCAACATATATATCTGGCAGAACAATGCCACCATTGAGGCAAGCCTTAAGGTCAGTAATTTTGATTAGAATATATAATAGAAATTTACTTTGTTTAAACACCTGCGTATTTCTTTAAACTGAACCTCTGTACTCTTACATATGACCAATCAACGCCATGATAGTTAAATGAAATAATTATCATATATTACCAATGTCGACAGATATTAAAACAAAGTATACTAATATGAAATACTGAAAAAAATCAAATTACAATGTCTCAAGTTTTTACTTGCATCCTTTTTAAATTTTTTTTACATAAATGTGCATTAGTGTCATACTTATCAAAACCTATTTAGAAAATACGTGACGGAAATGGAACCTTGGACAAAACTTAGTACAAAAGCATATCTAGAATGGATGCCAGTTTGTCTGTCTGTCTAAAACTTTTTTTGATTGAGGTTATTCTGATGATTTTTAATCTCTCTCTCTCTCTCTCTCTCTCTCTCTCTCTCTCTCTCTCTCTCTCTCTCTCTATATATATATATATATATATATATATATACACTGAAATTCTTGATATTGACATTATTTCACATGCATGAAAGGGTCCATAAGATTTACAATACATTTAATATGTAGGAAATTGTCGTGAAACATTTAAGAATTAATGTTCGTTAACCTGAATGCCTTTCATAAAGTGGCGATATTCTGGACACACAAATGCACTTCCGGCGTACGCAGCGTCAATATGCATCCATATATGTTCGGCTTCACCTAAAAACACCAGTTCATCTTTTTAAAAGAATGTACATGTATATGTAGGAACGGGGTCAGCTATACTCATTTCAAATCAAAAGCAGGTCTTGTTGTTTCATACATGTAACGAAACATAAAGTAATAAGATTTGTGAAATATACTGTAAACTACTACATTTGGCTGTGTATTCTATTTAGCGAGTTTGGCGGAATGCGGCATCCGCTAAATCAAGTACATCGCGAAATGCCATGCATATATGTATTTAAAAAAGTCACATTCAGGAATACGCTAATTCAGATCCACGTCAACTTGTTCAAAAACTAATTACCGCCAAATATCGTACACGCCAAATATAATACGTTTACAGAAGACTATAAAGAGGATGCCTTACATATTGGTCCCACTTCCTCCAAATTATCAAACGCACAAGTTCCCGTCGTTCCAAGGGATGCACACAACTAAACACAACACAAAAATATCAACATCTATCCTTTGGAATTCAATTTAGAAATCATAACAAATATTATCAATAGGATCAATAGGATCAATTAGAAATTGATTTCAACAGAAAACAGAGGCCAGAAAATATTACATCTCTTAAGAGAACAAGCATTCTGAGAGTACATGTCCCCAACAGGCATCCCCCCTCCACCAGTTTTAAAACAATTGTCAGTAATGGAGAAAATTTTGTTAAAGAGTTTTTAAAAACAGAAACCCGAGTGGTAATGAAAATCGAGTCATTTAGAATTAATTTCTTCATCATCTTTGGGTCAGTTCGGGTAAATAGACGCATCGGCGAAGCTCCAGGAACCCGATCATGAAAACGAAAGAGTTAAAAATGGAATAACTTTAAAACCAGTGGATAAAAAGTAATGCAAGTCGAACTCGACAAGTGATAATTGCTGTGCTGGATGGAATGGTACTGTCTTCTTATTTTTGCTTTCATAGTATTAGAAACCCGATTGTATATAAGATTTACATTTAAATTTAATTGCGTAAATACCTGTTAATTACAATATTCATACCTTATGTGTAAGGCATCATTTTGAAGTTACATAGAAAGTTTGAAATCAATTCGCCAAACCAAAACGAAAAAAAAAGTCTGGAAAACGAAATGGGGACAGAATTACTACGATAAAAGATAAAGACTATTGGTATAGCCCCCCTCCCCGATATCACCTGTAGGGAAATAATTAAATGAACTCTTTTCACACCATTCAGTCTTGCTTTGCGCATCATTCAGTTTTTCTGTTAAGGTCAGAACTCAGCAGATATTATATTTATCTATACATGTACATGTACGTGTGTTCCTTGTTAATCCAAAGGTACGTTTTCTCCAGGTAACGATTTCTCCTGATACCTCTTTGCACGCCATCTAGCTAGCGTTTATTCAGTGCATGACTGTTGGTTTTATATAGGTTATTTATATCGGCGATCGTTTGTGTTGCATCGGTGTCTGTTGATTTTGCAAAAGACGCTGTTGGTTTTGTTTTAAGCTGGTCTGTTTCGTATTTTAGCATGTTTTTTTTTTTTAAATAAGTTGTTCGTTTTGCATAAACGTCTTTTGTACCCTTTCCGCCGCCCATATATGTGATATTAAAAAATTTAAAAACTATGTTGTTAAACACAATCTTACGAAAAATGGAATAAGTCCATCTTTTTTATCCCTTTCAATTGCTTCTTTCAGTGTGTCCCCACGGAGGCTTAAGTTTTCGTCGCTTTCCAGTTTGTGCATTTTGACGGCGCCCAGTAGTGCTGACCGATGGACCGATGAATTTCCCTGTAGATGGACAGCATAAAGTTAATAAAATTTCATGTGCTAAGTGTTTTTAAACAGTTTTTAAACAACTAGTGCTGTTAGCTTTAATATAAAATGGCATGAAGAATTACAAATATGAAGAGGGCTTGATGGTAGTAGCCATTTTTAGACTGTATGAATCTCCATTAGAAGAATAGCTCTTTATAAAAATATAAGAATACACCTTAACATAGAAGGTAAAATATATGTATTTTTTCGTTACTTAACATTAGTTTATAGCTTAACAAATCACATCTCAAAATGCTAGGTGATGGTTAATTGATTGACCATCCAGCTTCCTTAAAAATTTTAAACTTCACTTTGTAATACCGATAAAAACTAACCTGGTCTGTACAGTAACCAACTAGCCGGGGTAAAATGTCCTTTTCCATGATATCTGGGTTCTCCTTCTTGATTTTATCAACAATTTTATTTCGGGCAGCAAGAAGACAAAGAAATACCGTTTCGCTGGCCGTGGACTGCAATTAATACACCACGTCTACTAGAACCTTTTCATATAAACCTCTTTCATACAATTAGATTGGAGAGTACTTTTCTACGACATGAAAATAACAAATTTTAAAACCTGGATTACACCACCACCATTTCCGGGTCCACTATGCAAGAATTCTTCCGGAAGTGCCAGCATCTTCCCCAACCAGTCTGTGGTGATAACCTCCAGCTCTGTGCACGCGGGACTAGCAGCCTGGACAAAAAATAGTTTGAAACGTTGTTTCTATTTATGTGCAAGCCAGTAGTACTGAATAGAAACTCCTATATACAAAACTTACAGTTGTTTTGAGATATCGGGTGGCAGAACATTTTTGGATGTTTTATAAAGGAATAACGAGCATACCCACGAAAAACCGATACATCCAATAGCATCAGAAAGCATATCCCCCAGAATGGAAGGGTACGAGTTACCAGCTGCAAAGTAGCCGTGGAAATATGGACTATGCCAATGTGTAACCTGAAATGAAGCGTCCTTGAATGTTAGTTATTGTTAGGCTTAATGATCGTTGTGGTGTCTTAATTAGTAGCATGTTAACTACTATATTTTGTCCGAAGATATTTATGCAGCACATTTTAGTAAATTGTTTGATATTCGTAAATACATAAGGGATTATACGATGTTTATTTAAAAGTATAAAAACAAATCCCAAGATTTCTCTTTTGCAACGCCCGCCTCTAGCTAGTCAAGTTCAATACACGGCTTCATTTAATCAAAGTACTGAAAGTCTGAAAAGCGGTTGCATGTAGCAAGCTTGTCAAACATATTTCCCATTAATATTTCATTTTTAGGGTACAGTAGAACTACACGTATAACTTGGAATGTTGCTTCATTCATCCGAACGGTAAAATGTAACGGTCATTAGACACAAGACTGCTTCCGTTTCCTTACTATCATATTTCTTTTGCTTTTATCAATTAATTTCTAATCTGATAATGATCTAAAACTACCAATGATTTGAATTTTGTTTACAAAATTCATAACTGTAAGGCAACTTGAAATACTCAAGCAAGTACAAATAAACAACCGCTATTAAAAGACCCCTCATTAAGTTTCTCGGACGATATTTGATCGTTTATAAGCATATCTATTACCATAATAATAAGTATAATTAGATACAATCTCGTTACGAGTAATGAGTAGGTCTTTCGTCCAATTTTTTGAAATGACACGATGCAATACCAAAAAAAAAAAAATACAGCTCCCCACCCCACAACTTTCAGATGATGTATATAATATCACCAATATCTTTTACAATGCTCAACAAAGTGGTGTTTTATTACATTGAAGATTCTGGATTTTTGCCCTCTAAAAATCCATAATTAGGTACCAAATAAGCGTGGCGATGATTTGTCAGAGAGGAACTGTTACGTTCAACAACTTTGCCTCTATGATGCATTTCAAAATCTTGATCGTTCTTAAGCTATTTGTAATAGTTTTTACGAGTTTCTTGGCCCCTAAATAAAAAGGCCAGCCTCTTTTCTTGATATCATACGAAAGGTCTCAAGAATACCAACAATGTTTAATATTTTTACACCTATCTAAACTGTTGTTCATTTTTTGGATATGTTATCATATATTTTAGGGGCCAGATCTGTAGATCCTTAATGGGGACAGACATCGGAGTTTCGATTGGTGGAATCTGTTAGAATCATCAATACCACCATTTTCTCGTCTACATAAGATTGCTTAAAAAAATATGTCTCTTTTTCTAGATAAATCGCGTCAAAGTTTGAGGAGTTTTGCAACTAAAAATCCCTAATTACGTAATAAATGGGTGTGACACTAATTTTTTCAATTAGGTATTGTTATGATTAACAACTTTGCTTCTTTAATGCATTACAAGATTTTGATCGTTTAAAGTTACTGGTTATTTGTGATAAACCCCTAATTAAAGAGGCCAGTCCCTTCTTCTTGGTTTTGTAGAAAATAACTTTAATTGTTATATATGTCTTAACAAAATATGAATTGATAAAAAGATGCAGATAAAATCGTATGGAAATTTTTATTAAAAATTCGTACCCAATTTTCGTGTCACAGCGAGCTCCAAGAAATGGCGCCACTGGCATAAAACAACTAAATAGTGCACAACTTCAAAACTATAGTCTACCTTTCCTGAAATATTCTTAGTCATATCTCTGATAGTTCTAAGATCAGCTCTGTAGAAAATATAGGTCGTAAAATTTACAAAATAGGCTATAAATCAGAATCGGGAGTGACGAAAATTTCAAATGTCAAAAAAATAAATAAATAAATAAAAACGTCTAGAATTATGACCTCTTCCAATAATCTTTGAAAAATGATCGAAATCGGTCTAATAGTTTTCGAGAAATCGCGTACACAAAATTAAAGGAAAATATAAGAAGATATAATTATACAGTACGCAAACAATAAGGACAGATTTTTCGGTAATATAATATGATTTGACATATTTTTGAGAAAATTAATTTTGTACATTCCAGTTTTTTTAATGATCGGGTTCGGTGTGTAATTAATAAACGAAACCAGTATGTGGTCAGTAACAATATTGTATACTTGTATAATAATTCGTTTGCGGGAGTATAATAAAAGCAATGGCACAGGTAACGCACGATATTATTACTCATACTAGCCTCATTTATTCAATACACACAAAACCCGATAACGGACCTGAACTTTAAAAAAATTGGAATACAAATAATTTATTTTCTCGAAAATCTGTCAACCAAACGCTACAAAAGTGTAAACTTGATCTGTTGTTGGCATTTTGAAGCTGTTTATGCGGCAAGTTTCATATTATTCCTCAAACGCATTAAGAAAAAAAGTGTGGAAAACTGAAGTGGGACAGACAGACAGACGGATGGACTGACGGACGCAGAGGAAAGCTATAGTCCCCTCCGGTGAAACCGGTAGGGGACTAATAAGCATACAGTGCTTATATTTATACTTATTTTGATGATTATTTTAGGTAATATTTGTGTATTATCGCTTAAAGCCATTATATTATATACGATCTTTGTCAGGGATATGCATAATTGAGGGAACAGCTATAGAACATGTTATTTCCCTTCCGCGTCAATAAATATAGTGCCAGAAACTTTGCCGGGAAAACTCTACTCAGTGATTTAAAGATTTTTTTTCAAAAGTACATTTAAGAAATAAACAACAATTTAAAAAGTTCACCGGGATATGAAGTTGGTTGGTCACGTGATCAAATCCTGTGAAGCCCGAATTGCTTCTCGGTAGATTTGATCACGTACCAACCAACGTCATATCCCGGTGAACTTTTTAACATTGCTGTTTATTACTTATATTTACGTTTAAAAAAGACAAATCGTTCAGAACTGTTAAAATTACCGAGATGTTATGTTTATATTAAGACAAGCGATAAGCGCGTGCTATGATCATTGTGACGTCAACGTTCATACAGAATTGAACGTTTTCGCTATTCTATAGGTTCTTATAAGGAAAAATATTTGCAAATGTAAATATATCAAAATGGTTATAAAAAATTTATTTAATCATACAAATCTTTTCAAAACGCGTGGGGACGTTCACTTTTAAGATCATACGCCGTGTGTGTTATTGAAATTGAACGTCACTGATTTCCAATACTAACACAACGGGAAATATACACCAAATGAAAATATGTGATACTAGTATGTATTATTAGGTAGAGCTGTTAAATCATAATTCATACACTGAAATGTGGCATTTATTACAAATAACTACTGCGATAATATGATTATATATATACATGGTAAGAAACATGTGTTATCAACAAGAGCAGCTTATCTAAAGCATGCCATCCCTTTGTATTAACACGACAATTTTGTGACTACATGGAGTTATCAAAATGTGGTATCTTTGTTATTTGATAAAGACGAGACCATCCACCTTCAGGTGTATGTGTATACTGTATTTTTGAACCCATTATAACCGCCGGATTTGTACCATATGGGGTATTTTCCTTTAGGCTTATCGGGCGATTACTAGGGAATTAGCTCAACACTCGCTGTATTTTCCACATTTATTCCATTTAATAACACAATCATATAAACAGTTATTCTCCACTCCGTACACATTAAAAAGAGGGAAACATTTGTTTTCATTATGTTTTTGTTTAATCTATTCGGCGGACTTCATTGGCACTACAACACAACAAATCATCAAATAATTTTTTTTTCTTCAAGTTAATAATTTTCAAAAGAAAAAAGAATAGAAAACAAATTTGATCGAGACAATCAGTTCTACCAAGTTTACATGTTTATTTCTAATGCTGTTCAATGTTTCCTGAACGAAAACATGCTCTTAATGAGCTGTTAAATTATTGTAATTTTTCTGTAATCTATATCGCTATATCAAGAGAACTTGAGTCATGTTGAACTTTAAAAAAAATACTAAAGTAAAGTGTGTATTCTTTGAATAATAATTTCATTTTATTTACAAAGAGTTTTTAACCGAAGCTGGGTTATTACTAGACCATACAAAAATGACCTTATAAAATTTATTTACTAAAAACGTAAGCTTTAAAAATGATCAATAAATTATTTGTTTTGTTAAGGGTGTCGTTTACTCAGGGTTTGAGTTCTCAAATTCGGATTGTTATAAAGTTCAAAGTCATGAGTAAAATTTGTTCTAAACACAAAAAATATTTATGAAATGAATTATTATTGACATAACATTCGATTTTTGTACTATATTATGGAATTAGGCTCAAATAAAAATTGACTTTTAGCCAAACAGAGGAAATTCGGACTAAATTTTGCAGATTTTGTTTTCCGCTCAAACATCTTTGGCAGTACTCTAATATTAAAAGTAAAGATTTTATATTTTAGTCTTTATAATTTTGCATATTTTCTGTTGGGTTTACCTCACTTATTCAGTAAAATTATCGTATGGCACGAATTGCAAAAAAATTGAAAAATGCTTAAAAACGATAAAAGACACCATATCTCAAAATTTTGATCATTGACCTCATATAAATTTTATGCCAACAGAATAAGGTCAATATAAGTAGTTTAATACTATAAATGTTTTTGTGTTATCATCATTCAATTTTTTGTAAAGTTTGATCAAAAATGGGTAGGGATTTAAAAACTGATAGAGGAAATTCGGACTGGAATATTTTAAAAAATTGTTGCTGAAATTTTAATGCTTTATATCTATTTAGTGCCACTACCATTCATAAACTGTATTTCATTTTTTAAAGTGTTTAATTATTTCTAATATTTTCACAATTAAGAAATTCTCAATCGTAGTGTAAAATTTTTATGGATTTTTCTTGATTTTTTAAAATATATTCATTACCCATTAACTCAAAAAGTAGGTCATTGACCTACTTTTTTGAAAGTTTTAAAAAAATAACACTACAATCAAAGGTCTATAACATACAATAGATGGGTTTTCATTATCATCAGTGAAATTTTTTTTCAATCTGAGTAAACGTCATCCTTAAGTAAACATTGTTTTGATTACGGAACACCGATCGCCGCAAACAGCACATCGCGACATCAAAATACGTGGAAACTAGCGTGTTCAATTAAAAATCAACACTTGTTCTAAATAAATATATATAAAATTTATAATAAATATTTTTGTTTTTGTAAAATCTAATGCATAAAATAACGAATTATATTACATACAAATTAATATTTACGCAGTCATACACTCCGTGTACGGTTTTATATATTCGACGTACACGTAAATGTCAGGTTGTAAATTTTGAGTTTACTGAGTGGGTGTAATACAAAATTTAAATGACAACAAATTTTGTATTTACACACACCCAGTAAATTCAAACTTTACAACACTACATAAATATTAAACCTTGTTCCTATGAACTTTGATTGTTCACATTAATTTTTAGATATTCATTTTTCATCCCCAAACTGCAAAATATTCGCTTATTTGACATACGTACAGTTTTTAAATCATTATATATTTCATAACTGAATAATTTACTGTTGATTTGAGTGACTTTTTCAAGATGTGTTATTCCAACTTAAGTGTAAATAATTTACTGTTGATTTGAGTGACCTTTTCTAGGTGTGTTATTCCACCTTAAGTCTAAATAATTTGGATATTAGTATTATAGAATGCTGGATAAAATCGTACAATATTTATTCGATGAATTATTGTATACGGCTCACTGAACGACCTTTAACTTCAACATAAAACTACTTGCTTATGAAACGGCACGATGCGATTAATACGACTAGGATAAACGGAAAAACTGTTAAGTTAAACAATAAATCTGATATGATTAACGCAAGATAGAATAGGATTAACGCACCATAGAACAGTATGCATGAACGATACGAAGGGTTGATATACGATTGGATAGGATTGTAAAAAATAACGTTGCGGGTACTGTAAAGTAAAACGAGGGTTATTGACAGTCTTTATCTTTTAATTATAAGTGCATACAAGCTACCGGGTATTTTAAACACCAAAGGCCTTTTTAAGAATCTAATATGAATTATTCAAACTTCTTACCCCGGGCATTATGATTTTTTCAATGTCTTTGAAAACTTCCGCAAAGTTCTCTGGATTTTCGGGTGCCTCGTCTGGAAGTAGTTTTTTGAGATAACCAGGAGTAACTTTGTGCACTACCTCGCGTTCTCGGATGTTTTCCAAGTAGTCAGCAATAAAGTCCACCATTTTACGTCCATAATTTCGGAATTCGTCGGCGTTCATGCTGATATGAATATATCCGTATTTTGTTTACGGTATGCTTTATAAATTTATTCGATGTCTCCGAAATTCTAATTACCAAACCATAACCTTGATAGATATCTGTAAATTATGAGAGACACCATCTTATCTTTGTGTATACCTGTATTACCGATTATATAAATCTTCTTATATACCATATTAGCAGTACCAGTCATTGGGGTTATCATTTGCACTTAAATACCAACCTTTCATGTGATTAAAGTATCAAGCTAAGGTGTCTCCAGAAAAAGTCAAGCATCTAAGAATTAAGTTACAACGTTACTAATTCCTCATCTTCGCTAGCCAAGGGTTTCTGATCCTCACCGTTTCTCACGAACCCTTAAACAAAAAACTGGCATATCGTGCTATCAAAAGTCGGGATTTTTTTTCCATCAAACTCTATTTTTCTGTTTTTATTGTTTATAATGCTGTAGGAATGCATTTCTATGGATTAAATGGAGAGTCAGTCGTTGGATTATAAGCATGATACAGGGCTCTCAATTCTGTGTCATGTAAACAAGGCTCGTGTCCTGTTTTTGTTTACATAGGTTCAATTTACCAGTAAAAAATCTTTTTCAAGGTGATTTGTCTATCTTCTTATTCATTTTAAGCATAAATAACGGTTCCTTACGTTTAACACATTCATTTTAGGTCTAAAACTGGAATTGTCACTTCAACATTCAAAATGTAAACAAAGAATTCGTTTACATAGCAAAGAATTGTAAGCTCTGTAACTCTCTTATACATGTAACTCAACGAATGACACTCAAATTTTGGTTACCTATTAAAAATGTCTCACCGAAGCATTGTAAACATTAAAATCGCAATAATAATTTTTGAGCAAAATCGTGACCATGCCCCTTTAAAATGCTTTCTAAGGCGCTTAATGGTACTGCAGAACAATTACAGATAACTCGCAATAGTGGGTCATGTATTTTTTCTGCAATGCTAGCTACCTTAAAATCCCAAAAGATGCAACAAAGCAATATTTACATCTATCTTTTAATCAATTATCTAAAGAAAGTTAGTAAAAGAACATAAATTATTATTATCAATTAAAACGATATACATAAGGAAAGTCACTTTTCCATATATAAAAGTTACCATGGTAACTACAGCCGAGTTCATTCTGTGCAAATCCGTGGAGTGTGTGCTTTCAAAGTAGCTTTAATTTTTATCGATCAAAAATAATGATTCACGCAAAGTCAACACCTAATTAAAAGTAGAAAATGACAATAATGAAAGATGTTAAAATCATTTAGTATAGCAACTAGAATTAGTTGTCATTAAAAAAAACTAAACAATGCATCTAAAAGCAGTTTGGTAAACATGCCTTCTTGCGCTGACAGTTGCAACTATCGTCCATCCAAGGTTACCGTTTTCATTACTTTTTGGTTTTCTTAAATGAATATAGAATTAAGAATTAAACATAGACATTATATGTGTCTGTAAAAAACAATTGAAATTAATATGTTGCAAACAATTCAAGATTTCTTTTTTACACGGCTCCTCACTATTCCCGGATAAATTCACAAGAACGAAAATGCAGTGCTTATGAAGATTTATAATACGAAAATCTGACATCTTTTATCCATTCGGAAATTCTTGGGACTTCTAGTACATTTTTTTAACATTATCATTCGGGTACATTTCGTGTCGTTTGCAATGCAAAATCAAAAATTTATTTTTGGCTGTGTATTGTAACCTAAAGTGAGGAAGGGGTGGGGGGTGTTCCAAAATAGAAAAAACTGGACTTTTAGCGTTCTAGTATACGTAACGTTATTATTTGCGCGAATCGCGTTCCGTATTTTGTACCTGTATACATGAATATAGTGTTCTGTTCTTTCCTTTTTTAGAGATTATGTTACTTAAAACGTATTAAAATATCTTTTGAACATTCATTGTGTTGTTTTGCTGGTTTCAGACAATTCTTTTCGATTTTCGTCTGTTTGATTTTGCTGATGTTTCAATATATTCAGAATTTCTGACAATTGGTCTTCATCTTGAGCTTTTAAAACCTTAGATTTTACACTTTACACTTTCCTGTAAAGTGATTTCATGTGCAGAATATGATTTGCTTAGTGGTTCACTTTTATAATCTTCAGACCATTGCAACACCTTAAATTCACCAAATGACATAGATTTCCTTTCAAATGACAACCGTCTTATCTATCTTTGGAGAGTTGAATTTCTAAATAAATGCCTTTGACAAACCGTTCTTTAAACATTTCATGAAAATCGTTGACAGCGTTTACATCTTTCGCACGATCTTATCGAGTAATTTCAATAAGTAAAACGCCAACGTGTAATTTTGAAGGGACTCTCTGTGTTTCTGGTCTCTCTGATAAATTTTTTGTTGCAGCGCCAGCGCACCGAGAGTTTCTATACTCACAAAAACATCTTAAATTTAATGATTTTAAAGATTTTTTTCTGCTGTAACTCTTTCTACTCTTTATCGCAACCTTATATCAACATTATTCATCTTTCGCTTGACCTAAGTTATCCAATAAAAAATCTATCTTAGCGTAATTGTCATTGATAACTGTCAAATGTTGCCTAGCATATTCATCTAACCATTTATATAAGGCGAGTGCACTATGTATAAGGGTTGATCCAAAAGTAATGTCACACTATGCACCGCGTTTCACACTGGCGCTGTATTGTATTAAATGATACATCAAATCATTCCTTATCAAAATTCTACTTTGATGTAAAATTTTGATTTGATTTCGCTGAACACTTTACAAAATATTGATGTTTATAGCATGATATATACCTGACATCGCCGCGTCATGAATTTATGTATTTTATAAGGTTTGTATTTATGAATAAATTACATGCTCAAAGTTTGAAAAAGCCCAAAACAACACAATATTTTGAAACAAATATACCATAGACTTTTTCTAACTGATTTAAAAAATTAGAGAACGGTATCGTCCATTTGGGATATCTACGTCATTTTGATAAATAAATTAGACAGACAGAAGATATACGCTCTGAAGGAAAGTTAAAACTTAGGTAAGGTTACTAAATAGGTTCTTACGTCATGAGCTGTATCATAAAGCTACGCTTATGACTTCCTGAAGAGACCTCGACAACTGATCGCACATTAAATAATATATAAATAGTGCCTGTTTGGGAGGGTACCAGTTGAAATTGACACCCCGAGAAAACCATTGTCAACCGACGCGAAGCGGAGGTTGACAATGGTTTTCGAGGGGTGTCAATTTCAACTGGTACCCTCCCAAACAGGCACTATTTATTTTATTATACTGAATGTCTTAATTTTTATAGCAAATTTTACTGCTTTTATATAGAAAAGACGTGAATTCTACGGCGAACCGTACGCGCATAATTAACGCGCATGTAACAATTCGTTCTATCGGCCCGTTGCTAAGCGTGCGAGGGAGAGAGAACGGATTGTCAACTGCGTCTAAACCAATCAGATTGCAGTATTTAACATGAAAGTATAATAATATATAATATACTACCCCATCGATTAAAAAAAAAAGTAATTAGTTACTTTATGAATAAAAAAATGGAAAAATGTAAAATAGAGCATCGAAGCCCCAATTTTATAGAGTACTAAATTACGAAATTCTTCTAAAACGCCAAAGATCTAGAAATGAAGCCGCTAGGGTGCGGCGACTATCCTTACCTTACGCACTACAAAATATATTATCTTCAGAAATATTTATCATAATGCATTAACATTTTCAGATCTGAATTGAAATAGGTATATATCTTAAAGCAAAAGTTTTTGTCACTTTACGCGGATTAAACGATTTTATCGCATCTGTGACATTACTTTTGAATCAATCCTCGTATCAAACCCTGACTACTATTTAGGCTTAAAACACTGCTGTGATGTCATTCCTTTGTTCCAGCAGTCTAAAATTTTACCTGTGACAGTCCGATATTAGTGAGCTTCTTAATATCAGACCGTTACCAGTGGTTACAGTACTAATATCCTTCAAAATCGGACTGTCTCAGGTAAATCAACAATGAAATTCAATGACAGTGTTTCAAGTACGATATATGCCTCAAACAATTCTGTATGAAAAAATACCAGACAGTTCTCGACCCTAACGGGCCTCGAAACTGTCTGATATTTTTTCATACAGAACTGTTTTCGGCATATATCCATTACATAGTACATGCACAGCACAACACTATTATTATATACCGTTGTATATACAGGTTTGCTTTGCTAGTTTTTGTTATTCAGTTAAACTATATATGCACATGCACATGTATCATATTTCTTACAATAAATTATTATGTACACATCTGGACACACACAATAAGTCAATAGCTTTTAGTAGTCATATTTATTATTTTGTCGGACAAGTGTCCGCTCTTCAATGTATGCATGCGATTTAGCTGACGTTTTACAAATGCTGACTCTCCCCTTTATATATTTTATTTACTTTTTTACTCACATTCCTGTTGTAAACATGACACGGGAAAATACCCGGCAATCAACAAATGAATGTTAAAAGTGATAAATATATTAAGAATTTATCTAGTAACAAAAAAATATGACAGCGATGGAAAGAGACTCTGATCGCCAGTACATGAGTTATAATCATGAAGTCGGAAGGAAATGATTGTTTAATAATTTAAAATAGGAAACTCTTTAAAATAAAGATTTAAGAAAACATAAAACTAAAACGTTTTAATTCGATAATTTTCTTCTAGCTATGTACATGTAGGAGGAGCCAAGTAGCACGCGGCGCATGGCGTGATCCGCACTGCTCTACTTAAACTGATTGACAAGCGAAGCACGTGGAGTCCTGAAATAAAATCCCGCTCAAGAGACCCCCTATAAAACAATGGTTCAGTGATAAAACTTTAATTTAAGTAATATAACTAAAACATAAGCTTTCTCTCTCTCTCTCTCTCTCTCTCTCTCTCTCTCTCTCTCTCTCTCTCTGTCTCTCTCTCTCTCTCTCTCTCTCCTGTAAGATAGAAAATCTCTTCCGTAAGATCGAAAATAGGGGTGCTGTATGGTTAGACAAAGACGTACGCAATTTTGTAGTTTTTCTTTTGTCTTGAACAGGTGTGAAAACCCCCGAGGGCATGTCGTTTTATACCCTGGGTTTGTTAATCACTATACACAGGAAATGATCGCGACTTAAACTTTATATACACAAGAAAGCCAACTGATTTAGCACGTTATGATTCAATGTGCGTTAAAGTAACCAGCAACTTTATATATGTATGATAAGTTTAGATTTGAAAGAAAAACTGATTTGTTGATTCCCGACACCTGTTCATTTCACAATCTACGACATATACATGAACATGTTTTGACAGTTTATGGCGCTACGCAAAGAAAAGATTAAGGCCTAAGAAAGGAAGTTATATTAAAACATTTTGTAACGGTTTTAATAAAAATAACAGCGTTAAGTTTTAGTATGTGTTATTTAATCCCGTATAACTAAAATCTAGCAAAATATTGAACTTATCTGGTCAGCGATAATATCCGTCCGTATTCATCAAAAGACATAAGTCAATAAGCCGTATATGGAGGTTGCACGCTTATTGCACGGTAGTTGTTTAACCCCCCAAAACAATGGGCTATTGTTTAAAAAAGAACAATAGAAGAACAATGGGGGAGTATCGATTGGGGGGCAGGTGGGTACCACCTGTCCCCTAAGATTTTAACCCCCAACATACCTGTCCCCCTAAGATTTTTAACCCCCCAACAACACCTGTCCCCTAAGATTTTAACCCCCCAACACAATGGGTATTGTACGGGGGGGGGGAGGTACGGTAAGAACAATGGGGGAATATTGATATGGGACAGGTGGGGACCACCTGCCCCCCTAATATTTTAACCCCTCATCACAAAGGGTAGTGTACGTGGGGGACGGTCACCCGACCCAATATATTTAGACCCCCAAACACAATGGGGTATTGTATGGAGAGGACAAAAGCAAGTATTTGTCAATGACCGTAACAAAGAGGAAAGGGGAAGGAGACCTGAGTGTAGTAAAACATCAATACCGAACGTGTACTTTTAAAACAGGGGTAGAGTAAGGACACGGTCCAATGAATGAAAATGGAGTAGATTGATTACCCGAGCGTAGTTTTAAAAAATGAAAGAAAAAATTCTCCATGATCCATCAAATAAAATTTAGACGCGTCGAGGAACCATAAACATGGGTAAAGAAAACGATCACATTGATAGAAATGTGATAGATATAAAGCTGCATGCTATTACAGTTTCAAATAATTTTCCTTACAAATCAATTATCTTAGAGAGTGAAAGACTTTCGCCTATTTACATCAGCAGAATCTGTCTCCTTTTAAAGTTAGAAATATTTAAAGTAAATAAAATATTTTTTTTTTCATGGGCAAAAGGAAAAAAAAAACAAGCATCAAACTAAACTGCATCATGGGAAGGTTTAGAAAAAGAAACCGTTTGGTTTCGCCCCCGAATAATAAGGTTTATTGAACCGGCATGTTATGCATCGGCTGTAAATAAACATAGCAAACTTCAGAAATGTTAGTGAACCAAAACATTCTGATCTTTATTTATAGCAATGTCAAAGTCATAATACATTTCCAGCCGCCTCAACGTCAGGGGCAAATTTTTATATGATGCAAACCGTATCGCGGTACCCTTTTGTGTCGTTTGTTTTAAAACAAATTTTGTACAACATTTTTTCATTGAAATGTTGCTTAATTGACCGTGAAAACTACTGCAATGTATTTTATTATACACATAACAATCGTTTAAAAGCGTTCACAAAATTTGATATAAAATCGGATCTCTGTATCTTTAGTTAGTTTAGAGTAAGGACACAGCCAGGTTTACCTGATCGCCGTATATATCTATAATGACTGAACGGACACCCGTCCTAGAGTAAGGACACAGGCATATAGACGAAATACTTTAGAGGGACGAGATGTTTAATCTCGTGATTATAAAAAAATATATTTAAACTAAGATTTTGCCGTTTTTTACGAAGCGCTTTTGAATCATTGATGCGATACTTTAACTTTGTGTGGCTTTTATATTGTGTGGGTTTTTTTCAGATTTAAAAAACGCAATAAAAAATTATGTTTATTTTTTCTATTCATTTTAATATAAAATTGCACTAAATCATACAAATATTTTCTACATGAAATTCAAATGCCATAGTAAATATAAAGAACATAATAAGTGACAAAACACGGAGAACAAAAAGTGTTTTAAATTCATAAACAAAATTCTAATAAATCGAAATGTTTTTCATTTCTCTTTTTTTCCGCCAGTTATTGTTGCAACGGTTGCATTGTAGCATTCCCATTTGATTTTGATGATCATCGCATTCCGAACAGCATTTCACGTTCTTCAGTTCTAGAAGACTATGTTTTATGTCTACCGACAAGTCTGTAAAAACGGTGCTTTCAAACGGTCTTAAACAGAGTCCTTTTCTGGTAGGAACGATGTGATTGATTCTTCGGTGGGTTTCCAGTACTGTCATATATCCACGAAATGGTTGTTTTCTCTAACATGGACGTAAACGTTGTATTCCAGATGCCAACTTTCTTAAGAGTGGTTTTTTGAATGGAGTCTTTTGCCGACAGCAATGTTTTGAACTGAATTGATTTCAGACAAATACCTTTTTTTTTATTTGTCGTTCGTGTCTCTTTACTTAATGCGTCCTTTTCCTTTAGATGTTGATGAATGTTTGGAAGACAATTGTCTTTCTTTTTGTTTCATACCCGTCCTGAGAGGCATATGGGTCCTTTTCATGCATGGAGTCTTAAAATTTCGGTAGGGCTCTCACTTAATTGTTTGTCAGCTACTGGCTCACTGAGGGGTGTCGAACTGGAATATTGTAAGCTCTTTTTCTGTGTAGTATTCCTCCACCGCTCTATGTTCTACTTTGAATAATGGGAATTAAACTGTCATCATCATCATGGTCATTTTACATTTGTCGGAAAACAAGTGTCACCGTTGATTCTCCGGTTAAAAATGATGGGTCTTCGTCTTGAATATAGATGTGCAGATGATCAATGTAATTTGTACGTAAAGGCATACGGTAGGGATAAAGAAATATTTGATTTTTAGTATTTTCTAAATAAATCCGTCTTAGAAGTGGTCTTTGGCTTCCCCCTACAATTGTGAGGTCACAGCTAGAGCAGTATACAAATATTTCCTTGATGGATAATCGTCCAAGTTTGTCTTAACAAAACTCCGTCATCTCCACTGTCCACTTCCATGTAAGAGGTAGAGATCTTGGAAGACGCACTCTAAAATCCCAAGGTTTATTATCGGAATATAAGGACGCACTGTCCGAAGACTTAAGAACCATTCGCAGTGACATTTTTTTCAAAAATGAACTAGAACTTGTTTTCATATCTCATTTATATCAACATTCGGAATCTAATTTGTAAATTTCATGGACCAGCCTAGCATCGGACCAGCATTTCGATGAACTGCGATACTTCCGTTTTCTAATGATCTTCTCGATTCTCCAACTGGCCTGGTCGATTTTTGATATTTTTGGAGTTCACAAGCATTAAACGTCATTGAATGGGTTTATTTATTATATACCCTTAAATAATAGTTTAAGAAATGCCTTTTGTGACGAAAAGATTACTGATATTAAAGCTTAAGATTTCTTCAGGTAAGATTTTTAAATTTGTTAAACCAATTCAAAAGTATACAAATGATTTTCTAAATTGTACAATCGAATTTCTAAATCGTACATTTGAATTTAAAAATTGAACAAACGAATTTTAAAAAATCATTAACACTATTTTAGAAATCGTTCAAACGGATTCAAAAATCGGTTAAACGATTTTCTAAATTGTACAAACGATTTTATTAATCGCTCAAACGATTTTCTAAATTGTACATGTACAAACGATTTTAAAAATCATTTTAACGAGGTTATTTTAAAATCGTTCAAACCACTTTAAAAAAAATAACAAATAATTTTCTAAATCGTACGCACGAAATTTTAAATCGTATAAACGATTTTCTAATTCCTACAAACGAATAAAGGAATCGTACACAGATTTAAATCGTTAAAACGATTTTCTAAATCATACAAACGATTTTTTTGTCAATATGAAATGGCACTTATACGCCGTCGTAAATCAGAGATGATGTGTGTTCCGCCAATTTACATTTTTAATGCCACACGAGAGACCAACTAATTGTAAACATATTGAGCTTTTTTCATGTTTCAATGATCTACACATAGAAAAATAGACAATACGTGAAAAAATTACTGAGACCGACCGGGAAACGAAGGATCCTTGTGTTGGGATGGATACATTAGGATGATTGACTCTGACCTTTACAAGAGTAAGCGGAAGGATACATGTGTTGTTAAAATCAAAACTTGTGAAAAGACACCTTTAAGGTGAAATAACACATCATCACAAAATGGTTGACCTTTGATCGAAACGACATTTCGTTTCATTAATAGGATTTTATTAACGGCAATATGTAACTTACTCCTTGTCCGAGTGGATAGAGTGTCGGGCTTGTGAACCGTACATCCCGAGTTCGAATCCCGCAGGGGTTTTTGTTGTTTCTTACTGAATTGATTTTTTTAGTTATTCATTTTTTATCCCCAAACTGCAAATTTTTCGCCTCTTTGACATATGTACAGTTTATTTATCATTATATCTTTTATAATCAAATAATTTACTTTTAATTTGAGTGACTTTTTTCAGGTGTGTTATTCCACCTTTAAAAAAAACGATCAGCTATTTTAGAGTGTTGAGTTATAAGAATTTTGCTATGACAATAAACAAATGTTTTTCTTTTTAGATCCATAAACAAAAAATATTTTGTGTTATACAGAAAAAAAAATCTTTACTGAATTAAAGATGATTTACTTTTCTATTTTAACACAAATATTATTTTAACATTATTTTGTTAAAGAGTAAATTTATGTACGATCAGCCTTTCTAGAGTGTTGAGTTTTAAATATCTGTACTTAAAAACAATAATCATATCAATCACTAGATAAACATAAAAATAGACTTTTACTAGAAAATTATAAAATTACTATAAAATTTACTTTTCTTTTCCGTTTTTGCATAACACTTTAAAATAAAGTAAGGGGATTATTATAAAGAAAAAGTTCACAGTTTCATCACCTAATCAATATTTTCACATATTTTGCACTAATAAAACGCTTAATTCAGTCATTATCGATTCAACATGCAATGATATTATCTTAAAGTCTAAAACTTTTATTCAAATTATAACAAACTTGTCAGCAAAAGTTTATAAATTTAAAAAATAAAAATAAACGTATCCACAAATGTGTTAAATTTGAGATATGACCTGCAATAAGCTCATTTTCGAAAAAAAATTGGAGCTGTTTTTTTCCTTGACTTTAATGAAATGCAAGCTAATATGCCTAAAAAAATGTCGACTGAAATATTTAAAAAATTGTTCGAATACTCTAAAGCTATTGAATTATGAAAAGTGTTCTTTTTCTTCTTGAATACCTCCCGCCACAAACTTTAGTCCATTACTTAACTCTGTAAATATGTCAATTTCCCTCAACTAATTTATTCAATCTAGTTTATTTGGCATTGTAAAATAAAATATACGAGTAAAAAAAAATGAAGCAGGGTTTTCAGGCTTGAGGTGACCTAAAATGGTTACCCAAAAATAGATAAACGAACCTTTTTAACAACTTCCAAGCAAAATGCGTATTCTCCGACATAGCGCCTTCTATGACGGCAAATGGATTGGGGATTTTACATTTCATTCCGAACCCTTAATGTTCTAAGAGAAAATGGAAATAACGGGTCCTGTTGTCTGGTGTCTTTTTGTTATATTGCTCATTCCACAATAATTTACTTCATTTGAATTGTTTTACAAACATACACTAACACTGTTTTCAAAGAATAAGGTTTATAAAAATTTGCACTTTTACAACTACATACATAAAACATCATGAAGCATACATATTTAGTTTCTATCTCTCCTACAATAAATGAAATAAAAACATGTAAGGCAAATAAAATGTCATTGCTGAATCATTAATATTCATTACTCTAACCCCCTTCTCGGGGAGTCCCCGCGCTCGGAACCCGGAGACCTGGATCACGGAGATCCCCATGGATAGGGGATGATCTGACGCCTCTTGAGGAGTCGGTGATAGGTATAATTGGGGACACGCCCATTGACGGAATTCCTGGAGGTTTTGATGTTGGAGGGGAGACAGAACTCGGTACCGCAACCCCCGGTCCATCCAATATGAGCGAATCAGCTGATGTACCGGTAGTTGAGGCTGCATTGAGTCCTAGACTTGATCACGGTAAGTGAAAACAATTATCTAATTATTATATTAAAAAGATGTAATATCAAACATATATAGATAACAAGAAGTCGACGTTCTTTATATAACTATTGATTTTGATTTTAAAAATTCTTATACGATAAAATCAATGAAGAATCATTATGTAAAATGTAAATATGATAATTTTAATATTATTACTTTCAGAGCAGGAATCACGTAGCAGTAGACTCTCCACTCGTGTTAAACAGCCAGTGGACACTTATGGAGCAAATATATTGCGTTTACAAGAAGAATTGGTGCAGATTAAAATGGGAGAAACTGAACGTTCAGAAGGAACTGCTAGAAATTGAAAGAGCTAAATTTTTAATCAAACAACAAAAACATCATGTTTACCTCTCCAGCATGGGGGTAACTTTTACCAACGTTGAATAAATACTTGCATCAGATTGATTCTCTGTGTTCGTTCGTTCTTTCTTTTTTTTCATTTTTTTTTTGCTTCATATAAAATTAGATAAAATAAATACAAATTGCTCACAAATTTTATTATTACATGTATTTATGAATAATGGCGTATTAAAATCATATATCAATATGATAAAATAGATACACGTACAAATTTAAGCAAATCGTCCGTTGATGAGTCTGTTTCTCACTGTCACTCCGTCGTTGATGGGACCAATGTACTGGGGGCGCCCAATTCGTCCTCTGTCACGGGCATTTTTACTAGTTAAGACACCTGCAGGCTCCAGGATCATGAAGCAAACTTAGACTTAAGTCAAAAATTGTAAACTGTCTCAATGTCTCTTGTTTGAAATCACTGAAAAAATAGAAATGCAGTTAAAAGTGTCTTGATACAAAGTTGTCAATTACAAATTTCAATCGTCATTCTATGATAAACAATCATTTTATGACTGACTGAAATTTTGACTTAAGTATGAAATTGCTTCATGATCCTGAGGCCTGTTAGGGTGTCTTAAAGTTAAGATATTTTTTAAGACATGTCCTAAAATAAGACGGCTTAAGGAAATTGACTTAGGACTAAGACGTGTCCTAAGTGATGTCTGAGACATATCTTAGTCTTAAGATAGCTTCGTGAACATGCCCACAGGTGTTTGTGTGACGGGGCCTATTTACGAGCGGTGTTCAGCTTTAATCTTGTACATTGTAAGCAAAAAAAAAAACCAAAACAAAACAAAACCAAAAAAAAAAAAATACACCACAACCGCAGTATCTCGCCTAAATGAAAAATATTGATTTACTAACTTATTGAAATTTTCTGATGCAAATTTTTACATTCACATGATATATTGAAAGAGAAAAGTTGTCTTAGATAAATTCTAAATATCAAATTCAAAAGTACATATTTACACTTTGCAGACTCAACTGCCCCATACTATGAAGTTAATTCAACGTGATACTGCTAACACACACAGGAAAAGAATTAATAAAATAATACGTAAAATATACATAAAAATAAACTCATAATATAATGGCAACATAAACATAAAATCTGCAATACAATGGCAACTCAAATCTTTCAACTTATTACGACGTTGGCTTCTCCTTCCAGTAATGTTTATCGAGCTTGTTTTCTGAAAACGCAGCATATGTCTCTCAATGGCGTTGTCAATGTTTCTGTCCAACTGGGGCCCGGTATTTGGAGGACTTCTGTCTGTATTTTGGCAGTGCTGATGGTGCAAGGGGAACCGGACAGTCATCTTTTTCCCTCATCATGTTGGTTAATTAGGTACGTCTCCCACCACTGCCGTTCCTCCGTTTTAAATCCCCCACTTTCTTCCCATCTTTGCAAGTCTTTCTTCATTTCTTCTACACTAGAGCGGACTTTTCCTAAATTCGGCTCGAGTGTGACAGGTGTTGAAAGATCTGGAACTTGGAATATCGTATACAACTCTGGAAAATAGTATACATGTACTTAGTGAGCTATACCTACATGTTTGTTTTTGACTGGGGGGGGGGGGTTAATGCAATTGCACATGCAGTTATCTCCATGTAAATGTTAAACAGACTCATAATACACATGTGAGTCACCACTCAGATCACAATTTTGGCTGGTGGAAAGAAGACAAAGTCACATTCCAAATTTTGGCTAGACATGAAAAAACTGTTTAGGTTTATTCTGATTTGTTAAACCAGGAATTTAACACTAATAATGGGTAAGAACAAGAAAATAAGACTACGTCTTTAGTTAGCAATCTCAAGTTTACAGTGAATATGACAACTAAAGCTGGATGAAATGTAGTTGTTTTTGTTGTATAGTTGTAAAGTTGTTTTATTCTGGTCCGGGTATCCAACATACCAGAATTTAAAACAAGAGCAAACCCCAAAAATATGTACAGTAACTTAGAAAGTGATCAATTTAAAATCACATATTCCTACTTATATATTTTTAAAATAGTAAATTTAATTTCAGTTAAATATGTTTAAATAAAATTATTAATTTCAGAATAAGAAGAAGGTTGTACAGTTAGAGTCCTTCAAAGCAGTGGAGAGTGGATTCAAATGCCTTAAAGACACAACTTCAAGAAGGAAATTCTGCAGTGAATTGAAAGAAGTCCTGAACAAGTTGAAGATAGCATTTGCTGAAGACGATTCCCAATCAGGTAGGCAATGTTTCTAAAATCAAATATTCTCAAAATGAAACCTTAAATTATTTACAACATGTAATTACCATTCCTGATGTATGTTCCAAAGAATAGGACTATATAAATCTTATTTTACACTTTTTGGAAAATAATGAAATTCAAGTATCAGGTGTAACCAATAATTTAAAAAAAAATCGTGTAAATGTTCTGCTTTATATATATATATATATATAAATATATATATATATATATATATATATATATATATATATATATATATATATATATATATATATATATATATATAGTTTAGTGCTAGTTTTGTAGATGTTTTTCTCCTTTCATATGTAGTTTTTACTTTGTTGTCCTGAAGAAGGGACGGGTTGTCCCGAAAATTTGACAATATTTTTCTTTATTGTTCGTGTCGTTGGTTATTTTTAGTGCTTTTTTATATCTCATCTTAAAACCATGTATCTTTTGATCCGACACTATAGATAACGAGTGTTGTTGGTTTTTTTAGTGCTTTTTATATCTTTTTCTCCAACGGTATCTTTTGATCCACTCGTTTATCTTCGTACTTTTACATTTGTTTATTTATTTTTTGTTTCATTTGTACCCTGCCGTGTTTCTTTACTACAAACGTACTCGAATCCTTCGTATTCATTCATATTTTGTTACTCTTCCATACATTGCATAATGTTCCTTCAATAATTCGGCCTGAACTCTTAATTAATTTGATCGTGACTCTGTCTATTTATTCCGGCTTTCTGTTCCTTTTTATCACGCATTAAAAATGTCAATTCAAAACAGCCGAACATTTAAACTTCTCAAAAAACAGCATAAAAAATCTGTCAAATCTCAACATAGAATCTCCAATATTCAAGCTTATTTACAATGTGACACTATACCAAAAGGTTTCAAAATCAATGCTAAACCAAATATTGGATCTGTTTCTAAAAAATTCATGACACGCTGGGAAAACATCCTCAAGAGATGCTCAAAAGAACTTAGGTCACTCTGCCTTTCTTGGGACCATCACAAGTAAGGACAATATGAGAACAACATCACAGCTCTTAATTTATCTCTTACCCAAACTAACTCTGACGCGGACTTGAGGGAAGCCAACAATATCATCCGTACTTACAATGAGGCCCTCACCAAAAACTTACAAAATACACAGGAAAAGAAATTCGTCCGTGATAATGTCAGTTTAAAATCTAACAGCAGGACAAACAACATTACTAACGTGTCTCGGAAGAAAACCAAAGCACCCCGTTCTAGACGCTTTGTACGGAAAGCATTTCCATCCACAGACGGGGAAAATTCTAACGCCAAGGTTTGTCCTGTACTGAACGTTTCTAGTGTATCTCTTACCGAATCTGAAACATCACTACTTTCCAAAGGCCTCAACTTTTGCCCTACACCCCGGGAAGTAAACGAAAGGGCTGTAAGAGAGGACACTAGGGCATTTTTCCGTAGACTTAGACTGAAAGAACATTTCTCTAGAAAAGACTCCAGTTCTGATGTAGGTGACAAGGCCCAAACTTCTTTACAAGACCTTGAAAACCATAAACTATACAGGCCTAAGAGCAGCTGGGAACCAGCCCCTGGCAAATGTGGAGCCTTAGAATCGTATATAGAAGCTGTCGAGTCAGACATCGAGAAACTTCTTTCCAAACAACATAGACGCCCGGATAATCTAAATAAAGAAGAAAGATCAGCGTTACAAATCCTGAAGAACCGGGAAGACATCGTCATTAAAAGAGCAGATAAAGGGTCAACAATAGTTGTGATGGATCAAAACAAATATCTTGCAGAAGCATACAGACAATTATCAGATGAACGTTTTTACCAAAAGCTTGACACTGATCCTACAGATGACTTCTCAGATGCTATCACCAAAACATTAGATACTATGTTTGAAAATAATGAAATTGGTTACAATGTGTACACTACCCTTCTTCCTATCAACTGTAAGCCCGGCCAGTTTTATGTTCTTCCAAAAATTCACAAACCTGGAATGCCAGGACGTCCCATAGTAAGTGCCATTGGACATCCCACTGAAAAAATCTCAGAATTTATCGACCTTCATCTCCGTCCACATGTTGAAAATTTACCGTCATATCTTAAAGACACAACAGATTATCTCAACAAAACGCCATCTTCAAACCTTCCAGATAATACTATTCTCGTGACGATGGATGTTACATCCCTCTACACCAACATCCCGCATGACGAAGGTATTGCAGCCTGTAAAGAAGTATGGGACGCTAGGGAGGTTCAGATCCCCTCAACTGAATCTCTCACCAAGCTCCTAGAGCATGTTCTAAAATTCAATAATTTTATGTTCAATGGAGAACATTACCTTCAAGTCAGTGGCACTGCTATGGGTACCAAAATGGCACCATCTTATGCCAATATATTCATGGGTAATCTAGAGCGCAACCTACTAACACAGTCACCTTTCAAACCTCTTAGTTGGTTGCGCTTCATAGACGACATCGAAATGAAGTGGGTTGAAAACAGAAACAACCTCGATGATTTTATCACCTTTGTCAATTCTTTCCATCATTCTATCAAATTTACGACTGAAATTTCCTCATCCAACAATACGTTTCTTGACACTACTTCAACTTTAATCGATGGTAAACTCGATTTCAATCTTCATACTAAACCTACAGATTCCCACCTCTATTTAATGACGTCTAGCTGCCACCCACCTCATACGTTTAGAGGCATACCAAAAGGCCTAGCCACCAGAGTCAGACGTATTTGTTCAACTCAAGAACTATACTCTGAGCAAAGTAAACTCCTAAAATCCCACTTATGTGCCAGGGGCTACAGCCCGCACTCTGTACAAAATGCAATTGATGATTTAGCTAAAGAGGATCGATTATCCCTTTTGAAATACAAACCTAAAAACGAAGACAACAAAGTCCCATTTGTCACTACTTACCACCCTGTCCTTAAGGGTCTAAATGCAGTTCTAAAGAAGAACCTGCCAATCCTTTACAGCAATGATAAAATGGTTGAGGTTTTCAAAAACCCCCTAATGGCAGCTTTCAAACGCCCTAGAAACCTTAAGGACATGGTGGTAAGAACCAAACTAAAGAACCCTCTACCTAATGGTGGCTTTAAAACTTGTTCTGACACCAGATGTCTGTTGTGCAAACACAGCTCTGATGCGGACGACTTTTCTAGCCCCATTACTGGCCGTACTTACAAAATTTTCGCTAATACCTCTTGTACTGACAATTGTGTATACCTCATCAATTGTAAATTTTGTCAGAAACAATACGTAGGGGAAACAGGAGACCTCCGCAGGCGCATCAATAACCACCGTTCCACCATCAAAACTAAGAAAATTAAAGAACCCGTCGGGGAACATTTTAACTTAGATGGTCACAAATGGGAGGACATGATGGTTTTGGTTATTGATCACAACCCAGACTGGACAGATGCGGAGAGAAAAAATAAAGAAAAATTTTGGATGCATAGACTGAAGTCATTCCGCCCTGACGGCATGAACAAATTAAGTGACTTCACTAAAATGAACATCAACTAAAGCATCCTGATTTTTTTCTATGCAGTGTCACCATCATCATCTTTTTGGTTCCATGTACAAACTATCATTCACGTTAATTATTCAACTTATTAGCTCGTTCCTTAATCGGTTTAATCTGTACGGGTTCTTTTTGTTTACTTTTTATTTTGCTATTTTTAATTGTTGTTTTATCCATTTTATTTTCTTTATTTAACTCCTATTAGTTTTTACACTTTTGTGTATATTTATGTGGTCATTTACAGAACCTGTCTCCCCTACAAACCTTCATTACGAATTATCTTACTAGTACAACTTAATTAACACCAACCCCCAATTAGCTAATTAATTCGTTCGGGTTATCTCTCAGCACTTCTACACAGACCGTCCGCTGCGTCGGACGGGATTTTTCTTTCTCGGGCTTATGATCTTTAATACAAAGATGTAGTTGCCACGTTCCCATCCGGTGTTTTATATATCATTTAGTTTTTAGTTTAGTGCTAGTTTTGTAGATGTTTTTCTCCTTTCATATGTAGTTTTTACTTTGTTGTCCTGAAGAAGGGACGGGTTGTCCCGAAAATTTGACAATATTTTTCTTTATTGTTCGTGTCGTTGGTTATTTTTAGTGCTTATATATATATATATATATATATATATATATATATATATATATATATATAAAGTAAGTTTTGAAATGTTGTTTAAAATATATGTACATATTCTACATTTAATTCAGACTCCTCTGGTGAGCTTTTTTCCCCATCAGAGTCCATCTTGGAAATTTCCGACATCCATGATAGCAGTTTAGCCTCAATACCCACTGTGGATAATGTGACCAAAAAGCCGCACCCAGTAGAGAAGAAAAAGAAAAAGTTCCACCATCGAACTTTGAAAGAGGAAATTGAGGTTGACATAACATAAACGTTCTTAAGCTTTTGTTTTTTTCAAAAAGTTCTCTTCAATATGCAGCAAATTAATGTTTGATGTTTGCAGTTTACAAAATTGATGTCTTGTCAACTATAACTATCATTTGAATAATCTTTTCATACTGTTCTAAAAAGACAAACTTGCATTCATAAAAATAACGATTTAAAAAGAAAAGATTTTCGAGGAAACTACTGTAGAATCATTAGATTTCGTGGTGGCTCAATTTTCGTTGAATTCGTGGGTACCTCTCATCCACGAATTAACATCCTCCACGAATTAATAAATTAGAGCAATAAAGTCTTATTTCCTTTTGTAGGTATACGAGAATACACGAAATTATGTCCCCACGAACCTGTAAAATTTAAGCAATCCACGAAAATTGGCCCCCACGAATTTTAATGATTCCACAGTATTTGATCTATTCATTATACTCTTCCATTATGCATTTATAGATTATGAGGAACGCTCATCCCCAACTTGTGAAAGTCAGCAACAGAAACTTCATGGAAACCAATAACAGCAAATGGAGACGTACATGTGAAGCTCTGTTGGGATTTGACCCAAGCAATCATGTGAGTAATGATATTTGGTAATTTTACACCAAAAAAATAAAAAAAGTACTGCTATTGTACACAACAGCCATTTGAAACCAGTATGGAATTAAAATCAAAGCTTAAAGTTTGTTTCTTTTTTGTTTCAGGATGGTACATTTGGTGGTTCATTTAGAGAGCAGATCTACCTTGCAACATTGCCCGAGTGCTGCTACGAATTCGAAGAGGTTTTGCTGTTTTTTGAGGCATTTAAGAATGGGCATATCCCAACAAGGTATTTGGATTTTTGATAACTTAAATTTGATAATACCTTTCTAAAGAATTTTGGTACAATTTATTAACTTAAAATTTTTTGATTATTTCTAGGGCAACATCATCGATCAAGCCAGGCCTGGTTGCCCAATTGGTTGGAGGTTAAAGTTCACCATCAGTTGTCCAACCTGGCAAGTGGGATTGTGTCCTTGGAGCAGTTTCGAAAAGATCTTCATGCTTCTAGGGTAAGGTTTTCATATGCCATTACCAATTATGGCTGAACATGCACACATACTTTGCATTTAAATATAGTCAAACAACAGGGAAATGGATTAATCAGATATCTTTAATCAGTTTTGGAAAGTGAAATAATACTGTGATCATCTTTCTTTGATAATTATGCTACATTCATTAAAAACAATTTATAGATATAACTTAATTATAAACCAAGTGTCTTATTGTCTTGCAGATCAATAGGAATAATGAAGACAGCGTCACAGGTCTAAAGGTAATAATTACCCAAAGTTATTAGTAGCAGGAGAAAAAAATTTTTTTAGAGAAAAAAAATTGAAATGTAAACAGTATTAATCAGGTTTTATTTTCTTGTAGAATGAAAATAGCAGATTGAGACAGAAAAACAGACGACTTAACGAGGAGGTCTCATGACTGAAAGCTAGAAAAGAAAATGATGTGGTAAGTGTTTATTGCCAATTGTTAATAAATTGTCAATATCTTTCAAGTAATATTTCGATGAAGGTGTTGTATATGAAAAATACCTAAGTGGTAGCCATATTTGAAATGTATGCATTTTTTTCTTGGAAAAACAGGTACTTATTTTTAAGATGTACTAATATTATCTTGTGTAAAAATGTATATCAATTAAAAGGTTAATTATCAGTAAGATTACACAATATCCATGAAAATTCAACTTGTTTCAATTTTTAACATAGGATCCTTATAGCGAATTGGAAGTGGCCCCTGAATCAAAGCGAAATGAAAGTGTAGATGAAAGTGTAGGAAAGAAAAATAAAGGTCGGGTACTCATCAGTGGCAACATTATATTATAAGTACTCTTTTAGAATATCAACAGCTATTTAACGGAATCAACTGCCAGGATGTGTTAGAACATGTAACAGCATGGCTTCTTTTAAAACAAAGTATTTACAAAATTAATATTAGTATAAGTAAATTTTATTGATTATGAAATCAAATCAGTGCATATGTATTTATTGATGAGTGTGTATATTTTATCTATACTATTTATCTATGTGTCTTGTACTTATTGTTGTACATGTGGTTTATAGAGAACCACAATATAAACTAGTACATTGCTTCTAATCTATCATGTCTATATAAAAGGCTTTATTATTATTAGGGTCTTCCGTTTCCAACGGAAGACCCTATTGTCTTTTTCTCTATTTTTCACTATTATTATAAGGGTCTTCCGTTTCCAACGGAAGACCCTATTGTTATTCTACGGTTTCTTTTTCTTTATTAGGGTCTTCCGTTTCCAACGAAAGACCCTCTTGTTATTCTATTGATTCTTTTTATTAGGGTCTTCCGTTTCCAACGGAAGACCCTCTTGTTATTCTACGGTTTCTTTTTATTATTATTAGGGTCTTCCGTTTCCGACGGAAGACCCTCTTGTTATTCTATTGTTTCTTTTCTTTATTATTATTTTTTTTTTAATTTTTTTTCTGACTTTTTTCGAACGCTATTTCTCGTGAACTACTCGACCGATTTGCATGAAATTTTCAGGACGTATTAAGCATCAAACATACTTGATATTATAAATTTGTTGGCTGATGACGTCACTTCCGGTTTGAGCTTTTGAGGATCTAGTGAATTTTTAAGGACCATTTTGTCCACGTAACTTCTCAAAAACTAATTGTGATAGAAACGTGAAACTTTCAGGGATTAGTAGATGAATGTCTGTAGATGATCCTATTTATTTGATATTTTGAAAAATGCGCAAGGCGCCGAAGCTCGCCCGAGCTCGAAAATTGGCACCATTTTTTTTCATGAAATTTTCGCACATTTTCAGCCCTAGCTTTTAATGTATAAATATTTTGTTAAAACATGTAATGCAAAAGTTGTTCAGATTAAAAAGGACTTTCGTTTGATATCAAGAAAAAAGGGCTGGCCCCTTTAAATAAGGGGCCAAGAGGGCTATAAAGTATTTTTGCAATAACTCTTTACTGAACAATAATTTGTTATCAATTATAGAAGCAAAAATGTTCATTGTACATCTGTTTATCTATAGAGTACCATACCTAAGTCATATGTTACGTAATTAGGGGTTTCAAGGGGCCAAAAGCCCAAAACTTTGATCTTTAATAACTTGAAAAGGAGAACTATTTTGAAAAGCATTGTAGAAAAAAAGTTGCTCAAAATAATGTTCTTAACAATATGGTACCTAAAAATTTTTTGTTGGTGGCCCCAGTAAGGAGTTTAAGGGTCGGCCCCTAAAACACAGTTGTTCAGATATCTCTAGAACGGTTAACAATTTGTGAACAGTTGTTAACAAAATGTGTTTATATTTACTAGATCTTTTATTTGATATCAAGAAATAAGGGCTGGCCCCTCAAATAAGGGGCCAAGAGGGCTCTCAAGTCTTTTTATAATAACCCTTTACTGAAAAAAAATTTGTTATTTATTATTGAAGCAAAAATGTTCATTGTACAGTTGTTTATCTATACGGTACCATACCTAAGTCATATAGTACGTAATTAGGGGTTTCAAGGGGCCAGATGTCTAAAATTCTTATCATTAATATCTAGAAAAGGAGAAATATTTTGAAAAGCATTGTAGAAGAAAAGTTGCTCAAAATAATGTTCCTAACAATATGGGTCCCGGTAAGGAGTTTAAGGGTCGGCCCCTAAAACACAGTTGTTCGGATATCTCTAGAACGGTAAACAATTCATGAATACTTGTTGAACAAAATATGTTTATATTTTCAAGACCTTTCATTTGATATCAAGAAAAAGGGGCTGACCCCTCAAATAAGGGGCCAAAAGGGCTACAAAGTCTTTTTATTATAACTTATTTTTTAGCGATAATTTGTTATTATTCATAAAAGCAAAAAAAAAGAGCTTATTAATCATAATTTAAAACTGAAATCCGTTTTAAAATCGGACCATGCATTACAGAGATATAGGGGTTTAAAATTTTGATTTTTCCGGAAATTTTGAATCCACATTCTTGGTTAAGAAAATAGTTTTATGTTCAGAGTGAAATCAACTCGTACCTTAAATAATTCGATAATTGTAAAATCGTACTTTAACACATTCGGATTTGTATTTGTTAAGTTGTTCTTGAAATCGATACGGTTTTTATCAATTCGTACTTAGAATCATTCGGATTTTGTTAACTCGTACCAAGAATAATTCGACTTTTTTTCTTTCTGTCTTAGTTTCTTATATTTATTGGATTAAAAACTCTGCTTCTTACAGGAACGCCTAGCTTTACTTTCGACATTAACGGAAGACCCACTCGTTGCTTTGCAACGAGCTTTGCTCTAGTTTTATATTATTATTTTTCCTCTGACATTTTTCGAGCGCTATAACTCAAAAACTGTTCGGTTTTTTTTACAAATTTACAGGACTGACAGAGCATTAAACGTGCTTGCTCATGTTAAATTATAAGCTGATGACGTCACTTCCGGTTTGAGATTTTTAAGATTTTGTAATTTTTAAGAACCATTTTGTCCACGTAACTCCTCCGAAACTAATGGTAATATAAACGTGAAACTTTCAGAAATATGTAGATGGATGTCTGTAGATGATTCTCTGTATTTGACATTGTGGAAAATGCGCAAGGCGCCGAAGCTCGTCTGAGGTCGATAATTAGCACCAAAATATTTGGCAAAATTTTAACACGTTTTGTAAATTATCTTTTAACCTGTAAATAATTTGTTAAAACATGTAATGCAAAAGTTGTTTCAATTTCCAAGGGCTTTCCTTTGATATCAAGAAAAAGGGGCTGGCCCCTCAAATTAGGGGCCAAGAGGGCTCTAAAATCTTTTTGCAATAACTCTTTACTGAACAATAATTTGTTAATTATAGAAGCAAAAATGTTAATTGTACAGCTGTTTATCCATACAGTACCACATCTTAATCATATGTTACGTAATTAGGGGGTTTTAAAGGTCAGAAGTCGAAAACTTTGATCATTAATATCTAGAAAAGGAGAAATATTTTAAAAAGCATTGTAGAACAAAAAATGCTTACAATAATGTTCTCAACAATATGCTACCTAAAAAAAATTGTTGGTGGCCCCAGTAAGGAGTTTAAGGGTCGGCCCCTAAAACACATTTGTTCAGATATCTCTAGAACGGTCAACAATTCTTGAACATTTGTAGAACAAAATGTGTTTATATTTATCAGACCTTTTATTTGATACCAAGAAAAAGGGGCTGGCCCCTCAAATTAGGGGCCAAGAGGGCTCTTAAGTCTTTTTAAAATAACTCTTTACTGAAAAATAATTTTTAATTAATCATAGAAGCAAAAATGTTCATTGTACAACTGTTTATCTATACAGTACCATACCTAAGTCATATGTTACGTAATTAGGGGTTTCAAGGGGCCAAAAGTCCAAAACTTTTAACAATAATATCTAGAAAAGGAGAAATATTTTGAAAAGCATTGTAGAAGAAAAGTTGCTCAAAATAATGTTCTTTACAATATGATACCTAACAAAATTTTGTTGGTGGCCCCGGTAAGGAGTTTAAGGGTCGGCCCCTAAAACACAGTTGTTCAGATATCTCTAGAACAGTTAACAATTTGTGAGCATTTGTTGAACAAAATATGTTTATATTGGCAAGACCTTTCATTTAATATCAAGAAAAAGGGGCTGACCCCACAAATTAGGGGCCAATAGGGCTACAAAGTCTTTTAATAATAATTGTTTTTTGAGCGATAATTTGTTATAAATCATAGAAGCAAAAATAAGAGCTTATTAAGCTTAATTTAAATCTGAAATCTTTTTTTAAAATCGGACGATGCATTACAGAGATATAGGGGTTTAAAAATTGATTTTTCCGAAAATTTTGATTTTACATTCTTGGTTAAGAAAATAGTGTTATGTTGAAAGTTAAATTAACTCGTACATAAAATAATTCGATGATTAAACACATTCGGATTTGTATTTGCTAAGTCGTTCTTGAAATTGATAAGGTTTGTGTTAATTCGTACTTTAAATCAAATGGATTTTGTTAACTCGTACAAAGAACTATTCGATTTTCTTTCTTTTTATTTTAGTTACTTACATTTATTGGTTTAAGAACTCTGCTTCGAAGAGGAACTTCTAGCTTTACTTTCGAGATTAACGGAAGACCCACTCGTTGCTGTGCAACGAGCTTTGCTCTAGTTATTGTTTTTTTCTGACTTTTTTTGGACGCTATTACTCGTGAACTACTGGACCGATTTGCATAATATTTGCAGGACTGATAGAACATTAAAAGTACTTGAGGTTATTAAATTTTGGGCTGATGACGTCACTTCCGGTTTGAGATTTTGAGGATTTAGTGAATTTTTAAGGACCATTTTGTCCACCTAGCTCCTCCAACATTAATAAAGATAAAAACATGAAACTTTCAGGGATAGTAGATGAATGTCTGTAGATGATTCTCTGGGTTTGATATTGTGGAAAATGTGCAAGGCGCCGAAGCTCGCCCGAGCTCGAAAATTGGCAGCAAATTTTTTCACGAAATTTTTGCACATTTTCTTAATTATTTCTGAATGTGTAAATATTTTGTTAAGACATGTAATGCAAAAGTTGTTCAAATTTACACGCTCTTTCATTTGATATCATAAAAAGGGGGCTGGCCCCTCACATTAGGGGCCAAGAGGGCTCTAAAGAATGTTTATAAAAACTCTTTACTTAAAACTAATTTGTTATTAAGTATAGAAGCAAAAATGTTTATTGTGCAGCTGTTTATCTACATAGTACCATAGTGAAATCATTTGTTACGTAATTAGGGGTTTTAAGGGGCCAGAAGTCCAAAACTTTGATCATTTATATCTGATGAAGGAGAAATATTTTGTGAATCATTGTAAAAGAAAAGTTGCTCAGAATAATGTTGTCAACCTTATGCTACCTTTAAATTTTTGGTTTTTGGCCCCAGTAAGGAGTTTAAGGGTTAGCCCCTAAAGCACATTTGTTCAGATATCTCTAGAACGGTCAACAATTCTTGAACATTTGTAGAACAAAATGTGTTTATATTTATGAGACCTTTTATTTGATACCAAGAAAAAGGGGCTGGCCCCTTAAATTAGGGGCCAAGAGGGCTCTTAAGTCTTTTTAAAATAACTCTTTACTGAAAAATAATTTTTAATTAATCATAGAAGCAAAAATGTTCATTGTACAACTGTTTATCTATACAGTACCATACCTAAGTCATATGTTACGTAATTAGGGGTTTCAAGGGGTTAGAAGTAAAAAAAAACTCTGATCATTAATACCTAGAAAAGGCGAAATATTTTAATAAGCATTGTAGAAGAAAAGTTGCTATATGCAACCTTAAAAATCTTTGTTGGTGGCCCCGGTAAGGAGTTTAAGGGTCGGCCCCTTAAACACAGTTGTTCAGATATCTCTAGAACGGTCAATAATTCTTGAACACTTGTTGAACAAGATATGTTTATATTCACAAGGCCTTTCATTTGATATCAAGAAAAAGGGGCTGATCCCTCAAATTAGGGACCAGGAGGGCTACAAAGTCTTTTTATAATAACGTTGTTGTGAGCGATAATTTGTTATAAATCATCAAGCCAAAAAAAAAAAAGATTTTATTGAGCTTAATTTAGAACTGAAATCCGTTTTAAAATCGGACGATGTATTACAGAGATATTGGGGTTTAAAAATTGATTTTTCCGAAAATTTTGATTCCACATTCTTGGTTTAGAAAATAGTGTGATGTTCAAAGTTAAATTAACTCGTACCTAAAATCATTTGATAATAGTTAAATCGTATTCAAACATATTCAGATTTGTTTTTGCTAGGTCGTTCTTGAAATTGATAAGGTTTTTGTTAAATCGTACTTAGAATCATTCGTATTTTGTTAACTCTTACCAAGAATAATTCAATTTTTTTCTTTTTGTTTTAGTTTCTCGTGTATATTGGTTTAAGAATTCTGCTTCTTACAGGAACTTCTAGCTTTAATTTCGACATTAACGGAAGACCCACTCGTTGCTTTGCAACGAGCTTTGCTCTAGTTATTATTTTTTTTTTCTTAACATTTTTCTTAAAACTCAAATATGCTACAACAAATTTTTATGAAATTTTCACAAATAATACTAAATATCAAGGTTTTTATCACGTACATTTTTGTTGATGACTTCACTTCCGGTCGGCCGTTATGCTCGTCTTTCTTTTTTTAAAAAGTGATTTTGTCCTCCCTTTTTCTCAAAAACCATTAAAGAGAGAACATTGAAATTTTCAGGGATAATATATTTTTGTATTCCTAGGGGCGATCAGGTAAAACCATGATCGTCCGTCACTTCCGGTCCGCTTAAACAGCATTTTTAGAAAATTGTGTTTTCAAAAATTTTTGAAATTAAAAAATTTACAATTTCTTTTCATCAGAATATGTTTTAAACTTATCATATTTTTATATAAGCAGGTCGTCCGTCACTTCCGGTCATTACCGGAAGTGATTCCAAAATTTCGATTTCTGGATTTTTAAAGCATATACGTTTTGTAGACATTTTTGTACTGAATACAAAACTAAAAAACCGTTTTAAAATCGGACAACGCATTGCAGAGATATTGCAGTTTAAAAATGACCTTCGTTCTTGAAATAACCTACGTTCTTGAAATCGTAAAGGTTTTTGTTAATTTGTACCTAGAATCATTCGAGTTTTGGTAAGTCGTATCAAGAATTTTTGATTTGTTTTTCTTTTTTGTTTAAGTTACTTTTGTTATAAGTTTAAGAACTCTGTTTCTTACAGGAGCTTCGAACTTTACCTTCGACATTAACGGAAGACCACTCGTTGCTTTGCAACGAGCTTTGCTCTAGTTATTATTATAATTACTATAACAAAGCTGACTTTTTGGTGAAAATCAAATTTCTTTCTTTCTTTAGATGATTACAATTGACTCTTCTTATATATTATTTTATTTCTTTTAATAGGGTAGAACATCCAGTTTGAGGTGTAAAGAAAGTGAGGTAATATATTTATAAACCAGATTGAAATGTACTAACATTCTTAATCACAGTAAAACAAGTTTCTTCCTTAGTTACTATTATACTTAGTATAATTAATGTCAACTCATAAAGATATGCATAATATTCTAATATAATTCTAATACGATTAAAGAACTAGGTACGGTAAATGCCAAAAATGGCCCTATCTCCAAATTGGACGATATTTTACTTAAAGGTAGACATGAATATTTAACTTCATAAAATAGAACAGTTTTTGATTTTGTTTTTGCTGTGTATACTATGATTTAATGTTCATTACAGCTGCAACAGGCATGGGACATCTTAAACACAATGGTGAACAATGTAGAAGAGGCAGAAGAAACGCAAACAGAGAATGTTGATGTTGGAAATTAATATAATTAAATTTGATTCCAAAATAATATATTACTAATTCCCTTGTGGTAAAATGTAAAATAAATTATGAAATAAAACATTACGATTGTGACAATAATAAATCTATGTTCTTTATTTTAGGTATTTTTCAACAAAGGGGATGTAGTGGATGCATTTTATTCGCCCGAGAAGAGGTATTATAGGGCCAAGATCCTGAACAAAAGGAAAAGACCAAAAGGTGAGAGAAAAATGCATGTAAATTTATTGAGAAAAAAAGATTTAAAACTTTCAACCTCATTCTTATTGTCAAAATATTTTTTAATCATGACAAAGGAATTAAGTGAAAAATAGGAGAAAATTTTGATATAAGAGATTTAATGTCAGCATGTCTAATTCAACAATCTTTACTTAGTTTTAAAGTTTTTCGCGGCAGATTTTATTGCATAACACATCCATGGATTAATTTTGGATAGTATTGTATTACAGGTTATAGAGTGACGTATGTAGAAGATGGATTTGTGGAGGTAATTAAGAAGACCTATGTGCGGCCTCTGTAGATGTAAAACTGCTAACTACAACAGCCTACGACTCCAGGATGTATATGTGATGTGTTTCTTACCTTGCTTTGAAAGAAACTGTTTAATACAGTACCGTCAACGCGGATCCCGTATTTTCCGCGTACCCCCGCGGTCCAAATTGCAACGCGGTTTACGACAGGTGTCTCAGGTAAAACCGCGTACCCCCGCGGAAGAGTCGTTCAGCAAATCAACACCGCCGCGGTCTTGACAATCAAATACAGGTTGGACTGAAACGCGAGTTATCTCCCTCGACTAAAAAAGTAATTGACAGCTACAAGTAACTATATATTAATTATATCGTATTATTAATGGAAGTATTTAAAACTACAGACGATATATTTTCAGATTGTTTTAAAATATTTATATAACGTGTGTTTAAAATCTTTCATCGATGCTATTTCATTTAGTAACTTGACAGTGTATTTTTACAAACTATTTTAATTTGCGTAGCCTATTCAAAAATTTATATGTTTGCCAGTTGTATTTTATTTTTTTTCCTTAATTTATTAAATTGTGAGGAAGTATTGAATCTTTCTTTTTGTAACTTGACGGTGTATTTTTACAAACTATTAAAATTGACGTAACCTATTCAAAAATTTATATGTTTTCCAGTTGTATTTTATTTTTTTCCTTAATTTATTAAATTGTGAGGAAGTATTGAAACTTTTCTTTTTGTAACTTGACGGTGTATTTTTACAAACTATTAAAATTGAGGAAGTCTATTCAAAAATTTATATGTTTGCCAGTTGTATTTTATTTTTCTTCCTTAATTTATTAAATTGTGAGGAAGTATTAAAACCCTTGGTTTGAACATATTTTATTGTAAAGATGGTATATACAAAAGGATCGGGCACAAATTCTGGAAACTTAAAACGCCCTCTACTATGAAATTTTGACACAAAATTTACACTATTACGAAAAATGACATTATCAAAGGTCACAATAAAAAACCATTGTTTGAAGTTATACAAAGTAGATATACATCGACAAAAGTAAAAGAAAATTATAATAAGTGTTTATATCTAATCTTATACATGTGAAAACCGTCCAGATCTCTTTAAAAAAATAGAAAATTTTTTAATTTGTAATGACGACCACCTCCCTGCCTGAAATCTTTCAAAAAGGACTATTAAACCTATAATTTTAGTGAAAAACTTAAAAGATCATAAAAGAGTGCATGACCTGATATTGAAAAGGTGCAAGACTCTGATAGAAAAAATAATTTAATAATAATAACAAGGTGGCTATTATTCATGTTTTATCTAAAACAACCTCCCATCCCCCATCCCCCCGGGGCAGACAGAAACTAGACTAGCTCCCTGTGGGCATTTAAACAAACGGAAAAAACCCCCCAGCTTTATCGATAAAAGCCATCATGAGTTACTCACTTCTCCTGTTCCAGTTTTTGAATATTCAACATTCGTTGAGAATCACCATCTGGCATATATACCAAAATCATTTTACCTTTATATCAGTGATTTTAGTTAGCCAATTATTACTTTACTATTAACAAGTCTATTTGTTTATTTTGAAAGTTCAAAAACTGTTTTTGTTTCAAATGCTGAAAAGCCTTGCATAACTCTTTTGATCATACAACTTCTTTATAATTACATTATATTCAATGATTAATTACTAAATATGAACAAGCAAAAGAAGATAACTCTATTAGGAAGAAGCAAGGGAAAACAAGATGTAATTATAATCGGGGCGATTATAAAGTCTCCCAAACGAACGAGGCTATCATATAGAGTAGGGATGACCCACAAAGTTTCATGATGTTCCCAGGGGTCCTTTACTATATATCAGGTGAACTAACATGACCCAAGGAACAAGAATATATGTGGTTTAGGGGTGGGGATATTAACCGTTTTCAAGATATTCGGGCACTACCTGTTTGAGGGGGGTCAGGACCATCCCCAGGGCCCATGACCTACATACTTTATGATGCCCCTTGACACAAGGAACAAGAATATATATGGTTTAGGGGTGGGGATCTTAATCGTTTTCAAGTTATTTGTGCACTTCCTGTTTGAGGGGGGTCAGGACCATCCCCGGGGCCCATGACCTACATACCATTTGATGCCCCTTGACACAAGGAACAAGAATATATATGGTTTAGGGGTGGGGTTCTTAATCGTTTTCAAGATATTTGGGCCCTTCCTGTTTGAGGGGGGTCAGGACCACCTTGAGGCCCATGACCTACATACCATTTGATGGCCCTTAACACAAGGAACAAGAATAAATATGGTTTAGGGGTGGGGATATTAACCGTTTTCAAGATATTTGTGCACTTCCTGTTTGAGAGGGGGTCAGGACCAGCCCCAGGGCCCATGACCTTCATACCATTTGATGGCCCATAACACAGGGAACAAGAATATATATGGTTTAGGGGTGGGGATATTAACCATTTTCAAGATATTTTGGCACTTCCTGTTTGAGGTGGGACAGGACCATCCCCGGGGCTCATGACTTACATACTATTTGATGCCACTTAACACAAGGACATCATATCCATGCCTTTAGTTTTTCACAAATATATATAGGAGTAGAGAAGAAGATTTTCTAAGATTTAATGCATTTTTACTATATGGCCATATTGGCCCCACCCTAGTGCCTAAACACCTGTCCCAGGGGTCATAAATTTCACAATTTAGGTAGAAGACTTCATGTACATCATATCCAGGCCTTTAGTTTTTCACAAATGTATATGGGAGTAGAGAAAAAGATTTTCTAAAATTTAATACATTTTTACTATATGGCCATTTTGGCCCCACCCTTGAGCCTGAACCCCTGACCCAGGGACCATAAATTTCACAATTTTGGTAGAGGGCTTCATGGACATCATATCCATGCATTTCGTTTTTAACAAATATCTATGGGAGTAGAGAAGAAGATTTTCTAAGATTTAATACATTTTTACTATATGGCCATATTGGCCCCACCCTAGAGCCTGAACCCCTGACCCAGGGGCCATGAATTTCACAATTTTGGTAGAGGGCTTCATGGACATCATAACCATGCAATCAGTTTTTTCCTCACATGTGTGGGAGTAGAGAAGAAGATTTTTGAAAATTTGGCTGTTTTTTGCATATTTGGCCCCACCTGTGGCACCCTGGGGGTGGTAGAGCCACCAATTTCACAATTTACATTCCTCTTACCATAGAGATGCTTCACACCAAAAAATGGGAACAATTGGCCTTTTAGTTTTTAAGAAGAAGTTAAAAATGTAAATTGTTAACGCACGACGCACGACGTACGACGACGGACGAAAACAGATAGCAATAGGTCACCTGAGTTTACTCAGGTGACCTAAAAATCGGTATTTTTTTCCAGTTTTTAACTTATCCTACATGTAGAAATAATAGCTTTATCCACATTTACATGAAAATTGTAACGGGTGCAGATGATTCTTTAATTAAAATTTCTCTAAGATAACTCATAAGGAGTTTTCAAAACGTGCCTTTAATATGTAATCATTTAATGTGAAATGAAGCAATACATCAGACATGGTCAGTAAGGAATGATTCTTAATGTTAGGTGGCCGCCTTATTGTCTAATGGCGTACAGGTAAAATTAAATCTCTGATTACCTTGTTCAACGGTAGGTCACACTGCCGCGGTTTAAACATGGCTGCAGCGAGGACCGCGATGGTGTAATGCGGAAAGGATTAATTAACCGCGGGGGGGGGGGGGGGCGGTTAAATACGGGATCCGCGTTGACGGTACTGTATGTGTTTCTACCCTTGTCATGAAGGACTCTGTTTAAAAATATGTGTATATTTCTGTGGGATGATATTTGTACGTTTCTGAACTTGCAATGAAAGACTCGGTCTGATGTGTGTCTCAAACCGTGCAAATAAGGACTATGTTTGATCAGAGACATATATAACAGTATATAGTATATACGTCCCTGGTTTGATTAATTATACATGATATGTGATCCTTTCCTTTAAAATGATGTACTGTATTCAATCAGATTTTGGAATTTATCCCTAAGGATAAATTCATTTATACAAGCAACAGCAACCTTATCCTTAATCATGATCCTAATAAGGATTTGGTTAGCTTGAGCTAAACCATGGGGTCGGGTGTTCGCAATCATATCGGGTTCGGCATACTTTTCATCAAATTCTTCAATGATGCCGGATCATCAGATAAAATTTCAGGTTGTAAATCCATACTATCTGACAAGTAGAGTAACCATCCATCGGAAATACATTGGTTAAGTATACGCTTAGCTACTGTAAGTATTGCCTGTTAACTCAATTTATTCCCAAATGTCGTATTTTGTTCATAACAAGCTAAAACTTAGCTATCACGTTATTTCAACACGTGCTTTTAAAATCCCCAAACATCACTTGCGCAGTATATTCTTCGGTATTTAAGAATTAAAATAAAAATCAACAGTTATCATAATTCTCCCATGCTATTACACAAATATTTAATGTATGTAAACTTCAATTACATACTTATGCTACAACTACTTATGTTATTATGTTACACTCCTAGCACAATCACAATAAAGATGGCGATGATTTTTGGAACACGTGCAGCATCATCATGACTAAGAAAGACAACTCTATCCAGTATTATAACAATTTATTAAGAGTAAATGTTCTTGAATCTATAATATGTGACAACATTTTTTAAAAATTTGTCATTTACCATTTTAGAGCTCTCTCTTAAGATTTTGTAGCACATGTGTTTTTCCAATGCCTTGACGACTGTTAAGTATATGATCAACTACTGTAAGTACTGACTTGCATCAATTTAATTTATAATGCAGTATTGACCACTTATAAGTTGATTATAAGGTAAAGTCATACATTGATGTGGGTGACTTCAAACATTAATTTTTTAGTGATAAGACAAATTTACATCTAATTTAAATTTAAAAAAAAAAAAAAAAAATATATATATATATATATATATATATATATATATATATATATATATATTTTCATAATTTTAATACTACCCATTTGCTATAGATTTAACACCAAGCTTTTATTTACACTCTTGGCTAAAAATTGTTATACGATATTGTAGAGTATTGCCACAAGTAAATGTTTGCAGCATATATGCCGACGTTAATCATTAGAAGACTTGAAACAGCTTCCTAGCCTGCTGACCACCGCTTCCCGATGCATGAGGGTCTTGTTCAGACCTTTACCAATGTTCATATCCTCATTTCTACATAGATATTAACAGCAGAGAGCTTCTAACAGCGTCCCCCATATGCAGGTACAACTAAACAATCTCAATCAATGTGCTAAAAGTCCTCAAATGGAACCTATTCTTTAAAAAAAATTAAAAATAAATTAACCTATGGCAATCAAGCATAGCTCTTTCAGTTCATTCTTCGAGTTACCATGTTCAGTTATCCTTGAAAACCCCTGTATGTCTAGGTATGAAATGCACATTTAATCCTCTATTTGCTAGCATTCACATCTTTGGCCATATTGACCAAGCCCTCATTGATTAATATAAAGTCTTATTAACACAATCTTAGGCGCTTGGCACCCAAAACAAACTTCTACAGGTTTGGCTTGCTCATTGCAGGCAATTAGCATACATAAACACTGTTTAACCGTTATGCATCGCATATTGCCTTATTATTCATATTTCCTAATTAATACCTTCCGAGAGCGCAGGACACTATAACATACATAACACCTTTACTTTAAACCACAGTCTCACATCAGTCATTACTCTAACCCTTGGATCAATCCTCTGAGGTTTTACACAGTTCTAATCTTAACAGTTTACCTTAAATAATTAGTTAGTAGTCCATCCTAAGTCCGACTTTGGTTTAAGTTCTACAGATTTGGTTGTGTTCACTGCCGCTGATAACATGTTTAATCACTTACTAAGGATAGGGATACATTCAGTGTCCCATCAGTATTTCTAATCTCTATAGTCATTTATCAGTAACAACATCATATCTTCACTTGAATTACAATTGCACCAGTAATCATTTGCAAGTTACATTGTCAAATCATTTATACCTTGCATATATCTTTACACCTTTGGTTAAATGCCAAGCGGTCAGCTTTATTGTCACGACCACCTGTATTTCTCATTTGTTGCATCCATTAATCATATCACTTCTCTTGTAAGTCACGGTCTTTATGCACAGACTTCAGATTCTTTATACATGTTGATTAAAAGTACCAATGTTTAATTCCTAAGGAACAGCCTTACATATGATCCAAACACGCGATATATCCATTACACCAACATCTCCCATCACCACTAACTTAAGTCTGTTTCATGAATTCAGTCGAAGGCAATGGCCATGATTGAATGTAGCGTGTCGTAGAAACACGGGCACATATGTGTGTTAGACCAAATTCTGCTTGTAGATGGCACAAATTTTTCTTTTGCTCACATGCATACTTATAAGCATCAATCAACTATAAACATCTAGGGCCTCCTGCAGGCAGGGTTCAATATAGTCTACCATCGCAATGATCATAAGTACCCATACGCAATTTACAAGTTCAAATATATCATCGCAGTTGTCAGGAAGTGGCATTAAGCGCTAGTTTAACCTACACTTCGTGGACCTCATCTAAAAATGTTTGTCCCATGTCAGCTTCAGACATATTTTATTATCATCTCAAATCCTGGCAACCATATAGCATTCATTCTCAATCATCACTTATTACCCACAAGATGTTTTTCCACGTGTCACCCACAGACTTATTGCAGCACTTTCAACATCAATAATTTAAGCACTCTCTTATTTACAAGCTGCATTGTTCATCTCGATTCACCACATTACCTTATGCATCTCATTGTAAGGAATTTAAGCTTTACCCATGTACCACAGTACAATCACTCCTGATCTCCAAAAAATAATCAAGTTGGTAAGCAACTACTTCTCCACCCAGCCAGGTGGATTCAGCTATTTAACACAAGTTTTAACAAATTATTTCAAGCATGGCCACCTGCAAAGGCCAGTCGCTTATCTAATAACTACAATATTATACTTGCACGCAGTTAATTCATACTTCACCCCTCACATAGACTTTTAAGTTACATCATTTCAATTACAAATTTAGTCTACTTTTTTGGGGACAACATGTTAAGGTACATCACTCATTTAGACTTGTACTTTTCAAGACACATGGTCACAAGATGTTGATTTAAATGTTTGTTAAACTATCAATTCAATTCATTGTGTAGTGATTTAAGTATATGGCTTGTCAACTCCATATTACGAGTTTAAATCCGTTTGGGATTTTTGTTAATGTTTACGCAATCAATTTTTGAAAACAAAATTTTTATTTCCAAATTCAATTTACTTAACCTGTCTGGCTTATATACTCCTTCCATCATAATATATATCATAATCACTTAATCTTATGCTAATCTTAAACTATTTTAAGGTGTAGCGAGCCACCTTAAAGCAATTTATCAACCTTTATTTCAGATTATGGTTGTACTAACCATCCTAGCTCCATTCCTATCACATACACACTTACAAGTCGGCATTCATGCATATCTATAATCCACCCTTATTGTAAACATGTCATGAATACAATACAAAGGTTCTTTCTGCCTTTGAGCTCGAATACACTTATAACAATTGGTATGAGATTGGGCCAACTTGTGCATATAATCCAATCATTTACATTCAACAGTCTTCTCGCTGACTTGCTTATATACTCCTTCCATCATAATATCTATCATAATCACTTAATTTTATGCTAATCTTAAACTATTTCAAGGTGTAGTGAGCCACCTTAAAGCAATTAATCAACCTTTAATTCAGATTATGGTTGTACTAACCATTGCTATCTATAATCTACCCTTATTGTATACATGTGATGACTACAATACAAAGGTTCTTTCTGCCTTTGTGCTTGAATACACTGAATAACAATTGGTATGAGATTGGGCCAACTTGTGCATATAACCCAATCATTTACATTCAACAGTCTTCTCGCTGACTTGCTATACAATGTCTTGTTAATATTACATCAATTTAACTTTTATGGCTTCATTGATTTAAAAGTTTTAAAATTTTTTACAATTATCTATTATTATCTATTATCCATTTTAAACATGTTTAGTTTACAATAAGTTAATATCCCAACAGGTCAATGCAGGTTGATCTAATGTTCATTGTTTTTCTGATTTAGTAAAAACCTATTTCTGGCCCATGCTCCCAGCTGCCCCTGTACCCCCCCCCCCTTCTCATTTCTGTTCATGGCTTACCCTTAAACTTCCCCTCATCCCTGTATACCTGTGCTCGCCCCTTCAAAGGGTTTTGGGTTGCAAATTGTCTGGTGGACAAGCTAAGCTGTTTGTTTTTCGGAATTTGCAACATGGCAAGGTTTCTCCGATCTTTGATGTAGGCAACTGTTCCCGGGGCCTGCTCAAAGCTTGGGAATAGGTGGTCAACTGTGCCCAGGGTCTACCTAGCCTTAGCCATTAACCCGCTTTAAGCAAAGGGCTATTTATCTACTATTTGATCCATTCATTATTTATTGACTCAATTCATCAATGGACAATGATTACTGATTGATTGATTATGTATTGATTGATTCAATAATCCTATTGCTAATGCAATTGATCTATATTGATTGATCAAACAATTTGATTGATTGATTATTTATGGATTGATTGATTGAACAATTCTATTGCTGATGTGATTGATTTATTTTTATTGATTGAACTATTGATTGTTGATTTGATGATTGATTGATTGATTGTGCAGCCATATACCTGGCCGCCAATTGGGTGGCAGGTCGGTTGTGAAAATGCATGTTCAATTTTAATAAATAAGCCATGACCAAAAACGCCAGTTGGTGTTCAGCTGTTGTCTTTCATAAATATAAAATATGATCATGAATAAACTTAAGTTTTTGCATTTTAAGTCATTAAGTTTATTTATGCAAAGTTTGCTGTTTATATGAATGTACAATTTTAATACTAAATAAGTCAATCATTATGGTTCAAGGTGGTAAAATGAATACAGCAGCCGTTGGGGTTTCCTACCTCTTATGGAATGATTAATATATATACGTATGAAATCACATTAGTTTTTTACAAAGTTCAAAGTATATTTTATTGGGACAACTTGTGTCAGTGATCTTTGTAGCTAGGGATAAACGTAACATAAATTTGATTAGCATTGCAGGGTATAGACTCGGTGAAACACGAGGAAATATCAAGGGTTGGGGATTTATAAATAACAATATGCAGCCTTTTCACAAAACTAGAATGTTTAAATAAGGTTTTTGGAACCTCGACTCTTTAAACGGAGTAAACAAGAAAAAAAGTGTTCAATTAAAATTTTAATCAAAGGTATGTACATATTGAATTCACTTGACTTAAAAATTATAATTATATACTATTTAATAAAAAAAAAAGTTATTGCCATCGCAAAATAAAATCCGGAAATATTTTCGTTAAAAATTTTTGCGAATTATAGAGAGGGGGTTATATCCTGTATAGTAAAACGACATGTTTGAGCCAGGAGTAAAGATGAATCAATCCATCAGTAGAGTCTTCAGAGAAAATTATGGATAATTTTTTATTATCTAGTATTTAAATCAACAGCAAATATGCACAAGGTACTTATTTCTTTACATATTAACATTGCATTCGTTGGATTATGATTGTAATCAAATATTGAAATCATATGCAACCAACGCCGGGTAATTCGCATCACCTGAGACTTATATGTAATAAATGTACCATTTAAAACATATTTTAAATCTTATGTAAATGTACACACATATATATTATTTATGTTTTAAGTGATCATACAAATGATCGAGCAATTATTACTCAATCACCTGTAAAAAAAGAGTTTTGGGATCTTCTAATGTAAACCATGAAAGAATGTTAAAATTAAGTGTCAAAAATTAGTGTTTATAAAAAATCCCATGGGATTTTTTTTCTATATGAGTACAAAAAAATGTAGCTGTGGTCAATGAATTCCTGAAGGAGAAAAAAAAATCCTATAGGAAATATTAATTGAGAATATTTTCCTACAGGAAATTATAATTTTTAATAGGATTTCTTTTTCCCATGGGATATTGTCTTATCCTATAGGAATCTTTCTTCCCATAGGAAAGAAAAATATCCCATAGGAAGAAAATTTCCTACAACTTGAAGATAACTTTTAAATCCTGTAGGAAATGTCTTTATCCTTTAGGATTTTGTGAAATTCCCATTTTTCCTAAGGAAATTTTTTTTCTATGGGATATTTATGTTTCAAGGTAAATAACTCACCTGACAGGTGAGATACACCTAAGTCAAAGGTGGTTATATACTCGCTAGACTATGGTCTATCATTTGACATAAATGGAATTTTAGAGAAATGCGCCTTAAGCGGGTGCAAAAATGCCACCTTTGCACTGGCAGATTTATCCGGCACAGTGTTTTTCCTAAAGTTATTCTGTATAATATCGAATTCTATTATTTTTAAATAAAGATATTTCAATTATTTGTATTGAAAAAAAAAAAACAAATGAATGGTTATTCCAGAATATGACAATAACATTCTTACCACAACTAATGCAAGGCGCCACTCATACGCAAGTTTCACACCAGAACACTATAATTATAATTGTCGTCAGCAGAGTGAGATACGAAATAAAGTTGTTTAACCAGTTAAAATCTTAAATACTAAAATTCGTAAATAAATAATTTCCCAAATTGGTCTCAATTTTGCTCACAATCATATTAAAATAGAATACAACAAGGGCACCGCTAAGCGGAGCATCCCCTCGCGACATGACTTATTGTACGGGGGAATACGTTATTTAGGAAAATACATGTAAATTTATCAGATCAAAATAAATAAAGTATTTCTTTAAACCACTTTGAATACATACATGTAATATCTATTTAATCCCAATCCCCAAGCTTTGTGGTGTATAAATTGGGGGAGGGGGTTTACATAACAGTTTTCCTATTCCTAGCAGAAACTCAACACATATACTTTAAAGTTTAATAATTTAGATTCATTTAGTGACATTCATTTTTATATAAGCATACATAAACGATCCGTATACATTATGAAACGTCTCTGAAAATCAAGCGCTCTGGAGTCTGCTCTGATGGAAATTCTAGTTGCTAGTTGTCGTATTAAAATTAACCAATAGTATAGTAGATATATATGCAGTTATTATTAATATAAAACAATTTTTGCGTGATAAATGTGCAATATCTGTCAAAGTCTCTACTGAATTTTGGACTAGTTCTATTGTAAGTAATACGGGAAAATTTGTCCGAAAGTCGACTGCTTGTTTCGATGTAAATCGGCAGACTTAAATCTCTTGCCCGCTTCAACTTTTAACTATGGGCACTAGTCTAACACTCAAATGCTACAAAACGTTTTTTTTTTACCTTTACTAGATTTAAATCCCAAAAAATGTCAAGTTGTTGATTTGAACTGTATACGGTAGCGATTAACTTCAAGTCGTACATAAAATTACCGGAAATGTCGATTGTCAAGTCGTACATAAAATTCATGTTTTTAACTTCATTTTTTACGATAATTAAAAAAAATACTTAATCAATTGATTTTGAAATCAACAGGGTTTGTCCTTTTACCATGCCAAAGAAGTGTACAAAGTTTGATGGATATTCATGAGAGGGTTTTCTTGGAATTTAGAAAATTGAAATGGAGTACACACACACACACACACACACACATACATACATACATACACACATACGAACACACACACGCACAGTAGCGATGCTATATCCCCTTCGCAACAAGTTGCGCGAGGGGATAACTAAATGAATGTTCAAAAGATACTTTTAATAAATGTTATGTAACATAATATCTCAAAAAAAAGAAAGAAAAGGAATTCGCTTTTTTGCAACACGACTTAAACACATTCAAACATTTTCCTTCTGTTCCTCTTTCTTTTCCCTATACAACCTTGATGTTCATACAGACCTAAGGCATCCTTTTAACTTTCTCTTGCTTTTAAAGCTGACATAAATTCATAAATACGCATTATTTCCCTTTTATCTCGGACTACCGCCATATTAGTTGTCGATTTCTATTGTTCTGTTCATCGTTACACACCCCCTATATAAGGTCGATAGCACTATTCATGTTTCACCGCATTCAGGTATTTCATTCACCCGAACACATTACATTGGACGAAAAGACTTGAAGCAACGCGTTTCGAACAAAGATATTATGATAACCACTGCACTGGTAAGGAATATCCAAAGAACAACGAAACAATGCAGACTGAAATCCCAGGAACACAAATTTCAATATCATCGATAAGTATAGAACGTTTTCCTGTGTAAGTTATAACATCGCACATGCGCAAACTACACAGTGTGGCCGATCGAGCAATGTCTATGATCATATGGATTTTAGAAACGGAGTGTTTTGTAGAAACCTATGGAAACGATGTTACGTTGTTACTTTCTTGGATTTACTATCATTTATCTACTGTGTTGGATGTAGTACCGCTGTGGTCTTCAAAAAGAAGCAGATGTTGTGCACTAGTACTCTGTATGAACGACACACGTGTTCGATGTGCATGCGAAGTAAGGCAGCACTATCTGTGCAAAATGATACGAATACCTTGGATATTCTTTCAAAGAATAAATATATTTTGTGTTTAATTGATTGTAGTTTCCTTTATTTTTTTTTTTACAAACATTTTACTACAATGTGTAGTTCATGCCTTTAGAGGTCCGTGCAACATGAATGCCTCGATCGGAAAGCAAACAACCGTAACTCTCTCGACCGGTGGCAGTAGAGGAGCGATCAAAACTAATATGGCGACCAAATGTTTTTATGAATTCATGTCAGCTTTTATATATATAATAGCCCATACCTACTATGCTTCGCTTATTATTAACGTATATTGCGGTACGAAAGACGCCCAAAAGGAAAGGTTGTCAAAGCTAGCGTCATCAAAGGTTAATTGACTTCTCTTCTATAGTATACACGAAACGGATAAGAAGTTATTCATTAAAATAAAAATAAGAGCGCTTGATTAGAACACCATGGCAAATTCTTTATACATGGTAAAAGACTAATTATGGATTACATGTAAAATAAAAATAAAAATTCAGAAAGATCGTCGCAGGTATGAAGTGACTGTAATTATTAACATCACGTTATCCATTAATTTGTATTTCAGAAATAGTTATCATTTTGCATTGAAAATTTCTACACTCGTGTAGGTGAATATTTATATGTAGGATTTTTCTTCGCTTTTTGATTTCTTCTCTCATAATTTTATCGCAACTGGGATATTATTTTTTAGAATAATTTCATACATACATACATAATGACAACTATCTTTTCATATTCTGTAAAAAACACACGACACAATTGAATCATTTTTAAAAATATCATTAGAAAGACAACATTGCATGATAAGCAAGGTATTGCAGTCTGATTTAGACATTGATAAAGATCAATCATGATTATATGTCATATATAAGTTTATTATATGATTGATTAATCCCTAGCTCTCTGGCTCATATCCAACAATATACATGTAGAAAAAATCAAACGTTATATTAACTTATGACCACATGACCTAGGAGGTCAATATAACATTTGATTTTCTCTACAATGGACTAAAAATAGATCGTCAAATGAAATATTGCGTTTCTCAATTTGTTCGGCTGTGGAAACTAATATCGTCGCTTGATAACACTTAATTTGATATTTTGTATCAATTCGTCGCTTAATCATATAACCAAACAATTATTGCTGGGGTTTCAATCAATACGATGATTTAGCTACCCTCGAATACACATGTACAATATTGTACTTCTCGGGTAGTTAAATCATCGTATTGACCTCAAAAACAGCCATAATTGTATAATATAATATCATTCAAGTCAGTTAGTAATGCATCGCAACTATGATGCAAAGAAAATTACATGTACTGACAACTGGACGGTGCCATACACATATTTGCTGGACTAAAGATTTTAATACAGTCTGCATCCCGAGTCGAGTGGTCATCAAACTGCAAACTGGCTAGAGTATGTCAAACAATGTCTAGGAACACAACCAGTTGAGGTAGATTATTGACTCTTATATCAATCACCAATTGATCCTAGTAAACACTTACACATTAAATAGCCATGTTTATTAGGCTTCTGGAACAAAACACCTTTTCCTACACTGATGCCAATGACCTCCAATATGGTAGATATAATTAATTTATAAATATTGACCTGTCCCCACAGATAAACAGTTTCAATGATTAAGTCGTCATGCATTGTGTCCCGTGTTCACTCCCTCTTTTGACATTGTAATTGATTTGATTAAACCCTGTGTAGGCTAAGTGTTAACCTTCTTATATGGATATGTCAAGCCAATTCATTTGTCATTCATTTAAAGGAACTTGTATTGATGTTGGATAGAACCAAGTCTCATAAGCTGTTTAGTTGATCTCCTACTTGCGAACTCTTGAGAATTGTTCTCATTTCCTATGTAGCTTATAACACAAGATTTGATTGGATAATATACCGGGTGTAAATTTCCGTACACCCGACTTGAGCCGGAGGTAAAACAGAAAACAACAAATGATGTCACGTTTTATTGTCTCTCTAGACGCAAGGAAAACATGAAAGTGTAATACACCATTGATTGGACATATGCATCAAATTCTCCATATATGCTGATTTCTCACAAAGTTCGATAGTCGACTTATCATTAGTTTAAAGGACAAAAATGCGTAAACGTGATATTATTGTTTAAAACGTTTATTGGTTTTCCGAATAGAACTACATTTAATGACTTAGGATATAATCATATAGGTATGCATGTATCTTATATAAAGCGTCTACGATAAAAATTCAGTTTATCGAGAACAAAGTAGCAGGGCAGAGTTCCCATTTTCCCACTTCTTTATAACTCGTAATTCCACAGATGCGAGAGAATTTTCTAATTGGGGTATGGTGTATTTGTGGCTTATTCCATTTCCTGCGAACAAGTTTAACTTTTCTCCTTCCTCAAAGGTAACGTTCTTTCCAACATTTTCTGAAATAAATAAAGTCATCAGTGTATGGGATCATAAAAATTCGAAAAAAATAACAGACTTTACGTTAAAATAGTAGCAATAATTTTCTTCTATAGAAAATAGGTGCCTTTGTTTCACGTGAAAATATTTTGATAACTGTATCGTGTATGCAAAAAAAAAAAAAAATAAGTCGGGATCGGTTGGGGGCTCCCTTTCAACTTATTGAGTTTGATTTCGTTCTTTTATATCATCATTCGGAGCTGGAAACATCCAAAAAAGGTGGGCAATGTATTTTTCAATTAAAATTGAGCATTTTCTGCATCCGTCAAAAAATAATAGTGTAACATCTCAAATTTATCTTATTTCCATGCTTGTCAATATAAAATTTTGATACGTAAAACAAACTGTATATTGACAAGGATGTTGCGGATTGTACAAATTAAATTACAATTTGTCTGCATGTCCATGGTGGCATTTTTAAAAAGTACACTTTTAAAAAATATTCGAAATTGTAAAATATTATAAAATAATAAACTATTTTAAAAATCTGTTTATTAACGAGAGATGCCACCTATGAAAAAAAAGAGCAAGAGGAATCAAGCGGAGCCGACATGGCCAACAGGAACCACGCGGTCCAAGAGAAAAGGACGGAGGCGGAGCACGAACCATCTCAGGCTGTTAAGAAGTTGTTCAACAGCCTAGTCCCCCTCTCCAGGTAGCAGATATGCAGATGTTTGACAAGACCCTACAAGAACTTGGGCCATCCCAAAGTCACAATATACCGGGGCCATCCCAAAGTCACAATGTACCGGGGACACCGGCAGGACAAGAAACAGGTACATGTAGGAATGCATGTGCTCTAAATGTTCCTTCATCAAATTGTCCCTTGCCAATAGATAGTTTTCATTGTAATCTATCGAGTATTGTTTCTCAAAGTCTCAAAGCTAAGATAATCAGTTATGTCTATATTGACTTGGCCTTGTTTCTCGACAATACATCCTTCCATGAGGATGCTGAAAAAATGAAAAGAAGGAATTGATTACAAAAGGGTATTCCAAGGCTAATTACATCCTTCCATGAGGATACTGAAAAACAAATATGTTTCAATGAGAAGGGGGAATTGATTACAAAAGTGTATGCTAAGGCTAATGTCTAGATCAACTCAATTAGCAAGTGGACAGATACTTTTATATTATACAGCTGTATATACTCTACTACCCACCCAAATTCATTTCAAGGGCTACTTAAATACATGCACGATATCACATTAGGGGCCTTGCGATGCACCGAGGGTGATAATGGTACGAAAAAGTATGACGAACAGTTAAGGCTAAGGCGAAGTATTGATACATCAATCCCATGGTAAAAAATAGTAATGAATTATGGTTGATGTTTATGCAGCACAATACTCAACCCCGTCCAATCACTAGTCTTGCCACTGCCACGTACAACAAATACTACAATTTTAATTTCAAAGGTAGCTGCGATAGGCTAGGCACTGTTCGTTATCAACAATAATGTCATTGATATTATTGTGAGAATCCCTGAAACCAAATTACAAATTTTGATGGAATTGGTTTATAATTTTTAGGTAGGGATAAAGTTATTTTGCAAGAAATGCAATCATTAGTGGGTAATTTGATTTTTTCTGAAAGGCAAGTAGGTCAAGTAAGGCTTTCATTTGAAGAATGTATGATTCTATGTGTGGTGTTTTTAAACCGCATCACCATATAAGGCGCTCAGTCGAAATCAAAAGTGATCTCAAGATTATGTTTTTGAATAGTTTTAATGGCATAACATATTTTCCAGATTGGTTTGATTTAAACATTTTAGAATTGTTTACCGATACTACTGGATCAGTTAACATGGGGTGTTGGGCATATTTCCAGGGTAGATGGTTTTTTTTCCATGGCCTGACCATCGGAAAGATCAGGATATTATGATGACATGACATTTTTAGAGCTTATCCCAGTGGTAATAGCAATAGAATTATGGGGTCATGACTTACAGAATCAAAACGTTTCATTCAGGGTAGATAACCTCTCATTGGTTAGTGTTATTAATAAGCAGTCTTCCAAAAATATGGAATTTGTAAAACATTTCGTGTTTATACTGTCCTGTTTAAGGCTAAACACATAGCTAGTATTGGCACTAACATTGCAGCCAGTACCAAACAATTAGTCAGCATGATCTACAACTTTAAATAAACAATTTATTGGTGGTATCTACGGAAAAAATCTCTCAAAAAAGACTACGAAACTGGATTGAGAGCTTTTGAAAAAAATCCGCCTTGACCTGGGGTACCAGCAAATCTGGCCTCCATCACTTTAACATGATTGTGGTGCAGTTTATTGGATTTTTATCCTATAAAGCATACACTTATTCTACAGTCAGGTCTATGAATCGGCTATTAGTTTTCAGAGTAAAGTTCACAATAATGCAGATATTACAAAACACTATAGTAAGCAAGCTTCTCGAGGGTATGAAAAAAGAATTAGGAAAATTATTTATTCACGGCTACCAATTACATTGTCTTTGCTTCCAAAAATTGTTCAATTTATAATTCCTATGAAATAATGTTGTTTAGAGCTGCTTATGTATTGACCTTCCATAGGTTTCTAAAGAATTAGAGAATTTTCTTTGTCAGTAAGCAACAGCATACATTCAATTCTACAAGTATCTGATGTACAGTTTTAGTTGAATTTCTCTAGCGTCTATATCAGAATAAGAAGTTCAAAGTCTGATCAACATAGCAGAGGTGCAACAGTGGCAATAAATAGGACTGGTGGTATTTTATGTCTAGTTGGGTCTTTACATGATTTCTTGTTAGAGGTAAAAGTGATGGCCCACTTTTCATCTATTCAGCATGTTCAGGAGGCAAGGCTTTAACTACGTATCAGTTTTCTTCTGTGTTGGAAAAGACATTGAACACACTTGGGATACAAGAGATGTTTAAGGCTCATTCCTTTAAATTGAGACAGCTACAGCTGCATTTGAGGCTGGTTGTTCCCGGGAGCTATAATGGAAGCATATATTCGTTGTCCGGTCTTAAGGCTAATGTCAGTAGCATTGAGAGAGAATAGGATATCATATAAGTGTGATTACATGTTTTTCATTTCCGAAAACTTTCCCCCATATTAACTTTCTCAAAGTATTGCAGAAATTGATGTTAGGGTCTGGTGTGTTGGCTCGTCAATCATCAAACAAGCGTTTACTGACAAACTATGCATAGCTGGTGGAACCAATTTAGGAGTAGAGAGAATGTACATGAATATATGGTGGCAGGGTTATTCTGCATTGAAATTTCTGCATCTTAAAAGCAATCTGCATTTAATAAGAGAAATTGAAACTGCTCCAGATTTCCTGGTAATGCATGCTGAGGTAACGATATTGGTTTTAAACGTATTCCATGGTATGGATTGATTGAACCTGTTTGCGATCACTTAAAAATTATTAAGCAGCGATTTCCGAATTCCGTACTAGTTTGGTGAAAAAATGACAATAACAATTCGTCAACCATCTCAAAAATCCATAAAACGAAATACAAATTCAAAGCAGAGCAACACAGACCTCCAAAAAGATGGAGGTAGGATCAGGAGGAGTGGGCATCCTCTGCTGACCGGTCACACCCGCCGTGTGCTCTTTGTCGTAATCGGGAAAAGACGGAAAAGTCCGTAGACAATAGGGTGATCAACCATGGTCTAACAACCAGTATGAAAATCGTCAGTCAGCATGCAACCCAGTGGAAGATTGTATTTGCTGACAAGGTCGTTGTATCGACCATAGAACTTACGAAAAGATGACTTTAAACGAGACTGTTGATAGTCCTGTTTTATCAACTTGTTTGTCAGTAGCTTGCCTCGTCTTAGAAACTGTTCATACGAAGAGCATGCCCCTGTGTATCGAATTAACTGAGAGACAAAAAACACCATATGCAGGTGATAAAGGTATATTGCTACATAGGTAAGGAAAGTTGACTATAGAAAAATTGAAGTCATGTCGTTTATCATAAAGTCTCAGATACTAGGGAGGTATTCGCAGGATATTGCAGCAATAATGTACGAGTTAATAGAGCAGCTGCTCTAAAAGTTTTAAAATTAGGGGGATGCAACATGTACATTAAATACCCAGACTTGTTGAAAGATATGTCAGTTTTTGAGACCTAATGGGTTTCACCTCACCGAGTTGGGTTATAATTTTTCCTAACCAACGTTCAGGGGGGACTTGAGTATTTTGCTCTAAATATGGGACGTGTTTATCCTAACGAATTCTAAATACGCGAGATTAATTGGTCGTGGGTCAGTTTATTGGTGGCTCCCCCAAGTGTGGGATGACTGCGAACTTGCGTAGGCAATTATCAGCTATGTGGCGTTTGCGCGTCCCAAATCAACTGGTGCCTATGTATCGCTGTGCTTATTTGTTGACAAACATTATGCCAATTGATTTGTACATGTGAAGTTGCTGAACTGTTGAACCAATGAAGTGTGTAAAATTGTACTTTTCTTATTATCTAATATTCATTAAACAATGATTCAACATAATTTTGTATTAAATATGTTTAAGTACTTATATAAGTGACCATCTGCGGTTAACCAGGGGTAGTCAAATTCAAACTATAATATTGGTGATATGTTGATTGTTGATAAATATTTGTTGTGACTTTTGTTCGAGTAGGTTTGCCAAGCTGTTGTCAATGACATCCCATATTAAATTAATTAATCCACGGCAAATACTCGCCAAATAAATCTTTAAACACAATATTTTTGGTAATTTTCTCAGTGGAATTAATTAAATATGTTGAAGAAACTATTTTATTGTTGTATTTATTGTAGACCACCGTCAAAAATAAGCCCTTTTTGTGTTCCATTCGTCATTACGTTTACAAATTGAATCAAACATACCTAGATAATATGATTGATTGCATAACGATCGTAACCAAACTTGGTTGTAACTTGCTCTTGACACATCTTTGTCTTCAACATGTCTTCCTTCTAATTTAAACTGTGACAAATCGATGTTGCCGCCCAATTCCCTATTTGCCACATGTACTCCGTTGGTATAAAGCTTTGTGCTGGGTTTTGAATCTAAAAGAATAGAAAATATGCGACTGATTCGTAATGGATTTAGAATGTTAGAAAAGAAAATTTTTCCAAATGTTGTTCATCAAGTAGCCAAGTCCTCGAACGAATAACATTTTTACATAAATGTTTTATAGCTCACAAGAGCTAAAAGCTCAAGTGAGCTTTTCTGATCACAATCTGTCCGTCTGTCTGTAAACTTTTCACATTTTGAACTTCTTCTCTAAACATCTTGGCCAAATTCAATCAAAGTTGGCACAAAGCACCCTTATGGTATGGTGAATATAAACTGCAGAAATAAAAGACCGACCTTTGTTCAAATCGGAGAAAACCTCGAAAATGTAAAAAAAAAAAGGGGGGGGGGTGGGGAAGGGGTGCATTTTATAAATTCCTCTCAAGAACTACTGAGTCAAATTCAACGTAATTTAGCATAAATAATCCTTCTGGAAAGGAAAAAATAAATTGCAAAATTTATTTTGTTAAACTGTTTGTGTCAATCGAATCAGATTAATAATGGTTAAAGTATCAGGCTTGTGAACCCCAGATCATGAGTTTGAATCCGCCTTGGGCTTTTGTTCATGTTTACTGAATGAAATTTTTGAAAATATCATTTTTTATCCAAAATTGCACATATTTTTCGCCTATTTGACATATATACTTCTTATCCATCATGCTTTCTATTATAATAAGGTAATTTTCTGCTGATTTGAGAAACTATTTCAAGGTTTAGTGAGGCACCTTAAGCGGAGATTATTTCCGCTGCTAGAAATATATATATATATATATATATATATATATATATATATGCTAAAAAATAAATTGTGCTTACTCTTTTTTTAGTGCATTTTCCCTTTGTTTTAATTGTTTAAAATTTTCTTTTTACTAACTGTGTCTGAGAGCCAAGCTTCGAGTTATGAAGCAAGATACAGAGCTTTGCACAAAATGCTATGTTTGTAAACAGAGCTGAGGTCATGCTTTAGTTTGTTTATATTTCAAATGCTGAATAGGAAATATAAATTTTAAAAATCTTAAGTTGAATTAACGTAATAATCTCATGTGAACAACAAGAGGCCCATGGGGCCACATCGCTCACCTGAGCAACAATAGCTTTATGTGGGTGTTCAAAGGATATTGTGCCATATGGCCCCTCGGTAGAATAACAAAAAGAATGCCGTATTCAAATTTTACACTTATTTTTGCATACACTTAATCTTTGACATCGTACCTTTATGAGATACCATTTACACTTCATAATGCGATCAAAATATATGAGAGCATATAGGTACATTTTCTTCTTCAACTTCTTACTACGGGTATTATTGTATTTTATTTTTAAAAAATCCTATATGTGAAAGAAGAAATTTGTACCTCAATGCGCTCATATTAAAAACAAACATTCAAAAATTTAATTGGTCTTCTGCATTATAAACGAGTGTTGTTTACCTGGCGTGAATTCGTGCGATGTTTTAAAACCTTACTCACTTGATCAATGAATACACTCGAATGAAAAATGGTGTCCTGTGAAATGTTAAAGAGCTATTATAATCAATGCACAGGCGTCGGAACGGGGTGGGTGGGGGCTAAGTTTTGCAAAGTTAGACATAGCCATACTCAAAATCCTTTTTTATTGGCTTGTCAAGATTTCTGATAAGGTCAAGCGCCCCCCCCCCCCACCTATTTTCAATTTGCTTCCAACACCACTGCAATGTATTGACAGACATATAACTCTTTTTTACTAAGGTCCACCCATTATTTTCATCTTTAATTTACAAATGGCTACAAACCAATGATTTTCCGCTGTAATATTTTCTTAAAAGCGATACTACATTTATCTCCGTGACAGTAATGTGTCATTAACCTATAAAAAAAGTTTTAAAGCGATCGTTTATATTTGTGTCAGAAAACCATCAACGTTGGTGTAGATTTCATATAATACATCGTATTAGGAGGGGGCCAAAGAAAGAAGCTACAGCATATCTTCTTTTAATTTTTCTGTACACGTATTTAACGTTTAGCTAGAAATTTCTAGTGATCAATCAAAATTTCAGCGTCAATCATAAAATTATTAGCAAGATATAGAGCTCGCAATTCTGCTAGGTTTGAGTCAATTTTTTTGTTCAAAAGAGTTTATTACATTCAACTTTAGATTTTTAAGCTTGGTATTTCCTATTCAGCAATTTAAAATGTAAAAGAACAAAAGCAAGGCCTCAGCTCTGTGTGCAAACAGAAGATTGTGAGCAAAGCTCTGTATCTTGATTATAATTCGAAGCTTGACACTCAAATATGGAAAGTAAATAGAAAATTGTAAACAATTAAAACAGAAGAAACGTGCACTAAAAGAAAGATCACAATTTATTTTTCATTACATATATACCTATATATTTCTAGCAGCGAAAACAATCTCCGTTTATACTGAAAATGCTGAGCATCTTAACAAAACACGTTGCATTAATCAACCATTCCGTAGATATCGTACCGAATTACAAATAAAATGTATAGTATTTTATAATATGTTGTAAGTGCAAATATTAACGCATTGAAATATTTAACCTCAATTTACTTCACAAAATCGGCACAAATCTATGTTGCATGTTTCAAATATTCTCTTCGCACGTAAAGTGTTGCACAACCAGCAAATTCATCTTTGTCAGTTTAACCCACACAGTGACACACATCATGGCTGCTTCAAACAAAGAACTTCCGTTTTCGAGGTTTGGAATACCGAACCCGAAGTTATAAACTGATTGACAGCTATTATTTCTTTATTATTAGTTACGTAAATTACTCAAATTTGGAACTGAATTAGCCCATAATTTTTGCAATTTATATTTTCCTTTCTATAAGGATTATTTTTCCTAAATTACGTTGAATTTGACTCGGTGGTTCTTGAGAAGAAGATTTTTAAAAATGAACCCCCCTTTTTTACAGTTTCGAGGTTTTCTCCGTTTTGAAAAAAGATCAGTCTTTCATTTCTGCAATTTATATTCACCTTCTTATAAGGATACTTTTTGCCAAATTTGGTTGAATTTGGCCAAGTGGTTTTAGAGAAGAAGTTCAAAATGTAAAAAGTTTACAGACAGACGGACGGACAGACGGACGACGGACAACGGGTGATCAGAAAAGCTCACTTGAGCTAAAAACATGACTCAAACAAAGCTCTATATCTCGTTTATAATTCTACGTTTGTCAGACGCTTAAATTTTGGTTAATCATTAGAAATGTCTTGCTTTAAACATTACATATTTCTACAAAAAACTAAAATGTTGATTGGTTGTAACTACTTTATGGTGCCGAATTAATAAAATCTACATCAATTTTGATAATTTTTCAAACACAAGTAAATAAAAACGACGTCTTTTAAACAATTTCCATAGTTCTGACACATTATAATAGCATTATCGTTGTTCTTTAAAAATCATTGCAGCGGAAAATCATATTTGTTTGTAGCCATTTGTTGTTTTTGAATAAAGATGAAAATAATGGGTGGGCCTAAATACAATAGAGCGATATGCCTGTCAATACATTGATTAGAATTACAGCTCATGTGACAACATTTTTTTTAGAGGGAAGTCAATAAATTTGTAACTTCGACAATCATTTCCAATGGAGAGGACCAATTAAAGTTTTGAATGTTTTGAGGAGTTGAGTGCAATGAGATACATTTTTCTTCTTTTACAATAACTAGTGAGTAGTTGAGGGAGAAAATGTACCTTTATGCTCTCGTGTATTTTGATTGCTTTATAAAGTGGGAGGGGGGTCTAAAATAGAGGGAACCGGAAGTTAACCGTGAACCCCTACCGAAAATTAAGTTATATATATTGCATATGATCTTATTTTCGGTAAAAATGGTATTCCATAAAGGTAAATATGTCAAAGATAAAGTATACTCAAATTAGAAATAAGTTAAAAGTCTGATATTTATTTTTTGTTAATCTACCGAGGGGCCAAATGGCACAATATCCTTTAAACGCTATAGAAAGCCAGTGTTGCTCAGGTGAGCGATGTGGCCCATGGGCCTCTTGTTAATATTTCCTTCTTAAAATAATAATAAGTAATGTGGCCCATGGGCCTCTTTAATTAATATTTTCTTAAAATAATAATAAGTAAATTAAAAATTAATTACCATCGAAATCCAGATAGGCCTTTTCGATCAAGACTTTGTCTTGTGTTATATCCGCTGACATTAATAAGCAATCATCTCCTGCAATTTATTTTTTCAAAACCTTGAAAACTGTTAATGCGTGAAAGCAGGAAAAAAAATTAAATAAATCAAATAAACATATAAATAAATATATTGATGAAGTGATTCGGGTAATGTTGGTTGGCGTTTAAAAAAATATCAGAGGCAAATTAAAAACATCTGTAGTACCATTCCCAAGGAATGTTTTGGAATTGAATATTTGTACAGCATATTTTCCAAAATAAGATTAATCAGTTCAAAACTAACTAACTTTTTAACAAGCTAGGAAAAGTAGAGTCGTCCATCCGATTTTTTTTACAGACCAGGGGCTACAAACCTGTAACTACCTTTTCAACATTGAATCAAAATTTCTACGAATACCAAAACAAGCTAATTAAACCATGGCATTATGATCCCCACATTTTGAATAATAAGGCTGCTGTATTTTAGAGAGATCGATATCAAATTATAAACTGTTTAGTGCTTTTTCTGAGTTCAAATTACATGAACCTATGAAATTACCGATCATTGCAGGAAAAATACACAACCCTCATACCCACATGAACAAACATTTTTTAAAATAATAACTTGTCTTCATTAAAAAGAGAGTACGCAAATTGTTTGATATCTGTATACCTTCCATTGACGCTGATATTTTGGACAATAGTTCGTGTTGAGTGTCCAGAGGGAAACATTGTAGTCCACTCAACCACATGAGGACTTTTCGACCACGATACTTTCTTAAAAAGAAATCACATTGTTATTAAATAAGTTTTTACAAAAACCCATTCGATTGAGAATTCTATATATCGTTTTATCTATATATCTCAAGAGTTTAATTTGATCCTTTTGCATGATTACCCTATCTTTGGAAGCACATTCATAAAATCATCAACAATAGGATCAACTTTAAGGCGATTTCCATATGTTTTGTTAAGGTTTTCACAAGCGTTCTGAAGACAATCTAAGGAAAAAAAAACAAAAAAACAATAAACATACTGTATAAATATTAAAATAGATATATCAATCATGTTAAGCATATGTATATAGAAACGTGTTTTGTTTTCATTAGTTTATTGATTAGTGCACGGTTATCAATAAGACATGTCCCACCTTTAGAAACATCGATTGGTGCATATTCTACATCTACTTTGTTCGCCAACAGTTCGTTGATGAGATATTGTGATTTTTTTGTGGATCCACACCCGAGGTCAAATAACTTCAGTGGAGTTTTCAATTGAAGTGCTACATCCTACAACATTTACAATTTGTACGCCTTGAGGAAAAGCCTTTAACCTGTGTATGTTTTAAAAGATGAGTATTATAAGCAGTTTTAAAGTTTATTTGAAATACAAAATTACATTCCTTTCAAGACACAGAATATTAAGATTTTCATAATGATTTTCGTAAGACGTTCGTCTGTTTAATAATCACATTGACGTGCAAACTTAGAAACCACTAAGTCCAATTGTAGTTTCACAGGCAGTTAATTAAAATGTGTGATCGTAAAGGTTTGTCAAAGTTACAAAGTCAAATATATCAATATATAATTAAGCTGAATCAAAATCCAAAATCAAAATTATAAGCCCAAAGATTAAAGATCTACCTTAACATCGTTTATTACAGGGGATTATATAACATTTTAGTTATGGTTGACAGTACCGACTAGTTCGTCCCATCTACGATGATCATGAATGAACATCTAGAGTTATGTTTTGTTTTCAAATACACCAACAAACTGTCAGAACTGTCAATGAAAGAGTATTGGGATGCGGGTTTTGAGTCTCCCGGGTGAGTATGATGCATCGCTTACGTACAATATTAAAAGGTCATATATAGAAGTATACATGAATGCACGGTTTTGAAGGTTACAAAGGTTATATACATGTTATATACATGTAAAACATGAATCAGTGTAGAGTACCAGAACTATCGATGCAGACACAGTATCGCCAAATATGAGAACTTGTTTATAAACTCTCAATTTGGATAGTATAATGCCCGTCTCCTGCACCTGGCTGTGTAACATCATTTAGGAATACTGTGCAGTGTTACAAGAGTCCCCAAGTTCATTCTGTTGGTCATCATTACAACAACTAATTGCGCAGTATTATGGTATACATAAGTATCATAATGACCAATTTGTAATACTAACAATTCAAGGTCATAGCATGGCTATATGGTTACATTTTTTAGGGGGAACAGATTGTTACAGAAAAACATTTTTTGTCAGTGATTTATTTTTCCTCATTTTTTTTTCATGTATTAATTTCATGATGTTTTCTACAACATTCTATCAATATCATGGTCACTTTCTTGCCTTCCAAGGGAAATAATGAAGTTTAAATTACCATCCTTGACAGAAATTATAAAAAATTGAGAACAAATTCAGTTTAAAGTAATTCAAGAAAGAATTTAATAAAACAAGTTTGTAAATTGTACACAATGTTTGTATGAAACAATATAATTTTAGAATCGCTAACATTCACGTTTAATGTATATTTCCCTATATGTTTATATTGGAAATCTGCGACGTTTAATTTTCTATAATTCACTTTGATAAATCTTGCGCCATGTGCACAAATATAAACGTCTTCTCGTGTTTTTAGTATATTCATTTTTGTACAATTAAATAAAACGTTCAATCTTACATAACCAATTTTAGAAAAATAATCAAACAATCAAATTATATCTACTCCTACATAAAAAAGATTTTTCTCTACAAAGGTTCTAGCACTATCTTTTTAGTCGCGAAAGTGAACTAAATAACATGTTTATATCATAATGGCTTTTCCATGAATGTTTCATATCCATGACTGAGAGCGTATATAATGGCTTTACAGCGACAAATTTCATCAAAATAGACATCAGTATGAATATAAATATAGGCACTGAATGCTTATTTAAGGATGTCATGGGTACTGTAACACACTAAGCGTTGCAGACAAATTTGTCCGCACCGCTTGGCGTGTTACATGACCGACGACATCCAAAAATAAGCATTCAATGCTTAAATAATAATGCAGATCTACAAAATAATGTCTTTAAATTATGAAAATTTCCATATCAAATGTACTAAAAACTAAATATTCCAGTAGCTATTTTTGCTGTCAAACTTAAGATGTCCTATAAAATTTTTAGAAAATTATACCCACTTTCTCAGGATTTATACAAAACCTTGAAATGAAATATTTTGTTTAAGGTAGTCCTTTACTCGGCATTGAGTCGGCTCAATCGTATATATATATATATATATATATATATATATATATATATATATATATATATATATATATATTGTTTTTCGTGTTTAATTTTTGTTTCACCATCTTTCAGAGTTGATGAAGTATCCAAAAATACATTTTTGGAACTAAATATGTCCACTGTAAATTTTATCGAACTGTGGAAAGAGTTGGCAAAGGAAATGAAATCATTTAGGCAGTCTCGGTTTTCGATCCATTTCATCTCAATATCGTCTATGAACCGTAACCAGCTCAAAGGTTTGAAAGGAGCTATAAGGAACAGATTGTGTTCTAATCTTCCCAGAAATATATTGGTGTAAGAGGGGGCCATTTTATTGCCCATAACTGATTTACTTATTTTTATGTAATGTTCGCCATTAAACATGAAATTGTTCAGTTTGAGAACATGTTCAAGGAGCTTGAGAAGAGAGTCGGTTGACGGATGCTGAATCGTTCTACTGTCCCACACCTCCCTGCAGGCCTCGGTACCTTCCTCGTGAGGGATATTCGTATACAAGGACGTGACGTATGAGGTATGATGGCAAATCTTCTACATGTAGACGGAGATGTACATGTAAATCTATAAATTCAGATATTTCCTCTTTGGGATGACCAATGGCACTAACTATTGGGCGTTCAGGCATTCCTTTCTTGTTGATTTTTGGAAGCAGATAAAATTGACCCGGTCTACAGTTGGTTGGGCGAAGCGTTTTGTAAACACTAACACTTATTTCATCATTTTCATACATTTCGTCCAAGGTGTCAGTGATGTGGGCTGAACACTCTTCGGTTGGATCAGAGTCCAGTTTCTTGAAGAAACGACCGTCTGTCAGTTGTCTGTTGGTTTCAGCTAAATACGCTTGTTTGTCTAGGACAACCACTGTGGATCCTTTGTCTGTTTTTAGCCGGGCTCTGCTGAAACAGGTCGAGACCACTAGATTTTATGACGTCGGCATAAATTTGCATACTAAGTTAGCTATATGTTTACTTTCATCGACAGACCAATCAGGTAAATGAGTTGCAAGGAATTGTGGGCTACTACAAGTTTCAGTGTATACAGAGCGTAATAAAGATATATACCATTTTGAATTGTCCTTTGGAAACTCATTTCAATGATTTTTCAGATTTTATAAGATAAATATGGAAAATTATGTCTGATCTTTTATTTTTATGCTCACATTTAAAACATATTGCTTATGATGCCTTATATCAAGTGAACCTATTTAAATACCCCATTGTCAAAGTTCAAAAGAGAGGTTTGTCCTTTTGAATTAGAAGCAGTGAGTACGTTTTTCACGTGATATCCCAGGTTTGGGACAACATTAGTAGAATGCGCTTTGAAATTTTCTTCAGGACACTCATCAGAATATTTTGCGTACAAAATACTATATGCTACATAACATGTGCTTCTGTATTTGTATGTTTGTGCATTTTTATTACCGTATGTTAAAATGTTTATTTCTTGTGTACAATGATTAAGTCACCAATAATTAAACAATTATGCAGTTTTTTTTTTCTAATCAAAATCTGTTTGTACTTGTATGCGTATGTTTGCAATACTTTTGATACTGATCAATTTTTGAAGCAACAATTGATAAACTAAAACAACAGTATTTTTCAATGTGAGCATGGAACGATGTCTATGGTACGTAATCTTTCCGTTTTTACCTTTTAAAGTAAAAAACAAGTTGTACAAATTTTCCGACAAGCAATTACATATTGGGTATAAAACCGACAAAAACCACGTGTGCCTGTTGAATGGTAAACACGTAGTAGACCGTCACGCTTTGCGACTCATTCACTGGATTGGAGAATCTGATTGACGTTAATATTATCACATGTTAAATAATGCTATGATCCATATAAGGTAGTGTACTTGACCTGTGAAAGCAGAGTCTTGGCTGTAGGCAGGCAAATCGCCAATGTTTCTATAAATAGCACAACTTCAAAAGTAAACAATAAACCGAACAGCGTCAAAGTAAAACCTTCCGCTATGCCAAATAGTTTAACAGAGTCTCATTTTGATAAATGTACTGGGGTTTTTTTGCGAATAAATTTAGCGTGGGAGTTTCTTTTTTTCTTTTTTGATTTTTTTCCTTATTAGTTACATGTTTTAAAAACAAGACTATGCATTTTGGGCATATACAATGCGCATGAATTTCCATGTACTACTTTACATGTACATAGCATTGGTATTAGGCTGCACATCGAAGAAATCGGGGATTGATTTTATAATGCTTGTTTTAAAATTCAATGCACTGTTAATTTTGTCTATCACACAGACATTTTTTGTAATAGCACTTGCCAAATTTAGTCGTTCTCTGACATTTTGCTGACATTGAGAGAGAGAGAGAGAGAGAGAGAGAGAGAGAGAGAGAGAGAGAGAGAGAGAGAGATCTTTTCTAAACAATATGCATAAAGACACATCAAAAAAGCCCGGCTTTCAGTACTTCAGTACTTTGATTTAATGAATATGTCGTCCCTGTTTTTCAACCTTTGTAAAGCAGATCTTTCTTCTTTCGTTAGATTGTCAGGGACGACTTTTTGGTTGGACAGAAGCTTCTCTACGTTTGAGTCAACAGCAGCAATGTAAGACTCAAGTGCTCCACATTTGCCTGGTGCCGGTTCCTAAGTACTTGTGGGTCGGTACATCTTATGTTCCTCTAAGTTGTGCAAAGGCGGAGGTGAGTCATCTGCGTGATCTTTGCTAGAGTCTTTTCGCGAGAAGTGTTCCTTTAATCTTACCCTTCGGGAAAATGATCTGGTGTCCTCTCTAACTTTTTTGTCATCGACCTCATGCGGTGTTGGGCAGAAATTGAGACCTTTAGATAGTAGCGATGTCTCAACATCTGTGAGAGGAACCTTAGATGCATTAGTGTTAGTATCGGTCAAGGACTCGTCTTAACTTGCTTGCTTTTTGCGCTTGAAGCGTCTAGAGCGCCTAGTTTTAGCAGATGGACGAGGTGACAACACATTAGGCCTAGTTTTATTTGTTACTGGAACACCATCCCGAAGGAACTTCCTTTTCTGAGTATTGTTGAGGTCATTTGATAGGGTTGTATTGAATGTTGTTATGATTCTTTTGGCTTCAACAAAATCTGCATGTGACGTGGAATTATCAAGAGAAGACTCCAGTGAAACTATATCTTTCTCTTATTGTCGGACTTTGTGGTTATTCCACGACAGACAGAGAGACATTAAAACTTTGGAGCCTCTTCTTAATATGAAGTCCCAGCGCTCTTAGAAACTGACCCTATGTTGGGAGTCGCATTTATTTGGAAGCCTTTTGGTATAATGTCACAGTTGTTATACGTTTTTAAATTTGATACTCTGTGTTTGATTTTGATACATTTATTATTTTGTTTTTTCAGAAGTCTGAAGGTATTGTTTTGTTTAAGAGCCATGGAAATACATAAAATTAGATATAACCTAAATAGCCAAAGTATGTATAATTTATAGGATTGCAGTGAACCAAATACTATGATCAAGTACGACTTAACATTTGTCACAGAACATGGTAAAGGGTAGGTCGTACCAGGGTAAATTCGTTATATCAAATTAAGGAGTATTGAATTAGAAATCGCAAACATGAAAAAAATGGAGGATTAAAAAGAACGAAAAGGAAAACTTTAGGAAGAATAAAAATAAATAAATAAATAAATACATACTGAAAGTGAAGGGTAGGTAAGAGCTATGTACACGAAGCAAATTCAAATCCAACCCAGGTAGGATGAGACTGTACCGATAAAAGATGCTAGTGGATCTGAAGATACAGTTGATTACAAATAATATAAAATGCACAGAATAAAATCAATAAAACTAGTCATTTTTAGAGTGCCGGATCTAATTATAGATACTAAGCCAGTAAACTGAATATATAAAGTACTAATAATGGCTAACGACACGAACAATTGCTATTGTCAAATTTTCAGGACAACCAGTCCCTTCTTTAGGACAAAAGAAATAAATAAAATGGGTAAAAACAAAGAAAATAAAATCTAGCACTTAAACTAACACTACTAAAGACATGTTTACATGCTAGTTTTTCTGTTATCGCTCTCAGAAATGTGTACCCCCTTGCAAAAATTATTTTACAATGATGAAATCTGCGAAACGTCCGGTTGTTTCTACCAAATAAACATAACTTTTGGGTAAATTAGAACTGGGTGTATAAAATTAAGTATAAACATTTGTTTAAACCTATCACATCAAATTGTAAATATTTACGCTGTGGACCTGACAATTTAGAATACAATGCGAAAAAATGTTATGCATGTGTCTAATTTGGTCATTTTTAATTATACAGTGTATCTATGGACTTAAACATAAATTAATGGTAAATATTCAATAGAATGACATCTCAGAGAAAAGATTTGATAAATGGTATGTCGACGGATAACTTTAAGCTATTAGCTGTAAGCCAAACAGATCCAGATGAAAAATTTCCGTTAAATCATATTTTGTTGTAGTTTTCTGCTTACATGTAGGTCTGTCAACAATGTTGGAACCTTTTAAAACATTAGTTAATAAACGATGAATTAAATACAAAATAGCTTCTGTCTCCAAAATTCACCTAGTTTTAGTAAAAGAAAAAAAGGAAAATTGGGGGGGGGGGGCACCAGATGTCAATCAAAACAAAGACGATGTAATCATAGGCCTTATCATAATTAATTTTCCGGGATCAGTGTGACGCTAGCAAATTACAATAATTCAATCGTGTACACCTTATTTAAAGATATTCCTGCAATGTATATTATGTTATTGTTAATCATACGAAGGGATAAGGGTCATTACGCTATGAATATACTATTTAAATGATACACCAAATCAATGCTCAAAAGTTACAAATAATTCAATTTGTCATATTCATTCTCGCTCTTGCCAGCTTCAACTTGCTATATAACAATTATACATGTATGTCTCAATTAAATTAGAAACATACCTGAGATGTAAGTTGTATTGTTTATTGGTCAACAGCTGTACAGCTCATGGACATAATACATAACAATTTATATACACATGTTAATATACATATAAACGGGTCACTTGAAAAAGGCAAGTTTATACATGCAGTTTTCTGATCACAAAAACATTCTTAATATATTTACCTAAATTGCACAAATCCTTTACATTTTTTGTTGACAATAGTTGAATTAATTTAAAGACAAAGGGTTTAATATAATAAAACTTAAGGAATTTTTCTCTTAAATTACAATAATAACGACATTTCAATATAAAATGATATTCATCTTCTATCTCTTTTGTACATAAAGGACAAAAGCGTCTTTCTAATGGAATATTGCTGTATCTACCAGTTTTGACGGTAGGACAATGAGATGATAATCTTAATTTTCATATAAGTTTCTTATATTGTAAAGGAATTCTTTTTGTCAGATATAACTGCAAAGTACAATGATCAACTAAATATTTATAGATTGTACATTTAGAAGAGGAATTTATATCAGCTAGAAGGGACTGTTTATAATTATCAAAAATACGTTGCTTGGCGACTGTTAAAATTATTTCTGGCTTTTCAAAAAATTGATTTCCCCATACATGTAAGTTTATTAGTCCAATACTTGATAACATGTTCTTAATCTCCGCAGCCCAGTTTTTACATTTGTTTTTTACATTTTTTGATGATAAAATTTTCATCCAGTATCTTAAATACGCATTTTTCTAATACATTGCAGAGGCACTCTGTCTAATTCACAATAAATAACTGCACTAGAGGTGCACTTTTTAACATTCAGTATGTTTTTACAATAATTAAGATGAATTTTTCTATATCTGGGGCAAAATGAAAGCAATGCTTGTTTTCTTTTGAACATATTTTAATGATTAAACAAAAGGATCATGATCAGAAACAAGTTCTAACAACTTACTAGTTCTTCTCCTTAAATATAATAATAATTGTCATGCATATAAATTTAGAACAAAAGAAAACATATTATAATATTGGTATACACAAAGAAAAATTATTTGAATCTCAAGGATTCGTCTATAAACTTTTGCAAAGAAGCAAAAATGCTTTTGTTGATATGTAAAGGTAGGCTGTTGTTGCCATATAAAAGTAAATTAGTATCAATATTGACTAAATCTAACATAAATAATTGATTAAACATGTTGTTTCTCGCTCTAGAGTAGTTTTTACAAGCGGATTATTTATAATATTACGTTTACAAAGATCATAATTTAATACACAGTTATGTCTCAGCTTTGTATGAATAATGTTAGTACACCGTTTACCAAAAGAAAAATAAATAGGAGGTTTCGTAACATTAGGCATATGTTTGCAAAATAAATTGATTGAGGTGGCTGTTCTGGCTTCTATATTTAGTGAATTCCACTGATTGACAGCATTAGGTACAAATGATTTTTTAAATAAATCTTACCTACACTTAGGAACATTAAACTGATCCTTGTTTCGTGTATTGTATCGTGAAATATTTTCCCGCTTGTTAGGAATAATATCGAGTAAATAGTCAGGCAAAATCCCCATGTTAAATTTGAACACAGTTTTCATCTTAGCGATGTTCCTTTGATACAAAAATTGGCAACCCAGTGACAATTGAGCAGCACACAATTGAACCTTTTCAAGTTTGTCTGCATCATGCACAGAACAGCCATCCCACACAATTGAAGCATATTCAAGGGTTGGTCTAATAAGCAATGCTTCCTTCATAAGTGTCAAAAAGGGACAAAAGCGTAGTAAAATTAAGACTCATATTACAACATTTCTTTTTCAGTGCAAAAAGTGCCTTCTTCATACATTGTAATGACAGTTTGCGTAACATGAAATTTGCCTTTGTAATTCTACGAAAGTCCGAGGTAACAAAAACTGTTCACAACTTCAATTTGTTCACACTTAAAAAACCACACAATGGTGCGTGATCAGAATAAGTATTAAAATTACAAACCATGAAAAATAACAAAATGCCAGGGGTGCTCAATACATAATCGATAACACAACATCCGTTGGCACCACAATATGTAGAATCGTTAGCCATATAATCTGCATGTCTGCCATTTAAAATTCGTAAACCAGTTTCAATACACATCTGAACCAGCTTTAGCCCGTAGGCATTCACTGTTTTGTCTGGACACACCTCCGTGTAATTACAGATAGGTGATATAAAATCAGAGATTTGTTCAAACACTGTCACACTCAATATAATCATTTAATACCGGGCACCTTCTATTCAAATCTCCGACAATCATTACTTTACCTTTCTCGAAGTATTAAGCAATTTTGTTCTCTAATTCATAGAAAATATCACAGTTGTATTGTTTGAAAAATGAGGATTTATCCGGTGGAATATAGATACAACATATGTACAAACATTAATTTGACTCTAGTACATCATCGTTTATCTTTAGCCAGCAAATTGTGTCAAAAATAATATCAGTTATTGTAATATATTTCTGAAACTCATCCCATATACATAAAGCCATCCAACCTCCTTGTTCAGATCTAGAAAGTGATCTTGGTATAAATCTACATGTAAAATCCGGTACATCGAAATCAAATTCTTTCTATATTCAACATTCTAAAAAAATATAACATTGTTTGTATATATAAAGTTTAAGGAGGCTGGGGGTCAAAAAAAAAATCTCCAAAATTCACAAAATTTGTAGCAATGTTTCATATAATATTAATTTACATTTTAATGTGAAAGACCACATCACAATCATCGTTAATTTTATCATGTATTGCATCTGAAGAAATTGCACTTTATGTAGAAAAAAAATTATGAAAAATATATGAAATATAAATAAAGGCGAAAAACATACCAATTACATCACAAAAAATTAACACAATAATAAAAACTTAACATTATTCGTATTAAAGAAAAATATCAGAATTTTACCAAAATTATATATGTCACAAAAATGCAAATATGTAAAACAAAAAAAAGTAGCCACAAGATTATTTCCAAATTTTAACATAATAATAATCAATACACGTGTAATAAAGATTGAGCATTAAAAAAAATTTTCGATGGTGAAATTAAAAAAAAAAAGAAAATAAAAGGAAAATATTTGAACAACATATTTGGAGTTTTACAAGTTACCTCCCTTTGAAAAGTTAGAAAATGCTGAAAAACAGCCGAAATTATTTTTTTTTTGCATCTTGTAACCTTTGGTTTACCATCAATTGACTCTTTAAATAATGTTTCAATACCATCATATCCATTTCTTCCAAAAGACAAATTCAGTACAATGTAAGAGTTATAGAACATTAAAGTGAAAATCTTTTTTGTGTAGAGATAAAAACGCTTTAAAATGGCAGCCACCCCCCAGCCTCGTTAAAAAAGGAGGGTCGTTAAGTTTTTTCATTAATGTTCCAACTAAGAAACTTTAACTTAAATTCACTCTCCGTACACGTCGGTCCCCGACCCTCTCGTCTGTCCTAACTGTATCCTATCCTAGTGCGTTTGCGATCCTGGCGGTGGCTAGGTGACACGGTGCGAAAAGTCTGTCCCGCATTAGCCGTACTCTCTGGTTCCGTCTGCGCGCTCCCCGCATCACTGGAAATAGGGCTCTTCTGCGCTGGTCGGTTTCGACAGGAAACTGTTCCTGAACACAGTAGGTGGTTCCCTTCAGCATTTTTGGAGCCTGCTTTCTCACTAACTATCTGTCTTTATAGTGCGTGAATTTGGCGACGATATTGCGTGGCCGCGCTTTTTGATTAGTAGATTTTTGTCCGATTCTGTGCACTCTTTTAAAATTAATTTCTTTCCGGACACGCATCTTGTCGCACATGAACTTTCTCATCGTCTTCCCACAATCTTCTGCTTCTTCCGGTATGCCACAGAAGAGTAGGTTGTCTCTCATGGAACGACATCGGAGATCCAGCATATCCTCCTTCAGCTCATTACGTACCTCCTCCAGCTCGGCGTTAATACAACCTATCGCATCAGTATTTGAATTCAATTCCGTTTATACATCCGTCACATCGTTCTTCATGTTTTTATACCCCCGCTCCAAAGGAGAAGGAGGTATACTGTTTTACCCTTGTGTGTCTGTCCGTCTGTCCTTCTGTCTGTCTGTCCGTCCGTAACAAAAATTTCTGTCGCATTTATCTCAGCAACTATTTATCGCAGATTCTTGAAATTTTAACACACTACTTGTTTAGGCATGCCATATCGTGGGATATATTTTTGAACCAAACGGACGTCAACTTCCTGTTAAATGACGACTTTGTTTATTTTTAGCCTTAATTTTCAAACAAATTTTCGTCAAAGATTTCTCAGCAACTTTTTATTGCAGATGCTTGAAATTTGTACACAGTGTTTGTTAAGGCATGCCATATTGCAGGATATATTTTTGTACCAATCGAACGTCAACTTCCTGTTAAATGTCGACTGTTTATTTTTAGTCTAAATTTTCAAACAAATTTTCGTCAAAGATTTATCAGCAACTATTTATCGCAGATGCTTGAAATTTTAACACACTATTTGCTGAGGCATTCCATATTGTGGGATACATATTGTACCAACGGACGTCAACTTTCTGTTTCTGTTAAATGATGACTGTTAATTTTTAGCCAAATTTTTCAAACAAATTTCCGTCAAAGATTTCTGAACAACTTTTTATTGCAGATGCTTGAAATTTGTAAGCGGTGTTTGTTAAGGCATGCCATATCGTGGGATTTATTTTTGTACCAATCAGGCGTCAACTTCATGTTAAATGACGATTTTGTTTATTTTAAGCCTAAATTTTCAAAATTTCCGTCAACGATTTCTCAGCAACTATTTATCGCAGATGCTTGAAATTTGTACACAGTGTTTGTTAAGGCATGCCATATTGTAGGATATTTTTTGTACCAATCGAACGTCAACTTCCCGGTAAATAATGACTGTTTATTTTTAGCCTAAATTTTCAAACAAATTTTCGTCAAAGATTTCTCTGCAACTTTTTATTGCAGATGCTTAAAATTTGTACACACTATTTGTTGAGGCATGCCATATTGTGGGATATATATTGTACCAATCGGACGTCAACTTTCTGTTTCTGTTAAATAATGACTGTTTTTTTTAGCTTAAATTTTCAAACAAATTTTCGTCAGATTTCTCAGCAATTATTTATCGCAGATACTTGAAATTTGTGTGCACAGTGTTTGTTAAGGCATGCCATATTGTGGGATATATATTGTACCAGTCGGACGTCAACTTTCTGTTTCTATTAAATGATAACTTTATTTTTAGCCAAAATTTTCAAACAAATTTCCGTCAAAGATTTCTCAGCAACTATTTATCGCAGATACTTGAAATTTTTACACAGTGTTTGTTAAGGCATGCATGCCATATCGTGTGATATATTTTTGTACCAATCGAACGTCAACTTCCTGTTAAATAACGACTTTGTTTAAATTTAGCCTAAATTTTCAAACAAATTTTCGTCAGATTTCTCAGCAACTATTTATCGCAGATGCTTGTCTGAAATTTGTACACACTATTTGTTTAGGCATGCCATATTGTGGGATATATTTGTGTACTAATTGAACTTCAACTTGCTGTTAAATAATGACTTTGTTTATTTTTAGCCAAAATTTTGAAAAAAATTTCCTCAAAGATTTCTCAGCAATTATTTATCGCTGATGCTTAAAATTTTTACACAGTGTTTGTTAAGGCATGCCATATCGTGGGATATATTTTTGTACCAATCGAACGTCAACTTCCTGTTAAATGACGACTTTGCTTATTTTGCATATTCACATCAGAGCGGGAGTATCACTAGTGAGCATTGACTCACAGATGTCTTGTTTGTTTCTCCTATACCTTTTTTTGGATTTCCTTCATCTCTTTTGCCGCTCTATCAAACAGGTTGCTTAAACCGCTCATGTCCTTATCCATCTCGGTATGAATTTTCCGCACTTTCTTCATTTTCTATACTTATAAATTAAGACATTTCGCAAATAAACTACGAAACTCCTGCACCAGAGTAACTGCTTATACCTTTGGTATTTCAACACGTGTAATATGATGTCCGTAAGCTATAATAAATTTTAACCTGATAAGTAATTATTGAGAATTAAATTAAAAACCTACTTTCATTTTCGATAAACCAGCTCGAAATAGCAAAAATGAGAGTAAGGTGGTGGACACGCTTTGGCGGATCCAAGTCAATGGGAGTTAGCATTAAAATATATCATTGCCATGAAATAATATCAAATGATTACGTAAACAGTGAATATATTTATTAGGAACTTACTTGGATTATAAATAGAAGTTAAGATTTGACAAATGCTGAATAAATAAAATAAGGTAATTCGTTTCTTGAATGTGCGATTATAGTTTTGATATGGAATAGAATTTTCCAGAACGTGGTAACCAAGAACGCGGTTTGATTAATTAACGTCATGGCGAAAAGTGAAGGAAGGGTTCATCACGTATCGCGGTAAGATATTCATACCTTGGATGGGACATCTTTGGTTAATACAAAAAAGTTAATAAATAAAATGGAACAATTTGATGCAATTTTAGTTTTGATCGGAAGAATTTATTTTCAAAAAGGGGGTGCCCAGGAAAGCGGTTTGACTAATTTACACCAGGGCGAGTTACTTTGGATATGACAACTTTGGTTTAAAAAATGCAAATTAATATGAATACACTAGGGTTTTTTGAATTTCATACTTTTTTATACCACGACAGATTGGTAGAAAACCTAAGACATTATTTCTAAGTCTATATGAATAAATAATGTATACGTATAACTATGAAGTTAAATTGTGCTTTTTTTTTCAGACCAGTCTTTTATCTGAAATTCTCATTAAGACAGTGATAAAAATTGTAGTGAAATTTGACCTAAAGATACGAAGAATAGGATACGAAATCAATTTAGAAAAAAATTGAACACAGTATATACGAAAATGAAAAAAACAATATGGATCAACATTTTAGCATTGTGTCATTAATGTGTAAAGTGCTAATTCCCGCGCTTGCGCGGGATATCATCTAGTTCTTTCTAATTCACAGACTGATGTCTCCCATTTTGCCAGTTTATTTTCCACGACGTCGAGCCGTTTAAAGATACCCTCTATTTGGTCATTCTGGATTCCAAGTTGTCTATTTTGTTAAGTTTTTCGTCAATTTTTTCAACAAATCCAAAATGTGTTGTATCTGTTGGCTGTCTTCTTTCGTACCACGAGTGTTCGGACTGCCATTGTTATTAATTGTTAGGCTTTCGTGTAATATTTCGAGTTTTGTGCCATTGTTAGCGACCCGTGTAGAGAACTGAGAACTAATCATTATCTCTATGGTCAAAATAGAAAACACTTTCAAAGTACACGGTTTAAAGGAGCATGGTCACGATTTTGGTCAAATTCTATTTTTCTGTTTTTATTATTTACAATGCTTTAGGAATGCATTTCCAATGACCAAATGAAATTGGAGATTCAATAGTGAAGTTATAAGCAAGATACAGGGCTCACAAGTCTTTGTCATGTAAAGAAGGCTCGTACCCTGTTTTTGTTTACATTAGTTCAATATTCCGGTAAAAATACTTTTACAAGCTGATTTTTCCATCTTCTTATTCATTGTAACCATAAATAAACAGATCGTAACGTTTATCACATTTATTTTCGGTCTAAAACTGGAGTTTTTACTTCAACGTTCAAAATGTAAACAAAAGCTTTGCTTATAAAGCAAAGAATTGTAAGCTCTGTAACTAGCTTATAACTCAATAAATGAGACTTAAATTTCGGTTGCCTATTAAAAATGCCTTACTGAAGCATTGAAAACATTAACATCTGAAAATACTTTTTTGACCAAAATCGTGACCATGCCCCTTTAAATAAATATTTGCTACAAAACATTCAGTACCTAATACCTTAGTTGTGAAACTATGTTTCCGACTGTTTTGTCGCTAAAAACAACCATTAAATTCAACAAAATTTTCAAAAAGTTTCTGAGCGAAAAAAATCCACTGCTTTCCCTTGAAGTGACCACGTTATTAATCGATGCAATTTTATTCTGAGAAATGTCGTTTTTCATTTCTCTTTTTACATAATGGATTTTCTTACTTCAATCATTTCTGTCTCTTATTCAGTACATACATTGCCGTTCTAATTGCATATTATTGACTATTGAAATTGTTTACAAGAGCGACATAGACTATCAAATTTAAAACAAAAAAGAAATTAATTCAATATTATTCCATCCAAATGAATATATAGAAGAATATATAATATATATATATATATATATATATATATATATATATATATATATATATAGAGAGAGAGAGAGAGAGAGAGAGAGAGAGAGAATGTTTTTAGCAGACGATAACACAATACTCCATTTCTCTCGAATTTTATCTAAAGCCCCTGAAGAGCCGATCAGACGAAAGCGCTTTGGATTAAAGCTGAACACCGCTCGTAAATAGGCACTGTCCGCCATATTTCTCTTTCAGCACTGCTGTCCCTACAGCCCCTATATAAGGCGAAGACCTCTAAACAGTTCAAAGTATTTTGCTGTAGAGATCTCACCTGTGTGGACGTACATCTTGCCTCGCCGTGTTACTCGGTCGCGATTAAATTACCAAATTTTACGCAACTTTTTCAAGCCAGGAGAATTTTAACATAAAATAAATCGGTAAATGCATTATTTACAAACATAAATGCACATATAATAAGAAATAAATGCATAAAATTCAAAGACCATGAAAGGAATGGTACACGTCGGTCACGAGTTTCAGGTGTGCAATCGAGTGTAACGAACTCGAAGGGTTTATATACCAGGTACATGTACCTGTGTGACGGTGCCTATTTACGGTGTTCAGCTTTAAATTCAAAAGAAATCATTATGGAGTGTTATCGTCTGCTAAAATATGTTCTATAACGTTACCTATACCAAGGATTTATTTATTCGTTAATATATATATATATATATATATATATATATATATATATATATATATATATATATATATATATACTTCATAAGAGAATATCATCAATCTTTACCTTTGCGTTGCATCGCATGATCGCTTCCTCGGCTTTGTAGTGGTAAAATTCCTCAACATTTTCACACTCATCGTCGTAAATAGAACCTTGTTTATCATATCGACAAGACATGTCAATATACTTGGGGATACTGCATAGTCCCTTGACAAGTAATTCCTTGACGTCCATTTCTTTCTTTTCACCTGCTAAAAACAAATATTCATCTTATATCTTATCTCGTATTTCTCAATGCGTAAATAAGCTTGATTTGTCTCGACACCGTGTGTTGAAACATGCGCGGATCCAGAAATTTTTTCCCGGGGGGGGGGTCCGAAGGGTAATTGTGTTTACCAGGGGGGTCCGAGGCATATTTGCGATAATTTTACTATGTAAATTTAATAAATGTTCATTTTCCAGGGGGTTCGGGACCCCCCCCCCGACTCCCCTCTAGATCCGCGCATGTGAAAAGTGTGCACACACTGACGCTATATAGGCAGTTTAATTTTTCCACCCCACTTCGAATAATATTTTAGTGTGAAAAGGAATGAGTTATCGAAGCATCTATTAAACACGAAATATATTTAATTGAAAAAGAAGTGTTGATTAAATACATGTACACTCACATATGTTTTATCGTTGCTTGGAATCTCTTGTGATACATCTATTGCAACATTTTTGCGACCTTGGCCTTCTTTTATTCGTTAACGTTTTTAAAAATCAAAGTACTGAGAGTACTGAAAGACGGGGTCTTGAAAGTTTTAATTTGTAATTGTCCACGTTTCCTTGAATATGCTTAAACAATTATGAGTTTGAATTAGGTGTTTTAATCTACGTTAAAATTCGACTTTTTGCCTGATACTTGTCTAAAATCTTTACTTAATCCCGGCCGGGACTGTCCTTCATTATTTTAGAAAATTGACACAACGGTATTTTATGTAAAATAAGACCCCAAGGGAAAAAAATTTAAAAAATTTACAACTAAGCGGGAAAATCAAAAGAACTATATCTACGTAGATAATTAAAATTATTAAGTTTTATTTAATTTTGTGATCCAAGGGAAAATCCACAAGTCGGTATCCGTTATACATGGTTTATGAAAACTCTCCAACTGCTGAATTACCGAACAAAGTTAACATTTGTATACCGATAACACACACAGGCGCCTGACGTAAGAATTATATTTCTCTTTACTATAAGATTATTCCAAGTACTATAACAATAACAAGGTTCGTCATGGTCGTCATTTTGATTTTTTAGACCGGTTATCTGACACGATTTTCCGGCAGCGATTTATGTAAAATAATAAAGGGTGTTACGAAAGTTCGTTCCGTGATTTACTTTAGCCTAGATTCATTAATAAACAGCTCATGTGTAAGTTTTTTGATTTTTAATAACCAGACACACCAGGATATTTTAATTCTGTTTGGCATTGAATGAATTAAAGAGATCAAATGTTTCTGAGGTATCTCCCTCCATGCTTGTTGAAGACGGCGGTGTAATTGGTCCATGGATGACGGGCGCGGATCCTTGTAGGCCTCACTGTCCAGAATACTCCAGAGATTTTCTATGCAATTGAGATCTGGAGAATTGCCAGGCCATTCTTCTTTCAAAATAAAGTTTGGTATATTATCTTTACACCAATTCTGTGTTACGAGGGCAGTGTGAGGTGTCGCACTATCTTGAACAAGCGTAGCGTGACAAGGATATTGTACCAACTTTCGTTCATCAATCCTGCCGGTATTTTTCTGTCGATTCAGTGCAGGTTTAAGTTCTTTTTTAAGGATTTTATCCACATAATATCTTGTCGGTTCGGAACATGAAACAGATATTTTGTAGATTCGTCACTCAAGATGTAGTTCTCCAAGTCTTTAGCTGTGAAGTACTTGTGATCACGAGCAAATTTCAATCTTTTCTGTTGTTATGTTTTCGGCAAAAGCTGATTTCTTGATCGTTTAAATGCCTTCCATTTGTTTACTTTACACAGTAACATGACTAACATTTAAAAAGCCTAAGTTCTTGACTTCCTTGCTGCATTTTCTTGTTGATTTTCCTTTTTTGTATTTTATGTTTTCGACTTGTTTTCGACTTTTTTTTTTACTACGCCTACTATTTTCGACGGTCTGCTCGATCTCGGTTGGTCGGTGAGTTGTTTATTTTGCTCTCGCCTCCGTCTCCACTTTGTTACCCATCGCTCACTTTTACACAGTTGTTTAGCCACATCCTTTACACTTAATCCTGCATCTAATAAAGCCAAAGCTTGGGCTCGATTGTTCACAGAATCGATACCTGTGCAAGACGTCTGGTTTTTCACCGAACTCGGCATTTTGTATGATAATTAATAGACATAAATGATTATATCACTCTATGACATCACCAGAGAGTGCACAAAGGGGAGGATAACTGCTGCTATCTTAAGAGAAAATCCTATAGTATAATTCATGTGAATTTGAAACAGAAATATTGCTTTTGTCAATTTATTTTTTTTAATTTTGAAACAGAACGAACTTTCTTATCACCCTTTAGGTAAAAACAAATCCGTTCTCCACTAACTTTTTTTTATACCCCCGCAAACGAAGATTAGGGGGGTATATTAATTTCACCCTGTCCGTCTGTCTGTCTGTCCGTCTGTCTGTAGACGCAACTTTGTCCCCTACATGTATATAGAATTTTTTACTACTGCATGGAACAGTCTGAAAATGTGTACATATGTTGAACACCATCTGAAGATGTGCACCTGCAATTTTTTTTAAGATCAGACAAGATTTAATGATTTTATGACAGTTTTCATTTTCCTTATTCTATATATTGTACACTGATGTTGAAAAGTAAGGGAGGTAATCCTTACAGACTTTATTAATTAATTAATAGTAAACACTCAAAAATATATTTATATTAATACATCCAGATGGAGGTTTTTTGTCTTTATTTCTTTCCTTTATTTATTTTTTATAAGTATTCTATCAACTGACAAAACAAAATTTTTGTTTGTCATTGATAAATTCTTAGGAGCTAATAAGAACATAAAAGACAAGTGTGGCTGAATTCAGTTGTCCCAAGGGGGCCATTATCTGAGCCATTGTTTAGATGGAGTATGGGTTTAGGGAAAATTGATAATCTGTAAAATGGGCGGTGGTTTTGGGGCTATTTTAATACTGCTTATGTAAACCAAAAGTTTCTATCATTATAAGGAAATAAATAATATCATTATTAATAAAGAAGTTAGCTATTTTTAAAAGCTGTTTAAATTTATTAGTCAAGTAAATTGATGAAGTGACCCTATAGGGCATTAATTTAAATGAAATTCAAAATTACTGATATTATTGTAGTGTTTTGGCAATTTTAAAATTGTTTGTAATATTAAATTTTCTTTTTTTCATATTTTTACATAGTATGCTAATTATGATAATGTTTTGGGATTTTATCCAATTTAACAAGCTCATCAAAGAAAATCATAGTCCTATGGGATCAATTTTCTGATATGGAGTTGCATTGTACCATAGGAGAAAGTGAGGAAAATTTGAAACAACTAATTGCATCTGTCAAGACTCTGATTAGAAAGATATTCAAAGTGTTATCAACAGAAGAGCATTGCTTGGCTATTTTCATTTACTGCAAAGGGAGGGGTTATTGTTACTTTGTTGGTTTTTCTTTAAAACAATGAAATAAAAAAATATCACCAGATACATAAATTTGTTAATGTATTACTGTTATACATATGTATTTACAGTAAAGTTTTGAAAATTTTAATTTTAATTTTTCTTTGTTAACTTATTTAGTTTTTTACAATTCTAGAATTTTTTTTATATATGTGTCGCAAACCTTTATTATACAATTCAATTATTTGTCCCATTTGAAATTAGCCTTGCGGGGGTATTAGTCCCATTAGGACAGTTCTAGTTTGTGTAAACTCGTGCATCATCTTCACGAATTACGATACAACTGTTCCTTTTATAATTGAAAATCATCCTCCGAATTCAGTTTACTGCTTTTCAAATCGATAAAACTAGAAAATGGAGACCGGAAGTGAATCTGAATAACGTCATAATTTGGGGTAGACCTTTCCTGATTGGCTGTTACATTTGTCGTTAAAAATAAAGCAACATAATGATAAAGACATTAACTGGTAAATGTACAGAGATAAGTCAATTAAAGGACTGTTTAGAAAAAAAAATAAGTAGAATGTCCAGATCAGTCACTTAGTGCTAATGAAGGAGAGAAGTTGTTATGTCTAAGAAAAATATTCACACGGCGGTAATATGTTTTACTGACAATTAATAAAGCAATGTGTATTGTATTATAGTTTTTCGCTATTAATTCAGAATTATTTGATTTTAAAATTTCTAATATATCCAAAGTTAACGCTTTTAACAGCAAAATTAACAAATGTTGAATTCCTGATGATCCCGATGATTACACGGACTGTCCACCTGTCTTTTTCCTTTTGTATTCTGTGCATTCAAGCGTAGAGTGATTTCCTGTCTGTGCGATGGTTTCACACGTTTGTATAAAACGGTGTCTTCCCACTTATATAAAATTCTGAATTATCTATGGGTGACTGATTTTAGCTAAGTGGGAATGGTGCACAGGTAACTCGCATGGTCACGATTTGGGTCAAATTTGATTTTTCTATTTTTATTGTTTACAATGCTTTAGATTGTCAGTTGTAGAGTTATAAGCAAGATATAGAGCTCATAATTCTTTGTTATGTAAACAAGAACATTGTGCCGGATAATTATGCCAGTGCCAAGGTGGCATTTTTTGCACCCGTCTAAGCTGCATATATCGAAAACTTCAAATATGCCATATGATAGACTATTACTTAAAGAGTTGACGACCATCTTTGTTATCATTGTATCTCACCTGTCAGGTGAGATATTAACCTTTCATTAATAAATTCCTACAGGAAAATAATTTTTCCCATAGGAAAAACAATATTCCTAAAGGAAATTTGAAATTTCCTATCGAAATAGAAGAACTTCCTTTAGGAATTTCAATTACGATAGGATTTGATAAAATCCGATAGGAAATCTTAATTTCCAATAGGAAAACTAACTGTATGAAGCCAATTCCTACAGGAAATACCATTCTCCTATAGGAACTATAATTCCTATAGGATTTTTCAAAATTCCTATAAGATTGTCAATATTTCCCGTAGGAAATCCATTTTTTCTATGGGAATTATCATTTTCCTATGGGATATTAATTTTTAAAGGTAAATATCTCACCTGTCAGGTGAAACACATTAAAAACAAAAGTGGTTATATACTCTTAAGACAATGATCTATCATTTGGTATATATGGATTTTTCTGAAACTGCATCTTAAGCGGGTGCAATAATGCCACCTTGGCACTGGCATAATTATCCGGCACAGTGTTTAAGGTTCGTGTCATGTTTTTGTTTACATTGGTTCAATATACCGTAAAAAGTTCTTTTTCAGGCTGCATGATTTTTCTATTTGCCGATTAACTTTGAACATAAACGAACAGTTACTAGCATATTTGTCACATTGATCTTAGGTCTAAACCTGGAAAGATTAAAATGTAAACAAAACATTACCTGAGCTTTTTTTACATAACAAGGAATTATGAACTCTGTATCTCACTTATAACTCGACGACTGATGCTCAAATTTTGGTTGACTATTTCAGTATTAGAAATGCCTTGCTGAATCATTGTAAACATTAAAAACGGAAAAGTAAAATCATAATCAACAACAAACTATGTTTACCATTTATAACTTATTTTGAATATCATATACATGTACTGCGGTGTGCTGTTTATCTAAGCAATTGCTTGCTAGGCCTATTTAATTTATTTTATTTCATTTATTTTTTAGGTTTTTTTTTTTACTTCATTTTATTTACTCAATTAAAAAACATGAAAGCTTTCAATAATTGATAGTACTTAAAGGATGATTGCACTTAGCGCCGGGTTTTGGGCCCTTTTCGGTCCCTTCTGTTGCGTTTATTTCTTAACCTAATATCACTTTTGTTAAATGTTTTAATGAGTCTAGTCAATTTTCAACATGAATTAAGATTTAAGACTGTGATCAATTAGCTCATTCTATGTTTTTCTCCTTACAACTCTTAACTTATCTGCCCTTGATCTAACATAAGATTGATATTAGTATGCATGAGAGGCAGAAATGATTAACTAACCACAGAAAGATCGCGATCAGCGTTGACGGTAATGTAGCATGTTATGTGCTAACTAGGACAATGTTTACGAACACGTTAATTTTCAAGCATTGATTTAAAGTCTTATGTACTTACATGGGTGTGGTTTTATTGTTGAAACCATATTAAATAGTATACTTGTACCATATAGAATAGAAAGGGCTATGGTGAAAGAGTGATCACATAATTTTTTAAACATGGCATTGTTATTCATGCTAGTCTAATTTTAGTACCATTCTGATAATTCATTCTGATAATGTCACTTCCACCTATCATGCATATTAATATTAAAGGGACTTGGACACGATTTGAGCTCAATTTTTTCAAAATTTATTTTTTCATTTTTAATGTCTAGAATGGTCAATATGGATGTTTTCAATGCTCTGTCAAAATTTGAAAGTCAAATATCGAGTTACAAGCGAGTTACAGAGGTTAAAATTCTTTGTTTTGTCAACAAAGCATGAGTCCTGTTATTGTTTACATGTCTTAAATTGGTAAAAGTTTCAATCTAATGTTGCATTTTGTTGTTGATATACTTATTTATGAATACATTTAATTAGTTTATCTTGTTTTCACAAGTTATTTTGTCAAAGAAATGGTAATTTCTTTACTTTACATTATTTGTAAACAAATATAAGACTCGAGCTTTGTTTACATAACAACAACTTCTTTCCTCTGTATCTCGCTTGTAAACACGACTTCTAACATTCAAATTTTGGTAAATCATTCAAAATACACAAGTAAACTATTTAATACATAAAAATCAAAAATAAAATTTTCATCTGAAATCGTGTCCAGGTCCCTTTAATCTTATGTTCGATGAATGGCAGATAAATTAAAATTCTCTTCTTTTGGAAAGTTGTAAGAAGAAAAACAAAATAAGTTTATTGTATCACAGTCAAAAATCTTAATTTATATTGAAAATTGACAAGACTCTTTAATAACATTAACAAAAGTGATATTAGATTAAGAAACAATTGCAACAAAAGCGACAGAAATAGACCCAAACCCCGGCGCAAAGTTCAGTCATCCTTTACCACGTTTTCGCCATTTTTACCTTTTCAGGCAGTTAGGTACACATGACTAGTGTGCTGCGTAGAAACGTCAAAAAGCAAAAGTTAACTTGTTTATTATATTATAAGGAAATAAATTGATGTAAATGTTTGTTTAAACAATAAATAAAAGTTTTATATCTGCTCTATTCGTTATATTACATATTAATCTGAGTGAGATTCGTCGAGACTGAACAATTTTGACGAACATCTCTTCCGAATCTCAGACCAGTGCCACACAAAGTGATTCGGGAAAATTTGCCACAACTTTGGGCTGTTGTTACGATAGAAATACGCTGAAATTAATCAACTGCCCGCTTCAACTTTTTACTTTGAACATCCTTTAAACTCCTTTTCAACATAAAATGTTAGTTTCCCATCGTAAAAAGGTTTAAATCCCACAAAATATGAACTTGTTTATTTTTCAATTCATTTCCACATGCATTTACACCTCCAATGCTGAAGAGTTCAAGTCAAGGTCATATATAGCTTGTTTCAAAATATCTCGTACTCAAAGAGTTCAACCTTATTATTTTATGAATATTACATTATAAAATTAAAAGGTCTAGTATAAATACTGACATTTCCTTTTTATTTCTTATAAATTCCATATTTTATGCTTTTGGCATATAACTTGACATCTAAATGCATCTGTAAAGTTTCTGTTTGTCCTGGTATAGTTTTCATTGTAAAAAAACGAATACGACATATTTTGACGTGCTCCATCCATGATAAGGAAAAATGTCGTTGCATTGTTCATCAAGTCCGAAGAATAGGAAAAAGTTTAACAATGAAGTATTTAGTGTTTGTAATGTTTAGATCTAGAGAAGCTATTCGACTCAGTCAATTCCAAAACAAAAGCACAGAAGAAAATCATAAACAAAAACAGTAAAGATATTGAAATGTGCAAAAATTCACAAAAAGCCTCAGACTGCAGGCTGTAAAGAAATCAGTGTTAGCCTCCAAAATTCTGTGATTGACCTGAAAGCGCTGTCAATGCGTGACAACTTGGTTTTCACTGGAATACAAAAGCAAAAATTGGAGGATAGAGAACAATTTCTAGGAACTTCTTACTTCAAAGAGGACACAGGATGGGAAAATGTAACGACTTTAGCGTGCACCCAAGTTAAATAGAAGCCAAATTCTCCTACTTCAAAGATCGAGAGTACATTCGCATAAATGCAGCCAAACGACTCAAGGGAAGCAAAGTCTACGCAATGAGCAGTTTCCACCTGAAATTAAAGAAAAGAGGAGAATGTTATACCCAGTTCTAAGACAGGCAAAAGAGAGACAATAAACGTGTACAACAAGTGCGTGACGTGCTATACATAGACGGAAAGGAATACACCCTGCAAGAATCCGCTCCCGGTCCTACACCCGCGTGGAACAATCGTACGCCGAGTGACCGAAACCCAAAGAGAGCGCAAGTGCCGTCCACCCCAGACAATTCCAAGTAGGGACACGCAGGAGAACAGACTGATTCCGATCTTAAGTTTTTATCACTAAGTGTCTGTGGTATAAAAACTAGGCTGAACTACGCCGAATTTATAGATTTCATCGGTCTCACCGAAACAAAAAACAGACGACTCGGACAGTATAAGTCTACCTGGATATGTCATTTACTAAAAGCAAACATACATTATCGAATGTCAGATCAGATGGAATTCTTGTAGGTATTAGAGAAAGCATTGTAAAATATGTACATATTATCAAAAAAGATTGTAATATGCTCTATGGTTTAAATTAACAAAACTCATTTTGATACAGTACGTGTGAAGATGTAATTTTTGGAGTTTGTTATATCCCGCCTGAGGGAAGCAAATATCCTTCAAATGATTGTTTTTTGGAGATTGAACAAGGTTTAGTCAATATATCAAATGACAACAAATATTTTTGTTTGATGGGAGATTGTAATGCTAGAACAGGTCACCTGGCTGACTATTTTACCCTGAACATTTTTTGAGTCAGGTAAATATATGTGATGATTTTTCCTACAATGAAATTGAGACACGCTCCGGTATTTTTAAGAAGCGTTCAATACCTTTACAAAGAATTGTCCAGGATTCTACAGTAAACAAGCATTCTGAAAGTACTGCATAACCAATACACGTCCCCTACCGGTTTGTATTATTCTATGAAATCAACAGACCAACCCGATAACGAACCCGATTTTAACTAGAGGTACTGTGAGCAAGCTCACGATTGATATCCCCCGCTAAGAAAAAAAATCATTACTCAAGTATTTTTCAATTATAGAAAATGATGGATGCTATCTCATAAACCGTCCATGTTCTCTCAATAACAACTGCTCTTTTTTTAAAATTGTTAATGCTAATATGAGTACACAAACCAATTTCTATTATTTAAAATTCCATTTCAACTTAACTGTTAATGGATGAAGACATTTGCATCCTTATGATAACAAACATGACTTAAATCAAACGATAATCCACATGGTAAGCAGCCATTAAATGTATATTTTTTTCCGAATTTTTTTTCCACAAAAAAGAAGATAAAATACATCAGGGCGGGCCATTTCCAGATGGGCAGGTGGGGATGATAATCTAACAATTTATTTTATATGACCTGACACGTGCAAGCTTTGTGTCAAATTTTACCTTCTTCAAATGTTTCTCCATAAGAAAGGGATACTAAAAGTTTCAGTGTATACGAAGCGTATTGAAAATATATACCATTTTGAATTGTTCTTTGGAAACTCATTTTCAATTACTTTTCAGAATTAATAAAATAAATATGGAAAATCATGTCTGATCTTTCATTTCTATCAACCTTTCTAAATACCTCACAGTCAAAGTTCAAAAGAGATATGTACGTCCTATTATATAGAAGCAGTGAGTACGTTTTTCAATTGATACCCCAAGTTAGGGACAACATAAGTAGAATTTTGAAATTTCTTCAGGGACACTCATTAGAATGCTTAGTGTACAAAATACAACACAATACATAACATGTACTTCTGTATTTGTATATTTGTGCATTTCTTCTATCGTGGCTATTTACGTATGTTAAAAATTTACATTTACCTGCGTTTATTAATGGTGTACGATAATTAAGTCACCAATAAACAATTATGCAGTTTTTCCGAAAATGATTGAAAATGAGTTTCCAAAGAACAATTCAAAATAGTATATATTTTCAATACCCTTTGTATACACTGAAACTTGTAGTAGCCCACAATGCCTTGCAACTCATTCACCTGATTGGTTTGACAATAAAAGTAAACAGATAGCAAATTTATGCCGACGTCACAAAATCTAGTGGTCTCGACCTGTTAGAAGTGTCTAACGCTTGTATTTGATAGTGGGCTGGTACCAGAGGAAGGGTGTTGCTAAAACGCGGAACGGACAACGGAACGGAACGGAACGGAAAATATCAAGTCACGTTTATCGCTTTAAAATGGTGTAGACTGGCCAAAAACGATTTATTTTGTATCATTTATTCACTTCCAATGAATGATGATTAACATGTGGCTGTCTTATTGATATTCTTATGACTGTCTATCAAATATAGCATTGCATTCAATTTTGGCTTTAGTTGGGTAAGAAACGAAAAAAATCAAATATATACAAATTGAGAAATATTAAAAGAGTAAATTAGCTATAACTTTTTACTTATTTTTCTTATATGGCATTGCTGGCATAACAGCGTAACGCAGTTAGTGAAAGCTTTTCATGCGTTTTATGAGTATATTTTTATATTTCAAATATGGTGTATATATACTAACATCAACATAGAATTTTCGGTGTTCTATACGATATCAAATCATATAGACGATACAGTATCATTGAGATAAAAAATAACCCGAATGACTGACGACATTCATGATCATCTTTACGAAGTCTTGCTGCGTCGTCTATTTGCAAACATGTCCTGCTATTGTAAATATCATTTTGCCAAAAAATAGGTTCATTTTATTGGACCAATAACGTTGCGGATTAATTTCATGTTATGTTTTATTTTACCTCTAATATCGGCGTTTGTTGTCTACATCTTCTGTTTTAAAATACCCGGTACTTGGTGAAATTACGGTAGTATTTTTAGCAATGCAATTTTGTTTTTTAGATTATAAAATAGGACTATAGTCTGTCGATTCCAAAGTATTTATGCAGCACATTTGACATTTGGACGATTTAAAAAAAAAATACACATACCTGTAAAATATGCAATTGAAATAGATGATACGGGAAATATCCAAGAAAAACTTTATTGACAAATTATCATTTTTTTAATCGAAAAAATTCACAGGATCGGAAACAGATATCTTACGGGGATTTATAATGGGAAATGTTGTCATCTTTTCTCCATTCGGAAGTCATTCAAAAGACCCCGCACAATTTTTCAACGTTATCATCATGGTCTGGTGATATGCAAAAACTCGCAGACTTCTTAATTTTTAGCCGTGTATTGAAACCTGATGAGCTATATAGAGGACGTTTTAAAGAAGAAATCATGAGAATTTTTCATGCGTCTGAAAGAAGCCTGAGGTATATATAAATATCAAGTTTTTCAGCAAGATGTGATTCGAGGATATTTTGGGACATAGTAAAGTGGTCAATGCATGTACTGTTAATTTTGAGGAAATAAATTATTCTTGAATCAATAATCTCATATATTGCTAATCTTTAAAAAAAAAAATTACATAAAGTTTATCGTTTTAAACCTGATTAACAAATCTATCAAGTAAATAACATTAGATAAGATTTTCCGTTCTCCGTTCCGTTCCGCTTTCCGTTCCGTTTTCCGTTCCGCGTTTTAGCAACACCCCCAGAGGAATGGCTATTAGGTATTATTAAAATTGCTGTGTAGCGACATCGAACTTTTCGGAGCGAATCAGAGATCTTATTTTAATCAGATTGGGCCGATAACACTATTCATTCTTCACCGAATTCAGGTATTGACGGTCAATCCGATTATTTCAAATGTTTATACTGATTCAGAAGTTCTTGATATGGAAATTATTGCATGCATGAAAGGATCCATAATATTTCTTTAATATGCAGTGAATTGTTGCGAAATATTTAAAATGCACATTAACCTGAACAACACAAACTTGTTGTTTGTCTTGTGGTTGTTAATATATCAATTACATATATATTGATATATTAATATATATCAATAATATATCAATTACATATCAATTGATATACATATCAATTTTAGTTTGAATATTAATTCCAATTTAGTAGTTTAAGCTGATAGAAATTCTTATATTCTATCATTTCATCGAAGAATAGAAACTTCATATCTTAAACAGATATCTACATAACTACAGATAACTACATTTATTTTTATCATCCTTTAAGTTTGGTTAAGTTAACCTGACCTTGATGCAGAAACAAAAAGTTCAAATTTGGTTAAACTGATAGAATCATTTGGTTATAGATCTGTTTGACTGTAATAATTTTATGAATTTCTTAATATAAGAAGGATGTCTGATAACGAGAAGACTCCTTCTTTAACAAACTTCCTTTTTTTAAAGGCATCAACCTGGACGCACACGAAAAAGTTTCGAGAAGAATATTTTCAAATAGTTTATTACACAAATTTTACTCTTTGTCTCGAAGCCAACAGCAAACAATACCACTGAGGGGGCCGGGGGGGAGGGTTGATTAAAATACATGTAAATTGAATAAATCAGTTGTGAATTTGATTTGGTATTTTATTTTTAATTCAGATCTAGAGTACAATACGGCGTGTTTGAAAATACGGATTGGATTAGTGAGTGCTGACCATGTTGAGTGTTAGCATGCCTCAGGTCTACAATAAATACCGTTTACATCTGTATAACTGCTGCAGGTATGCCATTATTGTGGAGAGGGTTGCAACCACAGATCCATCTGTTAAAAGATGGCATTAATTGTTGACGTGCTAAATGATCTTCATGAATGTGTGTAGAATCAAATTGACAACATTAATTTTTCTACCAATCTACACAGTATCAGACAATTTGTCATCTCTTTCTAACAATTACTATAGCATTTACATATGAAACGAACAAATAATTTTGGAATATTATATTGCTTATGTGGCAAGTCCATTTAACATTTTAAGTCTAATGAATTGAATGACATGGTGTTGTCTAGTCGGATAATTATGACCCCTGTCATTAATCACAATTTTGGTCAAATTCAACTTTTCTGTTTTTATTTTTTACAATGCTGTATGAATGCATTTCTTATGAACACAATTTGAGAGCCAGTCGTTGTGTTATATGCAAGATACAGGACTCACAGTTCTTTGTCATCTAAACATGAAAGGATGATAAAAGACCTAAATTGGCCGTTACTATAACTGCAACAACGACTCCAAAACATGAAATTGATCATGATGTACAGGATAGTATACAACCTGATTGCAATCCCATCTCAAGTCTACCTGACCCCAGTTATTACCACCACAACCAGAGGACATTCCATGAGATTCATCGTGCCTCACTCCCGGATCAAGACTCCCAGTATTCATTCTTCCCCTCAGCCATCCGCCTATGGAATACCCTGCCAGGCACACTAGTGGTCTTGCCAATGCTAGAGGCGTTTAAGGCAGGGATTCAGCTGGCAGAGTAAAGTCGAGCATGGTTTTTAACTCTGTTTTAACCTGTAAAAAAGAACTCTTTTAGTTTTACAGTACTTTTCCGCTGCGCGCATGTACAGAGTTCTACAATACTCGGTCAACCGAGGGATGAACGAGTTTGGAGGAAGAAGAAGAAACAAGGCTCGTGCCCTGTTTTTGTTTACATAGGTTCAATATACCAGTAAAAATCTTTTTGAAGCCGATTTGTCTATCTTCTTATTCTTTTCAAGCATAAATTAACAGTTCCTAACGTTTAACACATACATTTTAGGTCTATAACTAGAATTTTTACTTCAACATTCAAAATATAAACAAAAGCTTTGTTTACATAGCAACGAATTGGAACTTCTGTAACTCGCTTGTAATTCAACGAATGTCACTTAAATTTTGGTTGCCTATCAAAAATGCTTTACTGAAGCATTGTAAACTTTAAGATCGGAAAAATAATTTTTGTCAAAAATCGTGACTATGCCCCTTTAACAATGCTGTCAGATATATATTTTCGAAAATGTCTACTAGTTTACCAGTTAAAATACTTGTATGTTGGACTCGTATGTTGACCTATTAGATATAGGGACAAGTTGATTTCATAAGGGGAAAATCAATTTACTCTAAGCTAGGGAAGGGTATTTGAAGAGCTGTTAAGATATATCTAAAAAAAACGTGAGCCATGAATTTCATTCGATGAGCAAGAATAAAGCTGCAAATCCTAATAAATGTGCCATGTGCGATGCGGATCCGAAAATCCCATAAATTTTATTTTATTTGATATAGCAATCAAAACGCAAAAATTAAAACGATAATTTAAAATCCTGTAAAATTAAAAACACTGTCATTGTCATTGACCTCATGTGGGCTCAAGCATTAAAAATAAGTTAACCGTGTATTGCTGAACATTGGGGTGATTGCAGACTTATTATTCTGGAAAAAATATCTTTAAGATTAAATATAGTTGATAAGTAGAATAATGTTGTAAAATTTGTATTTACACCCCCAGTAAATTCAAAATTTACAACATGACAGTAGATATAGATTAGTCTCATAGATCAAATTTTTATGTAAGAGATATAAACAAAAAAAAATTATGTTTGACCGGCAGACTGGTCAACATCGAATTTGTTAAACTAGTTGAATTTATTAATTATTAATTTTTCAATGTCTTTGAAAACTTCCTTAAAGTCCTCCGGATTTTCGGGTGCCTCGTCCGGAAGTAGTTTTTTGAGATAACCAGGTTTAACTTTGTGCACCATCTCACGTTCTCGGATGTTTTCCAAGTAGTCAGCAATAAAGTCCACCATCTTGTGTCCATATTTTCGGAATTCGTCGGGTTCATGCTTATATGAATGTTTCAGGATTTTTCTTGCTGTAAGTTTTTTTTTTTAAACTAAAGTTTTCCCGGCGGTGTCTCCAAATAACTTACTACCAAACCATAAATGTACCATGTTCAGATACGCAATCTTATCTGTATTAACCGGTATACATGCATGAGCGATATTTTCTGAATACCATATTAGCAGTACATGTCATATATTTCATGGGGTTATCATTTGACTTTCATTCATGTAACTGTTGTATCCTTTTGTATCCAGAAAAAGTCATACATTTAAGAACACAGTTACAGCGTTTTCTATTTGTAAGAATTGTACAAATAATGCACATAACATAACATATTTAGCAAACTTTTTTTCAACCAAAAAAAAATGCTGTCTTTAATGCTTGGTGCAATTGAATAAACGATAACTATTTCGCGTTAACTATATCTTTTAATTATTTCTGTAAGACTACAGACCTTGAACGCTCTACAAGACATGAAAAGCGTATTGAAATCGAGCGACTTTCGTATAGTATAAGAAGCATATCATATCGTGCGAGAAACATAAGAAACGTATCAAACAGTGCAAGAAGCGTATAGTATCGTACAAACAGTATGAAAAGCATGCGAGAATCAAAAAACTTTTTTATCTGAACTCTACTTCCCGATATGTATCGGATAACGATCGGGGTGGCGGTGAGAGGGGAACAAAATACCCTGATGATTTTATTTTTACAAAAATCTTGGAGAATTATACACCTACAAAAAATTAAATAATAAGTCAGAATTAATTATCACCACAAAATATATTGTATGCATGCTGCATGCTCTACAGATATATATATATATATATATATATATATATATATATATATATATATATATATATATATATATATTTATATATATATATATATATATATATATATATATATATATATATATATACACACACACACACACACACACACACACACACAAATTGGACAGGCAAAATATGACTGATCGATGAACTCACGGAGACAGCCTCCGTTTAAGAAAGCTGTTGAAAAACGAGCATGGGGGTAAAAACAAAAAACTCTTGCAAATTCTTCAGGAGAAATTAGATAATGCTAAATCGAAAAGTAAGAGAGAAATTTTAGAAGAAGAAATGCGTCGACAGTACGGAAACAAGAATGCTTATAAAGCGAGTCGTTATATTGAACTCGGATGGATTCACAATGCACATCTTCGGGCAATGCAGGTCCGATCAAGGACAGGAGGCGGTACCCGAAAAGAAGTATGCGTTAAGAAAGACTCAACAAAGCAAGATATTCTGCAGGAGGCAATAAAGCTCTTCTTTCCTAATGGAGAGAGTCCTAAAGGCAAAGTAAATGATCTATGGAATGTTTCGGAGAGAATTCTCGAAAATTCAGTGACTCTTCAACAAATGTACGAAAACACAAAATGTTGCCAATGTTGCCGTTCTACCAATCAGCAAAAGAGAAAAACAATAACGACCATGTCACATGCGACACAGAAAACTACATAGTCGCCAAAGCGATGAAACTGAGTGAAGTTACAGCTGATGACAATCTTCCTGAAATAAATATCAGACGTGAAAATCGAGCAACGGTGTTCAATGCCAAAGAAGATGATTATCATATTATCATAACTCAGCAGAAAATCAACAGAATCATTTGGATGAAAATTCTGAAACTGCGACGGTATCAAGTTACCCTAAAAGTAACAACGAAACAAACGACGAGGTCATACCTATGATGAATGATGATGCGTTCAGCTCCTATCCTTTTCTCGATCTCGGAGAAATACCTGATCTCTTGAACACCGGAACTATTCCAGTCAGTGTCAAAGAATTAAAATTTAAAGTTCACAGAGGACAAGTCCTAAAGGATTTGATCGACGCCTTTACTGGATTGAACATTGCAAACGCGATTATTTTATTTGAAATGGTCATGCCGAACGGAATTGTAGAAATTGCTGAAGATAACGGAGGCGTCACTAGAGATACACTGTCAGAGTTTTGGAATACGTTTTACGATCAGTGCACTTTGGGAACGATAGCCAAAGTACCTTGTCTTCGACATGACTGGAAAAAAGGAATGAAACGCAGTTGGGAAAATGTTGCTGTTTGGATGGCAAGCACAAAAGTATTTCCCTATTCGTTTTGCTCAGCCATTTATAGAACTGTGTGTATATGGCAGGATCCATTCCTCTCTTCAAGAACATTTCCTTTTGCATGTGTCCGAATCAGAAGCCGCAACCTTAAAGTCTGCCTTGCAAGATTTTGATGAAACCGATTTTGAAGAGCTTTAGGATGTTATGGTTCTCCATGATTCTCGAAAGCTGCCAACGAAGAATTCATTACCTCAGATGATCGAAGAAATGGCCCATAAGGAACTTATCCAGGCCCCAATATTTGTCTGCGATTGCCTGCAACCAGTATTGAAGAATATGATAGAGGTTCCAGAGCTTAACAAAGTGTACAGAAAGCTCGTTTCATCGGGAAAGAGCATATTGTCATTTCCAGAAGCTTTGAATGTTGAAGAAATTAACACTTCAAATCATCCTAAACGTTGTGTCAAGGAACTTTCGTCCGAAAAATTGAGACTTTTTTACGATTTTGTTCTGGATCCGACCTTTTGGTTAGTGAAAATTCTTAATGTCACTGGACTTGCAAAACGCCCAGTGGCACACACATGCAGTTCTTTACTAGAGCTTTCAAAAGTGTATGACAGTTTTCCACAATTTCGGTCGGAATTTAACGCTGTCTTGATATCAAACTATAGGGAGATGGATTTTATCGAAATCGAACAGATGATTAAATAATTAGTGCGATATCACAATGACTGTCTCTTTAATTTGTTTGTTTGTTTTTTTTTTTTTTTGTTTATTTTTTTGCTTGCTGCAACAGTCTATGTGGAGTTGTTTATTTGAGGTAATGTAGTCGGAGATATAATTATCATTATACATGTATATGGCCTATGATTTGTTATTTTTTTTTCTTTATCGTATCTTTGGAGAGGAGGATGTAACAATAATGCACACTTTTCTATTGTTAACCACTGACCTTATTTTGTTTCGTTTATTATATATTGTTGAAAAGCTGCTTGTTTTGCTTATTATTACATTGTTTACAGTACATGCATTTGTATCAGTATATGATTTATTTCTAGTAAATATTGAAAACATCAATCTGATCTTTGTTTGAAGTCAAAAAAAGTGTGAAGAAAAATCGTAATATTTGCACGACTTTGGTTGTTTCTTTAAAAGAACTTTGTATACGAAAAAGTCATCAATGTATTGATATTGAGAAGGTATGCGACACCAAAGTTTTGCTTCATGAGTTGTTATAGTATTAATATATGGTGACCTTGATTTTAGTGTTCAAAAACAGACACGTGCTTTCAATTATTTTACAAAAGTATTTGTGTATATTTTCAAAGAAAATGGAAAATCGTTATGATTGCAAATGAGATTTCAAGAGTTTTAAAAGTATCCAATATTGATAAGTAAAAAAGCGCCATATTTTTAAATAAACATAAAGGTATCTTTTATGAATATTTTTAAACATAATTTTTAAAAAAAATTATTTACAATACATCGAGTAAAAGTTTGAAATCATAATCAAAAAAGAAAAAAAAAACGGAGAAAATACTAATCCGGTCCCGATTAAAATTGCTCCGATCCCGATCCAATAAAAAAAAAGTCTCATTTCCCCATACGCACTTTCTAAACCCCAAAATATAATGTTTTACGGTGCAACCGTCTGGGCGTGTGCAACATGAACTACACACATCTTGCAAATCGATACGTAGTGTTATCACCGGAAAAGACACTGAAAATGTAAATATTTACCTAAAAACATGACGTTCTTGAAATTATATATTTTAACTGGTTCTCAAAAGTTTGAATTTGATTCTCGCAGTTTAAGAACGTGGGAACGCCACCTCTATCTTTTTGGAGGTCCGTGTTGCTCTGCTTTGAATTTGTATTTCGTTTTCTGGAGTTTTGAGATGGTTGACGGTTTGTTATTGTCATTTTTTTATGCGATGCTTGGAATATTGCATTGTAGGTCGAAATTTACTGACGCCGAAAAAAATCTGACGGATCAATGTGTAAAACCATTGTTACGTCACTTGATTGTATTTTAATAAAGTGTACCGAGGTTAAAGCTGACATGAATTCATAAATACGCATTATTTCCCTTTAACCTCGGACTACCGCCATATTAGTTGTCGATTTCTATTGTTCTGCTCATCGCTACACACCCCCTATTTAAGGTCGATAGCACTATTCATGCCTCACCGCATTCGGGTATTTCATTCACCCGAACACGTTACATAGGACGAAAAGACTTGTAGATACGCGTTTTGAACAAAAATATTATGACAATCACTGCACTGGTAAGGAATATCCAAAGAAAAACGAAACAAGGCAGACTGAAATCCTAGGAACACAAATTTCAAAATCCTCGATAAGTGTAGAACGTTTTCCTGTGTAAGTTATAACATCGCACATGCGCAAATTACACACTGTGGCCGACCGAGCATTGTCAATGATCGTATGGATTTTAGAAACGGGGTGTTTTTGTAGAATCCCATGGAAACGATGTTACGTTGTTACTTTCTAGGATTTACTATCATTTATCTACTGTGGATGTAGTGCCGCTTGGGTCTTCAAAAAGAAGCAGACGTTATGCATTCTGTGTGAACGACACACGTGTTCGATGTGCATGCGAAGTAAGGCAACACTATCTGTGTAAAATTATACGGATACCTTGGAAATTCTTTCAAAGAATAAATATATTTTGTGTTTTATTGATTGTAGTTTCCTTTATTCTTTTTTACAAACATTTTACTACGATGTGTAGTTCATGCATTTAGAGGTCCGTGCAACCTGAATGCCTTGAACGGAAAGCAACCGCCCATAACTTTCTCGACCGGTATATATACCCCAGTGGCAGTAAAGGAGCGATCGAAACTAATATGGCGACCAAATGCTTTTATGAATTCATTTCAGCTTTAATGTTGTATTATACAAATATTGATGACTGGGGTTGAGGGCAATATTGATAACATTAGTCCCCGAGGGACGAAATATTGCCCGACGCGAAACGGAGGGCAATATATTCGTCCAAAGGGGGCTAATATAATCAATGTTGCCCGAAAACACAATCAACATTTATTTTGTTTTATGAAGAAACAAACCAAAATTTAAGAAAGGATTTGAAAACAGATCGCGATAAATTTTCTCAGCTCAACTTGGTATTCACGAATTTAATTTTGCGCAAAGTTTATTATATTTCCAAAATATCGTCGGCATCAAATGATCACTGGTGATATTCCGCCCGTAGGAATGAAGTTACAGATGTTCTACCGAAGCGTCGAGTTTGATCAGATGATCCGCGCCTGGCAACGAGACGTAATCCGGGTCTCTGGATCAAGTTACTGTTATAATGATATTATATACCCTTGTCCATTTATAAGTTTTAATAACAAAACTATATTTTTAAAATCTATTGTATGGTGTATACTTATATAACAAAGCTATTTTTAGATGAACTTTTTTAAAACGCGCTTAAATAAAGACGGTATTTTATGTGTATTACATGTATGTCATCAGTTTCAGAGAGTGGTGATACGGAATCGGAAAACCAAAGTGTGGTCATCCAGAAAATCGGATCACATCATGCGCGGATCCAGAAAATTTTTCAGACGGTTATTTGAGTTTGCCAGGGAGGGGGGCGAGGCATATTTTTGGTAATTTTATAATGTAATTTAAAGAAATTTGAAGTTTACAGGGGGGTATGGACCACCCTCACCCCCCTCTAGATCTCTGTAAAATTGACAGTATCAAGAAAGGAAAATTGATGGGTATATAATAAACCCGTGTATCACTGTATGTATCACTGTAAGTCATTTCATGATCGAACTAATTAACTTTTTCAAATCAAATTGGCGGCCAATTTAGCGGCGCCCAGGACTGAAATATAAATGTTTGACCCTTAGTATCCCTGATTCACGGTTTGATCAACAGAGAATAAATTATAGACAACTCATAGTTACTACCAAAAAATGATATTCATAAATTATTAAAAGAAAGATCAAATTCCATTTGGATATAAAAATTCAAGGAGTCTAGAATTAATACATTTGAAAAATCTGAATACTTGTAGAAAAACAATTCTTTCAGTGTTAACTGATTGATTAAACTTTAATAGGTTTTTTATATTAAAATTCAGTAAACAAATATAATCATTGTATAATTAGAATGGTGTGGTATTATATTCAGACAGATGATGAATGTAACTAGATAAATATCTTGTTATAACAAAAGTTTATCTTAGTACGATTCAGACAGTCGTCTTTTCTTGTATTTACGAGATAATTACTCGAAATAACAAGACGATTCTCTTTTTATTACCAAGATCTGTTTTTGTTATTGCGATGTGATTTTTTTAAACATGACACTAGTCATCTATTGTATTCATGACATTGAAGCATTTTTATTTTAGTACACCATAAACTTTTAAAAATTGTTTATCTATATTTTCAAAAAAAAAATGAATCAAACGTGATATATTTGAATTACTATATGCTAACAATTATTATCTTAGCTCTTCCAAACTTTGCTATTTCTTTTTTAAAGTTATAATTATGTAACTTGCCATGATTGGAAAATACATTCAAGTCCTTTCACTTAAAAAATATTCATGGCAATATATAGATTGACTTAGTTGTTCCCAGTTTACATTAAGGTAGACCCAGTCAAATTTGTGTCAAGCCAAACATTTTTTTTAATTTGAACAGTCAAAACAACTTTTAAACTTGCTAAAGAGGCCAAAATTTCTATACCTTGGCATGATTGTTTTCCTACAGTTAGCTTCAGCTCACATGGTCCATAAATTCAACAGCCAAAGTTTGACACAATGAAGCATGATCTCATAATTTATTAAATTATGCACCGAAATACATCATGTTACGTTATAACTTTAGGAAAAAAAGGTCATTAAATAAAAAAGTCGAATTGACTTTCGACAGAAAATTAAATATACCATACATATTAAATTTATTCTTCACTTAACCTTCCAGAAAAAGTCAAAAATTTCATATTTTGGGAAATTTTTCAAAAATTATGATTATTACTATTTATATACTTTTTTAATTAAACATTTATTAAGTTATATATTGTGTTAACAAAAAAAAAAAACAAAAACAAAACCATAGTTTATCAAAATTAGCTAGTTTTTGTTTGATAGTCTCTTAAACATGCATACCCCCATATTGTTAGATTTAGGGTTTTTTTTGCAAACATTGAAAAAAATTGAAATGTACCAAATAAACATAATATAACAGTCACTAAAAAGTATATACTCATTCAAACGGCATTAAACATATTACAATTTTCATCACAGCTGGCAAAACCGAAGATACGAGTGCAGTAGTACCCCATCTCCTTTTCCGGCCAGTTATTTTCCACCAAGTTTTTTTTACATATTTATGTTTTTCCTTTCTTTTGAAAAATATGAGCTATGTATTTGTACTGAAGCCACCGAACCGTACCTTGTACAATACTTTAAATCAAATACATGTCATCTAAATGACCATTGATGTGCCAATACTATAATCGGAACATTATCACGCCGTCTAAAAAAAGAACCGGACACGACGCCACTGGAGTCACCTCAGACTCAGAATTTTAGATTAGGGTTTATTGGGAATAGTGTGGTTTGTGTTGTAATTAAGTAAGTAAGTAAGTAAGTAAGTAACGGTTTATTATAGTGAAATTGTGCATGACATTTATATTATACAAAGTACATGTATATGTCAAATAATCGTAATCTGCAGCCGGCCCCTTGGACCTATAAGTCACTTTATACAATTGTAACTTTATACATGCATGGTTTCAAATTTATATTATTTTAACCTTTGGACATTGATAAATTACATTTCTGATGTACAATATTTTAACACATTTACTTTTGAATATTATTTGTCCTGAGTTGGTAAGCAGAGTTTATAAATCTAGCAGTTTGTAATGGGTAATTGTTGATCAATGAAACAAATAAATATTGACTATTATCAAATTCTTCGAAATTCACCATATAGAAATATTTCTGTCTTAGATATATATACAAAGTGCAATATAAAAGAAAATGTTTTTCATCTTCAATACACTGTTCGGAACAAAATAAACAAAGACGGTCACAGACACGTTCATTACGGAAACGTCCAGTCTCAATACGGTTCGGTAGAGTTCCCCATCTGAATTTGGCAAAAGTGGATCTCTCACGTTTCCATAATTTCCACTCAATATATGGTTCAAGCTTGTATTTAGATTTAAATGTAATGTATGTTCTTAGTTTTGGGTAAGCAGGTAGTCCTTCATTCCATATATTCTGTGTGTATTTATTGAGCTTGTTCTCAATATCTTTCATATCGACTAATAATTGGTTAAAGAACACATAACTAATATGAAATTTTCACAAACATTCTCAATTTGTGTGCACTATGTTCCACGGTTGTTGTTATCCCAGTAGAATGCCTGTTTAGTAAGTTGGACCTCATCCATCATCATCAGACGGTTCCACATCCAGAACATATTCATCCAATGTCGTTGCGTATCAGGGAGCCATCCATCTTCACCATTTAGGGCCAAAATAAATATTGGTTCAATCAATGATTTATCAGTATGTCATATAACAAATGTCTGCCAAACGATCGTATCATTATATATGGCCTCTTTCATTCGTGGGGCTCTTCACATTCTCTCACTTAACGGTATTCCGAACTACGATTTAGTTAAAACAATTCATGAGAGCCATATCACAGTGAATGGTCAAAGATTTGTTGATAAGAATGCCACATATACGGTTCCACATCCAGAACACATATGCCACATACTTTATTACCTTCATTTTTTATCCAGATATCTTCAACATAAAATTACATTTTTTTCTACGTTGTTTGCTTTTTGTATTGTTTGTTTTCTTTTTTGTTGATTCGTGCTTTTTTTTTAAATATTGTTATTGTATAAAACACAGTTTAGTGCTCAAAATTGTCCATCGTCAAGAACATATTCATATATTTAGAACGATAAAAACTATTGTTTATTTGAAATAAAAAATGAAATAAACAGACGTTAAAATCACAAATTAAATGAAAAACAGTAACAATTAAAAATTAATTTGATGTAAAATACAAAGAATATACCTTTACATGAAAAAAACCCACATTTGTTTGCTTTTGCAAAATAGATTTGAATTTTCACAATATTCTTAAAATCATTTGAGCTTGACCTTATATTTTCAGAAAGATCTAACTACATGTATCTATTTATTTCTTGCATCAAAACTAGTCAAAATGACGCTGGTTTCAATAGCACAAACTGCTAAGTTTGCTTAATGGGGCATGGTCACGATTTTGGTCAAAATTATTTTTCTGATTTTAATGTTTACAATTCTTCAGTAAGGCATTTTTAATCGGCAATCAAAATTTGGGTGTCATTTGTTGCCCCTGTCACACTGTCACGATTTATACGACGATTGCCCACGAATTACTAAAATTTAAAAATCGCCATTGTTCGTCAGGTCAGTCTGGCAATAATTCTACAGACGGTGCTTTTTTCGAATCTAGAACGACTCGATTACGATGTCTGCTCGACAATGTACGATGTTTGTGCGATAAAATGACGAGTTGTGGCGATTCATGAACGAATTTTGGCGATTAAGTAACGAACGCTTAGAGATCTTCCCACGAGCAGGTTAGATGGAAGACTTTTTTAAGATACTCTCACAAATAAGTACGGAATTGTACGATTGATACACGATATTCCTACGAATAAATATGAGCATTTACGATTATATATCTGGTATGTTAATGTTAAAAAGTGATTATTAAACAAATTATTGATTGCATTTTGGCATAAAATACTTACCTGGAAGTACATGTATTATTTAATTTCACAAAGGATGAATAATGCAATATTCATATAGATTATTAAAAGATGTATGAAAACACGTACACGCAGATTAAATTTGTGAGTTACATGTAAGATTACCAACAAAATACATATTGTGACAATGTTTGCAACTATGGGTAAAATTGTTTTAATAATTTGCTGACGGACGTTTATTATTGTAATTACAAACGAACACGGAGACGATCGTGATATTGTTTTAGTTCATGAATTGTTTAATAATCATGAAAGCGGCAGCAGTAATGTTCGATTTGTTCCCTGAATAAGATTATCAATGAAGAACAAAATTCATTTTTTAAGAATGAAGAAATTACAAGTATATGTAAAATTTCGAAAGACAAGGTTCTGTAACAAACTTCCATAATTGCTGAACGATGTACTTAGTAATCAAAAGAAGAATACTATTGTGAAACACTACCTAGTCTCGTATTTTCGTACTAACCCGTAGTTCACTCGAAAGGTTCTCGTATTGCACTCGCCCCCGATCGCCTGTTTTCGTATTGTACTCGCATCAAATCGAACTACATTCCCATTCACTCGGAGGGCACTCGCGGAAGGCTCGGGAAACAATCGCATTAACTCGTAGAATAATCGGGGTATATCGTAGGATATTCGTAGCATCGTAAGTACTACGAAGTTTTGCGAGTTTCCTTCGAATGTCGAAGATTTATTGCGACTATGTGCATGAGTGCAGTGCGAGTGTCGTGCGAAAGTCTACGAATACTTAAAATTCGTACTGTGGACACGATTGTTTTGAACATGCTCAAAACAATCGCCGCGTTTGGCGATGTGCTGCGATGAAGGAAGAGAGCCTACGATGAAGGAAGAGATCCTACGACTATCTCTACGATGAGCCCCGAATATGTATGATTATTGAATTCGTACACTATCGTAGCTCAAAATCGTGACAGGGGCTTAAGCGAGTTGCAGAACTTGCAATTCTTTGCTATGAAATTGAAGCTTTTGTTTACATTTTTAATATTGAAGTACACAATCCAGTTTTAGACCTAAAATAAATGTGTTAAACGCTAGGAACTGTTTATTAATGCTTAAAAGTTAAAATGATTAAGAAGATAGACAAATCAGCTTAAAAAAGACTTTATCTGGTACATTGAACCTATGTAAACAAAAAACAGGACACGAGCCATGTTTACATGACAAAGAATTGTGAGCCCTGTATCTTGATTATAACTCTACGTCTGACTCTCAAATTTAATTAGTTCATTATAGATGTATTCCTAAAGCATTGTAAATAATAAAAACAGAAAAATAGAATTTGACCAAAATCGTGACCGTGCCCCTTTAATAGTCAGACATATCTTCTTGTCAACCTTGACACAACTGTCAAAAGTCCAAGCACTTGTAAAAATTGCTCCAACATAAGTGTTTACTTAAATACACATTGTTCTTAAAAAATATTGCACCTTTAAACATAGGTGAAAAACTGTGCCTCTTGGAATACTTCAAGTTGACATCGCCATGTAAACGTTACTAAAGTATTTTATATACATTTTTAAACATAAAGTTAACAGTTTTGCAGCTATAGCAGTTGATACGTTTAGGGACATGCCTACCTACATTCCTATATTATCGGATAAAATAAACTGACGAAGTCTAAAAACAAACATCTGAACGAGTTTTTAACAAAATATGTGTAGCAAACTTGTGTGTATCAAAAATGCATCTTTTGTTACATAATGAGCATAAAAATATTATGTAAAAAATGCCCGTGGAAATATTTTAACAATTATTTGAACTATTTTTTAATTCAGATAATTCGTTCATAAAATGAAATAAATTAATGAATTATTTTAATGGTTTGATTGATGTGAGAACATAATTATATAGATATCACACTGTAGGTAAATAAAATAGCATGTCAATATTTTTTGTTCAAACCATAAATTGAACCAATCGGCAATAAACCCATCATTCTAGAGTATTTGGTCTTTTTTGCGGTTTTATTCCAGTGCACCAATGGGACGATTAACCAAAGTTATGAGTAGTACAAGTATTGTAAATTGAGACGATTTATAATGACCCTTATCCATTGCTAAGATTCAGAATTAAAAAAACGGATAAAGGATTATAAACAACATATTTGCATAAAATATGATTGTAAGGGAAACGCTTTGAATACTGCCACAATTTATCACTTTTTTATTAGACTTCATAGAATCCGCTGCATTTTTTGAATGAGAGGCACAGTCAGGATATTGCCTTTCTGAAAACAATAAATACATACATAAATAAATACAGCGGGAGTGTTTAATTTATGTTTTATTAAGAATGTAAAACAGTTATCTATAGAGTTGAAATACCTTCAGTAAAATCTAATGTGCATTCGAATGTCGTCGATCCATTAACTACTTTACAATTTTCTAGTATGTTCTCACCACAGACAGAAAGGTTTTGTGTAGACAATATGTCTAGATTTAAGAAACAGTTCCTGTACCTCTGAAATAAAAAAAAATATTGTCATTTTTTTCATGAGACAGCAAATAAGCCATTTTGTATAAAGGGAAATATTCGCCCCCGTTTAATTTTTCGCCCATTTCACCATCGTTGTCAGCGGTTGAGTTTAAGACTAGGCGAATTCCAATGTCTGAAATCATCTCTCTTTCAACACAATTGTGTCCTGGGAATTCAAGACGGAGCGAAACCGTTTATAAGTGTAAAGGGGCGAAAATAACACGAGGCGAAAATAACACTGTTTACGGTAATTTCGGTAAACATTCTAATCTAGTTTATGTGCCACAGAAAACTGTAAATATATTTTATCATCATTCACAATTCAATTTTTTATTCTTGATACAATTGACTTTACAGAGTTGATCCTATATCACAAATCTGTGGTTTTCTAGATTCATATTACCACTCTATTTATTTACTAAGTATGACGTAGTACACACAATAAACAACGTCAATTATCAGCGTGGTTTTATTTGAATGGCTTCTGCTCAATATTAAAACATAGAACAATTAATTCCAAAAAATACTTCTGTTATTTCTACATTATAATAGAAAGGTATATAATTATTTTATTGTCATACCAGTAACATTAACCGAAGAATCGGATGACGTCTCGTTGCTAGAGGCAGATCGTCAGATCCAATGAGACGATCAAGCCAATGTTATTATAAAGATATATTTATATGTTTTGTATGTTCTATGTTACCACAACTAATAATATCAATACTGACTGGATAATAACCTACCGGGACTGTTTTGATCTCACAAAATTTCCCAGAGAATGACTCGGAACAGTTGCATGATGCTTCAGTTACGAGTGTGTCGCCTTTACACAACAAATTCCCACCGTTTAAGCATGGACCATTTTTATTTTCACTGTATTGTTTACACTGTTCACCTGCAATGAAACATTTAAAGAAAAAAAAGAATTTTATACGTGTTTTAACATTAAAAAAAAGATTAAAACTTTGGATGTTCGTTATTTAAAACAGAATTATTATAATACTGAACTTAGGTATTAAATATCTGTATCCATGACAATTAACTATAGTCTGTCCCAAGATATTTATGCAGCACATTTGGCCGATTTTTACTAAAAGTACACATACCTGTGAAACAAGTGCAATTAAAATCGATGAAAGGGGAAATTTCCAAGATATCTTCATTGACACATTATCATTTTTCACTCGAAAAAATTCTCAGGAACGAAAACAGATTTCTTACGGAGATTTATGATGGGGAACGTTTACATCTTTTCTCCATTCGGAAGTACTCGGAATACCTCGCGCAATTTTTCAACTTTATCATCCGGGCTTACTGCAATACAAAATCCCCGTAGAAATCACATTTTTAGCCGTGAATTGAAACCTGATAAGCTAACGGAGGCGTTTTAACTGAGAAATCTTGGAAATTTTTCATACTTTTGAATGAACATGGTTTGAACCCTGAGGTATTTATAAATATTAATTGATTGAGCAAAATGTGAATCCAGGACATCTTGGGACAGAGTATAAATCAAATTAAATATTGATAAATTAGAAATTTTGGGATTAAGTTTTGGGATTAAATGACTACAAATATTTGATAACAAGGAGGTGAACCTTTTAAAATTTATGCTTTTATAGATAAATTTAAAAATTTCCAACACATGTATCTTTTGACTTAACTTTATTACGGTTTATAGTAATCTGTATTATATGATAAATGATAAAATAGATGTATAATAACAAATGGCGTATCCTTTCTATGTATTGAACAAATATGTCGAATACCAAGAATGTTTATAATACTCCACTTTTCATTTGCCTTGCTAGCAACTGGTTTGTTTAAGGTGATCGCTATTGGAAAAAAAATGATGAAAAAAGTTTCTATTGTTTCCATTTCGTATTTTTAATGTTCAGCTATGGCATGCCAAATGTTGCAATATTCAATCTTTTCCATTTGTATTGTATAAATTTTCATTTGTATTGTATAATTTTCTATTTGTATTCTATAATTTTCCATTTGTATTCGATAATTTTTCATTTGTATTTTATAAATTTTATTTGTATTGTATAATTTTCTATTTGTATTATATAATTCTCCATTTGTATTCTATAAACATTTGTTTTGTTTAATTTTTCATTTGTATTCTATAATTCTCCATTTGTATTCTATAATTTTCCATTTGTAGTCTATAAATTTCATTTGTATTGAATAATTTTTCTTTTGTATTCTATAGTTTTCCATTTCTATTCTATAATTTTCGATTTGTATTGTATAATAATAGAATACAAATAGGAAATTTTACAATACAAATAGAAAAAATATACAATACAAATGGAAAATTATAGACTACAAATGGAAAATTATAGAATACAAATAGAAAATTATACAATAATGTATAATAATAAAATACAAATAGGAAATTTTACAATACAAATAGAAAAAATATACAATACAAATGGAAAATTATAGACTACAAATGGAAAATTATAGAATACAAATAGAAAATTATACAATACAAATGGAAAATTAAAGAATACAAATAGACAATTATACAATTAACAATTCTTAAACCATACTTACAAGATAAATGGTTTATGCTGTCTCTCTTAGAGTTATCTTCGCATGCGGTGTAGTTATGGTAAATCTTATTAGACACTTGGTGATAGGTGCAGATACACTCAGGAAGAATAAATGAGCCGGCGCATTCTACGCGCTCTCTTTCTAAAAAGTCTATAAAGATTGAATTTGAAAACAATTATACTAATGCATAGTTACATTCATATCCGAGGGTTGTTAGAAAAGTTCGCGGACAAAGTGATTTACTGCAAAATTACTGTGTACTTTGTAGGATAGTGTTTGTTTTATTAAATGACTACAAATTGAAAATAAGTACTAGTATGCAAAAAATCATAGGTATTTGATTTCTGTTTCAAAAGATACAGCGATTTTTACTTTGAATGAATTAGATTTACGGAGCACCATTTCATATTTCCACGACGTCAAGTGGCGTCATACTTTTTCAAAGTACACAAATTTCAGTTCCACACACATTTCAAGTCATTTAACCCATTCATAAAATCACATTCATGCCATTATTTGTCAAGTTTTTGTATAATGTCTTTTGTTGCATATCGTAGATCATTTAGGTCCAAAAATCTCTGCCCACGCAGTTTCGACTTTAGATAAGGAAATAAAGCGAAATCTATAGGTGCAAGATCCGGGCTGTATGGGGTGTTGAGGTGCTACAAGAGCTCAAAATATCAGTTCTTCCATCATTAAACCTCTGTGATTCTGATTGTAAACCTTTGTCTTATAAAAATAGCAGCATCTAAGAACCTTTTGGTCTCCATCGGAGCTTTTCCTGCGTGCACACAAAATTAAATAAAGGCCCGGTGCTCCAAGATGTCCATTGACGTTAATGTTTTTACTCAATTTTCAAGCCTTGTACGTCCAAATTCGGCGATAAAACGGTCAAAAAATTTTCTTTCACAAAATGACTTTTATAAGCTATTGTGATATCATATTTTATACCTTTTTTATGCGCTTAAACAATACATTTTCTTAATAAGGAAAATTACGTACAAAATATATTTTTTTTTTATAAAACTGACATGCTCCTATTCTCTTTTGAAAAGTGGACAGGCATAGCCTACATCCACTTCTCTTAGCAAGCCCTCATATTTTGATTGTAGAAAACGTTTAAATGTCGGAACCGAAGACGGTTTACGCTCCGACATTTACACGTTTTCCAGAATCAAAGTATAAGGGCTTGCGAAGAGAAGTGGATGTAGGCTATGCCTGTCCACTTCTCAAAAGAGAATAACATACTCCGTGTGGCATAATCATCTTATCAGAATATTTAAGCTGTACATTTTAATGGTGCATTTAAAATACACAATTCTTTACATGTTTCTTAGAAAATACGTCAAGATTAAATCTGAAAAGTTTCGCTGGTATCATGCGTATAGTCCGCTCACAATCGAACTTGTCCGCGAACTTTTCTAACAACCCTTGTACAAGCAATCGTTATTATTTGCTTGTGCGTTCAGTTGGTTTTATGTAAGGAGGGTATTGGTTAATATTCATTGCAACCCCATCTCCCCTTTGGATTTCAGAATGAATTCACAAAGAAAAAGAGAGCATATGTTTTTGTGTACTGTAAATATTAAAAATGAAGATCAAAAAGCATCTATATTTATCAATATTTGTGGTAAACCTAGCAATGAATAATTAAATGAAACTAAATACAGTCACAAAATTAAGACTTGTGGATATAAAAATATATCATTGAAAAGTATTTCTGCAATAAATGGAATTAATAACAATGTACCAGTTGCATCAAAAGTATTTTTACCTTCTCCTTTGTCTCTACAACGTTCCGTATCCCATCTAATGACGAGGAAACCTGGAACTATTTGAAAGTAGATCTTGTAGTTCAATGTACTTGAGATTAAATACAAAAATGTCAATAAGTTTTTTTTTATTTGGCAAACATGAAACATAGAAGACAATCTGTATTTAAGACAATTTTTAAATATTAAAGAGAAAAATGAATAACACAATAAAATGTAGTGAAATTAAAATAACATGGTTGAATTGAATAGATATTGATTTCATTTATTTATTTTGTGTTTAGCCTGTATTTTTCGCTATGAAGAATATCACTTATCTTTATACGTGTGCTCAAGCATGCACTACAGTTATATGATATTTTAATCAAAAAATAGCATTTACAAATCCAATACTCTTTATGTATTTCTGGGTAGTTATCAGTAATGCTTAAACTTATGACGCTTTACATTCTTGAGAACTTATAAAAAATAGCAAAAGTTCGGGGGGGGGGGGGGTAATCTATCAACATTCACAGATTTTTTAACAAATGTCATATTCTATAATAAAAAATTAAAATTCGTAACTTTCCTCAGGATTACTTAAAATAAAATTATATAAAGATTTATCAAAACAGCTTAAGGGATCATGATATTTTTATGCACGTTTTCTTATATAGAAAGTTTGTATATGTTAATGAATTGAACTTTCATTAAAAAAAAACTGATTTATTGATTATTATGAATAACTATCAAAGAAAACAAAAGCAATACATACAATACATACGTTTTCTGTGATATTAAAAATAGATATGACATTACGGCTATTTGTTATGATGTAGAACGTGCATTGTTTCAGACCTCTTTATTGCCACAAACACTTTGTCTTTAAAACCAGCAAATGTTACAATGCGATATGGTAAAAAAAAAATCGATGATTTTGTGGTTCATAAATGTCATTCATCATCATCATCATCGGAACATGTTTTCTTTGTATTTCTTTAAGTGAAATACATTCTCTGTGAGAATGTCATTATTTTTTGTACCTGGTGGTATTCCATCTTTTATTTCCTTTTCCACTTCTATTTGACACAACTCAGGGGCAACTAAAAACATATTAATTAATTTTATTTGTTTTAAAACAAATTTATAGAATTCTTATCATTTACACAAAAAAATTGATAAATAAACATAAATAGCCCCCAGAGTCACATTGCTCAGTTAAAAAGCAGTTCTTGTTTCTCTTTCTAAAATTTTTACACATGAAAGACTTTTAAAATATTGATAATCTTGGAAAAATTATCATAATTATATTCCCAGATTTAACAATGCATTAAAATAACATATAAAAGTGGATCACCGAATCCTACTTAATGGAAATTCATATCCTAATTCTAATTAGTGTGCATCAACTGACAAATCTTATTATCCTAAGGTTTAATGTATCAAAGATAACAAAGGAAAATGAAAATAATAAAAAGCGAAATGTAAGTTACTGCGACCATCTTTAAAATAAATATATAACGTGGTTGTAAAATACAGTGTATAATCATATTTGACAATCATTGGCAAAATAAAAACAAATTTATAGATTAGACTGATTATTTTTAAAATACCAAAAGAAGGTCACTGTGACCTTGATAGTATGATATAAGGATGCTTGCATTGTAATATTATACTTTTATTGCATGATGGTGAGGGAGATATAAAGATTTATTTCCCCATGAAAATCATATTTCCCGATGGTAACGCCCGAGGGAAATATAAATTTTTAACTTGCATTGTAATATTATACATTTATTGCATGATGGTGAGGGAGATATGAAGATTTATTCACCCATGAAAATCATATTTCCCTATGGTAACGCCAGAGGGAAATATGATTTTTTGGGGGGAATATAAATTTGTATATCTCCTGAACGTTTTCATGCAATATATTGTTTATTTTACCGAAAGACATGTGATTATATAGAATACATCGGGTTTGAATTTTTTTCAACTCTTGTAAAGCAAAAACGTATTGAATGTTTATCGGTTACTATCTATGTTAGTTTTCTGATACAAAAAGGATTTAAAATGTCGATATAATTCTATATTTTATTGATTGTTTGGTGACATTGTATACTCATTCTTGGGATTTTTCATACGAAAATAGGATGATAATTCACGTGGCTTCCGAAGGGGTGGAATATGATGAAAAATATGACAATGACAGGGAAATATGAAGTTTTATTGCCCTGGCACGTGATTGTCTAGAACCACGTAAAAAGAAGCATTGTCTTTCTGGGGAGAAGATTTTTAAACTAAAAGATTACATGGACATCTCAAATTGTAGATCTTTTTAAATTGTTTACGGTTTGAACAAGTAAGAGTCTACATACATGGAATAGGAGGATGCTGATAAATTTAAATCACAAATTGAAGAATTGCAGAAGATTTTTAAACACATTCACCATTTAATTTTATATTAAACTTTTTATCCCTCCTCAGCCCCCGTATTCACCCGGGGGTCGCGGTTTGAGAAATTTAGGTTCTCCACTATCTGAAGATGCTTGCATAGTAATATTATATAAATAGTGCCTGATTGGGAGGGTACCAGTTGAAATTGACACCCCGAGAAAACCATTGTCAACCGACGCGAAGCGGAGGTTGACAATGGTTTTCGAGGGGTGTCAATTTCAACTGGTACCCTCCCAAACAGGCACTATTTATTTTATTATACTGAATGTCTTAATTTTATAGCAAATTTGAATGTTTTTATATAGAAAAGACGTAAGTTCTACGGCGAACCGTACGCGCATAATCTACGCGCATGTAACAATTCGTTCTATCGGCCCGTTGCCAAGTGTGTTGCTAACGCTGAGGGTATTAGAACGGATTGTCAACTGCGTCTAAACCAATCAGATTTCAGTATTTAACATGAAAGTATAATAACACGGATTGTAACACGGTTGTTCTTAGGACGAATTTTTAACATTTCTCTTTACAGTTCTATGTTAAACTTTTACATGTAAAACCCTTAGGGCACAAGTACTGGTCTGGAGTCATAGTTTTAACAATTTAGAATTGTCACTATACATGAAAACTTTGGTGTAAATATTGGAATTCTAAGTGTAGTGGTTCAGGAGAAGAGAATGTTTAAGACATACACTCTATTTTATTGTTTTACGATTATATCACTTTTAAAATGGCATGGCTTTTTTATTTCTAAAATTAAGAATCAGATTCCCATAAGTATGCTTTCAACTAGGTTTGGTTAAACTTGGACCTGTGGTTCTAGGAAAGAAGTCAAAAATATGCGAAGTTTACATACGGACGGACAAACTGACGGAGGACAGATAGACGAACAGATGATCAGAAAACCTTTGATTCAGATGAGCTATAATTGCGTTATCAGCGTCATTTGTTTGGACAATATTGCATGTATTAATTTATCAAAATTCATACATCTTCCACCCACTGTGGTCACATACGTGCAACCCCACGAACCAGTGATTTTTTCTTTCAAATATCCTATCGCTGGCTTATAATTATCCTTAAATACAAATGATTCCACTTAGAGGTAAACTTTAAAAGTCATGGAGTTGTTTTATATGACTCGTTATATAACATTACACCCTTATCCTGTGAATAAAGTGGAAGTTTTGTCTCTTTTGAATGTTTTGCAGCATATAGAAGCTGCATTATATAGTTTATCTATATATCGTGATCTAAATGTAATCTCAATTCTCAAATAAACAAATCAATGTATATAGTCAGAGGCCTATCGTGCTTTTTTATCAACCAAATGCATTGTGTTTGGAAATGATGAAGTATTAAGAGGTCAACATTCTTCGATATATCAGTATCGATTTTGTTATGAACGAAATTTCTCTACACAGGTAAAGACAGAGTGAGCTATTTAAACAGCTTTGTATGTCAAAATTTTGTCATTTTGCCTTCAATACTTTGCATATGTTCATTCAAACGTACGATATTTGTCCGGGTTGTGTTTGTAATGCGGGGTGGTTTGTCTAACATATTTTCATAAATACAACATTCTTGTTTTCTGTGTTTGCTTTGTTATCTGTTGCAAAAGACATTATACATTTACATGTAAAAACGAGGTATCAGGTGTTTTGTTACCAACAACTAGATTGTTAAAATACGAGGGTCAATCAAAAAATACGAAGACATTTGTCATAGCTATGTTATTTAACGTCATATTATAACTAAATTTAGTAGACATAATTTAGCAACACTTTCAAACAATTTGAAATTAAAAAAGTTTTTATTTTCCTTCATTTCTAAGAATTATTGAGAATCTTATCCTGCAAAAATTAGGTCACGGCGCAAGGTCAAACTTTGTATTCCGTAAACAATAAACCATATTAGTTGAAAGTATTATCTCCATAAATTGGGCTTAAACCAACTAAAATTGAAACCTAAAATTAAAAATTGATATGGTATTCTATGTACCAAATAATGACGGGATATATAGGCTTAGATATATAGATTTGTTAGTCCTCTTTGAAGTTGACTAAAAACAATGACGTCGCCGGACGTCACGGCGCAACGAAAAGTATAAACAGTATGGATCTAACTCGGGAAAAAGCCGATAAAAACTGTGAAAATGCTCAGTGGTGAAAAAAACAAGTCAAAAATTATTTTCACACTTGTGTTTAACCTTAACACATTTTGTGGGGGTTGTGGCAAATGTATTTTGAACATCAATCAGTACGAAAGAGAGTAGAATATCTGTAAATAATTGATCAAAAAAATAAACAACGTCATCTTACATTCAGGGATTGTCTTACTGTAAACGAAGAGACATGCGGTAAAAAATAAGAAAACTTCGAGGAACAAACTTTTGATTTTCGAACAATTGTGAACAAATTAGATGTCAAGTGATATAGTGCCGATTTAAATTGTATGGTGAAAAGCACAAAAGACTCAGAGCGGTATAAAGATTGGATATTTCTATTATATATGCTTGCTTTATCTTATGTTATGTTTTCAACGTTACCCTGCGCCGTGGTGACAAAACATGCTGATTTTAAAATCGGGTAACAAAAATACCTTCTCATCAAATGAAATGAAACTTCGTATATCAATAAAATAAGAATTGTTGCTCAAATTAATCTGTTAGTTTTGACTTTAATGAAAAACATATGGTAGACAGCCACATTGTCTTCGTATTTTTTGATTGACCCTCGTACATGGTTACGTGATAGACTTAAAAAAAAGATTAATACAAAATGATTCATTTTATTTGCACTTACCTTCAGGGCGTCCATTACCGAACAACACTCTACTACTACATAAAACCAAAAGAAAAGCAGACACCCAACATCGCATTTTTTCACATCTAAAAATGAAATGAAAACAATTGTCATTCTAAAGTACTAATATTATTTGAATTGTAATGATAAAGAGATAATGCATTGATATTTACATTACATCTGTTTTATATATATTTGAGGTGGGTCCCAACTCGAGTTGTCATTATTGATAGCACTGTATACACTGCAATGAAAATATTTAATTATCATTACTGTACATTCGTATAAACCATGCATTTCTGATAATGACATGTGTAGTTATCTGAGTGAATGGTTTTAATCTTCAACTTTTTTACCATTTTTAGCCGGGCTCTGCTGAAAGCAGAGACCTGGCTGTAGGCAGGCAAATCGGCAAAGTTACTATAAATAGCACAGCTTCAAAAGTAAACAAAAAACCGAACAGCGTCAAAGTAAAAGCTTCCGCTATACCAAATAGTTACACAGAGAGCCATGTTTTGTGAAATGTATTGTGGTTTTGTTTTTTTTTTTGGGGGGGGAGGGGGGTGCGAGTAAAGAGCTAGAGCCACGAAGCATCAAAATGTGCCTCAAAATTTTCACAAAACTTAAGTTTGAAAAAATACAAATTGCAATTGCTTATAATGTAGGGCACAATTTTCTGCTTCTATGCATATGTAATTTTTTCACCTCGGCCCCACCGTTTAGCACATGCGCATCTTCAAACATACCATGGTCGTTAAAAATAGCTGAAAATTGCAGATTTTACTGCAGTATTTCCCGAATTTGAATGTGGCCACACTTGAGTACCTCTTTGAAACTTTTAAAACTGAAAGATATTGCAGAAATGCATCTGCCTGCAAAATTTCTTAGAGGTACTCAAGTGTGGCCAATATGTATTTTACAAATTTCAGTAACAGAATATAAAGCAGACTCCTCTATTTTAGGGTACTTATTAGCATATTTTTTATTGAAACTGCATAAATTAATTAATAATGATAAAGAATTATTTGTGATTATTTACAAAATCATCATTTTATTTAATATTTGAGGAAGAAATGCAGTACGTTGATGGCAACAAATAAGTAAATATTCCTTTACCTTGTGTAGAATAAGCAATAGCAACTATAAGTAGCTAGATGTTGGGTTTTTTTTGGTCAAACACCTATATGCATGAAACGAAAGGAAAGATGCAAACGATTTTTTAAAACTTGTGACACAAGTGTTTCTGAATACCACGGGAGAGAGACAGTCGATATCACGTGTGAACATGTACATGTACAAGTATGATAAACTTAACTTACTCCATCAAAATAACTTTATTATTTAATTCCCAAGTACAGTTGTAATTGAATATTAAGCTATCGTCCCTTGCATAAAAAAATCTTGCCAATGCATTCGCCACTACGTTATCAGCCACCTGTTGATAAGTCGCGTGGTCAATGTATTTCCGGTGAACCGTTACATGCAGTAAGAGTTATCGTAAGATCGATCGTGTTCGTTTCGATGAAGACGACTTTTGGTATACACACCTTAGAATATATTATCAACATGTGCACTATATAACAGTCTAATCTTAATCGTGATGTCTTTGTTGATTATTCGTCCAATAAAATAAAAAATCACCCCAAATGTGTGTACATCGGTGACTTTTGCCTATAAAATGCTCGATTGAAATTTTCTTCGATTATTTTATGCGTGCTAAATCTAATTAAAGTTTGCCTTGTATGGCATATAAAAAGGACTCAGATTGCCAGGCCCTTTCCTTAAAAAACACAACGATGAGTGCTGAGAGATTTGAAATGGTATGTGTTTCTATTCACCCCCCATTAAAAAAATCGATCGATTTCCGGCCGAGTTTATTACAAATCTATATATTATAACACAAATTCTACATGCTTGCTATGAATTCGGATTTTCAAGACAATTTTACGACATTATTCATGTGCTACTGCTTGACTTTGTAAAATCAAATGCTTTATAAAAATGTTCATTGTAACCTACCTTCGCTTCCAAATAGTGAACCCACTCTCTCTCTCTCTCTCTCTCTCTCTCTCTCTCTCTCTCTCTCTCTCTCTGAAATATGATCTTAATTCTCAAGACATTAACGGATGGTTTATCACTTATAACAATTCTCAAAAGACATGCATATCACTAGAAAAAATGAAATGTAAATAAATAGACGTTATGTTACGCCATTCATAAGGAATAATTAATTCACAAAAATATTTTTTGAGAAATCGGCGTTTTTTTTTCCATTTAATTAATGAACATTAAAACACTGCTGTGATGTCATTCCTTTGTTCCAGCAGTCCAAAATTTTACTTGTGACAGTCCGATATTATTAAGCTTCTTAATATCAGACCGTTACCAGTGGTTACAATACTGGTATCCTTTAAAATCGGACTGTCTCCTGTAAATCAACAATGAAATTCAATGACAGTGTTTTAAGTACGATATATGTCTCAAACACTTCTGTATGAAAAAATATCAGACAGTTCTCGGCCCTAACGGGCCTCGAAACTGTTTTAAATTATTTCATACATAACTGTTTTCGGCATATATCCATTACATATGTACACAGTCGCTGAACGGTTCTATTTTCCCACTTGAACAGTGAGTAAACGGTGAGCGCACGGTGATTGCACTCTAAACGAATGGTGAGCGCACGCTGAGCGGAATTTTGTGAGCGCTTTTGAACGGTGAGCGAACGCAGAGCGCAAACCGAAGGGCAAGCGCAAAGTGAACGGTAAACGCATGGTGAACGATATGTTAACTATGTGAACGCAAGATGAACGATTTATTCGGAGTGCCACGGGAGTTATTGTTAATATAACAATAAACTACATGTACGTATTGTTATCAGCCTAAATATAATATTATCTGACTGAACAATAAGTGAACACTGAACGAACGCTGAGCGCAAGGCGAACGCTTTGTGAACGCACGGTGGGCGCTTAGTGAACAATGAGAGCGAGCGGAGCGGAGAGCGCAAGTGAACGCACGGTGAACGCACTGTGTGTGCACGGTGAACGCACGGAATATGGGAAAACTGAATGTTTCAGTGACTGAACACCGGCATCTAACTGCTATAAAACGCCAAATTTGGGTGAAAATATCGAAGCCTTGAAACAAGTTAAATAATTATGCAGAATAATGAACACATACTGTTACAGTAATGCATCAAAATTCGAGATTACATATACAATTACCGTATTTCTGTCATATTTTTATATTCATTTTTAATAATTTGTTATTATATTGGTAGAATTAAATAATTAATTCTCAGTTACACACTGCACATTATCAGCATTCCTTCATGCAGTATCAAACTGCAGAAAAAAGACACCGACATATTTAAATGTACCGCCGTTATATTGACCTTCAGCACTGGTCCCTGTATTTTTTAAAAACTTTATTATAAATAAGCTTTTCATGGTATTTTCATCAATAGTTTTTTTTCATAAATAAATTATAATATCTATAAGATAATTTTATAATGTTTTTGTTTATTTTATTAAATTCAAGTCATGCGAAGTTTTATCATTTCATGACGTTACTTAACAAAATTGACGTCTGTTTTACATTTTTTCATCAAAACAGTGCGATATTGTAAACTCCGTTTACAAAAAAGTATTATAGATATCGAAAAAACAAAAACAGTTATGAAAAGCTAAGATTCCACACTATATTTCACCAAAATATGGTGATTTTTTATAATAGGGCAATTTTTGATGCTTCGTGGCTCTAGCTCTTTAGCGAAGAGTGGTTGTTTTCTTTTTAATAACGTGTTTTAAAAACAAGACTTAGAGTATGCATTTTTGACACATACAATGCGCATGAATTTCCATGAACTACTTTACAAAGCATTGGTATTCGGCTGCACATCGAAGAAATAGGGAATTGAGTTTATAACGCTTGTTTCACAGTGAAATGCACCGTTGATTTTTTTTCTACTAGACAGACATATTTTTGCTAATAGCCGCTTTCAAAATTTAGTCACTGACGCTTTGCCGACATTAAAAGCATATATGAGAGAGAGAGAGAGAGAGAGAGAGAGAGAGAGAGAGAGAGAGAGAGAGAGAGAGAGAGAGAGAGATTTTGTTAGTATTTACTACACAATGTGCATTAAACACATCAAAAGAGCCCGGCTTTCAGTACTTCAGTACTTTGATTAATGTTTTTGTTTGTATGTTGCCTTTTCTTCTATTTGTTAAACATTGTAGAATATATGCAGACACTGTTCAAATCGTATTTGCAAATAAAAAAGCTATAAAAAACACAGTGCTTTCTCATAAAAATGTACACACTAACTATACCGGTATTTCAAAACAAACGTAAAATTTCACTTTATTATAAGCTTATAGATGTTTTCAGGAAGAGAAGCAAGTAAGTTTTCTTTAATATCCTTGATTTATTCAACAAAATACATCCAAATCAAATCGAATGCTTTCAGAAAAGAGGCCAATAGGCCTTAACGGTCACATGAGTACCATAGCCCATACACAAAATTGTCGAAAAGTCTCATAAATGCATTTAATTGAGTTTCATAAAAGATTAGAAGATTATAATAATGTAATGACATCCACCTCCATGCCTGAAATCTTTTGAAAGGACTCTTAACCCTATAGTTTAGCTCAAGACTTGAAGCTCTTAACAGAGTGTATGACATACTATAGAAGAGGTGCCCAGATGCCATTCAATTTATTTATCCCACGTATGTTAACATACAAAATAGGTTTTATGTTTATGTTTTCATAGATAAACTAAAACAAGGTGGCTTGTATACTACTTATTACTTTACTATTAACAAGTCTATTTGTTTATCTTAAAAAATTTAAAAACTGTTTTTGTTTCAAATGATAAAATATTTGCATAACTATTTTGATCATACAACTTTATAATTACATTCTATTCAATGATTTATTACTAAGAATGAACAAGCCAAGGAAGATAACTCCATTATGAAGAAGCAAGGGAAGATAACTCTATTAACTATTATAATCCTCTTCCCGGAACTCTTTTCAAATGCTTTCACAATATCTTATCAATAACTTTGATGGACAGCTTCATTATTTTTCTATATTCAACGATATATTTAGTTAATATGAACAAGCTAAGGAAGATAACTCCATTAGGAAGAAGCAAGGGAAAATAACTCCATTAACTGTTTACCCCCCCCCCCCCCACCCTTTCAACTCTTTCCAAATGCTCTCCAAATGCTAGGTCCTGAACCCTGATTTCGGGGTCATGAATTTCATAATTTAGGTAGAGGAGTTCATAACCATGCATTCAGTTTTTTGCCCACATGTGTGGGAGTAAAGATTTTTAAGATTTAATACATTTTTACTATATGGCTATATTGGCCCCACCCTAGGGCCTAAACCCCTGTCCCAGGGGTCATGAATTTCAAAATTTAGGTAGAAGACTTCATGGACATCATATCCATGCATTTAGTTTTTCACAAATATATATGGGAGTAGAGAAGAAGATTTTCTAAAATTTAATACATTTTTACTATATGGCCATTTTGGCCCCACCCTTGAGTCTGAACCCCTGACCCAGGGACCATAAATTTCGCAATTTCGGTAGAGGGCTTCATGGACATTATATCCATGCATTTAGTTTTTAACAAATATCTATGGGAGTAGAGAAGATTTTCTAAAATTTAATACATTTTTACTATATGGCCATATTGGCCCCACCCTAGAGCCTGAACCCCTGACCCAGAGACCATAAATTTCGCAATTTTGGTAAAGGGCTTCATGGACATCATAACCATGTATTTAGTTTTTAACAAATATCTATGGGAGTAGAGAAGAAGATTGTCTAAGATTTAATACATTTTTACTATATGGCCATATTGGCCCCACCCTAGAGCCTGAACCCCTGACCCAGGGGCCATGAATTTCACAATTTAGGTAGAGGGCTTCATGGACATCATAACCATGAAATCAGGTTTTTTCTCACATGTGTAAGAGTAGAGAAGAAGATTTTTGAAAATTTGGCTGTTTTTTGCATATTTGGCCCCACCTGTGGCACCCTGGGGGTGTTAGAGCCACCAATTTCACAATTTACATTCCTCTTACCATAGAGATGCTTCCATCAAAAAAATGGCCTTGTAGTTTTTAATAAGAAGTTAAAAATGTAAATTGTTAACGCACGACGTACGACGACGGACGAAAACAGATAGCAATAGGTCACCTGTGTTTACTCAGGTGACCTAACAAAAAGTTTATGATGACACATTTCCTAAGATGAAGTTGATTAAGTGAAATGAGGGGTACATCTTCTAGAAGAAAAAATCAATTAAACCACGATATGTTTTAAGCTTTTCAAAATGCAAAAAATGAAATCAGATATGCAAGTTATGTTTGATTTTAATATTGATTTTGCCTTTTTTCCGGCATTCCTTACATGTATACAATGCTTTCGCAGTATCCATTTATAAACGAACCTAACTGTTATGCGCTTTTTACATAATACTTGATAAAAAGATTGATTTTTTTCTTAAAGAATTTGTATTGAGCCTACATTTAAAATATGTTGAACTTGCATATCAAATCCTGTTTCTTTATTTGAAATAATATGACCAAGTATTTACACCAATATACCAATGGCACCATGTATTAGACATAGATTATTATCTATACAAAATCATCTTCTTCTTTTGTAACAATGAGATTCTGAACAATACTCTATTTTGTACTGATTAAATCATGGTGAACTATCATGTACATGTAGTTGCATTACCAACAATTTACAAAACAGATATCAAATGCTTTTAGCATTTGTGTTTCATCAACCATTTGTACATTAAAAATTAGCTAATATCTTTGCCTCAAGTGTTGCTTTAAGGTTGGATAGGTGTGTTTGAAATAAAACTTTATTCCTAGCTACATATATTTCATGGCAAATTCACTCTTAACGGATGCCGAAACAATACTCTTTACTGATTTTTTTTATAAATGTAATCATCATAACTGACGCCAGTGAGATAGAACGAGGTCCATTAAGATCTAATAAACACTACCTGCATCTTTTCAAACTAGGGTTAAACATAATGGAATAGAACAAATCTACACCGGATGCTTTTTCACTCAGTGCTCTGAGATAAACAGGAATGTGGCGGTCTCAAAAATAAAAAATCCGTACGATTACGAAATAACTCAGTAAAGTTTTGATACTTTAAAGCAAATATCTGTTGGTCTAGATTTGAGACATTTAACATACTTGTTTTATTGCATTCAAATATTTGCGTTTAAAAAATAATGTTAAAGATTACATAATTCTTCTTATGAATTCGTTGATATCTAACTAAGATATATATTAATTTGTGGGTGGGTTTACATTTATTTGTTTATAAACACTATACTCATTTCGAGCTAGCGAATTTCGAAGAAATCAAACTATGCGACGAATTAAAAATTTAATTAAAATTGATCTTCAGCCAGTCCATCGAATAAAAATTAAATAGATGATAAGTAAAACAGCTTGCAATGGCTCAAACAAAAATTTGCGAGCTCTCCTATATTATACGTCTATATTTATTAAGGACTCTTTGTACACTGCAAACTGATTTCAATTTTACGAAAATCTACACAATTTGTCATTAAATTTCTAATCAATTAATTAAAGCACCCTGAAGTTTAAATTACCAAGATAGAGTAGTTTAAACCATGTATTACATGCATTCCCCAAATTAAAGTACGGTAAGTAAATATTGTTTACATTTATTAGTAATTTATCTCCTTTGAGATTGTTTGGGTTTGAAGTGGCACGTAACCAATGTTGAAAGAGAAAAAGATAAATCAATATGCATACCTTTATGCGATTTAATTTTCCTATTAATGTGTAGAGGGCCCTTAGTCATAATTGTGTGACCGTATTACAGACCACATAAAAGAACCTCGCATTGCCAATAAGAAAAGACTGATGGACAATTTGACGATGAAAAAAATCGTGCCAATTGATCGTCTCTTTAAATATTGAAACCACATGCACCTAAAAGTTCTAAAAATAAAGCTGTTGCTTGGGATTAGTAATCTCAAAATTTATGCTTTATCATTTTACAACATGTCGGCACGTTTAAACGACCACGGTTGCTGGCTCTAAGGTTAAATAATGTTGGTTGGTTGTTAATAGCAGAACATTCTTCTTCCATTATGATATGCAGCTAAAATATAATAGACTGTTATAGCAAACTCTGATAAGAAATACATGTAGCTACTTACATTTAGAAATTAGGATTTAAAGACAATTCCATCTTCAACTTTCACTGAGATTTACAAAAGACTGAAACTGAAAGTAGAAATACCCGATATATAATAAACGACATTTGAACTGCCCAAAATCACTATCCAAATCGGTTAATGTCGAAAGTGTGAAAGCATAAGCGTATGCACAGCAAAAGAGTTATGTGGACTTTGTTTACAATTCTCCAAACTATAGCTATTTATCAGCAGCTGGCGAACTAGCCTACGTAATTCTTGATGCCTCTTCATAGTTATGCAATGTGTTTTAACTTTAAACGAAATGCAGTGTGTAGAATTCATACCGTATAGTTCACGTTCACAGCTTATAATCTGAACTGCATTGAAAAATTTAAAGAAATAACCAGAAAAACGCATCGAACAATATTCGCTAAAAAAATCTATTTGAAACAAAAAATCGTTGTAAATTAAAAGGATATTTGAATTACAGAAACATCAAAATATCGATTTTAATAGCATAAACACACCTGTTAAGAATATAAAGAAATGTCCATGTTACATGTAAAGCAATTCACAGAACTAGACATGTATCGGACATTTTGATAAATCCTTTTTAAAAGCTCCTTTTCACTCGTAAACGTTTATTATAAGTTATCATTCATGTCTTTGTTAAGCCTCATACATAAGTACGTGTTTACAAGTCCTCTTAGTGTCTGAAAAGATAATCCGAGACTGGCAAGACACTCGTTTGTTTCCGTAACTTCTTGGCAATTCTAACGAAAACAAGCAAAAGTCACGTTATTGAATTAAAGACGAACTTCGGTACAAAATCTATATTTTTCAGATTTTTAATGTTATGTTAATTTTTTTTTATCCCTGGATAATACGGATTTTGAAATCCAAGGCTCTATTGAGATTGATTGCTTAACGTCTCTCAAATTCAAAACAGAATCTCTTTAATTTGTAGTATATCAGTGCTCAAACGCTAACATATGGCATAATCCAAAAGCTGACTTGGTCTGTCCTTGCATTAATATTTACATTGCCTCAGATCTAGCTTCCAAAAATTTTTGACATTTTTTATTCAATTTTTCCCCAAAACATTTAAAATTTAATTTTAAGTGATAGTAATGTTTAAGTGATACCGTAGTTCTATCTAAACCTACCTAATGTAATTATATGTCTGACTGACTGCGTATCAAAGGTCATAAAATATAATAATGTTCTTTGTTGATCCTTTAAGATCAGTCTGGTAGCAAATTTTCCCTTGCTTATCAAATATGCAAACTACACATGCATGGAATAATCACTGTACAAAAAGAAGAACTATGACCAATGCTTCATCAAGTTATCTAGAGAATTCAATGTTACGAGCATTCACTAATGAAGTCAAATGAAACCATATCAAACTTTATCAGCAATGCATAAAATAAATCACAGTATATATATATATATATATATATATATATATATATATATATATATACACTGATGAGAAAGGAGAAAATTGGGGCTTTTACATAGTATTTACAAGTAATGATAAGCAAAGAAATGCTCAGGGACATAACTTTAATAATATTTACCTACACAGACATAAGTTATTAAATATATTTGAAGAAAAATACATGCACTGATTTATTTTTTTAACATTCACTCAGAATTTGAAACAATTATTAAAGTTTATCAAATCGTTATCGAGTATCTCTTCTGTACATGTACATGTAAGCATCATTTTAAACACAGTTCATCTATTATTTTAGAGGCAGTTCTATAGCATCTGGTCTGAAACAATACGGATGAACGACCTTGGAGCTACATTTCCTTCCAATTTATAGCGCACAAAAACTTGAGCTAGCTTTGGTCTGAATTATGTTTTACTCCGAACACATTCTGTACAAATAAGTATTCACAGGAACGAAAACAGAATTTTTACGGAGATTAATAATGGGAAATGTTTACATCTTTTCTCCATTCGGAAGTCACTCGGAATATCTCGCACAAATTTCAACGTTATCATCCGGGTACTTTCGTCCCATTTGCAATGCAAAGTTCGCATAGATTTTTTTATTTTTAGGCTGTAGAGGGGGCGTTTCAAAGGAAAAATCTTTAGATTTTTTCATATCATTGAATAAAAATCGTTTGAACCCAGAGGTATTTATAGATATTGAATAATTTAAGAAAATGTGCTGCATAAATATCTTGGGACAGACTATTTAGGTTTTTTACCTGTAAAAAGCTGCACGTGAATTTTCCGAGGTCGGTATAATAAGTGTGTGTAAAAAAAAGTCTGGGTCAATAATGCGACAGTATTGAATTTTCTGAACAATTTATTGATACTTTAGTTAATATTTACACCCTTATATTAACGTTTTTGAGCAATTCGCTGTTATTCCTGCATAACATCACACCGGGTCAGGAGGTCAAATTAGGGCGTGCATAATCTGGGTCTTTTTTTTTCTAGATACACGCCTATTATCGAAATGAAAACACATAACTCAGGCTTAAAGAAATATCGAATCTATATTAATTAATTTTATATGGTACGAAACTTTATATTCGGGTTGTTGTTTCACAATATAACATGCAATTGCAAGGATAAATGATCATGGCTTAGAATTCAAGTAAGATCATGATTGTGGGTCGAAATCGTAACAGCGTCACTGAAAATTACATTCGCAATTTGTCAAAGTAATTAAAACTCAGTCTATGTCTTCCTTTTCTAACAATTCCCGATCAAAATCGCATACGCGGTATCACAGACCTTTCGTGTATAGTCCATTCAAAATGTCAAATTTCACTCTTTCTGCTTCTCTGTCCGTTTTGTTTCGTAAATTATAATACCTTGTCTCTACAATGTCCGAGGAAAAGCATTATGCTATTGAATCTGATTGTGCTATCGAATTTCCTCTGATAAAATTTCTCTGTGAACTCTAACTCTGTTTTTTTTAAGTGTAAGTGTTTTAGAAATTTGTGTCAAATCAAACTTTTTTTACATTGAACAGTTAAAACAACAACTTATAAACTTACTTAAGAGGCCAAGCTATTTATACCTTTGCATGTTTGTTTTCATACAGTGAGTTTAAGCTTACAAGGTCCAAAAATTCAACAGCCAAATTTTAACACAATGAAGCATGATCTCATAATTTATTAACTAATGCATCAAAATACATTATATTAGGTTATTATAATAATTTAAGTCGATATAATGATAGTCGTTAAATGAAAAAGTCTTATTGATTTGTTACAGAAAATATACAAAACATATTGCATTTATTCTTCACACAACTTTCAAAAAAAATTCACAAAATTTCATAATTTTGGAAATTTTTCAAAAATTATACAAATTACATGCTATTTTTATTAAACATTTATTTAATAGTAATGTATTTTGTTATTAAAAAGCATATTAGTTTATCTACATTGACCAGCTATTTTTGTTTGATAGCCTCATGAACATGTACACCCCCATATTGGTTGATTTACATGTACATGTAGTTTTACAAGTTTTTTTTTTTTTTTTTTTTTTTTTTTTTTTTTTTTTTTTGCAAACATTGGAAAAAACTGAAATGTACCAAAAAGACATAATCTAACAGTCACTAAAAAGTATATACTCATTCAACCTGTATTATACATTTAGATATTAAAATTTTGGGCCTAGCTGGCAAAACCGTAGAAAGAGGTGCAGTAGTATCCCCCCCCCCCCTCTTTCCAGCAAGTCATTTTCCACCAAGTGTTTTGACATGTTTACGGTTTTCCTCTCCTTTAGAAAAATTATAAGCAATATAATTTGTACTAAAGCCACCGAACGATACTTGTACAATACTTGTAATCATATACATGTCATCTTAAATGATCATTGATGTGTCCAAAACCATAACCGGAAATTAACTTGCTGTGTGAAAAATGAACCGGACATGAAAGCCACTTGGTCTACATGTACATTAATCGCTTTGTTTTCAAATTACCAACCGCTCTGTGACTACCAAGGAAGAAGAAATATTCAGGCAAACGGTTTTTGGAACGTAGTTCGCAGGTCGTTATTCGCAATTCAAAAGTGAACTGCATTTTAGAACTCAGTTCGCAACGCCGAGCTTCAATTGTTTGGTTTTTTGGTTTGCTGTTTTGGGGTTTTTTTTTTTTTTTTTTTTTTTTTTTTTGTTTGTTTTTTTTGGTTTTTTTGCACGAGTGAATTCTCTTTACTGTTATACTTTATTATAATATAAGGGTGTTGTCTTGTCAGAAGTGGTGTTATATTTGTTTATTATTTTTAATAAAATACTTGCAACAATGTTGAACCATTTTTGTTGCGTCATGTTAATCGGAGCGGTTTTCTAGGTCAACACAAAAAAGATTGGAAAGTATGGAGCAGTGTTATTGCCATAATTTGCAACAAATGTACAATAAGATAAAGGAATCCTTTTTTACGTATATCGGGATATAAATACGGGTTGGTACGTGATCAAATCTTCAATAAAGTCTCTCGGGCTTCATGGGATTTGAGCAGGTGACCAACCCGTATTTGTTCATGTATTTCTCGCATAATTACCGGTGTGAGATCGGTTTTCCAGTGTGAGACAACAGTGTGAGATTTTTCTGTCTTACAATGTGTATTACTACGCCTCTGTAAAATGTAAACAAACATCATATGCTGTAAGAAAATTTTATTTGATGGAATTATCCAATATATGTCATTCTTTTGCTTAGTTGACTACAATTTAATCATATTTTTATTGAAAATATTGTCGTATGCTCTCTTCTTCACTTGCACTATTTGTAGCACGCGGCGGGATAAACCGAAAGTAAACTTTTGAACGTCGAAAAAGAAAGCTGTCAGGCATCGCTTTTTATGTAAAATAATGCGAGAAAAATAATCATTCATTACATACTCGTGTGGGATAGTGAAATTCCACCTCGGGGCGAAGATTCACGGTCTAGGACTCGGCAGAGCCTCGTCCTTGGCCGTCAATCTTGTCCCCTCGGTGGAATTTCACTATCCCACACTCGTAATAATGAATGATTCTATTAATCTCGATATCATCTAAAAATGAACCGTAATTTCTTTAAATTATTTCCTCAAAAATTGTGTGGAAATAAGGTTAACCCATCAAAAACTAGCGCATGATTTTGTGCGCCGTAAATTGCAACTTTTCAAAAACTTATGTGAGGAACTGTAGCTCCCAGGTCGTCCTTCCGAATTTTCTCAGACCTGGAGCTTCACACCTGTAGCTACATGTACTGTTATTTAAGATGTATGACTAGGAATTGCTCCACTACATAATTCAGTTAGTCAGTTTAGTTGATATACATGCAACATCTGATCTTTTATAGGCACTAATTTAAAATTTTTTAATCAACTGATTATCTTAGTTTATATTGTTTCTATTGTTTATATTTTTGCCACAGTCTTGAAGTATGATGCAATAGGTATTCGTACAAAATGGCGGCGTGTTTACATTCGCCACAAAAATAGGTCCGATAAAAAACGCTTTGTATTACAATTCTAAAGTGAATAAAACAATTTAAATTTACTTAATACTTTGTCAGATGTCCTTTTAATCTAATAACACTATGCAATCGGCGGGGTATGGATCGATATAGTGATCTGACATAGTCTGTGGTGATGCCAGTCCATATGTCCTGAATCTCACGAAAGAAGTCTTCTTTACTCCCGATCCTCCGGACTTTTCTGAAGCTTCCTTTTGATCAGAAGCCAAAGGTTTTCGATTATATTTAAATCTAGGCTCTGTGCTGGCCAACTTATAGTGGTAATGTTATTTCTTTAAAGAAATTGCTGATTACTTCTGGTAGCTAAACACAGTTTCGTATAAAATCCAGGGGGAAGGGGTTTTCTTGATGGGCATGATGGCATGATGGGTAGGTATTTTCCTGCTATTTTTAAGCGGGATACTTTAAAATTAATGTTTTAAATTCTCAATTGCATAATATTGAGGTTTATCTTTCGAATACATGAAAAAAGTATGTTGAAAATTTTTTAAAATCAATTTTGTGAAACTCTAAAATAAAGGGAGGTAACTCCAAAAACATCCGGATTTTATGCGTGCAGAATTTCATGAATTTATTAGCAAGTATTATGGCTCCTTAAAAAGCTGGCGAATGTACCCTGAAGAAACTATAAAACGATGCCTTAAGAAATGCTCTTGAAAATCCACAGAAATTAAAATGGCTGATTTATTTGCATTCTACTGTTAGGGGAGCCTAAAATGTATGGGTGTACTGCACTTAGGGGCATCCTTTTGTCTATTTTCCTCATGTTTTGAGTGCCAAATAAATTCTAGCATTAAGTTACATCAGCATTATTCTTAAATATTTACAAAATTCCCAATTTTATCTTTCTATTGATATATAGATATATATGTAACACGTTTTTACAATTTATTTTTATAGGGGTCAGTTTTGCTTGTCCCTCATCTAAAAACGTCCTTTAAACGTTACATATAAAACTGTGTTTTGCATCCTCTTGCCCGATATACCGGAGCATTGTCTAGCTAAAATAAATAGTTTCCAGCTGGGAAATGACGGGCTACAGCTGGTCATAAATTCTCGTCGAGGATCTCCTGGTATTTTTCAGCATTGATATTACCATTCACAGTCGTAACAGTCTCCACACCTTCCCATCTTACACATCCCCAAATCATCACTTCATGACATGGCTTACTCTGATCAGGCCACCAAGACCAGGACACCATCCTTCGTCTTTTTTACGCCACACATGCACACAGGATTCGTGCCCTATTATGGTTTTTGATTCATTACAAAAAAATAACTTCCAATAATTTTCAGTTGTCAATCGTCTCTTTTCACGGCATCATGACAATCTCTTTTATCGATTGACCTTCTTTACAACAACTTTCTTCTCAGAAACACGCCTCAAATATCCATGCTTAAGTAGCTGCACTGTGCGTTTAGAAACAGGACGGTCAACATGTTCATTAAATTTGTGTGTAATATTAAGCAAACTGTCTCTTCTGTTCGTCTTGACCAACTATTCAAGTCTCTGATAGTCGTAAGCTGTCACTTTTGGGGGCCGGCATCTTCCCAAGTCAAGAGTTTCTGATCCGCTCCGCCCACATCAACCCTTGACCGAAAAGACAATACATATGCGGGTTAGCGATTACGCCATCTAGTGAGAGTACTCATTTTCGAACTTTTGTGACCTCTGTTCTGACCAATAAGAGAATGCGTTATAAACAGAAACAATATACAAATAAGGCTTCTCCCATGAACAAAATCAATTTTGTAGAAAGATGGATTCACTCGGACAAAAACCCGATAGCAGTAAGTCAAATACTTACTAGTCCGTCTCAAATTTATTTGACAACGGTTCAACATTGATCAATGCACAGTTAACATCATTATTGAAACAACGTTTCTTACTGGATCATGCAAACTTGTATGACACCAACCAGTGTGCAAGGTTTCTAACCCCGTCAAACTCTGCCTATTCGTCAAGGGTTTATGTAGAGCGGAGCGGATCAGAAACCCTTGACTTGGGAAGATGGGGGTCCTGCCACTTCGTTTGGTGTTTTCAACAGAACAATACGTCTTTTTAAACTCGAAATTGTAGTAAAAGGAATTTCTAATTGTTCTGCGACCTTCTGAATAGAGTTCCTTGTTCTAATAGCCTCTGTACTACTTCTTTAACATCACTCGATAACTCTTTACTTTTCTATCCATCTCTCTTTCCGGACATATAATGCAGACGACAAGTCACATGATGTTTTGATGTCACATGACCTGTTTTGCTAAAAATAACAACCGGGATCCCATAGCTATTTTTAAACAACATACATTTATAGTCAAAGCAGAGAAAGTAAACACGCCGCCATTTTGTACGAATACTTATTGCATCATACTGTATTTCTATTTCTAAGAAAGAAATTTCTGATAAAATAAAAGTTTAGTCTTTATATCATACATCAACAAAACATCAGAAAAAGTTAACGAAATTGGAGAAAATTGACAACTGTTGTATGCATTTTTGTAGAGGCTACATTTTAAGGGGGACCAATTAGAGAAACCCGGCCGAATTATGAGCCGGAGCAACTTTTAGAGTATGCCTAATAATAAAAAATAGCGGAAGATTTAAAGTAAGATAGAGTTTCCTAAAACAGCTAATCGATTAAACTACAGCTTATGGTGTTTTACCTACATGTGTATCTCACGGTTAAAATCGCGATACGGGTTTTAAAGTTCATAACTGCATGAGGTATCAAAGCGGGATGACACATAAAATTATGTTATTTATTACAAGATCAACTGTAACTTATCAGAAATTCAGAAATGAATCAAATAAAAAGTAAATTTACATGTTTAGAACAAAATTAGAACACCACTAAAAACATTAAAGACATACAAAGTGAATCATTACACGGCTTTAATAATATAATATAATAATCGGACATATAATTTCCAGACATATAATCATTTACAATTAATAAAAAAGCTATCTATATTACAAATACTATTTTATAATGACCACTAGAAAGAAAATCAGTAGTACGAGTAACATAACAGGGACTTTAATGGTGCCTTCATTAAGAGAATCCGTTTCACATTCATTCTGTTGAAGGAAATCAGCTGATCTGACACAGTAACTATTATAAAACGTGTGCAATGCTATCAATATACACCTAATTTCTTATCAAAGTTGTTGAGAAGGTGAGGCTTGTTAAAGCTCAACGGGATTTTTTTTCTTCAAAATCTCAAGTTAAACAAAATAATAAAGTACTGCGTCTAGAATCACAAGAGATCAGATTTCTTGGCCCAGATGTGTACCTTTTATTCGACATAAATCTATTAAACTGACTGCATGCCTACACGAAACCGTTTTTTTTTTTTTAAGATTCCAAGTGGACTGTCCTACAGTTAGGCATTGAGAAGAGTGAAGAGAGAGCAAAGTTATCAAAGGCAACTTTTATTTGTCTTGGGGAATGGGGTCATTATAAAAAAGAAATATGAATACTATCAAAGTTCCCAATCAGATATATCACGCAGAAATCACAACATTTAAAGTTTTACAAATCTCTAAGAAATTACGATTTCAGGAGATATATAGCGTGTCGCACAGATCTTCATTTTGTGAAATCGATAATTATTACATCAAGCATATCATACATGTATACTAATATCCTATTCAAATGCTTACCGTAAAAGTTAATCCGTTAACCAGCAACACCCGTCGTCTATTTTAAGAGATATTCCATCATCTTGCTTACAATGTTAACCTGAATTTTCCTCAGAGTTTTTAAAGATATAGTTTCACTAGAATAAGTATTACCAAGCGGAAGTTAAATATGAAACTAAAAATTTGGGCTGTTATTTAAAGATAATGGTTTATCCTCGTTGTTACCCTACGCTCGTGCTGTTTCATTTTCATTTCATCTACCCTGCTTGTGTCAGACATAACTGACACAGTGTATTTACGCCAGTAATAAAATTTGAGATTTGAGAATGAAACGTGACCGTGGTTAATGATAAAAAATAAAACTGTGTCACTACCACAACATATATACTGGAAAGAGGGAATATAAAGATAATCAAAAGATTTTGTTGAAACATTTATGCTCCCTCCCTTGGAGATCTCTGCAAGAAAATGAACAGAAAATGATAATAATTGGAATTTTTCTAAGTCCAAGGGGCATAACTCTGTCAAAAATTGCTCGATCGTACCCAAAATCGAACTTGACATAGATATTATTATGATAAGTCTGTATAGTTACCAAATTTTATTTTGAGTGAGTGTAACCCCTGCGAAGAAAATGAACAGAAACTGCAATCTATTGGAATTTTTGGAAGGGCATAACTCTGTCAAAAATCGCTCGATCGAAACCAAAATCAAATTTGACCTAGATATTGTTATGATTTATCTGTATCCAAATTTCATTTGAGTACGTACAACCTCTGCAAAGAAAATGAACGGAAACTTGGTGGACCGACCGACAGACAGACAGATAGACAGACAGCAGCAAAGCAGAAGGGGGGCATAAGAATGACACATCATAGCTACTTTATAGTCATTTAGCTATTTAAAACGGCAGATACACTTAAAATCTACATGTATCTACACTGTAGTCAAAATTTTGAACGCTACGAGCTCGTAGATTTTACTTGCCAATATGGCAGAGTGGTTATTACGAGGCCGCACATAGTTCCGATGGTTAAGAAATGATGCTAGGACGGATGTGAAGCTCCAATATAGCGATTTGAATGCTGTGTATATCAAATTTTCTCTATTTTACATGTTAATTTAAGAACTTTTGCAATGTATGAGATTAATGAAAACATTTTTGTGGAGATTTGTAATGTTTGTTCCTGTCACCTGGTTAAGAGGTATGCGACTGTCAGTTAACATATCGATTTTATCAGGTGGTTAGAGCACTGTCATTGTAGGCCAGAGGTCATGTGTTCAAGTCCCAGTTGAGACTTGACTTCGTACTACCTGTTGCACTTAGATATTGAGTTATATTGTAATGCATGATAAGATATTATGTTGATTAGTAGCAAATATGTTATCTAATACATGTATATGTATTTCCCCTAAAACATGTCAATCAATATATTAAATACAATACTAGTAATACATTAAGAAATTGATGTTTATGAAAAACGAGTTGCATGTAATTTCAGCTTATCATACATTTAATGTAATAAGTAATAAATGAATATATATAGATAAAGAATTATTAATGAAAAATTCTGGCGCAGTACGCTACATTAATGACTACATGTTTGTTTTACCATTGATTTTTACAATATATTTGTAAATACCGGTATATATTAAACTCGTCTTCTTTTTCAGAACAGGTGAAATAGCTCAAGAAAACTGTCTCTTGTTAATACTCGATATAAAACAGACCATTTTTCACACCAGAACGAAGAAACGCAAATTTTATTGCAATCCCCTACATAAATCCTGTAAAGAGAAGCAGGAAGTGAATGTCTTGTCAATATGTCTGCTGTCAGGCCGGAATAGCATCAAGACATTGGCGTCCTTGGCCTCTTCTCTATATTAATGTCAGTTTAGTTTCATTATGCATCGGCATAATCAGACCATTACAGATAACCGTGTTTAAGATTCGTGCTTGCAAATCGACTCCAGCAGATAACAGCTCCCCAATTTCTACAAACCACGATTCCGGTTCTAAAAGAATCCAAGACACTAATCACTGTCTACGTGCACACATTTAATGATTAAAGTTAAGCAATTCTAAACTTATTATAACAGATATTTATGGAACATTTATGAAACATTTCCTACAAAAATGCATGCATGCTTCTGTTTATTCGTTAAAAGTAGCAAAGAATCATGGTTTTAACCATGTAGCATATATTGGACTTTATTTTGTGCGGGTGCATATAACTTTTCTTTTTAATTAAAGGTTGGCATTTAATTATTGGCGATATAAATATCACTTTTAATCAATTTCCCTAAATATGCTTATTAAAAATGCAGGTTTGTACATGTATATCAGTTGTCAGGACTCGGGTATTAGCACTATATATCGACAATCTCTCAGAAGTGAAGCAGAAAACTTGCATGGCGGCTGAAGTCTATTATTATAATAACTGATAGTTTTTCTTTTTTGGGGGGGTGGGATGACATCTGTCCTAGAAAGATTTAATCTCTAATGTTCCGTTTTAACAATTTAAGTGCTTTGTAATTTACCCTATCTAACTGCGTTGATTATAAAAATATACATGTACTTATTATGAAAAAAAAAGAATAAAAACATATGAAATTAAACATATTTCAGCACATGTACAGAAAAAAAAACCCACATGAACACGAAAAAAGTCTTTAAGTTGGTGAACCAGATAAAAGATTTGGGTGAGCTGCTTGTTGAACATCCAAATTCATAACAAACAATTTATATATAGAAAAAATTCGATTTCTGATTATGCAATTATCATATTGACTTTTACGATATAATTTTGATCCTGTATGTCTGTTTCCCATCATGCCGACACCTGGCGATGCCCTAGCCAAGGTGTCTCACTGGAATGGCTTTTTCAGAAGCCCGTGTCCGCATACGTGTAAAAAGAGGAGACAAAAAGACAGCTTCTAGATGACTACTCTTTATTCAATATATTACATATTAATATACTTGTATGACATGCGCGGATCCAGAGGGGGGTCGGAGGGGAGGGGTTGGGACCCCGAACCCCTGAAAAATGAAAATTTATTACATTTACGTAGTAAAAATATACCAAATATGCCTCGGACCCCCCCCCCCCACCGCTAAACACAATTATATCTTTTGGACCCCCCCCCCGGAAAAATTTTCTGGATCCGCGCATGTATGAAATTTTTAATAAATGAATAGGCAGAAAGACAGTTTCCAGATTATTCCTGGAGAGCTGTGTTTCCCGCATCCCCATTTTATTCGCACGGGCACTGCGCTACAACGTTCCCAAGCTAATGATCTGGCGCATCGTGGTCAGTGCTTACCCGAAGCAGACATGTTCGTTATTCTGAATTTTATTTCGGTCAAATTTTGTTGCAAATTAAACTGTGTCATATAAGAAGGACTTTGAATTTGAAATAAACCTTCTGGAGATAAAGGCGCGACTCCCTTTTGTTGAACAAACCATGATTGTCTGCATGCCCTTAAAAAATGACCGACCTAGCTTGTTACAATTATAACACAAATCACTCAGTGCAGGGCATCTAGACCTATCCTTGCGCATTCAAAGACCGAAAAAACACTGAGGAGATAGACCATGACATAACCCCAATGACTTTCCATAGAAGAGTGATCGTGTTAGTTGCTTTTGTGCATTAGGTGTAACAATGGCGTTCTAGCTGTTCTAGATAATTATGTTACTTGATCTTTCACGCCTTGGTCTGTTAATACGTTGCACTACAGTATTAAATTTTACTATATATTCTTACCAAAATTGCACAACTTTAGGTACAGATTAAAAATTCAAAACGAACTTCTGGAAAAAATCCTCTTGACATCTTCTTAAACAACGCTTCATTTACAATTTTCTAGCAAAATACACAAGTGCATCCAGCAAGGCGTGAGATTTTGTTTACCTCGAAGTTACACATGTGCTTGAAAATCAAGCCCGGGCCTTTTCACCCCCTTCCGGAAACAACACGCATCAAAAATTCAAATGACCTCGTATTATTACAAAACTGGGATAGTTAGACCGCTTACACATTCGGCTCATAAAAAATCAGCTCCTGTCGCGTGCGGAAACGCCCCAAATTCAAAGGGAAATTCGGGAATTATTTTGTCTCAGCCATGTTTTGACGTGAACCTTCAGTGAAATACTGTTATGACACCTTAATAGGGACTTGTTGTGCCAGCGAATATATGACCCTTTGGTTTTCTACAGATGACCGTTCCCAATACTATTGTGATACAAATTGTGTTGATGGATATTGAGCTTCGGCTTCAAAACGATTTATTTCATTGATTACTGAGTTTGTCTCAATTTTTTTGTTAACAAATTTTACTACGTTTCTAACGTTGTTGGGATTTTTCATCTTAAATAGCAATTTGCCTCAATTGTACAAATGATTTCGGATTTTGATCTACTAAACAACATGATTTCTGATCTTAAACCATTATTTGCAACAAAAAGTAAACATTTCTCTGTGATATTTTAATAAATGACGTTTTAAAAAGTCTGGTAAGACACTGTTCGGTGAGATTTGTTATATCCAGCAACAATAAAAACAAAATGCTTACAAAAGCACTTTTAACGATGCGATGGAAACATTTTGACTTAATTCAGTAAGTCTCACCTCATTTATTTATTTCTTTATTTGAATTATCGTATATGTCAATACACCTCATTTATTTATTTCTTTATTTGAATTATCGTATATGTCAATACATTTTTACTAGTACATTGTAATAGTTTAATATGATTGTAATTTTCTGTTTTCGTAATAAAGATTAGTTTAAAATATTAAAAGTAAGTAGTCTACAGTATTGTCTTAACTTTAAAACTTTTTATTTTTTCGGAATAAATATAAACTTTAAATTATGAAATTAAAATGCTATCAAATAAAAGAACCATGTATAGTTTTATTCTTGCCCTTCATAGCCGGTCTCTTTTGCAGATAGCCACTTGCTGAATGAAATAAAAGCATATCCACTTGTTATTTCACAGACAGACGAACTTGAACCAGACCTCCATATGAACGTTTAGCCAGGAATTCTAGAACACTTATTTAAGCATTGAATGCTTATTTTTTGAGGTCGTCGGTCCTATGACACACCAATGCGGTGCAGACAAATTGAATACCGCGCGTTAGCGAATTAATTAAGTGCTTATATTTATATTCATACTGATGTTTTTGTTGTATGAAATATATGTGTATCGTCGCTGTAAAGCCGTTATATATATACGCTCTCATTCAGGGATATGAAACATACATGGAACAGTCATATTAACATGTTATTTAGCACGCTTCCGCAGCTAAAAATACATGTATATAGTGTCAGAAACTTTGTATAGAAAAATCTATTTAAATAAGGAGTAGATATAATTTAATGATTATTTTTCAAAAGTACATATCAAATTGATTATGTAAGGATGAACGTTTCATTTAATCTTACAAAAATAAATATACTCCAAACACGTGGTGACGTTTATATTTGTGCTAATGGCGCATGAATTCGCAAAGTGTATTCATGGGAAATTGAACGTCGCAGATTTCCAACGCAAACATAAGGGGAAATGTACACTGAATGTAAATATGTTGACTTAAAAGATATTCATTGTTACTGAAGGCACAACTGAACACATACAAAACAATTTTCAAAACCATTTTGATGTTTTAATTTGAACAGGGGCGCACAAGGCGTTGTATATCCCCCACTTGGACAAACAAAGACGAACGATTTTTAATTTCAGTTAAAATATTAATTTTGGCTTGCATTCATAGTTTAAAGTATATAAATTTCACAATGAAAGTCAATAATGTGTTTTATTCTGTAAACATGACGGGTATAGGTTTCCAAATTAAGCTGCACAGCGTTGCATGCAAAAATCTCGATCATTTACTCTTCTTAATTGAAAATTTAAAGTTAAAATGGGTCTTGACTCCATCTTAAAAGTACTTTTAGTTTAAAAGATAAATTTTTATTTATTTTTATTATTGATTTATTAAAATTGAGTCTAGATAATTAATGGGTCAAAATTCGTGGTTTTCACCAAAAACGTTTCACTTTATTAATAATTATCTAACAATTTAAGTTATTAATTGATCTTGTCATGCGTCAACGAACCTCATTGTGATAGGTGGATGCCTATAGACAAGCCTTATCAGATGAGAGGGTGTTCGAATCATAGCTGGCGTTTTATTTTTTTTTAATTTCTGCATACACATGTAGCTGTAACTTTGCAAAACCGAAACCGAAAACCGATTCTAGACTACTTGTTCGTATTGAAATTCAGTGCTTTCTCGTGGAAATATGAATTTCAATTGAAATTGACTAAAAGTCCTAAAAGTCTAAATTTAAAATTGCTAAACAAATGTTCATATAGGAAAAGTAATTGCCTGAATTATATTTATTTAATGAAAACTTTAATTGAAAATAAGCTAAGAAAATCCAATAGGATTTAAGGATTTCCGAAATAAACAAAAAACACACTCTATTTTCCATAGGAATTATTAACTTACCTTTAGATGTGTATTTTTACTATCCAGACAATTGTCTAATCTTATGACATATATGGATATTTATGACACTGCACCTTAATCAGACGGATGCAATAATGCACTTTCATAATTATTCGGTACAGTATTACAAATGGAAATTATATATTGTGGCTAGCTTCTTTATTATTTATTAGAATTGTTCTGGCACCCGTGATAATATATAAGTTTAAAACCTTAATTTCTTTCTATTTTCAGCTATCTAGAACACTGTGCCGGATAATTATGCCAGTGCCAAGGTGGCATTTTTGCACCTGTCTAAGCTGCTTATATCGAAAAATTCAACCACATTCTATGCCATATGATAGACCATTGCTTAAAGAGTTTACAACCACCTTTGTTTTCATTGTATCTCACCTGTAAGGCGAGATATTTACCTTTCAAAACTAAATTACTACAGGAAAATAATTCTTCCCATAGGAAAAACAGTATTCCTATAGGGAATTAGAAATGTCCTATCGGAATACAAGAACTTCTTATAGGAATTTAAATTCGATTAAAATCCGATAGGAAATTTTCATTTCCTGTAGGAAAACTACCTGTCTTAGTCAAATTCCTACAGGAAATAGCTTTCTCCTATAGGAAATATAATTCCTATAGGATTTTTTGACAATCCTATAGGATTGTCAATATTTCCTGTAGGAAAATTGTTTTTCTTATGGGTATTATCATTTTCCTATTGGATATTAATTTTTAAAGGTAAATATCTCATCTGTCAGGTGAAACACACTAAAAACAAAAGTGGTTATATACTCTCTATACAATGGTCTATCATTTGATATATATGGATTTTCCGAAAATACATCTTAAGCGGGTGCAAAAATGCCACCTTGGTACTGGCATAATTATCCGGCAGAGTGTTCTAGACTAAGTTTGAATGCATCAACGTCTTTTACCGTTAGCTTCTAATACGCATTTAAACCGTGGGATAAGTCAGTGAACTTTATGCCCCAGTCACACATTCACGGATTTAATGCCGGATTAGCTACGGAAGCGATCCGGCATCATTCGTGGCGATATGTATTGACCCATGGCTTTTCCGTCTGTTATCGTATCCATACGTAGCAATACTTGTATAGCTGCGACAATTTTTGAACATGTTCAAAATTCCACTACGGATGAAACCACCGTAGTACTTCCTTAGTAAAACTTTCTAAACCGTTTTAGAACGTAGAAGTCCGTTTTAACTCCGTATAAATCCGTAGTAATTCGTATGTATCAATTTGTATCCGTTCCGTAGTGCATCCGTACTAACTCCGTATCAATTAACGATCATTAGATTTTCAGGTGTCAACCGTGGAAAATATTCCGTAGTGGAACCGTGGAGTTGACCCGTGAATGGGTGACTGGGGCATTAAGCTTGCGTCAGCTAAATGGAATAAAAGTATATAATAAAAGACCGTTCGTAAGGGAGCACTGATTATTCATGAAAATGGCCGAGGTTCAGCCGGCAGGGAGTTGTCCCACGCAGCGGACGATCAATAGACGCATTCTAGACTGGTTGTGGGGTTCTGAGGATAAGTTACGCTAGTTAATTAAGACTCCACTGTACGAAATCTTAAAAGAGCTAAGAGTTTCTTCTGAATATCAAATATCGATTCAATTTGGTGGTAAAAGATTTTTTTATCAAAAGTTTACAATCAAACAGATAAACATTGTCCCTCTGTTTGTTTTAGTGCGTTGAAGTTATGTAATGTATAGATCTGTGAGATTTTTAAAGGACTTAAATGATCATGTTATTTGATTTACAAATGTCTGCTCAGTTCTAGTTTTGTTATAGTTTATGCTCTCGTATATTGCGTATTTCCATACTAACATATAGATGTATCGTTGTTATGAGTCTTTACTTTTGTTTTGCTATACATGTTGCACAATACAGAATGAATACGGCTCTTACAGGTTTTGTGTAAACGCTTAGAAAGTTACATAAGTACGTACTCATCAAAAAGATTAAATTCATGACAAATTTCTCAACCAAGAAATGTACTCACCTTCAGAACTTGCATCGTGGCCTAACACTGTACTTTGGATTAAAACCTGAGAAATAAATATTTCAAAATATCGCATTCTTTTGCGTCTGAAAATGGAAATATAAATTGTTTTGCAAATCTTGTACTTTTACAGAAGTTCCAATCTAACCATACTTTTAATCAAAGAAAAGTTATCCTTAATCATATTGATGTCATTCAGTATAAAACGCAAAATAAAATTATTAGAATCTGATCTATTGAGTATCATTTGTGACATTTTTTTATTTCATATATATAGTTGTTTTGTGAAAAGTTTGTTCGTACGTGTGCATTCAGATTTAAACGACCATGAACCCTTGCCCTGCTTTGTCGATCCAAACAGCTTCCCTTGGTAAGGGTTTTCTCGAGAATAATTTTCTTTTGTTTATCATTTTGCAAGAGACAGATACAATAGAGTAAAATGAAACTGAAAAATCAGGATTTTCTAACTGAAAATGTTTATATACATACCATCTGATTTTCCCATCTTTTTTCTCTTCTTCTATTACGTTACATTTTTGGCTGGGGAAACCCCGTGTGTCAATTACTTCCTTAATAGAGTCATTGTATGAAGGGTGGATACAAAAGAATTCCTTTTTTTCTTTTCTTAATATTTCTATGAGAATTGGGCACTTCAGCATTTACTTAATTACAGTACTGTTTATGGTGTATATCTTACAAAAATGTGTCAATAACCCCTTTTTCTTTTCTAAGTGCACATTCAGTGCAGACTGAGTCACATTGGCTGAGATTTGAGTAGATTTTGGAAACGTGACAAAAAGTCTACGATAAACCAGTGAGGGACACCACAATTAAATAGATCACTGAGAGAAAATCTAAAACCAGTTCCAGTCAGACTGGAAGATTAGAGCATCTTAAAACATTTACCCAATACAAATAAAATGGGTATATGACATTATGTAAATAGACAGCAAAATGACGGGAAAATGATATAAACACAGCATACATTCGTGGAATTTATTACATTAGCATTGCGAAAAGTGCAAAATTAGATGGGTAAACATTTAAGAATATTGTGTACCAAGATTTAGCCAGATCGCGATTTCAATTCTATTGTTCCAGGCACGTAGCATCGTTTTTGAAAGTGGGGGGGGGGGGGGGTGGCAGACTGATCCAAAAAATCTTGACAAGCAAAAAAAAAAAAAAAAGAAAATGCAACTTCTCGAACGAAAACCGTGAAAAAAATTTTAAATCGGGGGGGGGGGGGGGGGTGGGGAGTGAAAAGTGGGGGGGGGCAACTCCATCTTTATTTTATTCACTTTTTAATTTGTAAATTTTAGAGAAATGTTCGCTGCGAGAAAAAGTGGGGGTAGGGGGTCAGCCCCCACTGATGCTACGTGCCCGTGTTCTGCTGATTATAATTTTCTTAACTCTTTATAACATATAGCATATGTTCTGCTGATTATAATTTTCTTAACTCTTTTTATAGGTGAACAAGGGAATTTGATATAGGCCTTTTAATGTTTGGGGTTGGGTTTTTTTCAATCACACACAAGTTTGTTTACATTTCATATAGCATATGTATTGATAGTACACAACCAAACAATCCCAATTATTGCTGAAGAAAATTTTTAGCTTACCTAGAATCCGATTCAGACATGAACGGTAAGGATCGGTACATGAACTACCGGTACACACGGTAAGACTCGGTGAACAAGTCAGTAATTTTAAGTTTTGGTTTCATACCCTGTGCATGCGCGGATCACGAATTTTTTCCAAAGGAGGGGGGGGGGTCGGAAAGATATAATTGTTTGCCAGGGGGGTCCGATGCATATTTTTGGTAAATTTGTTTACAATGTAAATTAAAGAAATTTGATTTTTCCGATGGGGGGAGGTCTGGACCCACCCGACCACCCTATAGATCCGAGCATGCGTGTGTGTATTTATCGTGGCTTCGACTAGAGCACCCCCCCCCCCTTATATTTTTGTACAAGACTAAGCAGACATTTTCGACGAACTAATTATAAAGAACCATCCACCCAACTTTGAATCTATTTACGGAACAATCAGCATGCTTATTGTGAATCTAAACAGTTGTTTGAACAGAAAATTCCCTCCTGGTATGGATCAATTCAATTTTTAACTAACAGCATTGATGGCACTAAAAATTTACTGTCAGTAACAATAAGAAAATTCAAAAGAGCACTTAGAGACTGTCTATTTAAATACTATATTAAAGAATGAAATTCTCAACTCATTGTACATGCTGACAAAAAACTAAGTTGCTACAGCACTTTTAAACAAAGTTTTGGCCAAGAGAATTACCTTAGATTACTTAAAAATTTTGAGCAGAGGAGAAGTTTAACACGTTTTCGCATTTCCGCTCATAGACTTAATATTGAAAGAGGACGTTATCAAGGCATTCCTCGACAAGAAAGATACTGTAGTAGATGTAATGTCAAATCAGTTGATGATGAAAAACACTTTTTATTCTCATGTCATCATAATAAGGCGTTAAGAGATACTCTGTACAATCTAGCTAATGACTCTTGTAAAAATTTTCAATACATGGACAATGACCAAAAATTAATCTGGCTTATGACGAATGAAGACATACAATTACTTGTACAACTCAGTGAAATGATTCTTAAAAGTGGAGTATAATTTTTATATTTATACATATATATAATGTACAGTGTATCTATTTTAAAAGGGGGGGTTGTAATGTAACGTATAAGCATACTGGCTTGAACACTTTGAGTACAAGTAGGCCAGTCTGATTGACTGTGCAGGCACCGTCCCTTGGTACTCTCTGTTTTCAGGCCACCTTGTTTCTGTATAGCTACATTGTTCATATATGATCTTGCATAGCTAAATGTGTATATCTTACACATATATATCACTGTATTGATAAATCTTTTGCATCTGTTTGTTTGTAATGTGAACCTGGACATTCTATGCTATTATTTCATTCATTATTTGTTATAATCATGATATTGTTTTTATGTAAATGCCCCCTGAGGGCCCTTGATTGGTGAATAAATAAATACATACATGTAGTGTATGAGTGAATTAGAATGATTTAATTGCCACTTCGTACTATTTCGACGAGTCACACGAAAGCTCCACAGTTTACGATCATCAAATTGAAGCTGTTTAAGAATAGGGCTGATAAACAAATACGCGTTCCATACACAAAATATCGTTTTGTTGACTGCATGTTGATTGATTTGATGTATTTACCTTTACATAAAAAATAGAACAAAATCGTCTTTAAAGGAGTTTGTGACCTTAATAAATATACAACGTTATAAAAAATTGGTTTCATGTCTACCGATAAAGGGTTTACAAAATTTAAACTCTGATAAATCAATAAACTTTTCAATGGCAATAATTGTATTCAGGTGTTATCAGAGCCCCTATTCATAATAATTACATGTAACTTTAACTAGTTAAAATTGTGTGCCTCTAGCTTGTATGGTAACAAGATATTTCATGCAAAGGGTAGCAACTCCATAAGATTTACAGTTCAAAGTTGTGGTTCACTAAACGTCATGTTGCAAGCACAACTTCTATATCGTGTGTAGACCTTTTATGCAAGGTTTAAAACAAAGACAGTAATACATTATTTAGGCAAAAAAAAAAAGGCATGATCTTGACCTTCGACGTTCATTGAGTTTCTAATGGTTTCAATGAAAAGGCACGATATCTATTTAACTTATCATTCCAAAAAAAAAGACAATGTGGATTTAATCATTCAAATCAAAAGCTGTAGGGATTTTTTCATTGAATAATTGAGATTCCAGGAATACCGAGTTGGTGCTCTAGGAACATCATCACAATTACAAAATAAGCACACTTGGCTGAATGGAAATGTGAATTAACAGAAGGCTCGGGAAAAGAATGAGGAAGCGTACATTGTAAATACCCCTACTCACATGTACATACATGAATAACTATAAATATTCATGAATACTTTTATTCTCAATAAATAGATATAAGAAAACTGATGTGATAGCTCACATTCAGTACTGAAATAAATGCTCAATAATTTCAGGAAAACAAAAAAAATAATTTATTAAACATTACATGTATATCTGTATTTCTTATCATATTTACAAACAACTTTGAACAACTTTAATTCATTTGGAACAATTTGATTCCCTGCCACAGAAATTGACAGAAAACAAACCAGTATATGTACATCATCGTCTTTGAATACAAGATACAATGTAAAATACTATTCATAATATCTCTTTTTCAGTGTCCTGTATTTTCGAAGCATGTATAGAGCCTCTAACTCTTTCTCCACAAACTTTCCTCTAGCAATGAGCATCTTGATTTCTTCTTCATCCGTTTTATCCTTGTTTTTCATAAAAGCTGTCTTACAACGGTCTCTGAAGTAAGTGTATCCCTTTGGATATTCTTTTCCAAGGTATAATAACTGAAAAATAGAACACATTCCAATATAATATTAAATAACAGTCAGAAATACCTTGTGATTTACTCATTATGATATTAATTGTACTCACGGTTTTATACAAGTTAATTACTTGACTCCTTAGTTTTGGGTTAGACATTGTAATGTGTACCAACTTGGTGTCAAACCATTATCAGCTCCTTAAAAATACCTAAAAAAAAAAAATATAATGTAATAACATCAACAACTGTGCATTGTTACTATCTGTGACGTATATTACTATACTCATATTAAATGATAATGCAGCATTTATTTAATACCAATTAACAACATTTTGTGAACAAAGAAATACGTTATCAATTTTAATAAATTAAAAGAAATCTTCAAGAGTTCAAATGTATAAATTGTAGTATACATCTTGAGCAACATTTAAAAAAGACAGAGAAAATTCTAAATGTAAACACTATGTATTCGTGCTGGTAAGTAAACTTGAAACTTTTGACAATTGATTTTTCAAATAGAAACATGTCTCTTTTTACTAAAAAAAAATAGATGCAAAGATAAAATTTCAAGTAAAAACCTCGTAACGGCCAACAATCCAGCAAACAGAATATGCTGTCGACAGTTATCAAATCTCCTGATCATGTATGCCGATCCCGATTTGAAACCGAAGAATATTTGAAATATTTTTGACAGATTTTCATGCGCGGATCTAGAGAAAGGTTAGGGGGTCCGCCCCCCCCCCCCACCTCCCGCCTGCAAATTCAATTTTTCTTAAATTTACATCATAAAATTACATTATATGCATTATATGCATCACACGAATAACCGTCGCCCCCCCCCCCCGGAAAAATTTTCTGGATCCCCGCATGGATTTTTCATATGCAGTTTACTGAAGCATATTCAGGTACTACAAAGACACCTTTTTATAGCCATTTTTAGTATTTAATTTTTTTCAAAGGATATATTCCTAAATTAGTATAAGTTAGATTTTACAACATGATATTTTTCGATATTTCGTGTCTTCTTTTAAAAAAAAAATAATTGGCCGATATAATTTATTTTACGCATTTTTGCTCATATCATAAAGATATTTTCAGTAAAATATGTACAAAATTTAATTTTGATGAAATAAAAACAAGGCTCTTTTTCACAATTTATCAAAATTATATGTAGATTTAAGAAATAACGAATCATTCTTTGAGTATTATGAGATGATAATTTAAGTCGGGGCGTGATCAAATCCAATAACGTCCGAAGGGCTTTATGATAGATTTGACCACGCCCCGACCGAAATTATCACCTCATAATGTTCAAAGAATGATTCCTTATTCTCCATATATTTATACTTTATACTTTATATAGTTTTCAGCAATTATATGATTAAATATTTAAAAATAAATAAACAACCTCCGTTTGCGCCCCAATTATACGGCATTTGAATTTATTGGACTGTATAGTACAAATTTGATACGTAGTGTTATCACAGGCAAAGACACTGAAAAATGTAAATATAGTGTTTTAAGGTCAGGCGCGACCTATCTTCCATTTTTTTCTATTTTTCCTATCTCCACAATGTGAAGATTTCCACTAAGTAATTCCAGAATTATATTTTCATGTTATTAATACTTTTTTGTTTAGATATAAAGTGTTCAATTGAAAATTAATACTATGACTTTATTGTTAAGCATTCAAATGCATTTTTGCATGCTATTTTAAGGAAATTTCTAAATATTCTAGCTCCGAAAATAGCCTGGTAATGTACCCTGAAATTTTGGGAATTAACAGGTTTAAATGTTAATAAATATATAAGGAATAATATATGAAGGAAAATTATATAAAGATGAGGAACGTCTCGTGTGTCCTTAAAAGTGCACGTACAATAATTAAATATGATTATACGGTCAAATTAATACATCTCGTGGGGAAGACTTATATTTTCTGGCATGAACAACATGACATATTGTACACTGATACACATGATCATAAAACACTTTACAATGATTTTCCTTCCAATAGCCTAGTGTCATCGTTAGCATTCTTGTATATGTAATGCTTATTGAATGTCTTATATGTACATTGGATGTTCTATGTACAATCTTCATGTTGCCCCTTGAGGGCCCTTAATTGAGAATTAAGAAATTGAAATTGTAGATGCTTTAAAGACGCCTTTTAAATATTTGATGGTTATATTCTAATTAGTTTGATAAGTCCAAAACCGCGTGCGGAACTTTTTGTATACGCAATAATATATATATATATATATATATATATATATATATATATATATATATATATATATATATATATATATATATATATATAGTTTATAGCTCCAGACCACGGTCCATCAACCCGACGTTCCCGTGGAGCTGCCGCTCTGCACCTAATGAGTTCAGATATGAACTCAAGCTGTGCATACATTTTCGGTATATCAAACGATGAAAGCTTTGATTTATTTTAATTTGTCGACTTCCTTCAATACCATCATCTGTGCTAGCCAAAGGTTTATAAGATTGAAGAGAGTTTGAAGAGAATGAAAGCAGATTGTACTAAACCCTTGGCCAACGGAGATGTTATATATACATGTACCATATTCTTACAGAGCAGCAACAATGATATCTTTTGTAAAGGGGGAAATCTGGGGTGTTTTTAGTTTTGATTTTTTTTTTATAAATAGATGAAATAACCATACACTTCAATTATTTTTTTTTCTTTTTCTGTTGGGAAGGGGGGGGGGGGGCAATGACAACCCCTATAAGTAGTTGATCTCTTACCGGGTCATCGGATGTCGTCGTTATTGACTATTAAATTATAATCCATCTATTCTGATCCTCGAATTTCTGCCTGACGTAGGCGTTCAAATTACCTCAATTGCTTTGATTTCTATAAAAATACCTGAGACTAAAATTATTCACTCCGCATTGCATTAGAAAATTGCTCATTTTCTTGATGCCAAAAATCCCAAAATTACAATATCCATTGTATCCAACCACAATGGCTCAAAGCAAATGATCATTTCCAGATAGACCTTTGATTAAAGTTATTCACAAAAATCACAAAATTATTATGTTCATTGCATCCAACCACAATGGCTCATAACTCAGAGAGACATGAGCCATTAAGGTTGTTGAATTATGAGGTTCTTGATTTACATATTTATCATAATTTTCTTTTTGGTCCTTTTTATTTTCAATAAAGTCTTTTTAAAATATAAAACAAGTCTACGGTAATTAATATTTAAATCAAATTCAACTGTTCTATCAATTCTCCTAATTTGATTTTATATACAAGAAAAAATTCTTTCTTTAAAACATAAGCATGAATTGCCCAATCGTGAGTTTTTGTCGGGGAAGGGGTTGCTTCTTTAAATGACAGTTTTTATCGTTTTTCTCAATACATCAGAGAAATTTCCCTCGAGCCCCGTCACCCTTGGCAATATACTATATATTTAATAATTTCTCAAACCATTCATCATATATATCACGGCAAGAAAAATTACACGTGTATTAAATTGAATGTGTTTTACAGTCGCGCACTATATTTTATACAAATGTATTCCCAAAAAACACAAATGTACTTTACACGTAGAAATGTATATTACGTAACGAAGAAGAAGCAGTGGGCTTTTGTTGCAATTTTTTTTTTGGGGGGGGGGGTGGGGGTGGGGGTAGGGGGTCATACGGAAAAAACCCGTACTGTACAGGAAAAAAGATATAATTTATTATATACATGTATACGAGTATACAAATTTAACGAAAATAGAGATATTTGTATCACAAAACAAAATATATATTTTAGGTAACTGTAAGCAGTCAACATGGTGTCCTGTTGTCCATTGATCACTGTTCTATTATTGAAGTCAGGCTAATTACACCGAGGTACAATTAATTTCTTTCTGATGTGTTTCCTTTTGATGAAGATCTTCATTCTGCAAGACTATACATGTGCCGTTATTTTTCTCAGGTTCCACAGTAATTAGCTGCCAATAAATGAGTATAGAAAGAAATATCAAGCATTTGTTCTTTACAGTAACAAGTATATGTATGACACTAATATTAAAATCCTGCTTTAATATTTAGATACATGTATAGCTGTACACTGGTATTCTCAAAAACTCAAGAATTTATTGTTTCCACGCATCGACAATGCAAAAAATGAATACCCATGTAGATGATTAATGTGCCTGACATTATTTTTGTAAACATATAGTTTACATATAATTCACATAATATTCCACTATTTATAGACTTACATACCTTGACGTCAGATCCGTTACGTGTAATTGGGTCACAAAATGAACTTTTCTCCAAACAGTGGTTATTGAACCCTACTGTTCAAAAGAAATTAAAGAATTGTAATAATAATTTCCCATCTACATTCCAAAAATAAAATTTAGAATTGATAAATGATTTGCCATGATTGTTATGTAGCTAAAGATTGTATCAATAGGCAATGCATGAATTTAAACTTATAACAGTATTTCAAACCATGTCCAAAAAGTTTGTATTTTTCTTCATATGCAATGTTATGAATAAACAATTTTTTTTCATAGAAAACATGAAATCATTGATTCAAACACTTTTAATGCGCTACTAAAAATTGATCGATCTATTTATGCAAGTCATGAGTAACAGATATGAGTTTTACCATGACCATAGGATTCTTCCCTATAAACTGTTGTCCAACTTTTATTCGCCACGACTTTATTTCGCGATTTATAATAACCGGAGATGAATTGGTTCGCGGCGACCTTTATTTTCACAAACAAGTCTCATCCTTGGGCCAAAATAAAATTATTGTTTGTTTGGAATTGCCTCCCGTCTAATTGAAATACCCCCGCTCATAATTTTTGTAGCAAAAAATGAAGAACTTTTTTTTTAATATGTGAAGATTTTTATTTTTTACCAATTTTTAATTAGTTAAATTTGAAGTTTGAAAAAAAATTTCCTCCCTCTCTCCTTTCTGGGTCTAAAAACATCCAGGCGGAAATTCCAAACAAACATTTTTTTTAAAGGATGACCTTACTCATGTTTTTACACCTGGTTTGCGGCAAGAAATAATCGCTACGACGAAGCTCTTGCGAATTTAGAGAACATTCTCGTAAGCGAATAAAAGTTGGTAAAATACAGCGTAGACCGAGTATACATATAAAATGAATCTCTTTCAATAGTCAAAACAAAATCCACATACCGGATCTAGCGTCCTCTACTGTTGACACGTTGGTTATTTTTGTGTGCTCCTCTCCTATCCCTGACTTTTTCTTGTACGAGTTGACCGTCTTCTGCAGTTTCGGATTAAACCTGATGGCGTCTGTCGATTTTCTCAGCTTCACCTGAAATGCAAAACATCATGCCGCAAACGTCATTGAGCAAAACTTTGAACAAACATGTTACATAGTTACACGTATATAATATATATTTAATTTCATAAACGTATTTTTCTTTTGTATTTTAACGAAAACTAAATCGACCAGTGTGTTACACTTAAAAAAAGAATACTATCGGCGGAATAAAGCTACTTAAAAGACTAAACACAAGTACTGTTAACTTTTAGTCTTACAATTCAGTACTTTCAACTGTTTACAATATATCAAATGGATATAGTCTAAAGAATATGCATTGTTTATAGACGTAGAATGAACAAGCAACTATGGCGATTGTTTGTTTCCCTTTTTAATAGTAGGAGCTCCTTTCAATCTTGAGACTTTTACCTTCGGAACAAATAGGATACAAAGGACCAATGTGGTCGTGAACACACATACAATAGCTGTAAAGACGAATTTAGCCGTTGGTTTCTCGGGGGGTAAGACAAAAGTGACCGGTACACAAAGGGCGCACACGATAACTATGTTGTACACGCAGAACCCGATGTATTTGGAATCATTGAGAGAAGGGACTTTGATGTGCCTTGTTTCCCATGCCAGGAAGGTCCCCAGGGCTAACAGAGCCCCTTTACTGATGTATTGAGCTGATAGCCAGTAGGACTGAAATTCGTTGTAGCACACGTGGAATGTCTCGATAAGTATCGTATCTGAATTCTCTTGCTGTAAAATAAAATCGTATTCATTACAATTTTTTTTCTGTAGAAAAAAGGATTCAATATTATCTAATTTGTTGTTAATGCAATGACTGAAAAGCTATTCATGTACGAACTTCTGACATTACGTAATTCAGGTATTACTTTCATAAGAATATCAAATTGTCTAAATCAATTTGTTAATGCACTACGTCAACAGAAAATGATATGTCACAACTTTCATTAAAATATCTAGCTGTCACCAACGTTGCATAAAAAAATAATGGAAAATGTTTTTTTTTTAATAAAGCCAACCATGTTTGCATGACAAACGACATTCGAATAAACCCAAACAAACAATCTACCTCGATTGTAACGTTCTTTTGTATCTTCCTGAGCGGATGGAAGACGGTCCAAAACGTGAGGAATAGAAAGTCGAGCAGCACCAGAGCGCCAAGAATTCCAAACAGGTGGGCATCGCTGATGGTTTGCTGCATGGAAAAATTGATAGACAAGTTCACGTGAAATTGCGACATCAAAACATATGACGTCTTTATTCTTTGTAATTAACCTAACTATACTGGGCGATGAAGGAAAATAGGGGATTGTTTTTGTTACATAATGATTTTATTTTTGTTAAATCTCGAACACAGAATTAAGTGCAGGAAGTTACTACATGATGATTACACAGATGAATTTCGGTCAACTATGAATTTAGGAGACACATTTTAAAATTCTTCGATTTGTTTTTTTTTTAACAAAATTCCGTTGTGTGTAGCTTTCTAAACGGACTGTAATACTTTATGTTGAATAAGTCATGTCTGACGTAGAATTCAAATTGAAAACATGTCATTTGGACAAAGGAGTGTTATTTATTAATGCGAATTTTAAAGCAGTTTAATCCCACGAAGGACGAAATAAAATATTTTTTTAAAAGTTACCTCAAATAATAATGTAATAACTTTTACTGCATTTTTTTTAAAAACCTTAGCGAAATCTTAAACAAAAACAAGAAGTCAGGACTATTTAGAATGGTTAAACAGGTGATTTTACTCCTGGGGACTCGTCTCAATTTTGCAGTCAAGAACATTTAGTTTAGGTAAACGTTATCAATAACATTATAAAAATTAATTAATTTGTTTATCATTTTTATAAATCTACACAATCTGTCATAGAATACGAATGTGGTGCGACAAAATAAGTTATAAATTAAGAATAAGTAAATATAATGTGGAAAAATATAATTTTAACGGAATATTTTCTTTTTGGTCAACCTGGTATAGAAGTTGTGACATGAAAAGTAATTCCTCAACATACAAATGTCTAGCGAATATTTTTTTCTAAGATAATGTTTAAAATAGAATAAAAAACAATTTTTATGGAAATATGTGAAAACGACCCAAATTGGATGTATTCTTACACGTTAGCGCAACAAAGCGTACTTATTTACCATAAAAACACAATAAGGGATATCATTTGATTTATTCATATGTTTATACCCATTTTTTTGTATCGAATATTATTATCCAGAAAATAACAATCATTCAGTCTTTCATATTCATAAAAGTTATTAATTGGCGGTACATATTGCTTAGAGATAATCATAAAAATAGCAATTTAACAATTTTTTTTTCTTATGTCTATTCATTGCTGGGATGTTGAGATATCATTTAAAACCAAACTTTTGAAAATTGAACCCATTTACCGTCAAGTACGGGACTACCTTAAAGAGGTTCGCTCCTCAGGTTTTGGATAGCTATTTTGGGTCACCTCTAGTCTGAAAATTCTGCATCACATATTAATTCTAGTAGTATATTTATATTTTACAATGCCAAATAAACTTTACTGAATTAAATTGTTTCAAAAAAATTTCATTTTTACAGAGTTTAGTAAGGGACTATATTTTGTGACGGAAGGTTTTCAAGAAAGAAATGAACAACTTTCATAACTCATTAGTTTTAGAGTACTGTTACTTTAGCTTCCTAATTTTCAGCACAGTCCAAACTTCTGGATAGTTTGTGTATTATGATATATTCATGATGTTCTAATTAACATATTTAAACATTATTTTAATATTTCTACCGATATATTTTGGCATATTTAGCTTATATTTCATAGAAGTTAAGAAAAAATTAACTCCAATTTTGGCCTGAAATTAGGTTATTTCATGCTATATCTCAAATTTTTAAGATATGACCCCTACTTGTTTTACTTTTAAATGAGACAATAAATGTATGTCTATTTGTATGCAAAGTTTTAGAAAGATGACATTACTATAATTTTTTTTATTTGGGTTATAATTTGATTACTCCAAAATTTTGTAACATCTGTTGTTGTGTTCTTTATGTACTGGACTTTGAAGCCACCAGTAGAGCAAGAATTTTTAAACTTTGACTTAGATTTTACTTTTATAGTCACTACATGTGTTCAACCTCATACTGTATAAAAATCATAACTAAATAATAGTTCAAACTATAAATATTTGTTTGATTTCTTCAAATTATCAATTTCCATATCAGATTTTAGCAAAAATTTCAGGAAAATTATCATTTCTGTTTGGACCCCAATATTTCCAAAAAATGGCACGTGACATCGGTCACAGATAAAATAAATGAACATTTAGGTTCCCATCTTTATATCTAAGTGGTTTTCGGATGATTGACATTACTATTATTTCAGGTGCCAACCTCCTTAAGTGAGATTTTTTTAAAGTTATTTCGAGAAGAATAAAAATACTAGTAATTTTCCATACAAGAATTGTAGGCCACATTTCAAATTAAATAGCTTTTAGATATCTACTAGTTGCTTTTATCAAGCAATGTTATAATAAGATAAACTTAAAAAATAAAACAGTTAGAAGTGGGATCATTCTCATGATATTTTAATGATTCTTTCTTTATTCACTTTGAATGTTTTACAGCCCCTCAGTATTCATGTTTATACAATAATATTTACATTTTCAACTGTCTTTGTCTGTGATAACATTACCAATCAATTTTGAACCCTAAAACCCAATAACTTCATAAAACATGAGTGACACAAAATGGGCGTGTCTTATAGCAAAACCGCGAAACGGTATTGGCTGCGACGCGCAGTAATACATAGCATGTGCTCCAAGAAAAAATAGTGGTTTTAAATAATGTTGTTTTAAAGTGTACAACTTGGAAATAATGTAAATATAAGTAATAAGGAATCATTCTTTGAATATTATGAGGTGATAATTTCGGTCGGAGCGTGGTTAAATCTATCATAAAGCCCTTCGGGCTTTATTGGATTTGACCACGCCCCGACCGAAATTATCACCTCATAATACTAAAAGAATGATTCCTTATTCCTTAATTATTCCGTACAAATAAGGAAATGGAACAGGAACATAGACAATATACTTAAATATACATACATTATGGTAACAAATCATTTTGTAATTTTAAACTTTTATTTATATACCAGTACTTTCCAAGATTATTTATAATATTTACATTTTCGAAGCTTAAAAATTGCACAAGTTTGAGCCTTGAAGGTCTCCAAAAATTATATGATACTTTCAACTTTTATATAGGTTTACTGAAAATAAATTGACTCCTCTAAAATTTAAATTAACAACAATTTTAATACCTTGTACTATGAAATACAACTTTTCTACTTTCACAAGCATACAATGTATTTTCAAGGAATTTTAACACTTCTTTGTCCTATTGGTTGGCGTAAATCTTTCCTGAGCGAAATTCATCAAGTAATAGATAATGAGTTTTTCTTAAAACGACATGCATCGGAGCTATTAGCACGGACATAAAAGTTTTGCAAATAATTGCGAGGAAATAATACCCAAAGAAATTGATATTGATCGATGTTATTTTTCTAAATTGTCGTACGGGCAGATGCAATTTGTAAACGTGAAACAGTAAATAGTGAACTTTTGTCATTTGCAGGAGGAAATTAATCATGCTATTGCATGACCCACATGTCATTAATAAGTTCATCTTGATGCTTCACAGAAGTTTTGTTTCACAGTGTAGGCGTTGAATGCCATTAAACTGTATACACACAGACACAAATGTACTGTATACAGGGAAATATTTGCCCCCGTTTTATTTTCGCCCCTTCCGCCCTCGCTGTCAGCGGGAGAATTTAAGACTGGACAAATTCCACTGCTTCACGTTATCATCAACACAACTTTGTTCGGGCGAATTCAAGATGGGGCGAAACCGTTTGCAATTGAAAATATTAAAAATAACACGTGGCGAAAATAACCCTGTATACAGTATAACTTATTAAAAATTATTTTAAAATCAATAGAAATAAACAGAAGTTTTACAACTGTGAAAAAGGCAATCATTTTTCGTAAATATATTTAAGAAAAATAAGTTTTTTAAAATTTGAAAACTTTATGATGTAGAAATAAAACCCACTAGTTTGTATTTGAATACTGCATGTTTTAGCATTTTACAGATTATTTTAAATATACACGTATTTTTAAAAAAAGAACACGATATGCCTCTGTTCATGGTGGTCGCAAAAATTGACATTTGTTTATTTCCGAAATAATTTTTGCGAAACAGAGTAGGGATAAACATAACAAACAATTATAATGAAAACATATTTGTTCGGTTTTTTTAAATATAATGTTTAATGTTTTGGGTGGGTTTTTTTTTTATTTAAGCACTTCTGTGAATCTTACATATATATTATCGCTTTTTACTTTACAACATGTCACGGGCTTTTATGGGGTCTTCATAGAAGTACAATGGAAATAGGCTTGTTTTTTTTTTGGTGTTTTTTTTTTACCAGTGTAAGAAAAGGGAATAAAGTCTAATTCGACCGAATTTAAAATTTCGCTAAGAAAGAAAGATTTTACTAATAAAACATCATGATGTTACAAACAAAAAGACCAACATTCTATTAATAGTCTTACCTTCTTCACTGTACCCTGCGTGAACAAAATGTGGATCCTGAAGGTTTTTGAAAACAGAGCTCCAAATCCAAGAGTAAAACCGACGGAGATTATCCAAACATTCAGCTGAAAATCAAGATGGACGATGAGTTTCACTCTGGATAAAATTATAGGTATTCATGCAAGATAAAATACACGTATCCAAATACTGTGTATTTGTGTGGGTGACTGTGCTTAGTACTGCATATCAAAAACTCACATTTTCCTAAAAGCATTTAACGTGTCTATTCATGCGCGGATCTAGAGGGGTTGTCGGGGGATAGGCTCCGGACACCCCCCCCCCTTTGAAAAAATTCCGAATCCGCACATACTACATATGATGAATTCCAGTCACTTATGTTATCATATAATTATCTGCTCTGCATGTGAATACCGCGGACATTTTTATTTGTTCACAATTAAGAGATTGTATTTCGAATACAACTCAAAATCTTGAGACATAAAAATATATTTACATCATTTACTGTACAAATTCAATCAAAGGTATGATCTTTGATATTTTTACAGGAAGGTGGGGGTTAAACAAAAAACATCCTATATAAACCGTAAATCGTTTTTTTAAAAGACTTATACATGTATAGGGCAAAAGGGAAGGTGGTTTGGACCCCTGATTCTTTCCAATTTGGGTCTGATAACATTCTCTAATAAGCGAGATTAGTTTAACTTTTATAATATCATTGCTATCTAGTTGTTATTCTAAATATTCTGAATACTTCTTACCATACAGATGTGGTTGTTCATATGGGGCAATGAGCCGGCGTAATCTATGCACATGAATATGACGGCGATATAGATTAACAGTCCTCCAAGGATTATCGTGTTATTTATTCTTGGACTCGACATCTTAATATTCCTAAAAAATAAAAAAAATATACAGAAGTAATAATAAAAGGGTGGATCCAACAGTATAGAGAGGTAATAATAAAAGGGTGGATCCAAAGATTTGTCTCGCTCGTTACAAAAAGTCACTTCTATATATACGGCCACTCGACCACATGAAATTCATATTTTAAAGGGTGGACTTAATTAAATCTAATGTTCTAGTGCCTGTGAAAATACTTTCACAACATCCTTATTATATTCTCTGATTATTGTCAAATTTGTTCTAAGCTATTGTCCAATGATCGAATCTTTTGCAACGACTTCAAAACGAAAAGAATCTGTGATTGGCCAGTCCATTTTGAGAACTTTTCTTTTAGTATGCATTGAGTGCACGTATACGAGACAGGCATTTGGTTATCGACGACAGTATATATATGACAGTAAGATATTATGTATTTACAAGTTTTTATTTGAACATCATCAGTTATTTACGATTCCGACATCAAAGAGTTTTTCACCTCAATGATGTTACTTCGAGATTCACAGTACAAGCAATTCCAATCAGCATTAATTTATACTTAGATGAAGACCGGGTAGATTTCCCCATCGGAATTCGCTCTAATCATTGCGTTAATGGATAAAATCCATACATGAAAATCTCATTTCGTGCCTTTATCATATATGGATAATGTTAGAGATCGTGAAAGTGAAACTTTGTGCTAAATCTAGTAATTCCAATTTCGCAGATATTATATCGATCTTTGATTTATGTTAGGCTAACTTCGTATTATTTTTCCCATTGGCCCGACTAATTTATGTAATAATTAAAAGGATTACCCTTTAACGCGTGCAGTATCAGTTTTCTTGCCTTTTTTTATTGTTCCTAAAGGTAAGATTATGATCCCTTTTAACTGACAAACATCATGTTTCAAAAGATGTCTGATTATTTCCAATTTAAAAGCACCAGTTTCTTTTATCTCAATATTCTGATTTGAAAAAATCATGCTTTTTTCAAAGCATTGTTATCAGTGCAGAAATTATTCAAAAAATGTTCCAAGTCAACCGTTGAATTTTCCAAACACGAAACTTGAACCATTTCGATGTTTTGGCAAAAAAGGATGTAATGTTAATTATATTAGACTAGCCAAATACACATGCATTAACTAAATCTAGTTTATCTTGTTCAGAGTTTTGGAATAAAAGAGAAAATATTTGCTATGATACGGATCTATACGCCGACTGATTTTTATTAACTGAAAGACAGTAAAACAAGAGAGTCACATACAGTTTACCTGTTATTTCTGTAGTGAATATTGAACCCAAGAAAACCCAGCGCTATGGCCACCGCTAAGGTTATCAGCAAAGCAACCACTGAGATCCCAGCATTTGATTGTTGAAATCTTCGTGTGAGGTATTGGAAACTGTCTCTAGGCACAACCCCGCCTATAATTGGTCATAAGACTCGTAACGAATTAACAGGTACCCGAAAACACTTGTAGAGAATTAAGCATTTAAATTCGGTAAAGTATGCAATTCATTTTTAAAACAATCATTTTAACACGATTCCACTGTTGAAAAGGCTGAGCTTCATTGCTGAAAACTGACTCGTTTCAGTAAATTAAACGAATATCTTTATCATAACCCACGTACTTGAAATATGTTAACATAAGATGTCAATGTAATCATACCACTAAACAGGGAATTTGAATCTTTCCACCAATCAATTGTATCATTCAAAGGTTTATAATACATCGCAACATCGATTCTTTCATCTCCTAAAAAAAGCATTGTCGAATATCATCAACCTCAAATCACATTCATTATCTTATGATATGCTTTGTTTTCAACAAAGGGAACGAAAAAAGCAGACCATTATTAATTTGGATGAAAGCTGGACCAACTCTTCTGCCGTCCTTAAAGGATACTGGACCCTTGGGAAAAGAATAAATGGGTAAATTAAACTAAATTTATGTGCCAGAATGCCGACTTGAAATATTACTCTACCGGTTAAAGTTAACGTTTTTAGGGGGCTGAATAGTCATGACCATTTTTATACTATATTAATCTCCTTTAGAAGAAGAGCTCTCTATAAAGATATAGCAAATATATTCAATTTTCAAAGCTTAAGGTGGTATGGGACATGCCGATATTAATGTGGGTTCGTTAAAGTACATTAAAAATGAAACACAGTACTTTCACCGGTTTAGAGTTTTCAAATTTTACAATATTTAACCAAAAAATAGCTTTTAAAAATATTTGGAAAGGTACAAATTGCTAAATCCCCAGCAGGATTCGAACCCATGACTTACAGATTCGTAGTAAACCCTCTAACCCACTGCGCTACGCTGTTAGGTGACAATATTGGGAAAGAAACTACTTATATGATTGCACTTTATTTTATTGTTTATTTCGATAAACAATACGTCACAACATGGAAGTGTCCCATACCACCTTAAATAAAATATCATGTGGATTTCTTCTGTACTGGTTGATATATTACAGCTAAACACATCATATCTAAAATTGTAAGATAATTTGTTTTCCACCTGGCCAACTTAACCAAGAGGTAATACATGTATTGAGCAAGGTTTAAAAACAGTTGTAGAAAAAAATTCTCTTCATGATGTTTGCAGACATTTATCATGTAAAAAAAAATAAATTATAATTAGATCATGCAAACTGGAGTAATTATTTTTGTACCGATACACCCTGGAAGAACACTTCCCCCATTCCTTGCTGGATGGCATCGTATATATCGGAGCGGTTGTAAGAGAAGTTTTCCAATTCGTCGCTGCCCATGTGTTTGATGCTTCTATTCAGACCCACGGCTAAAGCCCAAGCAGCATCGTACGCCCATGGACTGTACTTAGACAGCAACATTGTGTTAGAGTCATACTGAGCAGAAACGTTTTTCATCCATGCCTCATACTCTTCCGCTGTCTGCTCAAATGAAGTAAAAAATGAGTACAAGAGGCCCATGGGCCACATCGCTCACCAGAGGAACAATAGGTAGGATGAAATCAGCTTAAAGGAGTCATAATACAAACTATCTGGACAATGTAGTATAATACATGTAGATCCTGTAAAAATGAAAATCCATTTTCCCCCTGGATATTCTTATTTTTATTATCATTACTCCCTTTTCTAACAGGATGATTTTATAGTCATAACACATGTTGAGCATTGCAGTTCTCAAAAAGATCCTAAACAATTGTTTATGTATGGGATATAAACCTACATCAAACTCTGAACCCTTGTGAGGCCCAAGAATCATCAAGGGGCCAAAGTCTAAACAATTTTAAAGAATCACCTGGCTGATAAGTTTCTGAGAAGAAGATTTTTAAAGATTTACTCTATATATTCCTTTGTAGAAATTCAATCCCCAATTCTGGCCCCACCTTACCCAGGGGGTCATGATTTTCACAACTTTGAATCTACACTACCAGAGGATGCTTCCACACAAGTTTCAGCTTTCCATACTAATTAGTTTCTGAGTAGAAGATTTTTAAAGATTTACTATATATATTCCTATGTAAAAATTTGACCCCCCCCCCCCCATTGTGTATTTGAATATACCCTACCTGGGAATGATTCCACACAAGTTTCAGCTTTCCTGGCCATATGGTTCTTGAGAAGAAGATTTTTAAAGATTTATATATATTCCTATGTAAAAATTCGACCCCAATTGTGGCCCCATCCTACTCCCGGGGGTCATGAATTTCACAACTTTGAATCTACACTACCTGAGGATGCTTCCACACAAGTTTCAGCTTTCCTGGCTGATTAGTTTCTGAGAAGAAGATTTTTAAAGATTTACTCTATATATTCCTATGTAAAAATTCAACCCCCCATTGTGGCCCCATCCTACTCCATACTAATTAGTTTCTGAGAAGAAGATTTTTAAAGATTTACTATATATATTCCTATGTAAAAATTTGACCCCCCCCCCATTGTGGCCCCATCCTACCCAGGGGTCATGATTGTCACTACTTTGAATATACCCTACCTGGGAATGATTCCACACAAGTTTCAGCTTTCCTGGCCATATGGTTCTTGAGAAGAAGATTTTTAAAGATTTATATATATTCCTATGTAAAAATTCGACCCCCAATTGTGGCCCCATCCTACTCCCGGGGGTCATGAATTTCACAACTTTGAATCTACACTACCTGAGGATGCTTCCACACAAGTTTAAGCTTTCCTGGCTGATTAGTTTCTGAGAAGAAGATTTTTAAAGATTTACTCTATAGATTCCTATGTAAAAATTCAACCCCCCATTGTGGCCCCATCCTACTCCCGGGGGTCATAAATTTCACAACTTTGAATCTACACTACCTGAAGATGCTTCCACACAAGTTTCAGCTTTCCTGGCTGATTAGTTTCTGAGAAGAAGATTTTTAAAGATTTACTCTATATATTCCTATGTAAAAATTCAACCCCCCATTGTGGCCCCATCCTACTCCCGGGGGTCATAAATTTCACAACTTTGAATCTACACTACCTGAAGATGCTTCCACACAAGTTTCAGCTTTTCTGGCTGATTAGTTTCTGAGAAGAAGATTTTTAAAGATTTACTCTATATATTCCCCACCCTACCCCCGGGGGTCATTATTTTTACAACTTTGAAACTACACTACTTGAGGATGCTTCGACACAAGTTTCAGCTTTCCTGGCCAAATGGTTCTTGAGAAGAAGATTTTTGAAAATTTTCCTATTTTTTTATTTAATTCTAATTATCTCCCCTTTGAAAAGGGCGTGATCCTTAATTTTCACAACTTTGAATCCCCTTTGCCTAAGGGTGCTTTGTGCCAAGTTTGGTTAAAATTGGCCCAGTAGTTTTTGAGAAGATGTAAAATATGTGAAAAGTTTACGGACAGACAGACGGACGACAGACAAAATGTGATCAGAAAAGCTCAATTGAGCTTTCATCTCAGGTGAGCTAAAAAAAATGGATATCTTGCTTATGATACTAAAATTGCATTGCCAAACATGTAGAGGATTGTGAAAGTTTTTTGTTTGTTTGGGTTTTTGTTGTTGATTATTGGGTTTTTTTTCTAGAAATCTTTATCTAAAAAGCTTAATTAACTATAACAAAATCTTAGGTTTTTGTCGGAATTTCGTTTCAATTTGTATAGAAGGAAACATCACTCACTTATACTGCATAAATATAGCTGCTGTGTTGAGATGTTGAAATAATTTCATTTATGAAATGATTATTTTTTGACGGAATTTCCCTTCAATTTGCATTTCCTTCTTAACTTTACAAAATCCTCTTACCCGGCCAGATATTGTGACCACGTTATCAGTTCGTAGCTGCTTCTGACCAAGGGTGAAATGACCGTAGGCAGAGGTTCTTATGTTGTCAACAGAGCAACTTGCTTGGCCTTCCTTTAACTTGCCGATCCATCCTTCATACAGAGAGTCTGTTAATATCCACACATACTTCTTGCCGTACATCTTTTGTTTGTAAATCTTAAAGGACATTCTAGTGTTAACATGATATCACTGAAAAAGTCAACAGCCATCTTGAAAAAGGCTTCGAACCTAATGTGAATAAATTAAAAATATCTAATTCTTAATTTTTTTATTTTTTCGTTTCGTTTTACCTTATTTAATAAATATAACTTACCTCACAAAATATATCTGGCGCTTTTGTAGACCTGAATGCACCTATGATAATTCGTGCCCCATATTGCTATGTCAGAAGAAACAATTGAGAAGTTTTTGAAGTCTAATCGTGTAAGCTTCTCTTCAAACGAAGAAATTTTATCTTCTTATTAACGTTTATTTAATTGTTATCTGTGTTATTTGCTGTTTCGTTATTCTATCTTTATTTTCATTAATTATAAGATACATGTATAGACAGTCACATGGTTGTGTAAAATTAGTGAGTATATTAAATGCAAGATGAAAAGATAACTTGTGTTTGTTAAAGGGTAAAATTTATTGTTTATGGACACATCATACTTACCTTTAGCCTCTTTATGACCACATCGACTTCCTGTACGTCCGTTATAACACCGGAAGTGACCAAGGTGATGTTGTTTTCATTCAACAGTTTATGGAACTCGTTCATTTGCTGATAAAAAAAATTGCATCAGAGGAGAAAACTGTTTAATGCTGATTGGCTATTGATTCACATCTACACAATTATATGAGTAGAGTCAATGTTGTGTGTAACGGGTTGTTTAAGGTATCCGATCCATAGTAGTCCCAGATTCAATGAATTTGGGGGCAAACAGATATGTGTAGCATAAATACTCAGTATACTTGGACATAATTTTCATATCTAATTAAGTATCAGTATGTACATGTAAGAGCAGAATGTGTCCTAATAAATGACCTTTTCCTCCTCTTAAAGAGTTGTCCCCCTTTGCTTTTTATCTATAAAAATCAATTATAAAAAAAATCTATGGGGTGTAAAATTCATTTTCAATGGTTTTTGTAATCCTAATGATTAAATGCATCTTTCTATCGAAGCATTTATTGATATTCTTACTGATTACTTTTTTATTTGAAAAAAAATGTGCTTGTCTCCATATGTATACCTTAATGCAATCTACATTAATTAATTACTGCTTAGTAAATAATATTTTTGAAAATTTATCTCGGTAAATCCTTTTCTACTCTTCAATGCTTTGAATTAATATCAGACTATTTAAAACATGATGGATGTTCAGGGTTAGAAAAAATAGGTCCTAATATGGATCGGATACCTTAAAAAAATAAGTTCATTCGTATTGACAGATTGCAATCAAGATTATATTTAACAGATTGTTCTCCAATTTAAAGGAGTTGCTTCGTATTTAATTTTCGATTCAGTGATTTTTTTTCCTGATAATTATACAGAGGAATAAATGACGGTCATGATTTTATCAAATAATTATCTCATTTTTTTTATCAATTCCAGATGCAAGAATTTCTTATTTTCTTTTTCCAAAATATATGAAAACAGGATTGTTTGAAACAAACGCGACTTTTTTAATGTGCAACTATATGGATACTAGTGTTCTGTTTTAGTCATATTAAGAAAACAATTGCAATTATCGTACATTAATTCTTCTTCAAAGAAAGAATGGTCTCAAGATAGTTTTTGAAGTGTTGAAAGAGTCCTTTAATATACATGTATATTTTATTTTTGTCGTAAACGAGTTTCTTAAATTTTATCCGGACATGAATATTGGAAGACTAAATGGTATTGTCAAAAAGGAAAAGGAGGCTGATACAATTTGTTTTTATTATGCTTTCTCTGTATCTCCTGGGATTTTTTATTTGTCGTAATTTTTTAATCTATTTTAGCCAATAACATATTGAAACAATATAAATCCCATGAACACGAGATTCATTTGAATATATAGGGGTTTCATTTATTTTCCATTGAGTTTTGAAATAAAATGTAAAAGCAGGAAACAATAGGAAAACATTATCATTTGCGTTAGATTGAATGAAGATAGAGTTCTTTACATTGAAAGCAATTCAAACAACTTACAGAAACAAAGATAGCTTCCTTGTAAAAAAGTGTTGCAACTTTATTCCATTTGAAATGGTTGATCATGGCAATGCGAGCAGGATTAAGATCATCTTCTATATAATTTGTCATATATGTAGATGGGTACAAAGTCCTTTCCATGATATTGGATGTTTTTGCAAGGAATGACATCTGAAGAAGAAAAAAAACACCTATTGTGAAAAAAACATTGTACATGTATATGTAAATGTTTATATTTCATAAAATATTACAAAATGCACTGGAACAATCGTGAAGGCTCAGTGGTTGCGATCGACGGAGACAGGAGTTCGAACTTGACAGATGACTGGCTTTTTTTTTTAACTTATGAGATGGAATGTTATATGCTACTTCATTTTGTTTCCAATAGATCTAAAATCTATAGTACATCAGTGTGCTATTTTATATTGAGTATTACATATCCTTAATCTTAATAAAACTTTGTATTTTTAATTAAATTTAGCTTACATTGTTAAGTTGCTGTCACGGTTGACCTCTTTTATCACTAATAAAATTAAAATAACAAAATTATGCCTTAACCGTTTACGTTTCAATGCGAGTTAAAGATGGGATATTTAATAAACAGCACAAGAAATCATTCAGTCATTTAACCGTTGACCAACTCGCTTAGAGCTACGTAGTTGAAAACCTTACCTGGGTCAGGTAAAATTTGGGTGTTATCTGTCCCACAATTTCGTAGGGGTTGGATTTTGGAGGCCCAAGAATGGCAATTTTAACAGGTTTCTCATTGATTAGTTCAAATAAACACTTCACTGCCAAACCAGCATCTCCCTGAGAAAGAAATGAACATTTTTGATACTGGATTTGCAGTCTTGCTGAACACAATATCTTTTAATGCTATATTTTTGTGTTTGTTCGGCGAACGATTTAAAATTCTTCAAGTGATTTTATAACAATACACAGTCGTAGACAGTGGTGTATAAGACGGATAAGACATACTGTTGGTCTCCAAATATAGCAATTTTTTTGTTCTTCTTCAAATAAAGCGGATAGATTTTCATAATTGTGCACTGAATATTTCTCGAATGGATTATTTTTTCTTGACTTTTTTAATACTGGACCGGGTTTCACAAAACTATCTTAAGATCTATCTTAAGACATATCTTACATGTAAGATTGTCATAAGATCTGACTTATGACAATCATAAAATGTATCACTTCTATTTCACAAATTCAAACTATCTTAAAAGTTAAAAATCTTAATAAGACAATTCCACAGCTTTAGAATACAATTAACGGACGTCAATTATTAACGAATAAGGAATTATTCTGAGTACTTTGAGGTGGTGGCTTTTGTCTGGGCGTGATCAAATCCAATAAGGCCCGAATAGCTTTATAATTTATTAGATCACGTCTCAAATTTAATTACCATCTCATAATATTTCAAAAAAAATATTCTTTATTGATTATACATATTTATTTGTTTGGCAAATGTACGTTTAAATATTAAATTATTTTACATTAATACGTTAATTTCATTTCGTATGATTATGCAAAACCCGTTTGTACCCCTTATTACGTCATTTGCGTCATTGATAATTAAAAATGTATTATTATACTTTGATGTTAAATACTGAAATCTAATTGGTTTAGACGCAGTATTACTCTCAGCGTTAGCAACACACTTGGCAACTAATTTATCAAATTCATGTGAATCTATTTTTATCAAATTTTGCGTGTTCTAAAAGCATAAATGCTTTGATATTGAAAATTACTTAAATACAGGCATTTGTATATACCTCCATATTCAACCTGCATCAACTGCTATAAAGGAAAAGTCCCATAAAACAATTTGGTTTGATTCCGTCACAATCATTGTTATTTTGTTACATGTATCGGGTATAGATTATTGAACTATATAAAAAAAAACCAGGCCTGACTTCTGATAAAAACATCAAACGACTACTACTCTTCGTCATCCAGACAGTTAGCTTTTCCGTAAGGAATAATTGTCATTAATAATTTGTGCTATATATGCTTCGTTTATGTACTTGATGGATTCCGTAAGGGGAATATAAAATGGCACAATTAGAATGGGTAGATTTGACACGTAATCAATGAGAGAGAGAGAGAGAGAGAGAGAGAGAGAGAGAGAGAGAGAGAGAGAGAGAGAGAGAGAGAGAGAGAGAGAGAGAGAGAGAGAGAGAGAAACAAAGTATTGACCACACATAAGATACTTTGATTCATAACTAAAAAAAAAATAACTTTTCACTTGACTTTTGTGCAATATACAATGCAAAACATCAAATTGATCTTCCATCTTGTTTCACAATGCTCAAATAATAAGTTTTTATTTGAATTAAAAAATATTAAAATGGAAACATGTTAAGAAACAAACAGTTTTCAGTAAGCATGAGATAATGAACCGTATACTGTATTCTCTGCTGGCATATTTTATTGCAATCCAAATAGAGCAATTGCCGTTCGAAATTGCAATTGCAAAATTGGATAGGCCATTTCCTCCAATATTTATTTTCGACTTACGGTAAAAACCGAGCAATATTTCGAGTGTGAAAATCGTTTTTATCACAATGAAGGAAATGATAATGTCCTCTATACCAATACCCATCCTTGTTACACAGATTTAGAGTTAGTCCGTCCATCTCTTACATTATCTGTGTGAATATTAAATCTATAATCCCGTCATAGGAAGAGGGTTCATCAAAAAAAAAAAATATTACGTGTGTAAAATCAATTCATAATATATCTTCCCAGATTATGAAGTTTATGAGGTTAAAAATATAGTAATTATGATACTTGTATAACGACTTCACGTGACCTAATTATCGAAAAAGTCGGTCATCTTAAAGGCCAAAGCCGTCAACACGAGACTACAAGGAGAAGTGATGATCTAGAAATCGAAATCCTAAACAATTTTGTTTTATAACAGTTCTGGTTTTTTTTTACTTTTGCAAAACCCCACACCAAAAGGGAATATGTGATCATGACATTTTCGACAAATAAAAATAAAAAAAAAATAGTATGAATTGACAATGTGCATGCATGTCATTTTCTTTTTGTAGATAAATCTTTTGTAATGAAAAATCAGTATATTGGAAATGCTAAAGCTCCTTATTATAACGTGTACAGCTGAATCTGTATAGACAGTCTGTGTGATTGACAGTTCATTGGCCAGTTGCTAAGACAATTATCAAGTATTGTGCTGAGAAAGGGCATCTTTTGGTCATAGTTACCAATGTTATGGAAAGTTGTCAAAGAAAGGGATGTCATAAGGCTTGATGCCCCTTTATTATAAAATTTCGTAGTTGTATATTGGAAAAATTAGGAAATCAGTCTGCAGTGTTCGTTCTTACATGCATAATATTGCGCATTTACAGTTTGAAAACGGTGGAGAATTCGGTGGGTAATGTTTAATTCCATTGCGGCATTTGTTGCAAAATGCTACGTGTATCAGTCACGCCAATACCAAAAACAGAATATTAATTATACATTAGTCAAGGGATTAAAAGTTATTCTAGCCTAACCCTTAAACGCAACCACTGCAGTTGGTTCTTTGATCACGTGCTAGACCAAGTATAGTCTCTATGAAAAAAAATGATCTCTACATCAAAAGCGAATCAACCTTGCAATATCGGATCTTTCTGTAGGAACTTCAACAAGAACTGACATTTTACCCTTACCGTATGTGTTGCGAAATAGAATAAATTAATAAATAACTATATTTTTATAAATGATATAATCAAGACATTATCATATTTGTTCATGCATGTCATTGATATTGCAATTTTTTTCATTTTCCTTGTAAAACGTTTCCCCGCCTATTGTAGAGTTAACAGTGTATATAAATGCAGTAGCCAGTTGCTTATTCACAGCACAGAACGCAACAGCACTGTTTTTATAATTTCACTAAATTGCCTACGACGTGTGAAAAGCAAGCTCTTTTATGGCGGCTATTACAGTATCATTACGAACGAATGCAAAAGATAACAAGAAACGAAAAACTGTAAAGGAACAAAACACATTTTATTAATGGTACAACTGACTGAAACTATCACGATTGGTCGATTTTTTTCCCTGCAATAATTAAATTGTTTTGTCAATAACGAGTTATTTGCTAGGAAATTTCAATTATTTCAAGATGGAAAATGTGTCAATTGAAACTAAACAGTACTTCAAAAAGTGGTTAAAATATAATTTAATTTATGTGTTCATAGGTAATAGATGGGTCGTTTGGGAATATTGCGTCCTCTGTCAGAATGGATTGGAAACACGAGCTATAATCGTCCAAGAATTCATACTCAATTTTTCTTAAAAGATAAAGAGATTGAGCTGTATTGCTTTCTTTGAAATGATATGAAAATCAATATCTAAAGGTCTTCATGAACCCATATAAGAAGTCTTTGAGCACTCCTAGTAGTTGCGTATCAGTATGTGTATTATGTTCTGGTTCGACCACTTAAGAAATTGTTTGTCCACTTCAACATTAATCTAGCAGTCCAAACTCTATCTTAAACTGGTCCGTAATTGTAAACTTGAACTTATTACCAGCCAATAGTTTGCACGTTTAATCATGATTATTGTTTAATTTAGTGAGTATTAATCGACACAAAATGAACTTTTTAGTATAAAGTAGGATTTGATTGGTAAATATATTGATAAATTGGCTGTTGCTTTGGAACAAATGATACACAAATTAATATTTTCCTTTATTGATACTAGAATTAATTTGATTCAGATGATTGAAAGTATGACATTTTTTAAATAAAGTGGTGGGGAGCAATTAACATCACGGTTGTTTTTGGGGTTTTTTTTTTTGTTTTTTTTTGGGGGGGGGGGGTGGGGGGGGTTGAAGGGTTTTTTTTCATTGAATTGTACATGTATTGGTTTCTTCCATTTCCTACATTGTTTACACATCATCCTCAGTAACGTTATACAAGAAGAATTCAGAGACAACCTCATTCCTACCATTTCTAACTTTAACCAAATTTTAAAATAGCTGCAGAAGTTGAATTTCCCACAGTATGTACATCATTATATTTGAGCAGTGTACATGTACGTATGTACATTGCTTTTTCAAGAGCCTAAATATAGTATACAGCGCAAACGACAACGTTTTTATTACAAAGTTATTTGGGGGAATTCCTATGTAAATTACAAACGCTCAGACAATTGTAAATACCTTTTCAGCACATTTTTAATTGGGTTAAATCACAAAAACCATAAAGCTTTGATTTAATGCGCAGTACTATATGTAAGTATATCGACATATGTGGACTGATTCATCCGGTAAATAGGGTTCCATATGGTTTGTGTGTAAATCACTAAGTTGATTTACGTGATAAGTATTGTATAGAGACGTGCAACCGCTACTCGTTAAATAATCAAAGTACTGAAAGGAAACATATAAGTATTCATATATATATTTTATGCAGCAATACGATGATGGTCCTTAAAGGGACTTGGACACAATTTTAATTACTATTTTTCCGTTTTGTATGTTTAGAATCGTTAATATGAGTATTCTAAATACCTCATTAAAATTTGAAAGTCGATAACCGAGTTTCAAATTCTTTGTTTTATAAACAAAGCTCGAGTTTTGTTTTTGTTTTCATATGTGTTTTATTGCTATATTTTAGTTTCAATCAAATGTTGCTTCTTCTGTTAATAATAATATTTAGAACACATTGAATTAGTTTATCTTGTTTGCCAAAAGTCATTTTCTCAAAGAAATAGTAATTACTTTCTTTACATTATTTGTAAACAAATATAAGACTCGAGCTTTGTTTTACATAACAATTTATTCTTGCCGCTGTATCTCGCTTGTAACTTGACTTCCAACATTCAAGTTTGGTCGAGCATTCGAATTGCACAAGTAGACTCTTTTATACATTAAAAATAAAATTTTGATCTTAATTAAATCGTGTCTAGGCCCATTTAACATTGGCTGAAATGATAATGTTGATGAGGTTAACTACAAATCAAGGAGAACTAAAAAATAAGGTACATGTCGAATCTTCTTTAGTGTAGAATAGCATCAGATGTGAAAGCATCAGGCATTACAGTTGATACTGGCACGATAACGATCCCTCAAGCCTGGTTTACTTTTGCCACAGGTGGCGGGGGATAGTTTTTTTTTGGTCGAGGAAATGTGAGGCAGATAGTTCTCATATATGTGATCTAGTTTTTCAGTGGATTTTTAATTTTGCTAACATTGGTTTGCATGCAGGGGACACATGGTCCCGACTCTTGAGAATTTTTATACATTTCAGAATAAAACAAGTACAACTTACATATAGCACTGTATAGAATAGCCAGGAACGGTCTCAAAATTTTCTGAAAAATTGCCCTTTTTTCACATTTTCACGGGTCTAGCACCACGCTCCAGTCCCGAGCAACTGCCATAAACTACCATAGGATTTGTTGCTTAATGTATACCTATGCAAATAATCACCAATTGATGGGGGGTCAATCACCTTCTTTTCGAGTGACATTTCGTGTTCTGAACTTTCAAGTCCCTACTTTTCAAGCACAAAACCGAAAGTGAAAATTTTGGCCACAGTTTTGCATTTCCATTCCATATCTGATGAAAAGTGCTACCAGTTGTAAACAGATAGCCATGCTATGACCTTGAATTAATATCATTACATATTGGTCACTATGATACTTATGTATACTTTTATATATGACACTCTAATATTGCACGCAAGCGATGCGTCATATTAAGGCGGGATACCCAAAGACTGCATCCCAATACTCTTTGTCATAAATGAGGTTAATTAATTCTGGCACAGTAAAATACAAACTGAAAATATATATAAACAAGTTATCAACAAATTGTCATATTTGGCGATCCTGTGTCTGTAATGAAGGCCCTACTATTGCAAGTTAGTCTTGTAATGCTTGTTCATCTATTTAACCTTTGTAACCTTAAAGCCATGTATGAATGAATGTATTATGAGTAAGCGATGCATCATACCCAGGTGGGGGACTCAGAGACTACGATTCTGAGACTCAAACCCCGCATCACAATATTCTTTCTGACAGTTTTGACAGTTTTGTTACTTTATTTAGAAATAAAATTTAACTCTGGAATTTTGACACTAAATGTTCACTCATGATCATTATAGATGGGCCGGACTGGTCAGAACTGTCAATCATAAGTAAAATGTTATATATACTCATGTAAAATGATGTTAAACGTATTCTGGATTCTTTGATTTGGGCTGCTTCAATTTACTATACGATCACGCTGATTAATAAACAACTTGGTAACAAACAATTGGACTTGCTGATCATTCTGAGGAAAGGCTTACACAGTATTGAAGTGTCATATATCAATAAAATGAACATGAGCTCCTCTATCCACAAAATGAATGCAGTAAATATTCTAGCAATTTATACCCCTCAAATAACCAGCCAAACCTCAGGTTCTCCCTTTATTTTGACCGGGTCTTTCGTTCGAAACTATCCCCTGCCACCTTTACAGCGGCCGTGCGATTTATTTTTGTACGACTTTCTATTTTTACGGCAACGTAACAAGTGTATACTTTCTTCTATTTTTTATGCATGTAAACGTGTGTTCACGCACGAGTCCTCGTGGAGAGTGCGAGATATGGAACGCCTCAACTGCCTTATATGGAACGCCTCAACTGCCTTATGTGATTAAACTTCATTATATGATTATACTTTAACATTACGTGATGGTACTTTAACATTATGTGATGGTACTTTAACATTATGTGATGATACTTCGACATTACGTGATGGTACTTTTACATTTCGTGATGGTTCTTTAACAATCTTCATTATATGATGGTACTTTACTATGCGATGGTTCTAAAAATAGGGAAGCGTCGACTCGGGATCGAAATACATGTACGCTAAAACTCTAGACACCTGGATGCCAATAACGTTTTTTTAACACTGGGCTGATTCTCTGTTTCAGAGATTGATCAGATAGGACTACGGTCCACTAAGACTAGTTTAGATCAACAAATACTACTGCTTGATTGAGTGTTGCCTTACACTTTTAAAGGGGTCATTTTAAATTTTAAAGAATGGCTGCTTGGTGAGACCATTTGGGCTCCCCATCAGCGCATGAAAATCAGGGGGTACGAAAAGTCCCCCAGGGGATTTTTGGTTCAAAAAATGTGCATTCAGAACCCAATCATTTGGTCAGAGCAGACTGCTAAAAATTTTAATAGCACCTAAACAAAGAATTCTGTCATTTATGTTAGATTGGACTTATGGGGATTAACGGGCTCTCCCTGTGTAGGAGTGGGCAATGTAACAGGCACGTAGCATCCGCCGCCCCCCCCCCCCCCCCCATTGCTGTTGAATCTGATTTTAACAGTAACTGTACTGTTGAATAAATCAGTGCTTACACAGGCACGTAGCATCGTTTTTGAAAGAAAGGGGGAGGGCAGACTCATCCTAAAAATCTTGACAAGCAAAAAAAAAAAGAAAGAAAAAAGACAACTTCCCAAAATCATGAAAATCCTAAGGATCCTAAGGGGGAGGCTGATGCTACGTGCATGTTACATTACCCACTCCTACACAGGGAGAGCCCGTTAATCCCCATAAGTCTAATCTCTAACATAAATTACAGAAGTATTTGTTTAGGTGCTATTAAAATTTTTAGCAGTCCACTCTGACCAAGCGCCAAATGATTGGGTTCACATTTTTGGACCAAAAATCCCCTGGGGGACTTTTCGTACCCCCTGATTTTCATGCGCTGATGGGGAGCCCAAATGGTCTCACCAAGCAGCCATTCTTTAAAATTTAAAATGACCCTTTTAAAAGTTTAAGGCAACTCTTTATCAAACAAAAGTATTTGTTGATCTAAACTAGTCTCAGTAGACCTTAGTCCTATCTGATCAATTTCTGAAACAGAGAATCAGCCCAGTGTTAAAATTTTTTTTACAGGCATCCACGTGTTTAGAGATTTTGGCGTACATGTATTTCGATCCCGATGCGACGCTTCCCTATTTTTAGAACCACCGCATAGTAAAGTACCATCATATAATGAAGAATGTTAAAGTACCATCACATAATGTTAAAGTACCATCACGTAATGTCGAAGTATCATTACGTAATGTTAAAGTACCATCACGTAATGTTAAAGTACCATCACGTAATGTCGAAGTATCATCACGTAATGTTAAAGTACCATCACGTAATGTTAAAGTACCATCACATAATGAAGTTTATTCACATAAGGCAGTTGAGGCGTTCCATACATAAGGCAGTTGAGGCGTTCCATAGCGAGACGAATCCGCACGATGGCTGTGCATATCGAACACCGTGCTATTATATACACTATTTCACATGCAATCTCCAGGTATATATACTACATGGGAATCGTATAGACGCGGTAACAGACCGAATGCTATTCTATTGTCGTTAGAGTCCCAAGAGTCTACATAAACTAAAATTATGTTCATATGTACAAGTCTGACCGATCAGTGCACTTCTTTCGCATAATGACCGAAGTATATCTAAATTTATATGACTTTCAACTGATTTAAAATTCAAGAGTTCGTGATTCCGTAATTTAGAGCATTACAGCCGTAGCACGTACACGTCACACGGTAAATATGACATGTTTACGGGCTCTGTATCCAAAACTAAAGGTTACCCGGGCAATGGCATTAAAGAAATACCAAGGTCAATTGATGACCATTTACATGTAATTATATATGTACAATGGTGACTATAAATTTAATACCAGTTGCTTAATCATATGTTAACCATTTATAACTTAGTTAAAATTTCTGGTAGCCAAATTTTCGTCGATCGGTTTTAAAACCAGGTTAAGTCCTGTATGACTCTCAACCAAGATTATACATCGTCAACCAAATGTATCTTCTATGCTAGCATTTAAATTGTGCAGCGCTCGAAATTTCACCCCCATGCGCGAAACTGTACAAAATGATCAGTCTAAGAATTAATAAGATGAATCATGATTACTAGTTGATGAAATTAATTAAATGATTTTTGTATTCTTGATGGTTTCTATTCGTGTAACATATTCTGTCGATTAATTACAAATTTATGAGATCTCTTTTAGCGTCGTTGTTACACATTCTCTGACATTTTTTAGATAAGAAAAAAAAATTATGATATTTAAAATAAGATAGCATAATCTGTTTGACAAACTTCCTTGCTTCAGGACAGGCTTTTCAAAAATAATACTGTATATTTTATGTTTATGTGTACCTGTGTATAGTAAATCCCTCACAATTCAATCTGTAAACAAATCCCACCAACAGACACTACATTACAATTGAGTGCTTGTGTTGTAGAAAGATGCGTCTGATGTTTATAAACGGAGGATAATTGAAGAAGTTGGTGATAACGTTGTTTAGATTAGAAAATTAAACTCGTATTTTGTAGGTAAAGGCATTAGCTTTCTTTAGTTCATATGAATTATTGAAACATTTATTTTTTTTTCACAACAGCTAGTTACATGTTTGTACATGTATGTAGTTATGGAAAATACGATAACCTTTTCATTAGTTCCAATCTCCATGGTAGGGAATATGCAACAATTATCGGTCCCTATACTTAAAGAATATTAGAAAGCAACATTCATAAAATATTATACATGTATAAGTTATATCGATGAAAATCTTAACCCACTGCCACCCCCACCCCCAATCCCCACCCCACCCACTTACCCAAAAAAGACTAAAGTTTTAGCTATATATATAATATATGCTCCTGTTTGCAAGATTGCAAAATCGGCATTATGATAGTTAGCTTTGTATGTATGATATAACATTAATAAGAATCCATATCAGAAACTCTAAAAATATATACTAGTAATTAGTCAACTGCAATAACATGTTGCTAACATCGACGCGAAGTTTAATATTTCAAATAACAATATCGTACGCCATTTTTTTAGATCACACAAATTTTAAAATTCAGTCAATTGATAAGATAAGGTGATATAAAGTTACCTTCGAGTTTTTGGATTCAAACACAAGTTCATGGTTTGGCAAGATGTCTGTCCGGCCGATCTCTTCAAACGCTACTTGAAAGAGGATGTTGTAAAAATTGGCATATTTAGACCAATTATCATCCGTGGATCCAAGTATCCCACCAACGTACAAAGGCACTTTAGATTTCACATGTCCCAAGAATAAAAACAGGGCAAGCGCACATCCAAATACCGGTACATCAGAGCGCATCTTTTGCTGATCTGAACCGCTCTGTAACTCGGGCATTGAAGACGTTTGAATTTCTATCACTCTTTTAACACAACTGTAGATCGATTATTTTGCTGGCTTCTTGTTCTCTCGCTGGTTTTCATATACAATGGGCGAATATCCTTTTGGCTGAATGCAATGAATTCATTTTAATTTTTTTTTCAAATTGCTTTTATAAAACTATCTTGTGTTTTTTTTTTTAAGTTATTCAAACCTTAATTAACACAAATGCATAATTGGGTCTTTTTCACTCTTTGTTTTTCATGTTAAATAAGAGCTAGATATATAGCTATAATTTTTTAAAATAATAATTTGAAGTGCCGTGGTGTGTAAAAGGGCAGACGAAAAGTGACCTGTCTCTCTCTCTCTCTCTCTCTCTCTCTCTCTCTCTCTCTAATAGCTTAATGCACAGTTTAATGTTAACGAAAAAAATTAAGATATTTTTACTAATATTTTTAAAATCAATTTACGTATTAATATTAATCATTCGTCATTCTATCTTTTCTTAATAGGATTTTGCGAGAAGTAATGGCAAGCTTTAAAAGCACCTTTTTGCAAACTGTGGACTAAAGTAATCATTAACGTTGTTGTGTCTGTTTCTGTTGTATTGTATTCTGTTGTATTGTTGTATTGTATTCTGTTGGTTTGTTGTGTTGTATACTGTTGTATTGTATTCTGTTGTAGTTGTATTGTATTCTGTTGTATTGTATTTTGTTGTATTCTATTGTATTGTTGTATTGTATTCTGTTGTATTGTATTCTGTTGTTTTGTTGTATTGTATACTGTTGTATTGTATTCTGTTGTAGTTGTATTGTATTTTGTTGTATTCTATTGTATTGTTGTATTGTATTCTGTTGAATTGTTGTATTGTAATCTGTTGTATTGTTGTATTGTATTCTGGTGTTTTAGCGCATATGTTGTAGCTGGTGGGTGGTAGTGTTTGGTAGTGAGGTTTTGTTGATGATGTTGGTAACGAAACTATAATCTATGCATTATCGTTTCTGTTGTAGGTGCTGGTGAGTTGTTGATGCTTTTATGTTGTTACCTTTCGTTGTTGTTGGTGGTCTTACATGTGTAGAGTTGTTGTAAATGTTATTGATATAACGGTTACAGCTATCGATGATAGTTTTTGTTGTTGTTGTTGCCTATAGGTGAGTTTTTTAAGCTGTTGTTACTTTCTGTTGGTTGAATCCCGATGTCCTTGCTGTTGTTGGTGGTATATTGGGGCTGTTGTTAATGATGTTGTGTGTCGGTGGTGTCGTTACGGGTTTTTTTTTTCTTTTTCTGGTGGTAACTCGGGATGATTTTTTTTCCCGATGTACGTATTCAAAATGACTCATCTACCTAAACTTGAACTATAATGATTGTTAACTTTAATGATATATAGCCGATACCCTTATTCACATTGTAAGTATTGAGATACGACTCAGTGAATTTTTGGGGTAGATAAAGATTTTTTTTTAAATATAAAGTATGTTTCTCCAATGACATAAGTCTGCTTTTTATGCACTTATTTCTATAGTCATTTTTATACTTATTTCAGAAAAAAGCAATATTGCGATCCGATTTGATTAAATGTGTTTTTCCTTTAAAAACATTAATTCAAAACCTTGTAGTGATCTCCTTGAGCTGATCAAAAGATCAGATTTATACATATTGATGTCTTACAACATCATATTTTTTTATATTTCTAAGTATATGTGCCTCATAAACAAACATTTGTTTTACTAGGAACTACGTATATAAAGATACAAGAATCTATTTTAACCTACTTTGAACCTTTTAATTCATAATGTAAATCAACAGAATGAAATTGAGATTTTAGGAAAATTTATTGTTATAACAAATAAGAAGTTATCAAAATAGTCCCGATGTGCCATTGAAGTAAACTCTTTGGGCAAATTCCTTGATACATGAAGGAATAGTCATTCCGAAAAAAAGCACCTCTTTTGTTCGTTGCTGCATGTAATTCGCCTTGAAGTTAATTCGTTTTTACCTGTACTTGACTAAATCGATTTTATTAACAAGAGGCCAATAGGCCTTGACGGTCACCTGAGTAGCATAACCCATACACAAACTTGTCAAGGAGTCTCATATATGCATTTAATTAAGTTTTATTCTGGAATAGAAAAATTTTTAATTTGTAATGACGACCACCTCCCTGCCTGAAATCTTTCAAAAAGGACTATTAAACCGTTTTCAAGATATTCGGGCACTACCTGTTTGAGGGGGGTCAGGTCCACCCCCAGGGCCCATGACCTACATACCATATGATGCCCCTTGACGCAAGGAACAAGAATATATATGGTTTAGGGGTGGGGATCTCAACCGTTTTCAAGTTATTTGTGCACTTCCTGTTTGAGGGGGGTCAGGACCATCCCAGGGGCCCATGACCTACATACCATATGATGCCCCTTGACACAAGGAACAAGAATATATATGGTTTAGGGGTGGGGTTCTTAATCGTTTTCAAGATATTTGAGCCCTTCCTGTTTGAGGGGGGTCAGGACCAGCCCCAGGGCCCATGACCTTCATACCATTTGATGGCCCTTAACACAGGGAACAAGAATATATATGGTTTAGGGGTGGGGATATTAACCGTTTTCAAGATATTCTGGCACTTCCTGTTTGAGGTGGGACAGGACCATCCCCGGGGCTCATGACCTACATACTATTTGATGCCACTTAACACAAGGACGTCATATCCATGCCTTGAGTTTTTCACAAATATATACAGGAGTAGAGAAGAAGATTTTCTAAGATTTAATACATTTTTACTATATGGCCATATTGGCCCCACCCTAGTGCCTAAACACCTGTCCCAGGGGTCATAAATTTCACAATTTAGGTAGAAGACTTCATGTACATCATATCCAGGCCTTTAGTTTTTCACAAATATCTATGGGAGTAGAGAAGAAGATTTTATAAGATTTAATACATTTTTACTAAATGGCCATATTGGCCCCACCCTAGAGCCTGAACCCTTGACCCAGAGACCATAAATTTCACAATTTTGGTAAAGGGCTTCATGGACATCATAACCATGCATTTAGTTTTTAACAAATATCTATGGGAGTAGAGAAGAAGATTTTCTAAGATTTAATACATTTTTACTTTATGACCATATTGGCCCCACCCTTAAGCCTGAACCCCTGACCCAGGGGCCATGAATTTCACAATTTTGGTAGAGGGCTTCATGGACATCATATCCATGCATTTAGTTTTTAACAAATATCTATGGGAGTAGAGAAGAAGATTTTCTAAGATTTAATACATTTTTACTACATGGCCAGATTGGCCCCACTCTAGGGCCTGAACCCCTGACCCAGGGGCCATAAATTTCACAATTTTTGTAGAGGGCTTCATGGACATCATAACCATGCATTTAGTTTTTAACAAATATCTATGGGAGTAGAGACGAAGATTTTCTAAGATTTAATACATTTTTACTTTATGACCATATTGGCCCCACCCTTAAGCCTGAACCCCTGACCCAGGGGCCATGAATTTCACAATTTTTGTAGAGGGCTTCATGGACATCATAACCATGCATTTAGTTTTTAACAAATATCTATGGGAGTAGAGATGAAGATTTTCTATGATTTAATACATTTTTACTACATGACCAGATTGGCCCCACTCTAGGGCCTGAACCCCTGACCCAGGGGCCATGAATTTCACAATTTTGGTAGAGGGCTTCATGGACATCATAACCATGCAATCAGTTTTTTCCTCACATGTGTGGGAGTAGAGAAGAAGATTTTTGAAAATTTGGCTGTTTTTTGCATATTTGGCCCCACCTGTGGTACCCTGGGGGTGGTAGAGCCACCAATTTCACAATTTACATTCCTCTTACCATAGAGATGCTTCACACCAAAAATGGGAACAATTGGCCTTGTAGTTTTTAAGAAGAAGTTAAAAATGTAAATTGTTAACGCACGACGCACGACGCACGACGACGGACGAAAACAGATAGCAATAGGTCACCTGAGTTTACTCAGGTGACCTAAAAAGAAATAAACTACATTTACATGCACTATGACTGTCATTTCGAAAATGGACATGAGTTTCAGCATTCAATATACTAATTGATCATTTCATTGCGAACTGATCACGCATTACCCATAACAGAGAAAGTTTTGTTGGCCTTTTGATACTCATAATGAACACGGTCATAATCTTAAAAAAATCGCGGAAGGTTGTAAAAGGTTTTTAATGACTATTGCTTTGAATTCACAAGGGACCCAAGGAAAGAATACAACTACTAATTACTCCTACCCGATTGTACTGGTTTAACATTATAGAAATTCGTTATCATACATGTATAATGATTTTTATTAAGCTTAAAAGACATTTATGCCGAAATTCCATTTTCGCTCAGTTATTTTAGGTGTTGGCAATGTTAGTATTGTTTTTGCTTTGAACTATATTTGAATTATTATGTATATAACACTGTGCCGGATAATTATGCCAGTGCCAAGGTGGCATTTTTTGCACCCATTTGAAAAACAATATTCCTATAGGAAATTTGAAATTTCCTATCGGAATACTTCCTATAGGAATTACAATTCCGATTTGATTTGATAAAAATCCGACAGGAACTCTTAATTTCCTATAGGAAAACTACCTATCTGAAACAAATTTCTAGAGGAAATACCAATCTCCTATAGGAAATATAATTGCTATAGAATTTTAAGAAAATCCTATATAGGATTGTCAATATTTCCTGTAGGAGAATCATTTATCCTATGAAATTTATCATTTTCCTTTGGGATATATCAATTTTTAAAGGTAAATATCTCACATGTCAGGTAAAACACACTTAATCAAAAGTGGTTATATACTCTCTAGACAATGGTCTATCATTTGGTATATATATGGATTTTTCCGAAACTGCATCTTATTAAGCGGGTGCAATAATGCCACCTTGGCACTGGCATAGTTATCCGGCACAGTGTTATATAGAGCTAGAGGCTGTTTTCAGTTAGACACTATATTGTTTACTGTATACATTTACAAGCATATACTTAATGGAGTCTACACTAAAATTTTTTTGTCTTAACTATTTTTTAAATATATATATAGAAATTTTTATGTTGAATGAAATAACAATTGGCTTTTTCCATCAAAATGAGTGATATTTCACCGACTTAGAATGAAATTTGATTACAATTGCAAATCTGGCCTAATATACACATTACGGCTTAATTTACATGTTCCCAACATCTATCAATTAACACTTCTATTGTAACATTGATGAACTATCAATTATATTTTTATCTTTTTTATTCTCATTGCAATTAGCTTTTATTTTTATCACAAATCCTCATTTAGTTGGTGATATTGCAATTGACTAGTTGACTTTGCCGATGAAAAATTACAAAAAGAGATGAAACACTCATAAAATGAATGAACGAGGAATGCTGAAATATTGTTTAATAGAAGAGCCAATGCAGGAATTTTATGACTGTATGTAAAGGGATTTGGCACCTTTACTGAATACAGGCATTCGCTTGTACACTCTAGAGCCAATGCAGGCATTGAACGACTCTCTCAAGAGCCAATGCAGGCATAGAATGACCCTCACTCTACAGCCAATGCAGGCATTGAATGACTCTATCTCTCGCAAGAGCCAAGGCAGGCATTGAGCGACTCTCTCAAGAGCCAATGCAGGCATTGGGCGACTCTCTCAAGAGCCAATGCAGGCATTGAGCGACTCTCTCACTAGCCAATGCAGACATTAGGCGACTCTTTCAAGAGCCAACGCAGGCATTGAGCGACTCACTAGAGCCAATGCAGGCATTGAACGACTCTCTCTAGAACCAATGAAGGTATCATCTGTTGATCTTGTGAATTTTAGGATTGTGTCACTCATGATGTAACTGAATGCATTGAATGCCTTATATAAAATCAATTGACAACGTAAAAATAAATATGTGTTTTGAACTATTTCTTTACAATACCAAGTAAACATTTCATGATTTGATGACCTTTTGGAGGTATGTACAAATGTCTTGTAAATCTTGATTAGCCTATTTAAGCATTACAGAGCCATCTTGTGGTAATATCAAGGGTTACAAAATATAAATGTAGTATGAAAATGATATTGAAAATACAAAAAACAGAGACAGGCTCACTTTAAGAAAAATATATTATGATTTATAATTAGACAAGTTTTGTGACAGAAAGTAGTATTTCTTTTCAAGGATCAGTCCCCATCACTCTCAATTCTCTCTTCAATTCAGGTTTCAATGGCTCTCCTGTAAACATAATTAAGGTATATTATAGCATATATGTCAAGAGTGATACACATTTACTTACATGCATATTTAAGAATGAAAAGCTGCATAGTTTCATCACTGATATACTCATTACATGCTCATAATTTGCAATTCTGTAAAATAATTTATGATATTCTCCATTGACAATACCTTTCCCACTAGCTGCTGGGTGGCTTCCCATTGTACGTTGTGAAAACCGTTTTGAATATTCCTTCAATCAACACTGGCAGGGATTGGAAGTACATGTATTACCTAAAATGAATATGTTTAAAATTTATCAGACTTTTTCTGATGGCCTTAACATTAAAGCATGATTTATTTCAATTTCCTTCAACATTTCCAAACTTTCTGATCAGTGCTTAGTTACTCATAATAAACTTACCCAGCTTTTTATTGTGGTCACCACTGACTGTCACTACTTAAGTAGGAAACATCAGCTCCACCTCCACCGACTTTTAATGTCTTTGACAACCCCCCCTCTCAATGAGGTTCTTTTGATGTTCTTCACCAATGTTCCTTACGTAAAGAGGTCCATAGTGGCTGCCATTCAGACTAAAAGACAACAATACAGTATAGTCTGTTTACTCCATAACAAACAAATGTTGTTCTTATTATCATGGTCATGAAAAATTCTCCTTGATATAATTACCACTGATATGTGCAAATGTATATAGATTTAAAAAGATATGTTTAAAAAATAAGAGTTTTTTGTAAAAACTTACTACTTCGATCCTCATTGAAAACATCAGTGGCTTGACACAACTCCATTGTTTTCATTGCCAGACTTGAAAAAAGCTGACAGGATCCTCAGGTGTGTGTTTCTTGATGTCTTTAATAGATACATGTACTTATATTAGCATCCTAGCTGTGACAAAAAAAAAAGAATTACTGGTAAAACTTAATCTAGAATTCAAGAGAATAAATGTAAATAAATTGTTTAAAAAACGAAATTTAAGAATAAAAAAAAATATACATGAGATTTAAACAAAGATATTAAAATAATACGTGCATGAAAAAGTTCTTTAAAAAATGCGCACGCTTCTTCTGAATCAACCTGTAAATCGGAAATCCCCTATTTCTATATACTATATAACACGTTCTTACACAGAACTGGGTGATTTAAGCGAAAGATACGACAGTTATTTATGTTGAAGAACAGTATTATGTACATCAATATCAAAAAAATGTTAATCTTGTAAATTCTATGCTGTATTTAAGATTCATATAAGGTTCAGCGTACCAGTAAGGTCCGTTCAAGCAAATTCGGACGGCCCGATTATTATTATTTACTGCCATAACTTTATACTAGTCTACGATATATCTACATTAACCCAATTTCTAAATATGCCAACACTGATTATATAGATTAACTATCCGTACTTACAATGTTCATTTTGATGAGTTCGGGATCACAATCCATGAACGCGGCATGTGCTTTTCACGCAGCTACATCCAGACGTTTGAACTCCGGATCCAGTTGAAAGACACGATACACGTATGTAATTCTGGCAAACTGCATTTTGGCTTCATTTTTTGCATAAAAATATCTTCTTTTTCTTCATCTTCAGTTTTCTCAACTGATGCGAACACATGAACGTGAATTATTAAGTTTTATTACGTCATAGTTTTAGATGTCAGAAAAATCCGCGAAATATTTTTAAATGATACGGAAAGGACGATCTCGGTTAGAACGACGTTTTCGTTGTTATTCATTTGTAATGACGAATTTAAATCACTGTCTTGAATTATTTTTTTCGTTTATTGGAATGATATACAGCTACGGTCACCGAGTACAGCAGAGCTGGGGCAATGCATGCAGTGCTGAAGATCAGTTCTAAGCTTGATGATCTATGATGCCTCTAAACGTCCGTTAAACAATTATATGGGTAAGAAAAATCAAGATATTTTTATACGTAGTAATTAAGTATCTACATTGTGTTGCAAAGAGATTGAGTCTGTAATTTTTTGCGATTGAGAAAAAAGCAACCATAGAATTGCATGATGATTGAGAGTATGTTTATCTGAGCAAAGATAATTTATGTATCAAACTGGATATAACCAAAGAGGATATAAATGTGTCAATTATGTTGAAATGAAGATATGTGTTCTATAGTTTTACTAAAGATTATAGCCTTCATTTAAACTATACATGTGCATCTTTTATTTTAGGTACACACGATAGAGAAAATTTAACCGCTGCTAAAAGGAGGATAATCATGCTGAGTTAATGAATAAAAATATCTTCAATATCAGCCTTTGAGTTATGTCAAACATTATGATCTTATTTGATTGATGAAGGGGGTTGACGAAAATAAATAAAATCAGTGTCCAAACATATTAGGTATTCAAACTTAATTAGTATACATTAAATAAACAGATATGATCATTTTCTGATACTACTCATTAAAGAAAACTCAATATCCACTATTGACCGTAATACCTGCATTGGATGACATCACAGTCATCCAATGCATGCATTGGATGACTTCATAAAGGGCCAATGCCTGCATTGGATGACTTCATAGTGGGCCAATGCCTGCATTGGATGACTTCATAGTGGGTCAATGCCTGCATTGTTTGACTTCATTGTCGGCCAATTCATGCATTGGAAGACTTCACAGTGGACCAATGCCTGCATTCGATGGCCTTCCAGTCGCTCAATGCAGGCATTGAGTGAGTGACTCCAGTCGTTTAATGCAGGTGACGAGCGACTCTACAATGGTCCAATGCCTGCATTGAGCGACTCCTCAGTCTTCGCTTAATGCAGGCATTCATTTAGTCTAATGAAATAGCGCTGCATGAGAGTAAATGACAATGCCCATTCCTATTTGAAAATGCATCTTGTAATAAATTAAGTCTACACTAATTTTTAATTTGTCTCAACTATTTTTTAATGATATCTCTGTGTTGATAAAGGCAATTTACTAAAACGTATTAGGTATCCATTCAAAAAATCGGCAAAATATGCAGATTTTTCTTGCGGCATTCTGATTTTACCATTTAGTGCTATGTCACTCACTTTTGTGATAAAGGGAATAAATACATTTTATTTTGGCCAAACTATTCTTATTTTGAAATCTGGATTTATAGTCAAAACTTAGCATTGAGGCAATGCAGGTATTAATGGAGTCTACACTAAAATTTTTTTGTCTTAACTATTTTTTAAATATATATATAGAAATTTTTATGTTGAATGAAATAACAATTGGCTTTTTCCATCAAAATGAGTGATATTTCACCGACTTAGAATGAAATTTGATTACAATTGCAAATCTGGCCTAATATACACATTACGGCTTAATTTACATGTTCCCAACATCTATCAATTAACACTTCTATTGTAACATTGATGAACTATCAATTATATTTTTATCTTTTTTATTCTCATTGCAATTAGCTTTTATTTTTATCACAAATCCTCATTTAGTTGGTGATATTGCAATTGACTAGTTGACTTTGCCGATGAAAAATTACAAAAAGAGATGAAACACTCATAAAATGAATGAACGAGGAATGCTGAAATATTGTTTAATAGAAGAGCCAATGCAGGAATTTTATGACTGTATGTAAAGGGATTTGGCACCTTTACTGAATACAGGCATTCGCTTGTACACTCTAGAGCCAATGCAGGCATTGAACGACTCTCTCAAGAGCCAATGCAGGCATAGAATGACCCTCACTCTACAGCCAATGCAGGCATTGAATGACTCTATCTCTCGCAAGAGCCAAGGCAGGCATTGAGCGACTCTCTCAAGAGCCAATGCAGGCATTGGGCGACTCTCTCAAGAGCCAATGCAGGCATTGAGCGACTCTCTCACTAGCCAATGCAGACATTAGGCGACTCTTTCAAGAGCCAACGCAGGCATTGAGCGACTCACTAGAGCCAATGCAGGCATTGAACGACTCTCTCTAGAACCAATGAAGGTATCATCTGTTGATCTTGTGAATTTTAGGATTGTGTCACTCATGATGTAACTGAATGCATTGAATGCCTTATATAAAATCAATTGACAACGTAAAAATAAATATGTGTTTTGAACTATTTCTTTACAATACCAAGTAAACATTTCATGATTTGATGACCTTTTGGAGGTATGTACAAATGTCTTGTAAATCTTGATTAGCCTATTTAAGCATTACAGAGCCATCTTGTGGTAATATCAAGGGTTACAAAATATAAATGTAGTATGAAAATGATATTGAAAATACAAAAAACAGAGACAGGCTCACTTTAAGAAAAATATATTATGATTTATAATTAGACAAGTTTTGTGACAGAAAGTAGTATTTCTTTTCAAGGATCAGTCCCCATCACTCTCAATTCTCTCTTCAATTCAGGTTTCAATGGCTCTCCTGTAAACATAATTAAGGTATATTATAGCATATATGTCAAGAGTGATACACATTTACTTACATGCATATTTAAGAATGAAAAGCTGCATAGTTTCATCACTGATATACTCATTACATGCTCATAATTTGCAATTCTGTAAAATAATTTATGATATTCTCCATTGACAATACCTTTCCCACTAGCTGCTGGGTGGCTTCCCATTGTACGTTGTGAAAACCGTTTTGAATATTCCTTCAATCAACACTGGCAGGGATTGGAAGTACATGTATTACCTAAAATGAATATGTTTAAAATTTATCAGACTTTTTCTGATGGCCTTAACATTAAAGCATGATTTATTTCAATTTCCTTCAACATTTCCAAACTTTCTGATCAGTGCTTAGTTACTCATAATAAACTTACCCAGCTTTTTATTGTGGTCACCACTGACTGTCACTACTTAAGTAGGAAACATCAGCTCCACCTCCACCGACTTTTAATGTCTTTGACAACCCCCCCTCTCAATGAGGTTCTTTTGATGTTCTTCACCAATGTTCCTTACGTAAAGAGGTCCATAGTGGCTGCCATTCAGACTAACAGACAACAATACAGTATAGTCTGTTTACTCCATAACAAACAAATGTTGTTCTTATTATCATGGTCATGAAAAATTCTCCTTGATATAATTACCACTGATATGTGCAAATGTATATAGATTTAAAAAGATATGTTTAAAAAATAAGAGTTTTTTGTAAAAACTTACTACTTCGATCCTCATTGAAAACATCAGTGGCTTGACACAACTCCATTGTTTTCATTGCCAGACTTGAAAAAAGCTGACAGGATCCTCAGGTGTGTGTTTCTTGATGTCTTTAATAGATACATGTACTTATATTAGCATCCTAGCTGTGACAAAAAAAAAAGAATTACTGGTAAAACTTAATCTAGAATTCAAGAGAATAAATGTAAATAAATTGTTTAAAAAACGAAATTTAAGAATAAAAAAAAATATACATGAGATTTAAACAAAGATATTAAAATAATACGTGCATGAAAAAGTTCTTTAAAAAATGCGCACGCTTCTTCTGAATCAACCTGTAAATCGGAAATCCCCTATTTCTATATACTATATAACACGTTCTTACACAGAACTGGGTGATTTAAGCGAAAGATACGACAGTTATTTATGTTGAAGAACAGTATTATGTACATCAATATCAAAAAAATGTTAATCTTGTAAATTCTATGCTGTATTTAAGATTCATATAAGGTTCAGCGTACCAGTAAGGTCCGTTCAAGCAAATTCGGACGGCCCGATTATTATTATTTACTGCCATAACTTTATACTAGTCTACGATATATCTACATTAACCCAATTTCTAAATATGCCAACACTGATTATATAGATTAACTATCCGTACTTACAATGTTCATTTTGATGAGTTCGGGATCACAATCCATGAACGCGGCATGTGCTTTTCACGCAGCTACATCCAGACGTTTGAACTCCGGATCCAGTTGAAAGACACGATACACGTATGTAATTCTGGCAAACTGCATTTTGGCTTCATTTTTTGCATAAAAATATCTTCTTTTTCTTCATCTTCAGTTTTCTCAACTGATGCGAACACATGAACGTGAATTATTAAGTTTTATTACGTCATAGTTTTAGATGTCAGAAAAATCCGCGAAATATTTTTAAATGATACGGAAAGGACGATCTCGGTTAGAACGACGTTTTCGTTGTTATTCATTTGTAATGACGAATTTAAATCACTGTCTTGAATTATTTTTTTCGTTTATTGGAATGATATACAGCTACGGTCACCGAGTACAGCAGAGCTGGGGCAATGCATGCAGTGCTGAAGATCAGTTCTAAGCTTGATGATCTATGATGCCTCTAAACGTCCGTTAAACAATTATATGGGTAAGAAAAATCAAGATATTTTTATACGTAGTAATTAAGTATCTACATTGTGTTGCAAAGAGATTGAGTCTGTAATTTTTTGCGATTGAGAAAAAAGCAACCATAGAATTGCATGATGATTGAGAGTATGTTTATCTGAGCAAAGATAATTTATGTATCAAACTGGATATAACCAAAGAGGATATAAATGTGTCAATTATGTTGAAATGAAGATATGTGTTCTATAGTTTTACTAAAGATTATAGCCTTCATTTAAACTATACATGTGCATCTTTTATTTTAGGTACACACGATAGAGAAAATTTAACCGCTGCTAAAAGGAGGATAATCATGCTGAGTTAATGAATAAAAATATCTTCAATATCAGCCTTTGAGTTATGTCAAACATTATGATCTTATTTGATTGATGAAGGGGGTTGACGAAAATAAATAAAATCAGTGTCCAAACATATTAGGTATTCAAACTTAATTAGTATACATTAAATAAACAGATATGATCATTTTCTGATACTACTCATTAAAGAAAACTCAATATCCACTATTGACCGTAATACCTGCATTGGATGACATCACAGTCATCCAATGCATGCATTGGATGACTTCATAAAGGGCCAATGCCTGCATTGGATGACTTCATAGTGGGCCAATGCCTGCATTGGATGACTTCATAGTGGGTCAATGCCTGCATTGTTTGACTTCATTGTCGGCCAATTCATGCATTGGAAGACTTCACAGTGGACCAATGCCTGCATTCGATGGCCTTCCAGTCGCTCAATGCAGGCATTGAGTGAGTGACTCCAGTCGTTTAATGCAGGTGACGAGCGACTCTACAATGGTCCAATGCCTGCATTGAGCGACTCCTCAGTCTTCGCTTAATGCAGGCATTCATTTAGTCTAATGAAATAGCGCTGCATGAGAGTAAATGACAATGCCCATTCCTATTTGAAAATGCATCTTGTAATACCTGCATTGCCTCAATGCTAAGTTTTGACTATAAATCCAGATTTCAAAATAAGAATAGTTTGGCCAAAATAAAATGTATTTATTCCCTTTATCACAAAAGTGAGTGACATAGCACTAAATGGTAAAATCAGAATGCCGCAAGAAAAATCTGCATATTTTGCCGATTTTTTGAATGGATACCTAATACGTTTTAGTAAATTGCCTTTATCAACACAGAGATATCATTAAAAAATAGTTGAGACAAATTAAAAATTAGTGTAGACTTAATTACTTTAAACTTTTCAAAATTTACCTTTCCTTTATTACCGTAACTTATTACTTATCTTTCTCTTTTACATGTGATAAATTATGTATTATATCAAAATAGCGATATAGAATTCACATGAAAAGAAGTTTATTAAATTTCGGAGACCACTAACTGAAGGTAAAATCAATATATTCTGATAAAATTTGGATGATATCTTTAGTTACACAATATGATATAGAGCATGCACACTTTGGCAATTCTGCATGTAGTAACTGTGGTATATAATGAGGAGCCATTTTTGATATCTTGAGCAAAATCAAGGAGCGGGATTTTCCAGTCAATTTATTTCATAATTCATGGGTACCATTGTCCATTAAACTAGATTTATTAGTTTAATAATAAAGTTTTGTTTTCAAATAAATTATTAAGCGCCATCAAAGATTAATGTATTTATTTGTATCGAATTCTTTGTCGTCATATTATTTGTGCTTTGCACTTCCTGGAAAGTGTAATTTTAGATTGCATTGCTCTTGTAATTTACGTCATTTACAAGGTATAAAGACATTACCGCGAACATGTATACAATGTGCAGTTAAAAAATGGGGAAGGGGGGCACTGCAGAGCGTTTGAATGGAAAAACCATAACAGATCGTTGTCGGCTTATTCCACAGTGATTACAGCGATGGTATCAATTTTTCGGTCATTGACTAGGATATTTATTATTCATGATGTTTTTCAAACATTTACAATTGTGAAACTTTCATTTTTCAGTATCTGCGTGTGATGCTCTGCATATGAAGCTTTTATAAACATTTAGGAATGTCTCTTTGCGCTCTTGGTTTGAAATTGTCGTGCATTTGACCTTTCATTTCCCCGTTATATAACAATAAGAATAACGCAGGCGAAAAGGTGGGTAGATAAAATGGGGTGCGAATATTTCCCTGTATACATTATTTATTTCTCAATTCGTACATTGGTCCAATAAGGCGTAGTACTAGAATATACGAAGTTGTGCATGGAAATCTGTTTAAAAATGGTCTACTATTGTCTACTATTGAAAATCAAAATTACAAAAATAGTGACAATATGGTTACAGTAAATTATTACATTATCATACCACAGGGGCTTGTGTAGAATAAAAAAACATACTGTAGATAAAAAAGTGGGTACCTCGGAGGAAAAATAACTTTCCTCCGAGGTACCCACTATTTTAACAATGGTTTTTTTTTTCTACACAAGCTCATGTGATCATACCTTTGAAAATACATCGTACATGCATTTATACATTGCACGTGTATTGATTTGATCATATGGAGACTACAATTATTTAAACTTGGAAAAATATACAATCATGCATATATTAATAATGATAAGTTCGATTTAAGGGAGCTTATATTTGGATACATGCAATGTACAATCATTTAGTAATTTTTACATACACTGGGTATTAATTCTTTATTTTTTTAATTAATAAAATCGAAAGTTTTTTCATATTGTGGAAAAAAGTTTTTATCTCCCACTTTTGTAATATATGATAAACATTTTGTGGTATTATCTTTTTATTGCACAAGAGAGACATAATATTTTAGGCGATTGATTTGCCACTTTTTTTTTACATCATTTATATAAAAAAAAGAAGAAGAAATAATAATGACCTTAACCTGACCCTGCCACTAAAATTAGATGGTCAATGATACCACCATTTGGTAGTGTCGGTATTTCCGATCAACATCTTTATTATATCACTTTATTCTTGTTTACCACCGCTGTTTCCCTGCCCTTAAGGGATTGTTGTGCACTGTCCAGAAATATCCTTTTTTCTTCCGAGAAATAATGATTCCATTGTTACACACACTCACTTTTATCCATTTCATAAGTTTACAAAACGGTTATCAACCTTCCTTTGTACGGTGAATGCTTTAAGAAAATCATTTGCTGATTATCCACAGTGCTATGAAAGAATTACAACCCGCAGGTGGTAAACGCAATTTTAATTGCAATTTGTTTCAGTATTGTGCCTCACAGTTTATTGATATTTTTTATAATTACCAGTAATATGTTTCGAAAGTCATCTATTCAAGAATATGGCAGTGAACTTGAACTTTGAAAATGGCCCAAAGCAGGTGTTTACGTGGTTTGGTGACACAAACATTTACAGTATATTAGATCCCCCCCTCTTAGTAATTGTCTAGTATATATACATGTAGAATACTAGTATATATAAGCACGTTTAAATTAATAATTTATTGTAGTTTATTAATTCTACTTTTATAGTGCAACTGTTGTGTGGCAATACAAAACGCATACTATTGAAAATATAAAAATATTGTGTGTGGGGGGGGGGTCCTTTTAGCATTTCTCTTGTATTTCCCGAAAAAAGTGATACACATCTTTAGTTACTGTTTTCTTTGATGAAGGAAACGGGACATGAAGGTTCTGGTAGAGGACATTGCAGAATTGCAGAAAACAATACATAACTCTTGTATAATAGTTTCTAACATTTGAAACAATTATGAATAATTCAATTAAGAGAGTTTAAAAGAAATAGGTTTTTCTTGTTTGTTCACAAGGACTGTGAATGTAGCGATCAATTATGAGATAACATTGATTGAACCTGTTTTAATGTTTAGATCTATAAGAACGCATTAATAATTTGGGATGTCGTTGTCAATTCAGTAATTAGAGAAAAGAAAATTAATTTATAGAAAACCAACTTCAATTGCTATAAAATATTTCAATTATTTTAAAACAGTGATATCTATTAAAAGCCGAACTCATGATGTAAGGCATATATATTCTGAAGATTACAACGGTGTAGATGTACCTAAAATTACAAATGGCGGATATGACAACAAAAAACCCACCGATCTCTTTGATATTGTTTAAAAAAAAAATTTTCAAGACAAGCGGAATTTAATATCTCGTGATTCCATCATAATAAAATCATGTTGCAGCCACTGTAGGTTCTGATGCTTCAGAGGATAATGGATATACCCTATAGTTATACAAGAGCCAGGAAAAATTACGAAACCGATATCTAAGCTAAAAATTTATCACGCAGAAATTTCTTTTTCTCTTCAAAATCTCCCAACTAGAAAGAAAATTAAAGTGCATTGGTTTTTAAGACGCAATACTAAATAGGGTCCACAAAGAGATGTGTCCAGGAAAAAAGAATTTTTTTTTACTCCTAAGACATTTTTGGCCCTCATAGATCAACATCTCAGCACAACTCAAGTAATTTTGGAGAGTTTAATTGTTTTGTTATTTTGTGGAAAATGTTGGAAACAATTCTATTTTTCTTGCCTTTTCATTATTTAGTTGCACTCGATTGCATCACAAGACGTAAAAATTGTGCAATTTTGGCAATCCTATCAAAATGACACATATAATTGCTAAATTCGCCAAGATGATCTATCCCTTGGAAAACAGAGTACAGTTTGGACAAACAACATTTCCTGTCGGTAATTAATCTTGGATTAATAGATACATGTATTTGATGAACATATAAAATGTCTTTTCAACAACTGTTTAGTTTCCCTTTGAAGAAAAACAGTTGAAAAAGTAAGGAAGTTCATCCATAACTGGGGTGAATTAAAAAATTTTGGTTGATCGAAACTACATTAAATACCGCTTTTAAAATTAGTTTGAGGCTGACATAAAGCATAGTCCGGAGTATGTATGTAGTCAAATACATGTAAAGTCGAACTTTTTGCAATATTGAAACTTAATAAAGAGTTGTCTGCCCTTCATATAAATTAGGCAAAAACATTATGAACTTTTTGGCATTTTCAAAGAAAGGGAAAGGTTTTGCAATTTTTTTTAACCAAGAGATGAGTTAGAAAATAACTTGTTCTTAAAAGATGTATTTAAGGAATGTACTTTTCCCATAGACTTCAATGTTACCTTTAAGATGTGCTAAATTTGTTATTATTCAAAATGTTTTAAAATTCCAAAGATGAATCTTTATCATTTAATGAACTCTTTAATATCACTCCAAATGATCAAACTTGCAATCTATTAGACATAAAATATGATAGTTATGAGTGGAATACCTAAACTTTAAACTTTCCGAGTTCTATATCTTTTGTACAATCGACTTTTCAGCGCAAAACACCGGTATTGTTTTTAATTTTAAAAAAATTAGACAGCTAACAGGGGGCAAAATGAGCAATGAAAAAATGTAACAAACAGAAAGTTTGATATTTTCTAATTTTTTTTTCTTTGGTGTGTGCGGGGGGTTAAGGGGGGGTGGACTTGTTTGTATGTGAGACACGGTTCATTCTGAAAAAAATATGTTTACTCGTTCTTTTTTTTTAAATTCTGTCCTCGACTCGTGAAATTAATTCCATTGCCAGCTGCAAAATATTAAATATTCTCTATGTTTGCTGGTGTCGCGTTTATGTGCTGTCACTATTCGATTACCAGCAGTTTGTTAGATCTAATCTATAATTCTTGCAAAGACGAAGAAAAACCTTACGTGATGGCAATCGGAGACAAAGTTAGAATTCTCTAAAGAGTTTATATCAGAGCATCTTGTAATAAACCATGTAAAACATCCGACCAAACAGGATTATAAAATGTCTGGATGATGTCAATGTCTAACTTATATCACGTGATGTTGACTTGGTCAATACTACAACATGTACTTTTCTCTACTTAATTGTCTTATTAATTATGCTCGAGGACGAGGACTCCCTTCGTGTGAACATTTTCTTTTCTTTTTCGCTCGTTTTTGACTGTATTGGCTGTTTCAGAGAGTATTTTTGAAAAATGTATTTACTACGTCATATTGCCATTTTAACACAACTTCCCACAGCCAAGCTCTGATTAAAATGGTTCTATATTATAAGTATATATATATGTACATGGTTACTCATTACACTATTTAGTTCAATATTACGGTTAAAAAGCAAAAATCCATCTTGAAAACCGGGGTTCTATAATTAATCTCTCCATAACTTTCACAGCCTAGTTCCACTGGCACTTAGTATGTAGAGAATCCTGCGTAGGCCCTTGGGTAGGGATGAGTGGCGGCCCTGCAGGCTGTAAGGATTCAGAGTTTAAATCTTTTAAGAGTATGAATAAACAGAAAAGTCTAACTAGTGCGTCAGATGTGTCCTATACCACCTTCACCCACCCTAGAACAACTTTGTTTTTTTTATTTATTTTTTATTTGTTGCTGATTCATTTAATGTGTTTAGTTTTGTGTGTTTTGTTTTGTTCAGTTTTGTTCTTTTTTGTTTTGTTCTGTTTGTTTGTTTTTTGGGTTTTTTTTTCTTTTTGAGGGGGGGGGGGGTTGTTGTATCTGTATGGGATAACAATTTTCTATATAAGCCGAGATCAGTGGTCAATAATTATGCGATCTAAATATCGTCACTTTTCAGAGAGTTGTTTCCATTTGCCAGAAATGGGAACTCGTATTTGTTGAACACATTTGTTAGATATTTGGAAAGGTTGATATCAAAGAAGCGGACAATCATTATACGTGTGTATCAAGGAATGGGGTTGCTATCAGTTTTTGAAAACGAGTACCTTAAGTTTTCTTTATAGAAAACATTTGCCAGTAGGGAAACACATTGCCCCAAAATTTTGGGTACTACTAGGACGAATATGTCCTAGGTCAACTCGAAATAAGAAGGAATGGAAATCAATACTCTGTAAAAAAAAAAAAAAAAAAATGTTATATAAAGCCCGCCCTCCCGACCCCCCCCCCCCCCTATGATAATCAAATGGTCGTCCTCTTCGTTGTATGTACACAGTTTAATAACAATATACCGTGTTAGCCTTAATAATTGCTGTGTTAAAGGACTAATCAACATTTCAAAAATCATCCAAGTCGGTATGTATATCGGACAGTATGAAAAAATAAAACTTTAGAAAGGAAGTCAATCAGTCAATCAAGTACTAGATATAATAATATAAATCGCGTTGAGCAACTTCCAGTTCAAAGAGAGTTCAAAACTCTGTAATGAAGTTGCGGTCAACAGTCAATTTTCAACTGGTTAATGTCATCAGAAAGAAAGAAAATTATCAGGCTGTTGAAAAATGACCCCGGGTATAAATTTCACGACTTATGGTTTCAACAGAGAAAAAGCATCCCAGGTTGAATAATTTTCGTTGAAAAATGAACCCCTACATTCCCCGTTTAAAAGACATTGACATTTAAAAAAAAAAAGTTTTTACTGTTTTTCATTGACATTTAATAAGACCAATTACTGGGTAGTCTTGGTTTGTTTTTGTCTGGGTTTTATTGTGCAAATGTGTTCTGTTTCTCGACTCAAATTAAGCATAATAAAATAAAATGAATGTCGAAACTGCAGTACTTGGCATAACGAATGGTTCTTTTTATGGGCAAATGCTGCATCTGTATTTCACCTTACAAAAATGCACGTGTAATATAAATGGAGAAACGACTTCTTTTGAAAACTAGGTTCACATCAGTCAAACAAAGTTCTGTTTTAATTGTCTCTTACTTCCATTATATACATACAATTCTTACCTTCGGCTACATGTGCACGTACGTGCATTTTTTGAAATTCAATAGGTCAAAGTAAAAGCTAAACGCGAATTAAACGTTAAAAAATCGGGTCCCCGAAGCTTCGTCTAGGACATCAATAGATATTAATCACCCCGTTGACTTTTCGTTTCTACCAATAAACATTTGAGCTACCCACAGAACTTCATTAAAATCTTCACATGCTTGTCCACAGGTCACATATCACAAACCCGGGGCCGGGTCGTCAATCTGATCCTGCCCACGCTCCTAGTTTGAAATCTTAACGTCCTTATTTTGTTCAAAAGATGATAACACAAGCAAAGTTTTAAATCTAAACGCAATCAATTTTACCTTACATCTGTTTTTCCGGGGTACTTTGGTACAGGTATAGATCAAGATTCCTTCATAGTCTGTCAGAAGTATATATGATCTTGTTTTCAATAAAGATCCATTGAAATTATAAAAGTTAAATTTCAAAACATTATCTACCAATATGTGCTTTGTCAACAGATACAATAAGAATTTTGAGTTCACTATAGATTAAGTTAAATATTTGTTACTCAGAAACCAATTTGAGTGAAAGGTTAAGCTTTGGAATAGGTTAGATATGAAATAATATACGATATTTGGTATCGCATGTTAAAAACACTTGAATCCATATCTTATGCATTACTTTATATATTTTTTTAAAAGGGGTGTCCGAGAAATATTTTTTTTTTGTTGGTATTATTTTTTGGTTATTGTACTTTTAAAATATAATCTGAATTTTCCGGAGGGTGGAGGTGGTCCAGATCCCCGAACATCCTCTAGATCCGCACATGATCATGATAAACTATATTATTTTGTACACTAGTATATATGTTTGATGTATTCAGTTGGTCCCAAATATCTGACGTCGTCTACTGTTTCTTAAATGAGACATAATAATTAAGTATATATTTTACGCGGTTGAAGTTTGACCAATACAATAATAAATGGGTAATCTGAACTTGCAGGTTATACATTGATAACTACACTGATTTGGTAGTAAGTATTAACTGAAATTTGGAGTCTGATAGCCAAATTGGGATTTAATAAGAGCTACGAGTCCGACTGGAAACATCATCTAACCCACTAAACTGCTGCAAGAAATAGTACCGCGCTCGGTATATCATGCGGCCAGATTGACGCGATATACCCAGGAGTCTCGGAATGCTAGATTGAACACAATTAAATAATAACTCCTGTAGTGATTAATCTATCAGCATGAGAGAGGCCTAGACAGCCTATTGTAGAGTTGGATGACGCCCAAAACATTTGCGTTGTACCAAGTTAAAGGGGCATGGTCACGATTTTGTTCAAAAATCATTTTCCCGATTTTAATGTTTACAATGCTTCAGTAAGGCATTTTTAATACGCAACCAAAATTTGAGCGTCATTCGTTGAGTTATAAGCGAGTTACAGAGCTTACAATTCTTTGCTATGTAAACAAAGCTTTTGTTTACATTTTGAACGTTGACGTGACAACTCCGGATTTAGACCGAAAATGAATGTGGTAAATGTTAGAATCTGTTTATTTATGCTCAAAATGAATAAGAAGATGGAGAAATCAGATTGAAAAAGAGTTTTTACCGGTATATTGAACTAATGTAAACAAAAACAGGACACGAGCCTTGTTTACATGACAAAGAATTGTAAGCCATGTATCTTGCTTATAACTTCACTACGGACTCTCCAATTTCATTTGGTCATTGGAAATGCACTCCTAAAGCATTGTAAATAATAAAAACAGAAAAATAGAATTTGACCAAAATCGTGACCATGCCCCTTTAAAGGAGGAAACTTTCAAATAATATTGTGCTCTTCATTTGAAATCTACGAACAATTTCACAAACCATAATGTATTAAGACAACGTTAACAGAAATTTCATGAGAGCATGCACATCTATATATCATGTCTTAATAACTACATGTACAAAGTTCTGATTTACGGTTTCAGAGAAGTTGCTCTGTAACAATTTTGTCAAATTTAGCAAAACTATACAACTTCAAGGGGCACTATGGGAAAAAAATCTTACCAAAATTTTCCTGTAAAAATACAAAATTTCACATTAATTTGTCCTTATTTACAATAAAATTTCATGAAATTCTGCCAGGAGATCAAAAAGGATATACTAACCAAAAAAAAGGACTGATAGACTACTAGTACCGGTAAATGATGGACCAAATGACTAATGGGTAAAACATCATTGTGTTGGTACCCTCCCAAACTCCTTGTTCATAGTACATGCATAATCATACATAACTTTAATTAATAACAACACAATCTGGCATATTCATAAAGTTATCATTTATTGATCTCTCTTGAAAAACAATGAACAAGTTATAGGTGAAACAGTACATCCATCAAATGATTTTTACTTCATACATCAAATAAAAATCTTGAAAGTTGGTTTAATTCCGGTACACCTTTGCACCAATACTTAGTCATATTGTACAGGTATCTCCAATGTGCGATATATGTAAATGTACAAATGCATTTTCTTCTAGATCAAATAACATACTAGTACATCTGTTTTAATTTGATAAAAATTACTCATCCTGATGATGATCAACCAGTATGATGCACAGTTTCAGTGCCCCAAATCCATGAATTAATCAACAATTCACCTTAAAATTCCCCCACAAGATACAAGTCCAGATGATTCACCATGCATCACGTCACACTCTTCCTCTTTTTCTGAGGTCTTCCAACAGGAGTGAGGTTGTTTTCCTTGGCAGACATGGCACGCTTTTTCTTGGTGGAGGCAGTCAGCGTTGGCGTCTTGGATGACCTAACAGAGTGTGGCGGCGTTTTAAACGAGATTTCCTCTTCTTCGCTGTCCTCTATCAGAACCTCCATGCTCTGATCCCTGGAGGAATTGAACGACTCTGACAAAGTTTTCTTCTTCTTCTGAACCATAGGAGTGACTTTATGTACAGGGGTTGCTGACTTTGATTTCACAGGTGTGGTTACATTTGTTGGTTTTGGTGTCGCTTCAGTTGCTTTCTTTGTGGCAGGTGTTCCCTTGGGTGTGTTCGCCTTTTTCATTGACACAGGAGTTGCTTTGAGTGCCTTCGGTGTCTTGTTCTTCCCAGGTGTGTCTGCTGATTTAGAACCTGCTGATTTTGATTTGATGGCAGACTTGGGAGATTTTTTTACTGCAGGGGGTTTCTCTGCAGAAGACTTTACTTCTGAGTCAGACTTTAACTTGGCTGCCTTTTCTCTTTCTTCGGCTTTCTCTTTAAGAATTTTCTTTCCTGCGGTTATAACATTTTCCTGGAAGAAAATTAAGCGATAGATTACATGATCTATATAAAACTAAAGAGAAAAATGGACAAAATGACATTGAATTCTCCAAAAACCCTTAATTCTCAAAAAATCCTTCATAAGTCATGCACTTTATGCTCTGAATTACAAAAAATTACAAAAAGAATTTAATTAAAAGGCATCCATAACCAAAATGACAACAAACACTAACCAGCTTGTTCATCTGCAGGTCTATTCCCAGCGATTTTAGCATGTCGCTTCTCTTTTTGTGTTTCTTGAGCAGTCTTTTGATGGTCTTCTCCTGTTTGAGCTCCTTATGCTTGTTGTTGTGTCTGTCCCGGGCCAGGATATGAGCCTTCGGTGGCTTGAACACTCCACTCCTTCTTCCCATCATCTTTGGATGAAGTTTTGCCGTAGGCACATACTGACCTAAGAAAAATAAATTTCCGTAAATCAATTTTCAAGTTTTAAGTAAAATTTAGACTGGTATTGGGAACAACATCATCCCTGTATTCAGGCCAAGATATCACCTAAATTTTAGGGAATTAAGAGACATGTTGGTTGTATCCGGTGTACAAAATTTGAACTTGTTGTTTTTGAGATTTTTTAACTTACATTTGACAATTCTTTCAAACACCAAATAATTGTCCATAGTGTCAGCTACCACTTTAGCAACCTCATCGGAATAAAACTCCACAAAAGCATATCCTTTGCTTTTCCCTGTCTGCAAAGAAAACAAAAAAGAAAAACATGATTTACCAGTACCTAGATTGTCAAAAAAACTTGAAAGAAACTTTTGACTAACTCTGTGTACAGTACATTTGGGTAATACTGAGGTACTATAATGTGCACATACATGTGCTAAGTGAATGTTGACAGTCAATCAAAATTCAAAAATGTATTACTTTTATCCTTTCTAAGAATCAGTACTCTGTGATTCATATAAATGTTTATTACCATAGAACAAAACAGATTGTTTAAGGTATAAATACATGGAATACTTTTTAAAGTGTGTCTTTATATTTAAAGTATGGCATAGATACAGTGTAAGTAAGACTGTACAATAGAAATATTACTACAGATTTTCTAAATTAAATGTAAATTGTTTGAATTATCTCTCAAAGTACCCTTTCTTCACAGCTCCCTGTTAAGTGAACACAGTCATTCTGTCAAACAAGAGCCAATTACAGTAGAAGAGGGCAATTAATCACTTAAACTTACCTTAATACTTCGTGAGACCTTTACAGCTTTCACTTTCCCAAACTGGGTCATATACTGCTTGATTTGTTTTTCATAAAATCCATGGGGGAGATGACCAAGGTACACAACTCCTGATTCTTTTTTTTCTGGTACTTTCTGTACAAAGAAGGTGGGAAAATATATAATTTATGATTATATTTATTCCCATTTTTGTATTGAGAGTGTTAAAAAAACCCATTAAAGGTTTGATTTTATATGAGCGTCCCTTGTTGGGTAATGTCATAATAAATGTTTAAACTACATTTTTTGAAAGTTATTCCACAATTTAAAGGTTTGTTGTATAAATGTTCTTATATCATATTTAATGTGCATCATTATCTGGAACATTAATTATAATGCTAGTTTTCCCATATTCTTGCACATTAAACATGTTAAAGTTGAATTTAAAATAACTGTAGGCACTATCATGAATATTTTTGATTTTTTTTTTTTTAGTACATGTACTGAATTTGACCTCTACATCAAGAATTAAATCATCAATATTTCTGAATTAAACAATATCCAATTATTATAAAGTAAACTAAATGACACCAAGAATTCAATTTTCCCAATTTAAGTGGTGTGAGAGGCCTGCCATTTTGTATATAAGATAGGCAAGTACAATGTACTATACATTAAATGCTGCCCAGACACATCTCTTCAAATCTTTTTCTTGATGAACAAAATAAGCATGTACTAGGCTGTGGTCAAGATCGTAGCAGCTAACTATACTCTGTCTCAAGATATTTATGCTGCGCATTTTCTTAAATTATTTGATATTTATAAACACCTCAGACTGGCTCAGAGTTCAGATGATGTTCATTCAATATTATGAAAAAATCCCAAGATTTTTCTTTTGAAACGCCCCCTCTAGCTTGTCAGGTTTCAATTATTGTTCGGTTCGGTTTCTGTTGTTTTTCCGGATTTCGGTTCGGTTCCGATTTGTGCATTAGAATCCGTATTCTATGAAAAATGGCGTCGAAATTGAAAGGCTCAGTAGTGTGGACTTTTTGTTTTTAATAAACATTGACATGTATACAACTGGCCATGTATACCGATGATTATTCACTCATCATAAATAAAAGTATCACACCATTTACCTGTGTAGAAAGGAGGAATACTAGTTCAATAAACAAAGATGGCGGCTTACGATTCAGACATCGAGCATGTTGTCAATATTTGTTAATATAAATGTTTAGGGTAAGAATATTCTGGATTTAATAATAGTGAGATTGAATTAGGAAAACCGGAAGTCAAATCCATGCAAAATAATATGGGGAAATCTGCGTGGTTACAGAAAACGGAACACACGGTGTGCATTACCTGCAACTTTAAAATATACGAACATATTGAATCATTAGACTTTACTCGTTTCAAAACATTACTAATACTTACTTTGTTAACATATTTGATTTATCAAATTTTCTGTAACCATTTATTAAAATAAGCATCAAGATATATCTTAAAACGAAAGACATGTATTAAAAAATCGGCCACAGGTTAACTTATTTATAATAACTATCAAGAAAGGAACTTCATAATAAAAACAGAAGTTTACAATGATTTTTTTTCCAAATAATCCTTTGTAGTACATAAGGCTTTAAAAATGTTCAGTAAGTTATCTGTGGTGAAATTATTCTATGAATTAATATAGTTTTTTTTAAATTTAATTTAAAATCATCAAATGTCATTTGAATTTCTAATCAGGAAACTAGTTATTGTGTTGAAGATTAAAGAGTGAAGAAATACAAAATATAAACTTTTGAAGTTACAAAAAATAAACTTGATTTGAAAGTTGACCCGAACCGAAAAACCCGAAACCGAACCGAATATTTTATGACCTGACCCGAAAAATTTTGGAACCGTGACAGCCCTAGTTTCAATAAACGGCTAAAAATAAAAAGTCAACAGGGATTTTGCATTGCAAGCAAGATGAAAATACCCAGATGATTACATTGAAAAATTGTGCGAGGTGTTTCGAGTGACTTCCGAATGGAGAAAAGATGTCAACATTTCCCATTATAAATCTCTGTAAGAAATTTGTTTTCGTTCCTGTGATTTTTTCTTAGTGAAAAATGCTAAAGTGTCAATGAAGATATCTTGGATATTTTCCCTTTCATCGATTTCAATTGCAATTCTTTCACAGGTATGTGTATTTTTATTAAAAATTGCCAAAATGTGCTGCATAATTATCTTGCGATAGACTATCGCTCTCCGTAGCTGCTATGATCTTGAATAATATCCTAGCTTAGCAATAACAGCATTAATTCATTCAAAGCGTTAAATAGAATATAGATATCTAATCTAGCAGCTATGACCTTGAACACAGTCATGTACTTTTAACCCATCACACTTTATTGAATTTCAAAATTAGCTTTCTTTGTGTAAGGGAGGTAACTTATCATACCTCCACATCATCGTGCTACCGAATACCGATACTAAACAAATGTCACTTTAATGGCTCTAACCTATACTACAGAATAGGCTATAGCACAGGGGCTTGTGTAGAAAAAAAAACATTGTTAAAAAAATGGGTACCTCGGAGGAAAATTTACAAGGGAGGACACCATCTTGGATACTGCCTCGCTTCATCAGCTTATTTCTCATTTAAAACATTAAACTAAAAACTTGCACCAATTTGTATTCCTTTATAAATGATTCTTCTTTAGGATCTCACCTTCAGTTTAATTCTTTTTATGTCTACATCAACAAATTTTTATCTTTTTTCTCACGTAAACATCCAAAATCAACAACTCCTTGGCTTTTTCCATAACCAATCGTATGACAGAGATCTCGGGTGCTGTACTTTCACTTTCTGCAGAAGCCAAGGAGTTGTCAATTTTGAATATTTACGCGAGAAATCAACAAGTTTGTTTATGTTGGTGTAAAAAAGAATTAAACCGGAGGTGACACCTCAAAAAAGAATCATTTATAAGGGGATACCAATCGGCGCACATGTCTAGTTTAACAACTTACATGAGAAATTAGCTGATGAAACGAGGCAGTTTTTTGAGATGGCATCCTCCCTTGTTATTTTTCCTCGGAGGTACCCACTTTTTTAACGATTTTTTTTTCTACACAAGCCCCTGGGGCTATAACTTGTATGAGAAATAGACTCTATTCTGAACTATAAATATAATTCAAAATTAACAAATACTACCTTTGCTTTAATTTTTTTGTTATTCTTCTTAAATTCTTTTTGCTTGTCGGGGTCTAGGGCCAAGTTTTTCTGTGTCGAATCCTTCACCACATGTGTTTCTTTCTCCATATTGCGATAATCTGTATCATACAGAAACTGAATTGCGGTGATGAATTTTCCCTATGAAAAAGCGCCTCATTGATATAAAAATACATTCACTAAATACCAGAAATAACTTAATAAACATACTTGAGAATAAATATTTCATTTAATCCTATTTATAAAAATCAATGGAAATATTAGAAACCGAACAGTATTTTAAAGTTTTATTTTTTCGTTAAAAGTAAAGATAAATGTATGACTAAAAAGCAATCAAACAAAAACAAAAATAGGAAAAATTTACTAAGGATAATTATTCAGTTTCGACCAATCAGCACATCTGGTCTCATTCGGGACTTCTTTAGAGTTTATTTTTCTATACGAGCACCATTTCCGAGAAACTCCGAGTAAACTTGACAACTGTGTAAACATGGCGAAAATTGTGATTGCGGGTGAGATTTTTTTTAGTTAAAAACTGATTACTTTGAACAGCGTTGAAAGCTAAATTGATGAATGTTTATATTTCATGAATTTCCAAATGTTTTAACCTAAAACCAGCCAAATATAAAGCTGTAGAGATTAAAATAGTTGGAAATAGATGTAATTTTGTGCGCTGCATGACTGGCTGAGGATAATTCTTTCACTCAGTCGTATGGTCTGTCGTAAAATGCATACCTGTTTAATTTAAACATGTGAATTCAAGAGTTTTTGGCATGCACATTTGCTTTGACAAATTATTATAAATGTACATGGTCAGACCGAATCAGTCGCTGCATGGCGCTGTATAGTACTGGATCAGTTGGTAGATAACCTGATTAGAGATTCAGGAGACCTGGGTTTGATTCCCTGTCTGGTCCAACATTATTTCTTCTATCCCGTTACATTTGGTAACGTAACCAACCACTGAGACTGAAAGGTTAACTCCTGCTATGGGAAACAACCTGGTATATATGTTGATCATCAGTAGAGCAAACATAATTTAAGGAGGGAATGTGATGGTTCGACCAGTTTCGTTGCCAGTGCCAGTTGATAGATAGCAGCAGAACTGTAGCAGTACAGGAAATTGGGGTTGGTGGACCTTGCTGTAAAGTAAAGTAATGACATCTAATGTAAAATGTCTCAGGAATTTTTTAGTACTGTATTAAAATTTTCACAAAATATATTCCTTAATGTAGCTAGGTTATTCAGTCCAAAACTGTGCGCAATGAACATACAGTTTTTTTTTGTGGATGGAACTGCAGCTCTATGGTCTGTCAACCTGAATATTCTGTTAATTAAGCTGCATGCATGCAGTTCTGCAGCTAGTTGATAGAGAACCTGAGTAGAGATTCAGGGGCCCCGGTCCGGCTTGTCAATATTTCTTCCATTCTGTTACACATGTATAGATAAAATATTGATGTATAAAACATGTATTGTTCTTTTTATCACTAGGGAAATCTGATTGTCCATACTATGCCAGATCAGAGCTTTTAGGCGATAAACTAGTAAAGAACCTACCAGACTTTCAACTACATAAAATAGTTATTAAACCAGAAGAATGGGATGTAAGTTGTGTTTTTTAATTTTTATCTTTCAACGTCTTCCAAAAATATCAATTTTGTCCATATATGCTAAATCTGATTGCTCTGTTTGGAACAAAGACAAAAAAAACCTTATTTGACATCAGTCTGTTTCATTATAATTGATGCAGCAGTGCTTACACATGACAATTTGTGCAATGATATTTTTTATTTACAGTAATCAATTTTAATGCTATACATGTACATGTATAATGTTTTTTGCAAAATATTGTAATACTATTTAATATTATACACATGTATTTGGAAAATGCATCAAAGATCAAGCAAATTATGCTTTATAATGCCTGCATATGAATATATAATTCTTATCTTTAAGAAATGGCTAAAAGAGACTTGCAGTTCAAGAGAATGGAGTCACAATAAGTCTCCGTTGGTATGGAGAGAACTGATTGATCGTGGTGGAAAAGGGGTCCTCATAGGGGGTGCCAATGAATTCCAGGAATATGCCTTTGGATATTATGGCGTGCAATCCACACAGGTCAGTGATGACATGCGGAAAATGGCAGAAGAGAATAAAGCATATAAAATTGAAGAGGACAAGGAAGAAGAAGCAATCAAGGCTCTTAGCCATCCCCTTAATGTATGTATCACAAATGCTTCAAACCAAGTCTGTTACAACCTGATCAACGCCATGGCTAGGGGGGACATCTTCGGAGAAACAACTGAGATTTCTCTTCACCTTTTGGATGACAAGGCTAACATGGAATCGTTAGAAGGGCTTAGAATGGAAGCCATGGACTTAGCGCACGGACTTCTCCGTGAAATTATTGTGACCTCAGATGTTTCCAAAGCTTTTCAAGGATGTGATGCAATTATTGTGATGGATGACTTGGTTCAGAAAGAGAAAGAGAGCAGAGATGATTTCGTTAAACGGTCAGTGGAACACCATGTAAAATATGCCAAGGTCATTAATGAAAAGGCGAAAAAGGAGGTCAAGGTTCTTCTCACGGGAACTGGTCCAACAAATCTAAATATCTACATGATGATTCAAAATGCTCCCAACATTCCCAAGCAAAACATTGTAGGACTTTCACGTACATTAGAAAACAATGCAAAGTCTGTGGTAGGAGAGAAATTAAACGTGAATCCCAGCGGAGTGGTGGATCTCATTGTTTGGGGCAACATCAATGGTGGTACTTACATTGACCTTTCTAAGTGCCGAGTGCATGGATATGATGGTGCCATTTGGGGACCACCCTCTTTCTCACTACCAGCTGTTGAAATGATCTGGGATAAAAAGTGGATGGAAAATGAATTTACAGGTTTGTTTTTCAGATACATTTGATTTGATACTTTTATATATATACACACACCCCTCTACATAGCATATACATGTAGTTCTTTCAGATTTTACTAAAATTTGCTCCCTGGTTTCATTGTTTCTATCAAACAATGTTGCCTAATCATTCTTAATTTTTTGTACTATCCAAAGTATTTGATTGAAACATGATTATTTACAGAACTTGTGAAGAGCCGCCATCAGAAGTCTGAGGAGTTGATGAAACACTCCGCCAGTATGTCCAGAGCTGCTGCTATAGAAACCACAATGGCTCACTGGTGGAACGGCACTCCAGAGGGTCAAATATTCTCTCTTGTTGTGGCATCAGAAGGTAGGTATATACAAGTTCCATTTATGGATATATTTTAACCAAAATATTACATGATCCATTGAACAAATGACTAAGAAGTTCGGACAATTTCAACAGATACCTCCCACTTCTGCATGTCTTAGAGCACAGTTTGCTCCTTTGATTTATCATTTTTATAGTCTTTTTAATTTATTTTCAGAAAAGGTACAGTTTTCGATAAAAGCTATCACAACTTGAAATGTAAATTAAAATGACAATTAAATGGTTACCGGTATATCTTATTGTAAAATTAAATTTTATTCATGTACTGACCAGATGAACATCTGATCATTACATGCATCATTGAATACATGCTTGTGTTACATATAGCTTGGGTTTATACATAGTTGTTACACTATCCAGGCTGTCATTGGCATCGATCGACAAATAAACCATGTTAAAGGTTTTTATTAACTAATTAATCAATATTAATCATATTCATAATTAATATTGAATTCTTTAATATGTAATTATAGGTTGGTATGAAGTCCCAGAAGAACTAGTTTGTTCCTTCCCAGTGACCATCAGTCCCAAAGGAAACTGGTGTGTTGTGCAGGACATCAATCAGACGAATGAGGTCAAGGAGAAAATCAAAGAGGCTGTAAAGGTAACAATTCAATTCAAATATGATAAAATGATTACTTACATTTGCATCAACAATATACTGTAAATCCCTAATTCAACGTGATGAATTAACATCCATGTAAAATCGCGAGAAGCACATTTGCTGATTTTAAAATTGCGCTTTAATTTTATTGACAGATGTAAACTACCCAGTAATTGGGTTTATGATAAAAATTCAGCGTTCAAGATTTTATATTCTCGCGATTTGATGCAAAACCGTTGAATTGCGGAATTATGTACTTGCGTAAAATAAGGAATCTACAGTACCTTCACCTCATTAATAGTCTGATTAATATCAAACATTCACAAGCTCCTTTTATTTTCATTGCCATAAAATAAAAGTAGCTTGTGAATGTTTGATTTTAATCAGACTGCTTCACCTCACATTAAAAGAAAAAAATCCAACAAAATTACACAATTAGTTATATTATATCATAACAGGACATCATTGCGGACAAAAATGTGATATTCCCACCCCCCAAACCACCAACCCCACCGCCGAGTGAGGTCACGGTCACTATCATGGATCCCAAAGACCAACAGGAAAAGAAAGATGGAGGTAAGCTTCCAAATAAAGGATCAACAAAGTAAAAAAAGGACAAGCAATGCAAGAACAAATTTTAAAAGATTTTAAAAAGATTTTTTCCCCCTTTTTAATTAAAGTACAAGTGAAATATTATCAATCATTAATTTAAATGATTATAGGAACTGATTAATTATTTTATTCCTTGAACAGAAAAAGCTACAGACAGTGATTCCAACACAGAAGCTAAGCTAGCCACAATTATCGAGGAGAAAACAGCAGATTCCCTTCATCTCCAAAACCAAGAAAAGACACCAGTAGATACCCAAGAAGCCAAGCCAGAGTAGACCCCGCAGTGTGCACAAGGATGCACTGTGTTGTATATAATGCTGCAAGACTGTGATATTGATCACTTCATGTGAAAATGTGAAAACTCTTACACCAAATGTTATATGTCACATTTATTGTACTTAATGTAATATGTGAAGTGCTCGTTAATAAATTATTTAAGTCGATAGGAATATCTGTTTTCCCTCAGACTGAAAAGAAATGACAAAATTTGACAAAATGACAGATGGGGGATGATAAAATTTAGAAGGCAATGAACATGTCAAAAGGGCACATTACCGGTAAATAAAAGTTATGTCAATACATTGCATTTCTTAATATATATTATTATGTAAACTATTTCTCATTGTTTTAATCCTCAACAAAACAAAACATTGTTACTGTCTACGGAAATTTGTGGGTCAATGGTAACATTCATAGAAGGCTTGCTTCACCTTACCTTCTATTTATGTTACCAACTTGACAAATTTCTACAGACGGTCAGTAACAAAACTACCATTAATATTATTAATACATGTATGTATATTCTACAACTACACGAGAAATATGTCCACATCTGACATAACATGGATTCCCTGCTCAAAGATGCATTTGTAGAGCTAATGGTGAACAATGTTGTTCAAGGTCATAGAAAAGGTTATGGTCAGAAAATGATGACAAAAACAGTACTACCTGTAATATTAGCAATATGTATATTCTAAAACTACACGAGAAATATGTCCACATCTGACGTGAAATGGATTCCTTGCTAAAAGATTCATTTGTAGAGCTAACGGTGAACAATGTTGTTCAAGGTCATATAAAAGGTCATGGTCAGAAAATGATGACATCACCAATATCTTTGTCAGATGTTTGATTTAGTTTCTTTGAAACAAGGGTATATATATGCAAATGAAGAATTTTGGGAATTCAATTGCATATAAGTAATGTCAGAGATCTCTCTCAACTCACAGCACTCTTGCAGTTGTATATAAACACAAGTTAATTGTTTGTTAGTTGAGGGTTATGGTTTTGATCTTGCATACAAAAGTATACTCCCAGTTGTTACAGATACATTATTGGATGATAATAAAGTGTAAAGTACTGTTATGGTACATTAAAGTTTCCTGTAAGTACTTGTGTAAGATGCATATTTATATTTGGCATTGATTGCATGCTTCAAGTCAAGGGTTGTGGTGCAGAAAATATATATCGTAGTAAACGCAGTCCCAAAATATTGGATAAAGACGTACTACTCCCCCATCCCCAAATTTGCATTTATGTGACTAAGCCTGATAGTCCTAGGCCTCACAATGCTCCAGATGTATATACACACAATGCTGTAAAAATATCTTTTTGAAATTGTGAAATTTCATTTGTGGTTTCATCGTCCCAATTACTGGTCTATTTTCATTCATTTATAGATATAAAAAAAGAATTAAAAACAGCAAATAATAATTAAAACATTAATAAATCAGACCAGTTTATTGATAGAAACAAAATGTTTTATTACAATGTCCAACGCCTCATTTGGTAGTTCGAATCACAAAGAAATGGGTTTGTGTTGTAATATATACATGTTCAAACGGTATTGTTTTCTCCATATCAATAATCATGAAAAAATAAGGCATCAACTAAACATTGTCACTGGAAATACAGATTTCAATTTTCTTCATGCAAGAAAACCTATTTGACTTTATGTTATCACCTTAAACTTGTTAACATGATGACCATACATACAAGTCTTCCTGCAGAAGATTTGGAGTCTGTTGACTTTTTTTTTCTTACTTGAATCTAACTTCAATACATAAAGCACAAATGATCTATCAGTGTTCGTCAATATTGTTCCCAAAGATTAATAAAGGGAAATTACTCTTATCAAAACCACAGTTTTCTCCCTTGATGGAATTGGTACTTGAAATCAAGATAAGGAGATACAAGAGAATTAGAAATTCACCTGACATTCAATGCAATATTGTGAAACCAAAGCACCAAACTGTCCACAATCGTAAGATATACTTATACATGTAGCACTATGGTTTACCTTCAGAATAAAACTCTTGATCTGCTATCATATACATGTAAAATGAACCAAAGAAAGAGCTTTAATGTAAACGATTACAATACCAGCAAATATCCATCACTAGTTGCAACCTTGTTACAAGAATCAAATGATTTTTTTTTAAATGAGGCAATGTTAAGGTTCATTAAGATATATTTCACAATCCAATATTTAACCACAATCTAATTAATTGAATGAAGAAAAAAACCCAGTGGTTCTCTGTGAATATCAATAAAAATATATCATTCACTGGCATATTTTATAATTTATAACCCCAAAATAACAAGAGTTAAGTGCTACAAAAACAAGGTAAATCACTCACTAATTCAATGCAAGAAGTGAACAAAAAATGAGATTTACCATTTAGATAAAATGACAGCAAATTACCACATAATTCTACTGTGTCATCTTGTGAACTTGTTTGACATTTTTGCAGCATAACAGACGTTATTTGTAAATTTATACATTGTGCAATACGTACATGTATGTATGAAGAAAACAAAATAAACTATCTTATTCTCATCATGATCTTTCATGCTTGGCAGTTACCAACACATTTGTACCATCACATTTTCAGTTTAAACCAAGCATCAAGAGAGTTTCACACGTAGAACAACATGAATTATATTCATAATTAAATGCAAAAGAATTTTATCAGTCTCAGTCAACACCCTATATTCATATACATGCATGCAAAAGTACAATTCTCCTACAACTCATTGAATCCCTTATTTGCTTGGCACGTGATGAATGCACAGAAAAACAATGGAGCAAAAAAGCAGTGATGTGATTAAAACATGACAGGTTGAACTCTTGTTGTCAAATCCTACTTTTAAATCCACCCCTAATTTTCATTTCTCAAGTTCTGTCGTCTCTTCTTCTTAAAAAAAAAAAAAGAAAGATAAATGGTCATTGTTGACTGACCATTTTCTAAACAAAGCCTCTCTATGACCGGTTCATGCATTTATAATGACACTAGTCCTGTAGAGCCGAGAATTTGTTTCCCAAGGTTAAGGACTGCTGGGCTTTGCTGGGATCATCCACATGTTTTCCACCGGCATGTACTTTGTTGAAGGATGATCCACTTAATTCACTGTAAAAGATATAACAGCCATAAACAACTGGAAGAGTGCATGTTATAGGTTCACTGCTTAATTACTGCCAAATTCCTACTAGCACATTGTAGTAGGTGAGTACTTTAGCTCAGTAGACAGTGTTAAATTTTAACTACATGTATCAGGCATTTGCGCATTGTTGTGGTCACCTCCAATCTTTTTTTTAAAAATAAGCTCGAAAGTACAGGTGACACTTGTTGACTTGAACTTCGATCTTGAAGTTCTTGATCTCTTTAAGTCAGATCACGGTCCCAATTTTTTTCTCTGTATAACCAAGTAAAAACTATTGATCTGTCAATGTAACAAGAGGCCCATGGGGCCACATCGCTCACCTGAGCAACAATGGCTTTATATGGGTGTTCAACGGATATTGTGCCATATGGCCCCTCGGTACAATAACAAAAAAGAAAGCCATAAAGTATCCAAATTTAACACTTATTTTTGCATACACTTAATCTTCGACAATTTGTACCTTTATGAAATACCATTTTTACCGAAAACAAGATCCTATGCAAGATATAAAACTAAATGTTTGGTAGGGGTACACTGTTAACTTCCAAGTACCTTTTTTTCAGTTCTGCCCCCTCCTCCCCACACTTTATTAAGCGATCAAAATATATGAGTGCATATAGGTACATTTTCTTCTTCAACTTCTTACTAGTTGTTGTATTTTATTAAAAAAAATCCTATATGTGAAAGAATAAAATTGTACCTCAATGCGCTCAAATTAAAAAAAACATTCAAAAATTTAATTGGTCTTCTGCATTATAAATGAGTGTTGTTTACTTGGCGTGAATTCGTGCGATGTTTTATAACCTTACTCACTTGATTGATGAATACATTTGAATGAAAAATAGTGTCCTGTGAAATGTTAAAGAGCTATTATAATCAATGCACAGGCGTCGGAACGGGGTGGGTGGGGGCTAAGCCCCCCACTTTTTTTTGCAAAGTTAGACATAGCATACTCAAAATCCTTTTCTTTTTTTTTTTGCTTGTCAAGATTTCTGATAAGGTCTAACCTCCCCCATCCATTTTCAATTTGCTTCAGACACCACTGCAATGCATTGACAGGCATATCACTCTATTTTACCACGGCCCACCCATTATTTTCATCTTTATCTAAAAACAACAAATGGCTACAAACCAATGATTTTCCGCTGTAATATTTTCTTAAAAGCGATAATACATTTATCCCCATAACAGTAATGTGTCATAACTATGGAAAATGTTTTAAAGTGATCGTTTATATTTGTGTCTGAAAACCAACAATTTCATACAATACATCGTATTAGGAGGGGGCCCAAGAAAGTAGTTACAGCATATCTTCTTTTAATTTTTCTGTACAAGTATTTAACGTTTAGCTAGAAATTTCTAGTGATCAATCAAAATTTCAGCGTCAATCATAAAAATATAAGCAAGATATAGAGCTCGCAATTCTGCTAGTTTGAGTAAATTTTTTTGTTCAAAAGAGTTTATATTTCCTATTCAGCATTTAAAATGTAAAAGAACAAAAGCAAGGCCTCAGCTCTGTGTGCAAACAGAAAATTGTGAGCAAAGCTCTGTATCTTGCTTACAATTCGAAGCTTGACACTCAAATATGGAAAGTAAATAGAAAATTGTAAACAATTAAAACAGAAGAAACTTGCACTAAAACAAAGAAAGATCACAATTTATTTTTCATCACATATATACCTATATATTTCTAGCAGCAAAAACAGTCTCCGTTTATACTGAAAATGCTGAGCATCTTAACAAAACACGTTGCAATAATCAACCATTCCGTAGAGATCGTACCGAATAACCAATAAAATGTATAGTATTTTGTAGTATGTTGTAAGTGCGAATGTCAACGCATTGAAATATTTAACCTCAATTTACTTCACAAAATCGGCACAAATCTATGTTGCATGTTTCAAATATTCTCTTCGCACGTAAAGTGTTGCACAACCAGCAAATTCATCTTAGTCAACCCGTGTGTCATGCGCGTTCAACATGGCTGCTTCTAACAAAAGAACTTTCGTTTTCGAGGTATGGAATACCGAACCTGAAGTTATAAACTGATTGACAGCTATTATTTCTTTATTATTAGTTACGTAAATTACTCAAATTTGAAACTGAATTAGATCATGATTTTTGCAATTGATATTTTCCTTTCCATAAGGATTATTTTTGCTAAATTACGTTTAATTTGACTCAGTAGTTCTTGAGAAGAAGATTTTTAAAAATGCACCCCCCTTTTTACAGTTTCGAGGTTTTCTCCGTTTTGAATAAAGATCAGTCTTTCATTTCTGCAATTTATATTCATCTTCTTATAAGGATACTTTTTGTCAAATTTGGTTGAATTTGGCCAAGTGGTTTTAGAGAAGAAGTTCAAAATGTAAAAAGTTTACAGACGGACGGACAGACTGACAGACAGACGGACGACGGACAACGGGTGATCAGAAAAGCTCACTTGAGCTTTCAGCTCAGGTGAGCTAAAAACTGGGTACCGTTATACATGTACATATTTCATTGTTTTTCACTCTTGATAACTCAAAGTGGTAACTGTGTATTTAAGTTCAAGTAATCAAGAGTCACTAGTATTACCACCTTTAATACATAATGCTATTTCAATAATTTGTTTGATTTAAATTTTTACAGTGCTAAGGCCACAATAATTCTAACAAAACATGGACTCAGGTTGCTTCAGTAGATAGAAATTGTAAAATTTCTTTCACTTGCACAAAAGTGTACTATAATTCAGATTTAAATAAAGTTGACGTTAATATAAAGGTGCACACTGATCAATACTACAAGTACTGCAAAATGCCATACCTTAGCTCCGCTGGTGTAGGTCCCCCTCCCAGTGTGGGGAAGTCCTCCTCGCTGTTTACATTGGGAGCTATCTTCTTTCTCCGTGGTGTCGGCCTGGCTGATCCTGGAGAATCGCTAGAACTGGCGCTGGCACTCATGGCTGCCCTCAGTGAAGGAGGGACATACTTTCCTGGTCTAGCTGGAGTTGTGTCTGATTTGCTTTCCTCTGCACTTGGAGTAGCAGCTGAAATTACCGGTATTTTTGCAGGTTTAAATCATTGCCTTTTGCTACTGGTGCATCATAATAAAATACTTTGTTTAAAAGATCATGTTGGAAATAGCCAGTAATAGGATATAAACAAATGAATATGAGAATGAATAAATCAATGTTGAGGAAAATCTCACGCTTTAACCATTCAAATTAATACCATTTTCCAAAAGATAAACAAAATTACAAATTTTCAATGGATAAAAGATTTATGCAACAAGAATGATATAATAAAGCAAACATATGAAAGTCACCTGCAGCCTGTGGCACAGGTTGCTGTGGTTGGGGTTGCTGTTGCTGCTGTTGGCTCTGTGAGGGCTGTCCCTGGCTCACATTCCAGGGACCCTGAGCACCTTCTCGTCTCTCCCCATTCTCATCACATTCATTATCATTTTCATTATCATTTCCCTCATCTTCTTGGTCTGATTTATCTTTACTGTAAATAAAAAAAACAAAAAACTTAAATCTTTCTTGAAAATGTGTATCACTAGTGAAGTCATATACACGAAAACATATAAAGAAGTTCTCTTCCTTGCTGTCAATAATTTAACTTTAAACTGTGGGAACTTAACAACAGAAAAGTTGCAATTTGGATGAAACAGTTTCTAGTACAATTCTCTTAGTTGCTAACTTACTTAATCTGCAGGTTTTGAATCCTTAATCCTGTGTAGTCTTTCTCTGTTTCTTGCTCAAAATCAACCCATTCTTCATCTTCCTATAACAATAAAACAAAAAACTTTTTAAATACATGTTTATATATTAAAACACCTGTATATTTTGTTTCAGAAGTTGTTTTGCATTATGTTGACTTGTTTCAGGTGACTGACTGACTTCCCACATGTAATTAAAAATTTATCAATGAATCACAGAAAGATTCCCAAAAGTCAAACATTTCTTTCTCCGGAACACGCTACCGACCTCGTAAAATCAACTTTGTTAAATTTACATCAAGAGACGCCATTTTTACATGTAAACAAACTGCACCACTTCACTATACGGGGCTGGTGATGGTGTTTAAAAAAAAAAAAGAGACTGTCACTTCTGTCAATCTTTGAGGGTAAAGATGGGGAAGGCACATGTATATGACTGCTGACCTGTTTAATTGCTGGCGCCAGGTGGCCCAGATGGTAAAGCACCTGACTAGGAAATTCAGAGGGTCCAGATTTGAACCATGGTCTAGTCCATCATTATTTCAGTGTCAACATAAATGGTTCTCATAATAAAAATTAATATCTTGCATCTTTTGTATTGGGACTAGGACATATTAGTTATGATGGTGAATTGGCATCAAGATGCGAAACTTCAAAGAGTTAATTTTTGTGCGATGGCAGGTAGGTTTTGCTGCAAATTGGTGGCAAGGTCATAATTGGGGAATGGCTCTGCAGTTAAATAATTTGGTCTAGCATCAGTTATACATACATTTTAATTTATGAAAGTTTTGAACATGATTCAAAATAGGGATCATAGTAATGAATCAGTCATATTTGTTCATTTATTATACACATCAGTTGGTATGATAAAAGGAAGGAGAGGCAATATCTTATGAAAACAAAGAGCGAAATTTAGTGGAAAAAGAAAGTGAAAATTCGCACTAAAGTAAATACAACTTTCGAAATACCAGCTGCTCTTATTAACAATTAACCACGTGTTAAGCGATGCTGTAATGAGTCATTCGCTCACATATTTCCCATTACCTCTACCTTTTTCGTTGCACCCTCGGCCCCTGAGCCAGAAGATTGTGTCGATTCATTTTCCTTATTCTTCTTTTTCTTTTTCTTCGACCCCAATTCTTTTTCCTGTTGTGACAAAATGTCACCTGGCGTGATTTTGGATTTACTTTTCTTTTTACTCTTGTCCTTCTTAGCGAAAAAATCGTCAAGACTTGACTCTGCCATTATGTGAAATAAAGTTTATATCAAGTAAAGTTATATTAATGAGTTTAAACACTCCCGAAAATTCTATTAATTCACAGAAGTCTCCCTCCATATGATCATGCTGTCGTATCACGACGAGAATGGCAGTTCCGCAGTAAATGCGGGGTTGTGTATTTTAAGAACCCATGACCAGTGGTGTTTTGAGAAATAAAATCATTCTTGATGAATAAATTTTCAATAATTTATTTTATTATTTAACCAATTTCATTCATAGTTTTTTCAATTAAAAATTACGATAACGATGATAGTTTTAACAACACGCCTACGGGCCGTGTTGCTCACCTGAGAGAGAGAGAGAGAGAGAGAGAGAGAGAGTTCTCGCTTGATATTATACATATACATAAAATAATGAGATTATACTCAAATCAAATATATATTAGGCGCTAATTTTGTTTTAAAATGCTTTAGTTAAATATTCCTGTACATGATGAAGAATTTAAGGTACCCACTACATCAAGCCCTATACTTTTAAGACCCTACGTCACAAGATGACGATTTAAATGTTTTGTTAAATTGTTTGTATCAATTGATTTGGTTATATATCATCATTGCCCAGTGGTTAAAGTATCAATCAATTAATTGGGCTTGTGAACTGCAAAATCACAAGTTTGAATCTGCCTTAGGGCTTTTGTTAATATTAAATTTTACTTTATAAATTTGCTTGAAAATCATTTTTAATCAAAAATTGCATATTTTTCGCCTATTTGACTCTTATTATACTTCTTATGCATCATGCTATTTATCATAATCAATTAATTTTCTGATGATGAGAAACTATTTCAAGGTGTAGTGAGCCACCTTAACATAAAAGAATTTTGACACATTCTTTGAAAATGTAAATTAATTTTGTGATAGCAAGGATATATACCTGACAATAATTCATTATCTAAAAAAAAAATTATGGTACATATGCTGAATGCATTTTTATTGGTCATAATTGCCAATTTTAAATATCAATATATTAGTTTAAGCTTTCTTAAATTCTCTAGATTTCGAATTCATCATAATTATTTTGATTCCCTATTTTGGCCTAAATGTACTTGAGTCAAATAAAGAAAATGTTCATGATTGATATCAAATATCAATTTATTTCAAATATACATTGTATGTATAGGATTACAAACAAAGAATAAAGCACCCCTTTGAAAACAACATACTGTACTGTCTTGTTTTTCTTCCAAAACAACAAAATCAAACAACATGTACCACTAGGTTTTTTCTCTCTGAAAATTATATGGCAAAAACCAACTAATTTTGTAGGGAAAATAACAGTCATCAATTTCTGACTTGCAGTCATTACAGTTTCAGCAACATGGGCTTCACAAGTGAATCTGCCTTCTCTTTGCCTTCAAGAGTCTCCACTATTTTTAGTGCAAATTCAAAAGTTGTCCCCGGCCCTCTACTGGTGATCAGCTTGCCGTCAGTCACCACACGGTCCTCGCTGTATTTGTAGCCCCCTGTAAAATGAAGTAGCATTCATTATAAGCAACACTCTTTGAGAATTTTAAAGAGTGCATTGAGCTCTCATCATCAGTATCGGTATATGGAATGATAGAATGTAATGGTACTACATTTCAGAAACCATTTCTTACAAATATTAAGTCAAAATTTACATAATCAAACAATTTACAAGTACAAAATTTATATATTTGCACAATGATACGTTTATTCATGTATGGGTTATACCCATATCAGCCAAAATAACAAACTCTTTTGTAAAAACCATCTTCCAAACTCAAGGATCAGCACCTCTCCTCACAAACAAGGGTCTGTGGGGAGTGTAACAGACCAAAAACCCATGGCTAGCAAAGATGTTGTAATAAAAACAAAAAATTAGATCTTATGCCTGTTATAACAATATAAAGAAGCTTTGTCTACCTTCCTCCATTTTGCCTTTTACTGAGGGATGAGATGTCACTGTAGATCCTGGTTTGATATTATGGCTTACCAATGCAATGGGTGCTTTAAACAAAAGAACTCAGTAAATGCATGTTAAATACCAGATTTCAGAGGCACAAAAAATAATTGTATGTTTTAATTAAGAAAAAGTTTTAATAAAATGAATTTTACTGCAACCTTGAGGCATAGCATATACTGTAAGTACATTGAATCAAGTGCTAACAATTTCATTTCAGCAATATTTTTTACTACAAGATTTTTATAAAATATATGACTGTATAGAGCATTATGAATTAACCTGACTCCAAACTGGTCAGGGAAAGAATTAAGGTGGTATGGGTCACCTGGCAATATTTATGTAGAATAAAAGTAACACATTATAATCAAAATACTTTCACTGGTTTAGAATTTTTAAATTTTACAATATTTAACCCAAAAATACATTTAAAATTTTTGGGGAAAGGTAAAAATTCTAAAAGTTCCAGCGGGATTTAAACTCATGACGTACAAACTCACTATTGACGCTCTAACCTATTGCACTATGCTTTTATGTAACATACTTGTGAAAGAAAAAACATATAAAATTAAACTGAGTTTTATTCTTTATTTCGATAGGAAGCACGCCTGAACATGGAGGTGTCCCATACCACCTTGTATGTTGCTGTTTTGTCATAGACAGGAAACTGATGCAAGATATTATACAATGATGACAAAAAGAATGTTGTGCTACACTGTGCTCGCTCACGAGGTTAATTTTGTTTTGCATGCATGTTTTATGCACATACCTGCACACACAGCTGCTACTAGTTTGTTATTTTTCACTTGTGTTTCCAAAAGATTTCTTACTTCAGCAGACTGAAAAAAAAAAATTCATTCAGAATACTGATAGATACCACTAATTTTAATTCACATACCAGTATATAAGTGATATCGCTCTTTGCCAATGTTACCAGCATAATGTTTAATCACCCAGGGGATGAGCTGATTTGATCATTCAGAAGGAAACATTATTTCTTATGATCAGAAATGTTTCTGGACAGTTTGATGCAACTAATTTCCATGAAAATACATGTATGATATCTTAATTATCTTAATTTCTGTTCCCTAACCTAATTAAAATTAGATGTTAGATCCGCTCATCTACTTGCTACACGCCAGTTTTGTTTTCTTTCTCTTAGAACACCTTGGTCATCTATGTATGCCAAAAATAAAGCTGGGAAGTTTCGAATTCTCACGCAAAGAATTAGAACAATTGATTTCATTGGTTAGCTCATGATGAAAGGCCACTCTGACTTGATCCCCAATGAGATGTACATGTATTAATGTTAGATGTTTGTGTAGCTAGTGAGCGAGTGTATCTAACATCTAATTTTAATTAGATTGTCTCGTTCCAATACTTAAACATAGAAGTACATAATTTATAATTTACCATTTGCATTAGTCTAAGAAACTTACAGCTGCAAGATTCTTGGCTCCATTTGCCCCTCCTGGTAACACCACTACATCATAAGGTGCAGACTTTGATGCCTCAGCAAGAGTTGTATCAGGGACAATTTTCACATTTCTGCTGCAAAGCACTGCTTCACTTCCTTGCACCCCTACTAACTTTACATCAATCTGCAAAATATAAATTAATTTAAATACTCATACCAATAAATTTGGGCACTTAATTTCCATTAATGTTGCCTGGCCAGAGAGGTAATAGGGAAACAGTGACATTAATATGGAATGTTTGGCAACGTCACAATACACCTAGCTGATAAAACTGATGCTTATCTTGCTTACTGCCCCTTGTTCTTTGATCAAGGAATTAAAGCTATATGCAGTTATAATGTAGAAGGAAAAATCAAAGAGAGCAAAATCCCTGTTTTGTAGACAATAAAAACTTTGACACCATATGGTTCCTAATCAGCAAAATAAATAAAATGCATTGCAGCAATCGTCAACACCAGAAAAGGCGGTTTCATGGAAAGCACCCAATGTAAACACCATGCATACCAACATGCAAATCTGAGAGAGAAAGAGAGAGAGAGAGCATTAAAATACATACAGTTTCAAATGTGTATCATATAATTAAATGAACAACAGTAAGAAAATGCCATATTAGATATAAGATAAGAACAAATTCATTTAGTACAGTGTCAATTACTTTCAGCAAGTCTCGATTAATGTCAATCTGATGAAAAAGTCATCAGAACATGCATGGGAGATCATGCACTGTAGAAAGATGAGGTGTCCTTACAGGTGGCCAACAATTTTTATGCTTTTCAAAGTGTATTAATGCACAGGGGCTTGTGTAGAATAAAAACCATCGTTAAAAAAGTGGGTAACTCGGAGGAAAAATAACCACTTTTTTTAACCAAGTTATTTTTTTTTCTACACAAGCCCCTGTGATTAATGTATGCATCAAATAATACATTTTTAATTTATGGTAAAAAGTGTACTGTAGGTATCTATAACGTTAGGCTTGTATAGAAATTCCACTATTTTAACTATGCTTTTTTTAAATACAAGATATATACGTCCCCGGTTATAAAAAAATATATAGAATGTCATCTATTCTATTATATTTTTAAAATCTAAAATATATAAACTGCATAAATAATCATACGCCTCCACGCCGCAAAACGTCGACTGATATTACAGTTTCCATTTCTTCTGCACCTTCTGCAAGTAAAACTGCGGCTGTCTTCATTTTGGAAGCTTGTGTGCAAAAACTGCGTATTAGTCGTGCCAGTGTGCAGCTAGATGGTGTACTTTCACTTTCAGTTTCCTTTGACGTAACATCTCCATCGACATTTATAAGTGCACATAAAACAATCCTGAAAAAAAAAATGAAAATAATTTTTATTATATCTCTCAATGTAAAATTTTATATATATTATTTCGTGTCCGGATTTTGTTCCGTTTGAAATACCCCTTTTGGTACCTCACCTATATTATGACAGACAGGGATATCCGTAGCGTCCAAAGTTCATTCAAGCCTACAACGTCAGACGTGCACGTACGCGTGGTTATACCGGTCTACAAACTCTAAAGATGGGGAAAATCAAAGGTACTATTAAAAAAATTCAAATGTAGTATGTGCATATTAATAATAAAAGACAAAATTATATATATTTTGTTTATGATATGGGCGTTTTATTTTTACTTCATAGGAGGTCCAGTTGTTGAAATGCAGGGGGATGAAATGACTCGGTAAGTTATGTGGGCGGAGCGTCTTATACTATAGTAAATTCTAAACTGCTAAAAAATAAAATTATTATTACACAATTGCAATAATTTCGCTGTCAATCTGTTCTGTCAAAAATGTGAAAACTCATGGGCGGATCTAAAAATTTTGCTCCAGATCTGAATTGCATTCTTTCAATGTTATGCCATGACAGTTTACTGGTAGTTTTTTCTCATGTCATATCCTGGCGTCATGGGTTTCCGATAGTCTAACACTAAACGATGTATCAAATGATTGTCTCTTTAGTCAACAATTTTAAAACTATATCATTTTTAACCTCAGACATAGCATCGAAAATTGCTGATACTAAATCAATGAAAAATCGTCAGTATATGCAGTTCTTAGATACAAATAAACTTGATGCCGCATTTGGCCATTAAAAATCAGCGTCATGTGTTTCCGATAGTATGATTCATCAGCAAATTTCTCATTTAATAATTGAAATAAAAATTAAATAACCTTATAAATATATCTAATAATGTTTTCAATTGTTTTTAAAGTTTTTATTTAATTTACCCCATAACTACACTTCATCACTTAAACGTTTAGCTGCAGGTCTGTAGCTCCCGGTCTGAAAAAATTCGGATGGACGACCTGAGAGCTACAGTGCCTCCCATAGTAAAAATCTGCAATTTACGGCGCACAAAAATTTGCGCTAGTTTTGGACTGATTAACCTTATTTCCGAACACATTCTATACAAATATTTAATTCCAAAAAATTCCTCTGACATTTTACTACAGATATAAACACTTTACTTGCCTCTGATATTCTTTTAAACACCTTCACCAGCCCCGTTATGTGAAGTGGTGCAGTTTGTTTACATGTAAAAATGGCGACTCTCGATCTCGACGTGAATTTAACATACTTCAATTTCTGAGGTCGGTTAGCGTGTTTAAGAGAAAGTTTGAGGCAAGTAAAGTACCGATATCAGTAGTAAATTGACTGAAGAATTTAATGGTACTAATGTTTTCCACAGAATTTGTGTAAAAATAAGGTTAATCAGTCCAAACCTAGAGCAAATTTTTGTGCGCCGTAAATTACAGATTTTTACAATGGGAGGCACTGTAGCTCCCAGGTCGTCCATCCGAATTTTTTCAGACCGGGAGCTACAGACTTGCAGCTATTAACGTTCTACAATACCATTGTTTGTATGATTATACGTTACGTTTCAATTCAAGACGAAGCTTAATTTATAGCGCTCTTCGGCTTCGATTCTAAGAAAAACTTTACAAAGTCACATAATAATTTTAGCTTGAAAATACGGCATCAGAAGTATATTTTGCCAAACGTTAAGCAAGTTTAAATATTGTGATCTTCTAAATTAAGATTTTAAGCAATTTTAATGACTTGCATTAAAGTAATAGTAAAAGATAGTATTTTATTAGTCTCTTCAGTAATTGTGTGATTTAAATCTTTGCAAGCAGCATAACTAGGGTAGTGCATATTTATAAAATCCAAAGAATACTCCGTATGTCCAGTGTCGTAAGTAATTAAGAAAATGACGTCATTTTGGAGAAAACTCACACGACGAAAATAAACTATCGGAAACACATGACGGCACTATATATGACCATTTTCACATTTTCCGGCTTCAAAATCATGCATTTATCCAGATTTTTAAAAATTTCTGTTACAGAGTAATTTGGGATTTGATCAAGCAGAAACTAATTCTCCCTTTTGTTGACCTGGAGCTCCATTCCTATGATCTGGGCATTGAGAACCGTGATGCAACAGATGATCAGGGTAAACACAATACATGTATTAATCAGATGTTATGTAATGTTTCATGGTTAAGTAACTGAAGTTTTTCCTCTGGCTTGTTGTGTAGAGATTAAAGGTTGAATTGGACACTTTATATGAATGAATACATTGATCATATTTATAAATTATAGTCTCACCATTTTGAACAAATGAATTTCCTGCAATAATTTATTTCAAATACTAATAAAAGTAAAAAAAAACCACTACCTTTAAGAAAACTCAACTGTAGAACTTAATTTTGACTTACTGATCACTAGCCAACATTTTAAATTTAACCAACAATATTTCCATGTAGTACATATACTGGTGTTCGACCAGTTCTCACCGAGTACCATATCTCGCCAGTGGATTGTGACGTCATTTTATCAACACATAAAATTATATACGAAAAATGACGTCACAATGCACTGGCGAGAAATGGTACTCGGCATGAACTGGTCGCACGCCAGTACCGTAATTAGGATTCATTTTATTGTTGATTTTGGAAAGAAAATTCATCACAAAAATGAAAGTATTACATTCTTCTTAAATGAGAGAGAGGGGAGAGAGAGAGATAGAGAAGATTTCAAGGAAGTTAACTCTTTGATAATTCAATATTGTTTCATGCAGTGACCATTGATGCAGCCAATGCCATCAAGAAATACAATGTAGGCATTAAGTGTGCCACCATTACTCCTGATGAGAAAAGAGTGGAAGGTAGGTTTCTTACAAAATATACAATTATTGAATATAAACTTCAGCAGACATATACATTTCAGATCTACTGTGATTAAAATATTCTATTAATAGCAAAACACACTTAAATCCAATTGATTTCTTTAGAAAATTAAAGTATCAAGTATTATTTTTAGTACAGCTTCTGGAATTAGACTTATCTAGTGATATCAACTAAAATATCAAAATAGATATACATAAATATATTTATACAATGTACATATTCTACATTGATATTTACTTTTCAAATGAGCTGCAGTAAACCAAGGTTTGAGTCTCTCTCTTTAGCAATACATTTTATGTACATTCATAAAAGTTATTTATGCCATTTTTTAGAATTCAACTTGAAGAAGATGTGGAAATCTCCAAATGGAACCATCAGAAATATTTTGGGAGGCACCGTGTTTAGGGAAGCCATTATTTGTCAAAACATTCCACGATTGGTCCCAGGATGGATCAAGAGCATTGTAATTGGACGTCATGCTTACGGCGATCAGGTTAGTATGTAGCCCAGTCAATGTATTTTTGTAATTGTAGAGTTTTTAATTCACTAGAAGCATTATAATTACCAGTACTATTTTATAGTGAAAAGTTAGAAATGTTTCAAAGGAGACTGTTGATTCATCAAATTATATATATTTTTGAGATGGTTGACGGTTTGTTATTTTCATTTTTTCATATACCGGTACATGTTTATTCACCAATCAAGGGCCCTCGGGGGCATATGCATTAAAACAATAAAACGACATGATTATAACAAATAATGGATGAATTATATAATGCAGTTAGCTATTTGTGCTAATTCTTAAAACAAGAAAGGTGCCTGAACAGTGCATGTGTGATGGCCATAGTTTGACTGGTATTGTCTATTCTAGTGTCAGATGGGAGCAATATCTTAATAATATTAATTGATAAAGTAGTTGGTTTTGGGAGAAAAGCATGAGAATGAGATTTTCGTTCTGCAGATCATTTATATTTAGGAATACATGTACAATCATGCATTTGATATCCTTATCCATTTCTCAACAACTCCATTTTCAAAATTCGTAATAAAAAAAATCCTGATTCTTCTCTGTTTGTAGTATCGTGCCACTGATTTTGTTGTACCTGGACCAGGAAAACTAGAGCTCAAATTCACACCGACAGATGGGGGTCAGGCACAAAACTTCAATGTGTTTGATTTCACAGAGTCTGGAGGTGTAGCATTGGCTATGTACAACACCGATAAGGTATCAATGTTTAAAGAATTGTTTGGGAACAAAGAGATTTATTATAAAACTAATAACTTGTATTCAGTGTAATTAAAATCATTATTGGTGCTTTTATTTCAAAATTGTGGCACAATTCTATACATTTTAAAATTTTGTTTCAGAGTATTACAGAATTTGCCCATAGTTCTTTCCAGTTTGCACTTCAAAAAGAATGGCCATTATACTTGAGGTAAATTGAATGGATTGATTATTTAGAATATATTTTACAAGCATTGTTCTCCAAATAAGTTAGTTTATCATTGCATGTACAAGAAAATACACATTCTTTTTATTAGCTCACCTGAGCTGAAAGCTCAAGTGAGCTTTTCTGATCACCTGTTGTCCGTCGTCCGTCCGTCCGTCCGTCTGTAAACTTTTCACATTTTCAACTTCTTCTCAAGAACCACTGAGCCAATTTTAACCAAACTTAATACAAAGCATCCTAGGGTAAAGGGGAATTTAAATTGTAAAATTCAAGGGCCAAGTCCCTTTCCAAGGGGAGATAATTAAGAAAATACTAAAATAGGGTGGGGTCATTAAAAAATCTTCTTCTCAAGAACCACTGGGTCAGAAAAGTTGAAACTTATGTGGAAGCATCCTGGGCTAGTGTAGATTCTAAATTGTTCAAATCATGACCCCCGGGGGTAGGGCGGGGCCACAATAGGGAATCCAAGTTTAACATAAAAATATATAGGAAAAACTTTTAAAATCTTCTTCTCAAGAACCACTGGGTGAGAAAAGCTGAAACATATGTGAAAGCATCCTGGGGTAGTGTAAATTCTAAATTATTCAAATCATGACCCCCGGGGGTAGGGCGGGGCCACAATAGGGAATCCAAGTTTTACATAGAAATATATATAGGAAAAAAGTTTATAAATCTTCTACTCAAGAACCACTGGGTCAGAAAAGCTGAAACTTATGTTGAAGCATCCTGGGTAAGTGTAGATTTTAAATTGTTCAAATCATGACCCCCCATATATAGGGTGGGGTCACAATAGGGGACGAAGTTTTAACTGGGAATATATTGAAAAAAATTATAGCAACAAAATGATCATGATATGGGTGACAAATCATAGTAAATTAGATTGTTGCATTTAAGTTTCGTGTATTTTTAATGTCTTACTACCTCAAATCATGACCCCCCATATATAGGGTGGGGTCACAATAGGGGACCAAGTTTAAACTTGGGAATGTATTGAAAAAAAATTATAGTATTCAAATGATATTGGTGACAAATCATAGTAAATTAGATTGTTGCATTTAAGTTATATTAAGTGTATTTTTCATGTCTTATTAGCAAACAAACACTTGGGCACCAAAAGGAGTTTGTGCATTCTTCGACCCCCCCCCCCCCCTTTTTTTGGTGCAATTTTTGTTAGGGATGAAAATCGTGTGCAGCTGTTAATATCTGTTTAAACCTTGGAATAGAATAAATGTATATTTGAAAGACGGTTTTATATTTCGAATCACACTGTTGTTTGTGTGTGATTTTTTTTTTCTCGTTTTACCTTTGTCGCATCGGGTTTGGTATTCCGAATATTACAATTAGGAAATCCGGAATCAAAACGAGGCTCTTTGTTCTACAAACACGTTGCGGTTGCGGTGGAAAGTCAGACGTTTTGGAAGAACACATCCAGTTTTGCTATTGTTTTTAATAAGATACTCTTTTGTTAATTCATTTGTAGAGGTAATATTTTTAACTTGCATTAAACATCGAAGATATTTAATGACAGAGATGTTATCTTTTCAGCTAAAGTGATAGGGGCTCAACAGTCATAAACCACTGTTCAGTAGTCAATCTGAATTAAGTAATGAGTATCGCCGATTAAGTCTGACGATTTTATAAATATATTTATACGTGTTAACGTCTAGATGTGTGCAGATGCCTAATAATCACAAAGCTGTTTTAAAGTATGATACACTATGGAAATTCGCATTGTTAATTTGTATCACGAAACGCTATAAGTTTTCTTTCTTTCCTTAAAATTAGACTGTATATATCTATATTGATGAATGATAATCGAAGGATACAGGTTTCGAAGAAACAATATAATGAGGGTAAGAAGAGAAACATGATTCATGTATTGTAGCTTTATCATTTTGAAAAAAAAGTTTGAGAATAATTGAAGGAATTTACCACAGACTTCTGTTGAACAATAAATAAAAAGACTCATTAGTGTTGTTGTGTTGAATTGTTGCTTTATTATGATGATGTCTAGTGGCAATATTTTTGAAAGGAATGTGTACACAAAATTCAGAGTTAAAAGAAATTATTTTTGAAAATAACATGTATCAAACTATAGCTGCAGATCTGTAGCTCTCTGCAAAAATATATTGATAGACTGGAGAGCTACAGTGCCACCCATTGAAAAAACTATATTTATTGCACACTCAGTTCCTAATTAATTTTTCCAAAATTGTACCTCAATTGCAAAAAAGGAAAAACTTCAAAAAATCTCTTTATCTTCAATCAAGTACTCTCGTACTTGACATATGAACGAAGCATATTGTACCTTTGACATCAAAATGGCAGTATAAATAAGCGAAATGTTCGATGATTACAATATCTGGGTCAGGAGGACTATTAACAAACTATATATGTACAATTATGAGGAATGTATGGTTGTGGAAACAGCCAAAGAATATGTTAGGTATATACAATTAGTAATATTTTGAGATTATAGTTTTGAAATCGGAGAAATAAATCGAGAACAAAGCTCATTTATTGTGCGCAATAAATGTATACAATTTTTTCAATGGGTGTCACTAGATTTCCGGTTTATCAATATATTTTTTCGGAGAGCTTCAGATCTGAAGCTAATATATGAATATATGAAGAAACCTTATGATATTTATAGAGAATTATCCTTAGGTTGTGTAGATTAGATTCAAGTTTGTACATATCATGACCCCTGGACGGTTTAAATTCAAGCCCCTTCCCCCCCCCCCTCTCAGTAAACTTTCAGTTCTGATATGATCTGGTATGTGCTTTTTCCTAGCCAATTGCTCAGGTGAGCGATGTGGCCCCTGGGCCTCTTGTTAATATAAGTATACTTTGATCCACAGTTGAACTTTACCAATAACTATTCCTTTTCTTAGCACAAAGAACACAATTCTGAAGAAATATGATGGAAGATTCAAGGACATTTTCCAAGAGATCTATGAAAAGTAAGCATATTTACTTTAATATTGATATCAACACATAAATCATACTTAAAAAATGAAGAAACAAAATGTATCTGCACATGTTTTTACATTAAGCACATGGAGATAATGATTATCATCTGTTGCTTCAGGCAATACCAAAAGGCCTTTGAGGAGAAGAAGATTTGGTACGAGCACCGTCTAATCGACGACATGGTGGCCTATGCAATGAAGTCCGAGGGAGGATTTGTCTGGGCGTGTAAGAACTACGATGGAGATGTACAGTCCGACTCTGTAGCTCAGGGTAAGTGTCTGCACTCAGCAGGGTATAGCTTTACTGTGTTAATTTGACCAGTGTAGATGTTGAATTCAGGTTATAAATACATCTACAGTACCGATCAGACCCAACCTAACACCAGAGTAAACCCCAACTAAACCCCGGGTTTACTTTTGGGGTTTACTTGGGGTTTACTTTTTGAAAATTTGGGTCCACTCGGGTTTTACTTTGGGTTTACTTGGAAATTGCTTTTGAGGTCAACTGTATGCACTTACACTGTAAGTGTGAAGCAGACTCGTATTTTATCTCGCTATCCTACTGACTGTAATTCCTGCCCCTTATATATTCCGAATACACAGTAAGCGTCTGCTTTCAGGGGTATACTTATGTCTGGGTTTACTCTCTGTGTCCGCTCTGGGTTTACTTTGGGTTTACTCTGGGTCCACTCTAGTAAACCCAAAGTAAACCCAGAAAGTAAACCCAGGGTTTAGTTGGGGTTTACTTTCTGTTAGGTTTGGTCTGATCGGTACTGTACATATATACATGTATTAAATGAATACAGTCAAATACGGTTATAGCGAACACGCTTATAATGAATTGAGCACACAGCGAAGTGATATTCATTCACCGTGAATTTATTACATGTTGTAAACTTGACGGATATAACGAATTACATGTACATTTATAACGAAGTAAAATTGCCCATTCCTGGGACTTCATTATAAGCGTGTTTTACTGTATACATTTACATTTGTATCTGTTGTTGTTGTTTGTATAATCTTGTACATTTACATATAAATACAGCAGTGTACTGTATGTATTTGTTGTTGGTGTTTGTAGGCTTTGGATCTCTCGGGATGATGACCAGTGTACTGGTCTGCCCCGATGGCAAGACCATCGAGGCTGAGGCAGCTCATGGAACCGTCACCAGACATTACCGCCAACATCAGAAAGGAAACGAGACGTCAACAAACTCCATAGGTATACACTATTGAAGAGAGATTGATATCTGTACATTTGAATTATTATACATGCACATGCTAAACTAACTGATATTGAAAGATTTTGATAAATGATTATCATCGAGTAGGAACAAGTTTGACTGAATCTTGGATGGGTTTAGTTAAATACATGCACTAGTAAATTACTCTTTTCAATATGCAGGCTTATTGATTAAATACCTGTGCTTAGGATAAATGAGTTGAAGTTAAGTTCAATACTTATGATGAAGCTTACATGTACATGTACCTTACTTATGGTGTAACTTTTTTGTGATTGAAGCTTCCATCTTTGCTTGGACGCGGGGGCTCGCACACAGAGCTAAGCTAGACAACAATGATGCTCTGAAAAAGTTCTCTGATAATCTAGAGAGGGCCTGCATAGAGACTATAGAATCGGGCATAATGACCAAAGATCTAGCCATCTGTATCAAAGGCATGAATAGGTAAAAGTTTGATCTTTATGTGGAAAGGCAAATATTTTGTAAAATCTTCGTAGTGTAATAATATTTTAAGTGAATTCACTCAAGTGTAATAAATTCCAGAAATCTGTAGTCTGAAAGTATCTTAAATTCTTTAAAATCAAATCTCAAAAATTTAATTCATACATTTGTTCTTGTCCAATATACATTTATTATTTTTTAGTACATATATTAATAGATTAAAAAACTTTATTTGAAATAAACTACCAATTGAAATCACTTATACAAGTACATGTATATGTACATCCATATAAAGTACCATATCATTAGGTATTTTCTTATTCTTATTCTAGTGTTCAAAGGTCTGATTATCTCAACACCTTTGAGTTCCTGGATAAAGTTGCTGAGTTGCTGACCCAGAAACAAGCCAGCTGACTAGCAGGGCGGGACCCTAGCAAGCTGTAACACAGTCCAAAGTAGAGTTCAAAATGACCATTGTGAACATTAACCCCATTTTCTTTTTCCTTATTCTTTTTCTAAACATATCAAAATATGGAGGACTTTTGTAGTATGTGACATACTATGTCTGAGTGATAAAAAAGTTGAAGAATATAATTTCTATTATTCAGGTTTTTTTTTAAAAAATTACTTTATGTTTTGAACAGTATTTAACAATATAGTGATTTTTAATGTGATTTTTACATGTACCGGTACGTGAATGTTTTATTGTTCTGGATTAGTGATTTTGTACCAGTAAGATGAACCTTACAGGGTATGGTAGCTGTCAAAATTTATGTCTGCTGAGTGTCTATTTTGTGTCTTTTTTCTGTCTTTTGATTTTATTATAAAAATTAATATATTTCAAACAAAAAGCAATATGATTTTACATAGTTACTTAATTTATAAATCTATATGTACATTGTAATCATTTTAAAAGACCATTTTTAATAAAGATTCTTTTTAAAAGAAGTTTTAGTGTCTATTGAATGACATTTACATGTATGCGCAGATCCAGAAAATTAGAAAAATTTTCCAAGGGGGGGGGGGTCCGACTTATTTGAGTTTGAAGGGAAGAGGGGGGGGGGGGGTCTGAGGCATATTTTTGGTAATTTTATAATGTAATTTTAAAGAAATTTGGTTTTGCAGGACCCCCCCCCCCTAGATCCATGCATGACATTTACTTGTAACTTATGATCTGTATACATGTACATAGGCATATATTTAGTTGAGCTTTAATAAATGCAGTAATTATACTGTTAAAAATACCATAAAAAGTAACACATGTAATGTAAGGCTAACTTTAAAAAATACTTGTTTGCCCTTTCCCAATTAGGTTTTTATACTTTGGGTTGGATGGTACATGAAATTGACTTTTTCCCCCAAAAATGCACAAAAATTAAGTTACAGCATATGCCTGCAAACAACTGAATTTTAAAAAATTACAGATTGTTAGAAAAATATCATGTGGGGTAAAAAGAGAGCAAACAATTTTTTAAGGTTGCTTAAGCAGCATGCTTTCAAATCTCTCATCTTGGTCTTGTGTGTATACCAAGCTCATCCGATTGCCAAAACAAAGGGTTTTCAATTACATGTCATGAAAGTGAAAACTTAAGCATAAAATGTGTATTCACATTTGATGACAATGTCTCATAGTATATGTGCAGTGACATGAAAGGAGAAGAGCTTGGAATGTCTGTCAAATCCCCCGCGCCCAGGATATTTAAATAACTTGCGTAAATCTCATATAAAGGTATCTTACATTTGAAGGTGTGCATCAATACATGTATAACATAAAACTGCATTACCTGACCAATTACAAACATATACATTTATACTTTTCTTCTTATTTTCATTTCTGTGATTATTTTCTGAATTAACATTACAAGATGATCTCAACAATCTTTGACTGTGCTAGCATTATTGTTTATGAAACGTTTATTTGGAATGGGCATGATCATTATATATTTTTTGTCATTATCTGAGGAGTTTTAAATGTTTTCCAATATTATTCTAGATCTATTACATAAAAAATTTGAAAAATAATGTTTTACCTAAATGATACCTATGATTCGAACACCCTCTCAGCCGAGAGTAAGTCTACCGTCCTCCACCTATCACACTGACCAACGTTGACACATATACCAATCATCGCGAATAACTTTTGTAGTTTGACAATTATAAATACATGTAAGTTTTTGAAGTCTCCGAGAAAACCAAAAATTTTGACCCATAATGCGTCTAGACTCCACTTTAATAAATCAATAATAAAAAACGAATGAAAACTTATCCTTTTAATATATGTACTTTTAGGATGGAGTCTAGACCCATGAATTCATACCAAAAAATTGCAATTTATCACAGTAAATGGTCAAGATTTAGGCACAAAACTGCTTAATTTGGAAACTTATACCTCTTGTGTTAATAGACTGAAAACACGTTATTGACATGCATCATGACATTTATAGTATAAATAATGTATACAAGCAAATAATACATATTTTATTAACATTCGAACAAGTTCATTTTTATTGCTTCAAGTGGGGGATATGTATCGCCTTATAAGCCCCCTTCTTTATCAGACTTTTGACTTTGAGGTTAGAATAATTAAAAGATAATACCGCCATTACCAGTACAGTGTAAATTTTTAGTATATCATGAATCAAAAAGACTCGTCTAGCAATAGCAATTTGATTAAATTAGCTCTCTTCTTTTCCTTCCTTGAATGCAAGAACTAATGTAGATAATTCACAGTTAAGAATATTAAAATGTACATGTATTCAGTATTCATGTAAACATATGACATAAAACTCAAAACTGTTATACTGTACATATTGCACTTTATTTTTTTTCTCTCACATTTGTGACATTTTATTATTAATTTCAATTTTCATAACAACATATTAAAGCTTAAAGTGACTTCACATGAAGCCAATATACTTTAGTATTTTTTACACATCAAATACTGTGTAAAAATTAACATACAGTGTACATGAAATGTAAACAACCACTGTGAACCACATCATTGTTCTCTCTGGCAAAACAGAAAATAAGTACTAGTAGTTTCTTAAGCATGCACATAGAGCAAGACAGAAGATTAAATCTAATTACTTGTATCTGATATTATAGTCATCAATACATGTACATGAGCATAAACAAATTTAATGCTGTTAAATTTTTTTTCCAAAAACAGCATATTTAATTTTGTGATATTCTGGAGCAAAATATACATCAAACATTCAATTTACATCAAAACATTTATATTTTAGATACCGGTATTTATTGACAAGAACCAGCTGTAGATTATTTTTCTTTTGTCTATCTTTCCCCTCATGTAAATTTATGTACATGTACTTGCATGTAAATCAATTCTGTTCATGATTTATCAACACAGCACTAAAGACAATTTAACAAGTGTCCCATCAATAAGTATATTAAAAAAAAAGCAAAATGAAGCACATTTGTTCATAAGAATTCCATATTCAGATCATCAAACATGTTACCCCCCTGAGGAGCTGAGGAGGGGCCCTGTTGAGCCATCTGGGGCATGTTTCCCTGGAGCACCTGCCCACCACCCATCACTTGCTGGTGTCCCTGGTGTAGAATTTGACCGCCTCGCCCTTGAGTGATGATCATCTGGGGTTGTCTCTGGCCCTGTTGCTGCTACAAAGAAATATTGAAGTCAGTTTATAGATGGGCAGTCTATCCATTATTTTTTAAGATACACTGTACATAGCTGGCCAAACAAATAATGGTACGCTAAATACCAGTGTTGTCAACAAGTACTTGGTTAACCGGCTAACAGCCAAACGATGCAAATATAGAATAGTAAAACTGGTATTCGATTAATCTAATATAAAGTACATTTTACATGGTTTATTTGTAAAAAAAATATTTATAAATGGCATGAAATGCATACAAACGCATATCTCCCCTGTTCTAATTACTGTTAGATTTGGTCTCATGGTTTACAATCAGAATTGATTTGTATTGATTAGTTTGAGCAGTTTATATAATTGATACTGTAGCTTTGATTGCCAGGAGGTATACAAGTATTGAAAACCTGAAATAAACTAAATAAATTTAGGCAAAAAATGTCTAAAAAAAATTTGGAAATTAGAAAACTACTCTCAATCCAAAAGTTGAGCACATACATTGTACATGTGTATTTGCGTTAAACAGTCAACCCTGCCCAACCACTACCTGTTGCATCAGTAATTGTGTCAGCTGTTGTTGTTGCTGATTGTTGAGACCAGGTTGCTGCTGCTGCTGCTGTTGCTGCTGCTGCATCTGTTGCATTTGGAGTTGCCTTTGTTGTTGCTGTAATCTTTGTTGTGCTGTAAAAAAAGATACCTAACTGCATCAAAAAAAGATGTTACATTCTGTAGTACATATGAATGTATTTTTAGTGCTTATGAATTACTGTGCTGCTTTTATTTTTTTTTTAACTGGATTAAGAGCTTTGAAAAAAGAAATGCAATGGTCTTGGATTGTGGTATAATAAGACTACCGGTAGATGAAATACTGTATTTAGACAGGTTACTGTTAAACTCCAATACACTAATAAAAGGCTCTTACCAATTAGCTTCTGTTGTTGTTCTTGTTGTTTTGCTATCTGTGTTGCCTGCATTTGCTTTTGCTAAGATAAAATAAATTGTCAAAAGCACATATATATATTTAATAGGAGCCGAGTTAAAATGCAAACAATTTGTTATTGAATATGTGTATATCACAGTATAACATCTTCCTACCATGTTAGCCTGTTGTTGGGTCATCATTGGAGTCTGCATGCTAACCTGTGGCATCTGCTGTACCTGTATATACATACAATAGATGTTCAATGCACCTTAAATGAATCACTGTTATAAGTGCTGTATGAAAATTACAAGTACATGTATAACACTTATTTAATAAATGTACTTTTGTAGCAAGATAATAAGATGTACATGTGTTGTTCATAGATCTACAAGCATCTTGTTTGGGTTTTTTTTTTATAGCTATTTCATTACCCCAAATTGGGCCCCTTGAGGGTTCTGCACTGGTTGGTTGGGCATGGGTTGTGGTGGTCCTGGAAACCCTGTCTGCTGTGGCATCTGGGGTTGCTGATCTGGCCTTTGCTGTTGTTGTTGCTGCTGTGCAAAAAAAAATTAAAATGTAATTTTATTGAGCTAGCAAAAAATTTAATCACTATTGCAATATCATATGCATATTAAGATATCATTTTATCTTATTTATTGCTGTGAACCAACCTTTGATGTCTTTAGCAGCATTAAATGGTTTAATATGGTAAATATATTCTTGATTGTGGAAATTAGTTTAGGGGAACCAGTTTTACCACTGGTAAATCGCGAAGTAGAGTCGTGGTAAATTAAAGTTGGTCTAAAGTGTACGTAATATCTATTTTTTTTTCAAAATGTATGCATTGATAAATTATCAAAATACTGACCCTGATTTTGTGAGAGTAGATAACACTCCTAATTCCGTTAACAAAGGCAGTCTGGTCATTGGGGATAAGTCCGATGAAGGCTCTTCTTTTGTTGCTAAACAACAACAGTAAAACACGAACCTCACACTGACTTCCTGCTGGAAAGTGTACACAACCAGCCTACAAAGAAAAGTCAGTCTAAAATCACAATATACAATACACATGTACATGTACCGGTACATGTATATTTCTGTGGATGGTCAAAACTTTTGTAACATCTTGAATAAAGATGACATGATCTCTTGAATAGCTTTTATCAAACATTTCAGTAGGCTAAAGAATATGTATACATGAAAACACTGTTGCTTTGTTAGAATGAGTTCTTGCAGTAATATGCAGTTGGCCGAGATTATTTGTCAAATGAATTCTTTTGTTCATCATAAATTACATTGCAGATATAGTGCCCAATTACTAGCTAAAAATCTAAGGGCACAAAAACCATATGCATAAAAATCCAACTTTTATCAATATGTCGATGAAGTCATTGTAAAAGAGTGAACTCACAAAACCAGTGCCCATGACTTTGTAGAGATTCCTCAGGTCGTCAAGGTTCTGACTGCCAAAGTGGAAGGCCACCTGGCGGGAGTTTTTAAAGAGAGGCTGCAGCTGAGTGGAGTTCAACAGGGACTGGGGGATCAGCTGCATTATCAGGACCTTCGGCCAGTTCATGGCGTTTCTGGAAATATGAAGGCAAATTTTATAGATTAAGTTTTCATGATTGAAAAAAAATGGCAATCCTTAACAGGAACAAGGGTGAATTGTGTTTTGCAGCAAAAATATCGTTGCAATCGTGAAATTCTGTTGAATAGGTGAAATATGATATAAATTGTGAAGTCTGCTTTGTTCAAAATATTACCAGTATAACATCCAAATGAGAAAGTTACCAAAAAATCACATTTCTTTTAATTAAAACATTTTGAGTGAAAATCTGTCAAATGAGGCTCATAGTTTAAGGTGGATGTACATGACCGACAAAAAAAAGATAATGAAGTTTTATGCATCTCATCAAGTGACATGCCTTATCATCTGGGTAATATTGTGCACATACATGTACAAATGTACATGGACCAGTACATGGGCTGGATATTTAATTAAGCATTGTCTCCTTCTAACAGATCTTTTTTAAAATTGTAAATTTTTAGCATCAAATTTTTAAGCACAACAGTCATCATTATTTGGATATACATGTACATGACATTCAGATCACTTAATGAAAAGAAACATAATACATGTAATTGTCTTTCTGCATGGCATGAAATGCATCTTTTTCTTTTTTGTAGCTTAGAAAAGTATATAAATGTAAATGCATGTGTGTTAGCTAGACCGATAGTATACAAGTATTTTCATGATGAACAAATGCTTTTTTTTCCTAAACTGAAATTATCTATGTATAGATCTAGAGTCTTGCTTACATATCTGGGTCAGTCTGGCCTATGGACAGGTGACACTGGAGCTGGCGGTTGACTTTGGGGGTCTGGGGTCCCCCCGCCTTCATCTTCTCCTGCCACTCCAGGATTCCCTGCCAGATGATCTTCCTGTCCTTCATCTGGTTGGGCTGACCCGGCTGTGCCGCCATGTTCACATTTGGTTGTTGATCCATCGGGGGCTGGGAGAACACCGGTTGATTGATGGGATTAGTGACCATTGCTAAAAATAACATGGAAAATCTACAGACATCATGTGACAAGGTACAGGTATTTTGGTGCTGAGAATAATACTTGGCGCCGTCTAAAAAAGGAGCTTAATTGTACGAAGGAATTTTGCCTGGGTTTTCGTTTTTGTTTTTTAACAGCTACAATTTTTCATTTGGAGCATGAACTATCATCAAGATTTCTTTACATCTGCCAATCAATCAATAATACTTCCATCATGCTAGAGGAAGCTAAGATGTAATGCAAGGACATGTAGTGATAAACAGTTTAAAATAATTTAAATTCTGCAATATGAATACAATTTAATAGTCAGAACCTAAATCACTACTTAATATTTTATAATTTATAATTTTATTTACATGTACAAGTAATCTGGTGGAATTTATTACCTGTGCTCCTGTTCTGCATGTCATTTGGCATCATGTTCTGCTGAAAAAAAACAAAATAAAGTGAATATTAAGGGCAGAACTGTGTGCATAAATTGGTACATCTCTTAAAATTTTGATTACATTTTTCATTTAGATTTGAACTCTATTACATTACGAGATCTACCAATGTGAACCCACCATTTTCATTGGATCATACTGAGACTGTGGAGGCATTTGATTGGGTACTTGGGTCTGCGATACCATTGGTTGTTGTTGGGGTTGTTGTTGAGGCGGGTTCTGCTGCATCGGTGGCATTGCTGGACTGTGCTGCATGGGGATTCCTTGGGAGGGGGATGGCTGGCTCATTGGGGGTTGCTGTGGAGATGACAAAGATGGCATACTGGATGCAATGGAGTCTTGTGTACTGAAAGCTGTAAAAAACATGTACATGTACTAGCTAGTATTGAAGAGCATACATATGTAGCATAATGTGGTTAATTACTATTCATTAAGCACCAGTTTTAAGGGGATACACAACACTTTGTATTTGTAGAGTCATTGTCAACATATTTACTTGTCCTCAAAACTGCATGTGCATTTCATAAAGACCATGAAAATTTACCCCTATGAATATTTATGAAATTACAGTACATGTATTAACGAATTTGTTTCTTTTTAAGTGAATTACAGCTTTCAAAAAAAAAATGCTGGACAACACAGATAACTCTGCATTTTCTATAAATAACAGTAGATTACAAGTAAATTATATTAGGAAATTAAACTTACGAGTTCCACCAGATGTTGTGTTGGGTTTCTTGAATTCTGTAGAATCTTCACTCAGGGAAGGGGCTGGTGAAAATCCTGTGGAGGGGGCAAAACTTGGGGGTGCAGGACTAGAGGGGTTTTCTATATAATGAAAAAACCAAACAAATATACTGACAGTTAACGTCAACACAAGTTGCACATGTTGTATCAAAGTCCAATAATGTGAATATGTGCAGGAAGAAGTTGGATGTTATTTCCGAAATAAACGGCAATTTAAAAAGTTCACTGGGATATGAAGTTGGTTGGTCACGTGATCAAATCCTGTGAAGCCCGAAGGGCTTCTCAGTAGATTTGATCACGTACCAACCAACTTCATATCCCGGTGAACTTTTTAAAATTGCTGTTTATTACTTATATTTATGTTTGAAAATAAAAAATCGTTCAGAACTGTTAAAATAGCCGAGATTTTATGTTTACAAAAATCCAAGCGACAAGCGATAAGCGCGTGCTTTGATCATTGTGACGTCACGAAAACGTTCATACAGAATTGAACGTTTTCACTATTCTATAGGTTCATATAAGGAAGCATATTTGCAAATGTAAATATTCTAGTATAACCAGGCCATTGCACAAGTATGTATTTGGTTTAAATTTTACTGTACAAGAGGACAAGAAAACATGACAAGATTCATGCCATAGATCAAATGAAATTGTTACATGAATACGATAAAAAAAGATGCACTAATAAATATTTTAAAGTAAATCTGGTAATTTACACATGCTATAAATATCTGTGAGATTTGTCATCAATTTTACAGATATTTATTGTTATGAGCCAATTATTTGTTTCTTTACATCAATCGTTTAAAAAAATTTCACAATTCAAACATATTCCAAAGTAAAGACACTATACTAACTATTTTCTGCAGGCTTATCTATGCTGACATGGTCCCCTGCTGGACTGTGTGCTCTCTCTGTAATAAAAACATAAGGTCAAAAATTGTGACAAATATGCATAATATTTCTAATCTACCTGGTATAATTATCAATTCACTGTTGACATTGACCTATTATGTTACCATTGACCAAGTCTTATCATGTTTCTTGAAGCTTACCTTCCAGTTGGAATCCATGGAGCAACACAAGATGGCGGGGGTCTGTGGTAAAGTCTTTTACAGGGGCTGACATGTCTGTGGGTAGAGTTGACTAAAAACAAAGCAAAAAATCAGACAAAAAAGAGATGGTCTACTATACAACTAAACTTGATTAATAAAGGATATTATATCTTAATGGCTGACATGTCTGTGGGAAGAGTTGTCTACAAACAAAGCAAAAAATCAGACAAAAAGAGATGGTCTACTATACCACTAAACTTGATTAATAAAGGATATTACATCTTAATGGCAAAGCGTAATGTGTAAATGTTTCCTTATGGTCAATTAGTTCACAGTAAAAGTTGAAATAGCTGAACTTTCATTTCTGTGAATATCACAAAAAAATCAACTGGAAAAACTACATAAATATCAATGAAAAATATATTAATCTATTTAAAACAAACAATACAATATACCTCTTCATACAGCTTCTGAAGAGCTGGAATTTTTCTTGGAGAGATAATTGAAAGGTGTATCCCTCTCTGAAAAAAGAAACCAAATAACTTCATGGACATGAACACAGGGTTATCTATGAGACACAAAAACACTGTCCATGAGGGAAAAAAAATATTTTAATGTACAGTGCTTGTAGTTCTTCACTGCCATAAAAACTATCAAACATTAAGACTTTGCTTGTTATTAATTGTAAAAATGTTGCATAACAAATTCATCCATGTTTACATAATGGATGTACAAACCTTGGCCATCATGCTGGCTAATTGGTCTGCCATGTACCCAACGTAGCGAACACCTTCCTGGCTGGGGAGATTGTATGGAGGAGAATTACACACCAATATACAGTGTCGCTGCACAGGTAATCTGCAAAATTATAACGTCGGGTTACTTTAAAATATTTAATCATAAATTTTTGTCCACTGCAAGCATACGAGTATGAAAATACAGTTGAACTTCGATATCTCGAATACAATGGATATGTCAAAGTGATTTGTAAGTACCAACCACTTATTTTTTAAGTATTTTACCCTCGATATCTCGAAGATTTTTAAAGAGTCCCATCTAGTTCGAGATAACAAAGTTTGACTGTAGTTGGATGGATAGAAACTAATTGACAAACAGCTGAAGAAAAGCAGTCTCACCCAATATCTATTCGAACTTTTTGCAGATCATCGAAAACATGTAGAGCTGTACTCAACCCCTCTGTTATGTGACTACACGACTCCCCGCCTCCTCCAATTAATCTGTAAAAACAAACATGCGTGCATACATTAAAATAACATTTTTAGTGGTCACTAGATAAGTCCATATATTCACTCAAACTACTGAATCATAGGATATATGAGGGAAAAAATATTACACATGTACAGTACAAATATTATCTGGTCAGCTGTAAGGTTTTTTTTAGAGCACATATAATTGATATAATATAGATTTTAAATTAAGTGTCTTTATGAGCTGTAAGGCCATTCCAAGTTTTTTCTATGTTTAGCGATCGCGGACGGATTGGTTTTGAGATGTAAAAAAAAAACAATTTTAAATCGAATCGGAAATCAAATATTCATAATAACAACATTCAAAATGGAAACCATAGTGGTTATTTGTTATTTTTGTTTTTTTTGTTACAAAATGAAGAAAATGCTTAAAAATATATTATAAATTTTATTTTGTTGAACCTTTAAAGTTGTGTGTTTTTTCTAAGGTTTGTGTTTTTTCCCGATAGAAAGATAGGTTTTTGAGTTTTGGGTGGACGCTAAACAAAGAAAAAACTTGCAATGGCCTAATGGCAACTATAGTTTTCAAAACATCACTGCGGGTGATCATAGTCTAGTGAATAAAAATACTGGCAGAAATTTTATCCATACAATATCTGAACACTATAGGATATGTTCAATCAATAATTACATGTATATATATCTGACAGTTTACTTCCTTGATTTACCTACTCATTGAGATTTACATCTTCGCTAGCCAAAGGTTTTCGAGATTCGTCGAGACTGAAAATTTTTTGATGGACGTCTCTTCTGAAGAGACGTCCATCAAAAATGTTTCAGTCTCGAGGAATCTCGCTGAGATTAGGAGATCAAGTGACGATAAAAAATCTTGACTTTTGAAAGCATGATATGCCAAGGGTTAGTAAGGAGCGGTGCTGATCAGAAACCCTTGGCTAGCGAAGATGGGAGATTTATAAATAATTATATCTTACGGTAAATCATCCATCCAGGTGATGAATTCATGAATATTTGTTGTTACACCGGAACATCTTGAAGTTGTGTCAGGAATAACATCGGCCGAAAAGAATGTGACGAGATTGTATAGCGAACAACTGTACTGCAAAACAAATCATTCAAATATTTCATAGATCAACATATGGCTTAATTAAGACAAGCATCTTCTATATTTCATTACACAATGACAGATATTTACATCATGTCCAATGTCTGTTGGATCAGGAGGTCCTCCATTGAAAACTCTGGAGTAGAAATGTGATTAAAAAGAAGTGTTTGTAAATCAAATTAACACCTGCAACCCGTTCTTACAGTTAAAACTATATACATGTACATGTACCAACAATGTCCAACAAAATATTTTTTATAAGGATTTGATAAACTTACTCCAGAGAAGGAATAATATAATATTTCTTCAGGACATCGATATAGGCACTAAGATTTGCAGTGGCCTCAACAACCAGAACAACATCCGCTGGATTAGCTTTCTGTTCTGCTCCTACAACCATTTTTGTTGGGGAAATACGAAAAAAATGAGTTACTTCCCTTATGATGAAGATTATTTTGGAGTAGGCTAATAAACGAAAAATAATATTTTTATTTTTTTGTCGATATATTTAACGTTATTTCTATTACAATGTAAATAAAAATTCCTCTTGTTTTTGTTGTGGGTTTTTTTCTGGTTATCTTTTTAAAAACATAAAGTAACGTTATATGGTGAATTTATAAAGATAATTATGACAATGTGCACATTGGTCGAAATGTGACAATTAAAAAAAACCGCGTATGTCCTGATTTAAATTATGTTATCCATAACATTACTTATTATGTCTCCCCTGGTTACTTTTTTTTTACTCGACATTTATGATCAATTCATGATTTACAATTTAACGTACCGCATCCTATGTTGAATAGTCATGTTATTATACAATTATATATAGCCTTTTGATGAGGTCAATACATGGTTTTATAGACCTGATGAGAGTATATCGACCGAGGACGAAGTCCGAGGTTGATATACTCTCATACCAGGTCTATAAAACCATGTATTGACCGATATCAAAAGGCTATAACTATTTTATTATAATAAATCAAAAACCAATTCTCTTCATTCTCTTCAAGCGTAATAGTAAAATATTTTGTTCATAATGTATATAGGTGTTGATTTCGCTATTATGACGTCTAAATGTCGCACGTGCCAAAACCAGTATTTGGTCATGAAAATCTATTTTTAGTATAGTGAGGTCAATAAATTTTCTATTTTTAGTATAGTTAAGGTCTATTACAGAATTTATAGCACGGTCACGTGACAGCAATTGACCAATCATCTGTTTGTAAAAAATACCATATTAAAATAATAAAATTTATGTCCGGAACCGGCCGCCGTAGATGAATATCGTCCTTAAAATGCAGCGCGTGTTTGTGTACGGGACTTTGAAAAGGGGCCAGCCTAACCATCACCTTATATCTGCTGGGATCGAGTCGGGGGATTGTCGGGTGGAAGGTGTTGGAGTTACTGAGGCGAAGTACCCACTTATTGTAACAACCCGGTACAATGTACCGTATCTGTTGGATGCACCTAATGCGCGAAATGCTATGGTAAGTGACTTAGGCTAACGTAGACAAAATGCTAAAAAGTGGTAAAAACTTTTTTCTTTTCTTTTTTTAAAAGGGAAATCGGGATGAGAATACAATTTATACCTTTATAAACTCTTAAAATATCGCATCTATGCGTACAAGGCTTTGGATATTGGTTTTGATTGCAACCAAACCCGGAAAGAACATACCTAGTAGTCCGCGAGTTCTATATAAATTCTTGAAATTTAGCATGCCGATTTTTACTTTTCATAGAACATATTCATATATTAAGGCCACACCAATTTGATTTCTTGGTCTTCGGATTCTAAGCAAAAAAATATTGGGGCGGGTGGGCGATTTGCTAATTTTAAAATTAATATGTTTTACGGTGCGACCGTTGGGGCGAGCGCAGCATGTGATCAAACAATGAATTAATATGATAAATCAATAAAAATAAAATTAACAACGTAAATAAATTTGATTGCAAAATAAAATAAAACATACCTATTTTTTCAGTAAAGGATGACTGCACTTAAGGACATGCAATATTTGCGAGAAAATAAACTTTTAAAAGAAGAATTTTTCTTTCCATTGCAGAAATGGTCAACATCTAAACTGCAACTTAACGTAATTGCGTTAAATAAAAGTATGTTGTTACCAAGTACGAATTTGTTTTCATAGGCGGGGGTCATCACGATTTCTTGAATCTCCATACGATAATGAGGACGCCCACTTTTATACTGACTTCATACATAGTCAGCGCATGTTTTTCTATTGTTCTCCGTTTAACAGTAGTTGTATATTTGCATTATCAAAGTTATGTCAAAAGGAGATTAATAGACAAACATGCGCTCATGGTTTAAATGAGAAAAAACTGCTTCTTCTTACTTTCGCTTTCCCTGTTGTAACTAAGGGTTGATGCATGTTGAATATTATAATTCACCACGTGATTTCTCACCTCAGGTAACTTTGTGAATACTAAATTCTATCACGTGACGTGTAAGGTAGCATGTTATGTGCAAACTAGGACAATGTTTTCGAACACGATAAGTTGTCAAGCATTGATTTAAAGTCTCCTGTACTTGTATGGGCGTGGTCTAATTGTTGAAACCATAGTAAATAGTATACTTGTACCATATAGAATAGATAGGATTATGGTAAAAGAGTGATCACATACTTTTTTATACATGGCATTGTTATTCATGCTAGTCTAATTTTAGTACCATTCTGATAATGTCAGCTCCACCTCTCATGCATATTAATATCAATCTTATGTTTGATCAAGGGCAGATAAGCAAAAATTGTACTTTTTTAGAAAGTTGTAAGGAAAAAAACATGGAATGAGCTTACTGTATCACAGTCTAAAATCTTAATTCATGTTGGAAATTGACTAGACTCTTTAAAAAATTTAACAAAAGTGATATTAGGTTAAGAGATAAACGCAACAGAAGCGATTAAAAAGGGCCCAAAACCCGGCGCTAAGTGCAGTCATCCTTTCCATTATCCATAGTTGATAAGATTTCATATGTTATAAGATTTGTTATTTATTTATTTATAAGTAGAACAATAGTTTAATCTCAGATACAATGTTGTTGAATAATAAAGATTTTAATATAAATGTTCATTGCACTGTATCTCCTCTTTTAAAGTAATTGTAACGTCAGTTCATCCCCTTTTTTGCAGTCGACATTTTTTCTTATTAATAATTTTTTTTTATTTACGCTTAAAAATATTTGCTTATCATATTAAAGGAACATAGATTTCCCCCCCCCCCCCACCCACCCACGGGTTGGGATTTGGAGTGTGTACTAAATGGAAGTGAAAATAAAGAAACCATTGAACTGCTAAAGAGCTGAAGGATTAGAATTTTCAGAATTTTGAGAATTATCTTTTATTTTCTTTTTGCTTGTAAAGATTTTTTGGATGAGGCTGTCATCCACCCCCCCCCCCCACCCCCTTTTAAAAAACCGATGCTACGTGTACGTTCCTGGAAATTACCGTAATTATAGTGAATAAAATAAATGTGAGCATTCATCCAAATGAGTGCAAGTTACAACTGTTTCCTTTATCTGAAGAAATGTCCTCATTCTTTAGCTTTGCAAGATTTTGAGAGGGTTTTAGTAATTTCAGCAGATTTACAATAACTTCAGTTAGAGTAATTTCCCCTTATTGTGACGTCAAAGTTCACGTTGGTTAAGTGTCGTCTGACTCTTTAAAACTCCCCTGAGAAATAAAAGTAAGCGAAGTATACTGTTTTATTTACTTAAAAAGCATGATGTTCTTAAAATTACACATCTTATATGCTTATATATATATGTACTATTTACCGCTCCCAGTCTTAAACAGCTGTTACACCTATATGTAACATTTCACATTATTCCTATTTATTGAATACACTAGGTAATAAAATGCTCTTTCAACTTGTCAATATCATTGTCTATAAAGGCTGTCGTTTCTGCACCAGCAGGTTCGTTAAACTACGGCATCTTTCATTATTTGGCTGATTTAAAAAAGAAAAAGATGGACCCGACAATGATTTCAAGTATAATAAATGGGCTTTGTATAATTGATCACATAATGATATGCATGTATAAATAACAGTAATGCCCTTTATTTCATTAAACTCAATGTTTACAGTTTTTTTTGTTGTTTTTTTTTTTTTTGGGGGGGGGGGGGGGTCCGCAAATTATATTTATAGCATCACAACAGTATAGTAACTTTATTTCGCATAGCAACACCATTTCGATCCGTAAATAAACAAGCTTTCATATGTAACACATCAATTTTGAGAAATTTGTTGTATTTACTTGATGATTAAGGGCTTAAAATAAGAGTAAGACATAATAAAAGATAATTCTACGCATAGTTTTGGAAGCATGGATCTTCAACCTTAATTAATGTTCTGAATTTATTCATGTACATTACTGTATGGTATGCAGGGGTATACAAATTATTAAAAACATATCGATAATTAAAGGGAACAATAACCAATGGAATAATCTGAATCTAATAAATATCTTTTGCTGAAGTTTAGCTCGTATTTATCCATGCATTATTATATTTCAATTAAATTTAATTGTCGTAATTTCATCAATGTTGATTCATTGACATGCGCGGATCCAGAAAATTTTTCCAGGGAGGGGGGGTCCGAAGGATAATTGTGTTTGCCAGGGGGGGGGTCCGAGGCATATTTTCGATAATTTTACTATGTAAATTTAATAAATTTTCATTTTCCAGGGGGGGGGGGGGTCGGGACCCCCCCCCCGACCCCCCTCTAGATCCGCGCATGATTCATCTCCCGATAGTAGCCCAAATTGTGATTGATTAGATATCATACTCTTTATTAAGTTACCAATCTTATATTTAATACAAAAACAACCCTTTATTCATTGACAGAATGTTGAGGGAGAGGTGTATAGCGTGAACGACAGAATGATGGAGATTCTGGATGATCTGGAGGCTCATCCCACTTTCTACACCCGCACTCAAATCCCAATCATTTTCCAGGAGAAAAGTGAGAAAATGTGGTGTTACTTGATGCAAAACTTTCGACAAGATGTCCTCCAGCTACCAATGAATTCCAAATACGACGCAAAAGCCCACGGAACGTATGTCGGTCGCGCGAATCGACCACCAGGAAAGGAGGAGGCGATGGCGTATAGAGCTGAAATCAAAGAAAACGCTTGAAGATAAATGCGCGTTTTAAGAAACTTTTATGAACTTTATTTTACCCAAGTCAGATCGGTAATATGTAATGCATGTGAAAGTTAAAAAGAATTATTTATAAATTTTCCGCAAATGTAATTATTCAAAGAATGAGTGAAGCAGATTTAACATACAATATACAGAATATTTGATTTGATTTTGTATATCCAAGAATTAATTGAAGTTAGTAGGCAATAAGGGCATCGTCAGAAAACCACGCCAGTCTCACATGCATATGTCTAAGCCTTGTGTAGATAACGTGTCTGATACTCTACATACGGGTATCTGTAAAGTGTGAAACGAAATAGAAACGAATTAAACGAAACGAAACGAAACCTAACGAAACAAAATCGAAACGACACGAAATCAAAACAAAACCTACCGAAACGAAACGAAACAAAACGAAATCGAACAAAATGAAATATATATAAACATTATAATTTAAAAATATATTTGATAGTGTATATTTTAGAAGTAATAAGTCTCTTTAAAAAAAAAGCAGCGAAAGTAAAAAAAAATTGCGCGTTTGTAAACGTGCGCATTTGTAAATATGGATTACACTTTTAAATAGATATTGCTAATTTTGGTGCAAAACAATGCTTTAGACTGTGCCGATATATTTAACCCAAAATTATAACTTTCGGGTTCTTGTTAATATAAACAATTTGTATATACATACTTGTATACACAAAATCGAATTTTACTGGTGATTCCTGGTCTGCGTTTGTCCGACACCAACCTATGTAATAGATCATATTAATTAAGTAAAATTTACGTGATTAAGAAGGGGCGAAGCGAGCGCAGCCCCCCCCCCTTTTTTTAAAAATCAGTTCATCGCGTTTTTAACGATTAAAAATATTACAATTGTACTTATATTTAGCGACTGCTGGTTGGATGCAAGAGTGGGTTATGTTAATTCTAAATCAGATTACGCACTTTCCAGGCACGTAGCACCGTTTTTGAAAGTGCATGGTGGGAGGGGGGAGGCAGACTGATCCAAAAAATCTTGACAAGCAAAGAAAAAGAATGGAAAATGGCTCCATCTTTATTCACTTTTTAATATGTAAATTTAAGAAAAATGTTCGCTGCAAGAAAAGCGGACCCCGGCCCCTCTGATGCTACGTGCCTGCTTTCATAAACAGTAAATTAAAAATGGAGGAGAAGAAACTTTTGAAGGAATAATAAGGTAAAATCGAAATTAAAATTCAATTTTTATCAGTGATAAGACTTTCAGATGACTGATCTATTGCATAATTTCACATCTCTCTCTCTCTCTCTCTCTCTCTCTCTCTCTCTCTCTCTCTCTCTGCTTCATTCTTGACTACTAATTATTTTAATTTCAATGTAAAGATAGCTATTGATTCTTTTTAGCTTACCTGAGCTGAAAGCTCAAGTGAGCTATTCTGATCACATTTTGTCTGTCGTCCGTCTGTCCGTCTGTCCACCTGTCTGTAAACTTTTCACATTTTCAACATCTTCTCAAGAACCACTGGGCCAATTTCAACCAAACTTGGCACATAGCATCCTTAGCCTAAGGGGATTCAAAGTTGTGAAAATTAAGGACCAAGCCCTCTTACAAGGGGAGATAATTAGGAATTAATGAAAATTTTCGAGAAATTTTCAAAAATCTTCTTCTCAAGAACCATTTGGCCAGGAAAGCTGAAACTTATGTGGAAGCATCCTCAGGTAGTGTAGATTCAAAGCTGTGAAAATCATGACCCCCGGGGGTAGGATGGGACCATAATGGGGGGTCAACTTTTTACATAGGAATATATAGAGTAAATCTTTAAAAATCTTCTTCTCAAGAACCATTTGGCCAGGAAAGCTGAAACTTATGTGGAAGCATCCTCAGGTAGTGTAGATTCAAAGTTGTGAAAACCATGACCCCCGGGGGTAGGGTGGGGCCAAAATAGGGGGGTCGACTTTTACATAGGAAATATAGAGTAAATCTTTAAAAATCTTCTTCTAAAAACCCATTTGGCCAGAAAAGCTGAAACTTGTGTGGAAGCATCCTCAGGTAGTGTAGATTCAAAGTTGTGAAAATCATGACCCCCGAGGGTAGGGTGGGGCCATAATGGGGGGTCAACTTTTTACATAGGAATATATAGACTAAATCTTTAAAAAATCTTCTTCTAAAAACCCATTTGGCCAGAAAAGCTGAAACTTGTGTGGAAGCATCCTAAGGTAGTGTAGATTCAGAGTTGTGAAAATCATGACTCCCGGGGGTAGGGTGGGGCCACACTGGGGGGGGGGTCGACTTTTTACATAGGAAATATAGAATAAATCTTTAAAAATCTTCTTCTAAAAACCCATTTGGCCAGAAAAGCTGAAACTTGTGTGGAAGTATCCTCAGGTAGTGTAGATTCAAAGTTGTGAAAACCATGACCCCCGGGGGTAGGGTGGGGCCATAATGGGGGGTCGACTTTTTACATAGGAATATATAGACTAAATCTTTAAAAATCTTCTTCTCAAAAACCGTTAGGCCAGGAAAGCTGAACTTTATGTGGAAGCATCCTCAGGTAGTGTAGATTCAAAGTTGTGAAAATCATGACCCTCGGGGATAGGGTGGGGCCACACTGGGGGGGGGGTCGACTTTTTACATAGGAAATATAGAATAAATCTTTAAAAATCTTCTTCTAAAAAACCATTTGGCCAGAAAAGCTGAAACTTATGTGGAAGCATCCTCAGGTAGTGTAGATTCAAAGTTGTGAAAACCATGACCCCCTGGGGTAGGGTGGGGCCAAAATAGGGGGGTCGACTTTTACATAGGAAATATAGAGTAAATCTTTAAAAATCTTCTTCTAAAAACCCATTTGGCCAGAAAAGCTGAAACTTGTGTGGAAGCATCCTCAGGTAGTGTAGATTCAAAGTTGTGAAAATCATGACCCCCGGGGGTAGGGTGGGGCCATAATGGGGGGTCAACTTTTTACATAGGAAGATATAGACTAAATCTTTAAAAAATCTTCTTCTCAAGAAACATTTGGCCAGGAAAGCTGAAACTTGTGTGGAAGCATCCAAAGGTAGTGTAGATTCAGAGTTGTGAAAATCATGACTCCCGAGGGTAGGGTGGGGCCACAATTGGGGGGGGGGTAAACTTTTTACATAGGAATATATAGAGTAAATCTTTAAAAATCTTCTTCTCAGAAACTAATAAGCTAGGAAAGCTGAAACTTGTTTGGAAGTATCCTCAGGTAGTGTAGATTCAAAGCTGTAAAAATCATGATTCCTGGGGGGGGGGGGGGTAGAGTGGGGCCACAATGGGGTGGAATTTTTAAATAGGAATATTAAGAGTAAATCTTTAAAAATCTTCTTCTGAGAAACTAATCAGCCAGGTGATTATTTAATATTGTTTAGATTTTGGCTTCTGGATGATTCCTGGACAATTGGGTCTCACAAGGGGTTCAGAGTTTGATGTAGGTTTATATCCCATTTATAAACTATTGTTTAGGATCTTTTTGAGAGCTGCAATGCTCAACATGTGATATTACTATAAAATCATCCTGTTAGAAAAGGGACTAATGATAATAAACATAAGAATATCCAGTGGAAAAAAAATGATTTTTATTTATACAGGATCTACATGTATTATACTACATTGTCCAGATAGTTTTTATTATGACTCCATTAAGCTGATTTTATCATACCTATTGTTCCTCAGGTGAGCGATGTGGCCCATGGGCCTCTTGTTTTCTTAATTCCATAATCATTTTACCAAAAAGAAGTAACAAAGCGATAATGTTCTCAAATATTAATATTTCCTGCTTAAACATCAACTCCAATGTAGAGCAACTTTGCTTTTACCTCTTCCGGTATTATTGATACCGACCAGCATATCTTTTTTGAAAATCTTGGAATTTTTGCCTCGTTCGCGATTTGATGCAAAACCGTTGAATCGCGGTATTAAGATAGACCTGTACATACATGTACTCGCGTAAAATAAGGTATCTACAGTGATACACCAACAAAAACAAATGCCTTGAAAGGGAGGGGGTCCTTCTCGGAACTACCTCTCAACTACACCAGATTGTGCATCAACAGAGGCATGCACTATTTACCGCTCCCAGTCTTACACAGCTGTTACACCTTTCAAATGAATCTATATGTAACATTTCACATTATTCCTATTTATTGAATACACTAGGTAATAAAATGTTCTTTCAACTTGTCAATATCATTGTCTATAAAGGCTGTCGTTTCTGCACCAGCAGGTTCGTCTTTCATTATTTGGCTGATTTAAAGAAGAAAAAGATGGACCCGACAATGATTTCAAGTATAACAAATGGGCTTTGTATAGTTGATCACATAATGATATGCATGTATAAATAACAGTAATGCCCTTTATTTCATTAAACTCAATGTGTACAGTTTTGTTGTTGTTTTTTTTTTGGGGGGGGGGGGGGGTCCGCAAATTATGTTTATAGCATCACAACGGTATAGTAACTTTATTTCGCATAGCAACACCATTTCGATCCGTAAATAAACAAGCTTTCATATGTAACACATCAATTTTGAGAATTGTTGTATTTACTTGATGATTAAGGGCTAAAAATAAGAGTAAGACATAATAAAAGATAATTCTACGCATATTTTGAAATTAGATAGCAGTGATTGGGATAAGCAATGGGCTAAATGTGACAATGGCACGTTCCAAGGCAGTCAAAAGTGACATTTCCAAAATCAATGCGCCAAATTGAAATTTTATGGTACATTGTAAAATGACAAGTTAAGTTAAAATTTGAGTTTATAAAAGACTTCATTGCAATTGTCAATTAAATTACTGAATGACACTGAATAAAAAGCTACCAAAAATATTTTTAATTTAGTAATGAAGACCATAATTAAGTTTCAATTCTTTATTTATATTCTTCTTTTCATTCTTCTTTTCATCCAATTTGAGTTGAATTTTCGTTTGGTTGCACCAGTCTTACCGTCAGCGTCTCCATTCACTATTTCAGCCACCTGTTCTGCTTTATCTGTTGATTCATTTTCATCTGGGTTTTTTTTAATTAAATGAAAATTGCAGTAAAGTTTGTCCTTCCTCGAACGGGGAATTTTTTTCGGTGGCATGATGGCAGCTGCTTACATTTAGAACGGGGACGTTAAATATCAAATTATTAACCAATCAAAAATCACTTTACACTAAAGAAAACAGTCATTTTACTCTTATTTTTTAAGTGTAAAATAACAACGATCGTTAAAGAATTGTAGCGAAAGAGATTCCAAGCGTTTAGGGGGGAAAGCTCAAAGTTAAAAAGTATGCACTGTAATAGTATAATGATAATTTGCGCCAGCAGGGCGCAACGTTTTTAACATCAATGTGCCATTATTTTATTTAATGCGACTATGGCGCAGGGCACGTGCTTATCCCAATCACTGAGATAGTATGCTCGAGCATATTTGCAGCTGGCAGCTGATTAACAGTGTGTATATATATATATATATATATATATATATATATATATATATATATATATATATATATATATATATATATATATATATATATATATATATACATATACATATATATATATATGCACGTATAAATAAAATACAGCACTAGAGAAGGGGGCCTTCATCGGTGTCAAATTTTATAAAACAAGTGCTTGAAGTATATAAATTTTATATAAAGAAAAGAATAACCTTTACACATATAATAATATACACCTTAATGATTTCAAAAATATTCTGATAGTTTCGTTTCGGTAGGTTTCGATTTGATTTCGTTTCGTTTTGTTTTGTTTCGGTAGGTTTCGTGGGGTTTTTTTTTCGGTAGAATTCGTTTCGTTTCGGTAGATTTCGTTTCGATTCGTTTCGTTTCTATTTCGTTTCGCACTTTACGGTACCCCTCTACATACATGTACGTATATGTACGATTTATACATGTAATATGAAAATAAACACGTTTAATGCTTTACTGTTTGTTTTATCCAAAAATAGAATACAGATCAATCGAGAGTCTTAATCTATCAAATCTACAGAAAATGTACAAAAAACAACCTTCTACACCCCGCAGTCAAAACCCAATTATTTTCCAAGACAAATTGGATTCTAAAGATGTATTTTATAGAAACATTCAAATATTCAAGAGTCCCCCATTCTTTTTTTTGAAAAAAAAATTCGACGTCGGTGCCACCCCCACCTTACCCTCCCCCAACCAATGGAATCCCCCCCCCCAAAAAAATGTAATATATATATATATATTATATATATATACACACACACCACCCCTCCCCTGAAAAGCAATGCCCAACATAAACCACCAATCAAGCAAACCTTTAAATAAGATGTTGTTGAGAAGTCGATGTCGTATTAATTAAAAATACTTATAGAAATTGGCTAAAACGACGTTTTTATTTGAAAGCTTTTTTTTTTTTAATTTAATTCCCGAGTACGTCATGGACATAAGAAAGTTGATTAAGCATTAAATGGAAATATATTGGCATATTGCCAGACTCTTTTCGATCTAATTCTTCACTCTGCCGAGTTACATAATGCACTGTGCAATGTAAGTAAGGCACGTGAATTAACTGAATCTATTAAAATCTTGGCGGCTAAGCTTAGTATTATGATATATCGATCAACATGATATTATGCCCATGAATATTTCGTCGTGACAAAGAGCTTTTTAAGCAGTCATTACGTGTATACTTCAATGCTCATTTTGAAATACTTGTGTACATCGTCGTCAAAACTAATACATGTACCTATAGGTCTAAACTGGGGCAAAGTAAGGGATTATAAATGTGGGTATATTAAATGCGCTGTGTCTTTAATTAAGGTTAATAGATATTGCATTATCAAAAGATAGACATTTTCCCATAGTAAAACGTTACTCCTTTATGCTCGATAGGGAATTGGAGTATCGAAATCTTTGGATGCGCAATAATATGATATTAATATTTCACACGCATCTACACATCAACGTACATCCTATTTTAAATGGAAATAACTCACATACTATTGTGTACCGGCGTTACCTGTTTTGGTGCGTGTATATATTATATTATTTCATTTATGTGATATACATGTACATGTATAATAAGACTATATATTTCTCAGTTCTGTGTATTCATATGCCTAACACATTCATAATTGGAATAAACTTAACATGCGAACAACCTTAATTATAATACATTTGCATATATAAAAATTATTTTAAAAGTACAAAAATGTATCACGTCAAAACCCATGAAAACCATTTTTTTGTCTTGTGATTTATTACATGTATATCCCACTCTACTCTTGCTTATTTAATCTGTTTTATACTTTGATTCTGTAAACTTTTATAGATTAAAAAATCAAGAACACATAAAAACACCCCCCCCCCCCGGTCATGTCTTATAATTATGACATTCACGTTTTGACCTATTGTGACGTATCAGTTTTCATACGTCACACCGAAATACTCCAAGCAGGTACCCCGTCGTGGCCCCAAGAAGAATGACGCGCACTATAGCAACCAATCAATCGTTTACTAACAGCTGAGAAATAAGTATGGCTGCTCTGTGAATGATCAACAGTGCACCGGCTTATTTTGATTGATAAAGTGATATTTTAGTGAACAATTACTAAAAACTAGAGAAGCAACTGTAATTTGATCACCATGCCGGAGGAAAACGTTCGAGTAGCTGTCAGAGTGCGACCTTTCATATCCTTTTTTCAATCATTTTGTTTTCTTGGACCTGCAGTTGCAATATATCTACTGGAGTACTGCAGTAGTGCTATGGTGAATTGGAGGTTATGTCATTTTTCAGTAACTTGTAACATTATATGTGCTAATGCAGATTATGTGGACGATGTTGCTATTGTTTCAAATTGTAAGTAGGAAGTCGGCATATTAAAACTTATCTATATATATAGGTCTACGTACGTATCCGACCATACATGTTTATTGAATTATAATTGGAATACACAAATAACTGTCTTCGTAATTAAGGATGCAGCTTTACGCAATTTATGATCGGTGCTTAATCAAAGCATGCAAGTATTAAAGCCCATTCCCCTATTTACTGTGGGGTTTTTTAAAGCATGAATTTAATTTGCTCGGCTGCTTGCATATTTATTTTGAAGGAAGATTACAGCATGTTGATATATGTTTATCGTAAAATTAAAGAGGATATATTCTTATAATTTATAAATGAAAAAAATTTAGTTGCCCATAATATTAGTTGCACCTTAACACTGCTTACAATCGCCGTGAAAGGGAGAGAAATGCTACGCTTATCATTGAAATGAATGGGGCGACAACCGAGATTACAGACCCATCCGGAGGTGATGAACCACGAAAATTCGCATTTGATTACAGTTTCTGGTCTCATGATGGAAGCAAGGAAGAAAGTAATGGATACTATGGCCCAGATTCCTCTCATCCAAATGGCAAAAAATTTGCTGACCAGGTGTGAATCAATTTTTATCATTTATGCAATTATAGTATAACATACATGTATACACAATGGGAACCTACAAAGAAAGCATTACATTGTTTATATGTATTTTTTTTTTTAGAAAAAAGTGTATAATGAACTAGGAGTAGCTGTGTTGAAAAATGCTTGGGAAGGATATAACAGCACATTATTTGCTTACGGACAAACTGGATCCGGGAAAAGCTGGTCAGTTGTGGGTTATGGAATCAACAAAGGTAAATATTTGGCAATTATAAAACATAGACATATACCTTTTTAAAATCAAAGCTATCTGATGTGAGAAACATTCGCAAAATTGTGAACCAAATTTTTGAAAACAACATTTTCATTGATCACCATTAACTTTAACAGTGAACTTTAAATTGTCAAATTGCCAAATTGTCAAATTTATGATTACCAGTAATTGCAATTTATGGGTATCAATCTTTTTTGAGTATAAAGTCCAAAAAAAAAATTCTGTACAATCAATATTATATCTTTAATTGGAAATACTGCAAACCTGTGTAATATATTGCAGCACAAGTTGCAGACAAAATTAGTCATTTTATGAAATGTCATTTCTGTTTCATTGACATCTGCAATCATTTTAATGTAGCGGTACCAGTATTTTAATTTTAAATCACTTGATATACAGGTATTGTGCCCATGTTCTGTGATGATGTCTTTCAACAAATTGAAGCAAAGAAGGCAGAAGGAGATAAGACAGAGTTTGAGGTATCTATAATTCCATCCCAACCCTCACTTCCTTTTGTTTAAAAAAAAGACTCTATTTTTCAGAGAAACTTTAAAGGAATAATGTGGAATCATTTTTATTTGTGGGGATCAATGTTCATTGATAGCAAAAAAAATTCTGGTTCGTGGGGACATAATTTCGTTGGTAGCAGGTTCTATTTCGTTAATAAATATTAAACAAATGCTAAGCCTTGTATATATGTTTGTGGTGATGTAAATTCATAAGCAAGGGTTACCCACAAAAGCCACGGACATTGGTCCCTCATGAACAATGATGATTCCACAGTAAATGAAGTGCAGATTTAGATTGTTTTAATTTGTTCTGTCTGTTGTTGGTAGATTACATTCAGCATGTTGGAAATCTACAATGAACAAGTTCGTGACCTTTTGGATGGTTCGCGAAAGAAAAGTGGTTTGAAGGTCAGACAGCATCCCAAGCTTGGATTTTATGGTAAATAAATAAAAGAAATAGAAATAAATATGCAAAAATAGTGTCAACAAAACAAAAACACAGCTAGTGCAATTCATTCAGGGAGAGAGAGAGAGAGAGAGAGAGAGAGAGAGAGAGAGGAGAGAGAGAGAGAGAGAGGAGAGAGAGAATTAGGTTTTTGCATCTCCCTATTTGTATATTACAGCTGATGGACTGAAAATCGTACCTGTCAGTAACTATGCTGACATTGAGCAGAAAATGGAGGAGGGAACTCAGAATAGAACTGTAGCCTCCACAAACATGAATGCCACCAGCAGGTGAGTGACTCCAACCAATGCAGTGCACTTTATTAAATTGTATATCCTCTGTTCAATATTTTGGCTTCCTTACCTGAATTAACAAAATAAAAAAGTTTCAGTTGTCAAGATTTTGTTTAAAAAAAAAAAACCCACCAAAAACAAACTGAGAAAAACCCAAACATTCTGAAGTCAACAGCTACAAAATATCTTATTATTAAGATTTAAGAACTTATGAGCATGGTTTTGGCCAAGTATTGATGTATGTTTATCCATGAAAGACATTAGCTCTTTATATAATTATCTGTATTGGATCATTTATAATGTTATTATCTGATCTAGAACAAAGTGTGAGCATGTACCGGTAGGCTTCATTCAAATTCTCAAATAAAAAATGTGATGAAATTCATTTTAATATTTTGCAAAAGCTTGTTCTTTTAAATTACATGTACACTGTACTAGTATTAAAGTTCTTGGTCACGTTATTTCTCATTTCAGTCGAGCCCACACCATTGTTGGAATTACTTTCACCCAGAAATTCCAGAATGCTGCCGGAGAAGACACCACTAAAACAGCTGTTACTAACCTTGTAGATTTGGCTGGCAGGTACGGCAGATAATAAATGCATAAATAATATTAAAAAGTATACAGAAGAAAGAATACTTTAAATTATTACATATGTAACATATTGGTCCAGATTTCAGCAAAAAAGATCGATTCTCCAAAAGATCAATTAAAATTTGAAAATTGAGTTTTTCAAAATTGAAATAAGTAACATTAATAAATTCAGCAGCAAGAGAAACTAAATGTCAATTATTTTGAAGTTTTTGTATACATATAAGTAGAATTGAGAAAGTAGGATCCACTTTAGCTTTTTTTTTTTTGAATTTCATAAATAAAATCCACTTGTGGTATTCACTGAATAAAGGTTGGCATTGATGCTATTTCAGTGAGAGAGCTGACAGCACGGGAGCCACTGGAGACCGCCTGAAGGAGGGTGCCGCCATTAACCAGTCCCTGTCCTGCCTGGGTAACGTCATCGCTGCCCTGGCAGACAGGTCCTCTGGAAAAAATACTCGAGGTAAAAATGCCTCTCTTGATAAATACTTGAGGATTATAAAAACTCCTCTCTTGATAAATAGCCCAGGTAGAAACTCCTTTCTGAAAAAATACATGATTTTTAAAACTCTTTTTTTTTTATATAAATACTTGAAGTTAAACTTTCTCTCTTGATAAATACACAATATAAAATCTTCTCTCTAGTTACCTGTAGAAATACAATATCACAAATATATCTCTGTTATGTTGCTTCCTTCTTGGTTCTTCTCAGTTTAGTACATATCTAGCTATAAAGATGTTTAAATGCCAGGTTTAACAAATTTTTGGCCAAGATTTAACAATTTGCTGTTTTAGTTTTTTTACTCCATAAATTCTTTTATTACATACGGTGCGTAGTTTAAAAAACGTTTTGATGGTTATTTATACAGAAGCCTGTATATTTAATTTCAGTTCCCTACAGAGACTCTGTACTGACCAAACTACTGAAGAACGCTTTGGGGGGTAACAGCAAGACCATCATGATTGCTGCCCTGTCCCCCGCCGACATCAACTTTGACGAGACCCTCTCCACCCTGAGGTACGCTGACCGAGCCAAGCAGATCAAGAACTCCGCCTCTGTCAATGAGGACCCAACGGAGAAGCTGATCCGTGAACTACAGGAGGAGAATGAGAAATTGAAGGCCATGTTAGCCTCTGGGAAATTGGAGATGGTTGCTGGGGAAGAAGACGATGATTTGACTGATGAAGGTAACTATTTGTATTGTGTGAACTGTATCTCATGGAATCATTAGAATGTGTGTGAATTAATTTTTTGTGGAGGTCAGTCACCCATGAGGTTGCGATAATATCTCATAGGAGTTATAAAACTCAGTCTTATTCCATACATGTCCATGTAATTATATTCCCATATGCACGTACCTTTAAGAAATTATCATTTTCAAGAAAATTGGCCTTCTCAAATTTAAATGATCCCACAGTATAAGAACTGCAGTTGAAAGTTGACATCTTAAATAACTGTTTCTTGCATATTAGATATATTGATTTGTCTCAATCTTTCTGCAGTTTAACCTCTATACATGTATCTCTACCTGTAATCCTAGGATATGTCTCTTTTTCTGGCTCATTTTGTTGATTATTTAATTATTCAATTTATTCAATTTCCCTATGCAGAGAGACAGCAGATTAAAGAAGAACTGGAAGACCAGTATAAGTCAATTCTGGACAAGAATGCACAGGAAATGGAGGATATGAAGAAAACTTTTGAGGAGAAATTGAAAGAGGCTGAACAGAAAGGGGTAATTTTGAATATATCTACCTATAGTAGTCATAAAATTGTAAGACAATTGCATGTATTTTGTAAAACTGATATTTTCTAGATCAGAAATTTCATATGATTTAATCATCAATAAGTAATTCGGAGGAATAACGTTTGGTTTTTTACTGCTGATTGGAATTTAAGAGATGAATAGTTTTGTCCAATGCTCTTACTTTTGTCTTAAAATAAAGTCTTTATTCTGAAAATGAAGGGAGGAGGAGGTGGTGCTGACTTTGCTGCCATTGCTGAAAAGAAAAAGACAGTGCCCCATCTATCAAACTTGAACCTTGACCCCCAGTTGTCAGGTCACATTGTTCACTTCATAGAGGCACCAGAAGTGTGTTTGGGAGCAGAAGGAGACATTGTGTTTAAAGGACCAAGGTATTGATATTGCATTTAACGTCCGATTGAAATCATAAAATAGAGAGTTAAATAATTGAATTACCATTCACAGATACTATGCTTGAGAGAGAGAGAGAGAGAGAGAGAGAGAGAGAGAGAGAGAGGAGAGGAAAGAGAGAGTTTATAAATTTGTAAATCAACCTTAGATAATACATTAAACTTCTGTATCTGCACTGTTGGATTCCAAATTAACTGTAACGGACTTATTGATAATATTAAATATGATATTACAGATCAAATTGAATAGTAAGTGATAATGTTTCTTGATTGAAGTAGATATAGCTATATATATATATATATATATATATGTATATTGCCATTGACATTTTGTATGAATGTATTCCCATTAAAAGTGATTGTGTTGAATAAAGCTACTTGTTAGTAGATGCATACATGTTTGTATATAGAATATATTCTTCATGTGTTTGCATCATAAAATACAAAATTTTCATAATCATAGTTGACTATACACATCTAGCTTGTATTATATGACCAAATGATATTGATTGCTTGTTCCTTGATTATTGTAAAAGCATGTTCAAACTAGATGTGACCTTGTAGAAATATTCTGCTAGAAATGCGTAAATGTAGCTACGTACAAAAGGCCTAAATACAGTTCTAAGTCTTGTCCAACTTTTCCTTGTATTATATGTACATAAACTTCCCAGCATGAAGCTCAAACTGAAAACCCCCCAAAATAACTTGTCAAAAATTAAGACTCATAAGATAACATATAGTATGGGAAATATCAACAAAATATAATGATCTGGTTTTAGTACAATCAATCTAATGACGAGTATTTTATTTCATAATTGATATTCAGTGTGGCAGGCAAGCATGCAATCATTAGGAATGATGGCGGAAAGTACACGATTGAACCCTGTGAGGTCACGAACCGTCTGCTGCAGAATGGAAAGGCTGTTGTGGCCAAACAACCCCTCAACCACAATGACAGGTAAAGATCACCTCCACAAAAGGATTCACAGAATGATGACAATAAATTCATCAACCCAATGTTGCCTTATTTAAATTTTAAACAACTACATTGTACTTATACATTTTAATTTTTGGTCCATTTTATACATTTTAATTTTTTATGAAATCTCCCTTTATTTGAAATTGAGATTAAAACAAGAGTTTTTGTTGTTTAATTGCTGTACCAGGATGTTTCATCAGTAAGATTTGGATTGTTTCTTCTTACACAGACTGATCTTTGGAACCACTAAGTACTTTGTCTTTGTGAATCCGAAAGAAAGAGATGCCTCCAAGCAGAAGTTCCCCGAAGTAACATTTGAAATGGCTCAAGAAGAGGTGGCCAAAAAGTCCGGATTTGACATGAGTGGAGAGAACAAATCAAGAGGTGTGTAGCTTATATAGCTAGGAATTCTCTTCTTACCCCAAAAATGATGATGACAAGAACAGTTTCTGTCCATCATTGTCTTTAATGAATATTGATACCGGTAAATGATTCTTGTACATTCAAAACTTAAATACAATTTGGTGTTGTTTTTTTATGTAACAATAATTTTTTTAATTAAGTTCATTTCTGGTCATCACCAAGCAACTGTTATTTACCAGAAATATAATCCTTATCCCAAAGACTTCAGAATGTTGAAGAGAAAGACTTGTTATTAATCAATAAAATCAATAAATGTTTGATTTTTAGAGGATGCCTTACTTCAAGAAGACATGTTAGAGATCATGCCAGCTGTGGAGGAAGCCAATGCTATAAGTCAGGAGCTGGACAAGAAGATGAAGTTTGAGTCCATGATTGTCTCCCCTGAGGCCCGCGGGGAACAGACGGGTAGAACGGAAGTCATGATCAAGGCCACCAATATTGAGACCAAACATGAGTGGATATGGCCCAAGGTCAAATTCATGAACAGGAAATATGTGATGCAGGAGATGTACAATGATTTCTTGGATGGAGATGACCCCTGGGACTTGCCCCCTGTGAGCACAAGATATACTAGATGAATTCTATTCAAAATTGAGATTTTTTGTAGCATATTTTTCTGTGTTAAATTTTTGTAGAAACAGAGAGAGAAAGGTTATGAATGCTTTTCACACGTAGCTGATTTACTTTTTCAGGACAAGGATCCATTTGTTGATGACATCAATGCAGAATTCCACATTGGAAGTGTTAAGATTTGGCTACAGTCCACCTCCTACATGGTATGTATAAATACTTCTATCTCTCTGTCACAATTTTTATTTCCAAAGAAAGTCTTAAAGGCCTTTTGAGTATTCATGTATTATATGGATACATTGAATCAAATGGATTTATGAAAACCGTTATCTTTCTACCTTTATTATATTTGCAAAGATTCCAATGAAGGAGCAATTGGACGTCATTGACTACAGAGGATATGAAGTCGGAAAAGTCAATGTAAGCCATGCCTCTTTCTTAATTCTTATGCATGTACTGGTACATATGTATACCTTAAGAAAACCTTTGTTCCATAATCTATCAAAAACAAATTATTTCATAGAGATTAATATGAAAAAGAATTGATATATACTTTGATCATCTTGCACATGTGTACCATACCAATAAAGTAGGTTGCATAAATTGTGTTTTTCCTTAAAGATGACGTTATTATAAAAGCTTAAATGTTTCCTCCCCCAGATTGAACTTGTCCCCTGTAACAAGTCAGGAAAAGAGCTAGCTGAGGATGAAGTGTTTGTGGAGAATCCATCAGAACTTGAGGGCAAAGAAGCATACTTCAAACTGAAGTTAGAAAATGCCTTGGGTCTGCCGTCAAGATTCACTGTAAGTTAATTTCTTTTGAACACTATTGCAAGTGCAAGAGTTTGTTGACCATGCATTGATTTCCATGTGACATCTTAACGAGTGCTTTTGCTATGCTAAAACTGTCAAGTGTGAAGTGTACTATTCTACTATCTACTATTATGCACACCTAAAAAACTAAAGCTTTGTAAAGTTTATCTCTGCAATCATTTTTTTTTAATTTCCGTGTAGGATTTGTATGCCAAGTATATTTTCAACCATGAGCCAAAACCATTTGAGACTAAGAAGTTGGGCAATACTATCAACCCCCAGTGGGCCTTCAACCAGGTGCATGGATTTGCAAAAGCCACAGCTGAGGTGAGTGATATTATACTGTTTTGGTCATTATTTGAATTCAGTTTTAATAGCAAAATGAGTTCATTATGTATCGAACCAAAGAATAAGATTACAGAGCATTATAAGTCTCAACAACTAACAGCATGTACTGCATGCTTCATGCATTACATTATACAATGTAATGCACAATGTAATGCTCTATGTAATACAAACTGTGAGTTGAGCTTAATTGATAGAGTACAATCAATAGTGTATTGGTTTCAAATAGGTTCAATTAACTATAGCATGCATATATACATGTACATGTGTACATGTATTTTGAGAGATATTTTTACCAGTATATTTTCTTCCTCTTTTGTAGGACCTAACATTCCTCAAAGACGGGGCCATTATGCTGCAGGTGTGGGGAAAGCAGAAGCCACCCAAGGAAAAGAAACATTTGAACACCAAAGATGCCCTGATCAAGGGGGCCATGACTAAGGGTCAGTCCCACAATGTGAACACGAACAACAAGAAGGTGGACCCGGAGAAAGTCAAGTACATGATGAAGTGTGCCATGCTGGAGAAGAAGACCCAGCATCTGGAACAGAAGCTGGTGAGGATCTAACATTTTTGTCATTATGTGTATCGGTAATAACAAATTTTTTGGGGTGGAGGAATTAGGTATGCAGACTGTACAGCAGTTAAATCTTGTTGCGTACATGTCTACACGTATTTAATTTGATGGGATGGAGAAAAAAACTGAGAGATTTCTGAAAATTTGAAATTATACCTGTATAGAGGTTAATATGATATATGAAGAATCAGTGGTTGGTACAATGTACCTCCAATAACTCTCTTTGACATATACTAGTGTAATATGTTTGGATTCATTTTGAATGTTGATGGCTTTTCATGCAACAAATTACATTTACATGTACCGGTATATGTACTATGAAAATAGAAGTACAACAGAAATAATATTTTATAAATTACTACAAGCTTAGATTTTTAGTGCTGTAAGTGAGCTAAACTGTCTGACATGTGAAAATAGATGTATATTTAAAGGAGAATTTGAATATTTGTAATCACAGGCTGCCATGAAGCGAATGTTGGAGGAGGCAGAAAAACACAAGAAGAAGAAGCTGACTACTGACCTTATTCAAAAGATATACTATGCTCCTTCAAACGACGCCGCCGAGAAATGCATCGCCCTTATCCCACAGGAAAAAGGTAAATAGTTGGTACGTATTTTAGGAGGAATTTTTCTTTCTATGGCTTTAGTATGTATATTCACTTGGCAAATATTATGAAAGGTTTGTTGGTAAGCAAAGCGTAAAGGATATTGGTGTTCACTGATGTATCACATAATTGCATGCACTGTGATAGAGACATTGGGTCAATTTATACATGTATGTTATGAATATCTGTATAGGTACTGTAAACCCACTTCTTTTCTGCATTAAATTTTGGTGAGGTTCGCAAGAACCTAGTTGTCAAGAATATTTCTCACCGCAAACTTATCATAAAAATATTTTTGGAAACCTATTTTTCACATTAAAATCTACATCTTGCTCAGAAAAAAAGTTCTGCGAACCTGTTTATCTCTTATATTAATAATGAAATTAAGTCATCGCAAAGAAATAATCGGTTTACAGTATTCAATAGTATATCAATCTTTCAAACTTTAAAATTCCTATTGCCAGGATTTCCTATGTGTTTTGTCCATTCAATCTAGGTATATTTACCAGTAGACAAATTGAGAGTTTTCCTTTTATTTATCATCACTTTGGTTTTCTTTTTTCATCTTCCCTTTATATATAATGACTTGGATTTCTGATATTGATTGTCAATTGATTGCTGCCTGATTAAGTTGCTTAATGTTTCCTGCTTTTGATAAAAAATAATTCTACATGGTGAACCACCATGGTTGTCAGTTTGTGAAATTCCAAATGAATGATGCATATACATGTACATTGTACAAAATGATACATAAAATCATGTTTGCTTTTAATTTCTTCTGACCACAGATGACACCTCCTCTGAATCCTCTAAATCCTCTTCTTCTTCTTCATCCTCCTCTTCTGATGATGAGAAATCAGGAAAGGGCACTGGGAAAAAACACAAAAAGACTAAGAGAGCAAAGTCTGCTGATAAAGTCAACAAAGAAAGGACATCATCCGCCACGTCTAACAAGTCAGCTATATCAGAGGGAGGGGCGGCCAAATTGAAACCACCAGAGAAGAAGGAAAAGAAGGAGAAAAAGGAAGCCCCCAAAGCTAAGAAACAGACATCTGAGGCCATTAAAAACCAGAAACAATCCAGTTCGTGTGTACTCTTGTAAAAATAACAATCTTAGTATATTGACACATGCTTTATTTCAAACATGTATACATTTTGTGTTATATGTATGTACATGTATGTATGTTATTCTTTACTGCTATTCACTGGCATTTCTGTCCTGGGATTTGGAAAAAAAAAAGAAATATGTTCTTTTGAAACACACATTTCCTTGATATTATATTTTCAGTATGAGGATATATTATGATGTTTTGCTCACAGACCCTATCAATGTGTTCCCTTTTATTTACCACGCTGACTCTAAAGATTTGTTTTAGTTTTCTTTTTTACGACATGCTGTAGACAATTTTATGGATTCTTTTTGCTGCATTCTAAATCATGTTGCGGAAGGACAATTCAAGTCTAGTTAACTATGTATTTAATTCAATTAAACTTTATTTGTTCATAACTCACTGTTAAGTGTATATTTTAAATAAGATAATTCAGTTATCTTATTCTAAATATAAAATATGTACTTTTATTGTCAGTATTGATGTTATGATGTATAATCAGTTCCATGTGATCGCTGAATTGTATATTCTACATGTAATTTTTTTTTTTTTTTTTGCTGGTATTCTTATATGTATATATCAATAGATATCCGTCCATTTGTTCTTGTTGCCTATATACATGTACTTGCACTGGTTGTGTATAAAATTGATTGTCACTTGATCACGCTGGTACTGCATGTGCTAGAAAATCTTACTTTAAGAAACAGGGTATTGTTCGCCAAACTGTAAAATTTACTGAAGTATTATTTTGTACTTAATTACGTACAAGTCGTTGAAACAACATTCCCTTAAATTTACGTGTACATTTAAATTTACATATTTTTAAAAAGACTGTTCTAGGCTTTTCTAGTTTGAAAATTATTATTTTTACTGGTAATACATTCGCTATCCTGTGCAGGATTTTGATTGAATATGAATAGATATAGATATATCAATGCAGTCTTCACGAAAACTGAGTGGTCCGAAGACCAAGGCCTGTGAATTTTGAGGACGACTCAGTGAAAATAAAATATGAAGTCCGATGGGCTGATAGATATTTTCAATGTCACACACTTACATGTAAGATATTTTTTAAATGTTTACATTGTCTTTCAACTTTATCATAAATTAATGAAAGTAATGATTGATATTGATGGGTGTTCTTCAATTTTTTATGCAACACGTACTTTCAATTTTACGTGACACGTGCTATAAAAAATGTGGGGTCAGTAATTTTCTTTAAAAGGGCCAGTACCTTTAGACAGACCACTAACCCTGCTGGCCAGTGAGTTTTAAATGTTTTTGGTAAAGACTGTCAATGCATAGTCAACACCCATCAATTAAGCACAACTTTGTATTTAATCCGCCTTGTTTGCAGAAAATTACATGTATTACATATATAATCTTCCACTGCACCAAGAAATCATTGTTATTTCTTAAATCCGGCTTTAAGTTACTTGGTAGGATGCCAAGAAGGGTGAAAAAAGCATTAATTTTTTTTTAAACACAAATTTACTACAAACACTGAATTTTGTAAACAGGGTTACATATTTAAACATTATTTATATCATGACGCAAAGCTATTTTTATTTATGTTGTGTGAGTGTTGTGACAAGACTGTGATATAATCTCTTCATGAAATGTTAATCTATTGACTTTCCCTATTGGTTTGTTTATAGTGAGAGACTTGCATTAATTCTGGTCCATTTTTTATTTATTTCTTTTTATTGATGGACAGGAGGAGTTTTTTGACACTCACATGAATGTAATTTTATTATATAGTTCTTGAGACATTTTGACTGTTAAAATAAATCATTTGACATCCCCACAAATATTATTATTTTTTAAAAATACAGATTATACATGTACTGTTTCATGTAACAAACTGCCAATTATAAATGGAAGTAATTTTGGAAAGTATAGCAACTATTGCTTTGATAGGGCAATGAGAGAGGGAGACAGAGAGCAGGCACGTAACATCAGTACCTTTTCTCCCAGCAAACATTTTTCTTAAATTTACATATGAGAAATTGAAATTATCATCAGGAGGTGAAAATAAGAAAGAGAGAGAGAGAGGTGCTATGGTCTGAACATTGTACTATTATAAGAAATTCGAAAACACCAATCCTCAAGGTATCTTTTCGACAACCCTTTATATAGCACGCATGGTGATTATACCCCATGCACGCAACAATGTTTTTGACCCGTTCGTCAGCCCTTTTTTAGCTCACCTGAGCTGAAAGCTCAAGTGAGCTTTTCTGATCAAAATTTGTCCGTTGTCTGTCGTCGTTGGCGTCGTCGTTGGCGTTGGCGTTGTCGTTGTAAACTTTTCACATTTTCATCTTCTTCTCCAGAACCACTGGGCAGATTTCAACCAAACTTGGCACAAAGCATCACTGGGTAAAGGGGATTCAAGTTCGTTCAAATGAAGGGCCAGACCCTCTTTTAAGGGGAGATAATTTAGAATTATTTAAAATTTGTAGGTATTTTTCAAAAATCTTCTTCTCAAAAACTATTAGGCCAGAAATTCTGTAACTTGTATGGAAGCATCCTCAGGTAGTGTAGATTCAAGTTTGTTCAAATCATGGTCCCCGGGGATAGGGTGGGGCCACCATGGGGGGATGAATTTTTACAAAGGAATATATAGAGAAAATCTTTAAGATTCTTCTTCTCAAAAACTAGTAGGCCAGAGAAGCTCAAATTTAAGTGGAAGCATCCTCAGATAGTGTAGATTCAAGTTTGTTTAAATCATGGTCCCCGGGGTTAGGGTGGGGCCACCATGGGGGGATGAATTTTTACATAGGAATATATAGAGAAAATCTTTTAAAATCTTCTTCTAAAAAACTATTAGGCCAGAAAAGCTCAAATTTAAGTGGAAGCATCCTTAGATAGTGTAGATTCAAGTTTATTTAAATCATGGTCCCCGGGGGTAGGGTGGGGGCACCATGGGGGGATGAATTTTTACATGATATATATAGAAAAAAATCTTTAAAAATCTTCTTCTCAAAAACTATTAGACCAGAAAAGCTCAAATTTAAGTGGAAGCATCCTCAGATAGTGTAGATTCAAGTTTGTTCAAATCATGGTCCCCGGGGGTAGGGTGGGGCCACAATGGGGGGATGAATTTTTACAAAGGAATATATAGAGAAAATCTTTAAAAATCTTCTTCTCAAGAACTTTTTGGCCAGAAAAGCTCAAATTGGAGTGGAAGCATCCTCAGATAGTGTAGATTCAAGTTTATTTAAATCATGGTCCCCGGGGGTAGGGTGGGGTCACAATGGGGGATGAATTTTTACATAGGTATATACATATAAAGAGAAAATCTTTAAAAATCTTCTTCTCAAAAACTAGTAGGCCAGAAATGCTCCAATTTGAGCAGAGGCATCCTCAGATAGTGTAGATTCAAGTTTGTTTAAATCATGGTCCCCGGGGGTAGGGTGGGGTCACAATGGGGGATGAATTTTTACATAGGTATATACATATAAAGAGAAAATCTTTAAAAATCTTCTTCTCAAAAACTAGTAGGCCAGAAATGCTCCAATTTGAGCAGAGGCATCCTCAGATAGTGTAGATTCAAGTTTGTTTAAATCATGGTCCCCGGGGGTAGGGTGGGGCCACAATGGGGGGATGAATTTTTACAAAGGAATATATAGAGAAAATCTTTAAAAATCTTCTTCTCAAAAACTAGTAGGCCAGAGAAGCTCAAATTTAAGTGGAAGCATCCTCAGATAGTGTAGATTCAAGTTTGTTTAAATCATGGTCCCTGGGGTTAGGGTGGGGCCACCATGGGGGATGAATTTTTACAAAGGAATATATAGAGAAAATCTTAAAAAATCTTCTTCTCAAGAACTTTTTGGCCAGAAAAGCTCAAATTGTAGTGGAAGCATCCTCAGATAGTGTAGATTCAAGTTTGTTCAAATCATGGTCCCCGGGGGTAGGGTGGGGTCACAATGGGGGATGAATTTTTACATAGGTATATACATGTAAAGAGAAAATCTTTAAAAATCTTCTTCTCAAAAACTATTAGGCCAGAAATGCTCCAATTTGAGCAGAGGCATCCTCAGATAGTGTAGATTCAAGTTTGTTTAAATCATGGTCCCCGGGGGTAGGGTGGGGCCACAATGGGGGATAAATTTTTACAAAGGAATATATAGAGAAAATCTTTAAAAATCTTCTTCTCAAAAACTATTAGGCCAGAAAAGCTCAAATTGTAGTGGAAGCATCCTCAGATAGGGTAGATTCAATTTTGTTTAAATCATGGTCCCCGGGGGTTGGGTGGGGCCACAATGGGGGGATGAATTTTTACATAGGTATATATAGAGAAAATCTTTAAAAATCTTCTTGGAAGCATCCTCAGATAGTGTAGATTCAAGTTTGATTAAATCATGGTCCCCGGGGGTATGGTGGGGCCACAATGGAGGATGAATTTTTACATTTGTATATATAGAGAAAATCTTTAAAAATCTTCTTCTCAAAAACTATTAGGCTGGAAAAGCTCCAATTTGAGCGGAAGCATCCTCAGTCTATAGTAAGTAAGCGTATGCGAGACTGGCCGTGGGTTTCCGACGATGCCTCAGATAGTGTAGATTCAAGTTTGTTTACACCATGGTCCCCGGGGGTAGGGTGGGACCACAATGGGGGGATGAATTTTACATAGGAATATGTAGAGAAAATCTTTAAAAATATTCTGGGAAAGTATTCACTCCAAAAAGTAGTAACTTGTGTAAAAGCACGGGTTGTGCAGATTTAAAGTTTGATCAAACCATGATTCCCTAGAGAAAAGTGGGGCCACAAAGTGGGGGGGGGGGGGTGTTATATAGGAATAGAGAAAAATTTCTTACAGGTACAACAACAAAAGGGGCTATGTATTTACCAAAAAAATATGTGGATAAAAATCGGCAGATGTTTTAAATTTTTTGAGCATGATCTACTGTACTTAGTTGTCAAGATATTTTGATTTTGATACTGTAATGCTAATTTGATCAGAGTTAAGGCTATTGTTGCTCAGGTGAGCGATGTGGCCCCTGGGCCTCTTGTTTGTTGCTTTTTTGGAGGGTTTTTTTTTGTGTGTGGGGAGGGGGGGGGCAGCGCAACTCTTCTTAAACCACTGCACACAATTTCAAAAAAAAATTAAAAAATTGTATGTATTTAGGACACAATGTATAGATAGGAACAGCAATTCCATTATTTTGGGGGAATGTTGTCCCTTTAATTTTGAACGTAGAATGTTGGTCATTTATTGTAAGGATGTTTAAGGGTTTGCTATACTAGTATATCTAAATCATAGATCAATCATATTTTGATCGATGCACACTTCTGGTAGGCGGACAAAATCTAAAACCATTTAACGTAATAATTTAGTGTTCCAATCGAAATATGGATTGGATAGACAGAGAATCCATACACTTCTAAGATATTATAATATTTTTGTTGTGTAATTTATTTTTTGTTCTATTAGATAAGTGTAGACTGCTCCATATAATGCAGTGAATTTTGTCTCAATCTACGTACTGAGCATATCTGACGTGATCTGTTGTTAGAAGAATATTAGTATGATGGATAAATTTTAATTCGATCGTGATTCTGAAAAATGAAGTAGACCTCGATCAGGTTTTTTTTTTCTCACAGAATGGACAGTTTTCGCCTAATATATTCTTTACTTTCTATAACTGACCAACCACCCCCTTAATAAACCTGGATAAAGTGGTGTATATTATAGATAAATATTTACATTTTCGGTGTCTTTGTCTGTGATAACACTACGAACCGATTTTGTACTATACGGTCCAATAAATTCAAATGACGTATTGTTGGGGTTTGTATAAAATTATTAATATTCTAACATTTAATCGTACAATTACTGAAAACCATATAAATATAAGTAATAAAGAATCATTCTTTGAATATTATGAGGTATTAATTTCGGTCGGGGCGTGATCAAATCTTTCATGGGGCTTTATTGGATTTCATTACGCCCTGACCGAAATTATCACCCATAATAGTCAAAGAATGATTCCTTAATCCTTTACATAGTATCTCACTGAAATATAACACATGCCTATGAATTAGAAATATTGTTACATAACTATTATATTATTTGTTAAAAATTTATACTAGTTATATTCTATAAATACAAGTTTCTTTATAAGTATTGTACTGAATATTGATAAATCAATTCAATATGTACTTGAAAACATTGAAACTTAATCAGTAACGGACAATCGTCATGCTCAGTATGTTATTCACGTGTTAGGATCGATTATTTGTGTTGTTATTTTTGTATACAAAATTGGCAACGTATAGATGCATGATCGATTGAAATATTTCCCCAGAAACGCCAACAAGCGGTTTTAGGATCGAATTTAGACCCGTGATAACTTTCTAGTTAGTGGTCTTTGTTTTTCTACTACACTTTCTTAAATCTTACAGACATTATAAATTATCAGATCTTCTTTCTTCTTCTTCCCCCCCCCCCCCCCCCCCCCCACATTTTTATTGACCCCCTTGTTAACCTCATTAGAACTTTCCACGAGAGATAACTCTAATAATCGGTCATTGCCACGTGTGTAATCGCGCAGAAGATTGCAGAAGGTAAACATGTCGAAGGAAGACGAGAAATACATGGACGAGTTTGACAAATACAATATTGAGCAGGATAAATACGCTCATGGCAAGAGTGGCAAGCCAGGACGAAGCAAGACCGAAACGGAACAGAACAAGATGCACGGAGAGCACACGCGAAAAATCGCCGAGCAACTTATAAACAGCGCTCACAAGTCGGAGAAAGAGCAGGGGCACCAGCACCACAAAAAATAACCCCGGACACGTAGGTGTCTTTTTACTTACTTTATTACTAGAATTTAAAAGTTTGATATGCATGTTAAATGTTTGTTTTGCTTACTGTGCATGTAAACATGTACAAATATTTATTCATTGACCTATTAATGTGATTTTATTTAATTAAACATTGAACAATATGGTATTATCGATCAGTGCACGATTGTCCCGAGGGTCTGTTCATCGCTGTCAATGAATTAGATTTATTAACAAAAAAGAACCCCCAGTTGACTGTTCCTTATCTCTATCTGTTTCTTTGCGATTTTTAACCACACAGTCATTTAAAAGAGCAAATAGCGCGTGTATATAATAGTCTGATAATGTACTTCATGCTTATTAATTGAAAGGGTTTTTTTTTTACACTCCCGCGCCTCCAAAACACTTAAATCTCCCACAGATTTAGTCATAAACAATCGCTGCATGTGATAGGAATTCCACATCGGTCGTTATTACTTTTTTTCAACCAAACGTGCATACTCATGTGCGGATTTAGAGGGGAGATCGTGGGAAAATAAAAAAAAATTTAAATTACATAGTAAAATTATCGTAAATATGCCTCGCCCACACCCCCCCCCCGACTAACACAACTATCCTTGGGACCCCCCCCCAGGAAAAATTTTCTGGATCCGCGCATGATACTACCTATCTAAATATGAGTGGGAAGGTAGGGGTGGGGGGTTAAGATGTGTGTTGTGTCCGTGTATAATTGAGAGTGGGGGGTTTAGTTGATGTTAGCTTCATTGTTGCAGTGTATGCGGAGTTTGATACATACACAACGCTCAATTTTCTCTGCAATAAAACTTGTTTTAAGAGGTGTTTTAACTTTTATGACTGAATCAAGCACCTGTTGCCCAAAACTTACTTCAGTGTTTATAGCTAACACTTTCATCATTGCATATTTATAGTAACATCTCCTCTCCCAACACAAATTAAACTTAACAAAGTTTAAGAACATTGAAAATTTGTGTTATACTTTCTCATATATTTTTAAACAGGCTTTTAAACATCCATTCGTTTCACAGTTTTGTATTTTTGATGATTTACCGTCGCAGATCGCCCCTTATAAAAGCGATAATTACGTGTGTGAAATTAAATGTACTTTTTATTATAAATCATAATTTATATCTCTGACTCAAGTCCAACTATTTCTTTTACAGGAAACACATTTTGATGAAAAGCAAACCTCAGGATGGGAACTGAAGAGAAGTTAAAGTCGCTCTCTTTAAAAGAACAATAAAAGACTTAATTAATATATGCAGTTTACGAAATATCAACAATGCAGATAATTATTAAATTTTGCAGAAATGGTTGAAAACCTTATTGCAATCTCATGGACATGCAGTTATTTTGAATATTTTTTGTGATATTTATCGCTATATTTTTCTGTATAAATGTTATAAAAATTGAGATTTTTTCGTTTGTTATCAACTGATGATACAGGAGAATGGTAAATACGAGTAAACACCATTGACATTGAAATGGAAACTTCAAGTGCTCGATTGATATGTTTGAATAGGTAGTGCGCTGTAATCCTATATCTGTGTAGGTGTTGGCGGACGTGTACACGTGTTGCTCACAATCAATAGGCAAATATATTATTCGGTCATTGCTTGTAGCAGTGATAAGTAAATTCGAGGAGTAAAATATAACATGTAGTATGTCACAATGATAAAATTACGTTCATGCGCGGATCCAGACAATTTTTTCGGGGGGGGGGGGGGGGGGGGTCCGAAGGATATTTGTTTGCCGGGGGGGGGGGATGTCCGACCATATTTGCGATAATTCAACTGTGTAAATTTAATAAATAAATAAATACTTTAATAAATTTTCGTTTTCTGGGGGGGGGGTCCGAATCCCCCCTCCGACCCCCACCTCTAGATCCGTGCATGACGTATACATCCAGAAAATCAAATGCGTCAAAGTCATGGATTGCTATGGATGTTAGAGACCAAACCGTTTAGATCTCGATTATCTATTATGCATGTATGCACTTAAATATGAGTTTTACCAGTGTGCATGCATCTGACACAATTTGTTGAACAATAAAGGAAGGGGGGGGGCTAAATAGATGGCATGCTAATTCTGAGACTTTCGTTAAAATGATTAATTCTGACCAATTATAGGGGTTGATACTTATACGGCTGTTTATGAATAATTGATTTTAAAAAGTGACAGGATCTAGATTTTTTTCATGATAAATCGTTAAAATGCATGTAAATGTATCATGTCAAATACTAGTATTATCAAAAGCATGATTTAAGTTGTGCGTGATGTTGATTGATGCATTTTTGTACACATGTTTTGAGATTATGTTTTCCACTAAGTAGGTGTGAATTTCTAATGGAATTGTGTCAGGTGCTCAACTGAAATGTAAATCAAGTGGAAGATCTATAATGATAGTAATTAAACAAAACTGGATGGCGCATGTTAGCAAACAGGCTTTCTTTGATTGCATGCTGAGTTGAGTAACTTTAAAAAACCTTGTTTTTCTTAAGGCAAGTACTTTTGGGAGGGGGTAATTAAAAGAACTGTCTCAACAAATGAATTTTTAATGAAATTTTCTTATAAAATGACATTCGATTTTATATTGGACAAAAGAACACCAGTGACGCCAAATGAGTAAAAAGTACGCGAGACTTTATTCTTTTTTAAAGTACAAAGTTAACGCTCTTTAAAACACACAAGAGGTTACTTATTCAATGTTGGTCAATAATCTCGCTGATATCGGCTGGACAAATGGAACACACTAGTATTTGTATGGCAAAAGTATTCATATCCATGCGCGGATCTAGAGGGGGGGGGGAGGGGTCCCGACCCCCCCCCCCCTGGAAAATGAAAATTTATTAAATTTACATAGTAAAATTATTGAAAATATGCCTCGGACCCCCCCCCCCCGGCAAACACAATTATCCTTCGGACCCCCCCCCCCTGGAAAAATTTTCTGGATACGCGCATGATATCTACTGAATTTGTATGTTTTGAAGCGTCTTTCTGCAGTTTTGTTTATGGGGTACATTTGTAGATTAATTTTCATGTCTGTTTTTCAGAACTTCATTCCATCTTTTTTATTTGTCTTGTTAGATTATAATTCTCTGGGTTTTTTTTTTCATAACTAAACGTATAATCTGCGTGTGTGTGTATATATATATATATATATATATATATATATATATAATATATATATATATATATATATATAATACACACACACACTTAAGTATATTGTCAAAACTTGTACGACGACAATACAATACACTTTTCGACTGAAACCAAACTGTTGTACGATTTTGTTAATAGAAGTCAGATCTGTGTCAATAGTTTATTATAACAGAAATAAATGATACATGAAACAACATATATAATATTATTAACAATAACCATGGACTGTAAAACAAAATAATTAATGATGATACGAAAGCTCTCTCTCTCTCTCTCCTCTCTCTCTCTCTGTATGTATGGGTCTCTGCCATTCTGTCTTTCTTTCCACTATTTCTATCCGACAGAGCAATACATACGTATATAATATGATTCTCAGTGTCATGTATCCAAATACAAATACTCTCTCTCTCTCTCTCTCTCTCTCTCTCTCTCTCTCTCTCTCTCTCTCTCTCTCTCTCAGCTTTCAAGTTGACACACATCTCTCTTTCTCTCTCTGAGAGAGTATTGCATATATGAATGTAATTCCCAATTCCGTTTTTTGTTGTTATTGTTTTAAACTACACTGTTTCCGTACAATTAATTGGTTTTTATTCATTTAAATGTAAACAGACATTAACAATTGATTTGCACTCTACCACTTTAGAGACAAAGTTTACTTAACATCGCTTTTGTAAAAATCTTGGAATACCGTTGAGATCGAATCTTTAACGTACAAAACAGCGATTGCTACTTGAAAAAATACTTGTTAAAATCAATATGCTTTGCTCACATATGAATGTATGATAAACTTAAATGTACTCTATCACAGAACTCTTGGCCATTTCGTAAAACAATGACGCAATAACGACGTTTATGACAGCTGTAGCAAATACAGTGGTGAATTAATCAAAAATTAACATGCATACAATTCAACACCATATATTTACATTAATGAGTATTTCTCTCCTATTTTTTTTTTTATAAAACAATCAGATTGTGGTCATTCAGCTAATGACAAAACAGAATCACGATGTAGCTATTTTAAATCATACGCGGTCGCGTATGGATATTTATATATATACCTTCATTGAACTTTTAAAAATTTGCCATAATTTAAAAGTTCATATTAAATAAATAATGTTCAAAATGGTGTCATATTGTAAACCTTTTAGGTTGACTATATTATTGGACTATATCAGATCAATCGAAACTTGAGCTACTGAGAGATGCCAGACTCACAAATAAGTCGTAGTAATCTTCCATGTGTCAACAATGATCGACAATAACAATACTTTAATACGTGATTTCTCTTTCTTTATATAACGAACGTAGGAGAAATTTTATTTGAAAGAATTTAAGATTTATCTACAATTGGTGAATTGTAATACAGAAATTGATGTTTTAGTTTTTTAAATAGATATACAGATGTATTTATCCTAAGCGTAACGTGCTTTGAAGAAGAAGCTTACATAAACACAATATTGCACATACCCCTTATATTGCTTATAATACCTGTAATTTTAACAGAGCCATTAGTCAAATCGACCATAACTGTATACTGTAATAAGCAATGGAAAAAATAGCTACATGTACTTATATTCTAAAAAAATATCATAATTAACGTGCCAGGGACAATAGATAAGAAACAAGTTCTTCATATCCTTTCAAATATGCCTATGGAACTAACTCGATAGAAACTTATCTAAATTTTTCTGAAACTCATTACCCATGACTTTTTTCATCATAGTCTTATCCACGGGGGGCGCAGGTGAGCTATCGCCTTTCCCAGCCAGATTTTTCAAGTCGTAGTCCGCTAGCTTGTCGAGCTGAGCAATAGCGTCCAATAATGCCGGATCTTCCTTGGGAGGGGCCCTCGGGGGTGGGTCATCCAAGTAGGGTGCCGGTGTCTCCGGTTTGGGTTGTCTTTGTGGGGGAGCGGCGGTGGTCACTGGCGGGGGTGCTGCCTTGGTTTCTATAGGACTAGACAACACATCTGGAATATCATCACTGTCATCGCTATCTTCATGCACCGCTGGTTTGGGTCTGTTACCAGCATGCACAGATTCTCTTGCTGAATGCTTTGCCTTCTGCTCTGGCGATTTGCCCTTTGTCGGAACCGCTGCTTTAGGTACTTTCGGTGTTTTCTTTTTATTCTCTTTTTCAGACTCAGAAGAATGGTCCCATTTAATCTCCCTTGGTTTTCTTTTCGGAGTTTCTTCATCCTCATCCGATGATTCAACTCTAGCTTTCTCGATCTTTTTTGGTTTCGACCTTTTTTCCGGACCCTTTTCCTTTTTCCGTTTGGGGCTTGTCTTCGGCGAGTCTTCCTCTTCTTCTTCATCTTCAGAAGTCTCTGGCCTTGTCTTCTTTCTCTTTGGTTTTTCTTTTGGGCTCTTTTTCTTTGGACTTCTTGGTGTTGACTCGTCGCTTTCTTCAGACGGGCTCCGATTCTTTTTAGTTCTACTCTTTGCCTTTCTGGCCTTAGACGGACTTCTAGATGTAGATCTATCCTTCTCACTTTTAGAGTGTGCTCTACTTTTACCTCGACCAACGTTGATATTAATTTCCGGAGATTGAGATCCAGAGGAGTCTCTTCGATGCTTCGACTTCTTTCTTTTTTCTGACGGAGTTCTTGACTTAGACCTGTCTTTCTTGCGACTTTTAGAGCGACCTCTGCTTTTTTCTGGCGATGGAGATCTAGATCGACGGGAATTTCGACCCCGAGAAGGAGATCTTTTTCGAGACCCGGATGGAGATTTGGAATGTTTTTGTTTTGGTGATCTTGATTTGGAACGGGAGTGAGATTTCCTATGCCTATCTTTCGAAGGCGAACGAGACTTGTTTCTTTTTCTTGAATCTGATCGACTTCTTCGTCTTCCTCGCGATCTTGAACGACTTCTGCGCCGAGAATTCGAACGACTGGGCTTTCTCTTTCGTGAATCTGATCTATTTCGTTGTCTGTCTGTGTTGTTATGAGTAACCACAACAATGTTTCTCTTTCGCGAGTCTGATCGACTTCTGCGCTTCTTTCTAGAATCTGAACGACTCCTACTTCTTCTCCTCGTCGAACTTGATCGACTCCGTCTACGTTTTTGAGAATTAGATCGACTCTTTCGCCGCCTTTTGGAATCGGACCGAGATCTTTGTCGCTCATTGTTAGCATGCACAACAACTGCCACAGTTTCTCGTCTCGGCGACTTCGATCTAGATCTTGATCTCTGGCGGCGTTTCTCGACACTTGGAGATGGAGACCTCTCTCGCCTGCTTTCTCTTGGTGGTGGGGTTCGCGATCGTTGCCTTGCTCTCTCAACTCCTACGACAGCCACTCCTACTCCAATGTCGGGATCGAAATTTCGAGAATCTCTTGGTGCATGAACTTGACGACGAGATGGATCACTGTCCTCCTCTTCGTCCCCTTGCTGTGGGTCGCGTGGTTTTTGAATTGGAGGTAAAGGTTCACGTGATTTTCCCTGGTGTTCCTGTCTTAGAGGAGACTCATTGCGGCCTCTGGAATCTGCCTTTGGCTGATTAGATTTGATAGGTGGAAGAGGTGGAGTTGCTGATAAAGAATTACCCGATCCTTGTTTTGTCAGCCTCTTCTGTTGAGATAATAAATCACTTGTCATATGTTTCCTTTAATTCGAAACTCGTAAAAATGTTTCATTTTGCTTTTTTAAACAGTGCATATCTTACCCTTGTACTGGGTGAGTCTTCCATATCTGGATGAGACGGTGAGTGTTTCTAGAACAAAAATTTAGACATACTGTTAAAACTTTAATTTTTCTTAGAAGTAGGACCAATGAATACACTGATATACCAAATTATAACTATCTAAAACATGCAAACGTGTACAAAATGTATTAGTATTTCAGTGACTGAATTTATAATTACTTTTGGTGGGGTTTGGCGTTGGTTTGCGGCCTCCCGAGATATCGTCGGCTCTGGGGTGGGGGATCGTCGCTCGTTTTCCTCTAGACTGGCGAAATCAGCAATGTCAACGCTAGCGAAAGCACTATCATTCCTCTCGCCATTAGTCCCATCCGCTGACTGAAATTAAACAACATTTTATTTTTAATTGAATAAAATGACATAATTATTGCATTGTTGAAGCACATAAGCAGGCGTGCAGTTTTTTGTTTTTTTTTTTAAGTACGGGTTTTTTAAATTTTGAAATACGGTTTTTCTTCACTTTTTTTTTCTTTTTTTTTTTTTTTATAAAATGATAGCAGCTTTTCTGCAAACATGACCGCGTGATCCATGTGTGACCGCTTAGATTTTTGGCGATACTCGTCAATGCTTGCGGACGGAGAGATTGTAAAAGCCAAAATAGTTTGTCGTACTTCTCTATATCGGATTTTTCGCTTATATATATATATATATATATATATATATATATATATATATATATATATAAAAAAAGATGGACTCAAAAAAACCTTACAAACCGGAAACATGGTTTTTCATATTTATTTTGTTATTTACCTTACCACAAATACATTTAATTAGGTTCACATCCAATCATTCCGCATTAAAATTTTATATATGTGCGTGAATTGTAACACTTTCCTGGGTACCAATGGGTACCAATCGATGTATGCAGCGCCTTCAACAAATTTTTGAGTTGATGGAAATTAACTCTATAGAGAGTAAGTACTTGTCAAACATCAATTTCCCGAAAATATTTAAACCAATACATTATAAACGCCCCAGAGTTTTCTTTGGTCTGAATAGAGAAAAACCTATTTGAAACAACGTTATATTAGAGCGCAAAAAGCACCCAACTGAAAATACAAATGTATTATTTTTGTTGTTGTTTACATGCTACATGTTTTAATTGATTTAAAATTATGAGTTTTCATAACTGTTTAGATATATGTAAACAGTATTTTTTCTAAAGATGCCAGATCTTATTCTTGATTATAATGCTGAAATCTCACCTTTTGGCAATGCCTTTCAGAGAAAAAAGTCACTGCTGCACAAATAATATCCTTACTTACAGTAAAGTATCAATCGGATTATCAAATCCATTACCATCATCCTAAGCCAGGAGGAAATTTAAACTTTTAAAATCAATAAACGCTCTATGAATAATAAATAGAAAGTTTTGCCCTTTGTGTACATGTGAAACAAGTTGGCATCAATGTAGAATTTATGATCTATTTTTCTTTCGATTTTTCTAAATGCTTAAATTGTAGCATGCGAGATAATGGATTCGATCTTCGAAAGGTTCATTGAAAATGACATTGCCTCTTTAATAAATACGCAAAATTTTTAAAAAAATCAGACTTGAATATTACCTTGTATGGTATTAACACTTCAATCATAATCTGTCAGGATTATCAATAGATGAAATACCGCATGTTTTTTTTATGCGGCATACCATCATGCCACTATTATATTGAAAAAGATTTTTTTCGATGGTGAAAACTCTGAATTGAAGTATATCGATTACAGCTTTAAACTTTTGATCAATCAATCACGTCCCAACATAAGCTTTGAAGAGGTTCAGCTATCGCTATCCAAATTCTCCTGCTATTGATTCTCGAGCGATGCTGTTTGTACATAATGCAAGTTTAACGCCAAACTGAATTTCGATAAGCAAGGAAATCGATTGTTTGCGAATTTGAATTTCCAGAACGATGACGTATAGATTGAGTCTCTAATAATTATACATGATTTTAGAAGCATGTAATAAAACTTGAATAATGAAATAAATTTTGCCGTAGCCGGAGTTTGCCGACCCATGTTGTCAGTTGTGCAAGCATTCAGGGAGAACGTCAATACAATAAGAGAACCATGTTAATAATACCCTATGAAAAAAAAATGTATTTTTTATATTTTGGAAACGATTTACATGTATATATTTCCTTTGAATATTAAAGCTGCAAAATGGCCCATTGACATGACCTTTCCAGATGATATGGTTTAGCAAATCAAATTAACATAATCCGTCTAATAAAAAGACCAGTCTTGGATATGATTTTACAAAATTTGGTATTTACTTTAATTTGTAACCCTAACCCTAACTTCAGAATGTAGTCAGACTAACAACACACTGCAACTGATTAAAAAAAAATATTGAACAAACCCCAACAACACATCAACGGGAAATGACGGCTTTGGTTTCAGCAGTGGGTTTGTTTACAGAAGTTTTAATTTTTAATAAACTAAATTTTGGGTTTTAGAAAATAAAAATGACGGGGTTCAACAATAAACATATTTTTCTTTAGGATCTTGCACTTGTTAAAGGTTAAAAGGTGTCCTTCTTTCATATGCTGATAAAAGTAAATATGCATATATACTGGAATACCGTTCAAATAGTCGTTCTTCAGCATGCACTACTAGCGCGGTTTACCAATGTCTTTCAAGTGACTTGAACTCGTTTTTAAGAAAAGAAACAAAAGAATTTGAAGCATTCATTAGTTGATCTTGTTTTAGAATGACAAATAAGGATATTTAGATTTTGAGCAAAAATAGATCACAAATCGAAGAAACACATTGTGCTGAGAAAAATATAAGTGTTTCGTGTCCTCTTGTGAAGGTACTGTGTAGAGAAGTACTGACCTCACTACTAAAAGAACACCACTGTTTATTATACAGAGATACAATGGCAATAGACGAGATGAAATAGACGAGGGCAATGGTTTAACTGTTAATAAGACATGTATTAACTTTTCCATATGTAAGTTTTTCCTGTTATTGATTTAAATTTGGCCATAAAAACAAGAACTTGAATTTGTTTTTTTCTTCTTTTCCCCGTTCCTATTTCAGTTATAATGGCCAACATTCAGGTGCAGAAAATGAATATACATCTACGCGTATGAATCCCATGTATTACAAGCAATGTTTTTCATTGGTAGATGATTTCATGTACTAAAGTAACTATAGTTCGTGAAATTATCTTTTTCTAAAACATAATGTCAAGTGTCCGTGCAATGTTAAATCAAAGTACTGAAGTACTGAAAGCCGGACTCTTTTGATATGTATAATGCACATTGTGCAGTAAAGACTGACAGTCTCTCTCTCTCTCTCTCTCTCTCTCTCTCTCTCTCTCTCTCTCTCATATGCTTTTAATGTCGGCAAAGCGTCAGATAGTGACTAAATTTTGAAAGCGGCTATTAGCAAAAATATGTCTGTCTAGTAAAGTAAAATCAACGGTTATAAACTTAATCCCCTTAATTCCCTATTTCTTCGATGTGCAGCCGAAGATTACTGTTTTGAAATATAGTTCATGGAAATTCATGCGCATTGTATGTGTCAAAAATGTATAATATTAGTCCTGTTTTTAAAACACGTAATTAATAAGAAAACAACCACTCTTTGCTAAATTTATTCGCGAACCCCCCCTCCACAAAACATGACTCTCTGTGTAACTATTTGGTATAGCGGAAGCTTTGACTTTGACGTTGTTCGGTTTGTTGTTTACTTTTGAAGCTGTGCTATTTATAGTAACTTTGGCGTTTGCCTGCCTACAGCCAGGACTCTGCTTTCAGCAGAGCCCGGCTAAAAAAACCCATTAGGATTGACACCAAAGAATACATGTATATATACTGAGTCTCCTTTATTAATTTTCAATCTAAAGTTATAACATGACGAATTTCTTATGTCATAATTTTTTAACTTTAGATTGAAAATTCGTAAAGGACACATGATCTACTTTTCTAAACGTGCGATTAAAATAAACAGCGAACAAGTGAATTGTGCTCACCCCGTTTCCATAGCGATTCATCCGTATCCGATCAGCAAGAGTGAGGCCGTCCTTATTTTTCCGTTTGAACTTGGTTTTGAGGACCCGTTTAGCGTTAACAAAGTCCATCCCGTAGGCTTCGTTGATGGCAGACTTTAAAATGGAATCGTGGCTTGTTCCTGTTTGAAATAAAGTATATCAAATCCAATTAAATAAGGCAAATGAAACAAGTAATTTTTTCATATTTTAATTTTTTTGCTGGTTTCCCCTCTTCTTTTTCACGTATATAGTCTAGTGTCGTGTATTGATTAACTATTTTTACAAAATAATTGCAAAACATTGTTTTATAAAGAAATAAAACCTCTCTCACATTTTTGCGGGATGGATCAAAGCTGTAATGACCGTCACCCGTTCAAGGTGTTATTGTATCACTAAACAACGAAAATCCTTTTTTTTCCAATCATTAGGGAGTATAGATTTTTTTTTAAAATTGTTCATTAGCCCAGTCTTTGAAGGTTGTTGGAATTCATAAATAATATGCATGTATTATTTCATTGTTCAAAGTTCACATTGATGTAAAATATTGATTGCGTATTGGCATCTTGATGCTGAATTTACTTTTCTATCATTCGATAGGTAGCTGTGTAAACATAATGAAAAGGCATTGAAATGTATAATGTTGCTATGGCAGTATCAGCAATTATAGATTGGAAGTTCCTAACACTTCTTGCAGAGAGATTATTATCCTTGAAACCGGAAATTCTAAATCCTGCCATATGGAATTTTCCAACACACGTCAATATTTTCAGAACAAACTGCAACGACCGAAAAATCCTACAGGCATTACAAACCAATGTAAAGGGAAAATAATCTGAATATCAGAATATCCATTCCATTGTAAAAAAAAAAATCTTCAAACGTACAGTTTGGTATAGCACGTATTGCACCGATCACAAGTTTATGGGTTTTTATTTTTAAGAAGCGACCATTTTTTGGTTAATGATGATTAAATCGTTATTTTTTTCCAGGTCTTATGTTGTTTAGGTAGAGTTTATATAAATAAATCGGCTCTAGCAGCAGAATGCTTAAATTTCAAGCTATAGCTTACAGGACTAGGGAGTTCTGAAATTAAAGGACGGCTGTCGTGTTTCATATTGCAACATTTGTATTCACAACCACATAGTTAATTTTTAATATTTACATTTTCAACTGTCTTTGTCTGTGATAACATTACGAATCAATTTTGAACCCTTAAACCCAGTAACTTCATAAAACATTAGTGACACAAAATGGGCGTGTCTTATAGCATACCGAGAAACGGTATTGGCTGCGCCGCGCAGTAATACATAGCACGTGCTACATGAACAAATAGTGGTTTTAAAATAATGTTGTTTTAAAGTATACGAATTGGAAATAATATGAATATAAGTAATAAGGAATCATTCTTTGAATATTATGATGTGATAATTTCGGTCGGGGCGTGGTCAAATCTATCATAAAGCCCTTCGGGCTTTATTGGATTTGATCACGCCCCGATCGAAATTATCACCTCATAATACTCAAAGAATGATTCCTTATTCCTTAATTAATACAGAACTATGAAATAGCAGTAAAGGATCAAAATTTCACAAACGCCTATACGACAAAATGCTTTTAAGGGTATAGTGGAGTTTATACAATAGAAAATCTGGATATCTGTGAAACATTTATAAAAAAAAAGTATTCATAAGAGTACTGCTAAACACGAAAAAGAAAATTAAGGGGGTTTTATTTGAAAATTTGGTTTCATTCGTTATTCCAAAAGATTCATATTTGAATGTAAAATAGTATCAAATACATTTTCTTAAAAATACTTATTGTTCAGTTGTTAATTTTTCATTGCGTGAACTCCGAGCAATAAATACTATATTTGAGGATTACCGGACGTTATGGTAAAAAGTCAGCTTGTATATGCGACACATTGCTAAGCAAAACTCAACCTTAGGCCAATTTCCCCTCCACCAATAAGAATTACAGTAGTTTTAGCCTTTTAATTCTGAGATGAGGGTTCACGTTTTTGACATGTAAAACAAGACTTGATACATGTATGTGTTTTTAAGTGTGTTATTAACTATTGCAGCTTTATAATTTAGAATTTCACGTTAATTAAATCCTGAAATTTTTAACATGTTACAAGATGAATGAAATCGTTACTGCAGTACAATCCATATTTTCAAACAAGAATTTTAATTAGGATTTTTCTTAAAATCGTTTAGGATTTTAATTGGTCCACATACTTTTACTCTCTTTTGAGGAGATCAGCTGGTGATCATCATTTTAATGGAAGATAGAAAAATTTTGAATATTCAATAAATATCCTTCGACAAATAAAATTCCAAATCAACAGAAGAGTTACAGAAGAAACTATGAAAACAATAAAAACTAAAATTCCATTTGAAAAAGCTGCAAAATAAACAATTTAAACTAACCCAGAACACGTTTGTCAAAATAAAAGCAAGGCTAAAACAAGAGGTCAAATTTCTATGCTACTCGTGGATGAACACAGACGACACATAATATTATACTGATTACGAATGCTTAAAATGAGTGTACTAGTCAACATTAGTTGCTCATGTTCTGATTCTGATCATGCAAGTATTCAAACTGAACACCCACCTCCCCCCCTTTAAAAAATGACCCGTATCAATATCGGCCTAATATTTGCAAGCAAGAAAAATAAATGGACGGAAGTGAGAAGTTGAAAGCCCGGATGAGTAGTGGATAGGTAAGTGTTAGAGCGGGTTCTTATTTTGGTAAGAAAACACCCCAATACCTTAATATTTTTTTCTTTCACTTACAAAATCCTCTTAACACAAGATAATTCACAGTCAATATATACATTTGTATGGTGTAAATATACTTTTCTTACTTGGTCAATAAATTCCCTAACCCAGTGGTCATAAATTACACAAAGTTTAGCAAAGGCACTCTTTCTCATAACAACTTAGCACTTCGTTTGGCTGTTTAGGAGAAAAAGAAAGCTTTTAAAAAAAAATTGATGCATTTTGACATCACGATCAATATTGCACCACACTGAGAGCAAGACCCTGACCCATATTTTTACAGATTGAGTATAATAACCCCTGTTCATTATTTTTCATTTTCATCATGTAAATTGGTTGGCTGCCATGTGTAACATCTGTAAATTAAGGTCGAACAAAATATTGAATTCCGTGAACCCCCAACCTCTAAGAGACGCAAATAATTGATGTGAAACTGTAAAATAAAATAATTTTTCTCTATCTGGCAAATTAAACAAACTACATGTAAATACATTGTAATTATGAAAAAAGTTGACTCTCGCAAATTGAGAAATTTATGGTCTCGATCTGGATCAAGGGTTGAAAAAGTTAAGAGCGGGGTCAATAAATTGCATAGTGAAATGCATGCTCTTTTAAAACTGTTGTGTCCTTCTCAACTGGTAGGTAACTAAATGCATGTTTATGATGAAGAAGGTACTTTCTAGAAGATGTTAAATTTATGGCCCTTGCGTTTGGTTACGGATTTTAGTCTTAGGGAGGGGTACACTTTTTGGTTTTTTTTAATTTCTTCCTCAGAACCTGGTGGATTGTGTTTTTCCGAGAAGAAAATAAAATATAATGGACGGCGAACATGAAAATGGAAGAAAATGGATAGCAATCGGCCATTTGCAGAACTCAGGTGACTCAAGTGACTAATCTTACTATTTCTGTGTCCTCAACTTAAGTTGACGCTAAATATAGCTTTTAATTGGTGGCATAGATCTGCCACCATTTGCGAGATAATTATGTCGACATGTCAGATATTTATGTCAATTTGTCAGATCTTTATGTTGACTTGTCAGAAAATAATCATATTGACTAAACACTCAATATTTTGATGTCAAAGCATGTTAGTGCCACTAATTGTCATTTACTTGTCATCATAATATCCGACAAGTCGACATAAAGATCTGACAAGTTAACATAATTATCTGACATGTCGATATAAAGATCTGACAAGTTAACATAATTATCTGACAGAAAAAACAAAATGGTCACTAGTTTGAAAAACATTATCATTCATATGATAAGTTGACTTGTCAGATAATGATGTTGACTTGTCAGATGTTATATCATGTTGTCTAATATTTATGTCGATTCGTCAGATAATCATGTCAACTTGTCAAATAGTGATGTCGACTTAAAAAATGATTATGTCGATTTGTCAGATCCTTATACCGACTTGTCAGAAAATGTTGTGTTATTGGATGACACCAATTGGGCGTAGAAACGTTTTAGTGTTGCATTTTTTAACACGTGAATAAGTGACAAGTCGACATAAAGATCTGACAACTCAACATAATAATCTGACAAGTCGACATCAAAATCTGATAAGTCGACATAATTATCTACCAAGTGGTGGCAGGATTATGTCACCATACTTTTAGTATTTATTTCCATGAAATGTTCAAAATATCACGAGCATAAACCCGGTCCAAAACACCTAGTTGAAGTCACTTTTAAAGCAATACGATTGCGGAAGTCTTATGAAGGTTTTTCATTATTAATACGAATAAATCATTTTAAAAACATATATACTCTATGCTATTAAAAGAGTTCAGTTTTCATATATCACTTCTATAAATTAAATACTATTTTTGAAGTTATCTGTACATTCATTAACAGAGACTTCTTTAGAACAAGTGTGCCAAAAAAAAATGATGAGTAAACTCAGTTTTGTATTTTTCAAATAAAAGAGATCAATAAAATTGATACAGTACATCAGAACTCTTAATAGCGAATGTCATTTAAGAAAAAAATACATGTATAATTTGCTTGGATTTTTTGTCGATGTAAGTATTCTGTCTCGTGCCAAAATTGAAATAAAAATCTTTAAATGGAATAAGATATTCTCAGTTGATTTCTGTGCTTTTTAGGATTAATAAAGTTTTTTATTTATTAAAAAAAACGTTTATCAATTAGATACAGTGTATATAAAGATCATAAGACATATTAATCCACTTGACCGTACAAAGTGTTCTGTCTTTCTCTATTCGCTGTTCTGAATATTAGTGCAACTCTGCCAACTGATGTTTATTTATATACATTATGAAAATATCCGTATCTAATGTACATTTACTAGTACCTCAAGATCAATTTGTTATTTAAAGCAGTATGGGACACCACTGTATATCAAATAATGTGGATGAAAGTACATCATATTCAAATTAGTGGTGTATTTTTTAAATTCTCGAATTGTTCAAAAATTGACCATAAAATGCATTTCAAAGTTCTTAGAAAAGTACAGATTTTATACACTCCAGGAATGCAAGTTTCGAACTCATGACTTGCAAATTAGTACCTTGTTTACATTTTGAAAGAAAGTGTGTTACAATAATGAATCCCACACCACCTTCAGCTTAATCATATTCAAATATTAGTCATAGAATGGTTTTAGTTTATCCAGTGTGACTATATGAATGTTTTTAATTGATATTTAAAATACTCAAAAGATAACCTTACTTACCTAACTTCCCATCTCCAAATATATCTCCAAAAAAAAAAACCCCTGACGATTCCACTCTTTCAAAAGCTGAGTCCAAATGACAGCAGATTATCTAAACAGGTTTGATTTTTGCTTAACTCCTCAGAAGCCCGGATATGAATCATATAATTGTTCGTGTTTAGTGTGTAAAAAAAACAGTCAATGATGATAATTATTGAAGCGCTTTGCTACAGCGTTTGGGATTTTTGGTCGATGTAGCCGTTTTCAGAAGACCATTATTTTACTGTCAGGTATCACTAAACACGGACAACAGATGTATTGAAAATGTTGATTAGGGTTCTTTAATTGCCACTTGGAGACGGAATATTTGATTAATATTTCAGTTGCTAATAAAAATAAATTTCCCACAAAAATGGTAGATAACTAAATAATTTACCGGGGGGCTTGACAACTCTCACATGTTATGTAACGATATCAAGTGGCTTTAAAATCTCAAAAGGTACGTTATGAGATCAATGACAAATCTCACACAGTACTGAGATTCTCACACGGGATGAGACGAGATCAAATGACAACTTTCACACGGTACTAATCAGTACTGTCAGTTATTCTGACATTTCTCACATGAAGCGTGACGAAATAATTGACAAGTGAGTTGAACTCTTGCATTACATGAAAAATTTATTGAAAATTCATATACGTCCAATTAAAAGATCTACTGAAAGCTCTCACACAGCAGGTAAAGGAACCATTCGACAAATATCACACGTTACATGTAGGTGACGAAATATATGGACAACCCTCCAACGGTACATAAAAAGATCTACTGACAACTCTTACATATTATGTGCAGAGCTAAACTTACAGCTATCACACGTTACGTAGAGAAATCTACTGACAACTCTCCAACGGAACTCATCGAGACTCTCGCGTGCTTTCTACGGAGCTCAACTGACAACTATATTATAAGAGTAGTCATGCAAGAGTTCTACTGACAACTCTTACATGTTACTCGACGAGATCTTATAACAACCCTTACGTGTTACACAACGAGATCTTATAACAACCCTTACATGTTACACAATGAGATCTTATGACAACCCTTACGTGTTACACAACGAGATCTTATAACAACCCTTACGTGTTACACAACGAGATCTTATGACAACCCTTACGTGTTACACAACGAGATCTTACAACAACCCTTACGTGTTACACAACAAGATCTTATAGCAACCCTTACATGTTACGTCACGCGAACAACTGACAATTCTTACATGTTACATAACGATGTTTACTGTCAAATTTCACAACCTAAATGACGAAATCACCTGACAACTCACACACGGTACAGGACGAGATCTAAAAAGTATCAATCCAACTTAACCGACAACGTTTACCCAGCTCTGGAAAACTTTTGTATCGTTTAAATAAATTATCTCATTAAAGATCAACTGTTAATATTTCCAAATCAAAAATGCCAAGAAACAAAAACTGAAAGATAATTTTTTTTAACAACATATGGAATAAAAACACTAAAAGCATTTTATACTAGAAATATTTTACCTTCAGCGCAATAACTACATCCTCCGTAAACATAAAACCCAGCACAAATAATCAGCTTTTTTCGTTTGCTAGGTTTTTGATCGATTAAACAGTGCTTATTGTCATATAATTGTTTGCCATCATGTTTAGTGAAATTAGTGGAAAGTCGTCAGAATATGTTTACAAACCAACGTTGTGGTATTTGTTTTATCTTTCAAAGATCAAACACCACAGCCAACCCAATGAATTCAATCCATAAAAACTTGATTTAATTAATATTAGAATATCTATTTTCTTCTATTCTACCCCCCTTTTTAAAAAATCTTTTTTACTTCTATTATTTATTGCAATGGAAATTGCAGTAATGCTTTAAATAACAAACAGTCATGGAGTTAACAACTTGAAAATAAAAACAGATAAACACAAAGAGCAAGTTATTTACTCTAATGAATAATGGCAATCGATGGCTGACAATACAAGTGCCAATGTTAAAATAAACTGCATATTACACAAGTCTAGTTTTGTCTACAGTTGAAGTACAACTCTTCAATAATCAAATTAGCAGTGATGAAACAATGTAAAAGTCCCTTTTTTATTTTATTTATCGTCTTTGAGAATGTGGAAATATGACTTGCTTTTCTTTGCATTTGTAAACAATTGTATTTTCTTTTGAATTCACAATAATTTATTTTTGAGACTTCGTCTTTATACCTCTGAACAAATATTTACAACGGTAGAAAAAGCCAGTTTTGATAAAAGATGATTCATAAAGCTGTATTTTTACAACTCTGATATCCAAGATAATATTACATTATTTTTTCATTACTACCTATGTAAAGATATGATCTTTGATAGTTTCTTAAATGCAAAAATATTTTTTTATTTGATAGGATTGTTTGTACGTTTTGTGATTAATACAGTGACAGATATTAAACATACAACTGCAGGCTGCTGCAACGGCAATCCCTTTTTTCAAAAGAGAGAGAGAGAGAGAGAGAGAGAGAGAGAGAGAGAGAAAGGAAGCAATTCATCATATTTAGAATTGATCTCGCTACAGCTTATATTCTCTGTTTCTACTATTCAATATTTTTGCTGAATTATGCACAACGCATATACAATTTCAAAGACATTCTTGCAAGCTCAGACTCTTAAACAACCATCGCGAAATAGTCCCGTGTGTCTCGGTCCAAAGAAAGGCCCTATTGGTTTCCGTTAAGTGCAAAGTTTCTCAATTGTTGAACTTGTCGAATTGTATCGATTCACCAATCATGCATCTCTTTGATCTTCATAAAGATGAAGATCACAAAGAAACAATATTAATCGGTTTTAGGTAAATTCTCTCTCTCTCTCTCTCTCTCTCTCTCTCTCTCTCTCTCTCTCTCTTGAGAGGGAGAGAAAAAAATAAAAGAAACAGCCAACAGTTTTTCTATACCGTCTTCATGGCTATTGCATCCTTGGAGTGGTATGGAAAAAGGAATGCCCGGTGCATGGTATAATTATACCCATATTTCATAGATGGTTTAAATTCATTTTTGAAGAAGCATTGTTTTTAGAAATATTACAAGAGGGTTAAACCGGTGCAGTTTTCACGATCAATGCATCAATGTCGGGATTTACTGGTTGTTTATACTGAGGAAAGCGATCGAATATATCGACAAAAGCGCTTTAAGGCAATATTGGATGTAAAACATCGTTGACATCGATTTCAAAGAATAAGTTTAATTAGTTTCTAAAACGTCGAAAATCATTAATTAGTATTTACTTCATCTTATATGTACGTGTAATCTAAAAATATGGATTTTTTGGTATTATTTTTTTCTTTTTTGTCGGGAGTCGTGATAGCGCCAATATGTTTGCAGCAAAAGTTGGCAATTCTGGTAAAATGAGAACAATAGGCTCCTTCAAATTTAAATAATTAAAGCGTGGAATATCATCAATATTACAACTTCCATCTGGATAAAATTAAGGTCCCATGTGTCTTAATATCAGACGTCACTTTTTGTTCATGCCATTTAAAGCTCACAATGTGGAGGTAAATCTTCATTATGAATGTCTCCAAAAACCAGTTTAATATACCACTATGATATTTTTTTTTTTAAATTCCAGACAATTGATTTTCGTGATAAATATTTGTCATCAAATATCATGAATAAATAGAATTTTTTCTAAGATATTGAAAGTTTAAAATAACTGCAGTAAAATAGAAAACATACAATGTTCTCCTCCCTTCAAATACATTTCAAAAGTTTGCAGGAAAAGAAAATGTGTTTTAAAGGTTTTGTAACATGTTTATGTTTAAACATATTTTGATATGTACAAGAAATAATTTGAATAGAAAGCAGGCATAACCTATATACCTCGTTAAGCCGCATTTTAATTTAGTTGTGTATGTAATTCATGAATGTAGAAAATTCCAAAATTAAGAAAACATGATGCAGGTTTATTACTATAATATCGGGAAAAAATTACAATTGTTAGATACTGGTTTGAAAAAGCAATCACGCAAGTTATAGTATTTGTATATCAAATTTGAATCAGATTATGTTTCGTCTTTGCAATATAACCATGTACAAAATTAAATTAGACAGTATTTTAGACTTGTGATTACAATAGCTTTTTGTGTCCCAAAATCTTCATGTTTATAGGTCTGACATCCCAAAAAGGTATTTACAGTTTCTGAGATCTCTTGGAGACATGGTTTTTTGATTCGGGACCGGAAACGGACAAACGGAAGTGCACAATGAAAAATAAAAGTTTGTAATGTTTGTACAATGTCCTAATACATAGAATTTTTTTTATCAGGTTAACTGAAACAGCCAAAAAAAGTTAAACTTATAAGCAACTTGATTTGTTTTAACCCTTCCGGTGAGGATTGGAGGTGACGATTGACAAAATGAAACCAATTTAAACACATTTTCATTCAAATCATCCATGTTAGTTTCGTGTCTGGATCATTTAGAATTTTTGAGATCTCACAGTTACAAAATTTGTTTAAAGGGGCATGGTCACGATTTTGGTCAAATTCTATTTTTATGTTTTTATTATTTACAATGCTTTAAAAATGCATTTCTAATGATCAAATAAAATTTGAGAGTCATTCGTAGAGTTATAAGCAAGATACAGGGCTCACAATTCTTTATCGTGTAAACAAGGCTCGTGCCCTGTTTTTGTTTACATAGGTTCAATATACTAGTAAAACATCTTTTTCCAGCTTATTTGTCTATCTTTTTATTTATTTTTTAAAAGCATAGATAAACAGTTCCTAACGTTTAAAACATTCCTTTTAGGTTTAAAACTGGAATTTTTACTTCAACGTTAAAAATGTAAACAAACGCTTTGTTTATATAGCGAAGAATTTCAAGCTGTTACTCGCTTATAACTCAACAAATGACAATCAAATTTTGGTTGCCTATTAAAAATGCATTTATGATTCATTGAAAATAATAAAATCGGAAAAATAATTTTTGACCAAAATCGTGACCATGCCCCTTTAAAAAGCTACCTGAGATAATTGAGATATCTCATCGGAAGTAGATTTTTTTGTTTATTTGACATCGCATAGATGAAATGTAAGGATTTATACTAACATTTTTATTCTATGTAAATGAATAAAATAAGAATTTTTTTTTTGAAGTACTTCCGGTGAAGAAGTGAATTTTGAAAAAAGTGGAGAAAAAAACCGCCTCTAGATATTGTCATTATCTAACACCCCTGAATATTTCAGTATAATCTATTCAGCAATCTCTGCGAAATTCTGCCGACAAAAAAGGGGAAAATATAATGAGAAAGAAACTTAAGAATGAACACTTCAATAACTATAAGGTCTTCCGTTGGAAACGGAAGACCTTAAAACTATTTCTGTCCAGCATAATTAGAAAACACAAGGAAAACATTGAAAATCGCAATTACAGATGAAAATCATATAAATAGTGTTTCAAAGAAATAATGTTAAAAAGGTCGGCATTAAAAACAGCTGCTGTGTTTCTTACTTGCAATGAATACATGTACTAGTAATATTTTCCCTCCGACTTCCCTGTTTAAAAAGTGTTTCGAGGGTTTTATTAGAATCAATTTTGTGATGTACAGCATTTGTGAAAAATATGATAATATTTGGAGACCCGAGACATGCAATGGTTTATCATACCGCATCACAAGTTTTATTTAAAAATATTTTAAAGTAAAAACTTTTCAAATGATGCTGTTGCTTTGACTGAGAAATAATGACGTCTAAGATGGTGTCAATTGATACACTATCATAGAAAATGATGTTTTAACTTAATGCATCTTTCCCCTGACACTTTTTATGTACCCAACCCAAATTTACGGTACAATTTTCTTTATTATACTTTCATGTTAAATACTGAAATCTGATTGGTTTAGACGCAGTTGACAATCCATTCTCGTACCCTCAGCGTTAGCAACACGCTTGGCAACGGGCCGATAGAACGAATTGTTTCATGCGCGTAAATTATGCGCGTACGGTTCGCCGTTAAATTCACGTCATTTCTATATAAAAGCAGTAAAATTTTCTCTAAAATTAAGACATTCAGTATAATAAAATAAATAGTGCCTGTTTGGGAGGGTAACCGTTGAAATTGACACCCCGAGAAAACCATTGTCAACCGACGCGAAGCTAGTAATACTAGTCTTGAAGAGTTATTTATTAAGCCTAGTGTGATAATCCAAGCTATCGTGATTCAAATATCCTGTAATAAAGTTGCTTCCCCCTTCGGTTCATGTCGCCATATTCTAAAACTTGTCTTTATTTTTAATACATATTGTCATGTACCACGACATATGAAGTGTTTAACTTCGTGTAGAGTGCATTTAATATTGCATGCATTTCATATGTAATTCGTACATGTACAATTTTAATTAGTTTCAACTTGAGTCGGGTTGAAAATTTAACCCTTAGTGTTTCTGCTTCTTGGATGATTCAATCTTGGAACAATTACCATCGAACTATATTTACATTCAGTCTATACATGTATTCCCCCTTATTTTTGCATTGGAAATCTGCGACGTTTAATTTTCTATGAATACTTTGATAATTCATGCGCCATGGGCACAAATATATAAACGTCTTCACGTGTCTTGAGTATATTTATTTGTGTAAGCTTAATAAAAAGGTTCAATATTACATACCAATTTGATATGCATTTTAAAAATAATCATTAAATTATATCTCTCCTAATAAAAAGCATTTTTCTCCACAAAGTTTTTGGCACTATTTTTAATCGCGGAAGCGAACTAAACAACATGTTAATATGGCTGTTCCATGTATGTTTCATATCCCCGACCGAGAGCGTATATAATGGCTTTACAGCGACAAGACACATATATTTTATAAAAATAGACACCAGTATGAATATAAGTACATGTATAAGCATTGAATGCTTATTTTTGGATGTCGTCGGTCCTGTAACACACCAAGCGGTGCAGACAAATTATCATACCGCGCGGTATTCAATTTGTCTGTACCGCCTCGTGTGTTACAGGACCGACGACATCCAAAAATAAGCATTCAATTTAAATATCTGAGGGCGATGTATATTTTTTTTGTTAAGTTTTTTTCTTTGGATTGAAATCGATTATCGATTGTTTGGACCACCTATCTAACTGTTGTTTGAGCAATTGCTACCACACCACCATGTATCAGCATCGATTAATTAATTCATTCATTAGGCGAAAATTATTTGTAAGATTAGCAGAAATATCAGTAACGTAATATAAATAAAATGAAACTATAATAATGAAAGTACAATAGGTCCTTTGTAGTTTTTCTTTGTCGATATTCGACCAAGTTAAACCCTAATGATGAAGTACATGTATTACCATCAGTTATTATATTTTGTTTCATATTCAATAATGTTCTACTCAATTTATATTTTAATCTTCTTAAATTCAATGCTTTCTAATGATAATAATGCAAAACCCTATCAAAACATTTAGGTATTCGACAATTTACAAACCTTGCATTATTAAATTCCTTTATTTTTATGATATATTATAGTATGATACATTTCAAATCCGATATTTTTGAAATATGGTATATTGTTTTTTTTTCATATTTGTCTTTCAGTGAACCTATCTTTCAAACAGTTTCTCGACCGATGATGCATATAATGATACACTTGAACTTTACATCGGACAATCGGGATTTTCAAGAAAATATCATATGGAGAGAGTAAAATGCCTGAGAGATATCCTTTTAATTGAGATATATTTACATTTTGCAGTGTCTTTGTCTGTGATAACACTACGTATCGATTTTGTACTATACAGTCCAATAAACTCAAATGACGCATAATTGGGGCGCAAGCGGGGTTTGCTTATTTATATTCAAATATTTAATCGTACAATTGCTGAAAATTATGTAAATATAAGTAATAAGAAATCATTCTTTGAATATTATGAGATGATAATTTCGGTCGGGGCGTGATCAAATCTATCATAAAGCCCTTCGGGCTTTAATGGAATGATCACGCCCCGACCGAAATTATCAACTCATAATACTCAAAGAATGATTCCTTATTCCTTAAATAGTCAAAGGGTATTTCAAAGAAGCAGTAAGTTTGGAGTGTAGTTCTGATCAACAATTGCTAGAATATCTGTTGGTTAGGTGGTTGGAACCTCAGACCTTACATCTTTTGTGAGAGAAAATACTAAATAAATACTATTTTCTAGTAGTGAATTATATAGCACATGCGACAATGTTGACATCACACGATCAAAAGGACGAACTTCACTTGCTACAGAAAACCACACCAACCTACAAAAGCAACTTCTAAAGATAAGACCAAACACTAATAATACATGTACCAGACAATTGCAAGCTCCCTTTTAATAAATGAATCACGTCTGCCTTCGAAATTCACCTATAAGTTTAACATTTACGAACCAGAAATCAGGTATATATGCATTTAACAAAAGCTTTTTAATGTATCAATATACGAAAAAAAAACCCAACAACATCAGGAGTTAAGAAAAAGAAATAAATGCAAAATATACATTTAAACAAAGCAAAACATTGTGTGTCTTTGGGAAAAAAAGCTTGCCTACCCTCCTGCATCTTGTCGTCACGGCAACACTTCAAAGGTGGTCTTTTGAAAAATCACGCTTCCTTTCACAGCATTGGTTTGTTCTGGAAGAGAAATTAATTTCATGAATCTAATGAAAGTATTGAATTTTTTTTTCTTTGAAACACGGCTGTTCTTTATTTATTTAAACAGGTCGGGGAAACTACCTTATATGGATATTGTTGTCATTGTGCAGTGATGCGTACAACTGTCCAATCACTGAATAAAAAGCAACCCATGTGATTTACTACATGTACATGTTTACGTTTTTACACTAAACACGTGGTTTTGACCAATTTACGACTTGATTTCAAATGACTGCGGGAACGTCAATTCATAAAATTCTTCAACTTATTTGTAAAAAATGCAAAGTTTAGGTACTATTTAAGATTTTCCATGCTCACATTAACAAACATTGCCGGTTGTCCATGTTAAATAGTACGTTGAAATACCTCTCACAAGATTCACATGGATTAATATCAAAAGTACGCACCAAACACGCATCTCGTTATCATTTACACTTAGGCTTTAAATGGCCACATGAGGTCGTTTGAATGCCTGACAATGTACGAACACCTCCGAGTCAAATGCTTAGGACCATGAAATTCACGTGAAATCTGTATTCACTGAGAAATCAGCGCTGGCTTATGTCAACAAATGAACTTATACAATGCAGTTGATAAAACCAAATTTTTACCATTGTAAAATGAGTGTTTGTAAATGTGAGCATGGAAATAGTAGATGATGATGTAAATATTGTTTTAAGTGTGCAAAATGCTTGAAAAAATTAATTATGCCTTTCCAAAAGCAATTAGAAAAACTAGCATTTTCTAAACGTTGTATTTTTTGTAGTACCCCATGATACATTTCAACTCAGGAATGTCATTCAGCTGATTGGTCAGTTTGTCGATTTTGTCGGTGCCTCATTTAGTATGTAAATTTATTCCGACGTCACAGAAAATAGTTTCCCCGACCTGTTAAAAGATCTTATAATACAAATCCCTTGTGGTTTTCTAAAAAGCTTTCTTTCGAATTGTTTTAAAAAATCCATAGTATTGACATTAAGTACAAATTTAATTTTGCTAAAGAACTCCTTTAATTAATGACGCATTTACGAATATGTATCTTATTTATCGCAATAGTGCGAAAACAAACTAATTAAAAGTTTAAATGAACGGACAAACACTCCGTTCTCAATGCAAAAACTCTCCATTTTTCTATATCTTCCTAAATACAAATTAAACAAAACTATAATTTTTCATATTAGTACAGAAAATTCAGTTAATCATGATATTGCTTGCTTTTTATTTTCGTTGTTAAAAAATAAATAATGTTACACTAGCTAATAATAATAATTTATCATTAGATAGGGGAATATATAAGAAAAATATATAAATAAATGTCAGGTGCCTGTATCATTATATAAATAGTGCCTGATTGGGAGGGTACCAGTTGAAATTGACACCCCGAGAAAACCATTGTCAACCGACGCGAAGCGGAGGTTGACAATGGTTTTCGAGGGGTGTCAATTTCAACTGGTACCCTCCCAAACAGGCACTATTTATTTTATTATACTGAATGTCTTAATTTTATAGCAAATTTGAATGTTTTTATATAGAAAAGACGTGAGTTCTACGGCGAACCGTACGCGCATAATCTACGCGCATGTAACAATTCGTTCTATCGGCCCGTTGCCAAGTGTGTTGCTAACGCTGAGGGTATTAGAACGGATTGTCAACTGCGTCTAAACCAATCAGATTTCAGTATTTAACATGAAAGTATAATAAAAGATTTTGTATAATGACAAATTTACAAATCAACATACAATGAAGGTTACTGTAAGAATCCTTATGATTTACCCCTTAAAGAAATATTAGAGAAGGCTTATAAAGGAAAATGTCTGCTGTCGAATCCAATTACGTTTTATTGACATAATAAAATATTTTCAAATCAAATCAAAGAAATATGGATTCGACTAATTAAAATCGTGACATTATGTCCAAGAACCAATGGTACAAACTGCTTCGTCTGTTTCGGTATATACTAAAACAAATATTAGCTATGCCCAAATGGGACAAAATCAAATCTATTGCCCCCCTCTGCAGGCAATATTTGTTGCTTTTTAAAACAATGAAGTTATTATTGGCGTGTAAATAAGTGTATAGTATCCGTGTTAGCATGCGGTTGCCAATTCCTGTCCTGCGTTCAGCATTGTATTGCAGCCCTGAGTTTATCAATAAAATCGCTTCATGTATATATCTTGCTTTGTTGGTGGAATGACTACTATATGTCTGTTTTACGGTTAATTTAAGAATTGAATATAAACATTGAAGCACAGATGAAAATATTATGAAAATAGAAATGTCATACATGTATTTGGTACAAAAGTGGTAACTGGTATCCTTATGAAATATGATACACTGTACGTTGCGAAAAATTATGAAGTGGTTATATTTACATTTTCCAGTGTCTTTGCCTGTGATAACATTGCGTATCGATTTTGTACTATATAACCCATAACTTCAAATGACGCCAAATTGAGGCGCCAACGGGGTTTGCCTAGTATTTGTATTTAAATATTTAATCGTACGATGGCTTAAATTATATAAATATAAGTAATAAGGAATCATTCTTTGCATATTATGAGGTGATAATTTCGGTCGGGGCGTGATCAAATCTTTCATAAAGCCCTTCGGGCTTTATTGGATTTGATCACGCCCCGACCAAAATTATCACCTCATAAAGAATGATTCCTTATTCCTTAAATAGTATCAGTCAGGATCATAGCTGCAACAAGGCCCAATACAGTCGCTTCAATGCTGGACGTATGATTCTGTGGGCCTTTTTTACTGAGCTACGAACATATTTGCATGCATTTCTTTGTCGGCAAAATGCGTCGGCGTTTTTCCTGCAAAATGCATTCTCGACTGTTGATTTATGTTAACAAGTAGGAAATCTGTCGAAATTGGTACTCCAGTTTTTATATTTTGATACTTGATATCTATTGTTTTGTTTGGAGGCAAACTGTTATTTTCTGATAAACACAGAATCACCTTCAGCAATTTTTATATTTTCAGAATGGCTTGATTATTTGCAATATGAACAACTAGTTTACGTAAAACCAAAAAAGAAAATCGCGCGATCTAGTTTTTTTCGTACTTGTGTAAATAATTAAATTTATAGGTGTTTTTTTTTTTCAAATCTCAATTTAATGTTCTATGGGGTGAAAATAATGCTGTGTATTGAATGTCAGAATGTTGTATTTATACGTTTACTTTTTGTCAGTTGTTTATCAATGATTAAACATTTTTATTCTTCATCAATTACTGTATATTTATATGATTTTGTCTTGAAGTCCAAAGACGAACCTTTTGACTATGGCATAATTGGCATCACATGTGATTTTATAGATGATTCTTACTTTCAAGTATTTATTTGTACATACCATTACCTTGTATCGAGCAATAACCATGCATATTTACCTTACCCCCCCCCCCCCCCCCCCTTGAAGAGAGCGTGATTCCATATCGACAAAAAAAGAAAGACAACTCAGAAAGCTCATTCAGTGATATTGAATCCAATCAAGGTGTTTTTGCATTATGAAGGTATTTGCTCAAAAAAACATTGCGATTGCTTCTGAATGCTACTATTATTGATCTATGGATCTAATTAAATTAAGCTTGCATACATAGTAATATTTCCCTACAATGAATATAACTAAAGGCATTACAAAAGTTAAACAATGCCACCAAATTGGTTACGAGTCTATCGATATCGATCCAATGGATGTTATTGGTTAACTGTCTTGCAGAACTATGTTGATATATTCATTTGGCATCCAGATGTTTATTTTAGCTTGAAACATTTTAAATATTTAACATATGTGACAATTGAGCTATCAAAGCACAGTGGCGTCGGAAACAAATTGAAAGTGGGGGGGGGGGGCTAGACTTACCAAAAATCTTGGTTATGTCTAACTTTGCAAATATTGGAGGGCTTCTAAGCCCCCTTAGCCCCCCCCCCCCCCGGTTCCGACGCCTATGAAAGCATATGCTAAATGTGAGGTATGTATGTAATGAAGGAATATATATATTGTTTGTCATTGTCTAGCAACATACAACAGGTGTCATAAAAATCGATTCGTTCTTTTTTCTTATTTTCCTGGTTTAAAATAATCATAAATAGCTGCGATTTTTCTTTCGTCTCTATGAATTTCTTTTACAGAAACAGAATGCATTACTTATATGCAAATACAAAGAGAAGATACTTTACAAAATTACAAAACCAAGAAAAACCCAAAATATGGTAGAAATAAGCCAAATGAGTCTCTCTAGTGATAAATTCTGAGGGAATCGCATACAAAATGGAAGTATATTTACACACATAATTTTTAAATCAGTATTTTAACACTAAAGTATCCTCTTTGGATAATGTCTACATCCCACATGCTTATAGTCAGTTTGATTATTTGATTCAGTACATGTAAATTCTAGATCACCATCTGACAGAATAACTTTCGGCAAGGATGGTAAAAAAAATATGATGCATAGTAGACCAATTATGCAAATTAAAATAATCCGTATATCATACCTTTCGCATATTAATATACTTTGAGAGCTAACCGTAAACGATTTGAACTTTGCGTGTGTTTTTTAGAGGATTTTGTCCTATTATAAAACATGATATTCAATCGATGTAAAATTTATTGTAATCAGATACCACGGCTTTCTAGTGTCCAAAATTGGTGCCGTTAAGAGGCCATTGTTCCAATTCCAATAAAACGTACGATTTTTTGATGATTTTCCCCTAGGGACTCCCTTTTTAGCCATGATTAAACTGAAGCTTTTCTTGGTCGAGCAGAACTCGAAGACCCAAATGTGTTTTTGTATACATATAAATCATGGAGTTGATCAAATAGAACCATTTTAACAAGACCTTGGACTTTCAGTAGGACGTATGTGGCAGACGTAGCTATCTATTTCTTGCGTCAAAACAAGTTTAAAATGACGCTGGTTTCAAGCGAAATATGCACCGGTTGCGTAGTCTTATAAAAAATAAAAAAAAAAGCCAGACAAATCTTGTTGACTTCAAAGAGCCATGGCTGAGTGGCCAACATTGAAACAGACAGACCAACGTCACATTGCTGTTTGACACAACTACCCAAAGTCCAAGCTCTTGTTAAAATGGTTCTAATATCAAGGCAGAGTTGTCTTGTTCTGATTATTTTCAGCCCATCGACTACATATAATTACGGAGTTCAAATGATATGCTAAATCAATTTCTTAATCTCAATTAGCTTATCTATTTTGCTGAGTAAGTACATGTACCTTAAACGTATACATCAAATTCTTTATTTATATTTATAACATTAATGGTCTTATTGTTTTTGTTTGCTTGGTTTTTTTGGGGGTGGGGTGGGGGGGGGGGGGGAGAGTGAAATTAAAGCATTTAGAGCATTCATTATTGCTATAGAGCATTCTTGGAGATGTGACTTTTAGTAAATAACATTTTTTATATTGAGCCTTGCACAAGAAATTTTCTATTTAAAAACATTTACTTGCATTAATCATCAATACAGAGGGCGTAAATTACAGACAGATTAGATGACAGCGAAAAATACCGTTTTAATAATTAATTCGCTGCCATATACACACACTCTGTACATTTAGGACTTGCTGCCGGGGAGTACTAGCGAATTCTGTGAGCGTCCATAAATAGCTTTGGTCTTTAGTTTCATATAAAGCTATGCGATTTCTTTTTCAATTTCTTTTAAGACTTAATTGTAAAGAAGTTTAAGTTTGTCTGAATAGACTACAAAGCCATTAACAGAGTTTAATGCCATAATCTCTAAAGGTTAACACACAGAAAAAAAGTAATTAGTTATTGACAAAAATCTTCGTTTCGTATTCACTGCGCAGTAGATAAATTACAGGAGGCCCATGGGCCACATCGCTAATCTGAACAACAGCTCATTGAATCATTTTATATTAGTTTTTTATTTTTTTTTTTTATTTTACCAATATATTTCTATGTTAAACTTTAAACCCCACTTGGGGCCCCAATATTGGTTCGGGGTCACAATTTTAACGATTAAGAATCTACATGATCTTAGGATGCTTGTATTGTAATTTCACAAATTATAGCATCGTAGTTCTGGAGAAGAAGATTTTTTGAAATATTTTACCAATATATTTCTATGTTAAACTTAAAACACCTCTTGGAGCCTTAGTAAAAGCTCGGCTGTTTTAGAATCTACATCATTTAACCATCTTCGATCCTCAGCAATGTTTGATAACTCTAACTTATCCAGAATTTTTTTTATTCGTACCATAAATCTGCCTTTTATACACACAAATTCCAAAATTCTTGAAGTGATAATAATATGCAAAGCAACGAACTGCTTGGATTAGTGGCTCCACGGAGAGCTACTACCTTGAGGTGAAGGGGTTCGAGTCGTCGTTGCATCGGTACAACCTTTTTTTCTAATTTGATCTCAACTTGTATACAACACTGTGTCGGATAATTATGCCAGTGCCAAGGTGGCATTTTTGCACCAGCTTAAGATGCAGTTTCGGAAAAATCCAAATATACCAAATGACAGACTATTGTCTAGAGAGTATATAACCACTTTTGTTTATATTGTGTTTCATCTGACAGGTGAGATATTTACCTTTAAAAATTAATATCCTATAGGAATATGATAATTCCCATAGGAGAAACAATTCTCCTACAGGAAATATTGACAATCTTATAGGATTTTCTAAAAATCCTTTAGGAATTATAATTCCTATAGGAGAAAGCTATTTCCTGTAGGAAATTGTTTCAGACAGGTAGTTTTCCTATGGGAAATTACATATGTAAGATTTCTTATCGGATTTTATTAAATATTACCGGAATTGAAATTCCTAGGAAGTTCTTGTATTCCGATAGGAAATTTCAAATTTCCTATAGGAATATTGTTTTTCCTATGGGAAAAATTATTTTCCCGTAGGAATTTAGTTTTGAAAGGTAAATATCTCACCTGACAATGATAACAAAGGTGGTTGTTAACTCTTTAAGCAATGGTCTATCATATGGCATATTTGAATTTTTCGATATATATGCAGTTTAGATGGGTTCAAAAATGCCACCTTGGCACTGGCATAATTATCCGGCCCAGTGTTATACGTTATTTATTCCACTATATGCACCGTGCCCAAAATTGTAATAACTTCGTAAAATGCATAAATACCATCAACAAATTCTTTTGATTTCATTTCATTTCATTTATAAAGTCTGAAGGATAAGTAACATTTTTAGGATGAAAAAAAAAATACTTTTAGGCTGAGGATCGGAGAACCTTAAGGATGTTTTCACAATAATCTCACACATTGCAGCATTGTAGTTCTTGAGAAGATTTTTAAATATTTTCCCTACATATTTCTTTAATAAGTTTGGTTAAATTTTTCTCGGTGGTTCAAGAAAAGAAATAAAAAATATGAAAAGTTTACAGACAGTCGGACGGACGACGGACAACAGATGATCAGAAAAGCTCACTAGAACCTTCGGTTCAGGTGAGCTAACAAGATTTTGAAGTGACTATCAATTCATATATTGATATTATTTTTTCATTCAAACCATTAAAAAACTTAGGCCTTAACTCTTAAATTTTGGATGATTCTATGATTTAAAAATATACAGATACAGAATATCAATAATTAAACATTATCGAAAAAAGCCTTTTGCACGATTAAACAATTGAATCGTTGAAATTTTTCTATGATGATATATGAAAGTGTAATGTTTATTTTAGTACATGTATCGAGTGACAATCGTTTTCAAACAAAACAAGATAATGTATGCGTTTGTTTAGTTTTGATTCAACATCTTTATAAAAAGATGTGCTGGCTTGACCAAAAAATCATTTCAAATTCTTCAAATACTAGTAGTTAACAAAATGTACATTCTGGTCAGATGAGAAAAAATGATTCAATTAAAGAAAATAATTCTAAAATTCATATTTGGACTATGACAAAATATTATAGGCCTAGTTGCAAACGACAGAATTATTGCAAACAATAATTCTTAGTTAAATATACTAGGTACACATTTAAGCAAACATATCATCCCCACTGCATTGTTTTTCGCGTATTTCGCCTACATGCCATAACAATTAATGGACGAATGACACGGTGCTTATTAAAAACATTGATAGGGCGAATTGAAAACGGGCGAATACACTGTAATTTGGCAAAAATTACAAGGAGCGAAAATAACTGTGTAAACAATAAGTACATCCTAAAAATATAAGGACAAACAAACATTTCACGATAAGTGTCTATATCGTATATATGTTGAAAAAAATAGATAAATAGCGCTGAATGCGTATAGATTTTCAGTTTTGAAATACTTGTATATGACAAATTTATCATACAACATATCATGAATACGTTGTGTAGATTCTATTGTATCATTAGATTCTTACTGTTACCTTAGCTGTGTGTTGATTTGTAATTTAATTTTGTCATTACACAAAACCTTATGACTTATTAACCATCCACATCCCTTCCCCTTTCCCTCTCTTTGAATCACAGGGGCTTGGCCCTGTGCTAAATTAAATACTTTAAATATGTACATGTACATAGAATCTCTCTAACTATGGCGTGACAAATAATCGCTGATAAAAAGAACAAACAAATTCATGCAACATTAACAATCACGTGCACGTAACATTCATGAACGACAGTAAACTGAGAATTACTATGCATACATGTCCTACTTACGTAGGAATACGATGCTGTTATCAAATTAGTGCAAATATAGTTGGGGTCCCTTGTTTGGAATTGATTACTTCCCTTGGGTTAATTTATATCATGCGATCTTGATCTTTGCACCTCCCGGGGTCAAGGTCACATTGATTTGAGATTGATTTGCTTTATGACTTTGACCTTGAGTCCTGCACCTCCCAAGATCAAGGTCACTTATGCATTTGATGAACTTGTAGCTCTTACGACCAAGGTCACTTATTTGATATGTTTAATGTTTGATGATAAAGTTGTAACTACATGTATTGGGGTTTGTTGTTTGAACGCAGTCCACATTTATGATTTGCTTAAAGCTTTGAAAACAATTTGATAATTTTTTTTATCCGCAGTGCCCTTTCACGCCAAATAAGTATTAACAAATTCTTTCTGTGTTTCAATATCTGAGATAATTTAACAGAGTTTAAACCGAGTCATTTGACTGATGACACAAGAAAATCAACAAAAGATGTTTTTATCATGGTTTAAATCGAACGTTTTCGATTAACATGTATATCCTAGTATATTTTCTTTAGAGTGTGTTAAGTTGGGTGGATATAGTTATCCAGATTTAGGGTATTTATGTGTACAGAATTTTCTGAAATATTCCAAATGCATGTGAATATTTTGTACACACGTTTTTGGTTATCCATAATAAATGATAGAGAAATGGACATTCAGTATTACTTATTCCTTACAAATGGAATTCAAAATGTGAAAAAAGACATTACGGTAATAAGAAAAAAAATGTCGAAATGATTACGGGCATACTTTAATTTTTCATTTAAATTGAGATCTCTTAAAATCAACTCACCGTTTCGTAAATCTTCATAATATTCTTCCAATTTTCCGGGTGCTAAAAGAAGTTTGAACTCATTTGTTACACTGTTATAAAATCCGTCAAAAAATTAATTCAACAGCATCCGATATTGATCAATAAATACTGTAACACGAATTTTTTTTCCAGTAATCTTGAATGCAAATCAAAGTGTGCGATGGAATCAGTCTGCTTAATAAGCATTTTATGCAAATCAATGGAAATTCCTACCAGACGCTCTATTGATCAACATCTTTTGCAATTCTCTCTGCAGAATTTTAATAATGGCTGTCGTAATTATGCTCAAAGTTAATTATTTTTACTCTCGCTTTTTATCTACTTTTCTTTACACTTATTTTTTCTTACGTCAACGAGAAACAATGCTGTCAAAATGACACAAGACTATTAAGTTTGTGTGCTAAATTTTCTAAAACATGTAGCTTTTATTCTTAGTTTTAGTAAATGTGAATGGGTATCTTTGACGCGGTTTGAAAAAAAAATATATTACACTGAGTAGATAAATCTCTTCTTTTTGGGCAAGGGGATACAATTTCAGACAGAATTATAATAATTATGTATTTACAACAACCATCAGTGAACACAATACATGACTGTATAAAATTTCCGCGACTTTAGACATTTAAATTAATATTTAGGTATTTCTTTACCAAATATACAAACAGATAGGGTATTGACTTATTCATTCGTTATTTTTACTTTCTGTTTATTTCTTATTCATAAATTTCTCTTTCGAATAAAGAAAGCACTGCATGGTCATCCTACTTGCGGTCACAAATATTTTTGTATGTCCCTTTAACAGATAACATCTTGCTTAAGCACTTTAATTCACTCACTTTTTTTTTAAAACAAAATTTAGTTTACTTCAATAAAGAATTGTAACTATACTCACTTTTTAAATATGTTCTCAGAATTCCAGAACAAGTTTTTTTTTCGCTTGGGTAAAGTAATTCCTTCGTTGTCAAGACTTTCTAGTTGTTTGGTTAAGTGTGTCCATTTTTCAATTTTCCTTCCTAACTGCTTTGTTGTGTATTTTAAAGCTTGAACCGTTAATTCAATAACAAAACTCAATATCAGAATTAATCCTTCCCATTCCTTGTGTTCATTACATTGCTATAAACGTTATATCACAGTAGACAACATGATATCATCGCAAACAAACATCGTTGATTGCTCTTCGATTGATTGCGCCTGTAAAAGTGAACCCTCTCTAAGAATAGAAATCAGTATTTCTAGCATCATTTGATAAATACCCGCCATTCTGTAACAAAGTAATGACGACGATCAAACGCCTGATAGATTCCCCATAGTCCTTGACATTTTGAGATTTCCCTCCAAAATTAAGCACTACTGTTTAACAACGCAATTAAATGTGTTTGGCTTTTTATTCATTAGAGCCGTTGTATCAATTTTACTGCTTTCCGTATTCCATAAAACTAACAATGAATACGAGAAAAACTGAGGTTTTTTTCATGATTGTTAAGGTATGGCTCAGAGTAAAACAATCTTTCCGCGACCAAGTTGAAAGATGCAATCTCGCACGGCATGGAAACTGTTTGTGAGTCATTTGATGATATAACTTGCCGTTTTCATTTGAAGAACTTGAAGTGACATTTCTCTTTGTTTAAGGTAGAGCTATGATTCCACGCGTCCGGGTTTTTTTTTCATACACCAACCAGGAAGTTCCGGTTAATACGTAATAAATATGCTTGGGAGATGAAGTAGGAGTTTGTTATGTATATAGCAACTGTATCTATTTTACATGTTTAAGTGGCTGTAGCATGCAGATATCATCACAAGTCTAACAATTGAGAGAGAGAGAGAGAGAGAGAGAGAGAGAGAGAGAGAGAGAGAGAGAAAACAAGAATATTTACATTTTCCAGTGGTTTTGCCTGTGATAACACTACGTATCGATTTTGTACTATATAACCCATAACTTCAAATGACGCCAAATTGAGGCGCCAGCGGGGATTGCTTATTTTTATTTAAATATTTAATCGTACGATGGCTTAAAATTATATAAATATAAGTAATAAGGAATCATTCTTTGAATATTATGAGGTGATAATTTCGGTATCATAAAGCCCTTCGGGCTTTATTGGATTTGATCACGCCCCGACCGAAATTATCACCTCATAATACTAAAAGAATGATTCCTTAATTATTCCTTAAATAAAAACCGTTGTTAGATTTTTTAACAGTCGTGTATGTGATTTGATGTATTAATGAATATTAAAATTCAGTGAACGTATCACCCAGTCATATTATCTTAGATAGTCGAACAATATTCAGTCAGCAGCTGGAGTGTACAAATTTTGATTTTAATTTTTGTTTTATATAAAGGACAATACAAATATGATATTATCGGACCAAACACATGCATGCACCTTATGAACTACAAACAAAATTGGATTAGTCAAAAAGAAAAGGGATGTATTTTACATGTGTTTGCACAAATTATTATACTTACATATCCACATGTAATTAAAATATTTCAAAGATTTTATTTCAGCAGGTCCATGTACATGTATATTGGTGTTGTGGCTGTATTCTAGTACCAACCATGGATCTGACAGACGACAGTTGATGTATTCATCCGGGATCTGAGGTGCTTATGGGTAAAATCTAAAATATATTCTTTGACTTCACAGTTTGTACTCAAACCTGGTAAATAAAAAACCTTGGCCAGTGCAAAACTATCAATAGACTAGCTTTTATTCCGCGTTTGAATTCCTGTGCTTTGAATACCTAGCCCGAGGAAAAACCAAGAGACCAAAAGTTCACCACGCAGTAATCAATAACAACCGCATTGGAATCGGAAAATTATTCAGCATATATACTGTACAGTTAAATTGTAGTCTGTTCCATGATTGCATGTGCAGTGATCACGTTCAGTGAAGTACAACAAAATTTCCACATCGTTACTCATAGAAAGAAAACAAATTTTTAAAATTTTTATTTTAAAATTCATGAATAATGTTTCCAGGGTTGCATTGTTGCTTTGAAGTGATGTTGTTTTATATATATTCAAAGACTTTATATTATACTGTGGTTTTCTTTAAACTAAATGTTGTTTTTAAAAAAAATCCGTCATCCTGACAAATTGAAAGCAGTTTAAAAAGAAATCTTCAAACGTACCCAACGACGTACGTATGCCATCGCTACTTCATTATTTATTTACTGCAATTCTTCAGAGGTTTGCAACTAAAATAATGAAAGCAAATAATGTGCATGCATCGGTGCGTATATTTCTTTTCTAATGTTACATGTATATACCTGTATATTATTATATTTACGGACAAAGATGTTTTGAATATTGATAATGAAATACAATGTAAACTGAAATTTAAATTATAATACTATACAGTCAACGCAGATCCTTAATGGGAAAACAGTGTTTATCTATATACTGGCCCCGTTTCAGTGTTACCTTATGCACAAACTAGATCTAGAGATGTAGGGGTCAAACCCCCGCTCCTCCCTGCTAATTGGAAATTGCATTGAAGCGTGAATAATTTTTTAAAACCATTTTCTGATCACTTTTTGTCTGGCGTCCGTCCGTCTATTTGTCTGTCTGTAAACTTTTCGCATTTTCGACTTCTAGATCTTCTCCAGAACCAGAGGACCAAATTCAATAAAACTTAGCACAAAACATCCTTAGATGAAGGGATTAAGTTTGTTAAAATGATTTAAGAGTGCCATCTTCCTACATGGGGAGATAATTATGAATTATTGATAAAAATTGACATCTTATTAAAAAAATCTCCTTCTCAAGAGACATACATGTACATGTATGGCCAGGAAAGCCGACACTTGGAATATTTGCGAAATCTATTTTAATCTTCTTTTCAAGAACCATCTACTTTATTTAAACTGTAGAGAATATGATCTACCGACAAACGACAGAATAATGTTTGAGAAGGGGGGGACCTGCTAAAGATTCTGTTAAACTAATTTACTATAAAAACTTACAGTAACCTTGTACCTTATTTTGGTTAATATAAAAGTTTATTATTCTGTCGTTTGTCGGTAGATCTAACAAGCTGTGCTGAGTTTTCATTTTAACATCGGGCTCGGGATTACAATTTTAGTTGTACTTTGGTCATCAGTCGTCACATGAAATAAAAAGACAATATTCGGTTTAAAGTAAGCAAAATTGTCAAATTGCGACGATGGCAGACTACAGTAAGGTAAGTCTATGATTAAGGATGTATTTATTTTCCATATATTATGTGTGATTAATGATTGTGTTCATTCTTTCATTAAATAATTTTCGTTCCAGTTAGTAACCTTTAGCCTGTTAGCCTTTGTCATAAACATGATAATCGTAACACAGGCACCTGAATTTTTATCAATCAGTCGCTCAATAAGCCAAATATAAAAAAATTCTACCTCCTCTATATATAAAAGTGTATTTATATATAGAGGAGGTAGAAATTTTTTTATATTTGGCTTATTGAGCGACTGATTGATAAAAATTCAGGTGCCTGTGATCGTAATGATCGTGTTTATCATCTGTATGTTTTATTTGTTAAACATTGTTACCCGTTAATTTAAAACACTGTGATGCGTATTTGTGTACATACACCTTTACATACAATAGGCTTTTTCTCGCAAAGGGGTAAATTTCGCTGAGGTTAAATATATTGTGATTAAATCATTGATAAGCAATGATTACAACCAATTTATGTTTTTTAAGGGTGTAAAATATAACTGGATTAACGTTAATACTTAATTTATGTTCAAGAGCCATTATAAGGTAAATTTTTCATTTTTCACCGTCAATTTTATTTGCACAGTATGCATGGTGTGTCATGCCAAACTAAATAAAACATGAATTATAGTCTGTCCCAAGTTATTGCTTCCATCACTTTTTGATGATCTTTAATAAAAATACACATACCTGTGAAAGAAGTATGGTTGAAATTGATGAAATGTAAAATATCCAAGATATTTTCATTGACAAATTATTATTTTTCACTCATAAAAGTTTACAGGAATGAAAACAAATTTCTTACGGAATTTTATAATGGGAAATGTTTATCTTTTCTCCATTCGGAAGTTCTCGGGACACCTCGCGCAATTTCTCAAAGTTATCATCCGGGCTTATTAATGGCTGATGCAATGGAAAATCCTCAGACTTTCTATTTTGGGATGTGTATTGAAACCTGAAGCGGTAGAGGGGGCGTTTCAAAACACATAATCTGGACATTTTTCATATTTGTGGATGAACGTAGTTTGAGCACAAAGGTATTTATGTGTTTATTGAAATATCAGGCGAAAAGTGGTGGAAGCAAAAACCCGGGACAGAGTATTATTTTAGGAACATTGCATCAGTCATGAAAGTGGAAAACACGACCAGTCAACCAAAAATATCTACATGTATTTTTGAATATTTTATTTTCATTTTGAATTTGTTTATTTGCAAATCATATCTCATTTTGTTTCAACTACCAAGTATGAATGACAAGTTATTCACTTAATTCAGTATATGTAATTTAGTATGTGTGCCATATTATTTATAGATGATTGAAGGTCTTCGCAAAGTATTCAACAGTGGAGTAACAAAGTCATATGAATGGCGCAAAAAGCAGTTGGATGGAATGCTTAAACTTTTAGAGGAAAACAGAGACAAAATTGCTCAAGGCCTGAAAGAGGATCTACATAAGGTAGATTGCATGAATTTGTGAGAAACTTGGATAATAATTTTCTAAATTTTGTGTTTTACTTATACATACATGTATCTTTGTACATTCATGAAATTGATATCAGCTAGATCTATAAAATATGAGACTTGAGTTCAAATTTCTTTCAAATTACAAATACTTGAAATTGATGTTAGAAAATGGTTTTATCAATCTAGGTAGACAACCTTTAAAGAATTTATGTGTTTAGTATAGTTAAACTTTAAGTTTGTTTTTAAAGTCTGACTACTCAAGGTCAGTAATGTTGTACCGGTATATCTCTTTTTTAATCTTATCTAGTAGTACACTGCAATACATGTACCAGTGTCCATGCAGGTGTGATAAAGATTTTCTTGACGTCATATAATGAATCATTGAATGCTGTGGTTATTACAAATAGTTACATAACACACTGGTACAGAGTCTTTTGACGGTTAGGCCAAAAAACATTATTGATTAGGTTCTCAGGCACTGCTGCATAGGTTCATATAATTACTTTAACATTTAATGAATTTTACTGCTATTAGAAAAGAAGAATTACTTTGTGTTCTTCCGTTTTTTCTACTTCAAGTCTTGCAATAAAAATAAAAATGATATACCGGTACCTGCCTGCCTTTGAAAATTAAGTTTTGAAAAATTGGCCTGAGGAATTAAAGATATTTGTTGGCTTTAAATGAAGTTTTTATCATTTAAATTATTAAAAGAAATTGTATTCAAATAGCTTTATTGTATATTTATATGGCTGTTTGTCTATAAGCAGCCAAGAGTTTAATCTGTATTATTTATTTCTTATATTTATTCATATAGTCTTCCTTGGAGGCAGCTGTCTATGAAATTGACTTCTGCAGAAATGACTTGATAGACACAATGAATAACTTAAAGGACTGGATGAAAAATGAAAAGGTTTGAGAAATCACCAGTAAAGAACTATATTTACATCTACCGAGTATGATTCCCTCTATTTCTTACGGAAACTTATAGTTTATTCATAGTTCTATAGAAAGAGCCAGACTGAAATGTACACGCCCTGTTTTTTGATTGATTGAAATCAAAGTGGCTGAAACTGACAGCACTGAAATGTACATGCCCTGTTTATCTATTGGTCGAAAGCTACAGTGACCTAAGAAAAATCACGGACTGCACGAAATAATCATGATGATGTCAGACTCAAAGTCTAATAGGAGACAATTTGGCTGTTTCTTTTAGCTAACGTACTGATGTACATTAACAGTAATTTAATGAATTTTACTTACTTTTTATAATCAATTTATTAATTAGTTAAAAGAAAGATGTAAATATAAACAATAAAATGATTTATGAAGGTAGCGATCATTGCAGAAAAAGTGTATTTTTCTGCAATGTTGCCACCTTCATATCCCTCATGAATCACCAAAGAAAGCATTTTATTGTTTAAATGACATGTAAAGCCATTGTCTTTACCTGTAATCATTGGTGTTTATAAGGTGAAAGACAAAAAAGTTTAATTGTTGCATACTGTTTTGTATGACAACTCATAGTATGGTCGAGTCAGGTATGTGGCATTCCTACTAGCTCTGGGTAGTGGGTTAACCCTTTAGCTCGATCGGTAGAGTGCTGAATTGGCATGTCAGAGGACCTGGGTTCAAACCCCAGCAGAGGCAAAAAGTGCCTTTGTTACAATAACACCCTAGGACAGTAAAGAAAAGCATGTTCTATAACATGTATCAGTGTACTAATGGAAACTTGATGTGAGGTGCAATGTGGATGAAATAATTGTACTGGTGAATTTTTTTTTATAACATATAGATTTCATTTGGTACTTGTATTTAATTATAAATTTATGACACTCAAAACTGTGATACAAAAAAAAAACTAATTTGGTCAATTAAATATTTTTGAAAAGAAGTGGCATGCTCTTTAAAAGTTTTTGCAAATTAAAATAACATACAGTACAACACGGTTATAACCAGGTGTCAGGGATGAGCGATTTTGCTACCTTATAAGCATAATTGGTTATATCCATCAAGTTTACAACATATAATATAGTAATGGGGAATGAAAATCACTTCCCTGTAAGTGTCGTTTTTATACATGTACAAAGGAAACTCTTGTTGACCCGTTACTATGACATCAGCTGTTTTTATACATATACAAAGGAAACTCGTGTGTTTATTATTGCTAAGTTTGAGTCGTGACATTTTTATATGTCCTGTTTTGCAACCTTGTAAACATCTATTCCTGTAGAGATAGGTCGCTGACCATCTGACTAGCTCAGTTTGTGACACATCTGCCATTTCTACACCTGTACTCCCAGGTATATTAGAAATGCCATTTTAAAAGGAAAGTAATGGAAAATCCCCTTATCACACGTACATGTTTATACATGATTGTATTTTTTATGTAAACCGTTTTGAACTCCATTTCATCTTTATCATATCACTGCTCATACATGTATTTATTTAATATATAAGCAGAACTTTTTTTTGATTTATACTAAAACACCTAAATTGCAATAAATTTACATGTATTTGGAAATATTGTGTTTATTACATGTATTTTGTTTTACAATTTTTAAATTATTATGTAGATTTTACATTTATTAAATTATAATATAGATATTGTTATTCATGCAAAGAAATTATCTGAATATCACAGAAACAATGAATACAGTTGATAATTTAGGACTTTATCCTAGTGCTCTGAACATTGTGCCATTGTTACTTACTTATAAATGTGCTTATTTTAATTTTTTTTTCTAAAGGTCAAGAAAGGGTTACTTAACATCATGGATACCGCGTACATCCAGAGAGAGCCCTACGGTGTGGCCCTGGTGATGGGGGCCTGGAACTACCCCATCCAGATCACAGTGCTGCCAGTCCTGGGAGCCATTGCAGCCGGCAACTGTGTCGTCCTGAAACCGTCAGAGCTAGCAGCCTCTACAGCCAAAATTCTGGAAGAGCTGATACCAAAATATTTGGATAATGTAAGTTCTTCTAATAAAATAAAAAAAAAAAATATATTCATTGTTAATTTGGAAAAATTAGATTCATGGCCATATAAGGATAATTTATTTTTGGTTTTTAAGTGTTGCTTTATATGCTACATTTTGCTGCTTGTTTGCCAAGAAGTGTATAACTGTAGATCTTTGTATAAGAAGGCCTCAAGCATGCTTTATTTATCTCATTCAGCTAAATTACCAATATGGAAATCCTATTGTGGTACAGCATTGTACATTTATTTAAATATTGTTAATTAGTACATACTTATATACTGTGGAGTCATTAAAATTCGTGGGACTCAATTTTTGTGGATTGTTTAAATTTTACAGGTTCGTGGGGACATAATTTCGTGTATTCTCTTATACCTACAAAAGGAAGTATGACTTTAAAACCCTTAATTTTAATTCACGGAGGATGTAAATTCGTGGATAAGAGATACCTACGAATTCCAGAAAAATTGAGCCACCATAAAATCTAATGATTCCACAGTATTTTCTTATCATTTATTGTTTAATAAAAATTTTAGGCCATAAAAATACAGTATCGAAGAAAGTCCCCTGTTTAAACCCCATATCCCCAACTTCCCCATCCCTCCCTTACCATCCCTGAAACCACCCCCAAAAAAATAACAAATGAACAAACAAAACCAAGTGTTACATGTATTAATAAATTGAAATACATATGGACGATTTGCCACTTTCTTTACTTATTATCATCTTTGTTGCTGAAGGACTGTGTGAAGGTTGTAAATGGAGGCATCCCAGAAACCACAGCCCTTCTGAAGGAGAGATTCGACTATATCTTCTACACCGGAAACACAATGGTGGGGAAAATCATCATGAAGGCTGCAGCCGAATACCTGACCCCAGTCACTCTAGAGTTGGGGGGGAAAAGGTCAGCTTACTGTATTTGTTAACATTATATAAATAGTGCCTGTTTGGGATTGTAACAGTTGAAATTGACCCCCTAAGAAAACCATTGTCAACCGACGCGAAGCGGCGGTTGACAATGGTTTTCGAGGGGTGTCAAATTCAACTGTTACCCTCCCAAACAGGCACTATTTATTTTATTATACTGAATGTCTGAACAAAACTGATGTCAAATTCCTGTTAAATGTCGACTTCACTTATTTTGTATCTTCACATCAGAGCGGGGTATCATTAGTGAGCATTGGCTCACCTTGCTTGAAAATGTTTTACATAATTGAGACTATTTTGAGTACTAGACTTGTTCATGTCTGATCTCACATGAAAGAGATAAATATTTCTTTAACTAAATGATAAGAATTTGATCTTTCTGAAAATACACTTATCTGAATCGCTGTATGTTTTTTGTCTGTTTCAGTCCCGTTTATGTGGATGAAAACAGTGACCTGAATCTTGTTGCCAGGAGGGTTGCCTGGGGGAAATTAGTGAATGCAGGACAGACATGCATTGCTCCTGATTACGTCATGTGCAAGAAAGAACTTCAGGTAGATAAGTAACCTTTTCATGTTATAATGTCTTCTTCTTATGTTTGTTTTGCAAAGAGGGAAGATAACTTTCATCTTTGGATAAAGGATACAGGAACAACACAGATAATTTGTCAACAGTGTAAATGTTTATATTTTTGGCAACATTTATCAGATGTGATTGACGACAATCATGAAAAATGATTATACTTTTATTTAATTATTAACTAAAACAGGTTTTGATTTTAAAGCTTTCTCTTTATTTCAATTATTAGGAAAAATTAGTAGAGGAGTGCAAGAAGGCCATTGATGAGTACTACCCAGATCCTGCCAAATCAGAGGACTACTGCCGAATCATCAACGAAAGACATCTCAAGTAGGTTTTATATATGCATACCATAAAAATAAAATAATATGTTGTCCTGGTCAAAAGATTAAGATATAATACTAGTAAAATGATGGTGCTAAAGGGGGGAAAATACCCCCGCCTCTTACACACACACCCATAGACACACACTTCCAGGGTTTATACAACAGAGATAAAGTCCTTAAAAGAGTTGAATCGCTTTTGGCTTGCAAATGATTATGCTTATGAATTTGTATGGAACAATGCTTGGAATGATTATAAATAATAAGAAATTGTTTATTCCAAGAAAATAACTGGAATCATTAGAATTGGTTGTGGCTCAATTTTCGTGGTATTCATGGGTAACCCTCCCTCATGAATTTACATCCTTAACGAAAACAAATTTAGAATGAGTTATATCTCTTAGTGAAACTGAAAACCGACGCATACACAAAATTACATCTCCACGAATAAGCAAAAAACCCACAATCCATGAAAATTGACCCTCATGAAATTTAAATATTCCACAGTATTTACAAGTACATATGTACATGTACTTGGTTATTAGTGTTGACTCTCTTGTTTTGTTGTATTTGTTAGTCGAGTCAAGAAGCTGATTGAAGGATCTGGTAAGGTTGTGATTGGGGGACAAGTTGAGGAGGGACAGAAGTACATCTCCCCCACCGTCCTCACTGACTGCAAAGCCACAGACCCGATCATGATGGAAGAGGTAGGGTGGGGCTTAAAGTCAGAAAAACAGAACACAAAGATGAAATTGTTCAAACTTCCACCATGAAAATTATCAAGTGCATATGTTAGAGATTTGCATCTCTTTGTCAACAGATTAATAATGCTCATTGCATGTAAATAAAATAAGTCAGATACAATGTAATACCAAACTTATCTGTGATGTTAGGTTTTCATTTTGTTTGTGATTGTTATGTTGTTATTTTTAATGTTTTAATTGTTTTTCAGGTGTTTGGCCCAGTTCTTCCCATCATGCCAGTAAACAGTGCAGAGGAAGCCATCGACTTCATTAACAAAGGGTACACAATCTGATGTTTTTCGGTCTAAGAGACACTTAAAAAAAATATTTATAACTAGATCGTTCTCGTTGCGAGCAACGAGTGGGTCTTCCGTCCAATTTATGTTAAGATGAGATGGAACCAATCATTTTAAAGATAAAATCGTAAATCTACGCAAAAAATGAGAGAAAAAAATTTCGGCACTCGGGGCTTGAACCCGGGTCGCCTGGGCACATGTCCACGACTCTAACGACTGAGCTACTCGGACTCTCGCCTCAGGACCTTGATGCTTGATATCTCGAGAATGCATTGATCAATTTTGAAATAAATTACATATTCTGAATCAGTAAAAGGGTCACTACTAACCTTACAGAAAAATTATAAAAAAAGATAAAGTTGAAAAACTCGATTTTTTGTCTTTCCTTCCGGTGATGACCAGAAGTGACGGCGAACTTTTTTATGACCATGTTGCAACAGGAAAACGGGATGTCTATCATCACTGAAAATTTCAGCCCTCTATCTTTACTCGTTTATTAGATCTCTAGCCGACAAAATTGACTTTTAAAAATCGTAAACGGACGATAACTTCCGACCGGAGGTGATTATCGACAAATTGAAACGGCGGTACAAACTTCAAATGTCGACACATCAACCCTGAAAATTTGAAGAAAATCGAACGAGTCATCTTCGAGAAATCGCCTGCACAAAATTTGTAAGACAAAAAAAGAATAATAATAATAAGAAAAGTGAAAAAGAAACAATAGAATAATAGTAGGGTCTTCCGCTGAAGACGGAAGACCCTAATAAGATTTGTGGATTATTATAGTAATGATAATTTTTTGGCAAAACTGGAGATCCTTGCATAATGGACATCAACTTTCATGTTTTGTTAACAGAGAGAAGCCTCTAGCCATGTACATTTTTGCGAAGGACCGTGCAGTGGCTCAGAAGTTCTTGGACAACACTAGTAGTGGGGGCTTCGTCTTCAATGACACCATGATGCATGCTGGCTGTAAGTTTTGTCAACATGCACAATTGATTCTTCTTTCCAAGCAAACTGCATGATGACATACATGTATATGTTTCAGTTTTAAAACAATCTGAACACTTTAGAATGAGGTTTAGCATAACATTGATGAATCATTTTTAATAATTTTGGGAAGTCAGTGTTTATGGACAGTTATGTGAATTAAGATTTTTGGGGACATATATTATTTTGTATGATAATGCCATTACTGCAATTGCTATTACATGTATATTTTGTAGCTGTAGAATTAATTCCTGTATTATTTGATTACATGCCAAGTGAAAATACATTTGTACTGTGCTTCGTTTTTGCTTAGAGTATGTGACCAGGTATATGTACATGTAGTTTGTATTGAGATACAGATTTACTTTTGTTTAAATGATAGTTTGTGATTTCAGTAATGTCCCTTCCATTTGGTGGAGTCGGTGGTAGTGGTATGGGTGGTTACCATGGCTTCCATACCTTTGATACCTTCTGTCACAAAAGATCAGTTCTGGAGAGGAAGCATGGGGGTGAAGCAATGGTTGCGTAAGTAGTTCGATCTTTTTTTTAAAATTTCACAATCTGGACCAATCTTGGATCATTAATCCATTTTATCATATGCTATAAATTTTTCATCATTCAGTCTGGCGATTACTCTAGACAAAATGTTTAAAACTTCTCTCAAACATTTCGAGGATATATGGAGATTTCACAAAAAAGAAGCATTACCACCGCACTGAGATAAATCAAGAAGTGCTTTAAAGCTCTTGTGGAAGATATAAAAAAACAAGAATCAGTCACGTCTGCTCACTCAGTTGGCATGCTATATGTGTACTACATGTAGCAGAGTGATAGCCACAAGGAAAAGATGTGCCATTCAGTCAACTGAATGTTAACTGAATAGTTTAGAGAAGTGACTGAATAGTTTAGTCACTTTTCAGTCACTTTTCAGTTCATTGAATGGCAGAGTTTCATCCTGTTAACCGATCAACAACTCACATTGGCAGACATTTTTTTACTTAATGATAAAAGTAAATAAATTTGTCTCTTGAATTCAAACTAAGATGATTGTAGATAAGAAAATATTGTCTATAGTAAATCTTATTACGGTATATAGTTTTCCCTAGTTTGGACAATTCTTAAAATTTAATTGCTGGATATAAAACATTGGGAATGTTGGGATTGGGGCGTAGCTTTATTCAGAACTAATGTACCTATCTTTGAACTTGGTGTACAAGTAATTCATTCATGTTTAAATTTTACAAAAATCATTTTCAAACTGTTGTTCTATCCTGAAATGATCTAACCATAATATGTACAGGATAAGATACCCACCCTACACTGAAAAGAAGTTGAGCACAATTCATTGGTTAACAAAGAAATCCCCCAAATCTGGTGGCCTTCTTTCCTGGCTTGGGTTCTAAATACTGAACCTGCCTGGTATGTGGTAAGTTGGCAGTGCTCAACTATCCCTGGCACTGTGTGTTTTATTGTTTAACCCAGCATTTAGAACTCATTTGAATTCTAATGAAGGCATCTCTTTAAAAAAAATCATCAAATTTCAAAGATGATAGTATTTTCATTTATCTTCTAATTGATGGAATTCCAGTAGAAAAGGAGAATAGCCTCATAGATTCAAGTGAATTCTTTTTTATGTATTGATAATAGATGGACTTTATGATGTAAAGTCAAACTTTATGAGTGACCCTGACCTAAGGGACGTTTAAAATGCTTTTTTTCTCACTGTCTGATCCATGGTTGTTTTAATCACATCAAGACTCATGACATTATTTTCTGGGATGGATCGGTTATGGGCGATATCTTGTGTCTCCTTATAAGTTAGATAAAACAATAAATGCAGCACTTAACATGAAACTGTTGAGAGAAAGAGAAAAAAAATTAATCTCGGTGTAAATCAAATAATTTTTATGACACAAACAACCTTATGAAGCACAGTGTTGTATATTGATACTTCATCGTTTGACTTAACATTCAGTTATACGCCTTTTCTTTTCTTATAAGTAAAGGCAAATGAAATTCCCTGAAATGAGATATTGCTTCTTTTGCAGTATCATAGTTGCTAGATATCTATACCTACAAATAGCTATTTTCTACAACTACATGTATTTAGCGTAGTAGATGTATCTAGTTATTTTTAAAAATATGTAGTTAACATTTATCTTTCATGAAGACATTTTAAGAATAAAATAACTGTGACAGAATCAGAAATTTTTTGAGTTAGTGTTCCCATGAAAATTTCCAAATTGTATAAAATCCACCTTGTACAGTGGCATTTGAAATTAGAAAATTGTCTACTACAGGGCCGTAAAATTCAATGCAATCAGAAATCTTCTCTTTACATTTATATTTATGAATTTATGAATGGCTAACTAGGCTTAGCTGCAGTGTAAGAAATATTCCTTTACAAACCTGTTAACCCGCCCGCATCTTGCGGGAGACTCCCACGAAATAGCTGAAAACCTAAAATTTCCCGCATCTTGTCAATCTCATTTTAAAGGTTTTATACATGCATATGAGTGAAAAATTTCATGATAGTATAAAATATCAGTGATATATCTGTATATCCATTCACAGAAAGTGTGCCAAAGAACATGTGCCGACACTTCACCTTGTATAAATCATTTATTTCATCTTTGACTTTGGCTGTCATTTGAATGGTTATGAAAAACAAGATTTAAAAGGGCCTGGTATTATTGTATTTTTTTTTTTTTGGGGGGGGGGGGGGGTCTTTCATTGTAATAAACATTATGAAGCAGCAATAATTATCATAATACATGTATAAGTCAAGTAGAAAAAGCAGGGCGGGCATTGTATTGTTGATTGGAGGTAAAGACAAACTGCATAAATCGCCAAGAGTACCTCGTAAACATAAAATTTCAAAATCTCTATGTACAAATTACATTTTTTTTGTAATGAGCCCAATAAATAAAAACTGTATTCTATATGTAAACTGTTGGCAGTGTAATAATTACATACAGTGCAGTTTATTTTGAAACAGACGTTTACTGTAGCCCGTGGGAATTTGATTTAAAAAAGAACATTGGAATTACCCAATCGACATTTTTCCTCTTTCCTTTTAATGTTTAAAAAAAGTAAAGCACTCAGGGGTACAGTATGTATACACTTCGATATTAAAGCATTAAAGAAAAAGGGGTTTGAGAAGAAATACCGTAGTTGGCACCAGTAGATGCCCATAACTATAGAAATAACCTACGTGCACAATGACCTATCGACCTACATTTCAAGCATTTGTTGCTGATGAGGCCACTTTCCTTTTCTACACAGAATCCGCTATCCTCCATATTCAGAGAAAAAAGGGAGCATTGTTAGATGGATCATGAAGAAAAAGCCCCAAAAATCAGGCATACAAACCCTGATTCCTTATTTCTTGTTTGGAACTATATTTGCTGTATTATTCAAGGTAAATAAAGTAATAATTTTATTGATCGTCACAGAAAAACGAAAACTTTTTATTTCTCTTTGCATCATTCTAATATTTGCTTTAATCACTCTGTATTAGTGGTAAATTAGAAAATTTTTATCCACACAATTTCAGCTTAAAATAGATAGTTGATTGAAAAATAGATATGCTACCTTTTTTTTCTAATTCAGAAATGCACGTAATATACTGCTTTAACACATTAATATGTATACTCGCACGTGTTCCTTCCTGCTTTTTTTGTCACAACCAATATTCTATTACTTTTTGTTTGCTATTAATTTTTAGCTGAAAATGAAAATGCAGTTATAATATTTAAATTTTCAATGAAACATTCATGTAATCTTTCTTTTTTATGCTAAATAAATATAATTATGTTACTTTGATTTTATGCAATATACTTACGTTAGAGGTCGTATTTTATAGCCTCAATATACAATTCTATATATTTCAGGTCTATGGACTTCAAAATAAAATTCCCTTTTTACGCTGAATGCAGGAATCATATCTACTTCCGCCTTCTTTCGAAGACACATTTAACATAATTATTTCATGAACATGTATTGTATATTTATTCAGGAACAATTGACTCTGTGTTAATTACACTTTATACATGTACATGTCAATTTTCTATGCATGAATATAATCTGTCAGTGTATTGGTGTATTTTCGTCTTAAGTTGCACACCATTTCTTAATTTTTTATAGATTATGGAAAACATGACCATTGTAATGTTTAATTTACATATGCATGAAAATTGTACTAGTCCAAAGTCGTATTTGCATGCAGTATTACCATTGAGTCAATAAATTCCACAGAAGCTACCCAAGACCTTAAATTAATGAACGATTCCTTTTTTTTTTCTTTTTTAGAATCTTCTCAGCTGTTTTACATATTTGCTAGAATATTGGTATAAAAAGTACCGTAGCACGCAAACACACAAAAAATGTAAATAAACAAAGCAGCTTGAGTTTGATCAGCTCCTATAATTGTTATGAAAATCGAAAACACATTTGTTTTGTTTATAAACATTTGAGCTTCACAGTATAAAGACTACTCAATTTTGTAAATATTAAGATCAAACTTAATAAAATAGTTTTTCATTTTTTTGTTACATATATCTTAGTTTGATGGTTGTCAAAAGTGGTCATAGATTTGCTAACCTTTCACGTGGACAATTTCCAGGAACAAGAGTTTGATATATTCATTGATTTCAATACATTTACTAAACTATCAAAATAGCCCCCCCCCCCCCAAATGAATCGTTTACTGATTAATATATAAATATTTTTATGAATATTTCATTGTCAACACGAACTAGTCTTTTATAAAATATAATGAGTAAATGCGATTTTGAAAATTAGAATTTTGTACAAATGTAAGCACTAGTTCTTGTTTTGAATGATTAATTAAAAGAAATGTATTTAACTATTTATCAATGGTTGATGTACAAAGAACATAAACATGGTTTAATTTTGTATTACATGTTCAAGTAAGTCTAATTATTTGTTGTTTACTACAAGATCACATAATTATATTTGTTGAATGCAAAATGATTGTACTAGAAATATACATGACAATGATTACTGAAAATTGTTGTAGACATGTGTATTTTAAAAATGGTTGATTAAATAAAAAAATTGTTTTAGTGGTTTTTTTTCTTCTAAATACCAAAATACCTATCAAAAGACTTATTAAAGAAATAATATTGTTTCACTTAGTTGAGGATATCATCAATTCGTGGATAGGGGAGAGGGGGGACACAAGGAATCCAAATAAACTAAAACAACCACGAGTTCTAATGTTTTAGCAGTATCAAAAACGGTTTTGAGGAGAAAAATTAATACAAATTTATGCTTTAGGGGGATGGGTGGTCAACAAATTATTCACCAGATCTATCTTAATAAAAAAAAATTAAAAATGTTTAGCTAAAGAATATTACTCCGTAAAGAAAAACACTATATATTATAATTTTAAAATTTGAACGTTTTGCTATATCTTTACATAGTGCTTCTAAAAGGGGCATATTAACAAATTTTAATGTGAAATGTGGTTGGTGAACTTTTGGAATGGTTAACCACAATATGAATGTCAGTAACTGTTGTCAAGTTTCATGCAAGAAACATTAAAGCATAGATTTCAATTCTTTGTTACGTAAACAAGGCTCGTGTTTGTTTACATTTAGGTTGTTGGATTGAAAATATTACATTTACGATTTTAGCGCATTCCGAAACAGTTTATATCGCCAAAATTTGTTGTGTATCTCTGTGGCACAATGGGTGTTGCTTCGGTCTACCAACCCGCAGGTCCCGAGTTCGAATAAAGCAGGGACTTTTATTTTCATGAACAGCGGTTAAATTTAAAAAGTTGATCCCCCCCCAAATTGAATTTTTTTGGTCATTTTCAACTCGAACACATGCTAAAAGTCCATATCTTTAAGTAATTTAGAAGAATGGACTTGTATGCAGAACTTTCCCCAGGTGTGTTGAGGATCCTTAATTATACGATTTCAACATAAATGAGTAAAAGAAAAATCCAAACAAACAAGGAAATACTTCAGGAGTTGAATATCAAAACGCTCCATGGGATAGAACATTAAGAAACCAATGAATTAAAGAAGCTAGGGTTATAGTTGTGACGTCATATCATACTTTATATCTTAATTAAACTGTTAATTGACACTTACAAATTACAATTCTTAGCTACCAGTCCGATCAGGATTGTATAATTCATTCTGTGTGGCCAGGATCTTTAAATTATCTTATTAAATGGAGTTATTATCAATGACATATTAAATAGATGAGATTGTATTCCTAAAATTATTTTATCAACATGTTTATGTACCAAATGAAAGCATTCAGTCTCAGCTGAAATTGATAAATGTTGGTCCACTGATTGTATTTATATTAAAGTTAACAACTCAAAGTACCAATCAAGCACGTGTTTGATGCCGACAGACCAATGCATGTTGTGAGTTATGTGTTAATGATAATTAAGCAGCATTAAGATCACAAAAGTTGATCTGCCTGTTTATGTTTATTGGTTGCATTGTGTGCACATATTGAGCCTTCCTTAAGTTTGGAGAATAGGGACAGCGGACCTGGGTAGATAGTTGGACCTGGATAGATAGTTGGACCTCCATAAACAGTTGGACCTGGATAGATAGTTGGACCTGGATAGTAAGTTGGACATGGATAGAAAGTTGGACCTGGATAGATAGTTGGACCTCCATAAACAGTTGGACCTGGATAGATAGTTGGACCTGGATAGTAAGTTGGACATGGATAGAAAGTTGGACCTGGATAGATAGTTGGACCTGGATAGAAAGTTGGACCTGGACAGATAATTGGACCAGGATAGAAAGTTAGACCTGGAAAGATAGTTGGACCTTGATAGATAGTTGGACCTGGATAGATAGTTGGACCTGGATAGACAGTTAGAACTGTATAGATAGTTGGACCTGGATAGATAGTTGGACCTGGATAGACAGTTGGACCTGGATAGATAGTTGGATGTGGATAGACAGTTGGACCTGGATAGACAGTTAGACCTGGATAGATAGTTGGACCTGTATAGACAGTTGGACGTGGATAGATAGTTAGACCAGGATAAATAGTTAGACCAGGATAGATAGTTGGACCTGGATAAACAGTTGGACCTATCTAGATAGTTGGACCTGGATAAATAGTTGGACCTGGATAGATAGTTAGACCTGGATAAGTAGTTGGACCTGGATAAATAGTTGGACCTGGCTAGATAGTTTAACCAACCAATGTTAAGAGTCATTTACTTGATATTCACGAAAACTTCACACACAGATTTTAAAGTCAAACGTTTAAAAGGATAACTTTCTACATGGGCTTGATTAAATGTGCTAGATTGTGTAATTTTATGAAGGCAAAAGTATTAGATCTCTTTTGGCGCATACCCGTAGAGTTATTTTTCAAACGTTTCTACTTCAATTTTTTTTTTTATTGACAGTCATATTAAATTTCATGAAAAAAATTATTTCCTCAAAATATATAAGTAGGTTAGATTTCCAAAATACAATGTAAAATGTATCATAAGTTTTTCATTTTGTTTAGTTTAAGATATTTTTAAAAGATGTATGTGGTAGTAGCATTATTTGGTTTGAAAAGGACACACAGTGTTCAATAAATCATCGAGTACTCAACTATCGCTCGATTAAAGCCTTCGATTAATCGACTAAGCTAACCGAGTAAAATGACATCCCTAAATTTTATTCATTATGATGTTTCAGGTTATATTTAGAGATTGCAAATGACAAAAACCACAAAAAATAATTTACAGAGAAACGTGGGATGTTTTCTGCTTATGGTGACGGAGTTTGGGTACTCGGGAATAATGGCAATAATGACGTTTCATACTTTTTAGAGAGAATGAAAGATTAACTTATAATCGGATTTTTTATAAAAATACAAAACAGTAAAACATATACATGAATAGCCGCGTATGTAATAAAAAACAACAGAACATTACTTACAGTGTGTGACAGCATACAGATACAAAAAACATGTTGGGTGGACTGAGTGTCCTTGTGTGGGCAACACAAGGACAAAACAGGTAGTCAACAATTAGAAAAAGTAACTTTAAATTTATATAATAAAATGATAACAAAAGAGAAAGATAAGACCGCAGAACATTAACTGGCAAGATTGGAAATATACTGCTTACGTCAATTTCACCCGTTACAGTCAAAACATTTGAAATGGGCGGGGAAAAATTGACGCGGACGTCTGAGGAAACATTGGATTGAAACTAGTTATAGAAAGCGTATTTTCAGTCCACCTCATCGCTTCTAACTTAATGCTATTAAAGTTACAGCGATGGCAAAACGTTTTATTTCGTATCAGCAAAGCGATTGAAAATCATTTTATTTCATCAATAAGTATATAATCAGCAAATATAAGAAGATCCCGAGATTATACGCAAGACAAAGCATTGGTCCGATGACTTTACAGAATCAGTCCTCACAAGTCTGAAATCAAGTGAGGCCATTGTTGAAAAGGGGTTTATTCACAGAATAGAATAATTCAAATTCCGATTTAATAAATTAAGATTATACTTAGATAAAAATTTCTTTTTTCCGCTTAGTTAATGTATACGAATAGATATACATGTACGCATACATTGTTTATCTAGCCATACACTAACAAAAAAAAATCACTTAACATTGTTGATGATTTCAGAGGTACGTAAATATTTATGAAAATTCCGTTTCTGATATTAAGACCACGAAACATTATACAATGTAGTTTTTAACGTTAACTTCACTCAACTTTATAATAAATATTTTATAGTATAATTATAAGTGAAATAAAATCATTCTTAAAGAAAGTTTTCAAAAAATTCACGTTTTTCGATCCCTTTAATTACCTTAAATAGCAAGTTAGAACCGCTGAGGTGGATTGAAAATACACTTCATAAAACTACAGTTTCAATCCAATGTTTTCTCAGACGTCCGCGCCAATTTGTCCCCGCCCATTTCAAATGTTTTCACTGTAACAGGTGAAATTGACGTAAGCTGTATATTTCCAATCTTGCCAGTTAATGTTCCGCGGTCTTAACTGCAGAAAATACATATGAGTATGATAATGGATGATAATTCCTTTGAAATGTTTTTATGCAATAATTAAAGTTTTGCAAATATACAAATACACATACAAAATGTTTATAAACATTACAAAAAGTGTATGTAAAGAAGTTCTTAACAAAGCAACTTACAGAATCGCCCAAGATGGCTTCGCATGTTAAAAATGTAAAAAAGAACAACCGTGCAGAATTGATCATACAAAATATTTACATTTGCAAATATGCTTCCTTATATGAACCTATAGAAAAGCGAAAACGTTCAATTCTGTATGAACGTTTTCGTGACGTCAAAATGATCATAGCACGCGCTTATCGCTTAATTGTCGCTTGGATTATTGTAAACATAAAATATCTGTTATTTTAACAGTTCTGAACGATTTAATTTGCCTTATCAAACGTAAATATAAGTAATAAACAGCAATGTTAAAAAGTTCACCGGGATATGAAGTTGGTTGGTACGTGATCAAATCTACTGAGAAGCCCTTCGGGCTTCACAGGATTTGATCACGTGACCAACCCACTTCATATCCCAGTGAACTCTTTGAATTGCTGTTTATTTCTTAAGAGTTGATTGTCGGATAAACTCTGTTTGTTTTCTAATTTCTTCTTACACCCGTTACTTAATCAGTGTGGATCACCTTTCTATATTTACATTTGCAAATATATGTCTCCTTATATGAACCTATAGAATAGCGAAAACGTTCAATTCTGTATATTTACATTCAGTGTATATTTCACTTTATGTTTGCATTGGAAATACACTTTGCTAATTCATGCGCCATGAGCACAAATATAAACGTCTTCACGTGTTTAGAGTATATTTATTTTTGTAAGATTAAATGAAACTTTCAATCTTACATAACCAATTTGATATGTACTTTTGAAAAAATAATCATCAAATTATATCTACACCTTAAAGTGGCACGGTGACTCAAAATAGATGTTTTACTTTTCGATTATTACAACGGATATAAGAAGAGCTACTTGAAATTTTATCATAAGGAAGGTTTCACGCATCATAAGTCATCACCTATCAATTTACAAGTCATTAAAGCTCATCCGGAAATTGCACACGTAAACAAACCGAGTTATTTTGGACATTGGTTTAGTGTCACGTGATTGCGATTTCTGTCTAAAAATAGTTACACTAGGATTGACACACTGAAAAAAGAATTTGAATTTGAAGCTATTCGATGTCTGTGGTAAGAAATATGCATTAATAGAGAATGCATCTTAATAAATATATAGTTCTTGAAGACATCATGTTTCAATGAGAGGCTTCTGGCTCATGATGTATGCCACGCTGCAGTATTTACATTCCCTTGCGCTTGCGTGGCTATGAAGCGGAAGGAAAACTCAATATTTTCGTGTTGGCCCAACGCTTAATTCTATTTTTCTCTCTTTAATTTGATTTATTTACTTTTGAACACCGTAATTTTTCAAAAGTTCATCTTTTCATATGATATATAAAATATGTGGAAATCGTGTAAAAATTCAATATTTGCTAAATCATGGGTTTGTGCGTCACCATGTCACTTTAATATACAGATTTTTCTATGCAAAGTTTCTGGCACTATATTTTTTAGTCGCGGAAGCGAACTAGATAACATGTTAATATGGCTGTTCATGTACGTTTCATATCCCTGACTGAGAGCGTATATACTGGCTTTTCAGCGACAATACACGTATATTTCATACAAATAGTCATCAGTATGAATATAAATATAAGCATTGAATGCTTATTTTGGGATGTTTTGGATGTTGGTTGGTACGTGATCAAATCTTCCGAGAAGCCACGAGGGCTTCACTGGATTTGAGCACGTGACCAACCAAGTTCATATCCCAGTGTAATCTAAAATAAAAAGTACTAAAGTATGACCTGAATATTGTGTTAAGATATATTAAAATATAAAGCACTACAAAAAGGTGAAATGCCTATGCGATATTGGAGTACAACGTGGCTGTAAGATTATTTCAATGCATTAAAGAATTTGGACCTTAATAATTGTTTTTTATTCTTGTACTTATTGCAAGTTAGGTTTATAATTTCAAACACATATAATTATGGGATAAACAGAAGCATGACGTCCCAAACATTAGGAATTAGGTTTCATCTTGGAAGGATTTTGCTCACAGTTAGAGCAACATTAAAACAAACACTGATTAATAAGATATTGTATGTGAAGTCAATATCCTTTACGCAAATCTTTTTTTTTTTTTTGCTGAACTGAATGACTTGCTATTGGTATTGAATCTTTTTTTTTTACTTTTCGCAGAGCTTCGTGTTAAATTTTACAGCTGAATATAAAGAAATACTTGTACCAGCCTTCTTTACAAATTGAATCATTGTATAGTCATTGGAAAGCTTTATTCCCTTTGCGCTTATGAAAAAGGCATGTGGGCACTGTTTATATCATAAAGTACAATTTTTGACTATTTTTTGTGCATTTGATAAAAAGTTGTCTAATTCACAAAAACTTTACACAATAGAAACAATTCCGATGCATGGCATGGTACCAAAAGATTTACAAGTGATGAATTATACGTTAGTTTGGGTCGTATTTGGTCCCTGCAATACACGCTATGATTACACTGGTCCTGTTCCATGTAAGCGTCGGTTGTGGAAACCAGTCAAGCAGAACAGAATACATTTTTGTGACATGTTAAACTTAATAAAAATAGTTCTATTAGGTATCAATGAGCTGGTATATAATGTTTCCATATTTGAATGTAGGTTGGGGTTTTTACATGATTGTTTAAAATACTAATAAGTATCAGGTTTATATTATACCTGTAAAATCTACAAGTAAAATCCTTGGGATGAATCATTTTGTTTTTACGTCTTTGAAAGGTTCATTTTCATACAGTGCAATTACCTTTTTTAAATTAAGATAAAAAATAGTTTAAATCATCGATTGAATTCTTTTGCTATGTGTCATGTTGACATTTATGAAAGAAAAAAGTATTTGTCTGTAAATATTTGGAATCATCAGGTGATATGCACTGGTGCACTATTGCTTTCTCAATTTCGCTTCAAAATGACATGCGCGAAAACTGTTGTTACAAGAAAGGGAAGTAATATGTCATCGCCAGTAAATCCAGCTGATTCCAGCTATCCGATGGCCAGCCTCTATGTTGGAGATCTCCACCCAGACGTTACAGAAGCTATCTTGCTCATGTGGTCCCAACGTAATCCATCCCTCAGAAAGTCTGGAGTGGGCAATGTTTTTATCAAAAACCTGGACAAGAGCATCGACAACAAAGCTCTTTATGACACATTTTCTGCGTTTGGCAATATATTTTGTCTTGTAAGGTAGGTAAATGAAAATATTGCCAGTCTCTTTATTACAGTGTAGGCCCCCGTCTTTTATAAAATTTGTCTAGTGGGATTTTTTATTTTTTTATTCAAGATAGTTAATTAGCTGCTTCAGTAATTGAATTTCAGTGATTGGAAAGAACTAAACTACGGGACTAGATCCCCGCTGATTTAAAAAAATTTCAATGTGCAATTTGAAAAATAAATGGCCATCTGAACATTCTGAATGACTATATAAGCAGTTATAAAATGATAAACAATCATTGCAGATTGTCTGTGATAAACATGGCTCTAGAGGCTACGGTTTTGTCCACTTCGAGACAGATGAAGCTACAAGAATAGCCATAGAGAAGGTCAATGGCATGTTGCTGAATGGACAGAAAGTGTAAGTAATAAATAAAATGATGTTGGGGAGGGTGTTGTTGTGATAGAGAGAGAGAGAGAGAGAGAGAGGTTTGTTGTTATCCAAAGTAGGTAAACAGAAGAAGTTAAATTTATGCTGGTATGATCAAGATTGGTTAATACCCATGTGTATTGTTTGTAAGGAAAATAATTAGCTTCTTGTCAGCAGCTTGGATGTAATTATAGATATGTCAATTTAATCACTGTTATGCTTTGATTCCAATTTTTATGACCTTTGACATAACAGAATCCTTTTTAGTAAAAAAAAAGTGTGGATGTATAAATACTGGTATCTTAGACAAACTGTATGATAAATAATAGATTCACAGACAAAATGTGTATAATAAAATTATTTTAAAATAAAGAAATAAAAAATTTAAATAATTTCAGATAAAAAAAAATTGTTAAAAAAATGTGTTTTTTTTCATGCAATTTAGAATTAAAGAGAGGACATTTATCGATCTCTGTTAGTTCTGTAAGGGAAATGTTTTAGAAAATTAATTAATGAAATTTGAAACATGAGGTTGTGTTTGATATGATGAAAACTGAGCATTTACATTTGGGCTATAAAAACCTCTGATTCTAAAGCTTATCTGATCACACTGAAATTAAACTTTGACTGATAAAAAAGTAGATTAAGTTGATAATTCCTTTATCTGTTAGTGTTGCCCATTGTTTAACTACATTGAATTTGTATCGCAGGTTTGTCGGGCGTTTCGCTTTAAAATGACATTCGTGCGCGAAAACTGTTGTTACAAGAAAGGGAAGTAATATGGCCTCGCCAGTAAATCGAGCTGATTCCAGCTATCGGATTGGCAGCCTCTATATTGGAGATCTCCACCCAGACGTTACAGAAGCTATCTTGTTCGAGAAATTCTCCACAGCTGGACCAGTTCTGAGTGTCAGAGTGTGCAGGGACAAGATCACGAGGCGATCCCTGGGTTATGCATACGTCATCTTTCAACAACATGCGGATGGTAAAACTTTGTTTTGTTTAGTGTTTTACATTTATAGCTTATACGTAAGAGGAACATATCTTTTTTTTTCTTTCGTTTTATTTTTGAATGCTATTAGTTGATATGTTTATGCATGTCTCATTTTTGAAAATCTTTTCATATAATGCAATATATCTGTAATTGGTTCAATAATTTAGAATGATATAATTCATAGTATATTATTAACAAAATGCAGATTTGGTTACGAAGTAGTCGTATGGTTGTTACTGCATTGTTTCTAAAAGGGAAAATTCTTTGTAGCCGAGAGAGCTATAGATACCATGAACTTCGATACCATCAAAGGGCGACCAATCAGAATAATGTGGTCCCAACCTGATCCATCCCTCAGAAAGTCTGGAGTGGGCAATGTTTTTATCAAAAACCTAGACAAGAACATCGACAACAAAGCTCTTTATGACACATTTTCTGCGTTTGGCAATATTTTGTCTTGTAAGGTAGGTAAATGAAAAAATTGCCAGTCTCTTTATTACAGTGTAGGCCCCCGTCTTTTATAAAATTTGTCTAGTGGGATCTTTTTCTTTTTCAAGATAGTTAATTAGCTGCTTCAGTAATTGAATTTCAGTGATTGGAAAAGACTAAACTACGGGACTAGATCCCCGCTGATTCAAAAAAATTTCAATGTGCAATTTGAAAAATAAATGGCCATCTGAACATTCTGAATGACTTTATTAAGCAGTTATAAAATGTAAAACAATCATTGTAGATTGTCTGTGATAAACATGGCTCTAGAGGCTACGGTTTTGTTCACTTCGAGACAGAAGAAGCTGCAAGAATAGCCATAGAGAAGGTCAATGGCATGTTGCTGAATGGACAGAAAGTGTAAGTAAATAATAAAATGATGTTGGGGAGGGTGTTGTTGTGATAGAAAGAGAGAGGTTTGTTGTTATTCAGAGTAGGTAAACAGAAGAAGTTAAATTTATGCTGGTATGATCAAGATTGATTGATATCCATGTGTATTGTTTATAAGGAAAATAATTAGCTTCTTGTCAGCAGCTTGGATGTAATTATAGATATGTCAATTTAATCACTGTTATGCTTTGATTCCAATTTTTATGACCTTTGACATAACAGAATCCTTTTTAGTAAAAAAAGAGTGTGGATGTATATACTGGTATCTTAGACAAACTGTATGATAAATAATAGATTCACAGACAAAATGTGTATATAATAAAATTATTTTAAAATAAAGAAATAAGAAATTTAAATAATTTCAGATAAAAAAATTTGTAAAAAGAATGTTGTTTTTTTTTTTCATGCATTTTAGAATTAAAGAGAGGACATTTGTGGACCTCTGTTAGTTCTATAAGGGAAATGTTTTAGAAATTTAATTAATGAAATATGAAACATGTATTTAATTAATGTTAAGACTAAACTAACCTAGACGTTGTTTGTACCATGAAAGCTCTGTCGTAGAGGGATTTTAGGTTGTGTTTGATGTGATGAAAACTGAGCATTCACATTTGGGCCATAAAAACCTGTGATTCTAAAGCTTATCTGATCACACTGAAATTAAACTTTGACTGATAAAAAAGTAGATTAAGTTGACAATTCCTTTATCTGTGAGTGTTGCCCATTGTTTAACTACATTGAATTTGTATCGCAGGTTTGTCGGGCGTTTCATGAGCAGGAGGGAAAGACTGGAAGTTCTTGGAGACAAAATAAGGAAGTTCAACAATCTATATGTGAAAAACTTCAGTGAAGAAATCGATGATGAAAAACTGAAGGAGATGTTTGAACCCTATGGCAAAATCATCAGCGCCAAGGTAAAATCTACATGCCGGTGTTGTATAGCAGCTTTCCCCCCGGAAAACCTGCTATATAGTAGTTTTTTCCACCCAAGGGAAAAATGTACTATATAGTAGACTTTCCCCCATAGCAGGAATTCTCCCCGACGTTTTGGGAAAAAGATCTATGGAAAGCCAATTGGTATAAAAATTCAAATCAATGTTTTGTACATCCCAAGGTTGCACAAATCTGCATAAATATATACACGTGTTTGTAAACTAATTATTTTATATAGACAATATTAACTTAGTTTATATGGAAAACAGAGAACTTAACAGACGTAATGTTTGATAAATCTATGGGCGCGCTTGATTTTCCCAAAAGGTGTACACTTTTGTAAATCAAGTGCAGTGGTGTAACATTTAGGTGTGCATCGGGTATACACTTTTCTACACCGAATCAGGGGCATGTGTTGTTGGGTGTAGCACTGAAACCAATATGGCGCACGAATGTTATGATTAGAAAATTGAAAAATTATTCAAAGTAATGTTACGGATTAGAAGTCGCATATAAGTTGTCTTTTGTATGGAAGCCATTTTTAAAGGTTTGTGTTTATTTTATTGCATTTATTTAACAAAAATCCTAGAACTGTCGCGGAACAGCAATTTTTTTTTTAAATTGCACCCTTTTCGCCATATTTATTCTTAACTTCCCTACACCATGTACACTACACATTTAAGTGCACTTGATATACAATACGAAATGTTTACACAAACATGCTAATATTTGTTCTAAATTTGTAAATTAAAAAAGTCTTTAGAATTCTAAATGAACATTTTGAAAATCAACAAATCAGGTCGTCCGTCTGTTCGTGTAATTTCGTTTGGGAGATACATCTGCTCTGGAGAATCATGGGAAGTATCTACGTTATACAACGATCGTTTTCCTCTGTTGTATTTACGATCATTATGAAGCAATACATTCTGTTTTTTAATCAAATAATGTTTTCTGCAAGTTGCTTATGTCACAAAAGGACACACACTCGCGCATAAAGTTCTAACAAACAAACATGATTTCATAAGTATACAAAAGAGACAACATTTTTATTTAATAAAAGGTGTAAGACTTATAGACAAAAACTAAATCAGACAAAAACCGCTCTTGAAATAAGAAAATGCGGGAACACATATATCACCCATCTCTTCCCTCATGATGTATTTTGTTTTGTTTAATGTAAATAAAAATAAAAATAAAATTAATACTAAATGAATAGACTTCACATAATATTAACCAACTTTAGGTCGAATTCTTTTTATTAAACTGTCGCATAACTTGCCAATTTTAATCAAAGTAAGTTAGCGCAGTGTGTTTTAAATAATCAAAGAAAAGCAAGTAAATAATGGTGTTTTAAATTCTTTTGTTAACACTGTTTCTAAGACATACAACAGTATATCTATAAATCCTTACAGATATGAAATTAAAAGTATACGGTATTATGGGACAACCCTCGTATGGAAAATGTTTTTCTATAAACCAAAACTGTTCTAAAGTGTTGAGACATTTTAAAACTACGCGAATTGTATTTTCTGTTTGCTAAGGCATAATTACGTAATAGTATATTTCCAAATCACGTTGCTAATTTGAAAATTTGCAGAATAATGCTCATATTAGGATGCAGTAAATGATGACAAACATAATGTTGGATAAAGTCCTTACCTAGCGGAGGCACAAAGAATTACAGTTTTAAATCATTATATCAGTTGTAAGACGATAATTAATCACCTAATCGTCTTCGTACTTTTCCGTTTTTCCCGATTACGACAAAGAGCAGGTAGGACCTTATCTTATAAGGTCAGCAGGGGATGCTCTGTAACAACCGTCAATGATACAACGCCGCTTAATGATATAAAAAGCATTAAACGTTGCAATTGCAACGCTTAATGCAATAAATTCTTGCATTAACAGTTGACATGTTCAACTGTTAATGATAAATCGCCGCTTAATGATAGAATTGTATCATTAAGCGGCACAAATGCACAGCAACCTTAACGCTTAATGAAACAAGCAAATATCGACACCCTCAACCGTTAATGATACAAAATTGTAAAAATGAATAGATTTAAATCTTTTCATTTTTTCAATTTGCTCAATAATCCTAATTTTAGTTTTAAAGATCAATTCTATGTAAAAATCAAAATTGTATATAGGAGTTCCGACACGCATAGTCACAAATTATCTTTATATTGCATACAATGATACATATTGATGTAATCAGTAGCTAGATAACATAAATTTGTTTTGCTAAGGACTACCGTTGCCATGGTACCGGAAACCAAAGATACAGAAAAGGCCAATCTTATCAACTTTAAAACAATATAAAAGGAATTTCAGCTTATCAAAGCTATGAAATTTAAAATTTTGAATTAACTATTGATCAATTTTCAAATTATAGAAAAATATTGGTGGGCAAATCAACTTCTAAAGAATGTTTCCATTATTTTGAAAATATATTTTCCTATGTTTAAAATACCAAAGAAGTGATTTTGAACCAAACTCGTAGATGAATAGCTGTAATTAAAATATGCACGTCTGATTCATATAATTAAAAAATTAAAACATGTTACTAATCATTCTTTGTTGCCATTTGTGGGAAACATCTATACTACTATATTAAAATAATAGTCTCGAATTTTTGGGCTTTAATACCGAGAAATCGGAGAAGTAATGTCTTTTGTTTTATATATTTTAAACATCATTGGTACCTGAAGATTACCAATTTGTTTTTATTTTTCCTCAATCAAGCTTCGCTAATTAATAATCAACAAAGATTCCTTTAAAAAATACGGAAATCACCTGGATTTTTTGGATTTTACAATCTTGCGCATGCCCATTACATTCACGCTTAATCACGGGAAGCTCTTTAGTTCATGTTTCCACAATATCACATTTGCATGGATAAACTCAGAAACGATAATACAAATACGTGTACATTTTCATTGGAAATTTGCTATATATTCTATTCATCAAAGAAAATACGGGAGATAACTCTAACTCAGTGCATTTAATATAAAAAATCCTGAGAGTTCCGAATGTCAACATGGTGTGAACAAAAAGTTGGTGAAAAAGTGTTGAATTCTTCATTAATATGAATTAAATTTTTAGATGAGAGGTATTTACAGCCTCAAAATGGTTTGTTATGAATAATTTGACTGTTATTTTCAATGCAGCTTCATTAACTTTCTCCGAAATCGTTCCGGATCGATTCTGCAATTTATTGCTACATTACGGGTATATGGGAGGTATTTTAACTGTGGTGAAGGTCTAGTTGTCCCGAGACACAGTTAGATTATTCTAATTAAGCAGAGTTTAGTGAAATTATTATTAGCATTATTGTAGGCCTAAAGCTTGGTTATGTAAATGTCAACAATACGGTATGTCGATGTATCTATTTCGTAAATTTCCGATATCATATGCAATTTCAACCCGTGCACGCACGGGTCAAAGTCTAGTGTTTACTTATTTATCAAATATATTCAAGCACCATTGAGCATCGTTAAATTGACCTTGCTAAGGAAATATGTATAAAGTAAAAAAAATAATGCAGAAATATTTAATTGTTCAAAACGTCATTGCAACGGCTATTTATTTTGCTAAAATGCAGCTTCAACTGATATTACAAGAAAGTTGAGAACATGTTTAATCATTTAAATCATCAATGCTATTTGTTTCCAAAAAAGCTTAAAACGGACATTTTCAATCTTGTGCAATCAAACTAATTATTTATTTTTTTAATTTTCGGTAACTTGTTCAAAAGGGCCGGATTACTTGGAGTTACCAGGTGCAGATCATCAGATCAGTTGTAATGCGTAGCATGGAGTTTGATGTAATGATCTTTGCTATGCAACGTGACGCATTCTGATTCTTTACATCATGATCCTCTATCAAAATATATATTTTTTTTTTCCACACAAAAAAACCCCAAACAAAACCATTATATTTATTGAACACAAATTATTCCATATGAACACTTTAAAAACGCAAGTAATAATATTTATTGTGTACCACGTCGTTAGCTTCAGAGAGTGGTGGTAATACATGTACAAGTAACTTTGCTTCGCTTCGCGTCTCGTTTCAGTCTTTGCGACTCCACGTTATCATTGACGCGGGGACTTTATTTACCGATAAACTGTTTCGCGACGACTAATGTTCGCGTCCAAGCCTTATCCTTACCTCTGTTGGTATACATGTAACAATCACACGACAAGGAATCGTTCGTGGCTTGAAATATTCGCGATTACGAAGCTCTCATGACCTCAAGAAAATATCTCACACGCGAATAAACGTTGGTTTACAGTTTATGCATCATCGGAAATTTTTAAAGGGGCATGGTCACGATTTTGGTCAAAAATTATTTTTCCGATTTTAATATTTACAATGAATCATAAAGGCATTTTTAATAGGCAACCAAAATTTGATTGTCATTTGTTGAGTTATAAGCGAGTAACAGAGCTTGAAATTCTTTGCTATGTAAACAAAGCGTTTGTTTACATTTTGAACGTTGAAGTAAAAATTCCAGTTTTAAACCTAAAACGAATGTTTTAAACGTTAGGAACTGTTTAATTATGCTTAAAATAAATAAAAAGATAGACAAATAACATAGAAAAAGATGTTTTACTAGTATATTGAACCTTTGTAAACAAAAACAGGGCACGAGCCTTGTTTACATGACAAAGAATTGTGAGCCCTGTATCTTGCTTATAACTCTACGAATGACTCGCAAATTTTATTTGATCATTAGAAATGCATTTCTAAAGCATTGTAAATAATCAAAACAGAAAAATAGAATTTGACCAAAATCGTGACCATGCCCCTTTAAGCGGTTAGCATATACATGTACGCTGAACGCTTTATGTCATTTAACCAAAACAATTACGCAATTGAATGCTTAGTCACAGTGCAACCTGAACAAAATATTGAGCGCACTGAAAGCTAGACATGTTAAAAGTATGTGTATCACATTTTTCAAATAAGATTTCAAAACTTCCTATTTAATCTAATATAGTTATTTTATAGACCTTAAATACATTTACCGAATTTTGATCCACAGTTGGGAAACAAAACGACATATCTAATGAAAAGAATAAACAGGATCAGTAGGTATGAATAAAAAGGTGTTATGAGAGGAAAAATATTTCTTTATTGTGTCATTAAATGACTTCGTCCTTAAAAAAATACAGGTGATTTTAAAATGAAAATATACATGCCGATAATACCTACATAAAAATAGACCAGAAAAAATCGGTTATAGCAAAGTATCAGGACCAGTGGATTTACTTCGTTACATTCGTATAACGAATATTTGTAATAACAAGTTGCTGTCCTTTAAAATAGGACTGCAATACGTGGACCATGTGCATGGGGTTCTAACGGAAACGTGAAATCCTTAAAACTATCATAGAGACCACTCTAGCTCCCTGCTTTTATATGAAGACATAGATCTACAGAGGAGACCTCTAGTTGCAAAAGTGTTATGGTGCATATTATAGTACCAAGCCTGGATTTAGTACAAACCACTAAATTTGTACATTGTATCAGGTATAGCACTGACCTTTTACCTCAGAATTAAACATAATTATGAACTATATTAATGAAGATTGCATGTATAGAATCAGGCATTCGGCGAATTCACTACTTGCCTAACATTACGCCTCGTACTTTTTTGTAATCTATGCAACTTCGTGAAAATTGATTTCATATTTGGATTCATTTCTCTTGAAATGTAAACTTTTATACAGTGAAATTATTATGTAACCACGGCATGTATTTTAAAAATTCACATAATTATTTAATCATGCTTAAATGCGTAAAAATTTAAATCGGGAAATACGCAAGCCTCGTCTACTACATCAAAGTATAGGTAAGCGATTTAGGAAAACAACGATTAAAACATCGCGATTTATGCTATTTTATCCACTTTGTAGTTTCGGCATATCATTAACCTATTCCGTGATGCAGACAGTTCATATCACATGCCGATCATTTCTTTAAAAGGATGTTTTTGTTTCTGTACTGTTCACTGACAATTTTACAATTACAGCGCCTTTGAACTATGCATATGGCGTGGAATCCCGATCTCGATTCAGGCAAACATGTGCTAGCCTGGTTCCCTTACAAACCCATTATATCGCGCAGGAACCAAACTAGCTCATGCGCAAGCTGAATTTTCCCCCATAGCATCCGGTTTAACCTCGCTTAAATAATTTCTGCGTGGACCTCAGGGTCCACGCAATAAGTCTAGTGAATTCGGTATACACGGACATTCTCTCACCAGAGGTCGTGCTACACAAGTTTCGCTTACACCTCTGTCAACGCCCGATGTACAAGATTCTTGTACAAACTTAAACGATGGGCAAAATGTAATTAAAATCTATGTAGTTATTCCTTTTATCTATGAATATGATTATAAATAATTAAATTTAAATCTTTAACGCCTTTATTTATTTTTATTTCAACGTTACTGGAAGAACTATTTTGCGGAGGTAAAAATTAAAATATGATCACATGATCTAGTTTGACAGATTTTTGAAAAATCAGTTTCTGAACGCTACCGATTTATCGATGATTTTACATAAATCAGCAGCAATGTCATCTCCTGTGATGTTTTTAAACGTGTCCTCAAAGTCTTCGCCCGTCGATGACTCCCCTTCAAGCTGATTGTACAGAAGAAACGAATCAACAATGCCATGTGCTCGCCACGCTTGTTTTGATCATGTGACAGACTATTTTTCCGGCGTTGACAGAGGTGTAAGCGAAACTTGTGTAGCACGACCTCTGGTGAGAGAATGATACACGGATTTACAGTCAAGTCGTACACAGACCAACTCGTATACAGGTCAACTCGTATACAAACATTTCCGCATTAAAAAAAAAACAAAAGTCAGCTCGTATACAAGGTATTTTTGAGTCATTAACGATAGCCTATACTTATCACCGTTTTAGACAGTGAAAGTCATCTTTTGCTGTAACATATAATATAATATTTTCTTTAATACATCATCTGTTGTAAAAAAATTTGACTACTGGCGTGCAGTATAATTTTGTTATATTTATTTATCATATTTAATATTTGACATAAATTATATAGGCACATGAAATTTTTATATACGAGTTGACTTTCGGTTAAACACACCGGGAATTTTTGTATACGAGCTGATTTTTGGTTGTTTATACGGAAATTTTTGTATACGAGTTGACCTGTGTACGAGTTGGTCAGTGTACGACTTGACCGGACTCCTATACACGTGTTTTTCTTCAAGATGACTATCATTTATGGTTAATGAGAAAACAAATAAAATATCTACTTTAGAAACCGTAAATACGCAAATGATTTTGACCCGCAGTAGTGTACTGGCACTGTACCAGTTATCCGCTAAAATTTAACGTTTTCTTTTCGTATTTCCTTATTTCTTGATATTTTTGGATAACACTTGACATGTTTTAAATTATGAACTTCCTATTTAACCTTCTGTTAGATTATATCATTATTTAGAACCCAAAACATCTTGTTTTTGTGCTTTTTTGCACGCCCCGAATTTGCCGAATTTTCACGATTTACTGTACCAGATATCCGTTATTTTCATCGGCTTTGTGATAATAATATAGAAAAATCCCTGTACATGTTGATTTTATACTCTGCAAAATGTGATTTGAATTATGCCCCTTGTTGGGTTAGACTAAAGGTCGTAGGGGTTATGATACATAATCAAAACTCATAAAATTATTCGTTTGTTATCTTACGGTAATGCACAAAATCGTGGACTATTCAATATATAATTGTTCAATCAGGTGTTCAACTGCGCTATGAATCTCTTGGAATTTAGTGATTTCCTTTTGTTTATACATGTTATATGTAATGATATTATATGTCAAACCAAAGAAGGGATATAATAAGTAACACAAAGAGGTAATATTCTATTTTTAACTTATTACGTCACTTCCCCCACTGCTAAAAGTGCAAAGATGTAAAACAGCGGTAAACAATGCTCGTTTAAGCTTATGTTTAAAACATATTTAAGAAAGTTTTCAAGCAAACTTACTTTTCTTTATTCGAAACAGACGACTGAATTAAAAAATCTCGGATAGTCGCGTGCTATTAACCCGAACTCTCAGTTTAGCCGATAACTGGTCTTGGCCGATAACTGATACAGTACCAGTACTATTTTCTGGAACACTTGTTGCAATGATCATTAATACTAAAGCCAGTGTGAACGCCGAAAAAAATTATACTAATCTGTCAGCGTTCAAAGACCGATTCATCAGTGCCGTGTTTGTGTGTGTGTGTGTGTGTGTGTGGGTGGGGGGGGGGGGGGGGTGACAAAAGGTCAATGATTGCACAGTCTTAATATTTTTGTTTTGTATAATATAATTGTTGCACTAAACTGAATTACTGTTTTATTTTACACTTGTAACGTCTAACATGCTGGACAGAAATTTGAATAAAATCTTAAAGGGGGTTCAATTTAGTCTTTTTTAACTGTTGACGGCATGTATACAGAACTATTCTTACGAAATATCCAAACATTGTCTACATCGCACACATGTATATATGTACATGTACAGTACAATTCATCATCATCATATACAGTACATGTACCTATCTTCATCCATAAATTTTATTCATACATCGAACAAATAAATTGTAATTTTCTAACTAATAAAGCCGCGTAATTACCCCCCCCTCCCACACACACACAAAATACCTTACTCTTTGTTTGAATTAAATTTGTGTCCAGTTATCATATGATAATTTTCAATTTAAACTCGCCTATAGTAATTTCAAAATTTACAATATGAAACAAAACTTTATGGTTATTTTAATGATATAGAAATTCATAATAAGTCCGTATAGCATAACGAGTAGAATCCCACCACCTCCCTCTATCAAACCGCCTGTGGCTGAAAACCCAAAACATAGATCTCGCACAACAGTACACACTGACATTGGCCTAAGTGCCTGCGTGGATGTAGCCACCCCCCCCCCCCCCCTCAAAAAAAAAAGGAAAAATAAATAACAAAATAAATGAATGAATAAATACAAAGACTAAAAGATAACATTTAGAACTCCTTGATAACACGATCCATAAAAATAGTTCTTTAGTTTATAAATAATAGAATACTAATCAGTCCGTGAGTTACATGACGAGGAAAGTCCTGTCTGTAGCACTTTTTATCCCGCTTCCTTTAAGCAGCTGGTCTCCAAGGCAATCATGCAATTGTTTCAAACAATCTACATATTCAAGGTTTTATGCGCTAATATACTTGTGTATAGGGTGCAAAACACAGTTTTATATGTAACGTTATAAGGACGTTTTTAGATTAGGGACAAGCAAAAATGACCCCTATAAAAAATAAATTGTAAAAACGTGTTACATTAATATCTATATATCAATGGAAAGATAAAATTGTGAATTTCGTAAATATTTAAGAATAATGCATATGTAACTTAATGCTAGAATTTTTTTGGCACTCAAAACATGAGGAAAATAGACAAAAGATTGCGTCTAAATGCAGTACACCCATGCATTTTAGGCTTCCCGTAGAAGCAGAATGGAAATAAATCAGCTATTTTAATTTCTGTGCATTTTCAAGAGCAAGTCCTTAGGCATCGTTTTATAGTATTTTCAGGGTACATTCGCCAGCTTTTAAAAGAGCTATATTAACCACTAAAAAATTCATGAAATTCTGCACGCGTAAAATCCGGATGTCTTTGGAGTTACCTCCCTTTGTTTTAGAGTCTCACAAAATTAATTTTTAAAATTTTTCTACACACTTTTTGCATGTATTCGAAAGATAAACCTCTATATTATGCAATTAAGAATTTTAAAAATTCATTTTCATGTATACCGTATAAAAATAGCAGGAAAATCCCTACCCATCATGCTTTTTCCCAGAGAAAACTCCCCTGGATTTTATACGAAACTGTGTTTAGCTACCATAAAGACAATCATGTGAAGTGTGTATGCATTCGCTTCTGTTATTTGGTCACAGTATCATCTGCATTTTTTCATTCAAAATTTTATTTCAGTGTACATGGTATAAATTTTATCAAACAATTTGTTAAAAATATGTTTTAAATATGCATTAATTAATAAGGGTACTAGTATTTCAGCTAACATCATAATTAGTATTTTCATGTAAATTTAAGAGAAATGTCTTTTGAATCATTAAACCATTCTTGTTTAAATCCATGACGTAAAATGATTAGATTAAACTATGTCTACATACATAATTTTCTTATACCAGTATGAATACAGTATGGATAAACAACTAAGTCATTTATTACTATTCATCATTAAGCGGCGATTATCTAGCTACTGAATACATCAATATGTTTCATTGTATGCAATATAAAGATAATTAGTGACTTTGCGTGGCGGAACTCCTATATACAATTTTGATTTCTACATAGAATTGATCTATAAAACAACTTAAAATGAGGATTATTGAGCAAATTGAAGAAAATAAAAAGATTTAATTCCATTAATTTTTACAATTTTGTATCATTAACGGTTGCGACTGCAACGCTTAATGATATAAAGTTTGTATCATTAGCGGTCGAGGGTGTCGATATTTGCTTGTTTCATTTAGCGTTAAGGCTGCTGTGCATTTGTGCCGCTTAATGATACAATTCTATCATTAAGCGGCGATTTATCATTAACAGTTGAACATGTCAACTGTTAATGTAAGAATTTATTGCAACGCTTAATGCTATTTATATCATTAAGCGGCGTTGTATCATTAACGGTTGTTGCAATGCTCACTCCTCCTAGGCACCTGATCCTACCTCTATCTTTTTGGAGGTCCGTATTGCTATGCTTTGAATTTGTATTTCGTTTTATGGATTTTTGAGATGGTTGACCATTTTATTTTTGTCATTTTTTCATCCCATATATCATTGCACCCAGTCTCTAGATATCCAAAATTAGGTAGGAAAGTTTTAAAAATAAAAACAACTACAGCTTGTACCTCAAATAAGTCGCTTTTGGGAGATAAAAGAGGTAATTTTTTCGTAGTTTTCGACCCTCTTTTTCTTTGAAAGTACATATCAAATTAAGGATTTGTCAAGTAGTTTGTTGAGATGAGAGAAGCTAAACATTTATTACCTTTCCTTATGAGTAATCATTGTCATCTCAGAAATTGCGAAATTTAAACAATAAAATGCTTTCTTTGGTGATTCATGTGTTTACATCTTTTTTTAACAAATTAATAAATGAATTGTAAAAAGTAAAATTAACTAAATTACTGTTAATGTACATCAGTACGTTAGATAAAAGAAACAGTCATATCGTCTCCTAAGGGAATTTGAGTCTAACATCATCATGATAATTTCGTGCAGTCCGTGATTTTTCTTTAGTCCCTACATAGGGTTCGACCAATCGATAAACAGGGCGTGTAGATTTCAGTCCTGTCAATTTCCTGTCAGTTTCAGTCGCTGTAGGTTTTGATTAATCGATAAACGGCGTGTGTCGATATCTCTATAGAGCTATGAATTAACTTAAGTTTCCGTAAGAAATAGAGGGAATCATACTCTGTAGATGTAAATATACTAGCGGAAAAAAGAAACTGTGCATTATAAAATTTAGTATAATTTTTCTATATCTATTGTTTGTATTTATAAAATTTAAACAATCGATAATGGTATTGTTTTTGACAATATCGGATGGTAACCGTCCGGCTGCACGGACTTTTTCATGGTTAGTGAGCACCTGTTGTTTAATTGAAGAATTTGTACGCACGAGTTTTACGGGCCAATACTGTTTGGAATAAGAACTGTAAAGGATTTCTTTAAACTTTTTTTGTTAAGGAAATCACTTTAGTTTCAACAAAATTTACCCCTATGTCATGCCACGACTCAACGAAAACCAACGTAATCGTGCCGTTGGGATGCTGCAAGCTGGAATTGCACAAAATACTGTAGCAAGACACTTTGGAGTTCATCGGAACACCATCCAGTCATTATGGAGACGTTTTTAACCCAGGATCGACCGCGCTCAGGGCGACCTTGTGACGTCACGTCAACAGGACAACCACATTAGACTTGTGCATCTGAGAAATCGTTTCCAGACAGCAAGTTGGACTGCCCGTAGCATTCCAGGGCTTCGACCAATTAGTCCAAGAACTATGCGTAATCGTCTGCGCGAGCAAAACATCAGACCAAGACGTCCAGAGGTGCGCCCAGTACTGCTTCAACGTCATCGTATCGCCAGACTAGCTTGGTGCACACGACATCTGCGATTCAGAATACAGGACTGGGCCAATATTCTGTTCACTGATAAATCCAGAATTCATTTGGATAGCAGTGAAGGCCGTTGTACGGTGTATCGTCGCGTTGGGGAGCGTTACCAGGACGCTTGTGTTGTGGAACGTCGACAATTTGGTGGAGGTAGCGTTATGGTGGGGGGTGGAATATCAGCACGTGGAAGGACCCCTCTACAAATTGTCAATGGAAATCTCACCGGCGTACACTATCGAGATGAAATTATTCCGCGTCATGTGATACCCTTCATACACAGACATCAAAATCACATTACTCTGCAGCAAGACAACGCAAGGCCACACGTTGCACGTGTAGTCAGGGACTTGTTTGTTCAACAGAATGTCGATGTCTTGCCTTGGCCAGCTGTTTCCCCCGATTTGTGGCCGATCGAGCACGTCTGGGATGAAATGGAAAGACGTTTACGCCGTTTACCAAATCAGCCAGTGACATTGGCTGATTTAGGCCAGGCTTTAACCAACATCTGGAACAACATCCCTCAAGCATTTCTGAACACTTTAGTGGCATCAATGAGGAGTCGCTGTCAAGCATGCGTGAACGCAAATGGTGGTCACACGCGTTATTAATTTTGTTAATTCAATTTCAAATAACAGTGACTTTCGAGTGTGCTTATTAACGTTATTCGACGTTGACATTAATGTGTTATGAGATGTTGTTACGAATACATGTGTTAACAGTATTACAAAAAATAAAATTTGTTCATTGTAATTTTTAAATGTTTTTTCATATATTAAATAATGCAAAGTTTCTTTTTTCCGCTAGTATATATTATCATGAATGACCCGCCATAAACATGACCGGAACGGAAGAGGAGAAATTCCGTGGGGGTAATCTGGCTATAAAAAGGGAGAAAACTATTTTTATAGCCAGCTTTCCGTGGGTGAAAATCTACTGTATAATCATTTTTTGGAGAAAAACGGCTTTATAGCTTTTTTCCCCTGGAAAATGATGGCTAGGGGAAAGGGCACTATACAACGCCGGTATTATCTTTTTTCATTAAAACCATTCCCTATAATATTTCACATTGTGTTATTTTCTACATACACATTTATGATTTAATTGATAAAAATTGTGCAAGGGCTTTGAATAAATTTATTTCATTGCTAACACTGATAATCTTTTAAAATAAAATTTAAGCATTTAAATTAAAGAGAGTTGAATTTTCAAGAAGCTTAATTTTCTTGCTTTATCAAACACTGTTTACAGGTAATGATAGATGGTTCCTCGGGAAAAAGCAAACAGTATGGTTTTGTATGCTTTGAAGATCCAATGGCTGCCGAAAAGGTGGGAGTTATCTGATACATGTGCGGATCTAGAGAGGGTAGAGGGGTTCGGACCCCTCCAACTGTAGAATTCAAATTTCTTAAAATTACATTATTAAATTGCCAAAAATATGCCTCGGACCCCCCCCCCCATGGTAAACTCGTATAACCCTCGGACACCCCACCCCCCTTGGAAAAAAACTCTGGATTTGCGCATGTGATACACAAAAATATAACTAGAGAAAGAAAATATATATTAGTGCTGCTACACTTTCGAACTTGTAATAAAATATAAAAGATACCGCTATATTAATTTCTGAAAAAATTTACTGGTGATATGATATCTAATAAATATGTTTGATGTCAAATACATGTCTTTTCATTGCTAAATTTTAGGCTGTAGAGGCTCTTAATGAAAATGACAATGCTGGAAAAATATTATATGTTGGACGAGCTCAGACGAAGATCGAGCGACAGGCTGAGCTTAAGGAGAAGTTCGAGCGCATCAGAATGGAGAGGAACAACAGGTACCAGAGAGTCAACTTGTTCGTCAAGAACCTGGACGATAACATCGACGATGAGCGACTCAGAAAGGAGTTTGCTCAGTTTGGTACCATCACCAGTGCCAAGGTACTGCAGGACTGTTTTCAATTGTTGATTTGTTGTCAAACCTTACGTTTTCTTTATGTTTTACATCGTGATATCTAACAAACAGCCATTGAAGTACCATTGATAAAGAAAGTACTAGTTATCATTTTTACAAAACGTGCTTATATTATGAATATATTAAGTACAAATATCTCTGAAAAAATGAACTGAAACCTTGCATCGTTAAAATATTGTTTCTGCGATTTTGGATATGATTAATAATGATTTAACCACAGTAATGACATTTATTAATTGATAAAATTTGGTCAGGTTTTGGTAAATTGGTTTACTAATATTAAAGAACTACTGTAACTGTGAATAGCATCCACTTTATACCAATGCTAACATGTCTTCATATATCCAGACTAAATATTCGTAAGGTCCAAGAATGAATTCACATGCTCTTAAAACTTTTAAAATTAAAAGTGACATCATTATTTTAATTTTTGCTTTGTCTTAAGATCAACTTGTAACTATTTAGATATATAAAATAAGGAAACATCATTATAGTTTTTTTACGCATTGCTTGTTGGCATGCAAGTAAAATGATGCATAATGAATCTTGATTCAGGTGATGACGACTAAATATGGTAGATCCAAGGGATTCGGATTCGTTTGCTTCAGTTCCCCAGAGGAAGCTACAAAAGCGCTCTCTGAGATGAATGAAAAAATTATCGTGGCTAAACGTCTGTATGTGGCTCTGGCTCAGAGAAAGGAGGATCGTAAGGCTCATCTTGCCTCACAGTACAAGCAGCGCATTACAAGCATGGGAACACAGGTAATCCTTATATATCAGTATATTCGACGTTTTTCTTTCACAAAATGTTTAAGACTAATTAAACTTTATAAAATTGTCAAGAATCTGGACGATAACGTCGATGATGAGCGACTCAGAAAGGAGTTTGCTCAGTTTGGTACTATCACCAGTGCCAAGGTATGGTAGAAGTGACAGTGAATGCTATTTCTTAATCGACAAAGAAGATGGGTGAATAAGGCGTCAAAACCTCCAAATAGTGTCATTTTTAGAACTTCAATGCCATTTCTTTTAAAGAGTGTTCTGAGCTCCATATTTTTGACAATGTCTATATAAGGTTTAAAGGAAATCAAACCCATTTCAATCAATGAAAAATGTGGAGAGATGACCCACTATACTTTAAAAATGTCATTTTGTATCGCAACAATTTAACGTTTTAGAAAAATAATACGTCCGTGAATTCGTGGTTGAAGTCGCGTATAGCATTTAACAATGGAGTTTGTTGTGACTGAAATGGCTCAGTGCTTAGAGCACCAGTTTTAACAAGAGCTTGGACTTTCGGTAGTTGTGTCAAACAGCAATGTGACGTACATGTAGGCCTGTATATTCCATTGTACATGTAGGCCACTCAACCACGACTCTTTGAAATCAACAAGATTTGTCTGGCTTTTGAGCTAAGACTACGCAATCGGTGTATATTTCGCTTGAAACCAGCGACATTTTTAACTTGTTTTGACGCAGAAATAGATAGTTACGTCCTACTGAAAGTCCAAGGCCTTGTTAAAGTGGTTCTAACATTATAGAGCTAGGGTTTTTAGGTTGTGGGTTCGATACCACCAAAACTTTAGAATTTTTTTTTCTTATCGTTTGTTAAAATATTGAAAACTGAATATATTTAGAAACTGTACTTTTGTAAAATTGTATTGTTACATTATCAAGAATATTTATTTGAAAAAAAAAATAAAATTAAAATTGTATTTTACAACTAAACCAAATGGGCATTTGCGCTATCTTGTTCCCCCATCTTTCCTATTCGAATTATTTATGTATGTTCGGGTTTGTTTTTACCAATTTAAATGATTGCGAATAAACTGAACTTGACTTTTTACTTTTTTTTTGTCATGAGTAAAAAGGGAATATGTATAATTAGACCAAAATGTTAATTTGATTCATCAAGTGTGAATTGTAGTTAATTATTTTATTATTAACATTCATTTCATGAACTATGAAGTATAATTTAATACCAGTACATCTATGTGATTTTGTAATTTATGAAGTGAAAAAAATTGTATGAGCCTTTTACCCGTAGCTTTATATATGCAATTACTCAAGTCTGTGGAGTCTGTTTGTGTTAAGAAGAATCCATCACATCTCAAACCCCTCCAAAATACATGTATATGTGACGATCAGCGAAAAAAATTCTACTACGTTTAATCTAAAAGGTCATTGCTTTGTATATAATCTGCTTAAAGCCATGACCATTATTTTTCATTTTGATTACTAGTACATGTATATAGCATGTTTTAGTAAAAGTTTAATCATCACTTAGAACCATTTTAAGAAGTCCTTGGATTTTCAGCAAGACGTGACTTACTATTAATTGCGTCAAAACAAGTTAAAAATGACGCTGGTTTCAGTTGAAATATACACCGATTGCGTAGTCTTTGCTCAAAAGCCAGACAAATCTTGTTGATTTCAATGAGCAATGGCTGAGTGGCGTTCGATGAAATAGACAGGATTACGTCAAAATGCTGTTTGACACCAACTACCCAAAGTCCAAGCTCTTGTTAAAATGGTTCTAGATATGGTATGAAAAAAAAATAGGGATGGTGGTAATCTCTAACCGAATAACCGGTTACTCGGTCGGAACGATTGTAACCGAACACCAGTAGTCGGTAAGTCGTATACTTAATAAAAATAATGTGTATTTTAACGCAGTTTTAAAACAAATTAGATTTTTTATCTATTGAGACTATTATCAAATCAAGTTAAATTGGAGACCGTAAGAATCCAGGGCAAGTGAAGGAAAATTAGTAAGTATGTGTTAATTATGATGATTGTTTAAACAACTGTCATTGTCCTGTCTGCTCAGCTTTTCATAAATCATTAGTCAGGTCGGGGAAACTATTTTCTGTGACGTCGGAATAAATTTACATACTAAATCGACAAACTGACCAATCAGCTGAATGATATTCCTGGGTTGAAATGCACCATGGGTTACTACGTTTAGAAAATGTTAGTTTTTCTTATTGCTTTTGGAAAGGCATATTTAATATTTTCAAGCATCTTGTACACTTAAAACAATATTTACACCATCAACTACTATTTCCATGCTCACATTTAAAAAACTCATATTACAATTGTAAAAATTTGTTTTAATCAACTGTAATGTAGAAGTGCATTTGTTGACAAAAGCCGTACTGCCAGCGCTGATTTTTTAGTGAAGACAGATTTCACGTGATTTCATAGTCCTATGCTTGCGACTCGGAGGTGTTCGTACATTGTCATGCATTCAAAAGACCTCATGTGGCCATTTTAAAAAAACTAAGTGTAAATGGTTACGAGATGCGTGTTTGGTGCGTACTCTTGATATTAATCCATGTATTTATTTAGAACAGTACTTACATATAGTGTATGCATCTATTCAGACTTATAGCATTCCATTACAGCGAGTATGATTGTACAAAAATGAAACATACAACTTATATATGCATGTACATATGTACAATGATCAATGTACATGCGTTTTGATTATTACTATTGTGTTATATAAATGTCATACAACAATAAACATGTATCAAAATGAATTCAGTTTAAATTCTAGTCAACAAATAGCAATACAAATGCGAAAAACACAAAATTTACGAAAATCAAATACTGGAATATAATGACTGGTGAAGACTTTGTGAGAGGTATTTCAACGCACTATTTAACATGGAAAATCGACAATGTTTGTTAATGTGAGCATGATCAATCTTAATTAGTACCTAATCTTAGCATTTTTTTAACAAAAGAATTGAAAATTGTTATAAATTGACGTTCCTGCAGTCGTTTGAAAACAAGTTGTAAATTAGACTAAACCACGTGTTTATTGTAAAAACGTAAACATATAGTAAATCACATGTGTTGCTGTTTATTCACTGATTGGACAGTTGTCCGTGGTACGCATCGCTCTGCGCAATGACAACAATATCCAAATAAGGTAGTTTCCCCGAAATGTTAATGAAAAATACTAATATCACTGTAAGTACCGGTATAATTTACGTACAATTTGTTTAATTTATTTTTACACGACATCAAATTTTTTTACATAAAAATGCAACTGTCTAAAGCGGGCACATAAATGATACATGTACTACTATCCGAAATTCATTTTATACGGAGCTATATCTGTAACTTGCAATGGGCAGACTTTGATTTGAGAAGTCGACCTGACAAAGGCATTGCGAAATATGGTCAGTGAAACTATTTTGTGGCTGTTTGCTTTTTGTTTTAGATTTCTTTTATATTACATAAATAGAATGTTCCTATCGTGCTTTCTGGTTTTTTCCCTAACAATTATTAAAAAAAGTAATGTAATAAAATGTCCAAAACTATGTACTTTGATACGAGTAACCGGTTAATCGGTCGGAACGAATTGCGATTAACCGATTAGCAATTCTGCAATCGATTGACATCCCTTAGAAAAATGAATACCGATTTTGCAATATATTTAAGCGCTGCAATTTAAATTTTATGATATGCATAAATTATTTTGAAAGTTAGACGTTGTTGATGTAAATTGCTCAACCAAAGTGTATATATGCACCATAAATATCATGTGTATATATGCAATAAACATGTCTCCATACTTATTAATCACGCCAATTAAACTAAATATTGACGTGTGTGTAACTGAGTCTAAGTGATTATAGAAATATTCTGACAGCTTGATCAGTCCTTTTGTCATTTTGATTTCTGGGGTAGAAATCTAATTTTTTAAAAGTAATATTATCTTCACATTAAATCGTCAAAAGATCTATCGGTTGTATTTGTTACACATATTTTGATTTCAAACATTAAAAATTTCCAAAACGATGAAGATCTCATCGAAAACTATCTGTTCTGTTTAGATCATTGCGTTTAATAATGTCAAAAAGTGGTATAAATAAAGAATGAATGATAATGGAAACGACACAGGCGACCGGATGCAGCCATATTTAAAAGGCGTCTGCTACAAACTTATTAAAATTAACTATTGACTCTTGTTCGAATCAAAAATGTATGTAAAAGTTTTATTGTTTGATGAATTCCGAATGATAAACCTTTGCTTTACATTGTGGATATTCAAAACATTATTTATTATTATCAGAGTACAAGTGTAATATATGTTGAATACTTGTGTTGCCATAATTAAGCATGTTCATCATTATGATATTAAATCTAAGTATTTTGTTCGCCATATTGTAAAATGCGCATGCAGGTAATATATACATATAACATTATATCCTGGTTCAATTTTATTATAATCATGCAAATTAGATTGACCTTTTGCTGTTAAGGAACAAAAAATTGGACAGGTGAGCCAGATGTTCCAGTCTGGACGTGCTGGATACTTTGTACCTACCATGCCTCAAGCCCAGAGAACATACTTCACCCCCAACAACATGCCAGCCATGAGAAGCAATCCTAGATGGCAGACAACTGTAAGACCCACTGGTCAGCCCGGAAGTTGTAAATAACAGTATAGATTTTACCTGAGATAAATTTGGTGTGCATTGAACAAATTGCAATGCATTCGATCTTACTTTAGATCATACAATATGATGTAACTTAACATAACTCGGGACAATTAACGCTTTGCAAACTATATTACATGATCACAAAATCAAAATTCATTCTTTATTGTTTGACAACTGTGTTCCAAAATTGAGTCAAAAATTATAAAAATTATATCAATTGATATTGCACATGGTGTCATATTTTGACAAATTCAAAGCGTATATATATATATATATATATATATATATATATATATATATATATATATATATATATATATATATATATATATATATAGTAGCTATGATGGGCTCATGAATATTGTTCTACATTTAAATGTAGATTACATTTTAAAAACACGTTGTTTGTTATTGGTGTTTAGTTACATTCTAAAATCTTTAACTGTTTTTTTTATTTATAGAATGATGAACTTGGTCAAAAAATGACATTTTCTGAGAGAGATATACAATCATAACCATGTAGTACAATATTAATATCTTTTGGTATGTCATGATCATTAATGTATCTAAACAGAGAGTTTCTCAGAGGATTATAATATGGTCAATGAAAGAAAAATTAATTGAATCCTCATAAGAGTAATCACATCTTAAACATTTAGGTATTCAACTAAGTTTTGAATGTTCAAATTAGCATTAAGATTGCTAGAAAAGTTTATCAGTTGACAATGGAGTATGTTTAAATTTCTCTGTCCATGGTTGTATAATTTATATTTTGTTATTTCTACAGGATTTTTGTTCTGTATACTTTGTATTAAATTTGGCTATACTAGTTGAAGATTTTACACTGTCTGGCAAAGTGTTTGTGAGATTTAGGTAGTAAGATAAGAGTAAATGATCAAAATACAGTTGTCTGACGAAATAACAGTGAATAAAATTAGTATTGCCTTCAGTTTACGAAATTTTGGAACAACCCTCATATGAGTTTGCTTTAATAATATAAATTTTCTTTTTTATAGATGTATTTTATTAATGGTTTTATAATCTATTTATAAAGATATTGCCAAAATGTTGAAGTCGTGTATTCACGTGAAGTTATTTTGAAATCTTAAATTAAAAACATGATAAATACAAAGTATTTTTATATATGATATGTTTCTAACAAAATTACATTGCACTATATCAATGATATATATAATGAAATTTGTTAGAAATGTTAAATATCGGCGATTTATGTTCAATGGAGAGACGAAGTGTTAACTTTCTGTTTACACAGTCAAAAGTGGTTCGTCCGAGCAAATCCTAATTTCGTCCGAACAAAAAATTAATTCGTCCGAAAAATTATTCATTCGTCCAAACAAATAATGTATTCGTCCGAACAAATCGTAATTCGTCCGAACAAATAACTTCTTCGTCCGAAAAAATCCTAATTCGTCTGAACAAATCCTAATTCGTCTGAACAAAAAACTTATTCGTCCGGACAAATAGCTAAATCGTTCAAACAAACCCTAATTCGTCCGAACAAATAACTTATTCGTCAAAACAAATCGTAATTCGTCCAAACAAATACACTGTAGCTTCTTCGTCCGAACAAATCCTAATTCGTCCGAACAAATAGTAATTCGTGCGAACAAATAATTTATTTGTCCAAACAAATCGTAATTCGTCCGAACAAATAACTATTTCGTCCTAACAAATAAAATTAATTTATTTTTTCATCTGGCCTATCCACGCCGCCGTACTAATATAATTTAAAAAGCATATAGAAATCCAAAAAAAAAATTATGAAAATATTTTTATTGTATTGTGTTGTCAAGCAGCAGATGCGGGACTTTAATATACTTTCTACGATTTTAGGAAATGGAGTATGTTTACTGGGTTATTGTTTTAATTATCTTTTTGAGACCGGGAATAAAACGCGATTTCCTTACCAGCCAACGAGGAACGACGCGTAATCAACCGTGGGTTTCCGACGATGCCCGTTAATATATCAAAACAAAACTCGATTGATGCAATGCAATACCTACGAAAATTCAGACAATCACTTTCAGATAATGTATAGGATCACCAATATGTTTAACGATGTTAAACAAACGTTTTACTTTTTATTATACGGCATATCAATGATTGAGGATTTGTTTTCCTAAATATCCATAATTACGTTAGAAATGGGTGTGGCAATGTTTCTTCATATAGATATTGTTGCCATCAACAACTTTGTTTCTATAAATTATAAAATGCATTACAAAATCTTGATTGTTATTAAGTTATTTGTAACAGAGTTTTTTGGTCCCAAATTCAAGAAACAGTCTTTTTTATGATTTTACATGAACAATTTTAAGAATACATTTACAAACAATGTTAAAAAAAATAAAAAGAAGAAATATTACAAAAACAATAAGGTCTTTCGTTAGTTATTTATTTTGAATACTGTGGTTTTATCGATATTCGTTGAATACCAATTTCCGTGGATTTCGTTATTAAGTTGATCCATAAAATTAAATGTTCATTGAAGTGCAATTTCTATTAACATTTTGTATTAATAGGGTCATTGGCCACGAATTTACGTATACTTAAAACTGATTTGCACTTAATCCACGAAAATTGATTCCCTTGAATATTAATGAAACCACAGTACATGCATAGATCTCTCCTTAAGAGGAATGGAAATGTGATTCTATTAACTCGATTTATCTTAAAGATGACAGTTTGCCTTTCAATATTGCAATTTTTAATCCACGGAATTTTATACATTTGTTTTTAATGAAACAAGGGTTTATGGTCGTTCCTTTTACGCTTGACTCGATATTGTGTTTGTTTTGTCGCAAGGACTGTTATTTTAAATTACTGCACACAAAAAATGATAAGTGTTACAAAATATGTGTTTAAAAACTAGTTCCTCCTGTAATATCTTGGTAAATATGGGAATAAATCACCAGAACACGTGGGAATTCAAATACACATGTTTATCTAGAAAGTTCAACAACACAATTATTGCAATCTCGATCCCGAGGTAAATTCGCAAACACTACACTCCTCCCTTTTAAAATCTTAAATTCTTTCTTGAATTTAAACAAATGATCCAAGTACACCAAAATAACAGATTTGATTTAACCTTTAACACGAAGATTAACAAACAAAACTTTCAACATAAGAAACGTCCAAATGTCACAAAGTAAGTCAGATTTCCTCAATGAGCCTACGGACGGGTTTGCGTTCACGCACGGGCCGTGGTGAGGGTATGCTCATTGACTGGTTCGCCGCCCTGGATGACATCACTCGACTGGTGGTAGACGGTGTCTTCGACGTTTGACTAGATGGTGGGGAACTTCCTGCTTCCTTGGAAGGTTCTGCATTCGGGAGATCCACTTCCTCTGGTAGATCCACTGTAGGTCTTGTCAGCTCCTTCAAGGAAAAGTCGCTCAGGGGCGGCAACGCTTGTGGAAGTTTAGCATTGCACGCTAGCAAGTGGTCAAGGTGACAAAATCTTTTGCGATTTCCGACTTGGACTAGGTAAGTAAGTGGACCACAAACTTTGTTTACTGTTCCAGGTAGCCACTTCCATTTCCCAGGCTGAATTGTAGTCTTCACTTGCACTTGGTCTCCTTCTTCAAACTGTCTGACCTTCACCTTGCCTCGATCATGAAAGTCTTTCATCCGCTGCTGACTTTTCTCAACACTCTTCCCGATGTCAGGCTTCACCAGTGTGAGACGCGTTCTAAGTTGCCTCTTCAGAAATAGCTCAGAGGGTGACACACCAGTAGTTGTGTGGGGAGTAACTCTATACTTTAATAGGAAGTTCGCTAATCGATGCTCTAGCGATTGTTGTCGTCCCTCAACATCTTTGCTTTTCAGGGCCTTCTTCACTATCTGTACTCCTCGCTCAGCAAATCCATTGGACTGCGGGTGGTACGGTGGAACGAGGGTATGTTTTATACCATTTTGACGTGTAAAGTCACGAAATTCATGGGACGTGAACTGTGGTCCATTGTCACTCACTATCTCCTCTGGTAATCCGGTTGACGCAAACAGCATCCGAAGTTTGTCAATCGTGTTAGCACTGGTGGTTGATCTCACTGGAATGACTTCCAACCACTTTGAATAACTGTCATTGACAATAAGTAGAGATTGTCCCTTATACTCTGCATAATCAATATGGATGCGTTGAAATGGTCTGGTTGCCCAAATCCATGGGTGTAATGAGGCAGACTGGGGACTGTTCCTGACGGACATACATGACGGACATGCCTGCACTGTCTCCTCAATGTTTCTGTCCAAGTTTGGCCACCATACATATCCTCGTGCAAGAGCCTTCATCCTGCACATACCAAGGTGCTCTTCATGAAGCTCCTCCATGATTCGTTTACGCAGTGCCATAGGAATTACCACTCGGATTCCCCAAAGGATAATCCCTTGTTCTATACTCAAACTGCTCCTGCGCTCAAAGAAAGGTTGAAGTTCTGGATCGTTAACCTGACTTGGCCAGCCGTTCAAGGTAAGTTCAAATACCCGGGCTAAAAGAGGATCCACCTTTGTTGCACGAGCAATGTCTGTGTTACATATGGGTAGCTCTGTGTTGTCCAGCCCTGTGCAGTAGACATCCTCATATTCTTCTGTACTGAGATTCCCCTCTACTGGCAATCTGGATAGTGAATCACAATTTCCATGTTCCTGAGATGGACGATATACAATCTGATATTGATATCCTGAGAGAATTAGTGCCCATCTCTGCATCCTGGCTGCCGCTAAGGTAGGTATACCATTTTTTGGTCCAAAGATGGTTACCAATGGTTTGTGGTCTGTGATGAGGGTAAAAGTTCTGCCGTACAGATACTTGTGGAATTTCTTCACACCAAAGATCAATGACAATGCTTCTTTCTCCACTTGAGCATAGTTCCTCTCGCTGGAACTTAAAGTACGAGAAGCAAAGGCGATTGGCCTCTCCGAGCCATCCTCCATCAAATGCGAGACTACAGCTCCCACTCCATATGCTGATGAGTCGCAAGCTAACCGCAGGGGTTTTTTCATGTCGTAGAATACCAGTAACTTGCCCTTTGTAATCATCTGCTTGCTTGCTTCAAAGCTGCTTTCACATTCATCTGTCCACGTCCACTGCTCTCCCTTTTTCAACAGGTGATGTAAAGGATGCAATACAGTACTCAGATTCTGCAGAAATGAACCATAGTAATTCAGCAAACCCAGGTAAGCCTTTAGTTCTTTCACATTTGTTGGTCTAGGAGCATCACGAATTGCAGCAATCTTCTCATCTGTGGGATGTATCCCGTGTTTGTCCACCATGAATCCCATGTACACGACCTGATCCGCCATGAAGATGCACTTGTCCTGCCGCAGTGTCATGTTGTACTGGCGCAAGCGATGAAATACCTCCTTAACAGTCTTAAAATGGGTTTCATCATCAGGGGCTGTGATCAAAATGTCATCAATTCTACACACTACTTGTGGTAGTCCTGACAGGATCTTGTCCATAATTGCCTGAAATATGGCGCTAGCGGAGCTTACTCCATACGCAAGTCTTCGGTAGCGAAATAGTCCATGATGCGTGTTTATTGTAAGGTACTCCTCTGAGTCACTCTCCAGCTCCACCTGTGAGTATGCCTGTCTTAAGTCCAGTTTTGTGAACTTCTGACCTCCTGCAAGGGACGCAAACATGTCATCAGTGTTTGGTAGAGGGTACTGCTCTTCACTGATCACTCGGTTGACAGTCACTTTGTAATCTCCACATAAACGCACGGACTTGTCCGCCTTTGGCACAACGACAATGGGGGCAGCCCATGCACTGTGTTTGACTGGATAGATAACTCCTTTCTCCTGTAGTTTCTTGAGCTCTCCTTCAACTTTGTCTCTTAAAGCATAAGGCACAGGTCTTGCCTTGCAAAATATTGGTGAACATTCCTCCTTCAGTTTTATGCTTGCTTTGAAATGCTTGATTGGATTTTGGTTCTCCTCAAACAGATCAGCATACTCCTTTGTCAAGTGTTCAATTCTGTCCTTCGTCACCATGAAAATTTCCTTCCAGTCAATCTGAATTTTTGATAACCAGTCTCTTCCCAGCAAACACGGCTGACTCCCTTTTATGACTAGCACAGACATATTCGTCAGATGCTGCTCTCCATATACAACAGTCACACTACATTCACCAAGAATGGGAATGATCTCCTTCGTGTACGATCTTAGCACAATTGTCGATTTCTTTAGCTTACAGCCGGTAAGCATTTTCTGATAAGTGTGTTCATTCATGATTGTACGAGCACTTCCTGTATCTAACTGAAATTGCACTATTGACCCATTGATACTTAGTCCAATTGAGTAGCTCTTGTCTTTGTCGACCTCGCTTGTGCTGTGTACGGAATAAATTGACAGATCCTCCTCCTCATCACTGTCCTGTACATAATGGGTAGTCTTATCTTGTTTCAAATAAACTTTTCCCTGGACTTTACAATGTTTAGCTATGTGTCCAGGTTTCCCACATTTGTAGCATTTAATAGAGTTTCTGTGTTTACCAGCATCCAAATAGTGCTTCTCTCCACCGCGATATCCTGGCTTCTTAGGTCCTGCTGATGTCGGTTTTCCTCTCTGTCCAGGTTTCGAATTCATGAAGTGAACCGACTCTGTATTTCCTGCGAATGATTGAGTATCCTTATCGGCAATTTCCATTGCTGTGGCTATTCTGACTGCTCCATCGAAATCTAACTTCGCTTCGGACAACAACTTCTTCTGTATGGCCTCTGATTTGAGTCCGCAAACCAACCGATCCCTCAGAGCCTCCTTAAGAAAGTCACCAAATTCACAGTCTGCCGAAAGTTTTTTCAGTTCACATACGTACTCATTCACCGTTTCCCCTTCCTTCTGGTTTCTTTTATTAAATTTAAATCTTTCAGAGATGACTAACGGTTTAGGCATATAGTAGTTTTTCAAAGCACCAACAATGTTCTCAAACGAAGTGTTTTTCGGCAGTTGTGGCTGTAACAAGTTCTTAAGAATTCCATAGGTTGCGGGTCCAATCACTGATAAAAGCACCGCCACTTTTTTTTCATCTTTTACCTCGTTCGCGACGAAAAACTGTTCCATCCTCTCCGCATAATTTACGAAAGATTCCTTTTCCTCCTGAAAATCACCAAGCTTTCCGATATTCGTCATTTCGCTTATGATTCAAGTGTCCTCTTGATCCGAAATAAGTCGAAAATGCTCCACCTCGTCGCCACTGTAATATCTTGGTAAATATGGGAATAAATCACCAGAACACGTGGGAATTCAAATACACATGTTTATCTAGAAAGTTCAACAACACAATTATTGCAATCTCGATCCCGAGGTAAATTCGCAAACACTACACCTCCTGTCTTGTCCTTTGCTACATTTAATCATAGATGTAGTGGCAACTTGTTTTTTTTCAATAAATATAATAACTACTTGTATCCTTCTTAACAATTTATTTACACACACACACACACACACACACACACACACACACACACACACATACTAAAAAAAGATTTTATGTAGATCGTCATTTGTCATGTAATGGTGTTTTTATATCAAGATATTATTTCATTAGAAGTTGTGCTTTTTGATGTTTCCTGTAAAAGTGCTGTTAAAGCAGTTATTAATGTTAAGCAAACAAAAAATTAATACATATTTGTAAAACTTGTAAACATGTAAAGATTACAAAAGTTACGATCCACCATATTTAAAAAAAAACACAGAAGGACCAATAATACATTGTAACATTAAAACTTTATTGTTATATATCGGTCTTAAAATTTTGAAGAGAGATTTTGTTTAACCCTATATCTTGGTCTCTCCCTTTCCGACTCCTTTGAATGACACTTGATAGGAGACGTCTGGGTAAGGTTCTGGACAACATGCGTACCTCATCAAGTTTAGCGTGGAGTTTGTACCCACGATTTCATAGTCCGGATTCGGATAGTAGTTCGACATGCCCAACTGTCTGTCAGTGTGGGTTAAATTTAACTGAAGACCGTTGTAGGTCCAGGAAGCAAATTTCAAGCGACAATCATGTTTGCCTTTATCGCTTTTGTATACGCATGCGCTCTCAAGTTGCGCAGGAAAAAGCCAGAGTAACATGCCGTTGCTGTTGACCGTGATCCTCCGGAAAAGATCAGCTTTCTGAATTTCACCAACACTACAAGTTAACAAAAACATATTTGATGTTTTAGCTACTTGAATAATGAAAACGAATAGTCAACATGACATGGAGGGAAACTATATTCTTCATTTACGAATTTTATTATGGATATTCATACATAGCATTCTGGTAAATAAACCATAAATACCTTTTTTGGGTTTTTAAGTATTATATATATCATTTACGAATATCCTTAATATCTGTATACATTAGGAAATATACTGTCAAAAAATTATATTTTAAACTATGCTTATTTTAATATATATAAGATTATAAATATAAACACAACCACAAAAGATTCGATTTACCCGTTATATAACGTGACATCCGGCGTCCAGACCATATCTGGTGTAATGCTTAATGACGTCAGACCAAAGTAGTTGGTTGGGTTCCACACCAGACGAGGGTCATGCCACGTCATCCGCTCCCAGACGTCCGTCCTCAGAGTATTATCTTTCTGTAAAAAGGACAGTTTATAAACTAACCAGAACGGTTTTGGTTTGCACAAATATAGTTTTGCACACGCTATGCGATAAACACAGTTAACTGCTCAGACTGTTCAATGCCACTTACAGTATTCCTACTAGACGTATATGGAAAAGGTTAACATTGATGCGACGTCATTCCTTTGTTACAGACGTTTATCTTTTGGATTTTTAGTACTCTTTGTGTTTTAGTTTTCGAAAACTTAAAAGTACAGCGGATGTACATGTATGAATTAAAATAAATTGACATTTTAGAGTCAATTCATACAACCAAACTTGACACTAATTACGTTTAGTAAAAGGATTTTAAGGTTAATGAAGGGGAAGACGATATCGTTAAAAAAAAAAGAAGAAATGAAAAAATGTACATAAAACAAAATGCAGCTATATTTTCATCAAAGTAACTAATCAGGAAGGCTTTTTAAAAAGGTGTTTGAAATAGTTTGTTCAAAACCACAAAGCGAAAATGAAGCGACAGTGGGAATGCAATTTTCGATTTTAAGTAAGGTTTTTCAAGTTTCTAACATTAAATAAAAATTAGTTTCTTCACCTACTGGCCTAAATACAAACCTTAACTCAAAAAAAGGTATAAAGGAAATTGTTATCATATTGATACATGTATGCTTTGTCACTCTGATTAAAATCAAATCCTCGATCCGCTCCTTGTTTTGTTGCGACAATAGAAAAACAAAGAGCGGATCGATGATCTGATTTTAATCAGATTGGTCTTGTGTAAAGCAATCACATTATTGTAATAACACTGTGCCGGATAATCATGCCAGTGCCAAGGTGGCATTATTGCACCCGCTTAAGATGCTGTTTCGTAAAAATCCATATATACCATATGATAAACCATTATCTAGAGAGTATATAACCACTTTTATTTTTAGGTGGCTCACCTGTCAGGTGAGATATTTACTTTTAAAAATTAATATCCCATAGGAAAACAATAAATCCCATAGGAGGACTAATTTTTCTACAGGAAATATTGAAAATCCTATAGGATTTTCTTAAAATCCTATAGGAATTATATTTCCTGTAGGAGAAAAGTATTTCCTGCAGGAATTTGATTCAGACAGGTAGTTTTCCTATAGGAAATTAAGATTTCCTATCGGATTTTAAAATCCTATGAGAGTTTTGTTAAAATCCTATCGGAATTTAAACTCCTATAGGAAATTCTTTGATTCTGGTAGGAAATTCAAAACATCCTGTAGGAAAATTGTTTTTCCTATGGGAAAAATTATTTTTCTGTATGAATTTATTTTTAAAAGGTAAATATCTCACCTGACAGATGAGATACATTAATAACAAAAGTGGTTATAAACTCTTTGTATGATCTATCATATGGAATATATAAATTTTTCAATACATGCAGCTTAAGCGGGGGCAAAAATGCCACCTTGGCACTGGCATAATTATCCGGCACAGTGTTAATAATTGCTTTATGCAAAAAAAGAGTTGAAACTGTACGATGGAAATTTAGAGTACTGCATACAAAGCTGTTGATACGGATAAGATCCATGCCGTGGTCAACGGTCACTACAGGCATAAGGACCGTGGCTGGTCGTGCATTCTTGTTGTATTCCTGAAATAGCGCCTTCAATAAGCGCTCTTCTGGCATGTCCGGGTAACCTGATAGAAAATAAATTGCAGTTATTCAGGTCTGTTTATGCATTCCAGCCTAGCATACAATTTAGAACTTAACAAGCCGTTAATCAGCACTCATAGGTCAACATGAAATTAGGAATATGACTTTAACCAACAGGTTTAAATTTTGGCAGTTTTTTTTTTTTTTTTTTTGATCGCACTTTAAACTAGAACGTAACTAATAGAATAGAATAGGATAGCATGGAGTTTGTTAAATTTTCCAGTACCTCTCATCGAGATGAATGCATAAATTTGAACTCCTTTTTGTCATGTTGCATTTTTTGGCATAAGTACTTCTAACCACTAGATGTTCGTACATTTTTATGTATTTTTTAATTATAAAATATTGATGGATTAGTTAAGAGTAATTTCTGCCTATGAACAATACAGGAAAAAACCCACAAAGAAATACCTATTGTTGATGAATGTTGGTCGACTCTGGTATGATTTTTGTGACACGGTTTTTTTTTGGTACATTTTCCTAATTGTGCAGTACAACCTATACCACAATCTTTTTCTATACCACAATTATTTTAAATAATTCTAAATGTTCAACATTAGAAATGTTTTATCCAAATTTATTATTGCTAACAATTGAAGAAGATGCTTACAAGGATATCTACCATTTGGCTACAGAAGGAATGATACATATCATGATAGGACACAATTGAGAGTGTTGCACTATAACATATGTTTCCATGTTAGTTAAAGGTGACTAGGACTTGAACGCAGTTTTTGAACTGCGAAAACAAATTGATGACATGATGTTCAATAGCTATATAGCTACATTTTATCATTAATTAATTGTTATGTTATACATTCCGCTTCTCTTGGGATGGACGCTGGATTTTCTTTCTTCCTTTAATAGATGTTTATTAAACCATACACGTATACCAGGTTCCTATGCTGAACAGACTTGAAACTGTGTGCATGATTTCTATAAATTTTATGCGATCGCAGTCATCAAGAAAGATATGGTCGATTTTGGAGAAGCATAGAAGACTACTGTTAGAAGAGGGTGACCTATATGAAGAAAATGCAGTTGTGTATATTGCTTTATGTGCAATAATCGGTAAAATACCAAGGTGTTCCACCCAGCTTCCCGTTCAATTTAAAAGTTTAGGATCCTGGCAGAAATCTAACAAAACCCGCCACCCAATAAAAACAGGATTTCTGTATGCTTTAAATTAAAAATATAGTAACAAACAAAGATGATTTCTATGGTAGCATTCTTTTGTCTCCTGATTGTAAGTTATTTTTCTATAAATGATGACAATAGAATGAATTTCTATGCCAAATTGCAATATAATTATGTTGACATGCAAAAAAAAAAAAAATATATAATCTGGGAAACATTTTGAAAATTTTCAGAAATTCACAATAAATGCGACTTAAATTGTTCATGTTGACATGCAAATTATCTATGTTGACATGCGAATCAAGAATGTTGATATGCGAGATAAATATATTGACATGGAACTTATTTATGTCGACATGCGAGATAAAAATGTATAGATTACCTTATTGTGGTTGACATGCATCTTGTAACCATAAATAAGTTGTATCTCAACATAAATAGTTTGCATGTTGACATAAATAAGTTGCATGTTAGCATAAATGCGTTGCAAGAATAACACAAGTTGTACATGTATGTCAACATATTTATCTTGCATGTCAATAAAAATATGTTGTGCATACTAACATTGAGAACTTGCATTTAACATAAATTAGAGTCGCATGTCACAAATGAACTGCATCTTTCATATTTAAAGTCATATTAGGGCGGTACTTGACATTTGGGAAAAAAAATATGAATTCTTATCTGATTGAAAAATAACTTTCACACAGAGGACCCAAATATGCCACCAAATATTTCACCTGATGTTACCAGCTATATTTTGATGACATTATCATTGACTGGTCGGTTAACCATGACCGCCGAACGTTTGACAATAACCAGGTAACCACAGGTCGGAGGTATGAAAAATTACAGGTGACGGGGTTTTTGTGTGTAGACCTTTAGTGTCGAGGTGTTTATATATATTATAACAAAACAACGTGAGCATCCATATCATTTTGCTCAAATTTTACAAATAAACATCTAACGTCATAATGTTGAATTTTAATATATCTATAGAGCATCTTTAGATTCGTACACTTTCTGATGATGTTGATGAATTTCAAGTTGCCAAAAATTAATTAGAAGCAATTTAAATGTAAATTCTGCATTCACTTCCTTTATCTACAGCTGTAGGTATATTATTCAGTTGCGCGATAAAAAGGGGGATTTTTTTTTACACAGATGTGGTTAAATGCAAAAAAATAAATAAATAAAAAAATAAATAAATAAATAAAAAAAATGAATAAATGAAATAATTGACACGTGTTGTCTTACAGTGTACGGCTTGTAATAAAATGATGTACTTAACTGAAGTTTTAATTTTCATGCATACTTAGCTTGATCTATCTTTTGCATAATTTATACGATTTAAACTAGAAAGAACGTCCGTGATTAATATAAACTTGAATAAAAATATCTAATAAAAAATTGTTCAACATAACGTTTAATGTTTATAGGACGTTGTATTATGTTGTACGATTCGTGATATTCTTTGTGTACCGACGATATACAAGAGGATGGTCAATTCTTAACCAAATATAAGTGCATATTTGTTTTGTGAAAAGAAATAATGTCTGTATAATAGATGTATACAGTGTTTTATGACGAGCCCTGTGGGTCCTCCACACCCATAAAACTGTACTCAGTAACCTGACGTGACTACGGTCTACTGCAAGTCAAACCTTTGAAAATAGACGTGCAAAATGTCTAATGTATTGATGGTTTTTATAAATAATAAAATGTAATTTCTAACGTAAATGACATTTAATGCAATATATAATCATTAGAATGTTACAGCATTAGGGAACGAAGGAACATTATTAGAAATTCGAAAATTTGAATATGTTTCAAAATTCTCTCTCTCTCTCTCTCTCTCTCTCTCTCTCTCTCTCTCTCTCTCTCTCTCTCTCCTGTCCGCAATGTACCACGTCACAATTTTTTTATGGAACAATTTCAAAGATATAATGTTTGGTTAGTACATTTTTTCTGTCACTTTTATTTCAATGGTAATCAAAATATATTCATTCTGTACTTGTAATTCAACAAAATGCAACTGTTTATGCAAATTACAGTCTATCGTTTTAAAAATGCATCCTTATAAAAACACTTACCATCACAGCCACATATTATAAAAAATCCGAATAAAACAACTTGAAGGCGGAATTTCGACATCATGTGTACAAGGAGCTAGAATTTTGAAACTATTCAATCTATTTTCTTTTTAAGAAGCACACAGTTGATGTAATTATCCTAGATGGTTTCCCCGTGTATCGTCTGCTATAGTATTTGAGTAATTAATATTATTCTATGCCCGTAGCACAATATTTAAGGTAAATCCTGATACAGACGTTTTCTGAAACATCTAAGTGACATTCGCGAAGCAAACTAAAATTCAAGTGTAATTACAAACACATTGAAGTAATTATGCAAAGACATTCTGCAGAACAATCTATGTAAAATAAAATCATTTAAAATAAAACGCCGGTGGTAAGTCACAGGTTTAATTTTAACCATTGTTTCCAACTCCTTTATTTTTAATTTTAAAAAATTATGTAGATGTTGTTAAATTTTAAAACGAGAACAAATTACGTGTCACCGACACTCTACATTAATTAGTGTATACATGCATGACTGTGTGTTTCTCTTCAACGTACATTTAACAAATTATTATGCGTCCAACCAACCCCCCCCCCCCCCCACCCACCTATCACTTTATACATAAGTCTCACTTTGACGAGGCCAATAGATTATCTTGAACGTTGATAAAATTTTAACAATTGTTTGTACATGAAATTCGATGTTTCCTTCTTGTTCAATTTTACAAGAATGGTTCTTTTTCAAGAACAATGTCGCAACAATTTATACATTGATATAAACTGAATTGTTGTCATTAATTGAAATAACTTCAAAAGAACAATGTATTGATACTCTCAGGACGTGTAAAGATTTTAATTGAGTTGCTTCTAGTGCTATTATTTTCACATAAAAACTCAATTTACTCCTTGACATTTACAATTTTTAAATTAAACCTGACAGGAAACTTAAAAAATTCCTGTGAACAAACTTTATTCATTACGAAGTTGCCCAAGATGAAAGTTTCTCTCTTGAAAATCTTGATTTATAGAAAACAGACGACAGACCCGTTCTATTAATCATCAAATGACGACGGTTTGTCAACTAAGTCCAGAAACTCAGTGCTGGACCCATATAAAAAGGAATAGAAATGAATGGGTTTTGTAAATCCGATAAAAACATAAGTTCTGACATGGCTTCTTTGAAATAATTCATACTCCTTATTTGTAATTTGAATTCGAATTTATAAAAAAAACTTTGGTTTTAGATATAAAACAACATCACAGTGTTGTTTTGATCTCGTCCCTGGTATCTGCCCTCGGTTGGTATTTGTTCGCGTCCTTCGGGCTCGGGTCGATACCAACCGCTCGGGCTGACATAACACCAGGGCCTTGATCAAGACAACAGAGATATATATATTCTATAATTATGTATCATTTTGTTTCAAAAATTTTAAAATAGTAAACCCTTCAAAAATATTGTAATATTATATTCCAAGGTTTAACCATACATTGAAGGGGCAGAGACACGGTTTGAGCACAAAATTTTCAAATGTTATAAATTTTTTCATTTTTAATATCTAGAATGTTTAATATTGGTTTTATTAATGATGCACTGTCAAAACTTGGAAGTCAAATATCAAGTTACGAACAAGATACACAGTTGGAAATTCTTTATTACGTAAACGTAACTTGAGTCTTGTTATTGTTTACATATGTGTTTTATTGGTATAAGTTTCAATCACATGTTGCTTTGTTGTTGATAATATTACTTCTTAATACATTTATTGGGTTTATCTCAGGAGAGGGCGTTTTAAGTTTGCAGAACTTGTGCCGATCCTTTTGTATATATACCATCTTTACATTAAAATATGTTCAAACCAATGGGTTGATCTTGATTTCCACGAGTCATTTTGTCAAGGAAATGGAAATTTGTCTACTTTATATTTTTTGGAAACATATACAAGACTCAAACTTTGTTTATATAACAATGGTTTCTTGACTCTGCATTTCGCTTGCATCTTGACTTCTAACGTTCAAATTGTGGTCAATCATTCTAAATGCATAGTATACCAATTTAAACATTAACAAAATTAAAATAAAATTTTGATTTCAAATCGTGTCCTTTAAAGAGACATGCTAACAAGTTTGGATAAATTTCCCCCCGTTTTTAATGTTTACAAAGCTACAATTTCTGAGATTACTATGCATATTTTTAAACACTTCCCTATATACATGTATTTCTATGTTAAATTTGAACCCTCTTTTGGCCCCAGTATTAGTCCAAAGTGGGGGTGGGGTGAGGGAAAGGGGATGTGGTGGCGGGGGGGGGGGGGGCACGGTTTTAACAATTTAGAATCTACTTGTATTTGAGCATGCTTGCATAGTAATATCACAATTTGTAGCTTTGTAGTTATCGAGAAGATTTTTTGCCATTTTTCCTGTATATTTCTATGTTCAACTTTGAATATATTATGGGGCCCAAGTATTAATCCGGGAGTCACGGTTTTAACAATTTAAAATCTACACTATACTAGGATGCTTCTATAGTACTATCACATATTGAAGCATTGTAGTTCTTGAAAGGAAGATTTTAAAATGTTTTCCCTATATATTACTATGTTAAACTTTGAACCCCTTCTGGGACCCCAGTATTGGTCCGGGATCACGATTTTAACAATTGAGAATCTTCAATATACAAGCTTTGAGGTAAATATTAGCATTTCTGTTACAGTATTTCTTGAGAATACACATATCCTATTTTAACTATTTCACATTGATCTCCTTTTAAAAAAAGAGTTTGTCCTTTATTTAAACAAGTTAAAAACCCCTTCCCATAAGAATCCAGTGGTTGTAGAGAAGAAGTCAAAAATGTGAAAAGTTTACAGACAGACGGACGGACGACGGAACACGGGTGATCAGAAGGGCTCACTTGAACCTTCGGTTAAGGTGAGCTAAAACAGTTTAGACTTAAATTGGTTGTGAAGTCCCAAACCATATACTGTGGAATCATTTAATTTCGTTGGGGCCAATTTTCGTGGATTGCTTAAATATTAAAAGTTTTTGGGGACGTAATTTCGTGTATTCTCTTATATCTACATGTTACTTTAATACCCTATTTTATACATTCGTGGAGGATGTCAATTCGTGGATAAGAGGTACCCACGAATTCCAAGAAAACTGAGCCACCACGAAATCTAATGATTCCACAGACTTACCAATACAGCCACAAACTAGAACAGTTCCAATAAAAACGCAAAAATTCGTCGACATCATTGTGAAAATAATGTGTAAAGTTTTAGATCCAGTTGACTCTAATCCATGCAAAGTCTATGACCCTCTATTTTTATTTCCAAAGTTTCCACAAACAATTATAAACATCCAATCTTCTTGAATGTCAAATTCTCATTGTTATATCATTAACATATTAATGATTGCGAAAACCTGATTCAAATTACACAAAATTTCTCTAATACATGTAATAACCTGATATTAATCTAGCAAGCTGATTGAGGTGATTAACTCCAGTATATTGTGACAATTAAGGAGCCTGGTGGTCAAAAATTGCTCGGAATGGTCGTTATTTGAACTTATTTTATTGTGTATATACAATGTATATATATACATGTATATTATTAGCCATGGCCTATCGATGTTGTATATTTAAAGGTATATGTGGCGTATTTTTAGTGAATAACAATAATAAGATCTGATTATTTGCTTCATTTCTTTACTTAAAGAAATGACTTTCACACAAATTACGCTTTATAAGTCAATCGCATAACAAAGATACAAGAAATCAAAAAAATATTTTTTATATTTTTTACCGGCACGGTAAAAAATACAAAAGATTTGAATAACCCCGCCTTAAATGGGTCACGTGACATCCATCTTGGTCTATCAACAAGAATGGCGACAACGAGAATGATAGGTATACCGTAAAGTTTGACAGATTTGGCAGTGAAAGAAAAAAGAGACAGACTGACAAGGATAGGAACAAAGGGAAGATTGTCATCGGAGACCATGTAGATTGATGGAACAGGAATTAAAGCCGAATTAAACTTAAGTTTCCATGATGAAGTTGTAGGGGTTTTGCTAGTCAGGTTTGTGTTCCATGTGTCCCGTGTCTTTACTTTATAAGTTTTAAACCACAAGTGGATTTTCGTTTAGAGGAATTTTTGAATAAAGAATAAATAAACACTCTCAGTACATGCATCCCTCACGGAGAGGGGTATTTACTCCGTTTACCGTGTCGATGATGCTAAAATCGTGCCTCGTCTTTATTACACTTAATAAACAATTTATATCGTTCTACATTAATGAATATCGGAATAATAATGCTTCGAGTATCATCTGATATAAGAATTATTTAATTTAAGATATGAAAAACGTGATTCTAATTTGTAAATAAACTCTTCTTCCATCGTGTTTTCAATGCTAGGTTTTCCCGCACTCATGCGCAGTGGCGTTATAAATGGCGGATCACATTAATATTCTTTAGACGTGTAGCAAAGTTTAGAGACAAATAACTAAAGACAGAACATGTTTTATGGGCATAGAGTTTGTGAAACGTCTAATTATAAGGAGTATGATGTATATTTTTACTCAAACTCATGTCAAAAATTTTACTCCAAATACGCCACATATACCTTTAATTTGTTTTATAATAAAGTCTGGAGAAAAAACTATGTTTATGAAATGACTTTTTGTTTATAAAGACTTGTTGTAATGAATATATATAAAAACAAATTAAATTGATATGGCAATTATGCTCAGTATACAGTAAATCAATTTATATGAGATCGTATTCTATTTTTTTCACATTACTGAGTAACTTTCGCTGCTGAAAAACGATCGATACATCAGCAGTGTAATAGAGATATCGTCCCCAAGTCATCACGGTGTGAAGAGCCTTCTATTTCGGATGCACAAGTCTCATCAATTTAAGAGCTTTAAATCTCACGGACAGCTGTAAAAAGCCTTTCAGTTTAGACAAAATAGTCTTCAAAGAGCAACATATGTACAATTCACATAACGTTGTCGAATTCATTATTCTGATGATAAAAATAATCCTTTCCACAGAAACCAAAGAAGATTCAAGGGTCCAATTAACTTTGTTGTCAATAAACAGGTTAAATTGTTAAAATTACAATTCAGAAGCCAAATGTTAATAAGTTGTAACTGTATTGAAGTTTGCGTAACAAAACCTCCAACAATAAGTGCAATACATACATGTAATTAAGTTAAGCTATGTAACATTCAACCAACTCTCCAACAAATAACACTACACAGTAAAGTTTGAAGACAACGAATTCATAGGAAATGCATTAGTCGATAGACGTAGTTTGATATTTCATGCAGAGTAATACAAAAGTTTTTGTTCATTTTCTGTGTATGTTCATCTATCCCTTCATGGCCCCTTTGAAAGACAGCTGATAGGAGATGTCTGGGTACGGTTCTGGACAACAAGCGTATTTCATAACGTTTCGCATTGAGTTGGTGCTCGTGATTTCCCAGTCCGGGTTAGGATAGTAGTTTGACATTCCCAACTGACTGTCCGAGTGAGTAAGGTTTAACTGTAGACCATTGTAGGTCCATGAACCAAACTTCAAGCGACAGACATGTTCGCCATTTTCATTTCTAGTGACGCATGTGCTCTCGAGCTGCGCGGGAAAAAGCCAGAGCACCATTCCGTTGTTGTTGACAACAATTCTTCGGGAGAGATCAGCTTTTTGGATTTCACCGACTCTGTAAGTATTTAAAGACATTATATTTACTTACCGAGCAAAGAAAAAATAATCTATTACAATAGCTTGAGAAAATAAATTAAAATACACGAAGTTCATTTACAAATCATTTCTATATCTAGACACATATACATACAATGTATGTATGTACAAAATAAAAGTGTATGTACAAAATAAAATATTCTTACTGATACATAAGTTTCAAAGAAATTATATTCTTAATTCAAATTTTCTTTTCTAACAGCAATTTGCACATTGATAGAAAAAAATCTAGTATTACCCGTTATATAACGTCACATCCGGCGTCCAGAGCATGTCTGGGGTGATGCTAAATGACGTCAGACCAAAGTAACTGTTTGGGTTCCATACCAGTCGAGGGTCGTGCCATCGCATCGTCACCCACACGTCCGTCTTCAGCGTGTCAAAACTCTGCAATTACATTAGGCAGTTTGTCATATGTCATTCCAAATGATGGAATAGTGAATGAATTAGACTTGTAACGGCTTTTATTCAATTACTTTAAGCGTCCTCCTGATTTTTTTTTTTTTGGGGGGGGGGGGGGGGTTGGGGGGGGTGCTTTGAATTTGTGGGCATTTGTATCTGAGGATGAAAATCTGTCATTCGGTTAACTTAAAGGTAAATGAAAGGCCTTGAAAAGTGTTTGAATGGCATAGCCCTGCTATTCATTCACTTTAATAAGTTAAAAATGTGGCATTCATCACGTAAGCTTTTGTCACATGACAAAATTTAACCGTTATCACAATATCGCTGTATAGCGATTGACTATAAGGGTGTAATCTGCAGGTATTATACACGTAAAGCAGTTAAATGAAGATATGTTGATCTTTATTTAGAAAGTATATTCCTTCAATGCATACATACTGTAGCAATATGGCATTGTGTAATTTTATAGAAAATTATATACACAATAATATAAACTAAAGATTCAATAATTAGCCTAACCATTAAAATTTGCATTTAATTAAGAGACTATGAAAACAGCTTACAAAGCTGTTGATACGGATGAGGTCCATGCTGTGGTCGATGTTAACTACAGGCATACGGGTCGTGGCGGGTCGTGCATTCTTGTTGTATTTCTGGAACAGCGTCTGCAATAACAGCTCCTCTGGCATGTCCGGGTAACCTGATGAACAGAACTATACGGTAATGCTTAGCAGATGGCATCGGGTTTTTTTTTTAAAGTTTGAAAGTGAGTTTGGAGGGGAAGGGGTAGGAGGGAGAAAACAGACCAACCCAACCATCTGGAAAGTAAAACAAGATATGTTCAAAATACAGACAGTTAAAACAGATTTCTAATCCGTGTAGGGGGCAGTTCCCTTGTTTCAAAAAATTTGAATTTTGATCAATATGAGTATGAAGTATGAAATTTTTGCATACTATCCGTAAAATCTGGAGGGGCCAGTTTGTTATTTTCTCAATATATAATTATTGGAAATAGGACGGTTGACAAAAACGGGTCAACGCGAATCGCAACCCCCTCTTTGCCACGTGCCTGTATTCAGGTCTGTTTATATTGACATGCTTCTTCCTGATTTGGCAAGTTGTCAAATTGAATAATTGTAACATTATCGAACATTTATATAATAAAACTTATATAGTTTTGCAGTTGGATAGGGATGCTCAAAGTAAGTTAGTAAGTAAGTATCAATATATTACGAAATCACCACAGATTAAATTGTCAACGTCAGAAGAATTAGAGAGAACACTGAAAACATGATTAACTTAATTTCAGTAATTTAAATAAATGAAAAAAAAACATTACATTTGAAAGAAGTCATAAAATGTACAAGGAATGCATGTGTGAACTGACGGATTGATTTATTAAACAATAGTATTGTAGTTAGATACCGTATTTCCATGGCTCTATTAATGGCAATCGGATCTCTTGAAAAATAGTGGATTAAATACATGTATTCTGCGCACATAAGTATATATAAAAAACATATGCTGTCGTCTGATATCAAGCATCTCTAGTTTAAGAAGAGTATCTCTTTCTCAACGAGTTTGCCAGTTTTACATAATTTTTTTTAAATTAAGAGTTACTAGGGTTATATATTTTGAAATAAATAAATCTGTGTTCAAGACTTTATTTCTTTATTATAACAAACTGTTCAAAATGTTTAGGGTTTAAACAAAGAAATCGTTCGTGTTTGATTGATCCATCTAATCGAAAAACGAGAAACTTTGCCCATTTAGATGGAACGTTTCACCGAATTATTTTTACGAACCGACGATGTACAGTGAGATGATCTCTCTCTCTCTCTCTCTCTCTCTCTCTCTCTCTCTCTCCGATTTTCAAGCCATAAGCTCTACATGTACACTATCTTAAAGAAAATTCCAAATATATGAATAAGCTCTTATATTAAATCTATATAATTGAATATTTTCCAAAACTTCATACATGCATGTACAAAGTTCATTTTACGTTTTATCATAGGTCAGAATCATCCAACCTTCTTCCCCTTACCTGTACACTAACCGCTGGACCATGTCCACTCGGTGACCTGAACTGACCGAGGTTAATAGCCTTTGTCACCACAAGGTTAAAATTCCGCGCGAACAATACTTCATGTCACACATGGTAATAAGTGCCCCATGCATTGTTTATATGGGGGTCATTTTACTTTTTATCCATATTGAATAGTAGTATATTATTAATTATAAATTATAAAAAATTATATATAAAACATGTTAAGAACGAATTTAAAAAAAAAATAATATTAATTCAAAATCGATTGGCCACTATTATTAATATCTTGGTATTAATATTCTCTCTCTTTCTCTCTTTCTCTATCTCTCATTGGAGGGAAGATAACAAAGCCAGCATATAAACATATTTATATTGATATAATGATTGACTGATTGTTGGGACGAAAATCATGGTATAAAAAAAATACTAACGTATAAATGTCAATCGAGAAATATATTATCCCTGAAATAAATCCATGTTACATGTCTATAATAAGTCCTGTTCCCCGACATTTAATGGAGAGGCGCTGAAAGACTAAAGTTGACCCAGGACGCACACAATGAGGCAAAAACAACACTGATTTACATGTATATACCAGGCGATGCACATACATGTATGTTTTATTACGTCAAATTATCATAACTTTTTAAAAACGAGAGAGAGAGAGAGAGAGAGAGAGAGAGAGAGAGAGAGAGAGAGAGAGAGAGAGAGAGAGTAATAATCATTCCAACTCCTCCCCAATAAAAAGTAAATATCAAATTTTAATTGGATTGGTAAGACGTTTATTCTCTTAATCGTTTATTACAATAAGATAATAAGAGGATTGGAAAGTTTAAATCAACTGCATTGATCAGTATATACCTCTTATCTGTTTGTATCTTTAAAAAACACCCCCCCCCCCGAGATTGGTTTGGTTTTCACGGGTTATTAGAAAGATTTTTACCTTGATATGAATTTTCTTATTTATTAATTTTTCAAAGTCAAAGAATAGTACAGAACGGTCCATTAGACGTGAATAAAAAAATAACTTTTTCAAAAATATCTATCTATAGAGACAGATTGTGCAGAACAAAACTCACCAATACAGCTACAAATAATAACCAGTCCGATCAAAATAAAGTAGAAATTCTTCGACATCCTCATCTACTTGTATATTATATGTGAATGGAGTCAATATCAAGTTTCACACTAAGCGATTTATAAAAAAAAATGTACGATTAATGTCAATTCCCCTAGACTGTTTCCCCCATGTTTCTCAATCAGTTATCTTTCGCTTCATTAGTCAGCAGCCATTAATTGTCACGCCCTATTGACTGTGTGACGTGAGATCTTCCAGATTTACAACGATTCTATGTCCAGTTTAGGAGAGTCCGTGAAAGCAATCGCTTTCCCATAGTTATATCATTAGCATAACTATATTCAACGCCAAAAAAAAAAAAAAAAAAAAAAAAATTGGAACAAATTACACTAATTTTCTGTAACATCTACTTGACATTTACAATTGAAAGCAAGTTAAATTGTGGGTACTTCATTTTCAAAATTTGTTACTGCAATTTAAATAATTCTCTTTTCAGGGGCTAATTCACTGTGAAATGTGGCCATGCAAAATTCCATTTTGTTTTGTTACATTGCTGGACATACCAATTAATACACATTTTGGTATCCCAGTCCCTTTTTCTTTATTAGATGAAATTCTAACCATTTTGTCGAGCTAAATATGAATTTAATATACTTTTAATAAACGAGAATCGGGGAACGCTTACTAGGCATGATCAGCAAAAACTTTTGAAAGTTCTACGATGTTGTCACATGCACCTGGCGATATTTATCTTTAAATGATATACCAAATACATGGATCTGAAGTATTTTTAGTTAATAGGGAGTACGTTTTTTTATTATCATAATGAAAAAAAAATGTAACGTCAGGCGCATGTGAAATTTATTCTTCCTCTTTTTTTTTTTAAAGTTTTATAAAAAATGTTACAACATGTACAGATTTTTTTTTTAAGTTGACGTCTTATTTTCAGCATTAGCAACCACTTTAAGTTCACCCCTTCTCCATCTGTGCGTTACTTTAGCATGCATGGAGAATATTATTATATTAATAAGCGTCGTTTTCATTCGTTTTTAAAAAAAAAAAACCTTGAACAGTCTTTGTAAGTTATAATTATGTCAGTCGTTTACTTTAATTTGTAGCGTATACGTTTCTCTGTAATTCCTTATTTACGTGACACCAGCTACATGTACATGTATCAAGGTGTATGCGCGGCCATCTTTTGTATATGAGAAAGAAAAATGTAAAAATTTCTTGAACTGGCTTGTTTCTATACAAAACTTACTAAAACTGTTGTCTAAAGATACAAAAAGTAATAAATATGACGTTCTACATGTTGCTTTGTATGCAAATTACACATACAAGGGCAGAACAATGCATTTTTAAATCACTTAGAACTGCGCAGCTACAGACTTAAATTTGCCCAAATATTATTGATATAATACAATAAATTACTTTCGTTTATTTTTCGAATGGACTATTGGGATTCTGGATTTACCTGCTTTGGTGTTTCAAGGAAGCAATAACGTCTGATTGAAATGACCTATTTAAAAATTTAATTATTGAATTACGAATGACAATGTCTACATTGTATACGCAATATTTTTGTTTTCATGTTCTTTGAGGAAATTATGCGCTTTTATAAGAAAAATAGATAAAAAATGTTCACCAGGTTAGAGCCCGCCTTCACAAGTCAGAGTCAGAGGTGATCTTTTGCACGTTTTATTCTCTCTCTCTCTCTCTCTCTCTCTCTCTCTCTCTCTCTCTCTCTCTCTTACGCATATGATGTTTATTAGTAAGAAATATCATACACTGTATCATTATAATCTCAAGCTCTGTGTACCATTGTACAATGGTGTTGAGATTGAAATAAATGAATGAATAAATGCGTGACCCGGTATAACGATATCGACATTGTAGACAAAATTAGCGGATTTTTTTCCCCTGCTTCATAGCCTGCAAGAATCATCGTAGAAAGCATTTTATTGTTTATGTTTACATTTTTCTTATGAAAACTTGTTGAATTAGAAGAAGTAAAAGTAACTTGATTATTTTAATGTACGTCAGCATGTTGGATTGAAGAAATTATTTTAATATGAGAATTTGAATCGGGAATCAAATGATTACATGTATTTCTGGATTTTTTTTAAAAAGTTGTTGGAAATTTTTCTACCGATCGATAAATTGAATGTATTATGAGCTTTGAATCACAATATGGTTAATTAAAAAAAGAGGACAAAATACTCAGTAGACGTAAATATAAAGTAATGAATATTATATATGACATGATATTGGTTAAAAGTGAACACAAGATATTGTTTAATATATTCATACATGTATGTATTGGGCTTGTTAATGACAAAACGTTTTTGGTTGATAATGTAGTAATAATGTATATTTCATCGAACTATCATACAAAAAAACCCCAAAAACAAATGAAAAATACTTTATAAGATAATGTCATTCATATGAAAATCGATTTCATGGATCCATTAGGAAAAATCCCACACCTTTAGGCGCAGAACTTAGAGCTATTGGACATAGAACTATCTCATCATCGCCATTGTCCCAGGTGGTCGGGTCCAACAGAGAAATCATGAAATTGGCTGTGTTGTTTTGATAGATATGTCCGAAGACTATCATCCGGGCATAAACCCAAGACAACGGTACCAGAAACGTTGAGGACGAGGTGAATCTGATAGAGCCATTGTCTGATATCTTAAAATCTGAAAACAAAATTTATCATGTGGTCAATCTTTACCATTACCATTGAAAAGAATGATTTTAACCATCGGTGACTTTATATTAAAAAAATAAACTGCTGATAACTAAACAACGGGTTTTTGCTCTCTGTGTACAACTAAAATGTTAACAAATGTTTTGTCAGCACTATTTACTGTGTATTGTGCAAGGTGTCCCGAGTACTTCCGAATGGAGAAAAGATGTAAACATTTCCCATTATAAATCTCCGTAAGAATATTGTTTTCATTCCTGTGAACTTTTATGCGTGAAAAATGATAATTTGTTAATGGAGATATCTTGGATATTTTCCCATTTATCGATTTCAACAGCATTTCTTTCACAGGTATGTGTATTTTTATTAAAAATCATCAAAAAGTGATGGAAGCAATAACTTGGGACAGACTTTAGAAAATATTACCAAAATGTGTTCAATATTGTGCGCAAAAAGTTGTTTTCTGTGAAGGTGTTGACATAAAGCTTAATTATTTCTTTTGAAGAGCTAACGTGATAGCTACAGGTACAGTATCATTTTAATTTCTTTAACAAACCAGATAAACCTAAACTTTCTTTCAAATTTATTTAAACTGTTGTAAAAACTCACCAATAGGTGAAATTTAAAAAACAATGTTCACCCCGTGGTTTTGCCCAAGGATAATATCAAAGTTGGATTTTTTTAATAAACATTGGCATATTGAGGTACATATTGACTTATAAAAATTAATTTTGAACGGCCTCGTTAAATGTACCTGTTATAGTATCTCCGACAAAACTATCCGTGCAGTCGTCTGGACCAGAGTCAGACGGACATTTACAGCCAATTAAATTAGCTACCCATCGAATCTTCTCACCGGATGTTAGCGCTGAACGAATTTCGTTGAATGACGTCATCTGCTTTCGTTGTGGATGTTGTTTTACCCAAATACTATACATTACAAGGGGAAGGAGTTTTCAATTCTAATTTAAATCAAACAAGACATATTTTTCGTATATAATGAAAAAGATACAAGTTATTATAAATATATATTATTTATACGTGTACATGTGTATCTTACCTTCCTTCGCCTCGAGTCCAGTTACAGTATACGCCATCAGGGTTCCCCGTGTTATTTACAAAGAAACCGGGTGTTTCCCAAAACACAATAGCAGTATCGTTTATAACATAAATTGTTTGGATTTCCTCTGTTAAATCTGAAAGTTTAATGACAACGTGATGACAACTCTTTCACAAATACAGAAGCACTAGTATCTTACTTTGCTTTCTCAGTGACACTTACAATAACAATATACATGTACTAATAATACCAAACTAATCAAATTAATATTTTCCTCCGCTCCGTAGTTTTCAAAGCGTATATATTTAACTTGACGTACATGTATCAAAAACGGGGTAAAGGATGGAAATTCTAATTTTAATTAAATTGAAATAATAAATAATATGAATAAAAGTAAAAAACTTTTCATAATTAACACATTGGTGAAGTCAATCGGGCAAAAATGAAACAAAAATATATCAAAGAAAATCAAAGCGTTCAGGCCACGCCTACCTCATTATAAAAAAGCGCGCAAACCGTTCAGAGAGCGTGCAGTTATTTTTAGCCAAGCGTACCGCGCCAAGAAGCGAACCGTACCCTGCAACTCGTGTAGTAGCACGGTCTGCGTTGAATAACAGAATTTGAGTTGAATTAACATTTGTATTTGAATCAAGAAAGGTGTAGTAATTTGTTAGTTTTACAAAACTAAAAGTGAAAAAACTCTAAAAAGAAAAAAAAAATCCGAAGATCAAACCTAGTCATTGTGTTAAATGTAATTATTTATTTCTCATATAATAGAAAAGCATACTATTTAAATTGTTGTCTATGTATCTAACTTGGCTGAAAAACAGGTGAGCATCGTCGGAATCTTTGCTTCCGGTAAACAACTTCACCTCGCCCCCAATCACGGGAATCTCATCGCTAGACTGAGATGTTTTTGCGGAATTGACGCAGGTTGACGCATTAAAGAAATACCGAACGTCTGCTCCTCTACCCATGTATGAAACAAGGTCTCTGTAAGATTGCACCTTAACCATTCTGTAAAAATAGTGTAGGAATGCATACAAAAAGAACAGTGATTGCATCATGAAATCATTCTTTTTCTCAATTCGGTTACTACATGTAGTATAATAAACTAATTACAACACAGTGTAAATTGAAGATTCCCAAATATTTTGTGATTTTTTTAATTATGTTTTAAATATTACATGGATATGTATTGTGGAATGGGAATGAATGAATTTTTTAATCTTTACTTACTTTTGACCCTGTACGGAGAGGAATGGCAGAACCAGCCACAAAAATGAAAGGGCGTTCATTCTAAACAAGCTTTTCGAAGAGTTCTGAATAATAACCGAAATATAAGTGGATCTGAAACCTATATATGTATTTCCCTTACATGTCTAGGGATGTCCATGGACTCGTTATCGCAGTATAATCTTGAAACATCGGTAAAGGCCTCGTAAACATTTTCCCGATAAAGGTCAGTGTACTGGTAATTTCTTCCAAATATTCATTCAGATTATTCAGGGTTAGGAATGTACCGTCGGTTATGAAAGAAAAAGGTACAGTTTCCTTCAATATTTGCCCTAAAATTCAAAAGTTGTTTAAATCTTATAAAAATACACATATGCTATCTTGAACATGTGTGTATATAAATTATCAAGTTATACACTTTTATCTTGTTTCAAAAAATAATTATGACTTCAACACTTTGGCATATTTCTAAGATTTTGTCAAAAATGATGAAAAATTGCACATTTTATCAGAGTTATTTGAAGAGGAAAATGTGTCCGCACCCATCGCCCACAACGAAATTAGTATATTTTATATGATAGCACATGATAAAGTTATTATGCGAGTTTCATCGTGGGCGACAGCTCCGGACATATTTTTCTATTCAAAAAACTATTTAGAAATTGGTGTTTTCGGCTCATTTTTTATGAAAATTACGGGAAAATGCATTGTTTGTGACGTCACAATTAACCTTTTGAAAGTCTTACCAGGAAACTATTTATAGATTTCTAATTTATGAGTATTCTTGTGTAAATAAACGTTACATTTCAATTTCCTGTGATATTTTTAAAAATCACTATAAAACAGGGCCAAATATGACTGAAACTGTACCTAGTTCTTTGTATATGACATTACTACACAATAACTTAAAGTATTTCAATTTGAGAAAAAGGGGTTTTATTTTTCTTGCAACATATGAACCTTTTAAGTTAGAGTCATAGGCACCTGATGTTATATATTTTTCTCATAATAAAAATAAATACCCTATATCTGATAATACACAAGGTACCCATCCCAGCCATCTTGGATTTATTTCAAACTGTAACATCAGCTGGAAGTTTTGCTTGAAATGTAAACCTTCCTCTTGAATAATCACCAAGTCCAATTGTTGGTTACCAAATAGTTTATTAATCAGCGTGATCGTATAGTCAATTGAAAGCAGCCAGTTTCAAGATGGCATATGTGTATTTTTATGAGATTTAAACAACTTTTAAATTTTAGGGCAAATATTGAAGGAAACTGTACCTTCTTCTTTGTTTATAAACTCTCAATTTGGATATTATTATGCCCGTATTATGCACCTGGTTTCATAACATCATCTAGGAATACTACGCAGTGCTACAAGAGTAACATAGTTCGTTCTGTTAGTTATCATTACCACAATTAATTGCGCAGTATCTAGGTATACATAAGTATCATAGTGAACAATATGTAATACTAGCAATTCAAGGTCATAGCATGGCTATCTGTTTACAGAAACTCATCGGTAACATTATTTTGCGATCCTCTCCGTCTCCCGATCGGTCATTCAACATCTAAGCTTACAACCAATTCAACCAAAACGGTGCATTACACTTGTCATTAATAAAAATCACCCCTCAATCTGCATCTACTGCCTTAGATATGCGACAAAAGGCTAAAGGTATTTATTTTTATTATGAGAAAAATATATAACGTCAGGTGCCTGTGGTTAGAGTCCCTGAAACGTTCTCACTTGAACGGTGAGTGAACGGTTAGCGCACGCTGATCGGAATTTGGTAAATGCACTGAGTTAGAGTTATCTCCCGCATTTTATTTGCTATAGAGTATAGTGTGCTACAGTGTATAGACATTGGCGGATCCAGGGGGGGGGGTTCCGGGGGTTGGAACCCCCCCTTTCTCTTGGACATGTGATTTTTTTTTTAACCATAAAAACTATTTGATAGGAATTTATCTATAGCACTTTCTGTATCATCTGCCTGGAACCCCCCCTTTATCAGATTGCTGGGTCCGCCTCTGATAGAGACAATATATAGGAAAAAGAGTACGAATTCATTTCCCATAGAGATCAATGTTAACCTAAACACACCTGGCTAGTTTGCTATTTTACTTACAGACATATCCTTGGTCACATTTGAAAGTTCATTCCAAGCACTAACAAAAAATCACTAGAAATATATATGGTCCCACGGCGTTTATAGGTCAAAATTGAGCTTGTTTACAACTTACAGCGATCCGCAGCAAATGAATCCAAGACTCAAATATGACACCCACCTCCTATTTCAACCCCTCTTATTTCTTTACTTTCTGCAGTATTTCTTCATTCCATCATTGAATTTAAACAGTGAAATTTTTACTTTAAAATGATCATTATTTCAGCAATTAATTCAGCCAATCTCTTAAGCCATACCTTTTTCTGCTCGGCTCAATCTATAAACACTTCTCTGATGTCAACATCCGGTGGATTGGTACTCTCATTCCATACACGGGTCCCGTTAAACCCGGGTCCGCAGGACATTTCTCATTTTAACGATAGAACATTCTATCTACACTCTCCTAAGAAATATAATGTTATTTTTTTGCATGGAATCAAATATTTCTTTGCCTTTAGTTTATATGTTTCCACAATATCACATTTGCATGGATAAACTCAGAAACGATAATACAAATACGTGTAAATTTTCATTGGAAATGTGCCATATATTCTGTTCATATGTATTTATGATTTCTTATGAGAGAATTTATAAAATAACAAATATATATCAACTTAGTACTTTTTTTTTTTTGGTCTTCGGCGTGATTAGCGTGAATGTAATTCGCACGCGCAAGATTGTAAACTCCAAACTATCCAGATAATTTCCGGAATTTTTTTTTAGGAATTTTCGTTGATTATTAATTAGCAAAGCTTAATTGAGAAAAAATAAAAACAAATTAGTAATCTTCATGTACCACTGATGTTTAAAATATGTAAAACAAAAGACGGTAGTCTTCCAATTTATCGGTACTAAAGGGCAAAAATTCGAGTCTATTATTTTCATATAGTAGTATAGATAGATATGTATTAGGCTATATTTACATTTGCAAATATGTTTCCTTATATGAACCTATAGAATAGCGAAAACGTTCAGTATTCTGTATGAACTTTTTCATGACGTCACAATGATCGTAGCACGCACTAATCGCTTGTCGCTTGGATTATTGTAAACATAAAATCTCGGTTATTTTAATATTACTGAACAATGTGTCTTTTTCAAACGTAAATATAAGTAATAAACAGCAATGTTAAAAAGTTCACTGGGATATGAAGTTGGTTGGTACGTGATCAAATCTACTGAGATTGACAAAAATGTGGCGTGCATTAATATTCTTAACCGTTTTGTTAATATATACCACTATATAAATAGTGCCTGTTTGGAGGGATGATAGTTGAAATTGGCGTTCCCGAAAAAACTATTGTCAAGGAATGTCTTAATTTTAAAGAAAACGTTACTGCTTTTATTTTCATAATTTATTCGCATTATTTCAAACGCATTATAAATGACTTCTTTAGGAATGACGTTAAAAAACCCAACAACCATACAACGGTATTCTTGTAGTCATAAAAAAACCAAGAATGTGTACTTTAAATTGTACGGATTGAATTCTGATTGAAATGATTCTTCTAGTGTGATATAAGTTTTCTTCCACCTTTACGCACGCGTTCTTTTCTCATTTTGTCGTGACTTGCAAAGACCGATCCTTTCGGTCTTTGCGGTGAGCGCAAGATGAACGCTCTGTGATCGCACAGTGAACGCACGGTGAGCGCTTTGTGAACGGTAAGCGCGAACGGAGCAGAGCGGTGAACGCACTGTGAACGCACGTTGAGCGCACTGTGAGCGCACGGTGAACGCACGAAAAAATGGGAAAGTAGAACGTTTAAGGACTTTGTGTATCATTGGCCAATACTCCTATTCTTATCATGACCAGGAATGTCAAATATTATACATGTACAATTATTGACTAGGTATGATTTGCTGGTCCAGCAAATTACTCAAGCTTAAAGGCAGGCTGAGGGAAGGTCCATTTTTTTTTTTACAAATCAATTGTTGCCTAAATCCCAGTCAACAACTGTTTTGTTATACATTTCACTACAGATGCAAGTATTATTTCAAGCAGCAGCCAACTATTTTTATTATACTTTCATGTTAAATACTGAAATTTGATTGGTTTAGACGCAGTTGACAATCAGTCCTCAAACCCTCAGCGTTAGCAACACACTTGGCAACGGGCCGATAGAACGAATTGTTACATGCGCGTAAACTATGCGCGTACGGTTCGCCGTAGAACTCACGTCTTTTCTATATAAAAGAAGTAAAATTTGCTATAATTTGCTATAAAGTTTGCTATAAAATTAAGACATTCAGTATAATAAAATAAATAGTGCCTGTTTGGGAGGGTACCAGTTGAAATTGACACCCTCGAAAACCATTGTCAACCTCCGCTTCGCGTCGGTTGACAATGGTTTTCTCGGGTTGTCAATTTCAACTGGTACCCTCCCAAGCAGGCACTATTTATATAATGTCGTACAGCCAATCGGCAATATCCGTTCAGCTGGGATTGGACCAATATAAATTAGCTGTGACGTAGCGGTCTAACAATTTTGTTGTGTTGAAATTATTAGACCGGTTGAATGTTGGTTATAATTGCAATTAACTAGGACTAAGATTAAAAAAAATAACAAGGATGCAGAGAGAGAGAGAGAGAGAGAGAGAGAGAGAGAGAGAGAGAGAGAGTTATCTTGTATGTGTAAAATGTGTGCGTTAGCTCATGATAAAGAACAATAAGTAGGTGACACAACTGTCGCAAGTTCATGTACTGGAAAATAGAACAAAAGTTGATCTGCAGTTGTTAGTGTATTTGACAAGATGATAAGATGTCTCCAAGTGACAATTCTCATTGTCAATAAAATTATTCAGGTTACAGTGGACAGTAGCCTGTCTTTCATTTTATTGATTAGAATTGCGATTATTGTTGTTTGGTAATATTTAATTATAAAAAGATTTATAAATGTATATTTGCTTATTAGAAAAATCTCTACGGAAGCACGACAAATGAGTTTAATGCCTTTATCACAGATTGTAGTGTAGTGTAATAAATTGTAAAAAAAAAAAAAACCAACAAATTAATCAATGTATATAAAAACCCCCTTTTTTTTTTACAAGATAATCAAGGGAACCATTTGCGGTTTGATACTATTACGTGATGTATTGCCAAATACGGTAATATTTACCCCTGCAAGGTATATTTTTTCTCTATTTCTTAACGGAACATAGTCACGATTTGAGATTAAAATTTGGTTGTTTTTTTTTCAATTCTTTACTCGCAAAATGGTTTACTTGTGCATTTTGAATGGTTGACCATTTCAATGTCTGATGTAAAGTTACAAGGGAGATACAGAAATAAGAATTTATTTTTATGCAAACAAAGCTCGAGTCTTATCCCGGGTATTTGTTTACAAATAATGAAAAGAAATAACAACTTTTTTGGACAAAATGACACGTGGCAAACAAGATAAACTGATACAATGTACCGGTATTAATAAATAATACTATCAATAAAAGAAAGCAACATTTGATTGAAACTTATACCACTTAACGCATATTTAATCAACAAGACTCATTTTTTTTTACGATACAAAACACTTCAAACTCTTTACTCTAGATCTGCTTGCAACTCAATAAATGATTTTCAAATATTGGCTAAGCATTAAAATATCCATATCGGTGTTAACCATTCTAGACTTTGGGGAAAAAATTAAAACTTGAAAAAAATCTAGGTCCCTTCAAGACAATCGATTGTATTTCAATGACATACAGCAGACGACAAAACTGAAATTAATGCGATTCAGTGAAACAACCCAACTGCGTATGATTTCACGTTTTAAATTAATCTACCTCTAAGACTTATAAAAAATTTTTTTGAATGCATCTAATTAAATGTCAACTTTAATTAAAGAAGCTAGTATGATAAATTAGTCTGAAATCGACCATATTGGATGCATAGGGGTGTTATTTAATTGAAAGTAGTCAAAAGCATTTATATATATATATATATATATATATATATATATATATATATATATATATATATATATATATGGTACACACAAAAGGCAGAAGTACATGTATGCCACCATAATATACTAAAATAATTATTTATTTAAAAGACTTTATAAAAGTAAGATGAGCTAATTATTTAACTTATATTTTTGTCGGACTGTTTCTGACAGTTTATCTACTGATTAGACATACCTGGAAGTGACTTGCATTACTTTAAAGTGGTGTTTTATATACAAGAACCACTGTCAAAGTCGCAACTTCAACGATAGAAATATTTTGTAAAAAATATTTTAATTTTGTCACCATTTTTTTTATAGATACCAACAACCAATTTTAAATATCCGTTTTACACATTTCGCAACCAAATTGTATAAAGTGAATCGAAATACTGTATATTCCTTTTTTTACGCGAGAAGATATTTCTGGGGGTCAACCGTTTTCCACCAAATCGCGCAAACATAAAATCGTGAAGTCCGATTTTTTATCACAGTTTTCTTTAGATTAAATATTTCCGAAGTATAAAAGAGAGATTTCAACATTCGCGAGATGGGCTTCCCGCGATTTAACGCGGATATTATTTATTCGCGTTTTTAATTAATAGAAATCAGTACCCCCAACACATGACTGTACATGTACATTGAGAACACGGACTTGCATAAGTTGACCTCAGACTTCCAAGTAGTTCTAAGTATTTGTAGTTAACATAGTACCCTTCATATGCATGGATAAAAAGTTGTCTATTTTAACATTACTTCAAATATAAGGAAAACGTTTGGACAGGTTTCTTAATTCTACGTTTAAAAACACCCCACCACGCGTGTTTATAGCATACTTTCCATATAATGAAATTAAAATGATGGCGTATCTTATATATAGGCTTTAAGAAATAAGATATAAAGACAGAGTTCTGTGTGATTTTATTAATAGGGATGTCAAAAAAGTTATTTATTTCAGTTTACGCTGACAAAGAATTTGACTCCTTGTGGTGAGGATGTCGTATGTATTGGACAGATCATCATGTCATTAGTAGATTCTTCCAAAGTCACGGGGTCAAATTGTGACGTACGGAAGGAAACGGTGTTGTTCGAATGGACATTAACAACCGTTATCACTCGACTATATGTCCATGCAATTGGGAATATTGTCGTAGAGTCTGATGAAAATTCGATGGAGCCATCTTTCGTCAGTTTGAAAGCTGTGGAAATAAAAACACATGAGTATTTCAGGCAGTGCATGGAATCTAAAGAATTCTTCTTGAAAATGGTCAACAAAAGAATGAAAATCAACTCCATGTAAAATCTAATGTTTCAAGCTATTATAGTAAATAACTTCTGTACATTATAAATTTTAATCTGAAATGAATTAATAAGTCTTTAAAAATGTATTTGGTGGAAACACTTCGAATAATACATTTGACTGTGTCTCCGGCAATTCCATCCATGTATTGGTACGATGTTTCTAGACATTTGCATTGGGTCTTGTTCACTAAGTAACGGATCTCCTCGCCAGAAAAAAGCATGTCCTTAACTTCCTTCGTTGATGTCAGCTGTCTTTTCCTGATGTGTGTTATGGCCCAAAATCTGTTTGATTTTCAAATTTACTTGAATTTACATTCAGTTTCGATCACAAATGATCTACTTACAGACGACATGAAAGGATGATTTGTCTAACAATTATTTGAGTGTTTAATTCTTGAAATCTGATGGTTAAAAAATAATTGATAGTCTTAGTTCTATTACTCTGATTAGATTTTAAGTATGGTACTAATATAATTTTATTTGCAAAACGCTTACTTTCCTTGTCCTTGCATCCAACTACAGTACAATCCTGACAAAGTGGATGTATCATTTTCAAAGAGACCAGGTTTAGCCCAGAATACCTTGGCAGTGTCGTTTTCAATCCAAAACGTGTACAGTTCCTTATCTATATCTGCAACAGACAAGACAATTTTAAACGTATTGCTACATTAGCAAGGACAGTATGATAAACTTAAGTAAGAGAGAGAGAGAGAGAGAGTTGGTAAAATTGAAGGACTTAAAACCATCATCCCCTCCCCCTCGATAGGCCTTGCTTTGATAATTACTATGTTGTTGAGTATGACGATGTGGCCCTGACCCTGTTCAAATGACAATGGATCAGGACACATCCTTATGCAATAAAAAGAAACATTTGTTAATTTTTGATACATATGAAAGACATATTAAAGAGATAAATCTTCTCATTTTTTCAACAAGGCCATATTTCAACTTATATTTTTTTTATAATAATTGCTACATGTAATTATTAAATCAATTTATATTGAGTATTAGAAAACAGTACTGTAATCTTTTCCATGAATGAACTGTGCATCGTCAAAGAAACTATGTCCTGGTTCATCGCCCGAGTTTGGACTGGCATCAAAGTGATTAATTTTACCCCCAAATGTTGGTATATCTTTGTACTGGGGCGGATTATCGGGTTGTACACAGCTTGAAACATTGAAGAAATATCTTATCTCATCGCCGCTTGCCAGATAAGAAAACAAGGAATCGTAGCTGTGAACTGGTATGAACCTAAAGAAATTGAGATAGAAATGTCCTGGGAATTCGAACTGAATTATATATGACAACTGTAGTTTTAATCTTAAGATATCAAAAGCAGTTATATTCTTTATTTTCGAAATTCTTTAACTATGTTAGTATATGTATTTTTGAGGGGAATTTTGAAATACATGTATAGTGCTAAGATCCAGATCCAAAATCACGGTATTTTAAGATATTAGAGGACAACCCTCCAACACCTACCACCAATAAAGGAATATTTTTCTAGCTATGTTGATAACCAACATCTCTGATACATTGACGTCATTCTTGGCGAAGACAATTTTCTAATAGCGATAAATTGCATCAATCAACTATTTCTTATATTTTAAACATGTGTTTACCTTTGGCAATCTGTACTCCAAATCATCCACGCAAGATTCAAGTACATAAAGATCATATAAAAAGACATACTGTCTCACTGTATACTTGTGTTCAGTTCACAAAAAAGGATGACATTCATTCACCCAGTGATTTATATAACGTTGCATGGCTATGACCTTCATTGACTTTATGTAATCGTGTTCACAAGGTCACAATACGGCAACGTGATTTTCCCACTATATACTGAAAGTTTAAAGAACATACAATTAAAAGCTTGTTAACTGGCTTCTTTTACAATCAGCTGCTAAATTACGTAATATTTATTTCGAGGGATCTGCAGTATAACTGGTGTACCAGTTTATTGAAGGTAATAACCACACGACCCACAATCAAACTACGAGTTGCCAGATTGACACGAGTTGTAGTTTGAAAAAAGTTATTGGAAATGAAGAGTCACAATAATTAGAAAGTTGTTTGTGAAAAGTGCAACGAGACTAAAATAAAAGATAAGAATAAAAACACCACAAAAAACATCATAAAAATCACAACCTGGTTTATTAATAATTACATGTGCATCGATCAAACAAATGAGTTTTTGTTCTTCAAATTAAAAAGAGACATTCATTTCGTTATGACAACTAATACAGAAGAAACCAGCATTTCCTCTGGAAGGTTTTATTGAGCATGCTATTTTCACTTCATTTTCAGTCTTCCAAGTTGTTGCCGTTAAATAAGACAACACAAGTGTTGCTGTACTGTTGCTGTAAATGCTTCCAACAAATAGTTCACGGTAAAACATCGGGGATGTTGGAACGGGGAAATACAATGTCATAAATATATTGTACCATCTGTCGATATTTTTGTACCTGAAAAAAAAATCTAATTTTAAGACGACTTAAAAATTACAGTTATCATTACTTAAGCAAGTTTATCTTTCTTTCTCACTGTAATATTCATTTCCCAAAATGTGCCAAAACATTCGCAAAACGGAAGAATTATAGGTTTTTAGTTATTCAATTTTCATAAACGGAGTAAACTAAGTTTATGATGAATCACGTTGAATACGGAACAATTAGTTATATGTAATTAGGTAAATTGCAGGGTGTGATGTTAATCGAAGTTTAAAATGTACCCTTTAAGTACAGAAATCTCAAATACAGCACCTGCTACATCTCCTCCAATATAACCTTTACCACAATTGCTTATTACTGAACATTGACATCCATCAAGTGCAATGGCAAAACGAAGTGGAGTACCCTTAACCAGCATTGTGCGAATTTCTTCGTAAGAGTTCAGTTGACGTGTAGTTACTGGCTCTCTTGCCCAAAATTTGCTAGAATGCAACACAACCTTACAATGAAAAAAGTACTTATGGAGTCGCGCGTCATTGGTTAATTTGTATTTAAATTTAAATCTGTTAAATAATTATATTAAATTAAAAGAAAATTAGCCGAGTATTTAGTTACACGTATGCTTCCTTTGAATATTGTAATCATTGAGTGTCATAGAGATATATAATAAAGTCCTTCAACTCTAGACATTTAAACAAATATCACCAACTAGTATACCCTCTATTCTCTATTCCTTAAAAGGAAAGTAAAATTGTAAAATATGAAAAAAATTGTACTTTCCGTGTCCAGAGGCCCAGTTGCAAGTAACACCTTTTATATCGTTGGTATTGTTAACAAAAAATCCTGGCCTTCCATATGAAATGAAAGCGGTGTTATTTTCGACGAAAACAGACTGTAGTTCTTCGGTTAGCACCTCTGTTGTCAGAAAACACGCATTTTATTCACACAAAAAGTTTGAAAACTTGAATAGGAATAAAATGAGGTAACAAAGTGGTATGTTAAAATGCTTTAACTCATGAGAAACATATTTTTTCGAAAAAATATAAATTTGCAAATTTCTAAGATGTGCTACACGGCTGGCTTAAAGAAAATTAAAAAGTAAAAGAAAGTTCAAACCTCCTTTTGTATCTTAACACGCGTAATCATCATGGTTAAAAATCAGTTGACTGGTTGCTTGTTCAGATCTTTTAGTGACTAAGGAAAACTTCACTTCCCAACCGAATATTGGACGATCGATGTCTTGTGTCTGGGATATAGGTTGACAGTTCGTCGTATTGAAGAAATTCATGACACGGGCTCCATTAATGAGGTGAGTGATGAGACCATCATATGTATTGATTGGTATATTTCTGACAAATTACTTTTGCAATTTCAACTTTTACCGGGCGTTTGTAACTGATGATGGTAAATGCTATAATTTCTATGTTAGTGCCGATCTTGTTGTACAACCTACTAAGGATTGTTATCTCTGACGGTAGAGATATTTCATTTTATTAGAACAGAACATACATTAGATAAAAAAGCATAATTACACACACACACACACACACACACACACACACACACACACACATATATATATATATAAATAAATATATATATATATATATATATATATATATATATATATATATATATATATATATATATATATATATATATATAACACACTTCATTTTAAGACAAATTTAATGAATTTGTATGCATTAAATTGTTTTGATGATTTTTTTTAAAGACGAGAGAAAATGAATTTTCTATGCACGAAATTGTTTTTAACATTACTTTGCGATTTCAAATTTGTATCATTATTAAACATTGAAGTGCTACCGAATTTTATTTTACATTAAAATATACAGGAGATGATAGATCTGGTCTTACTTGAAAATACGTTAAGCTTTAAAAGACTGTTACTCGTTACTTTTATTACACTTTTTAAAGACTGAATTGAAAATTTGATTTGAGTCACAATTTGGTTCAAATTCTAAAATAACTCATTTTTAAATTATGATAAACATTAGTCAATAAAAATATGCATGCAAAACGGAATTCAAAAATATAAGTAAATCATTAACTTAAAAGGGACTATTGGAAAAACCCAACAAAGTCCTAAATAGTCCATGCTGCGTTTTCAAAGCATCTTTCATTCAATAGTTATAGTTTTTTGATTTTGATAATAGACTTACTTTTGAGAATAAGTAAGGGTAAGCAACATTGAAAGACGGAAAATTAATGTCGTATACAGCATGGCTGTCTTCTTATCATTTTGAGGTGGTGTTTATCATAAAACGGTGACATGGTTTCGCGTAACACAAACACTATACCTTGGTCTAAACAAGTTCCTTTGGTAGATGCCCTCATGTAAACACATCAAATTTATGTTTAAAACGCGCAATAATTGAAGATTGCCTACAGGTCTTTCAGCTTTCTCAGATTAAAAAAACTGTATCACAATGCAGTCGTTTGATTGTCATGGCAATTTGATAATTAGATGCTATTTTTATTCTTAATCTACACATCTCAAAATTGTCAGAAAACTGCTGTTCAGGTTAACTGACAAATTTCATGTATTCAACTTATTTATTTATACATCTCATATATTAATTAAAAAATTGCGAGGAAAAGTACTTTTCGAATGAAAAAATATCAACTTAAAAATAAATTCAAAGAACTAGGTACAGTTTCAGTCATATTTTGCCCTGTTTTAAAGTGATTTTAAAAAATATTACAAAAAATTGAAATGTTACATTTATCTACTCAAAAATACACATAAACTAAGAATCTATAAAGAGTTACCCGATTAGACTTTCACAAGGATAATTGTGACGTCACAAATAGTGTATTTTCCCGTAATTTTCATAAAACTGGGCAGAAGACACCAATTCCTCAGCGGTTCTTTGAATAGAAAACTATGTCCGCAGCCATCGCCCACGATGAAACTCACATTATAACTTTGTCAGCGTTTAAGGAAGCGCAGCGGTAACTGATAGAATTTCGTAAAGACCTTGAAACAAATCATAAGCGGCTTTTGAAATGAATAAAACTAACAAAATCTCTTAGAAGTGCATTTCGTGATTTAGTAGTCTAACAACATTGAAAATATTCGGACGAGTACGATGACAAAACGTAAAAAAAAAAGAAACCCCGACCGATAGAAATGGACGTCAAAATGCTGAACGACACATTTCGGTAAGACGGACGTTAGACAATAAGTAATACAGAGCAAGTTTGGAATCGACAGATCGTTTGTACTTATAAATATTTAAAAAAGAAAACAAAACTCGAAATGAATATTGAATGTGAACTCAGAGTACATGTTCAAAGAATTTTTTCCCCCAAAACAATTTCCGAAATAAAACATAAATGCCTTCGTAAACGATATAGAGGGTTTAGCAGCAACGTAAAGATTTGAAATTGTTGACGCGCACATTGCGCCGCCTGACAAAACATTGTGTAACTAATTATTCATTTTCTCAACAAATAAATAAAGTAGAGATTTGAATTTTCAGTATTGTTTGTCAAAGGGTCATTGAAGAAAACATAGAATTGCAGTGAACAGATTTTAAGTTATGTGTTCTGTCTACGCTTTTTTGGGACAACCCTCGTATAATCTAGCCAATAAGTTACTTTTCGGATATATATTAAAAGCTAATTTATATATGTAATTATATTTAAATGTATACGTTTGAGAAAATATAGGTCGCTACAAAAACATTTCTAATCTTTCGGTTAATTAATAAAGCAATTCATGAAAAAACATTTAGCGTTACCATTAAACTTAGTTGTAATAAATGCATGGAATATGTCATTTTATTTTCTGTTTTTTCTTCTTTTGCCTTCTGATCAATCTTGTTTTAATATTATTTTAATATTGATAAAAATATTACATAGATAATTCATTTATATTAGACGATTTGACTTGCTGCTCACAACAAATACGTACGAAGAAAATTAACTCCTGCAAAAAAAAAAACAACAAACAAAAAACAAAAAACAAACAAAAACAAAAAAATGAGACGTAAACTTAATAGCTTTTTCATTTAAAAACTTCACCTTAAAAGTCAATCATTCAACATTCACAAGTAAACCAATTTAAACATAAAAATAAAATTTTGATCTTAAATCGTGCCTAGGTCCCTTAAAAATGGTAAAAGTGTCATTTTAGACTCTAGATTACGATTCATGTATTAATTATCCTCATCTTAACAACTGTAACAATGTCGTTCCCTCTCTCATTCTGAAAGAGACCGTTACATCATCACTGCATAAAACTAGAAGGGTATTTGAAGTAAAAAAGTATACAATTTATAAGTAGATTTGAAATATCATTTATTATATTAGTAATTAGAATGGCACACCTAAATAAAATAATTTATATCAATCAATGCTAAAGAAATCTGCATGTCCCTTGGCAGCTTCTATAGAACATGCGATGTTCACTCCATTTTCGATCTCCCATGTTGTTGCATTAAGATAGGACAACATTATTGTGGCTTTATTGTTGCTTTGAATGCTTCCAACCAAAAGCTCACGGTAATACATCGGGGATGTTGGAACAGGAAAATACAATGTCATTGCCTTTGAAAAAGATATTGAATCCTCTTTTGATATTTTCACACCTGTTAAAGTATAAATTACTGAACATTAACATTTCTTTTTTTATAGAAGAAATTGAACATTGTTTAAGAATGGTTTTAAAGGGGTTACAAGATAATTGTTATCATTTTGGGTTTTCTTCATTGATATTCAAAGGAATAACTCTACACGCAAAATTTATAAAACAAATAAAAATATGATGTGCTTTATAATAGTTTTGACCAATAGTAAATTAACTTTTAAATGCAAGATTAAATATTTTACCCGCTATATTTCCTCCGATAAAACCATGTCCACAATTTCCATCGACACACTGACACCCATCAAGTGTGATGGCAAATCGAAGTGGATTACCGTTAATCAGCATGGTGCGAATTTGTTCGTAAGAGTTGAGATGACGTGGAATTACTGGCTCTCGTACCCAGAATTTGCTACAATTATGAATATTCATACATTTATGAATATTCATATATTTATGAATATTCATGATTTTTTTTCAGTACAATGTATTATATACGTTGTACTATTTTCTTGCTTAAAGTTAAAATATTTTAATAGTTTAAAGTTTGGCTTGTCTAGTGCATGACAAACTGTTGGATAATTTCAAATATCCAATGTATGCCATTTTATATGACTGTATGTTTCAATTTTCCTTTCTTCTCTATATATTTTGCCTCTTTACCTTCCTTTATTCTCTTTGCGAATGTAATGTAATTATTTGTACCAGTAATTCGGAAACGTTAAGTTATTTCAATAAATATAGAGTGTAACTAAATAAGAAATACATTGTATTAATGCTTGATAAAAAATATACTCTTACTTTCCTTTTCCAGAGGACCAATCGCAAATTACACCTTTTATGTCGTTAGTATTGTTGGCAAAGAACCCAGGGCTTCCGTACAGAATAAACGCGGTGCTATTCATAATGTAGACGGATTGTATATCTTCGGTTAATGCTGCATTTGCCAAAATGTACAAGTAAACAAATTACTATAAGGAAATATTTAAAAAAAAAAGAAAAAGGTGAAATGAACAGCTGTATAGTTACTGTTTCTGTTGTGATAAAGAAAAATATATTGTTATATTGTTTACCTTCTTTTTTCAGGTTAAAAGAGTTATTAGATCAGATTATTACCTTCTTTGGCATTATCAAACACGTAACCGTCATGATTAAAAATCAGTTGACCAGGTGTATCATTAGATGTTTTTGTGGTTAAGAAAAAATTAATTTCTCCTCCGAACACAGGAAGGTCAAAAACTCTTGTCTGGGATATAGGTTGACAGGTCGTCGTATTGAAGAAATACATGACACGGGCTCCGTTGGTGAGGTGAGTGATGAGACCATCATAAGTATCAATGGGGGTGTTTCTTGCCAAAACAAAATATCAAAATAGTATTCATAAAAATTTGGAAACGTTTCTTTCCTAACCTACTTTGTATCTGTCACGAGTTATCATTTAGTTCTAAAATCTATAGAGATAAAGATATTAGGATTTTTCAATATAGATTTTGAGTAGAAAAACTTAGTAGTTTTGAATCCAGCGAATACACAAAATATTTAAATAGATCATTGGTGTATAAAATAATTTTAAAAAGCACTAAAATATATCACGATGATATTGTTTGAAGCGCGTAAACATTGTGTTGAGCTGATACTCAACTCTTCTTACATTATACTGCGTTTGATTATTAAGATACACTCACTTTTGAAAATCAGCCTTGGTAAAACACAGAAAGGGAAATAGTATTATTGCTGTATAGAACATGGCGATTTCTTATCAACTTAGGTGGCATATGTTTGATATTACTGGTGACGTAAGTATAGTAAAAATTGATAACCTTAAATCACTTGTTCATAAAGGTCCAAAATTTAAGAAATACTGATTTTTCAACTGGCATTAAAAGTTTTTACATTTATATTTTATTATGAATTCTGTAGAAGAATATCCCAAACGATGGGCCAAACACGAAATAAAGACCTTGACACGTTGTCAGAATTGATTAAAAGTGTTCGATGCATGTTTTCAGCATAAAAACCATTCATCCCTCTATATTTAATAATTTAGAATTGAAAAAAAGAACGAGATAGATTACACGATCAGTTTGTACTGGTACCTGTTGACAAAGCATGGAACAACAACGTTAACAATGTCTGTTTGTAAGGCTCATTATATAAATTGTATTTTAAAAGAAATTGGATTCAATTCTGCAAGTGGTAATTCAGCTTACACTCATAGCTCACTTTCTTAGGAGGAAATATTTCAAAATCAATTGTCAGTTTTAAATATTTTCAATATTCCCAATAACTAAAATTGATTTAATGTTGAATGATTACGCGAACTTAGTTATAGTATAAGTAGAAGTTAAGATTTGAAAAATGTTAAATAAGGCAGACCGTTTCTTAAATGCGTGATATCTGGTTTGATTGATAAAACTCATTCGCTTGCAAAGTGCGACATCTGGTAGGAAAATGGAATAGAACTTTCCAGAACGGGGTAACCCAGAACTCGGGTTGACTAATAAATGTCGAAAAGTGTAGGATTGGTTCATCATGCATAACGGAGAGGTACCTTGGGTCGGACATCTTTGGTTAATACAAAAAGTTAACCCCCATCCCAACTGTTTTTTTTTTCAAACAGTCTTTTTATCTGAAATTCGTATTTGGAACAGTAATAAAAATTATTGTGAAATTTGACCCAAAAAACAAAATTTAGAAATACGACGCACTACATACCCACTCATTAGTTAAAACAGTTTTTTTAGTCAGATGCAACAAAAAGATGTAAGGTCAAGTTTATATCATCCATTTTAGTTTATATTTTTCATCCCTGTCCGCTCGTCTAAACATCCAGCAATTAAAGTGGTTTTTAATTTCATTCATTAAGAATAGGTTAAGGAAGCAATTTAAAAAAAATCAGATACAGTATATACGAATATGAACAAAAAAACCGGTTAAACATATTAAGCATTGTATCGTAAATAATGTGTAAATGGTTTATTCCTGCGCTAGCGCGGAATATTTTCTAGTGATTTATTTAAGGAATAAGGAATCATTCTTTGAGTATTATGAGGGATTAATTTTGGTTATGGCGTGATCAAATCCAATAAAGCCCGAAGGGATTTCAAAGAATGATTCCATATTACTTATAGTTATATAATATTCATCAATTGTACGATAAAATATTTGAATATAAATAAGCAAACCCCGCTTCCGGCCCAATTATACGTCTTTTGAATTTTGTTTGGATTGTATAGTACAAAATCGATACGTAGTGTTATCAAAGGCAACGACACTGAAAAATGTAAATATTTAAGAGAATATACAGGTAAGTATTAAAATCTGACATATTAATTGTTGCATATCCAATATCTGCTGCATTGAACTATTCATGAAAACACATTAAATTTTATAGCAATTTTTGCATGGAATATGTGATATTAATTTTCTGTTTATTATCAGTTGCTTTCTCATGTTGTTAATAGGTTACAACAATCTGGATCAAAATATTATATAAAAAAATATTAACATCGGACGGTTTGGCTTGCTGTAGACAACAAGCATGTATGAAGAACAATAACTCTTGTAATTCAATTAAACGAAAATGTAGAACCGGTAACGTATTGTACAAGCTTCACTTCTTTTGTTACAGGTATCATTTAAAGATCAAAATTACAATTACCTTGAATTGATAATTCTCATCTTATTTATTCTAACAATGATTTTTTCTTTTTTTTTTTCAAAATGAAAAGGGAACGTTAAATAATTTCACACCATGCGAAAACAGATTCAAAATGCTAAAGTATGATATTCAATGCATTAAAGTCTTTGAAATATCATTTATTATATTCACAGTTCATATGTAATGCGAAAATATAATTATCTATATCAATCAATAGTAAAAAAATCTGCATGCCCCTTGGCAGCTTCAATGGGACATACAATTTCAACATCCCAATTTGTCGTTTTTTGATAGGACACCATTAATGTTATGGTGTTGTTGCTTTGAATGTTTCCGACCAGAAGCTCACGAAAATACATCTGTGGTGCTGGATTAGGGAAAAACAATGTCATGGCATTCGAAAAAGATATTGTGCCATCATTTGATATTTTCACACCTAAAAAAGAAAACATTATTTAATTACTGTGAACATGGAAGTTTTTTCCTTACGATATTGCAGATTTTTCAAATCTAAGTTGAAAAACCTTCTACACTGTCAGCCAAATTAGATAGGTATTATTTTAGGTTTTTCTTATCCAATCTTTAAATCACGTGTATTATTTTTACGTGCAATTAACAGAAAAACAAAAAATAAATCATAGATGGGTCATTTTGATTAGTATGAAAATTAACTTTTAAAATTCATAAAAAATAATATACCTGCTATATATCCTCCGATATAACTATGTCGTCCACAGTTGCCCTTGATACATTGACATCCATGAAGTATTATGGCAAATCTAAGCGGATTGCCATTAACCAGCATTGTGCGAATTTGTTCGTAAGAGTTGAGATGACGGGGAATTAGTGGCTCTCGTACCCAGAATTTGCTGCAATTATGAATAAACAGATATTAATGTTCCTTACTATTGAAGTTTTATTCTGATTTTCAAGAAGCCGAATTTCAAATAAATAAGCTAGACTTATACTACCAATATAAATTATACTAATAGTCTAATACATAATTTTCTTGATTAAAGTCATAATATTTAGATAGTCTAAAGTTAGGCTTGTCGAGTGTCGAGTACTATTCATAATTATCTACAAAATTATGTTTGTTTCCATTTTCTTATCTATATTGCTATCTTTATTTGAAAGTAATGTTATTTAGGTCTTCCGTTTCCAACGGAAGACCTTTATGGTTTCGTATTGTTTCTTCTTATTATCTTTTTCGTGAAATTTTGTACGGGCGATTTCTCATAATCTATTTTGTATTTACTCAGAAGCTAGACTGTAAAAGGTTTTAATTTTATGTTTTTGAAATGTTTTATAACGCCACTTCCGGTCCCGATTTATCGACGATTTTCTTAATTTTTATGACCTATTTTGTGCAGATAACTCCTCAAAAACTATTCATAATAACAATGTCATAATTTTTAAGACAGATAGATAAAAGATTGAAGTTGTTATTGAACAAGATTACTTTTTATACGTCAAAAAGGTAAAGCGTCGGAGCTCGCTTATGCGTAAAAATTGGGTACAAAAAATCCGGCAATTTTTTTTAATTTTTTTTTTAACCTTTTTTGTGAAATAATCTGTGAAAACATATAAAACAAAAGTTGAGCAAAATCTTTAAAAGACCTTTTCAATGATTTCAAGATTTAGGGGCCAACCCCTTTAAATAAACGGCCTAAAGGGGCCAAAAGTCTTTTTAAATATCTCTTAAATGATTACATTTTTTAAAATCATTCTTGAATCAAAAACTGGCCCTTAAAACTGCTCACATTTATCTCTAGACTAAGAAACATTTTGTTATGACTTTTAGAACAAAACATGTTGCAAATACCGATACCTTTTCAATGATATCAAGATTTATGGACCAGCCCCTAAAATAAAAGACCTGTTGGGGCCAAACGTATTTTTCTAAATATCTTTAAAACTATTGAGATTTTGTTAAGGATTATTGAAGCAAAAATGTTCATCTTGACGTTTTACAACTAACTGACCTTCAAAAATGACGATTTTTTACTTAGTAAGGGATCCTAAGGGACCAGAATTTTAAATCTTTGACGCGACATAAATGAAAAACGAAAATTATTTTGTAAATCATTATAGCAAAAGAGTCGTGCAGAATTTTATTCTAAACAACTTGATATCTTCAAAACAGTCATATGGACTCCCAATGGGTAGTAACGTAACTGGCCCCTAAAACTGATTGTCTTACCTATCTCAAGACTAAGGAACATTTTTTATGACTTGTAGAACAAAAATGTTTCAAATACCAAAACCCGTTCAATTATACCAGACCCTAATGTTAGGTAACTAGATAATTATCTCACTTTCCTTTTCCAGACGACCAATCGCAAATTACACCTTTTACGTTGTTAGCGTTGTTGGCAGAGAATCCTAGTCCTCCATAGAGAATAAACGCAGTGGTATCCATAATGTAGACGGACTGTATCTCTTCGGTTAATGCTGCATTTGTAAAAGTGTACAATTAAACAAATTAATATAAGGAAATATTAAAAGAAATGAACTGAACAGCTGTGTATAAGTGTTTCTGTTATGATAAAAAATAATTTTAACGTATATCGTTTAGTTGTTTGTTTAGGTTAAAAAAGAATTTTTGCATTTCATGATTACCTTCTGTGGCATTATTAACCGCGTAACCATCATGATTAAAAAACAGTTGATAAGGAGAAATGTTTGGGGCTATGAAAAAATTGATTTCCCCTCCGAAAACTGGAAGTTCGGAAACTCTTGTCTGGGAAATAGGTTGACAGGTTGTCGTGTTGAAGAAATACATGACACGGGCTCCATTGGTGAGGTGAGTGAAGAGACCATCATATGTATTGATTGGTATGTTTCTTGCAAAAAAAATCTAAATATTATTCATAAAAGTTTAGAAACGTTTCTTTCCTAACGTACTCTGTATTTGTAATGAGTTATCATTTAGTTTCATGAGACCATCATAAATATCAATGCGCATGTGTCTGGCAAAAAAATTAAAAAAAAACAAAACATTGATTTCGAAATTTATTTGATATGAATGTGAAAAAGTATGATTTCTAGCTACGCTGTATTCAGTTATTTTTTAGTTATAAAAAATTAAGCAAATATATTAAGATCTCTCAATAACGATTTAGAGTGGAGGTAAATACATATTTGAAATCTAAAATGTTTAAAGTGAATCATCAGGGCAAAATTGACGATAATATTGTTTAAACTGTTTAAACACTGAATGCGTTGAGCTGACACTCAATTCTTTTTTACATTATACTGCTTCATTATTGAAATACACTCACTTTTGAAAATCAGCCTTTGTAACACACAGAAAGGGAAAGAGAATTATGGCTGTATGGAACATGGCGGTTTCTTATCAAATTTATGTGACATTTGTAAAAGTAGACATGGTTAAAAAGATCAAGACTACATACTGAACTCTGAATTGTAATTTCTACGATAAGAATATAGGACAGCGATTTGTTCGCCTTATAATTTTATATATTAACGAGAAATTCAATAAAACAATAAGCACTTGTACTCTGTTAGGGAAGTTCAACTTAGTGATTACGCTAATACCGCACCCCGTCTCCTGGAACGAGTTACATTTTCTGTATTTATTTAATTTTTTAGCCTTTCTACGTAACTTGGGACGGGGTGGTGTCACATCTAGGTGTAGTAATGGTTCCGTTTCGGTCAATATACCGGACAAAAGCACCGGTTCATATACATTAAATGGCTTGAAAATGATTTAAATCAACTTGCTACTAGACTGACCAGGTTTACATAATAGAAACATTACCTTACCACAAACCACAGAGTCAATTATTACGTAATATTTTGATGGAATTACAATGTAGCTTTCTAAATGTATTTATTCAGTTTTGCGATACAAAAAAAAATTATTTTCTAACGATCCAGCCTTTTAAAAAATCCCTGCGTATCCGTATTATCACAGCAGTGTGGTTATTATCATTTTTACGAACATTATTGAATACAACATCAACGACCAAAAAATAACTAACACGATACATTTGTAAAAAACAAAAAAACGTAATTACCAGGCTTTAATGTACCCAATTTTACAAATTAAAAATTGGTGTTATGTGCACACTAGGTCTTATCAAATATCATCAATGAACTTTCCAATCAATGTTTTTGCTATACTTTATTACAAAACTTAAAAACAATACGTTTACTTTGTTTAACCTATTTTTATTATTATTTCCTTTCATTAGACCATCAGAAGTAAGTAGAAATATTAACCTTTGATATCATTTATTATGTTTAGGGGATTCGTTGTTGTTCGCGGACGTATTTAAGTGTACATGAACAATAAATCGAATATTTCACTTAACAAAGTGTACAAAGTTGACATAATATTTAGTACTTAATATGCTATTCAAACCAAATATTCTGATGATGTAAACAAAGTTGAAGTTCGTTTTCATTGTCTTCAAGAATATGGATATTTAGAATTATAATTGTAAAATTTAGTAACATTGAATTACAAATACAGTATTAATATTTTATGAAAGAACAGTTACAATTAACTGACATACATTAACCATGACAGGCATTAACCGGATAATGGTTTAAATTATGATTTAAGAGTTTGCATGAAAAGTTGTTGACTTGTTTTCTCACTAAAAAAAAACAAAATATGAAATATACACTCTTAATCTTTAAACATTGTTGACCCTAAGGAGGTCAATGAAACTTTAGAATATACTTAGAAAAGCCGGACACTACTCGTATCATTTTCAAAGAAACGGGCAATAAATGAATTTGACGTAACCGCCTGGGTGACAACATGCTAAATCCTATGCTATTGGTGAGTATTTTCATATTTTTAACATGCGCGGTGCAAACGTAAAAATATTAAAATTTCAACAAATAGTTTATTAATATTCATAATAATTTTACTTGTTTTACCATGCTTGAATATATAAATTCATTTCATCTCTTAGTGCTTTTGTTAAAACAAATTCGGCAATATAAACGCTCCCTTGCAAACACATATTCATGAAAGAGAGAATGTAGAGATAATATATATTCAATTTAAAGGATGAATTCTATACCAGTTCTATCTTTACTCTTGGATTTTGTTTATATCTTTACAATCTATTTTTGATATGCATTTCTTTGGAAGCATTTGATTTTTATCTCGTTCCTTAGTTACCAAGTTTTACTCAGTTTAAGCAAATTTTAGTTTCTAATTGAACGATTCATACAGTATTTGCAATAATATTTTTTAAAAATTTTTCTATGAAATTTCAGGTAGGATTTCTAAATGTATTGTTATATCATAAGCCAATTCTTGGAGTTTCAAATGTTTATCGAAGTTTTCAACTGAATGTGAACAGCGTCTCTGATTTTCTACACACGCGTAAAATGCAGCAGGATGCAGTTCTTCCTAGTCTATCTATGGGATTTCAAATTCCACCCAATGCTGTTACCAATGATTCTGATGAGGACCCCAATCATCGACCAGGAGAGCACTCAGAAACTCAGCCAAACAAAGAGCTGAGTCTACCTCCATTAAGCTCCATTTTTCCTTTGCAAATAAATAATAAAAGAAGTATCAACGCACACATTTTTCGGAACCAACACTCTCTGAAAATTAAGAACAGCTATGAAAAGAACTGGCAAAAATCAATTTCTGAAAAGTCACACGCGGTTACAAATGAATTATCCAAAAATGCTTTAAGAAAAATGCTCTTAAAAAACAAATCTCAACCACAATATTTTGAAAGATTGGACACATCTTTTCCTTTGGACAATTCTCAAAAACTTCTGTGGTCGGTAAGCGAACTATGTTGCTCTTATCTTCCAGCTAATTCAAGAGCAACGGTTAAAGATGATTCTTTGCCCAACTTATACTTAACCTATAATAAATTTGAAGAGAAATCTTTAAATAAAACAGAAAAATACCAAAATCAAGTAGATGAATCCGAAGAAACAGACTCGACGTCTTCGGATCTGGTATTTTCTTGGGAACAAATGAAATCTAAGAACGCAAAAGAAGGTAACATATTTAATTATCAAGAACAGAGATTCGATGAAAGAAAATCCCCATTTGGTTGGAATCTTAATAAACATTTTCAAGAAGATGATTGTGAAAAAGAGGAGAAAGAAGAAAGGACAAAAGAAAACAACAAAGAAAAGAACAATTTCAAATTGAATGATAAAGTCCATGGAAAATCGAGTATGATTAATCTGAAGAAATCACAATCTAAATTTAATACAGTTGACAGTTACAGATTATTTCCTTATGGAACTCGCAGCTGGACAAATATGTACCAAAATCCATGGTGGACATACGGAAGAATGCTAAGACACTGGCCATGGATAAGTAAACCTAAATGGTTCCCCAAAGTCTTTTATATTAAATAGATAAAAGAGCCTTGTTACAAAGAAATAAATCTGATCTAATTGTGTAATTTAGAGTGAAAATAATTTAACGTGTAAAATGCAAACTCTGAAGAAAAAAGATAATCTATCCATGAAGCGTAATATAAGGCATTGAGATCCAATATATGTCTCTTTGTTTTAGCTTCTGATCGGTGTTTGGTAACTAAAATCTTTGTTTTGGGGGTTTTGTGGAAATGACTTGTTAAGGTGGTAAGGGACACCTCCATGTTGTAACGATTTTTTTTATAAAATAAACAATGAAATGAAGTGTAATCATATATGTAGTTTCTTTCCCAATATTGTCACCTTACAGCGTAGCGCAGTCTGTTAGAGGGTTTACTACGAATCTGTAAGTCATTAGTTCGAATCCCGCTAGGGGTTTTTACATTTTCTACCTCTTCAAATATTTTCAAAAGCTATTTTTTTTTTGGTTAAATATTGAAAAACTTGAGAATTCTAAACCGGTGAAAGTATTCTAACTATAATGTACTTTAAATTCACATTTATATCGACATATGTCCCATACCACCTTATTTGTACACAAAAGGATGGGCTGACATAATGTTGTTTATTAAGTTTAAATTATATCATTAGTTTTTTTTAATCTCACAAATGATCGGTTTTTTCAAAGTGACTGTGGTCTGTATGTTTTATGAAATGTTTCTTTACTTACACACATTATCAATATATTTTAATGCAATGATATGTGTATATTGCAGACGAAAATATATAATAAAGACCAAGAAAATATAGTATATATTACTGTATTCATAAGAATTTATGAACATATACTAATGATCACTACAGTATTTCTTATGAGAAAATATTTATACTGTGTATATTTATCCTTTTGTTAGCACTGGAGTCTTTGACGTTCAATATTTAATAACACACGGTGTGTGAGCACAAGTGAACGTCATCACGCGTTTTGAATGGATTTACTATTGTACGATTAGGGTAGTTGGGACACCTCCATGTTGTGACGTACTATTTATTGAAATAAACAATAAATCAAGTTTAAGTTTATAAATAGTTTCTTTCCCGTAATTGTAACCTAGCAGGGTGGCCCAGTGGATTAGAGGTTTCACTACGAATCTGTAAGTTATGAGTTCGAAACCTGTGGATTTTAAAATTTTAACCTTTCCAAAAAATTTAAAACGTATTTTTTGGTGAAATCTTGTAAACTTTGAAATTTCTAAATCGTTGAAAGTATTTTAATTATAATGTACTTCAATATACATTAATATTGACAGATGTCCCATACCACCTTAAATGAAACATACATAACCATTTTGATTTGTACTTTTGAAAAATATACGTTAAATCATATCTTTCCGATCTGGAAAAAAATATATTTTTAATGGCACAGTTATATCGTTTTAAAGCAAAATTCGAGAGTTTTAATATATTTATGTTTTAGATTTTCAAAATGATATCATAAATAAAAAATAATAATTGATAAATAATTAATTGGCAAGGCATCAAAATGACTTGTTTTAAATGTTTATTTCAAGCTGAAAATGTGATACACGCAAAGAAGGATCTTTTGTAAATTTACAAATTGACATGCATAAGCACGTGCTTGAATAAAACCCACCACAAAGATATTAAGTGTGTCGTATAGATGCCAAACCTGTCCGTTGGCGTTAAAGTTTAATTCTCGTCAATTTTAATTTCCTAATCGTGATAAAGAGGGGCCAATGAATGCATTTCACGAAGAGCCATTACAGCTGCTTACCGGTAGTTTATTTTCTGTGGTTTTGCTTTAAAATTGTATTTCGTATTTCACGAAGATCTTCTGATTATTTACCAAAGATGAAATGCAAAAACAAAAAAATTGGGGAATTGCCCAAACAATGTCAACTACACAGTTTTATATTTATTTTCAAATCATTCGAAATAATTTCGATGCAATTAATATAGCCTTATGAATCAGAATAATATTATGTTAAGGAGTTTTTATATATAGTTAATACGAAGAACTTTCTGTTAAATCTTAGATTTAAATCTTTTTGAAAATTATATTAGATTTAAATCTTTTTGAAAATTAATACAACAGACTCATTAAAAATATGAGGAAAGGAAAAATACAACTAATTAAAAGAATTAAATGGATTTATGTATTTAAGCTGTGTATTAGAATAAACAGTTAAATTTGCGAGAAAATAAATGATCAGGTAGGATTTGACAAATACTGTAGAATCCTTATTTTACGCGAGTAATTAATTCCGCGATTTAACCAATTTTCATCCAATCGAGAGAATTTTTATCATAGTTTCATTTAAAAAATAATCAATCAGTTAAAAAGTTCACCAGGATATGAACTTGGTTGGTCACGTGACCAAATCCTGTGAAGCCCGAACAGCTTATTAGAAGATTTGATCACGTACCAACCAAGTTCATTTCCAGGTGAACTTTTGAATAATGCTGTTTATTACTTATATTTACGTTTGAGAAAGACAGTTCGTACCGAATTACATGTATTAACATAGCCATGTTTTTATGCTTACAATAATGCAACCGTCAACGATAAGCGAGTGCGGTAATTATTGCGACGTCACTAAAAAATTAACAGAATTGAACTTTTTTGCTATTTTATAGGTTCCTATACGGAAGAATATTCGCAAATGTTAAATATTGAGTTTACATCTGTCCGAAAAACGAGATTTCAAAATTCAAGATGTGCTTCTCGCGGATATTAATTCCTCGCGTTTAATTAGGAATCGACAGTATCTTTGAAGTTTTATATTGTTACTACAACACTATATGAAAATCGTCCTTTCTTTTCTTTGAAACGGACATTATCAAAATGTGTTATTTCGAAGCACAAGTTTGAAATGTGTCCTGTCAAAATAAGTTATTCATACACGTTTCGTGTGGGTGATAATAAATTTATTCAGTAACGCTCCCATCAACAGGCGATTAACTCGAATGTAACGGACAAGCTGACACCTAAATCCTAAAACACAATTCGTGGAAAAGGATTCACTGACCATTGTGGTTCATCTGTCGTGACAATGAACTTTCTAAATTATAGCTAAGCAGCTAATTTGACAGTGAAACATCACAACATTTTCTCGATAAGTTTTGTTTAAAGTTCATTCCACGTTTTTATTTATTTTACGTTGGTGACAAAAAGCTCAATAGTACGATATTAACAAAAAAAAAATTGAAAAATGAAAAAAATAGATGAAGAATTAAAATTGATACTTCAAAATGTGATCATTTAGTTCTATGGCTTAGAGAAAATTTGTGCCTATTTACAAAATTTTGGAAATCTACGATTTGACCATGTTGGGTTTTCGCATTTCTGCTCATTTGTAGATAGGAGAAATACAGATTTACCCTTTATAAATGTATAATGTGTTGTTGTTTTTTTTAATCTAACGAATTAATATTTAATTAACAATTATTTTGACACATTGAATAAACTATAAATTACAGGGTTTTTTTTTTTCATTCAAATGATTGATACACATAAACATCTTTAAAGACGTTGTCTTGATAAACTTTCACTCTATTTGATGCTGAGCAATTTTCTTTCTGATGTAAAATGGTACATTATTAAGATTTTAAGATTCCATGATTTCAATAATTTCAAATACCAACAAAATGACACTTTGTGGAATGCTTTTATCGAATTCTGAACAAAAAGTGCAAATTATAAATCTACGTTTCATTCTTTGCTTTTAATTATGAAAGGCAAGCCTAGCGTGAATTAATTGAAGAAAAATCGTTTTTCTCACATTATGTTATTTTTTTTCACAACTTTCTTTCATGGTCAAGGTAATGATATTAACATCTGAATCAACAAGCAAATCCTGGAAAACACTTTCAATTTGACCATGTGCGATTTCTTTCTCTTACTTCGAAACAAAGTGCATCGACATTTGATGCCTTTTTAAACTAAAATACAACATCAGGGTCACGATATGAATATAAATTAAATTGTAAACATTATCCATAGTTATATAAAAGGAGTAAAAAATCATAAACGGGTAGTCTTGAAGTGTGATAGAAGATGCTTGCCTTACTACTGTTGGTATGTCCTAAAATAATCATGTTGATGATTTGTGATAAGAAAAGATATTTAGTTATAATAAAAAGTTTTTAACTTTTAGACGCTTCTTTGCAATACATGTTAAAAACAGGTTTAACATTAAAAGATTAAAAAAACCCGATTGAATACCATTTAGAAAAAAAAATTTCGTTGATACAACTCGATTTGTTTCTTGGATTTTTTCGTATTAAAATGTATTAACAAAACAACTCTTTTTTGTAGGGCTTGCAGCTTGGAAGTTGTTTTTCCCAAAGGACCCCTTTCCAGGATGTTCCCTCGGGAAATGGGTTACAAATGACCCAGGAAGAGAGTAACTCTCCTCTCCAAAATTTTCAAAATCTTTTACCGGAGAATATGATTCCAACTGGCAATGAGCAGGCCTCTCAGGGACCCGGACCGATGGGCAATTTGCAGTTCGCCACCTCCAATATAAACACTGTGATTCGAGATAACTTATCACCAGACATGGTTCCATTTATTCCAGATATCAGCAATAATATTCCAGTAGGATTAGGTAATATTGTATCCGACCAACTACCTCCAAATTTTTCACTGATGGGAAACATTCCGAACAATCTTGGAACTAATTTTTCGCCTATGGAGCTACAAAGACCGGAACAGCAAATACCTAGACTTTTACCAGGACTGCAGCCGGTTCCTCACAGGCAAATTTCCGATTTAACACAAATGATAGGAAATGAGATGGATAAGCAATTTCAAAATATTCCACAACCCCCAATTTTCTTCAACTCTCCGTTTACTCCGATTTCACAAAAAGAAGATTTCGGTATGGGTAATTTCGAGCAGAGATTTACGGAACAAATGCCATATTTTCCTATACGGAAGAAAATTGAGAACAGCCCTTCAACCTACAATGAAGACGACATATTAAAAAAAACCCAAAGAGTTACATATGAATCACTTCCAAAGAAAAGGTACCCCACTAGACCACTTCCAACAAGTTATACCACAACAACCCATAGAGTTCCATATGAATCACTTTCAGAGAAAAGGTACCCCACTAGACCGACTCCAACAAGTTATACCACAACAACAACAACAACATCCACTACAGAGAAAATGACAACAACTCCAATGACCACGACAACAGTATTACCAATAACATCAACAACAGAAAAGAAAACGACAACAAAGTCTTATCCTTACTATAATCGTAAAGTCCAAAAAAGGAAATCAAAAAACGTTTATCCAACGTCTAGGCTGAGATTTTCTGAAATTCGTTATCCCGGTAACAATCGTGAATACACGAAAAAGAATGACTTGTTTCCAATTCCTACTTACCGAGGTACAAACCTCTACCCAAGGAAACCCTTTTTCGAACCAAATCCCAGATTTTTAAGAAAACCTAAATTTGGAGTCAGGAATCGTGACCATAAGAACTGCAAAAATAAAAGAGACAGAAGAATACTTGGTGGATCATCCAGCGAATCTTATGAAGATTAAACTTTTAATTTTCGAACTTAAGGACTGCAGTGGGGTGATTTTTAAGGACAATTTCAATGTGGCGTTTTGATTTAGAATTTTGTTAGAATTTCGTAAAGAAAAGTCTATACAGATGAAAAAAAAGATTTTTTTTTTTACTATTGAAAATAAGTTTGTACTCACTGCAGTTTGTTTTTCCATTTATTGTGTGGTACTGGACATGATAAAACGAAAACACCTCTTTTTGTTTTTGTAAATGTCAAATCAATTGAAAAAAATGTATTTCCAGAGAAGGAGAGGGAAGAAATGTTTTTTGCCGATGATCAATTTTTTTCTTTGATGTGCTATATAGGATTACAAATATTTTCTGTTATATTCTATTGAAGAAATATAGCAATGGTGCATCTTAAAATCCAACTTTAATTTTTATTTATATCATAATATTTCTCTTAAAACAATCAACTTAAATAATGAAACAATATTGGGATAAATTAGGATTTTGACTTAAAACAACATACATTTGCTGCCTTACCGCACTCATGCGTAGTAGAGTTGAAAACGATAATACATGCCTCTTTAAAATAAACAAGAAATAAATACAGAAATAATCGTTAACCACTCGGTTAAAAATGTTATCTTCATTTGCATAAATTGTCTCTGAGCTCAATCACTTAGTAAAACGTTTGCAAATGATAAACTCTTTATCCTCACATGTACATGACATACTGTATTATGTATTAAAAATAGCTTCTATCAACAGAATTTTCAGTTTTCTGCGGGATAACCGTTTTAGACAGATAGACAACACAATTGTTATTTAAAGCCAAATTTTACTGTATACCATTATATTGTCTTTTAGAAAACACACACACACACACACACACACACACACACACACACACACACACACATATATATATATATATATATATATATATATATATATATATATATATATATATATATAACACACAAATGAATATTAAAGACTTCAATCTCCAATTTTAATTTCCAGCATTTTACGAACGTTCTATCTATTAAGGAACGACACAAAAAATTTAGATTTATAGTTTTGACACCACATATCATAGATAACCTTGGTATGAAACAACGTTTGACTGTCCAATGATCCAAGTCTACGTTGTTGGAAGTGCGGTTTAAGTGAATGAAATATAAGACATAAATATAATTCAATTATAACTAAATATTAAGTCAAATCTAACGATGTAGAATGTATTTTTGTAACAAACTATCCTGAGCTTAAAAAAAATAACATATATATTATGCTCTTCCGTATCAATTGCTTTTAAGCACCGAATAAATAATTGATTATATCCTTAGATATTTGAAGTTAATATACATTAAGTTGATTAGTGTTAGAATTAAATTAAAACTAGATATACAGAGATAATTGTTGCAAACCTAATTTAAACTAAAGGTTGGGTAAAAATTCTTAAAAATTTAACCCTCCTACATAATACATCTAGTTGGTTAATTTTACATTTTACATTTTATTTCTCATTTCGATTTGAGCCATGTGGTTCATGAGCATAATACATTATAAATGATTTGTTATAAGCAACACGTGATGGTTAAGAAGTCAATATACATACTCAAATAGTTTATACAAAGAGTGTTCAGCTGTTCAAATGAATTATCTAGCAGTTATTGCCCCTGAACGTATTTAAATTTCGATAAAATCAATTCCACTTTATGTACTATTTGTCAGAAAGACTTCAGACCACTTAGAATTTTAGCGTCTACCTTGGCTGATCAAAATGACAGAAACGTCGTAGGTCAAGGTCATATACAAAAGTAACACAGTAAAAAGGGAATCTATTTCGTCAATTCTATTAAAACAGAAATGTTTTTCAGCGATTTACAGAGTTCGAGTTGAGTTTTCAATAGCTTGCTGGATTGCTCAATAAGGTATACAATTTGGTCAGCCAGGTATCACAATAAGGTCCCGTGTTACTCAAGTGTAAATTGTTATTTTTCAGTCAACCTATGCATATTGTACAAAGACAGCTAGCGTCCAAACCACTCTCTACTATTGTAGGGTATTCTATACTTCAGTAAAGTATTCTATATAGTCTTGTGAAAAGAATGTTCACCTGGACAACACATCAGTTTTGTTCAGAATAAGATGGAAAATTTTCAGAAAAGTAATTCAACAGACAATTATGATAAACAACAAGGGATTATTAAAGCAATGGCTTAAAATTAAAAAGGATATGTTTTTCTGTTAAAAATATCATTGATGGCTTTGTGGTTTTCGCAATTTCTAGTACAACACACATCTCGAATATAATAGTATTTTTTAACTGTAACTGTTTTATTAGTTCAAACTATAGCAAAAATGTTTGATAAAATATGGTAAAAAGTATAACAACAAAGTGGAAATGTTTTCTAGATATAACTTACTTTATTGATCCAAACCTGAGTAATAACATAACCTAAATTCAGACCTAACTGTCATACCTGGCTGACTAAATTGTATACCTTATTGAGCAATCTAGCAAGTAATTAGGTATTATGTACCTCGGCGTATACATTAAAAAATACGAACGAAAGACCTTTAATTGTTTGAGAATAATTAGTCTACTATATTATATTATAGCTGCTAGTCATTCTTTCATACAATAAAGGACTTTTTGTAAAGTCTACTTGAAATGTTTATTTTTTAGCTCTATTCTAAATAACAAGTTTTAGTGTAAACAATTGCGAATTTGTAATTTGTAAATAGTAAAAATAAAAACGAAGAAACTATTGTACATCATTAATTTTGTTTTATTTCAGAGACAATGTTTCGTCGGTTAGAGATTTATTAAGTCTGTCTTTAAGTGTGTATTAACTTGTTGTTTCCTAGAAAAAATGCATGAAAAATGAACATTTTCTGAGTGATAATAAAATAAATATGTTAGGAAACAGAATTTTTTGCACTATTAACATTGTCAACCACAAGTTTTTATGTCAAAAGAAATTCTTAGAAAATTCATTGCAGAACCGGAGTACTTAATTATATAAAGCGAAATACAAGTATCATTTCCTAAAAAATTTACAAAATGTTTGCAGTAGTGATATTGGTAAGTTTCGTTTGTAATACGTTTATTTTAACGAAACGTTTTGCTGATAAATAAGTAAATATCCGACAAGGAATGAAACTAACTTTTTATTATTATTAATCTATCTCTGTGCACATTTTGTTAAAGTCAACATACCTTGGCTTTTTATTTAACGTTAAATTTGTTTCTGTTGTGATATATAACAATGCATACTCTCAAGAGATTATTTCATAATACAAATTACCCGGAATCTAATGTTTTCATATTTTGATTTGAGATTTTATATGTGATAATTTAATTTGTCATAACAGAAAAATCAGTAATATTTTCATTATTTTAGTGTGGAGTTATTCAAGTTGGTTTTTCTCAAACTGGTTTCAATGACCGAAGTCTTTTTTCACGGACTGATTTACCGACGACTTCGCAATGGACATTAGAGGCCATGCCATCACAGATCGTTACATCTGGATTTGGTTCTCAATCACGAATAAGCGACCAATTCCGAACAGGAATGACTCCTCAATCTTCGTCTTTTTTAAATCGACAAAGGATGCAATTTCAAAATCCAAGATCAAGACAAACAAATCGTAATTTGATGGGCCAACAACAACGACTTGACCTGCAGGGGTTATTTAGTTCTCCTGGTACATGGTCTACCGGATTCGTTACTCAGAATCAGGGGGGCTCACAAATCTTTGGTCCCTCCTTTTGGGATGTTTTTTCAAATCCAATGACTTCAGGCGTACCAAATCAAATAGAGATGTTTCAGACAGAAGCAGGAACAGGCATGCGAGATCAAATAGAAATGATTCAAAATCCGTTTAATACCCAATTTAATCCCTTTTTTTCGAATAGTTTGGATAATACATTTATCAATGATCAGCAGATGATAAGAAATGGACTACCAGGTCTAGGTAATGATCTTCAAAATAGGCAAAGCAACATGGGAACGTCTGATGGGAATGCTCCAAGATGGCTGTCTAATATTCCTCAAGGTATGCCGTCTGGTATTTCTCCTGGAAATCGTAACAACGATTCTACACCGGAAGATACACCAGTCTCCAGAGATGGATTTAACAACCCTAGGAACCGCTCCGATGTAACCACCCTCTCTGAATCATTTGAGCGTTTCAATCGGGGTAATCAGGATTCCAGAAGACGTCCTATTATACTTGGAAATAATGGACCCATGCCATTTTTGGTAAATCAACAAACCACAGGAGAAAATTTGTTCGGCCTTCCTCCAAGAATGATGGGGGATATAATGTTTGGAAGAAGTGCCAATGATTTTAACACTGCAGACAATCTATTATTTTCAGGATGATTATATGAATGAAATTTAGGAAGTGTACATATGAATCGGTATTCGGTGATATTTCCTCATTTTAACAAAATTTCTTACACAAGATTCTAAAGACATTATATGTAAAACAAAGACTGAAGAATACGAATTCATAAATTTGTAATTTTATGTTTACTTATTATATACTGTATTCTATACAAGTATGTCTTGTTTTGTATGTATTATATTCTTTGTTTGTTTCATGTCTTATTACAACTGTGTTAATAAACTATCAAAATAGTTATCATTTAGCCGGATGTGTTTTTTCGAGTGTAGTACTTTTATTTTTACAAAGTTCTTAAACCATGTTCTAAACATTACGAATAACGCTAAAGTAACATTAGATGAAAATAAAATGTTCTCTGGTAATGACCAATTATAAATAGTCTCACACATTTTATTCTAAAATATTTGTGTTTTTCCCAAATTACAATACAGTTTGTGAATGTAAAATATCAAAACTATCTCATTTTGATTTACCACCCAGGCCAGGTAGTCATATACAAAAATTGAAAATAATACATAAAAGACAGCTACGTATAGGTCTTTAAAAATTGTCCTCTTTTATTTTGAGCGAAAGATGTATTTATGGCTTTCTCTATTGATTACTGTTTTTATTAAACGTTCTTTTTATGTTTAGCTTATTCTCATTTTTCAGAATAGATTTGGGAAGAAATAGTTTATTGATAAATTATGATATAGCAAACCATATTAGTGTTCAGCGAACAAAAACAATTTGAAGCACATCGTTACCATCTTATGTTATGATAATTTCTGGATATTAAGGACCTGCCAGTGGTAATTTTTTGTATTCAAATGTTAAGTTTACATAAAATGCTCTCTTTCTTTATCGTTCAATTTAACTTTTTCAACGATTTTATTGAAACTGCAGGTATGTATATTCCATTTGCATTGGATAAATTCTAGATAGGAAAAGTATGAAGTTCTGTTCAGAAAAGTGTTTTTTGTATTCTAAAGTGTAAATTCTAGATTGTTAAAACCGGGATCCCGGGCTAATTTTGGGGCCCGATGTGGAAAAAAGCTTAAACATCTTTTCCTAAGGAATTACAATTTGTAATACATCTATGCATGAAAAATGACAATAACAATCCGTCAACCATCTCAAAAATCTGCAGGCATCTTAAAAAAGTGTAAATTGTAAATTGTTCAAACAATAACCCCAATGCCAATCCTGGGGCCTCGCGAGGGGTTCAAAGTTCAATAAAGAAATGCATGTAATTAGAAAAATGTAAAAAATCTTTTTATAACAAACTACAATGCTATTATTTGTGATACATTTGTAGGCATCCTTAAATTGTGTATATCATAAATTGTTCAAACAATGACCCAGATCACGAAAAATAGGGGATATTTTACTATTTCTCAAAAACTTCAATGCTACAATTTGCGATATTACTATGCAGGCATCCTTAGATAATGAAGATTATAAATTGTAGAAACCCTGTACCATGGAACTACGCGGGAGCTCAAAAAGTTCAAAGTTCAACATAAAAAAAAATAGAAAAACTGTTTAAAAATTTATCATCATGAACTACAATGTTACATCTGGTGATATTACTGTGTAAGCATCCTAATATTTTTATATCCTCATATGAGGCTCACACTGACCTATAACGTTTTAATAATTCTTTTAGATGAATGCTTAAAATTGATATTGGTAGGCATATGATCATTAAAGTTTGTTTGTTGTATTTTGCATCTATACAAAAAAGGTCACAGTAACCTACTTTTCAATCTGTACCATAATTCATTTTCAGTTTTGTTATAAATGATTCGTTAAGGCTTGGGATTATAAGATTGGCCAGTTGATGCATCTTAGATCTGGAAATGTGATGTTAGAAAATTAGTTTTCTATGATTTTATATTTCTATTTTATTTATGTATAAATATGGACATTTTTGTGAGCTTTACTATATAAAAAAATTTCACATTTAATTTTTTTAAATAAAAGATAGCAGAACTGTTGTTCAGGTGAGTGATGTAGCCACTGAGCCTCTTGTTAAATTTAAGATTGAAATATTCTATATTTCAAATTAATAGAAAGAAAGCAAAGAAGGTTTGTTAAGATGGTGCGATGTTTTCTTTTTAAATATTGTCTTCATTCATTAAGTTTGTTTAATTCATTTGAAATATTAGTTTTCTTGTGTAAAATAATTAACATGCTCTAAAACAATGAATTAAAACATTCCTTTCATTTCACCAGAAACACAGTATTGAGTTTACTGTTTGTGCGAATGGGTACGTTTCTGTTCATTCCGCTATTTTAACGCATTTAACGAATGTCAAAGATTTGATATAATATATTATATTAACAGCTGTACAATTTCACTATCTTCTAGCTATAGACGTGCCTTATATCAACAGGGAAATTTCATTAAATTTTACCAATATTTTTTTTAGAATTCAGGATGTTTCAACAAAGACCTAAATTCAAAAAATACATGTATTTATTTTTCTTCACCGCAGTTGGCCGCCCAATTAATTAGAGGTAAACCCCGAGAGAAGATAAATGAGTACACGTCATACATGACCTGCGTTACAGCGCGACGACCCCAAGGTCGAGACGGTGGAAAGATATTTACCTGGAAATATTTAGATGACAAACAACGTCCGGGAAGTGTTCGTTGAAACAATTAGACATGTTTCTAAATGCTTTTGGTAAAAATAAATATCTTTATAATAAAGCACTTTTTATGAACATACTCGCCTTTTTATGCAAATGAGAACTTAAATTTAATTTTATCAACAAAAAAAAAACGATTTCATTTTCAAGACGATGAGGTTGTAATCAATTACAGAAAACATTATTGGATTTGACCACGTTATCTAATACTTGAGTATTCCAATAACATTTTTCATACTAATTGTTAGACCATAATTAATCACCTAATTGTCTACGGACTTTTCCGTTTTTTTCCCGATTACGACAAAGAGCACACGGCGGGTGTGACCGGTCAGCAGAGAATGCTCACTCCTCCATGGCACCTGATCCTACCTCTATCTTTTTGGAGGTCCGTGTTGCTCTGCTTTGAATTTGTATTTCGTTTTCTGGATTTTTGAGATGGTTGACGGTTTGTTATTGTCATTTTTTCATTGACCTCATTAATAAAAAAACGAAACGGTTGTTAGATTTTATTAAAGTTTGTGTTTCATTTAATTATTCTTCTGATTGGTTTTTTAATGAGACTTGGTAAATAATGATGATTACGTAAACCATTCATTTACGTGTATAACTACTGCTGATAAAAGGTCGTCGTAAGATTGAAATATTTGTTGGTTCAAGAAGACAACGACGACTAGAGTCCATAACAAGAGGCAAAATGATGAACAATTAGAAGAAAGACAACTGTAATTTGAGTTGGAGCTAAATGAATGGCCATGACACGAGGATGAACCTTTCCTGGAAGTCCCAATTCCATAATGTCAACAGTTTTCTCTCTTAATTAATTGAATGTTTTATCATTCGTTAAATGTCATGGGTTTATTTCGTACATGTATATTTTCTTACCTTGCAACCGTATCTTCTTTCCTCTACTCTTTGTCTGCGCTCATTCTTTTGTATTAAATATTTTTGTTGCAAAAAACTTTTTAAAAAATACAATAAAAATGCGTTCAGCTCGCCTCGACATAAACTGTTGCTGACCTTGATTAGGTTGAATAAAAAGTTAATTGTTTTTTTTTGTTTTTTTTGTTTTTTTTTTGTTTTTGTTTTTTTTTTTTTTACAAAAACTGGCCAGATATAAACGTTTAGAGAAATTTGTATGGTATTTGTGTTATAATAAGTGTTAGCTTTGGTTTTATGTTAGGAATAGACAAATCGTTATGATTCATCAAAGAAAACCAATATTTTTGTGGATTTTTTTTTCGGTTTTAATAATATATCATTAATATAATCTGTGTATTCATCTGCGATTTGAATTTGATTCTAAAATTATGTTCTTTATTGTAAAATTCGTTATACGACACAGAGGACTTAATAAACATTTCAAAAAAAAAAAAATTAAATAAACGAAACTTATTCAGATTACTGAAACTTCGAAAATACAGGCCAATTTAAAAACCATTTGACTGATTGTTATTTAAAGGAAAAGAAATTTATAGTATAATAACCGTTTTTCAGTCAAGGACCCTGCACCTGGAATCTCTTTAGTGTGTTTTCAAATTCTGAGTATTTTCATGGTCGAATATCAAGAACTTCTCATAATAGGTTCATTGTCTTGTAAAGAGTTGAGGGTATGTTGTTAATGGATACAAGGTGGAAAATACAAATACATTAAAATATTTATGCAGAAAATATTTATATAAAGGGTGAAAAACATGCCTAATCTCACTAACAGCGTAACTCCTAGTATGATGACGACGACACTTGCTTTAGTAAGTAGCTATGTAGTTTCTATTGTGATAAAGTTAAGAGTTACAGTTCACACAATGTGCACAATTGAATTTTACAAATATTCTAATACAATTGATACAAATCCTTTATTACAATTGAAATTACCAATCCTCAATCCTTGTTTGAGTTTTAAAAAAAAAAACAGCTAAAAAGATTTCTTTGTGATATCTTTTCTTTTGTATTTAACGAAATTGCGAAGCATAAATTTAATCAAATTGAAATAATCAATTATTAAGATCGCATTGATTATTTTAACTACATGTATATTGTTGCTGAGATTTCTCATGATTCTTTCCTCTTTACTTAAATCAACACAATCACTGTGTTCAGTAACTCGGTTTTTAAACTGTAATATCCCAGCTTATACCAAAATAGATAAATATTATTAAAGGGTGGATAATTTAAAAAAGGCCGCTGTGTGATATTTAAAATGTTCTATTTATAGATCGTAAGCTGCGTTTTTGCGATATCCGCTGCTCGATTCCTGGAACGAGATTCTTCAGAGGACTGTGAGGATCGATATGGGATGCAGCCACGACGTCTGCCTTTTCCATTCAAGTTTCTCTTGTTGAAAGGTCCCCTGAGTCAAGATAATTACAAAATAATCCGACAGGCACCCAGACTTGTCCCCCCTCAGAACGGATATCAGGAATCCAATTACCCCAGTTATCCATCGCAAAATGTCTACCCAGCCTATCGACCAGAGTATGGTTATGGTAACCGTCCACTCAGCAACAGGAGAAATGGGAACGCTGATAGAGACAGTTCAGAGAGAGAGCAAGGAGAAAACCAATACGGATCTTACTATCCAGAGAAACGAGAGCGAAATGAAGGGGGAGATTATTTAAACCAGAAAAATAATTACTATGGTGCTCAAACTGATTTGCCTTTCCTCCCGACCTTTAAGAGCGGCATCGCAAATAAAGAGTCCAGTGGAGAAAAGGGCAATTCGCAGAAAAATGATAGGAAAACAACGGAAGGAAAAGAAAATTCTGATGATTAGAAATTTAAGTGTAAAATTTCATTCTATTGCTGCTTCTTTAGCAAACTATCCAGAAAAACCCTGATTCTATATGAAACGTTTACGTTAATTAAATGTAGATGTCCTTTTTCATTCTGGAATAATGACGAAGTCTGGTGAAGGAAGCGCTCCAAATCTAATAAATTGATATTTATTAATTAGAATACATCAATCAATTTATTGTGTTGTTGTTTATTTTTTACACTTATAAAAGACTTAAGTGTATTTTAATTTAAAACGTGTCTAATCATGCTCTTTACCTAATATGCTAAAAAAACAAATCTAATTAACCTCCAAATGTTTTACATGTTGAAGAAAAGGTTTTTATTGTAATTTGGAGCTAGATAATTTCTAGTATCCTAAAATAAGTGCAGAGAGTTACAACGTTATCTGAAAGTCAGTGTATAAAATTAACAACTCAAAATCTCAAATAAGCAAAGTGTATGGTATATTTTTTACCAAGCAAAAAGGATCACTTTTAAGTATTATTAAGGATCATTATCGAGATCAATTCAATAGTAATAGTAGTGAGAGTACATGCAAAATGTATATAAACTCACCACAACAGGTGTTGGTTTACATGGAAGGAACAATAACTCCTTAATATAAAAAAGCCCATTGCGGTATTATCTTTTGTTGTACATTAACCACTAATTGTCATTAAATCAAACAAATAAAAGCTTACAATGAAACACCTTTTTAACATTTTGAAATGCTAGTAACGATCGATATGTTTATTTTTTGTTTTGCTTTTATTTTTTGTTTGTTTGGTTGGGTTTTTTGGTGCAAACAATGATAATGATAAAATAAGCGATTGAGTTGACCATTCCGCCAAATGATAAGTCAAATTATTGAACAAAATTAGTATTTTATCATTTCATGTATTTGATACATTCGATTTACATGTAATTTATTTGCATTCAATTTTAATCGAAATATATAATCTTAAATATACCGTCAACAAAGCCCAGGTCATCAAAACCAAACAAGGTAAATAAAAATTTCAATGTGATATTAAAAGCTTAACTGGTTAACAAAATTATGGATTTTCTCATATTTCATAATAAATATAATTTGACAGGATGTGCGTAGTAACAGCAATTCATTTTACTTGAGGAAAAAATCAGAAATAATCTAAGGTTTCTGATTGAGAATCTTGCAAAATATAGGATAAAGACACATTTGAACATTTATTTTACTAAAGATGTGTAAATTTTTTAAAATGTACATCTTGAAAGTGTACAATTTCAGTCTGGATAAGAAAAATGTTGACAGTCTTGATTTTAAAAATGTCTAATACGACACATTTTCAGTCGAACTTCTCTACAGAGATACCACATGCACATGCATAGTTTTTTATATTCGTGTAGATAAATAAAACTGATTTTATGACCTTTAAATAATTATATATGTATACTAATAAAGAATAAGCGCACTTAAGCTATAGAAAATTGGTCCTTTTCAGTGCCTTTTTTTGTAGAAAATATCAACAAATTTCTTTTTTCCCGCAATATTTCAGCACAGTTTAAACAATTCAGGATTTTTAAATGGCTATAGATAATCTAAATCCGGAAAAATTGTACCGAACCTACTTGAACTGTGTCTATTTAAATCAGAGAGAGAGGAGACTTTTATATCAACATTATTCTGTTGGTGGATCCATTGGGGCGTTTTCTAAATTATACTTTATGCATTGTTTTACGTCTGAAAAAAAAATTCGAAAAAAGCTTTGAAGTTGCATATTACCATTGTGATCAAACAAACATTCCTGACCATACAAAGTTGACGAAAATCAATTTAAAACGTGCCAGTGTTTTAGTGAGCACATTTGACAAGACTACCTGGCTGGATAGAACCCACGTGACTATTTGAAATAAATTATTCCATACATGGGTTAAAACATGGGTCACGCAGGTAATAGCTGCCACTTGCTATGGGAAAAACCTTGAAATTTGTATGCGTTTTCCATATTTTAGGTATCAGCGTCTTTTATCTTTTCCACAAGTTTGTACTCGGTTAGGCTGACAGTAAACAAAGGCTTTGAATTGAATGCCCGTCCTCGATTTACTATATAAAATCACGAATGTCGGCTGACCCATACTATGTTGTAAAGCTTCGTGCAATTTTTATACACTTAATTCAGCGCTAAAACTTGTTGATTTTTATGGTTTAAATATTAATATATGATATGAGATAATAAAAATATGCTTAATTTGAACCTTCATTTTTTCACTTTTTACCGGGGATCATAAGTCCACTCAAAACTCAAAACGCTTAACGGTTAACAGCATTTTCTAAATAGGATGTTCATACTATTTATCAGGACAAAAACAATGTTTACTTGGACAATCTATATAATCTTAATCAAATTCTTTAATTACCAAATTCAAATCAGATATTGTATGTTTTGAAAAACACAAAGATATACTATGGAATTATTAGAATTTGTGGTGGCTCAATTTTCGTGGAAGTGAGTATTCGTGGGTAGCCCCCCCCCCCAATAAAAATTTACATCCTCGACGAAAACAAATTTTAAAAGAGTTAGTTTTCACACTGAATCTTAAAACCAACGCATCCACGAAATTACATCCCCACGAATAAGCAAAATACTCACAATCCACGAAATTTTCCCCAACGAATTTAAATGATTCCACAGTACCTCTGAATTCTGTTTATGACCTGGTACATATTTATTGGTCATTATCAATGTAGAAGAATACAATGACGATTTAATGATATAAATGGGTTACATGTTACTTCAATAATTTGAACGTAATATAAGCATTAGCATTAGTTATATAAAACTTGATTTGTTAAGTCAATGACAATTAGATGCTTTTGTTTGATTGTTTTAATTGGTTGATTTTAAATCTTTTCTTCCACCACCAACGTATTAGGTAACGTGATTAAAAGAGATAGATATAATGCAAAATTTCCAATTTTTATTTTCATTTAAAATTCACTTCGATTTCCTGTTTGTTGACAATAATGCTTTCTATTCTTTAAATTATCAAAATTTCATTGAATCGCTGTTGAGAGAAAATTTACCTGGAGTTTTATGGTAGATCATACATCAAACCGGTGATGTATTGCCTGTTATAAAGCTCACTGAGGGGGATTCTATGAATTACCTGCACTAGAATATAGGTATATAAAAGCTTGTTAGTGCCTCTAATTACCTTCACAAATGAAAAGATGTTGACAGTGTTGTTAATGGTGAGTTCTTTTCTGTAAAAGCTTTTCTGGGGAAATTTTTAAATATATATTTTTTAATTTAAATGACAAAACCTCAACTATAATATCCTCATAGTTATTGATATTTTTTTCAAATCTGTTAGTAGTTTTTTTGTCCAGTAGTGCTTTGGTTTTATTAATGTAAAAACAAGTACCTTCTTTAATTCATGTTTCTTTTTTTTCGCATGAAACCTAACCTATAATCTTAAGTAACGATATCTCATCGCAGGTTTTTAATGTGTTTGACTTTTTGTTATGATGTTTGCTGCATTTCTTTTTATTTTAAGTGAAAATACATTAGTTAATTCTCAAAGCCATGCGATGCAAAGAATAATTATTATGAAAATAAAGTGCATGAAACTTTATTTTGCTTGTAATTTGTGATCCGTTAACTGTTACATGGGGAAAATGTACATTTCAAACATTTATCATTAATTGTTACAATAATCATTTAATGATATTTTTTCTTTTGGATGTCGATCAATATTTATATTTCATTTTCAATTTTCATTCATGCGTGATAGTTTTAAAAGATATCTCTTGAGGTTATTCTCACTCTCTTTTTTGTAAGTTGCATAATCTTCAAAAATGAAATAACCTAAGGACTATGAGTATTCTCCTCAATTATAAAGAAATTTAATTAGCCGTTCTCGTGACAAAAACTGCATGCACTTGTGACAAATTATAAAAAAAACTTTCTTTGAAAAATAAGCGAAACTTCTCCTGATTTACTTTCCCATATATTACCAACACAACTAAATCATGGGGGGTTGTAAGGTCGTGGCTATTTTTAAACTTTATCAGTCTCCTTAAGAAGAAAATCTTCGCATATAGACAACATAAAGCATTTAAATTTACAAGCTCTAAAATATTAAAGAAGATCTGATGGAGTATTTGTTGAACACTAAGCCTTCTTTAATGTACCGAACTGGGGTATTCAGATGCGGCTATCAGTCGAAAGTCAGCTAAATAAACTGATCTCCTTAGTTATTTTATACTTTATTCACTGTATTTTAGAGTTGGATTCTCGGCGGTGGTGTCCTTTCACAGGTTCATTCCAGTCTGCCTGGGTCTCCATCTCCAAACCTTGACCCTGCAGGCAGTCATAACAATGTTCAAGACCTAATACCACCAAACATGTTACCACAAAACTCACTGTCATCTCCATTAAACCCCGGTCTCCCTTTATCGGCAGCAGTTCGGAATATCATGCCTGGGGGTTTTGTACCAAATTTCGGCCAAAGTAATATCAATGATATTTCTAGAAATTTAAATAATCCTCAGTTATTTCCACAATTTGGAAATGCTTTCAACTTACAAAACCAACTTGGAGGATTTGAAAATGCTCTCAATATACAAAATCAGTTAGGAGCATTTCCACAAGGAGAACAACCTAAATGGCAGGAAGAAATAAATCGCTGGAACAGACACACGGAACCGCCTCTATCAATAGAAAGAAATCTTCCACCATGGTTGACGAACACGTTTTCGGATAGATTCAGTAGTCCTTTTATAAATGGATTTAACAATCAAAGGAATGATCCTATCATGAATATTCCATTTGAAAAAACAAACAATCAAGTCAACCCTAAAATCATTAGTACGGTAACTGAAAATATTGAAATCCCCTCGGACAAAGATCTTGTACATTTTCGTGATTTTAAAAAGCGCATTGCTGAAAATAATCGTCAAAATAGACAATTTGTTGGACCTGCATTACCTAAAATTGACGTGTTGCAGCATTTAGACGACTTAAGCATGATACTAGACGATGTGTTTATGAAACAAGTACCGAAAATAAGTTGCTCTCTGAGGCTTTACCCACTCTACAAACGGGTAATGGTAAATATGGTGAGAGAATTTTTTAAGAAAGTACAACCAAATGAGAGGCTTTTCAGCATGTTATGGAGAGACCTTAGGATATGTGGCCATTTTAAGTCCTCCAAAACTGACAAATTGGTTAAGAAACTTCAGCGGTATGATAGAAAGAAATCCAAGTACGACTCTGACGAAAAGTCAGGATCAATCATCCCAAAGAATGTAATAAAGAAAAGGAAGTATTTAGAGAAAGCTTTATCCAAACGATACATGCAGTTTGTGTCGACCAGAAAGCCATTTTTAAGAAGGGAAAGTAAATCTCGTGGTGGGTCGAGTTCTCATGATAGTTCACAAAGTAGTGAGTCTGTGTCATCCGAGGAATCAGGACCTAAAAAAGAACGCTATCCGAAAAATTGGAAACGCGATCGATCAGGTGTGCAAGGATATCCAAGGTTAAAGAATGGAAATAAATCAGAATATTATGGTCAGGATTCATCAGATCAAAGTGATTAAACCCTAACAGAACGTATTAAATAGAGGGAAGCAGGTTTAGGGTTTCATATTTATATTTCATTGTTAGAATCAATATTAATAAAATTTTAAAACTTACTTTCTGTTATTGTTTATATAGCTGTACAGATGCTGTAGATGATTTGATGTCAAATTGACTTCAAAAGGCTTGGCATATGTGGGGTTATTTTCTGTGATAGTTTTTACAAAAACAAAAACGTTTAAAGCGGTAAACAATTATAAAACTAATCAGTTTTGTCGTTATGTTTTGACAAACACGTCGCTTATTGTTCGTGCCATTTATCTCATTTGACTGTTGCTAGATTTCAGGCATCTGACATGTAATTCTTTATTATTCCTTGTTTTTGTCACTGTAGTAAGGGAGATGACGAATACTGTGGAATCATTAAAATTCGCCGGGGCCAATTTTCGTGGATTGATAAAAATTTTACAAGTTCAAGAGGACGTAATTTCGTGTATTCTCTTATACCAACAAAATAAAATATGACTTTATAACCCTAATTTATTAATATGTGGTGGATGTTATTTCGTGGATAAAAGGTACCCACGAATACCACGAAAATTGAGCCACCACAATATCTAATGATACCACAGTAATGGTAAATATGATAATTTTGATAACAGTAAATCAAATAAAAATGCCTGGAAACAACTGATAATTACTAACGATTTGGAGTTCTGTATGAGAAATATATATGCGTATAGAATAGTTTAGGGAGACATGCTAACTGGTCAAATGGGGTTTTTGTTTTCGAGCTTATTAAAATTAATTAAAGTAGAGAACTTAGACAGGTTTTATATATTGTTTGACATTTTGATATGCAAAATTTCGAAGTGTAGGAATTTGTTTCAATAGCAATGGACAATTACTCAGTCATTAGTTGTCGTGTTAAAAAAGAAGTTATCCTGTGCATCAAATACGTATAGTCTGTGGTGTATCTAGCTGATGTCGTAAAAGTAGAAATTGTTCTTCTTTTGTCATATTAAAGTCAAAGTACAGCTAATGTCTTTACAATATCATATTAATTTGAAAATGACGCAGTCGATATGGGGTCTAACCAGAGCTAGACCTAGAAATCAAAGCCAGAATGTGTACATGTATAAAAGGTATTTTCCCGAATTTTTTTAATAAGACAATTATTACAAGTCTGATTAATTAGTCCTAGCCACAAAATGCTGTTTTCCTAATAAATAAAGCGAAACCGAAGAAAGATTCCATGAAATTTGTCCATATTTGCATTCTTTTCAAACTACTATCGTATTAAGTTTTCAACAATTTCCTTTTCTAATTATCATAAGCTTATTTCAAATCCATATGATATTGACAATTTGGTTGATTCGTTTTTCATAACCATCTGACTTCAATTCTATTGACTGTTTACAATACACCGTCTTCTTTGACAGTATTTCATTAATTTCATAAATTTATATGACTCTGTGTTAATAAAACAACTTTTTAGAGGAATTTAAATGTAAAATAAACCGAATACCATTGGGAAGATAAAAAAGTGGCTCTTATTTATTACTGAGTATATCATGTTTTACTGAATAACTCCGTAGGATATAAACTACTGTAACGTTATCGAAATAATCTTTCTTTTAAATTTTATATATAGTTAAAGGTTAGTCATTGCAAATGAAAACAAAGTACTACAAAGTACTACACTAGGTTTGATTTATCTATCAACGTTTAAACCATGACCCCCGGATTTAATCTCAAAATGCATGGTTTGCTGTTTATAAAATCGTGATTCGCGATAGCTTTGATTGCAATCCAAGCGTACAATCTTCTCTGCAGCGGTGCATATTTTGCCTTATACACATTATTCAACAATTTTATAACCATGGGAACATGAATGGACGTCACTGGAGGTTATTTGGTACGAAGAGGTTTGCAACTTTAAAAAATCCTTCTTTAATTTTCATAATAAAACTTCTTTTCAAAATACCACCTATTTTTTTATTTTCATAAAAACTGAATGATTTAAAATTAGAAAAACGGAAATTAAATCTTATAGCAAAGACCAAAACAATATTCAGTGTTTTGTTCCAAAATATCAGACTAAATATATGCATCTATGAATACTCTGATAATGAAAAAAAAAACTTTCAAAGATTGTCTCCCATTAGAAATCATATTAGACAATTCACTCATAATATACGTAAGAATAAAAGTAAACTTCGGGATTTCAGTTTTTCAAAAAAATGAGATCGAGAAACAAAAATGTTTATTTCTTTTCTTAGGTTTTGTATGAGAGTACATGCGTTAAACTGCTTTCACCTCTCCGTGGTATAACTTACTTTTATTTTTTAGAAATAGCTATAAAAACGACGGAAAAAATGAAACTTGTTGAAAGCAGTTTTTATAATTTATATTTAGAACAATTTTTAGCTCTTTTGGTTCAGTTTTATTAATTTTAATTTATGACGTTTGGTAAGCATCAAACCTTCGACGAAGACGCTATTCTTTGTAAACAACTCAGAATATTAACTAATTTTCCTTACTGCTATATACTGGTGCCTTAATTGACATCACTCGTAATGTTTTTATACTTCGTCTATTTTCTACTCTTTGCCAAACCATAAAATATACATAATACTAAGTGTCATCGTATAGTCAAATGCAGGTACAGTAAAACACGGATATAACGAATTAAGCTTATCACCAGTCCCTGCCACTTCGTTATAAGCGTGTTTTACTGGACATGTAAAAACAGTTACAAGGTCTATACCATTCTTGTTGTCAGATCATGATTTATGTTGTAAGCTACAGCTAAATCCATTAACTTGATATGATATAGATATTACGATGTGTATAAGTAGTTGTTTGATGAAAAAAATCTAAGTTATGTTTATATAATCAAAGTAATTACAGGCCAAGCTTTAGAAAAATGGGGAAATCTAAAAATTATATGAAAATAATTATTTACGTTTTATCGAATTAGAGTTATATTAGGTTTTAATGATTATAACACCTTTTTATACATTCAGTCAATTCCTTTTTGTGTTATTTTTCCAGTTGCGTCTTGTACAATTTTACATCTGCTGTGAGTTTAAACTTTGCCCACTCCCCCCCCCAAACCCGATCATATACATTTCAAGTGATATTATCTATCTGCATATCAATGATATGTTGCGATGACAAAGCTACTTAAACAATCGTATCAATTCGTACAATAGAAAGATAGTAAGGGGAAAGGTTTGATATATAAACTATGCACTTTCTAAATCTAAGAATTTTTATCCATGTGAAAATGTCACTTAGTTTTCAAATTGAAGATATGACTATATAAAATTATACATACATGTATGTTTGAAGCATCGATACTGCGTATGATTTAAGAAGATTAAGAACTCTCTCTCTCTCTCTCTCTCTCTCTCTCTCTCTCTCTTAAATATTGTCTATGTTTCATTGCAATGTTTAATATGGTTTAAAAGCGACTAGACTTTGACCCGTGCGTGCACGGGTTGACATTGCATATGAAATCGGACATTAACGAAATAGATACATCGACACACCGTATTGACGACATTTACATAACCAAGCTTTAAGCCTACAATAATGCTATTAATTTCACTACATTCTGCTTAGTTAGAATAATCTAATTGTGTCTCGGGACAGGCCTTCACCACAGTTAAAATGCCTCCCATATACCCGTAATGTACGAAAAATTTGCAGAATCGCTCCGAAACGACTTTGGAGAAAATTAATGAAGTTGCATTGAAAATAACAGTCAAATTATTCATAACAAACCATTTTGAGGCTGTAAATACCTTTCATCTAAAAATTTACTCCATATAAATGAAGAATTCAACACCTTTTCACAAAGGTTTTTACTCACTTCAAATTTACACACCATGTTGACAGTCAGAACTCTCGGGATTTTTCATATTAAATTAGTTATAGTTATCTCCCGTATTTTCTTTGATGAACGAATATATAGCAAATTTTCAATGAAGATTTACACATATTTTTATTATCGTTTCTGAGTTTATCCATGCAAATGTGACATTGTGTAAACATAAACTAAAGAGCCTCCCATGATTTAGCGTGAATGTAATGCGCATGCGCAAGATTGTAAAATCCAAAAATCCAGATGATTTCCGGATTTTTAAAAGGAATTTTCGTTGATTATTAATAAGTGAAGCTTGATTGAGAAAAAATAAAAACAAATTGGTAATCTTCAAGTACCAGTGATGTTTAAAATATATATAACAAAAGACAGTACTCTTCCGATTTCTCGGTATTAAAGCCCAAAAATTCGAGTCTATTATTTTAATATAGTAGTATAGGTTTATCACCAAATTGATCCTTTAGTTGAGAATGTCCAGTCCCGAAATGTTTAATAATAACTCTTTCCTATCAATTGAATAATGATTATGTTAAACAACGGGTAATTTAATATTCGGCGCAGCTGTCACACAAAATGTGATGCTGTTAGAAAAGTTACACGAATGTAATAAGAAAAATCATTATAATGTAGAATCAATATTATTTTCATTGCAAAAAAAAAATGACGATTTATAGTTAAGATCGCAAATTATGAATTCTCAACTTTCTTATACTATATCCATTCTTATTTATGACTTCCTTGTTTTCCCCTTTCTCTTATGGCTTGGATATGTACGCCCTAACATGTACTTACCCTGAACGTTTTGCAAAAATGAGATGTACTTTCACTTTCCCCAAACCTATTAGATATTTCCGGAAAAAGATTTTTTTTTTATCAATGTTTAGTCATACCTATTTTAGGGTAAAAAAAACAGATTCAAAATACACGGTATACTTCCTTTATTAAAAGGTTCAAAACCGCACTTACAATCGTAAGTTCAGCAACAGATCGAGCACAGACTGACCGTTCATAGAGGTATGATCGCATAAGGATGCAGAGGACCAACAGGTACCAGGGAGTCAACTTGTACGTCAAGAATCTGGACGATAACATCGACGATGAGCGACTCAGAAAGGAGTTTGTTCAGTTTGGTACCATCACCAGTGCCAAGGTACTGTTTTCGATTGTTGATTTGTTGTCAAACCTTACGTTTTCTTTATGTTTTACATCGTGATATCTAACAAACAGCCATCGAAGTACCATTGATAAAGAAAGTAATCATTATTACAAAACGTGCTCATAATATGAATAAATTAAGTACAAGTATCTCTGAAAAAAATGAATTGAAACTTTGCATCGTTAATATATTAATGTTTCTACGATTTAAAATATGATTAATAATGATTTTACCACAGTAATGACATTTATTAATTGATAAAATTTGGTCAGGTTTTGGTAAATTGGTTTACTGATATTAAAGAACTACTGTAACTGTGAATAGCATCCACTTTATAACAATACTAACATGTCTTGATATATCAAGACTAAATATTCGTAAGGTCAAAGAATGAATTCACATGCTCTTAAAACTTTTAAAAATAAGATTGACACCATTATTATATTTTTTGCTTTGTCTCAAGATCAACTTGTAGCTATTTAATAGATATATAAAATAAGGAAACATCATTATAGTTTTATTACGTATTGATTGGTGACATGCACGTAAAATGTATAATGAATCTTGATTCAGGTGATGACGACTGAAGATGGTAGATCCAAGGGATTCGGATTCGTTTGCTTCAGTTCCCCAGAGGAAGCTACAAAGGCGCTCTCTGAGATGAATGAAAAAATTATCGTGGCTAAACGTCTGTATGTGGCTCTGGCTCAGAGAAAGGAGGATCGTAAGGCTCATCTTGCCTCACAGTACAAGCAGCGAATTACAAGCAATGAAACACATGTAATCCTTATATATCAGTATATTCGACGTTTTTCTTTCACAAAATGTTTTAGACGTTAAACTTTATAATATTCCGTTTTTGGATTGATCGGTTGATTTTTAGGAACACCGAAAAGGAGTAAATGTGTATGTCAAGAATCTGGACGATAACGTCGATGATGAGCGACTCAGAAAGGAGTTTGCTCAGTTTGGTACCATCACTAGTGCCAAGGTACACTAAAACAAAAAGAGACTGTTTACTTGCTGTCAAAATTAAACTATTGCTTCTGATAGTGGTTTTTATTAAATTGGGGCAATAAGCTAATGATTACATGAATTTTAAACAGTTTCATGTTCAAGTCAAACGTCATTAGAGAAACATTTGATAAGAAAACTTCCTTATAAAATTAAGAACAACTAAAAAATATAATAATGTAAAGCATTTGTTGCGACATGTTACATACAATTTTTGTCCCAGCGATGGTTACGTCGTACAGTTTTGATTCAATATGATCTGACCTTGTGTGGATAAATTGTTTTGCTAATATTGATAGGATACTTTATAAACGGAACTTTACATTTTTTTTAATTTATATCCAAACCTAAAAAAAAAATTACAAGTATGAGCTGGTGAATAAATAAACCTGATCCATCTAAAACATTTATGAGAATAAGAGCACCTTTCGAACATTGCGCATTATCTCATATTTTGACGTGGATTACAAATATATGAAAATTCAAAATAAAGTAAGTAACTAATCACTTGATATGTAGCTTTTTAACATGCAAATATTACGCAAAACAATCTTACTTCAGGTGATGACTAAAAATAACAGATCAAAAGGATTCGGATTTGTGAGCTTCAGTTCCCCAGAAGAAGCTTCTAAAGCTATCGCTGAGATGGATGGAAGAACTATTGTGGCAAAACCTCTGTATGTGGCTCTGGCTCAAAGGAAGGAGGATCGTAAGGCTCATCTTGCCTCACAGAACATGCAGCGTATTACAAGCATGCGCATGCAGGTAATTTTATTTATGATAAAATTTATATTTTCTAACATTTCTGATTGAACTTTACTTACATACTCATGAGGAATGATTCATGTTTACTTACATAATCTTTAGGAATGATTCATGTGTCTTATTTTTTTTTGTAACTGAATTAATAATTGTTTTCAGGGACAACAAATTGGACAGGTGAGCCAGATGTTCCAGCCTGGAAGTGCTGGATACTTTGTACCTACCATGCCTCAAGCCCAGAGAACATACTTCACCCCCAACAACATGCCAGCCATGAGAAGCAATCCCAGATGGCAGACAACTGTAAGACCCACTGGTCAGCCCGGAAGTGGTAAGTAACAGTACAGTATGCGAAAGACCTGACAGATGTGGACCGCAGTGCCTCTGGTCTGATGCCTTATTTTTTACACCGGACCAAAATGTATTATGTCTCGTGTACAATTTTGAGCTTTACTATTTTTACTTTTACCGTCCTACTTTTTTTTAGTGCTGTCAGTTTTCTTTCCCTTCTTTCTAAAACCAAACTGCAATAATTTAGGTTTATTTTTCCATCATGCTGTCACTCTTTAATCTAAATCCTAGAGATGCTTTATTTAAGGAGGCCAACTTTAGTTTTCATTGCACATGTTTTTGCGCATTCTAGTATAATACAGTTGATTTATACTTCTTATGAAATTTTTTCGATATCATTTATAAAATTGAACACAGAAGAAGCCACCAAAGCTGTCACCGAAATGAATGGAAGAATTGTTGTGGCTAAACCTCTGTATGTGGCTCTGGCTCAGAGGAAGGAGGATCGTAAGGCTGAACTTGCCTCACAGTACATGCAGGGCGATACAAGTATGGACAAGCAGGTAATCCATCTATCTAATAAATGAATGCATTTTGTCAATTACCTACGAAATGCCTGTACAAGAGTTGTTGCTCACTTCTTTGTTATTTAAACACACGTGAGATGATGTCCGTAAAATATCACGGTATAGAATTTTAATTATCTGATCAGCAATTATTGTGATACTGATTAACACTTTACTTTCATTTTTGATTAACTACCCGGAAAAAGCGAAAAATGAAAGAAAGTGGAGGACAAGATTTGTCAAATTTAATTCACTGGAAGATTGTTTCAAAATGAAACTTGCAATCATACAATATTGAATAATTACGTGAAAATAATAATTACTGCCTGGATTGAAATAAACTTTATACGTTTTTATATATATCCTGCAAGTTATTATTTTTAATTTCTGTTTTAAAAAACTGGGTAAGAAAAATTAACAGTATATAAATAAAAAAACATGTCAAATAGAATAAACATACAAAAACCTATTAAAGGGACATGGTCACGATTTTGGTCGAAAATTTATTATTTTTATTTTTATAGTTTGCAATGATTTGCATTTTAAAAAATCAAACAAATTTTGAATGTCAATCGTAGAGTTATAAGCAAGATAGAGAGCTCACAGTGCTTTGTTATGTAAACATGCTAGGCTCGTACCATGTTGTTGTTTACATTGTTTCTAAATACCGGTATAAGTTATTTTGTAAGCTGTATTTTATCTGCTAATTCGTTTGTAACATATATATTAAACAGTTCCTAGCACTTTTCACATTCATCGCTGATCTAAACCTGGATTTTTCTATTTCCCTCTCAAACTGTAGCTCTGTATTTATCTTGTAACTCGACGACTGACACTCAAATTTGGGTTGACTTTTAGAAATGCCTTAACTTAAATCATTTTATGTATTATTTACTCCAAGTTATTTGATTGCATGTATTTTATTTAATATGTATTCATTATTAGAATAAACATACACGATGCATATTTTGTTACTAGAGGTAAGGTCAACACATGCATGTATGTACTCGCATTTTTACGTTATAGTTATAATACCAAAACCTAAAACAAGTAAATCAAATGTCTTATCTCTCTATAACTTGTAATTGGGTAAGATAAACAATTTTTTTTTTTAGAATTGGACTTTTTTTTTACAGGTTAGAATAACTTTGAAGTCAAATTTACGTTAAAGTTTACAATGATGAAAACTACTACTAATTCTCTTTTTCATGATGTAAGTTAATAGACACCACATTAAATGCAAACAATATTTGCAATAGGTGATGAATGGAGGTGATATATCCAAGGAATTCGTCAGTTCCCCAAAAGAAACTTGCAAAGCGACCGATGTAATGAATGGACAAATTGTTGATGATGAACCTTTGTATGTGGATCTGGCTATGAAAAAGGACGATCGTGAGGCTCAACTTGCCTCACAGTACATGCAAGCTATTATAAGTATGGACAAGCAGGTAATCCATCTACTGTGGACTCGTTAATTTCGTGGGGGCCAATTTTCGTGGATTGTAGGGTTTTGCTTGTTCGTTTGTTCGTGGGGATGTAATTTTGCGGATAAGTCAGTTTTCAGTTTCAGTAGGTAAACCAAACATTTTATAATTAGTTTTCGTTGAGGATGTAAATTCGTTGGCAAGGGGTACCCACGAATACCACGAAAATTGAGCCACCACTAATTCTAATGATTCCACAGTATACTACAATAAACAATTTTTTCACAAATATTTTACAGCTTGCATTTAACTTTATTCAGGTAATTGATACAAGCATCCTTTATTTGATATTAATCAACAAATTATTATAGACTTGTTTACCTAAATTCAACCTATGTAAATAAGTTATATTGGATAACCCGTTTGTTTTTAAGGGAGAACAAACAGAGCATGGAGTGAACGTGTTCGTTATGAACCTGGATGATAACATCGACGATGAACGACTCAGAAAGGAGTTTGCTCAGTTTGGTACCATCACCAGTGCCAAGGTACTGTAAGAGAAACAGATTTTTAAAGCATAGAATTATTTTTTTCCTATTTTTATTTTTTTAACAATAGGACATTTGAAAGACGATATTTACATGACTGTTCTTTTATATTACATTTATCTGCGATTCTAACTAGCGTATAAGATAATCTATAAAACAGAATGTTTGTAAAGAAAATGTTCTTTTAAGGGTGAAAGAACATAAAGTTTCTGCAAATGACGTAAGTTGCGATAGAAAAAATGCATATCATTATTTTAACCTAAATGGTCCCAATGATAGTTTTAACTTTGTGAATTACTGGTTTTCAGGTTTATTTTCTCTTTCTGTTTTAACGAAAAAAAAAAAATTCCTTGATTGTACGATTTTTAATAAAAATACACATACCTGTGAGAGAAGTGCAATGGAAATCGATGAAAAGAGTTTCCAAGATTAATCTTCATTGACACATCGTTTTTTCATTTGGAAAATTTCACAGAAGCGAAAACCGATTTGTTACGGAGATTTATAATGGGGAATGTTTACATCTTTTCTCCATTCGGAAGTCACTCGGAATATCTCACACAATTTTTTAACGTTATCATCCGGGTAGCTTCATCTCTTTAGCAATGGAAAATCCCCGTAGTTTTATTTTTAGCCGTGTATTGAAATATGACAAGCTAGAGGGGGTGTTTCAAAGGGGAAATCTTGGGATTTTTATTCTATTGAATAAACATCGATTAGACCCGAGGTATTTATAGAAATTGAACAATTTTAAAAAATGTGCGGCATTAATATGTTGGGACAGACCATAGGAGAGTTTTAAATCCTCCCAAACAGAAAAATTAGCCCACGGGATCATATCAATGACTTGTGTGTAAATCATGGTTTTGAGATGATTTCGGTATAGGAAAATTTCACATGAGTTAATGGATCATGATTCTCGGATGATCTGTTAAACTAAACAAATTGCATGAAAACCATGGTCCTGGTATAATCTGTTGTAACTAACAACTCGTATCAAAACCATGGTCCTGGTATGATCTGTTGTAACTAACAACTCGTATCAAAACCATGATCCTGGTATGATCTGTTGTAACTAACAACTCGTATCAAAACCATGATCCTGGTATGACCTGTTAAAGGACAATTATACGATAATTTCTAAAAGAAAAAAATGAACACTTAATTTATAATTTGCAACAGACATATATCCTTTAAATATTTAAAATACATTGTCAATTACCAAATATGAAAAATAGAATACATATATGTCACATGCACTATATCGTTAAGCTAATATAATCTAAATTAGAACAAAGGGTCAAAGTCTTCCATAATTTAGATGATAAATATGCTGTTATTTCAAACTCTTTTAGCAATTATTACATGAATTGTACAGTTAAAATATTACGTATGCATTTCAAAACCTAGCTGCATGTCTGTAGCTCCCGATCTGAAATAATGATGCATCCATGCATTACTTGCTTGCTTCACTTAATAAATCACTTGATAGTGTATTGTCAATTAGTCTTTATAAAATATTATTTACCTCAAGTGAAAAAGAATATATTCCCCCAAAAATACTTCCATAAATTCACTTTATAAATATGCCAAGATAGAGCTAGATGCTCAAACAATTACAAATTTTCCTGACATGTACATCGCATTTAGGCTCCAAGATGAACATTCAAAATGTGCAACTCAACTTCCTGTTAGGCAGTAATCTTAATTCTTAGTGGTCAGTTTATCTGGCAGTTAACGAATTATTTCAAACTCATGCTCTGTTGCCTTCTAAGATAATAGCACATACCAGAATCACAAGAAAATCATAGCAGACTCAAAACCAAGAAGCAAACCACATCAGGATCATACTTCCTTATTTGTCATCTATGATTTGGGTATGATTCATTTAATGGATCATGTCTAAATCATACATCAAAATCATGAATTTGTGAGTTTGATATGATTTTTAAGTGATTTTGATATGAGTTCTTAAGAAAAGTTTTTGTTTAAGAGCTAATACAAATGTATCGTATAACTGATCTTTTCAAACATTAGAAAGGTAAACAGAAATCATTATGCCTTTTTTCAAGGTTTGAAGTGAAATTTATGCGGAAACTTACAATGAAAGAAATCACTAGACTAATAAAGTTCTCTTTCTTATAATATGGGGGGAAATGACAGTGAATGTTAAACACATAAATTTGCATTAGGTGATGATTGAGGATGGTAAATCCAAGGGATTTGGATTCGTTTGCTTTAGTTCCCCAGAGGATGCAACTAAAGCGATGGTTGAGATGAATGGAAGGATAATTGTGACAAGACCCCTGTATGTGGCTCTGGCTCAAAGAAAGGGAGATAATGAGGCTCAACTTGCCTACCAGTACATGCAAGATGTCATAAGTATGGACAAGCAGGTATTTCATCCATACTTTGTTTCACACTTTCTCCACCAAAATGGTACAGACTGTCTTTAACTTTATTCAGGTAATTCATACATGCTTTGTTTAATATTTCTCCGCAAAACGCGACAGACTAGTGTAACTAAAGCCATCATACACTGTATGTAATATAGGATAAGCCGTTTGTTTTTAAGGAAGAACAAACAGAGCGGGGAGTCAACGTGTACGTCAAGAATCTAGATGATAACATCGATGATGAGCGACTCAGAAAGGAGTTTGCTCAGTTTGGTACCATCACCAGTGCCAAGGTACTGTAAGAGAGACAGAGACTGTTTATTCGATTTTAAACTACAGAGTTATCTTTTCTTATATATTAATTTTGATCCATAGTTCGGTGTCTAACTATTACTATTATCTGCGATTCTACCTAGCGTTAAATAATAAATTCAAACAGAATATCTCTAAGGAATAATTGAAAAATGATGAGCATGTGGCCTTTTCAAATTAACGTACATGTTTTGCGATATAAAATATATGGTCAAGTGATATTTTTGTCTCTGGATATTGACTGGGGTTTTTTTTTTTTTAATTCTCTTTTGTTTTGAAAAAAAAAACATTATATAATTTCCTGCTTGTTTGTTACATCTAGTATTAAGAGAGCGTTAAACTTTAAAACAAATGTATCATATCACTGACCTCTCTCAAACATAAGTGAGGTTAACAGAATTTAGAAATTGTTATGCCGTGTTTCAAGGCTTAAAGTGAAAATTATGAGGATGCGTACAATTAAAAATCTACAAGAAGATTAAGTTTTCATTTTCATGATGTGTAAAAAAAACCCCCAAACATGGCAGTAAATGTAAAACACATTTGCATTAGGTGATGACTGAAGATGGCAGATCAAAGAAATTCGGATTCGTTTGCTTCAGTTGCCCAGAGGAAGCTAGCAAAGCGATTGAAGTGATGAATGGAAGAATTATTGTTACCAAACCTCTATATGTGGCATTTGCTCAGAAAAAAGAGGATCGTAAGGTTCATCTTGCCTTACAGTACATGCAGCGCATTAAAAGTATGCGCTTGCAGGTATATGTAATTTACAGATACTATTTACAACATTTCTTATTTTACAATAAATAATGTTGATGATCAATATATACACCAATATACTTTATTATACTTTCATGTTAAATACTGAAATCTGATTGGTTTAGACGCAGTTGACAATACGTTCTCTTACCCTCAGCGTTAGCAACACGCTTGGCAACGGGCCGATAGAACGAATTGTTACATGCGCGTAAATTATGCGCGTATTGTTCGCCGTTAAATTCACGTCATTTCAACATAAACGCAGTAAATTTTTTCTCTAAAATTAAGACATTTAGTATAATGAAATAAATAGTGCCTGTTTGGGAGGGTAACAGTTGAAATTGCCACCCCTCGAAAACCATTGTCAACCTCCGCTTCGCGTCGGTTGACAATGGTTTTCTCGGGGTGTCAATTTCAACTGTTACCCTCCCAAACAGGCACTATTTATATAAAGTATGCGTCAATAAGTGTTACTAAACCATTACTGTTTTCAGGGACAACAATTTGGACAGGTGCATGAGCCAGATATTCAAGCCAGGAGTGCTGGATACTTTTTACCCACAATGCCTTAAACGGACACGAGTGGCATTTTTTACATGTAGCTATTTCTTGAAAAATAGTTTCTTTCTTTGGTGACATTTTAACTTGTTGTTGCTTGGCTGGACAGCAAATGCATATTTATGATAAAGATAGTTTATTACTCAGATGAATATGTAAACATTTGATTTTCATCTCGCCGAAAAATAAAAAAATGTATATCTATCAATTTAAATCATACAATATTGTTCACGTGGGTGCGATTTTTAAAAGAACAATATGAAAGTAATGGGTTTTGCATGTGTGATTCAATGAATAGCAATACATGTATTATTAATGTGATAGACCAAAATGTGTTTCAAGTGCACACAGGTAGTTAATTTGAACCGTGACTGAGAGATGATCACTAAGCACTTTCATTCAATCATCAACCTGAATTTATGTGTTTAAGATTATAAATTATATAATATAAATACGATTTTATTGAAAAGGGGTAAAAAGGAAAGATGAATGATCGACTGATAAACAGGTGATCACAGAAAAGCTCGCCTGAGCCTTGGATTTGAATGATCTCAGACAAATAAAAACACCTGTTCCTGCAGATAATATGAAAATGAAAAAAAGTTTTGCTGCATCATTGTGAATTAATTGACATATTTTTAGGGTTGGTGAATTCTCTCTTTCATTCAATACTTTCATATCTCTCTCTCTCTCTCTCTCTCTCTCTCTCTCTCTCTCTGAAAGAAAATTCAATATTATTTACATATTTCGGACTTCTGATCGAATCTGATTTCCATATTTTTCGAACAAGCATAATTTAAATTGCTTGTCAAAGCACATCAATTTTCTATCTATCTGTATTAGTGCCGATTAAAAATGCTGCACTTGACATGATCAAATTCGGACGTATTTTTATTGGTCGTAATTTTATGTGTCCAATATTTATGATGTATTTGTTATCAAAAATGCCATATTAAATGTGTGTAAAATAAAAATTGAAAGTAAAAAGCTGATAATGATTGTAACAGTACTATTATTATACTGATTATATCATCATCCACGAATAAATGATAAAATAAATGCTTACACGGTTCGGTTCGGTAGTGATATGGTGTTTTAGCGGTCGTTATATATAATTAGAGCGGTTTTAACAAGAGCTTGGACTGTCTGATTTTGATTTTGAAAAGTATTTATTGATTTTGCCAATAAAATTATGCAAGAAATATTGTAATTTTAGAACGGGTAATGCTAAATTACCTATTGAAACAGGTAGATGGTTTAATATTCCTAGAGAAAACAGAATTTGTAAATTATGTGCCTGTAATGAAATTGGTGATGAATTTCACTATCTTTTTAAATGTACTGATGTGTATATATATATATATATATATATATATATATATATATATATATATATATATATATATATATATATATATATCCAACTCAAGGGTTATATGTTTACCAAAATATTTCATAACAAATCCAAATGTTGTTAAATTTGAAACACTGTTTAATGTCACAAACAAATACCAACTTACCAATATTTGTAAACTATTAGTTACTATATTTGAGAGAGTTAGCTCTCTTGGTTAAACTATATCTGTTATCCCTTCATCATGCCTGTACCAATGATTTTCATCTATTATATTGTAATTTGTACATACTGTGCATATGTATTTTCTCTTCACTGTTTATTCAGTTATGAGAATAAAGTTCATTGTCATTGTCATTGTCGGCGGGGTGTAAATACTGTCTATACTTTGCTCAACAAAACAAGCTGTCAGACCTCCTTTCTTCTAATGGGTTAACAGAGGCTCATTTATATTCATAGACTGTAAAAATCAGTGGAATTTTTTTTTGCCAAGATCTGCTCTGTTGTCCGAAATTGACCCTGTTTCAACTGAAATAATTATACATCTCTAGATATTTACATTCAGCAGTGTATATTTCCCCTTATGATTGCATTGGAAATATGCGACGTCTAATCACAGGAAAAGAAATTGTCGATGCTTTGAAACGTTAAAAAAAATGGAAAATCGCATGGTACTGACTTGTTAATTAATGAATACTTCATTGAGTTTAAAGATTATCTTGTTCCAATTATACTAAGATTATTTAATTAATAGAATATTTTCCCTAATATATGGGCACAGTGTATTATAATACCAGTTTTTAAAAAAGGGTGATGCATTAGACCCCAATAATTATAGAGGCATTAGTCTTGTCAGTTGCTTTTGTAAATTATTCACTTCTATTTTAAACCAAAGATTGTTAACATGGTCTGACGCAAATGATGTAATCACTTATGCACAGTTTGGATTTCAACAAAAAACGAGGTACAGCTGAGGCTATATTTAGCCTTTCAAATATTATTAAAATGTCAATAAGAAAAAATAAAAGGTTATATTGTTGTTTTGTTGATTTTAAGAAAGCATCTGACACTGTTGAAAGATTGAAACTATGGGGAAAATTGTCTAACGTTGGTATTAGAGGAAAATTGTTGAATTGTATTCGCAGTATGTAAAATAGTATGAAATCATGTGTTAATTCAGCGGGAAAGTTATCTGACTTTGACTCTGAAATATCAGGACTTTTGCAGGGAGAAGTGTTATCTCCAATATTGTTCTTATTATATGTGAATGATTTTGAAATGAAATTTTTGTGTAAAGGTAATATACCAATACAAATCAAGAGGTAAATTTATTTTTTCTAATGTACGCAGATGACATGGTAATTTTCTCAGAAACTGCACATGAACTTCATGAAATGTTAAATACATTATAATACTTATACTTCTGTTTGGGATCTTACTGTAAATGTACAAAAAACCAAAATTGTCATTTTTAGAAATGGTGGTAAAATTCACAATAATGAAAGGTGGCATTAAAATGGCGAAGCAATTGAGATTATCGATAGCTTACCATATCTGGGACTTTTGTTACAATATAATGAAAAGTTTATCAATACACAGAAACATTTGGCGAGCAAAGGGAGAAAAGCCACGTTTTCTTTGAAGTCAAAAGCAAGTCAATTGTATCTGAACACAGAAACAATGCTGTTAATTTTTGATACTTATATTGCTAGTATATTAAATTATGGCTGTGTAGATATGGGGCATGCATGCTGCAAATGATATAGAAAAGGTGCATTTAGAATATATTATATAAATAGTGCCTGTTTGGGAGGGTACCAGTTGAAATTGACACCCCGAGAAAACCATTGTCAACCGACGCGAAGCGGAGGTTGACAATGGTTTTCGAGGGGTGTCAATTTCAACTGGTACCCTCCCAAACAGGCACTATTTATTTTATTATACTGAATGTCTTAATTTTTATAGCAAATTTTACTGCTTTTATATAGAAAAGACGTGAATTCTACGGCGAACCGTACGCGCATAATTAACGCGCATGTAACAATTCGTTCTATCGGCCCGTTGCTAAGCGTGCGAGGGAGAGAGAACGGATTGTCAACTGCGTCTAAACCAATCAGATTGCAGTATTTAACATGAAAGTATAATAAATTAAATTGTTAATCTCGATGTTATTTTTACAAGCATATTATTGATCAGTTTTCATTACAGTATTATTTAACAAAATCAATACCTTCTACATATAAGAAACATATTGCAAGAATTAGATTGTCATCTCATAGACTTGCAATTGAAAGTGGACGACACACGAATGTACCAAAAGAAAGACGTTTATGTGAATTTTGTTCAGATATTGAAGATGAATTCCATTTTGTTGTGTTATGTATACAGTATAAAGAAATATTATTGGAAAAAACCTTCTGTATACAAATTTGTACAATTATTAAGTGTTCAAAATTTTAAAGAACTGTGTAATTTGGGGAAGTATCTCCACCTAGCTTTTAAAATTCATGATAATTAAGAAAAATTATCTGGGTGTTTTTTTTCTCACCTGTTAGTAAAAATGTATTATATATACATTGTCATTGTACTTAACGTTTAAACATGTACCATATACCATTATTTCAATATTGCTTTTTAATTATATGTAACAACCTATGCCATATGATGTATGATTGTATGTCTTATGCAAATAAAGAATGTAAATTTCCTGTGAATACACTACAGCCTATTCATGCGCTATGAAAATGTTACAAATTAGTTTTGGTTGGTTTGTTTTTTCGGTAATAAATATTCAATTCAATTGAGTAATTCCTTTCTAGTAATCTAAAATTTAAATCACCAAATTAGATTTCGAACAGTCATTTAGAATATTTTCTATAAGTTCACTAAATTTATTTTAATGCTAACATAAATTATATACAAGTATCCTCTGTTTATTACCACAAATTCAGTTAAAGCTACTTGGTCCGATTTTATATCAAATTTTGTGACCGCTTACATTAAACGATGGTTATGCTAAGTATGTGTATATTAAAAGACATTGCAGAAGTTTTCCCGGTCAATTAAGCCATTATTTCAATTAAGGTGGCTCCCTACACCTTTTATATTTTTTTCTAAAATCGGCAGAATATTACTTGATTATGATAGATATAATAATGGATAAGAAGTATTTAAGTCAAATAGGCCAAAAAATGTTCAATTTTTTTTTTATGAAAAACTACATTTTCAAAAATTTAATTCAGTAAACATGAGCTAAAGCTCCAGGCGGATTCGAACTCATGATCTGCGGTTCAGAAGCCCAATACTTTAACCACTGAGCTACGACGATATACATGTACAACACAATCGAACGATATAAACAGTTTAACAAAACATTTAATTAAATCACCGTCTTGTGACGTAGTGTCTCAAAAAGTATAAGTCTAGGTGTAATGATGTACCTTAAAAAATATTGTACATGATATAACGACACAAAAAGGGTACCGCGTTAATTATTTTGCCTCATATCGACTTCTTCTCGAAAACCACCGGGCCAAATTAAATCAAACTTGGTACAAAGCATCCTTATGAAAAGGGGGTTATAAATTGAAATTCGCCCCTGACGTCGAGACGGCTATGATTGTATTGCGACTTTGATATGATGTCATCGCTATATATAAAGGTCATAATGTTTTGATCAGATTATGCGAGAACAACCTCATTTTGGAAATACATTTTTTGTACACCTTTGGTATTGATTTTCCTAAATAGATGTATAACTGTAAGCATAAAATCTGATATAGCTCGGAAGCCATCTGATTTTCCTAAATATGACTGTAAGCATAACATCTGATATTGCTCGGAAGCCATCTTACATCCATTAAAAAATCGATTCAAACAATCAATTTCACTCAAGTTTGCCACGTGGTGGCGGTTGAATTTCCCGGTGTATGAATCGGCATGTTGACGTCACCGTGTAGTGATTTATAGTAATTTTCGTTTACCATACAATTAAGTACATCAAGTTCCATTTTTTAAGTAAAAATACATTCATTGAAAAATAAATACTGTATAAACAGGTTTATTCCTGGAATGTTTTTCTCAAAAGAACTGAATAAAAGAGAACTATATTAATGCGCAACTACTTCCTCTTTTTATTTGATATATAGCGCACTACTCACGTCACTTCCTTTGAGTCCCTCTTCTCTCACCGCGAGGTCATAAGATAGTGTTGTGTGTTATATTTTTTAATCACACACCACGTAAAAAGTGGACAAAAAAAGTAAAAAACAACTTTAAAAATACAAAAAAATCTGAAAAACTTAGAAAAAACCAAAAATAGGTTTGAAACGGTAGGTTTTTATTTACAATTTCCTCTACAAGTCGCCAGCAACTGAACGTAATTCGTGAACGCCATATTGTTTGAAGAAAAAGGAAGAAACATGTCTACAACTACGATGAACCCAGCTGGTCCCAGCTACCCAATGGCCTCCCTCTATGTTGGAGATCTCCACCCAGACGTTACAGAAGCTATGTTGTTCGAGAAATTCTCCACAGCTGGACCAGTTCTGAGTATCCGAGTGTGCAGAGACATGATCACGAGGCGATCCCTGGGTTATGCATACGTCAACTTTCAACAACCTGCTGATGGTAAAACTTTGTTTTATTTATTGCTTTTAATCTTAGAAAGACAAACCTACCTTCAATTCACATTACATTTCTGTTTCTTGCAAAATGTATTGAATTGCATAAGCCATGTAAGAGAATATGTTCATGCATGTTTCTCTTTTTTTACTGTAGCTGAGAGAGCTTTAGATACCATGAACTTCGATACCATCAAAGGGCGACCAATCAGAATAATGTGGTCCCAACGTGATCCATCCCTCAGAAAGTCTGGAGTGGGCAATGTTTTTATCAAGAACCTGGACAAGAGCATCGACAACAAAGCTCTTTATGACACATTTTCTGCTTTTGGCAATATTTTGTCTTGTAAGGTAAGAAAATGAAAAAATTGCCAGTTTCTTTATTGTTGTGTACACCCCCATCTTTTATAGAATTTGTCTAGTGGGATTTTTTTTATTCAAGATAGTTAATTATAGCTGCTTTATTAATTGACTTGATTGGGAAGAACTAAACTACGGGACTTGATCCCACTGATTTAAAAAAAATTTCAATGTGTAATTTGAAAAATAAATAGCCATCTGAACTTTCTGAATGACTATATTAAGCAGTTATAACATGGTAATCAATCATTGTAGATTGTCTGTGATGAACATGGCTCTAGAGGCTACGGTTTTGTCCACTTCGAGACAGAAGAAGCTGCAAGAATAGCCATAGAGAAGGTCAATGGCATGTTGCTAAATGGAAAGAAAGTGTAAGTAATTTAATTTAATGATGTTGGGGATGGGGAATGTTGTGGTAGAGAGCGGTTTGTTGTTATGCAGAGTAGGTAAACATAAAAAGTTAAATTTATGCTGGGATGATCAAGGTTGATTAATACCCATGTGTATTGTTTATAAGGAAAATGATTAGCTTCTTGTCAGCAGCTTGGATGTAATTATAGATATGTCAATTTAATCATTGTTGTGCTTTTGGTTCCAATTTTTGTGGGTTTTGACATAATTGAATCCTTTTTACTGGAAAAAAAAAGTGTGGAAGTATAAATACTGGTTTCTTAGACAAACTGTATGATAATTAATAGATTCATAGACAAAATGTGCATTTAAAAAGTAATTTTGAAAGAAATTAATACGCAATTTAAATAACTCCAGATAAAAAAAAAATAACTTTTTTTCATGCATTTTAGATTATTTATAATCAATTAAAGAGAGGGAATTTGTGTACCTCTGTTAGTTCTGTGAGGGAAATGTTGTAGAAAATTAATTTATGAAATTTAATATTTAATTAATGTTAAGGCTAAACTACATGTAAGTAAACTAGAAGTTGTTTGTATCATGAAAGCTCTGTCATAGAAGGATTGTAGGTTGTGTTTGATGTGATGAAAACTGAGCATTGGGCTATGAAAACCTCTGATTCTAATGCTTTATCTGATCACACTGAAATTAAATTTTGACTGATAAACAAGTAGATTAAGTTGATAATTCCTTTATCTGTGAGTGTTGCCCATTGTTTCACTACATTGAATTTGTATTGCAGGTTTGTCGGGCGTTTCATGAGCAGGAGGGAAAGACTGGAAGTTCTTGGTGACAAAATGAGGAAGTTCAACAATGTATATGTGAAAAACTTCAGTGAAGAAATCGATGATGAAAAACTGAGGGATATGTTTGAACCCTATGGCAAAATCATCAGCGCAAAGGTAAAAAATAAAAACACAGACATTGTCACATATTGATTAACAAATCCTTTGATTTTGTATTGAATATTAGAAAAAAGTAAGGAAATTTGTGCATTGATGACTTGATGAAACTTTGAGCATTGGGCTATGAATATAATGATTCCATTGCTGACTCTGATCGTCTTCAAAAATAAGTTTGAAAGAAATGTAACCATGAAAAAAGCTTTAATTTTTGTTGTATTGTTATTCACTGTTATATTTGTAGGTCATGACAGAAGATGCCTCAGGAAAAGGCAAAGGGTTTGGTTTTGTAAGCTTTGAAGATCCAGAGGCTGCTGAAAAGGTAGGATTTGTCTGATAAACAAATAAAATGTCAAGAAATGGGGATTGTTTTGTTTGAAGTGCCTCACTTTTGTAATTGAACTTGTAAAATGGATTAAATCTATGGATTTCTGAAATGTAAATAGAAACATACTGTTGTATTTAAAGTGCATGTCTTTTCATTGCTAAATTTCAGGCTGTAGAGGCTCTTAATGGAAATGACAATTCTGGAAAAATATTATATGTTGGACGAGCTCAGAAGAAGATCGAGCGACAGGCTGAGCTTAAGGAGAAGTTCGAGCGCATCAGGATGGAGAGGATCAACAGGTACCAGGGAGTCAACTTGTACGTCAAGAATCTGGACGATAACATCGACGATGAGCGACTCCGAAAGGAGTTTGCTCAGTTTGGTACCATCACCAGTGCCAAGGTACAGTAAAACTGACTTTAAATGCAAATTTGTCTTACATTTAAAATTTTGTGTTTAAATTATTTTTTGCTTTATGAAATACATGTACCATATAAATAGGAAACAATATATGGACACTGATGACTTGATGAAACTTTGAGCATTGGGCTATGAATAATATGATTCCATTGCTTACTCTGATCATCTTTTTATAATGTTTGAAAGAAATTCAGTCTTCATTGTTATTAGTAGGTCATAACAGATTACTTCAAAAGACATGTAAATTAGAAACATTGGTCCAAAATTTTTTAAACAAATGTAAAACATCAAAAAGGGGTTTTCTGTTTATGTTGGAGGGGGGGGGGGTTGTTTTTGAGAAGAAGGGGGGGGTTTTCCTTTTTATAATAAAAAGAGTATGGTTCATTAATTTTATTTCAATATTTTTGATGTAAAAATTGTTAGGTAAAATTTTTTACTCTATTTTGTCAGCTTTGATGATTGTTAATGCTAATATTGAAAGAAAACTTTAAAAACACTGTTGCATGCACTTTGCTTTAGCGTTAATGCATAGCACATAAAACATCCCAACACCCTGGGACCAGTAAATGAATTTACTGACCCCTCCCAAACATGGGTAAGATTAACAGCACCTAACCAATTTTGTGCTTTGTCTCGAGCTTCGACTTGGCATTATATGGGTGCTTACAGCTAAAAAGAAATCATCCTTTTGATTTTACACAAGTGATGGCGACATGAAAGTAATGTCGATTTCAAATAATGTTGCAGGTAATGACTGAAGGTGGCAGATCAAAGGGATTTGGATTCGTTTGCTTCAGTTCCCCAGAAGAAGCCACCAAAGCTGTCACCGAAATGAATGGAAGAATTGTTGTGGCTAAACCTCTGTATGTGGCTCTGGCTCAAAGGAAGGAGGATCGTAAGGCTCATCTTGCCTCACAGTACATGCAGCGTATTACAAGCATGCGCATGCAGGTAATTTTATTTATGATAAAATTTATATTTTCTAACATTTCTGATTGAACTTTACTTACATACTCATGAGGAATGATTCATGTTTACTTACATAATCTTAAGGAATGATTCATGTGTCTTATTTTTTTTTGTAACTGAATTAATAATTGTTTTCAGGGACAACAAATTGGACAGGTGAGCCAGATGTTCCAGCCTGGAAGTGCTGGATACTTTGTACCTACCATGCCTCAAGCCCAGAGAACATACTTCACCCCCAACAACATGCCAGCCATGAGAAGCAATCCCAGATGGCAGACAACTGTAAGACCCACTGGTCAGCCCGGAAGTGGTAAGTAACAGTACAGTATGCGAAAGACCTGACAGATGTGGACCGCAGTGCCTCTGGTCTGATGCCTTATTTTTTACACCGGACCAAAATGTATTATGTCTCGTGTACAATTTTGAGCTTTACTATTTTTACTTTTACCGTCCTACTTTTTTTTAGTGCTGTCAGTTTTCTTTCCCTTCTTTCTAAAACCAAACTGCAATAATTTAGGTTTATTTTTCCATCATGCTGTCACTCTTTAATCTAAATCTTAGAGATGCTTTATTTAAAGGGGCATGGTCACGATTTTGGTCAAAAATTAGTTTTCCGATTTTAATGTTTGCAATGCTTCAGTAAGGCATTTTTAATAGGCAACCAAAATTTGAGTGTCATTCGTTGAGTTATAAGCAAGTTACAGAGCTTACAATTCTTTGCTATGTAAACAAAGCATTTGTTTACATTTTGAGCGTTGAAGTGAAAATTCCAATTTTAGACCTAAAATGAATGTGTTAAATGTTAGAAACAGTTTATTTATGCTTGAAATGAATAAGAAGATAGACAAATCAGCTTGAAAAAAGATTTTTTCTAATATATTGAACCTATGTAAACGAAAACTGGGCACGAGCCTTGTTTACATGACAGAGAATTGTAAGCTCTGTATCTTGCTTATAACTTAACGACTGACTCTCAAATTTCATTTGATCATTAGAAATGCATTGCTAAAGCATTGTAAATAATAAAAACAAAAAATAAAATTTGACTAAAATCGTGACCATGCCCCTTTAAGGAGGCCAACTTTAGTTTTCATTGCGCATGTTTTTGCACATTCTAGTATAATACAGTTGATTTATACTTCTTATGAAATTTTTTCGATATCATTTATAAAATTGAACACAATAAACAAATACAGATAAAAATATTTAGATTTTTTAAGGAAATTTTTATTTTAAAACGATTTTTCCGTTGTGCGGTAGGGGAGCGTTGCCATTGCGCTTACATGACGTTATGATAAAATGAAGTTTTGTAGTAGTACGTTATAAGAAATAACATAAAAGAAAAAGTAAAAATTTGACGCGCCGTTGAAATTTTATATACAGAATGATGCTATCCTCGAGGACATTTTCCTTATTTTTTGAATGAATCCATTATACCTATCTTCATTGGTAATGATCCAAATATATAGCAAAATTTGGTGCATTTTCATATTTTGAGATGACCCCACTAAAAACCAGATGGTAGAATTTAGTATTTTTTACATATAAGATAGGAAATGATATTATCATATATAACAATTTGAGAAAAAGAGCTATTTTAGTATTTTTTTAATCTGCTTTGATGTGCGGAAAATGACAGTTTCCAATATATTCAGATTGTCAATTTTCTTGAAACTTCGCAAATAAACTAGAGTTGGTTTAAATTACATATGGTTAAAAAATAAAGAGTTTTGCTATTGCAGTTTTTCCGCAAAAAACCCAAATCGGCCTCCTTAAACTACTTTTTAATAGATAAAAGACAACCGCTGGCCAGAATTTAATCAGTCAGTAAAATGTGATATACTCACATTGTAGTTGCAAAGTCAAGTTTCTCGGTCTGACAAAGTTTGGTTGGTCTTGTGTCTTTAACCATTACACAGGACTGAATGTCCTGTGCGGTCCAGGAAACTTTTGCATAGACTGACAGTAGAATACTTACATTAAGGTAGCTCACTACATCCAGAGTTGTATACTTTTTAAGGCACAACTTTACCAGATGGCAATTAAGATGTTATATTAAATTGTTTATAAAAATCAATTTAGTTGAATACTATTATTCTTGTAGATCAATAGTTAAAGTATCAGGCTTGTGAAGGTTCAACCTCAGATTATGAGTTCAGATCCACCTGGGGGCTTTTGTTCATATTTTCTGAATTAAATTTTTGAAAATCAAAATTTGTTATCCAAAATTGCATACTTTTTATTTATTTGACTTGTATACTTCTTTTGCTATCTGCTGATTTGAGAAAATATTTGAAGGTGTAGTGAGCCAACTTAGATGATTTGTTATTTGTATTAGTTTTTGAAAAATGTCTTAGAATCTTTGAATATTTGTAGGATTCCAAACCATGCCTGGAGCTCCGCAGATAAGACAGCAGAGGCCCACAGGCCAAACCAATGTTCGTGCTGGAGTAAGTGCCCGGCCAATCACTGGTCAGTCGGGAACCCCCAACGCTCAGCAGCGCATGCCAGTCAACCAACAGGTTGGTGGACGCCCACAAGGAGGCCAGCCTACTGTTCCTGCCGCAGCCAATCGCCAGGCAGGATACAAGAGTTACGGAGGAGGACAGATGATGAAGCAGCAACCAGGTCAAACACCAGGCATGCCGCAGGTATGTTAAGATTCAGAAATGTTCGTATCAAAACTGCAAGATAATATAGTAAAGGAAAAGAGGAAGTGCTTGAAAATAATGAACTGAAGATTTTATATATCATTGATAAATGGTTACCTTTGCTATTAGGCTCCACCACAAGCTGTGATTGTTCAGGGACAGGACCCATTGACAGCCACCATGTTGGCCACTGCCCCACCCCAGGAACAGAAGCAGATGTTGGGAGAGCGTTTGTTCCCTCTCATCTCACAGATGTTCCCAGACCTGGCTGGAAAGATCACCGGCATGTTGCTAGAAATCGATAACTCTGAGCTTCTGCACATGTTGGAATCGCAGGAATCTCTGGAGGCTAAGGTCAGCAGAATGCTGTTTGTATGATAGAAGTTTCAAAGGAATTCAAAAAATTTGTGCTTACTTAAGGAATAATAAATCATTCTTTGAGTATTATGAGGTGATAATTTCGGTCAGGGCATGGTCAAATCCAATAAAGCCCGAAAATTTATATTATTTCCAAATTTGTACCCTTTAAAACAACATTATTTTAAAGCCACTATCTTTTCATGTAGCACAAGCTATGTATTACTGCGTGGCGCAGCAAATACCGTTTCTCGGTTATGCTATAAGACACGCCCATTTTGTGTCACTCATGTTTTATGAAGTTATTGGGTTTTAGGGTTCAAAATTGATTCGTAATGTTATCACATACAAAGACAGATGAAAATGTAAATATTTTCCAGTAAAATTTGTAAATTTCAAGTTGTTATTGGTTATCTAATGTAAACATAGTACACTACTAATGTGATTGGTGTGTTTGTTTTGAATTTTCTTACTCAAAAGTTCATTTTTAATGTTTTACAGGTTAAAGAAGCAGTTGCTGTGTTGCAAGCTCACCAGGCTAAAGAATCCGCCACTACCACCAAACCTGCGGAGTAAGATGCCGTGGCAGCATCATAACCAACAAGAGCTGTGTCAGTGATTCTAGACTGTAATATACATGTACATCAACAACAAATGCACCAACCTTGATCTGTCATCATTTGGAATGTTTTTTTTTTATGTAAATGCTGAACATCACTGAAAAACTTTTTTAAAATTGGTGGTTGGTTCAAATTATCTGTTGCTGTTTAGTTTTTGGATATCAAAAATTCATTATTTCTGAAATTCACAAAATCTTTGTTAAATTTTCTGAGAAATTCTACTTTACTGGTTATTTTTTTACAGTGTTGAATGTAAAAGTGATGGTTTGATTATTAACTGGCTCCTTATAAAACAAAAATGCACCAAAAAAATTGCAAAACACAACTGTGTAAAACAGCAACTCATAAAAATTGTACAAATGTTAAAGGTTTCTGTAGCCCTTTCTCGTTTCACTTAATATCCAAAACCTGTAATAGAATTTATATCTTTTATACATCTTTACTTGCAATGTTAAAACCATTTCACAGTGTTAAAAAACGAGAAGGGGTTAATCTTTCCATTATAAAGAAGTTAGAATTCTTGTTTTAGTTGATTCATTTTATGGAGAGCGCAGCACGAAAAAAAAAAATTGGTTCCAAAGTACATAGTGAAGAAGTCGGAGACTTAATGATGACTTCTACAGATAACGTGGAATCCGCAACGTGTGCTGTGTTTGACTAACTTATGTTCTGAAAATAAGCATGTGAAACATCTACAACCCAAAAAAGAGAGAGGAGAGGGCCTATTGGATTCAGTTAATAATCACCTATCTGCTTTTATTAATAAACTTCCGTTTCTTACAACTGTGTTTTGTTGTTTTATTGAGCAATCTTTGAACAGCATTGAAATAGAATCATATGTAGCAATATGTGATGATTCTACTGTGTAGCTGATGGGGTTATTCTACCATAGTAAAAATAATTTAAATGCTCGTATCGCATATGGAGCTTGCATGGTTTTGTCATTGGTTATTTTCTGATTTTGTTGGAAAAGCGAATCCCACAGACAATTCCGTGTTTTCTGTACCAAAGCTCATTACAATATATATTAACATTTGCAAATATGTTTCCTTATATGAACCTATAGAATAGCGAAAACGTTCAATTCTGTATGAACGTTTTCATGACGTCACAATGATCATAGCACGCGCTTATCGCTTGTCGATTGGATTATTGTAAACATAAAATCTCGGTTATTTTAACATTTCTGAACAATTTGCCTTTTTCAAACGTAAATATAAGTAATAAACAGCAATGTTAAAAAGTTCACCGGGATATGAAGTTGGTTGGTTCACAGGATTTGATCACGTGACCAACCAACTTCATATCCCGGTTAACTTTTTAACATTGCTGTTTATTTCTTAAATATATTTTTTAAAAACCAAAGATCGTGTACTATATATACATGTAGCCTCTTTTTTTGAAATAGTCAACTTACTTTAAATGGTCCATGTAATAAGAAATATTTTTATATTATACAGCGTCTCTTTCTGTGATAATACTTCATATCGATTTTGTATTGGGGACTGGGAACACTAAATCCAGATATGTAGACCCAGTTGTGATATAAGTAATTTTTACATTGTTAGTTAAAACGACATTCAACCGCAAAATGGATTGAAATCTTGCAAAACGATCCGCTCGCGTTTCGCATGCAATGCAGAATTATCTTTTGGCTTATTGTGCAGCTTCTTTTAAAAATTGTAATGTAGTACAACACTGTTGCATGCCCAGTAAATTTCAAAGGGCGTGGTCAATTTTGCCCTCGGGCTTTATTGGATTTGACCACACCCCGAAAAAAATATCGCTACAAATTAAACGATGATTCCTTATTCTGTAATTAATGCATGCAGTAGTACAAGTTTAAGGTGCCGCTCGCTACTTTTTACCAATGGCTGCAAATTTGACCACGCCCTTTGAAATTTACTGGGTATGCAACAATGTTGTACTACAGTTTAAGAAGCTGCACGATGATTAAATTCGAAAAGGATAATTCTGCATTGCATGCCAAAAGCGAGTGGATCGTTTTGCAAGATTTAAACCCATTTTGCGGTTGAATGGGTTGTCGTATTGACTAGCCAAGTAAAAACATTTATATCGTCTAAGTCAGTCAACTAAAACTGGGTCTACATATCCCAGCATTAGTGTTTCCAGTCCAGGGAAGTAGTGGTTAGCGGATGTTATTTGTATATGAGCAAGAACTACACAATGAGAAATAACTGGAGAGATTGCAAGGTAATTTAGGCTTTTGAAGGTGTCCACTTAAACTTGAAGTACCTGTTAATTTGTTTACATGTACAAAGGTAATAATTCAGCCCACTTCAGAAATACACGTATATTACAACGCTAACGCACATGCCCGTGCGCAGCTGCATGAAAACGCATTGCAATTGGTGACTGTTTAAACTTTTGTATAATGTATTTAACAATGTTCTTGGACTTGTGGTAGATAAGAGTGTATGGCAGCATGTTCGGGACATTATATTCTATTCTAGACTGGTGAAAATCAGTGTTTGTGGATTGATCGAACGACAGTTAAAAATATTCTCAGAATAGACATCTTGCAAACGGAGGTGTGTAATCAATAACTCTCGCTTGAGAGGGTGTTCGAATCATAGCCGATGTTTTCTTTTTAATTTCATTGCTTTTAAATTAAACAATTTTTACCCCTGGAGAGGGGGGGGGGGGGTCCGAGGCATATGTTTGGTAATTTTTTATAATGTAATTTTAAAAAAAATTGAATTTTTCAGGGGGGGGGGGGCCTGGACCCCTCTGACAAACACCCCTCCCCCCTTTTAGATCCGCGCATGCTGATGCACACTTACAAATGCAAAGTTGTTTTTTTTATACGTATGTAATTTGTCATTTCAACACATATTATCATGCTGTAGTCTCTTCTGAATTATTAAATACTTCAAACAAAAGTATCTTAACACAGGCCTGGAGAGACTCTGGGGTAGAGTTGTCCACCACAAACAACGAGGCGGCCAAGTTATTCGATGCTGTTTTGTCACAGGTACTGTTCCTATCTTTTGGGACAAAATTTTGAATGAATGCTAATTTTCAAAATCGAGCTGAGCCAAAACAAAACGTCAATAAACATAGCAAATTTGGTATATATATTCCTTGTAGCTATGCCGATGGTAGAATATAGTAGGGGTACAAATCGTGATTTCGACCAGTAAGTTTTTAATGATATTTTTTTAGTACGTGGGATGGTACGATGATGACAGTCTGGGAGGACTTGAAAAGTCCATAGAAAAAATGATTGCCAACGATCCAAACTTCGGTACGTATCATTAGCAAATCCATGAGTGACTGACATCAGAGTCTCTACAGTGTTACATAAGATGTGAATTGCTTTATATTTAGTTGCATGAAACCATGTAACCAAGAAGAAATAATGAAGATCGTAAATTTATTGGATTTCCTCTAAATACATCGTTTATTTCATTAGTGATGGGTCATGTGATCAAGAACGGTCTGGATGCACTCGGAACAGGTCGTGGTTACTATTTAGACAAAGACTTCCAGGCGGAAGTGCAGACCATGATGGATCTTGGGAAAAGTCCTAGCACCCTCCCACGCGAGAAAAAACACATCAATGCCGTCAAACTGTGGGCTCAAGGGTGTGTTTCAGCTTATAAACAACACCAATGTTTATTCTTTTTTTTTTAGTTCTGGTAGAAGTTCAAGAAATATAAATGACCACAATTAAAAAGAAATCAATCTAGCTATTTTAAAAGGAGATGCTTAACCACTTAGCGCCGTGTTCTGATCTTTTAATTGTTTTTGTGTGTGTTTTGTTTGTTTGGATGGTTGGTTGGTTGGTTGGTTGATTGGCATTTGAAAGTCATCCGTGAATGCAAACTGTACACCAAAGTATTCTTTTTAACAACATTAAAAATCATATATTATGCACTTTAATAAGGTCTTTCGATTGTCGCATGACGTCATTGTGAGCATTCTGGAATATTTTACCGTTATCGGTTATAATATTAGTGTTATGTGATTACACAGAAGCATGGTTTTGCCAATATTTCTTGATTTATACTTGTGTTTAACACATTTTAAGCTTTGTTAAGTGAAATGACACTAATGTTTAAAAATTTATAGAGCGTAGTTTGAGTTGAAATCGCTGAATTCAATGAAAAACTGATAAAACCGTACATAGGCAAACTTGACAGACTACAACTCATAATTTTTACCTGGCAAGGTAAGCATTTCTATGCAGATTTTGATAGGATATATAATGAATTACAAATGTACCAATTTTCAGTGAGTTTGAACCATTATTTCAAAATTATAGACGTTTTATGTTGCTAAACTGTACTTAATTGTATTAAATTGCACTGTAAATGTGATACAACTGGCAAGTTTAAATGGCCTTAAAATGTTATATTTACATTTTCAACTGTCTTTGCCTGCGATAACATTACGAATCAATTTAGAACCCTAAAACACAATAACTTCATAAAACGAGTGACACAAAATGGGCGTGTCTAATAGCATAGCCAGAAATGGTATTGGCTGCGCTGCGTAGCAATACATAGCACGTGCTACATGAAAAAATAGTGATTTCAAAATAATTCAGTTTTAAAGTGTACAAATTGAAAATAATATAAATATAAGGAATAAGGTATCATTCTTTGAGTATTATGAGGTGATAATTTCGGTCGGAGCGTGGTCAAATCTATCATAAAGCCCTTCGGGCTTTATTGGATTTGACCACGCCCCAACCGAAATTATCCCCTCATAATACTCAAAGAATGATTCCTTATTCCTTAAATAATACATAAAATTAAGAAATGCGATTAACTTTTTTAAATTATTGCTTTATTATATAGAAATCAGTCAAAAAAAAAAATGTGATGTTTGATTGGAGAGCAGTCGTCGCTATAATTGCCCTGATAGTGTACCTGTGTTAGCTCCTACAGCACGAACAAAATATTTGCAACATATACCAATATTTAAGTTTGAATTTGAATGTTTACTTATTAATCTTTAAATTTAAATAAAAATTACACGGATTAAACCATAAAAACATCAAGGGTAGAAAAATAAAGCCAGTCATATATGCAAGATATATACACAAATTTTGCCATACCATGTCTGCATATACACATGTGCATGTATTTGTCACTGTCACCATTTTACAGAGAAATGACGGAGGCGTGCCTGGTTTGGGAGTCAATACTGGAGGAGAACCCCCTGGACATGCTTGCCCTCAAGTTCGCCCACGACTCATACTTCTTTCAGGCCCACCACCCCCAGATGAGGGACAGCATCGCTAGGGTGTTCCCCAAGTGGGAGAGCTCCATGCCACTCTACAGGTAGGAAGTGAACACCTTGATTTATAAAAACAAATATGTGAGATTGAGAAAAAATCTGCCGAAAGGCAATTGATGGGAATCTTGGAACTGCCCTATTTCAGAGTTGTTTTTTTTTTAAAGTTACATATTAGGGAAGACTTCGACCATTTGACCTATCACCAAACCAAATCTGGAATTACTATTACCATGCAACACAGATAATATTTTCTGTTTACAGAGTCCACATGATTCTTATAATATATATATTATATGCATCTTGTGGACTCTGTAAACCGAAAACTATAACAGCTTCTGTTTTCTTTCTTTCCAAATAATAGATCAAAAGACAATCTATTATTTAAAATTGGCATCAAGTTATGGAATTTATTATACACTTTTTATAGTTATTTATATGGCATGCACTCTTTTGGTTTGGAGGAATGCAACCACTACGCAGAAGCAGAGAAAGTTGCCAGAAAGGTCATTATTTACATTTTATTTACGTACACTTTTCTTTATTAAAATATGTAACAATATACATGTATAGGTATGACTAGTTACTATAAATATTATGATGAATATCGTTGGGGAAAACGTAACAATATACATGTATAGGTATGACTAGTTATTATAAATATTATAATGAATATCGTTGACGTGTTTGAGCCATTATTTGTGGACAGGGATTGGAATTGAATCGTAGTGACTGCTGGTCCACCCATTCAATGGCCCACGTTTTGGAGATGACGGGGAGATCATCTGAGGGAATCCAGTTCATGTCATCGACGGAAAACGACTGGAATGTAAGTATAGTCGTCATGACAAAATATAGATTCTTGTCATTAAATTATAATATTTCTTGATGTGTTCTTTATATGATAGGTTAGTCAGTTCGAGTGTTTTGGAATTTAAGAAGAAAAACATTATTATAAGAAATAATAATTTTCCGTCATTTTTTCTTCCTTTTTAGCTCACCTGAACCGAAGGTTCAAGTGAGCTTTTCTGATCACCTGTTGTCCGTCGTCCGTCCGTCCGTCCGTCTGTAAACTTTTCACATTTTCGACTTCTTCTCTAAAACCACTGGGCCAAATTAAACCAAATTTGGTACAAAGCATCCTTATGGGAAGGGGGATATAAATTGTTAAAATAAAGGGCACAACCCTTTTTAAAGGGGAGATAATTGCGAAACAGTGAGTATACATGTAGGGTGTGTGTCTTTAAAAATCTTCTTCTCAAGAACCACTGCACCAGAAATGCCAATATTTACACAACAGCTTGTATATATAGTGAAGATTCTAAATTGTAAAAATCGTGACCCTCGGACCAAAACTGGGGCCCCAGGCGGGGTTCAAAGTTTAACATTGAAATACATATGAAAAATGTTTTAAAATCTTCTTCTCAAGAACCGCTGCACCAGAAATGCCAATATTTACACAAAAGCTTGTATATATAATGAAGATTCTAAATTGTAAAAATCGTGACACTCGGACTAAAATTGGGGCCCAGGCGGGGTTCAAAGTTTGACATAGAGATACATAGAAAAAATGTTTAAAAATCTTCTTCTCAAGAACCACTGCACCAGAAATGCCAATATTTACACAAAAGCTGGTATGTATAGTGAAGATTCTAATTTATAAAAATCGTGACCCTCGGACCAAAACTGGGGCCCCAGGCGGGGTTCAAAGTTTAACATAGAAATACATAGAAAATTGTTTACAAGATTTTTTTTCCATTTATTCAACTAAATTGTGCACACAAAAAAACCAATTGTGTCTCCCTGATTATTGACAACTTATTGTGTAAGTATAAGTTTGCTTAATCAAGAAATGGCGGAAGAATACGATAAGGTGTAAAATCTCACTAAATATTATTTTAGTTTATCGCTTACAATTTATTTGGACACCGTGTCCGATAAAAATAAAAATTATAATGTAAATTTATTTTTGTTGTCGGGTACGGTCTCAAAAATGAATGTAAGCGATAAATGTATCTTGTGATTTTGTTGCAAAATTGCAGCTAGTTTGGTTGAGCATTATAGATACGGCAGATCAACGCACGTGGTGTGGATTTGTTTGTAAACGGTAATCTTGTTTCACACGGGAATTGAAATAAATAAAAGTATGTTTTATTATAATTAGGGAAACACTGTTAATGTGTTACCCACGTATACAAATGATGGACCCGTGACATTTGTTCAAAGACTTTTTAAAGCAGAAAGAAGATAATTTATTTTTGAACTTAGGAATTTTTTCGATTTTTGTAACCATGATGAGTTTAGATTCATTGTATTACAAATGCATCATTGCGTATTTTATAAGGAAATATACTGAGTACACAATCATTTGGTGATGTCAAAATTGCAAATAAAAATATATTTGTTTGGTTTCTTTTTGAAGCAGCAGTTGCATATGTACAAATGTAGTTACACAATACATTTTTATTCTGATATTTGATATACGACTATTGGTACAGAAATTCAAATTAATGATATCTAAATTAAAGAAAATGTCAGCTCGACGCCATTGTGGCCGTTCCGGCCTTTGATATGTATAAATATAGTGAAGATTCAAATTGTAAAAATCGTGACCCCTAGGCCAAAACTGGGCCCCCAGGCGGGGTTAAAAGTTTAACATAGAAATGTATAGGAAAAATGTTCAAAAATCTTCCTCTCAAGAACCACTGCACCAGAAATGCCAATATATTTACACAAAAGCTTGTATATATAGTGAAGATTCTAAATTGTAAAAATTGTGACCCCTGGACAAAAACCGGGGCCCCAGGCGGGGTTCAAAGGAAAATGTTTAAAAATCTTCTTCTCAAGAACTACAATGCAACAGTTTGGGATATTAATATCATACATCCTTAAATAGTGTAGATTCTAATTTGTAAAAATTGTGACTTCCGGGCTAATACTGGGGCACCAAGAGGGGTTTAAAATTTTACATTATAAAAAATATATAGGAAACGTTTAAAAAATATATAGGAAATGTTTAAAAATGTTCTTCTCGAGAACTACAATGTTACAGTTTGTGGAATTACTATGCATGCATCCATGGCTTATGTAGATTCTTAATTGGTAAAATCGTGATCCCCGGACTAATACTGGGGCCTCAAGAGGGGTCAAAGTTTAATATAGAAATATATAGGTAACTTGTTACAAAATCCTCTTCTCGAGAACTACAATGCTAAAATTTGTGAGATTGCTATGCATACAACCTTGGATAATGTAGATTCGATAGTTTTAAAATAGTGACCCATGGACTAATACTGGGGACGCAAGATGGGTTAAAAGTTTAATGTAGAAGGATATATGGAAAATGTTTTAAAATCTTCTTCTCGAGAGCTACAATGCTTCAAATAACTACGTAAGCATCCTCAAGTGTAACGATCTAATACTGGGGCCCCAAGATGGGTTCAAAGTTTAACATAGAATTATAGAGGAAAAATGTTTAAAAATCTTTTTCTAGAGAACTACAATGCTTCAATTTGTCAGATAACTATGCAAGCATCCTTAATTAATGTAGATTCTAAATTAATAAAGCTATGACCACTGGACTAATACTGGGCCCCATGAGGGGTTCAAAGTTTAACATAGAAATATATATGGAAAATGTTTTTAAAAAGTTTTTCTCGAGAACTATAATGCTACAGTTTGTGAGATTACTCTCACCTCAAATCCTCAAATAGCGTAAATTCTAAATTGTTAAAGCCAACCATAAACCTCGGACCAATACTAGTGCCCCAGAAAGGGGTTCAAAGTTTAAAATAGAAATAGCATATGCTACGAAAAAGAATGTTACAAAGAACTGCTGTTCAGGTGAGCGATGTGGCCCATGACCATCTTGTTTAAACAATCAGTATACGATCCAATCTTGCTTTTTGATCGTGCAAATTTGATTCTTACGAATTCGTATGTACAATCATCTAACGTCATATGTAATATTTTTCTCTAAACTATCATTTTGTAGATTTGTGCGATGTTGGCTTGTCATAACTACTGGCATTATGGAGTTTACAACATTGAGAGGGTATGCATGGAATTGTTCACTAGTCTATGAACTACATTCAGTGTATATTTCCCCTTGTGTTTGCATTGGTGACAATAATATTTGTGCTCATGCGCACAAATATTAATGTCATCACGCGTTTTGAATATACATGTATTTATTATCGTAAGATTAAATGAAACGTTCAAAATTACATAACCAATTTGATATATACTTATGAAAAATCATATCTTTTTGTTAATAAAAAAGATATTTCTCTACAAAGTTTCTGGCACTATATTTTAATCGCGGAAGCGAACTAAATAACATATGTTAATATACCTGTTCCAAGAATGTTTCATATCCCTGACTAAGAGCGTATATAATGGCTTTAAAGCGACGATACATAAACACTTCATACAAATGAACATCAATGTGAATATAAACACACTGTATAAGCATTTAATGCTTACACACCAAGGCTGTGCAGACAATTTATCTTATTATATTTTCATGTTAAATACCGAAATTTGATTGGTTTAGACGCAGTTGACAATCCCTTCTCATATCCTCAGCGTTAGCAACACACTTGGCAACGGGCCGATAGAACTAATTGTTACATGCGCGTAAATTATGCGCGTACGGTTCGCCGTAGAACTCAAGTTTTTTCTATATAAAAGCAGTAAAATTTGCAATAAAATTCATTATTAATTCATTAAAAGACATTCAGTATAATATAATAAATAGTGCCTGTTTGGGAGGGTACCAGTTGAAATTGACACCCCTCAAAAACCATTGTCAACCTCCGCTATTCAAAGTCAATTTTTTTAGGGATTGTACGACGAAGCAGTGGGTTTATTTGACACACAGGTAAGAGTTTTGCACTTTTTCCTAGTTTTTAAATCACCTTAAAATGAAAAAAAAAAGCTATTTCTTGTTGTCGAAATTGGCGTTAGGGTATCGACGTGGTATGCATGAGAAGTATCCTACAATTGAGATCTTACAACACAAAATGTTTCTATGTTTTGATAATGACAAGCAATGGCATTTGTGTCAAAAAGTCGACTGTCTCAATATGGTAGATTGTGTGCATTGACATTTCTACGTTTAAAATACTTGATACAATAGATCGGACCTAGAGCAGCAAAAAGTGGAGCAATGTTGGATATGGTCGACGCATGCTCTCTTCTCTATCGGCTCAACCTGGAAGGTAGCTTTATACACATGTTTAGGCAAAGTATACAATTTATTTATTATTTATAATTTCAAGACGTGGATATAAACGATAAACCGTTTTGTGATGTTTTCTAAAGGAATCAAAGTGAAAGATAAGTGGAGAGAATTTAACGAAGTTTGCAAAGACCATGTTGATGATCATATATTGGCTTTCAACGATGCCCACTTTCTGATGGCGAGTCTGGGGGCCGGGGACAAGTCGACAGCAGATAAATTGTTGACGTCACTGAAAGAATTTGCAACGTATGAAAAAATATTAATTTTCTTATTTCTCAATTATAGTTAAAGACATTACCTAAAGACCTACAATTTGGTTTTTAAAAAAACCCTCGATGATCACACTATTAGTATACATAAATTTAAGTAAAAAGAAAATTAACAAAATACTCGATATTTTTATAGAGGAACTGGAAAGGGAGACAATCAGAAAATCAGCAAAGAAGTGGGCGTGCCGCTATGTGAAGCTCTTGTAGCATACGATGCCGGGGACTTTGCCAAGGCCGTCTCTCTTGTACAACCTATTAGATACAAAATCATTACCATCGGAGGTAGTCACGCCCAGGTGATTAATACAATCACAATTCAATCACAGGAACATTTTACTTTGAGGCAACGAAAATATTATTCCATGAAAATATATCCAGAAGGCTGAGTGGTCAACAAACTTTGACATATGATATTTTTGTCCATAAAGTAACGTCTAGTAAAGAAAAATTTGCGATATTTTAGCTTTAAAATTAGATAATTTACCTACATCCTTATACAGGGCTCTTCCTCTTGAGGAGATTTAAATAGTTTTAAAATGGCCACGACCATCGAACCCTAACAAATATTTTAATATAATGTTGTTTATCGCTTGTGTAAATACATTTGCTACAAATGTTTGTGTAAAGTGCAATAAATGATAGTTATTTCCTTCCTAGAGAGACGTATTTAATCAGTTCTTGATTCATGCTGCTCTACAATCTCCTCAAAAAGATCACAACAGATTAGCAAGGTTTGAAATTTTCAAGTATAATGTTCCAGTGAGATATTTTTCATATCTGAACTTAAACTTTTTCACTTCTTAAAAAAAAAGAGTATTTGATTACACACTTTAGTATTTATTAGTTTAACAAACAACATTATACGTTTCGTGATTATTGCTGTAAGTACTAACAATTATGCATTTATTTAGAATTCTGTTGACGGAAAGAAAGGCTTTGAAATCAAACTCACCGCTGACAGATAGGCTGATTTCAAGAGCCATGGCTGTACATGCTGACGTATAATTCAATCACGTGATATATCATGTGATGTCTGCACTTAATTTCTATGCAAATGGATGTATTGACTTTTTTCTTGTACATTTACAAGAGTACAAACATCAATGTCTTTATCAAAATTTAATACATGATAGCAATACCCCGGTATATTATAATATAATTCACAATATCAATATATAAGGCAAGTTTATTATATTTTGATTTTGAATATGACAAATATGTAATTGCTAATCATTTGATGCATTTTAAAGAGGTATATTAACGATTTTGGTCCAATTTATAGTTCTATTTTATAATTATACATGTAATGCTTAAGTAATGTATTTCTAATGATCAACAAAATTTTAGTAACTCTCGTAGAGTTATAAGCAAGATACAGAGCTAGCAGTTCTTTGTTATGTAAACAAAGTTCGTGCCTAGTTTTTGTTACATTGGTTAAATTTACCTGTAAACGTTCATTTGTAAGCTGTTTTATTATTTTTCAATTCGTTTTGAACACAAAAACAACCAGTTCCTAGCGTTTGTCACATTTATTGCAAGTCTAAACTGAAGTTTTCTTTTCAACATTCAAAATGTATACAAAAACATGACCTTAGCTACATATGTATGTTTACTTAACAAAGACTTGTGAACACTGTATCTCGCTTATAAACCGACGACTGACTAGAATTCTGTGTGAGTATTAGGAATGCCTTGCTGAAGCATTGTAAACATTAAACCGGGAAACAAATACATGTACATGCACTTTTAATGTAAATGACACTCTTTGCAATAAAGGAACCTGAACAACAAAATATATTTCAAATTCTGAGAACAGGTTTTGCATTTTATCACCGAGTACTCGGTATCTGTGCAATTTAACCCATGGACTTTATATAAAAGGAAGGATTTCACGTTTCTTTAAGGGGGAACAGGACACGTATCACGTGACTTTCATAGTTTCTATTCACGCGTCCGCCCATTCTCTCATCAGAGGTGCTACACAAGTTTCGCTTACACCTCTGTCAACGCCGGAAAAATAGTCTGTCACATGATCAAAACAAGCATGGCGAGCACATGGCATTGTTGATTCGTTTCTTCTGTACAATCAGCTTGAAGGGGAGTCATCGACGGGCGAAAACTTTAAGGACACGTTTAAAAACATCACAGGAGATGACATTGCTGCTGATTTATGTAAAATCATCGATAAATCGGTAGCGTACAGAAACTGATTTTTCAAACATCTGTCAAACTAGATCATGTGATCATATTTTAATTTTTACCTCCGCAAAATAGTTCTTCCAGTAACGTTGAAATAAAAATAAATAAAGGCGTTAAAGATTTAAATTTAATTATTTATAATCATATTCATAGATAAAAGGAATAACTACATAGATTTTAATTACATTTTGCCCATCGTTTAAGTTTGTACAAGAATCTTGTACATCAGGCGTTGACAGAGGTGTAAGCGAAACTTGTGTAGCACGACCTCTGGTGAGAGAATGGCGTCCGCCATTAAAATCGAAAACGAGGCTCGGCGTACATAACAATGAGGCATGGCGAAATGCGATCCGCGCCCGGCATCGTCGAGTTGGACACGATCTTTGGCGTCTCTGCCGAATTTAACTGACAAAACAATACTGGAATGGTCAGAGTCAGTTAAATTACTATCTAAATCTTTAAAAAAGGCTACAGCAACTTTGCTGAAGGATATGTTCACGACGTTGAAGGTTAGTTTACGTACCTATCGAAAGCTCTACCACCAAACCGATGATATTTTTCTGTTGTAAAATTCGACTAATACTTCAATGAAATTTAAACAAGATTTTGCATTTTTATTCGTAACTTGCATGCTAAAGCAAATTAAAAGGAAATAGAATGCATACAATCATTATAACAACAGATATTATAGTTTGTTGTATACATGAAAATTTGTGGACGTGGCCTAATTTGTAGAGCATAAGCATGTCAAAACAAAGTTGTGATTTTTTAAATTTTGCAACAGCATGCTTTTTATATACTTGTCTGGGGTTTTTTAAATAAATGGTAAAACTTTATAGTTGTTGATTTTAATTATTTGTGTATTTATTTTTTGCAGCATTCATTTGTTTTTTATGTTTTGATATTACTAATATAATTTGATACTGATTAACTGTTCAATTTATCAAATATCAAAAATCTAAATTAATGTGTGTGAAAATAGAACAGGATGTCCAGCTCCATCTGTTAATTTCAGTAGAAAAATATTACCACACATTCTGTTATATGCATGTAGCTATTAATTTCAATGTTCAGCCCTATCCCCCTACCCCCCCCCCCCCCTCCTTCAAGACAAAAAATAATTTAATTTCCCTGTAATTATCACAAAAACATATCTATAGTTTTATTGTTGTTTCAATTTAAAAAATATATATATATTTTTAATTTACATGTGTATTATTTATTTACTGGTTGCTTTTTAAATGTTTTACCCTTCACAAATATACAAACTTAAATTAATTTTAATTTGCAAATCAGTAAAAAAAAATTTAATTTGCAAATCAGCTAGAAAACCTTCTTTTCATTTTGGTTTCAGTGAGACTATAAACATCATTGCAAGGTTGCGATGTGAAGGCAAAATGCTTCCCTTCAATGAAAAAAGCGACCCTCCCCACTTCTTGTATTTTTCCTTGTCATCAAATAAGTCCGTAGAAAATTCAAACTGCACATGCAAGGCAGGTTCTGGACACTGCAATCATATTCTAGGACTTCTTTACGTGTTGTGTAACTATAAAAAAACTCGATTTAAAAACAGTGCCATGTGTTATTTCCAAAACATCAATGCCTCAGACATGGCACATACCCCAGAGACTGTATGGTGTAAGTCCCGAAGCAGTTGAAGACATAGAAATTCATAAGATCTCTAAAACAAAGGAAAAAAGAACGGATGGAGTTAAATCTAAATTTTATTGTCCGTTACAACAACCACTGCCTTTTCAGATTATAATTACTAATTTGACAACACAATTACAATCTTCAAATTCACAATTTAAAATACTCTTGCCACTCTCAATTGACATCATTGAAACTGTTGAGTCTAAAGATGGACTTGTTCCAAAAGGATCCATTTTATCGTATCAACAGAAAAAATGTGAAAAGCAAACAAATGCAACAATTATCAACAATGATGCTTATCCAAATTATCCAGATTATGACTTTCCTACTTTGTAGCAAAAATTTGAAACTGTTCTAACCATGGGTGAAATGAATATTTATGATGGACTTCATGTTATAAAAAATGAATCGTATGACATTGAAAAAAACATACAACAGATCAATCAAAAAATCCTTTTTGGAAATCTATTCGTAAATGTATATAGGTCGACTAACGTCATCTTGTTTCAAAAGAATTTGTTCACGGAAAAAAGAGCATGAAACTTTGGCCGATCGTCTTCTTTCTGGAAACAAAACTCAAACTTCTGCCATGAAATTTGGTTTATAGCACGAAAATGAGGCTGCCGAGTCTTACGCTGTCATGACGGGGAACAATGTTTTTAAGGCAGGGTTTGTTATAAACCCTAGTCCTGTCACATTGGTACCTCACCAGACAGGAAGGTTATTGATCCCAGTTCTGTACCTATGCAAGGACTACTATGAAATTAAATGCCCAAACTCAGACTCTATCACAAATTTAAACTACTTGACATTGACAAACAATACGTACAAACTAAAAACAACACATGAGTATTACTACCAAATCATGGGACAGATGGGAATTACAGGTGCATTGTGGTGTGACTTGTTTATATGGTGTAAAGATGATTATCATCTTGAAAGAATTAACTTTATTCCTGAAAAATGGCAGGAGATGAAGGACAAACTTGACATGTTCTACTTTACCTACTTCCTTCCAAAATGTGTTAAATATTGACTACTATGAACTTGTAACTCAAAACTACAGCATTTGAAAAATAACTGTAAAACATTAAAAGTCAAGGAAAAAGATATATTTACATTTTTTTTTGTCTTTGCAATTGAGACCTGTGCAATTGACAATGATCCTTTGATGTGCTAACTCTATTATGACGTCATAATTAATTTGATTGTATGGTGCTATGATATCATTTTTCCATCATGACGTCAAACATGATTTGATAGATCTTTTTCCCGTACTATACGGCTCTAAAGTAGTCATTTTCACAACATGAGTTGGGAAAAAATTAACATTTTAGAAATATAAATGTACAAAATCATAAGCGGTAAATATAATCATATACATATTCTGATTATTATTCTGTTCGTGCTAATTAATAAATCTAAAGAATGTATTACTTTTTTGATGGTTCAAAACAGAAATTGTCACAAAAAGTCATAATTCCAGAATAAGGGGTAGGGGTGATTCCTATTGTAGTATATCCCTTGAATGCCAAGAAAGTGGTCATGAAAATTTTATAAGCTATAAAGCAGATGTTAAGGTTGATATGTAAATTTATTTTCTTTTTTAATTTTTACGTGCCATCACATTTTGTTAAAATTTTTAATCAAAATATACAAAACTTGAAGTGCTGATTTTAGCAATACTTTGATAAAACTATGATATTGCTATGTAAAAAACCAATGATGTAAATAATTTTGAAAATTGTTTCCGTCCAAATCTCATCAAATAAAATAATTATTGCAGAAAATTGAAATTGTCAAAAAAATTCATAATGTCAGGAAAGGAGGACAATTTCTATCAAAACATCTCCCTTGCAAGGTAAGAAAGTAGTCATGAAAATGATATATGCTGTAGACGACATCTTAATGTTATCGTATTTAAAAAACAAAAAAACCAAAAAAATCATTGACAAATAATTTTTCACTGCAACGCCCTGTTCCCCCTTAAATTCAATTTCTGACCAAATTTTGATACTGTATAGCAGAAATTGTGTCGGATGGATAACGTTTGATTTCCGAATTATCAAGAATAAGGTTATGCATATTTAAAAATGGGAATGAGCAAGAAGCATTAGCATTAAATATTACATTCAGGAAACCATTTGGATATACCAGTACATCTCGAAAGTTTTTGTTACCCCATTCTCAATTCAATAATAAATGTCGTAACCGAGCAATTAAGGATAAGTTTCATATCTATGCCATTGCACATTTGCCAATTAGCAAGGATTGATAATAAACGGCACACGTATGACTTTTCCGTAAAACAAAAAATTAGAAGTTTTAGCAGAGTAATATTGATTTTGGTTCTGGGTTATGCGATATTCGACATGCATTACTATTGTCATGTTGTAAAGTTTGTATTTACTGCCACCCATTAGATTCATTTACAACATAACAATATTCTAAACAAGCATACCTTTTTAATTGATATACATTCCCAGTAAAAACAAGTAACTTACGTTGTCGTTAATATTATTTTATTTTTGTTCATCATAATATTATAATCATATTAGCCTAAAACCAGTTGGCTAGGAAGGGTAGGGGGAACACCAGGAGTGACCAGAGTTGTATCTGTGGTGTATTCTGGGGTGCACAACTCAATTTCAAACATACTTTTGTCTGCCTCTGACTTGATGCTAAACGAAAAGAAAAATAAGTAATCACTAAATGTGTTTTCAGTTGCAATGGATTTTCATTAATTCCGTTCTTGTTACTTTCGTCATTTCGTCATTTATATTTTTTATATTAATAAATTATAATTAACTAGTGTGACAAACCTGATCAGTTGACGGAGGACTTGCCCGAAGTACATTATATTGTAGCCCTGTCCATGAGAGAAAACTTTTCGTTGAACTGAGCAGTCCTTTAGAGTCATTCCTATAAAAAGAAAATGCTATAAATATCAGAAGTGATATACGATTCTATAAAATTGTCCCAGTTTTCTTCAATGGTAATTGATGGAAATGATTAATAAGATTTAAAATGTATATTTGAAACAAAAACGTTTAAGCATTAATTTAGGTTGGATGGCAAAAATGAAATTCCCGAAAAAGCATGTTTTCGTTGATGTTCAAAAATGTGACTGTGCTGTTTTTCTGTATATTGCTCACATTCTACGTTATAATTTATAATCCAAACACCCTGCACAAATCCAACACTGAATATGTCAAACATGTGAAAATTTAAAGCCTTTTATTTTTTACATCTGTCTATTTCAAAAATAATCTGTATCAACACGTTTGAACCTTTTCATTTCAATCATATGAATCAATTCAAAGAATGAGAATGATTAGCAATCTACCTTTTTTCTCACAGCAGACAGCTTTTTGACCATCTACGCCTCCTTGTAATATGTAATCACCAAACTGGCTGCAGTTGATCCCCTGTCTTGCATCTGTTTATAGTTCGTGAATAAATGAATTTGTGTCAAAGTTCTTGTTCTTCTACTCAATACCTATATCTATACATCTGTAAACCATACAAGGTAACAATTTGACTTACCAGGTAAAAAGGAACTCAAAACTACTTCAATAGTCAGTCGTTTTGTTGCAAAATGTTTTGGATTAAATATAATTATAAACTACAGTTTATTAAGCAAAATTACTTTTATATTATTTAAAGAACGTTGTTATAAATTTAAGTGAATTTCCGTTACATAAGTATATAAATATATGAGGCTTATCACATATTTAAAAAACAGCCTCATAGATAAAGTTGGCAAATAATGGCAATGTTGATAATCGTACTTCAATCGTCTTAATTATGGGGTTTTGTTTGTTTGTTTTTATCGATAAAAACAAAGAAGGTATACAAAAACTTCAAGCACAATAATCAGCGTGTAAAGTTATTGTATAATTTCTTGTTTATATAAATGTTGCATATATATATATATATATATATATATATATATATATATATATATATATATATATATATATGTCAATTTGAGAGTTATTGCAATGTTTGTGCTTATTTTATTTATATATACTAGTATTATAATTTAAACGACTGTAAAACGTCTGAAGATACGAAATGAAAGCGCTAACGTTTTACAATTAGTGTTGCTTTTTTTTCTTTTTTCATATTTATTACTGGACACTGTGAAAATAGTTTTGTGTTTTGGATATATATATATATATATATATATATATATATATATATATATATATATATATATATATATACACTCATTGAGATTCACTTTAAAAAAACATTTTTTCTAATTAGTTGTCTAGAAAACAGCTTATCATCTTATACCAAAAATGCTATATTTTCGTTATATAATTTCATATTTTTTATGAAATAAAATACAGTCGGCAAAAATATTCAAAGTTGTATAGATTCGACAAATAATGCTTGCGTAATGTATACATGCATACACAAATAACACTGGTGTATAGAGCTATTAATAATAAAACTAGTATTATATATATACAACTTTTTTGAAGTACAAATAAGGCTATTTTAGCAATTTATAGAGATATAAGCTAATGTACAAATAATACCATGGGTAGTCCGACAGACAACCACATCTATACATCATGTGATATGGTTATGGTACAATAAATAAATAAATTTCTTTGATCTTACCAAGGGTATGACATTGTCCGTTGGTGGTGTTAGTCGGATAGCAAAAGTGGATGGCCTGTTTTTGGAGACTATCTCTTCTAAACCCGTGGCTGGCGTAACTCGCTTTACACAAACGAGCAAAGTCAATAAAAACAGCCTCCGTCTGTTCCAGCAAGAGAACAAATGCTACCACTAATACTGCGCCTACAATCTGGTAAAGAAAATCATTTAGACATTTTAGTATTACAATATAATAAAAATTAAACATCAATCAGAACTGGGTTTTTTTATATCTCTAGAATAAATGAAATTAGTTCAATGAAAACGCCATACAAAAGTAAGGACTATAAAACTAAATGATAAGTACCTCACATAACCCACACCAATGCATGAACATGAATATTTTATTCAGATTTACTTCAATTATTTTGAACGTTCAGTGCATATATTTTTTCCGATGCAATTTTTTTTTTTTTTTTTTTTTTGCTTCTAATACAAACATTTTTTTTTTAAACTAGCAGCAACCTATTTTGTAAGTCAACTATAATGTTCAATTATAAGGTTAATGCGTTGATTTAATATGAACCATCATGAAATAGTATTTTTTAAAGATAACTATAAAAGAAGTAGGATCAACAATATATAGTTGAAAATACACACAGAAAGTAAACTTTGTCACTTTTTGACTATTATTGTACTAATGTTTTCAAGTAGCGAATCATGAAAGTAATTTCCTATAATTTTCCAAGCGATTTCTTGAACTTACGATAAATGTTAATGCATTTTTTCAAATATATTTTCGAATTGAATGCTCAAACGGTTTAACCAATTAACTAATTGGTTTTAATATGATACATGTAATTATTATTTGCAAAGAATACTAGTTATACAAATTGTTATATATGCTAGTATAATTATTAAATACCTTCATTTTCCTTGTTTTGTTCCTGATTCCACACTTTTCCTTCAAACGCTAAAGAGCTGTCTGTTTAACGAAGATTATGGCCCCCTTTTATAGCAGGATATTACATTTGAAGTACACATTCAACAATTGATTTTAATCGATCGACCTTTGATGTCTATCTATTCTTACACGATAAAAATCGAACTCACTATATTTTAATGACTGTTTCGAAGATAAAGAAAATTGGGAAAGAAAAAAAATCAAATAATTATATGTACTTTAAAGTATATGGGATTTTTATTTCATTATTCTCCTTGTGTTTGACCAAATGGGGGCGAGAATATTTTATTTTATTCATCTTTTATCAATTCATTAATATTTTATTTCTCGATTTCTTTTCATATACTTCCCTTTGAGAAAACCACACATTCCCATCACTTTTTTGTAGTAAGAAGAATAAATTATTATTGTACCCTTGTCAATTTTCAATATTTTGTAAAAGAGATTTTGTTTTTACACTTTTCGTGACATTTACAAAAACGTCACGTAAGACATTGAATGCAATATATAATCATCCACCATTTTTTTTTCAAAAGACATTAAAGTAAATTCAATATCAACATGCACCAACCCATACAAATATGGGTTGGTGTTATGCAGAGGCCTAGGAGTTATCAAAATAAATATTGCGAGCCAAGTTATTGGAGTGCTTATTTATCTTACATTGATTAAATGCTTAATTTTACTTGGTGTCTTTATTTTACTAGGATATACATTAATACGAGTACTTTTTCCATTCATTGCCATCTATATTCTTTGATTGAAAATAAAGAAAACGAAGACTTAAACTAATAATTTTTTTATATAATTTCCCCATTTTTACATTTTGAAACATCAGGATCGATGTGAATAAATGTACTTGATAATTGATAATGAAAAGTACAATCGTTTATTTCATACGTTAAAACATACATAAAACACAATATCTTTCAAATTTATAAGAAGCACTGCACTATAAGATAAAACACATCACTTGATTAAATACGAACATTAAGCATTAAAAATAATGATATAAATTGTTTGATTGACAGTGCAATAACCAACAACCAGCCAAATTCGATAATATGTAGGTGTTACGAACATAATAATTTTTATTATACTTTCATGTTAAATACTGAAATCTGATTGGTTTAGACGCAGTTGACAATCCGTTCTCATACCCTCAGCGTTAGCAACACACTTGGCAACGGGCCGATAGAACGAATTGTTACATGCGCGTAAATTATGCGCGTACGGTTCGCCGTAGAACTCGCGTCTTTTCTATATAAAAGCAGTAAAATTTGCTATAAAGTTAAGACATTCAGTATAATAAATTAAATAGTGCCTGTTTGGGAGGGTACCAGTTGAAATTGACACCCCTCGAAAACCATTGTCAACCTCCGCTTCGCGTCGGTTGACAATGGTTTTCGAGGGGTGTCATTTTCAACTGGTACTCTCCCAAGCAGGCACTATTTATATACTGTAACAGTGTGTATAAAATGGAACATCGTCCAACGCATGTGTACATTTCATAGACATAAAAAAAGTACAGTGCTATAGAGGTACGTAGGGCTAGGTTTTGTTAAACCAAAAAATGATTTAACATTTACACAATTACTGATCTTCAAAGTGAATGAACTTAAACTGCCAAACATCAGGGGGTTGTTTTTTTTTTTTTCAAAAAGATATATATATATATTTAAAATAAATCTGTATTAATCTTTTTTTATTTTTTGTATTTTTAAATTGGATAAACGTCGAAGTTTCAAATTGATTACTTTTCTTTTTACATTTATGAATTTACTCATATTTTCTTTCGGATGACAACCGATATCCAACGTGATATTAAGTACTTTAAAATTCAGATTTTTTTCTAGGAAAGCCTTTGAAAACAAGCATTATTTTTATTTAGTGCTAATTCAAAAAAGTTATTTTTATCTAAATGCTTTAACGTTGTGCGTTTCAAAACGTACGAACCATGATGAAGACGTAATGTATATATTTTTTTAAATTTTACATGTATATGTATATTATTTTAAGAATAAAATTCTATAAACAAAACTTATATACATATCTTTTCTTTTTTTTAAGTTTTAATTTCAACCCCCGTGCACCCATCCCACAAGAGGTTTTATTTTCTTATTATGTCCTTTACATTAAAGCTGTTTCTTTTATAATTTGGTACATGTTTCTTTAAAAAAAATGATGAAATACGAATATTTCTCTACAGTATTGATATACACTACGTCATGTTTGAAAAATTTGATATTTTGAGTTTTCTCACTTCTGGTTATAACTTCTCACTTTTCAAAAAGTAGAATTATACACGTACTTTAGAATGCTAATAAAAGGGTTATCAATGTAAAACATATTTGCTATAATTATTTCGATATTGTTCATGAACAAATTGATAATGGGGTAGTTTTGGGGTTTTTTATTACATGCCTTATACAAAACTGGCATATGATATCACACCATTAGCTTAGTACGTTAACGTTGAAAAATATTCAGTACACTGAAAGATATTGAATATCCCAATATGCCGATTGTTTGCCCACTGAAATAAGATACGATCGTTTTTATTACGTGAAAAGGATTTTAGCTACATTTAAATATCCATATCGAAGGTGATTATTAAACAACTTTATATCATTTATATAAAACTTGTGACGGATCGATACCTGTCCGAGTTAAACTCAACATATTCACCAGTTCATTCGATTTATTGCTAAGTGTAGCATTATCAATTATCATTTCGTCAAAAAAAAATAACAAGCCAAAACCCATTATTTTTTGATTGAACAATGTTTAAATTTTATAGGTTGTTGAAAAGATTCACACAAAGACAAAACGCTTTGCAAAAGAAAAATGGTATTTATATACGATATTAATAAAAAACAAACTGATTTTTATAATATTTCAACTTAAGCTTGTACAAGTAGGAAAATATATACCAAAATTGTTTCAATATTGACAGATCAATAATAATGTTTTAAGAGTGAAGCAGACTTTACACAATTGGTTTTCTTTTGATGAACAGTCATGGTAATATCCCGAGTGTCATTTTAAAAAAAAATATTTTATTGACCTCCTGTAACGCGCTTTTCCAGGTCGCACAACTCTATTCGAAAAGCGGTATAATCGTCTTCGGTGGGGGTACTGAAAAAATAAATGTCAGTATTGAATTAAATAGTTGGAACATCTAAATTTTCATATAGCTTGATTTGACATCTTTAAGTCATTAGTAACTCAATGATTGAGCATCATTTCGTCTAATCGTAAAAATACATATACCTTTAATATAAAGACTCAATATCGTATATAATGCATATTAAAAGGTGTTGTTGACTAAATAGCCATATTGAAAGTATAATCATTAAGGTCTTCCGTCTTAACGGAGGATGTTGCTGTCCCTTTTTGTTGTTTTTTTATGGGGTTGGGGTGGGGTTTTTTCAATTCATCTTTCTCTGAGTTGAAATACAGAATTATTTGAAAATTTCAAGATTGGTAGAAAAAATACCGGTATTATATCGATGAATAATTATGATCATTATAATTAGTTATTTTCATTACATATTTATTTCTTCATTAGAATAAGATACAAATATATTATATTCTGATTTAGAATCAAAGTACATAACCACAAACGGTGGCAATGCATGTTTAACGATATAAAACATTCGCCAAATCAAAAGGGTTTTTTTTTTAAATACTTGAAATTATGACTTTTAAAAGCATAATAATATACATAAAAGTTAAGTACAAATACCTGACGATTTTCCTTAAGACCCGCGAGTAATACATGATGTCGAAGCCTTTCATGTAGGAGAATTTCGTTTCGGGCATTGAGCAGTTCACCAGCCTGTATTCTAAAAGTGCGAAATTTATTTAATTCTCTAATAATAAAACCATCTATGATCTCGGTAATAGCAGTCTCAAAATGTAACCTAGTATGAAAGATCCATCAGTCAATATTACAATAATGTCTCTTAATTAATCATAGACAGGTATTACCTTTTTTCATGACACAATATGCAGCACGTGTGATGTGAGTTGCGTTGAAAAATTCGGTCCCGCCTTGTAAGAAATAGTCTTTTCCAGCTGTCTCGCAATTCACGCCATTATCTATTGCTAAAATCATATACAAAAAACTCAAATATTATATAAGATATTTTCTGCTATTTGCTTATACACTTGTACTCTGAAAATTAAGCTTGGATTCTTACGTATATATTTGCTACTTGTATCGTCAGTTATAAACTGGTAGCAATAATGAATTGCGTCCTTTTGCCATGGTTCTTTACGTATACCGTGGCTGATCTGGAAGAAGTAACACCGTCGGGTAAAGTAGACATACGAGCTTTCCAATGCTCCAAGCAAAGCAATAACCAAAATGGTCCGTACTGTTAGTGGGTCCATCTATAAAAACCAACAGCCAGGAATATTTAAATACATACATGGTGATTTTGAAAGTTTTTAATTACTTTGCTTATGCATTCCTAGTTTAGAAATTCTTTTAACCAATTCAAAATTGCAATACCAAGAAATTAAATTTGATAAAAATACATTTACATTGTTAACCTCTGTTTGTTCTTCTGTTCTGGAAATGGTGTGTCTTGTAGAAATTCCTTTCTTGTCTTAAAACTGTTCCCCAAGCTTTTATAAGTATTATGCAATAAATGAAGTTACATATGACTGGATAAAGAAATGAATCACATATTTCTTTGCACCCTTGCAGAGATAAAAGAAAACACGAAGAAATTTTGTTTAGTTTCACTATTAAAAACAACATGTTTTTATGTTTTGCGTAAGAAAAATATAATTATATGCTTTTTGTTCCAAATTATCTCAACATATAATAATAATGTATGTTCATGCACCTATGACAGACATTAATCATATGTGCAACAAAAGTACACGTAATGACCAGAAATGGAAAAGTACATTTATGCAACAAATATTTCACTAAAGAAAACCAGCGTATACTAGTATATGATAAGGCTTCCAAATCAAATGTAGGTTCCATATTTAGTAGAATATTATATATTTTTCTTTGAAGAGCGTTTTAAATACTTATTTAAAAGAAGCGTGACTATATGCGAGATGAAACGTGTTGATTGCTAGAGTTAATTATTTTCCATTATCATCTCGACTACTTTTGCATATTAATGAGAAAATGTGTTTCACAGAAAACCTGTCTCTTTTCATCATTCTCCGTTTGTATCTTTTTCTCATAATTTACAAGTTGTGTATTAACTTGCAGCGAGAAAATTAATTAGTTTTTTCTGTGTTTAGAGATTCAGTTGTAAATGAGAAAGATATATAAAGATATTTAAAAAAAAAAAAGATTACCAGCATATTCATATCTATGTATCATACATGAATGTATTGAATTATTGATAGAAGTTGAAAGCCTTTGAAGGGCTAAATAGTTTTGCCCACTTGTAGGCCTTTTCAATTGTTCCAGCTGGACCAAAACAAAAGCAATATCAACATGTTCAGAAATCTCAAAAATAAGATATTTCTCTTCTTGAAAAACTCTTGATAACTTTGCCAATATAGGCAAAAAGTTTAATAGAAAATACAACACTTTGAGGAAACGCAAAAAGGTGACTTCTGTGTGGTAACCATTTGCCTTATTAACACCATCTGCCCTACCACCACGTTCAAAAGAGTACAACAACCTTTAAATTTTTTACTAATGCTTTTAAAGCTCTCTCTTTGCTTAAAAGCCACCTTACACCCTTGATGTGCCCAATATGGGCAAAATCATTGTTAAACAGTATATTCTCAAGATCTCCTCGAGAAGAAAAAAGAATCTTTTTTTTAAACTTAATATATAGAATTTTATCTTTACTTAATAAATGGCTAAAAAAAAATCATATCTCAAATTAGAAGAGTAATTAATTGACCTTTTATTGATCCTCAAACGGATTTGTACCTTTAATGGTCGTCTAAAAAATAACGACCTTTCATAGGCATCGGAACCGGGGGATTGCCCCCCCCCCCCACTATTTTTGAAAATTTATACATACCAAAGACCTTTCTTTTTTGCTTGTCAAGATTTTTGATATGTCTAGTCCCCCCCCCTTTCAATTTGCTTCCGACGCCACTGCCTTTTCAGTCGTATTGTAACTTTACGAATATCTTCTAATAAACTTCAATTGTTTTCTCCTAAGTGTTGGAAGCAACTGCATCAGCCACATCTGAGACTGTGCATGTACTACAGGACTTTCATTAATTCTGTTATTTTCTAAAAGTTCAAATTCCATACATTTCCAGCCCGTTATTAGTAGAAAAAGGATTTTGATGTTTCTTTCCTACATAACATAAATTTTCATTTGCATTAACTTTATTACTACATGTATGTCTAGTCAGATATTATAATAAAAAATGTTTAATAGTCTCATTAAATATATGGGTTTTTTTTTCAGTTTTAAGGGTTTTTTTTTTTCATATAAATCTTTAATCGAGTGTTTAATTGGCTTATTGAATTTTAAATAGTTGTTAACGTCTTCCTACAGGTTATTCTTTTTTTTTTTTTTTTATTAAAAAAATAAATAGAAAAAACCTTTAAAGGTCTAAAAACGAAATTAAAAATAAATCGACCATGTACAAGGGAGATGAAATGTTCAAAGTACTTTGTTTTTTTAAACAATCTTTGAATGAGCGTTTTCTTTTTTTTTAATTTATGTATAATAGGTATAAGTTTCATTCAAATCTTGACTTTTGGTAAAGCATTTAAAACTAAGATATTAACATTGTTCAGTGTATTTGCCTGTGATAACACTACGTATCGATGATCGTATTCAAATGACGCATAATTGGGGCGCAAGCGGGGTTTTCTTATTTATATTTAAATATTTAATCGTACTTTTGCTGAAAATTATATAAATATAAGTAATAAGGAATCATTCTTTGAATATTATGGCTTTATTGGATTTGATCACGACCCGACCAAAATTATTACCTCATAAAACTCAAAGAATGATTCCTTATTCCTTAAATTAATCAAGTTAACTTTTCTAAATATAGCATTAAAAATGAAGTATAGGAATTTAGAAAAAAAAACTTGCGCTAAAGTGTGTAACTGTATTAATTAAGACACTTGATTTCCTATTGTTTTATTTCTTTTCTTTTTTTTAAGAATATGATACACAGGACATTTTGATATGAAATGAAATTAAACTTCTATATCATTTATAAGCCATATAATAAAATAATTCTCGTGTTTCTGTTTCCTTAACAGATCTACATGTACCTTTTTCAACCCGTATTTTGTGACTAGAAAGTCTGCTTAGTGTGATTTATTTTTCGTATGTATATATGATAAACAGGTTTCGATAAATAATACGTTAAAAAATTATAAAATATATTGAAACACCTTTTTCTTGAGGTAACTGAATGCTAGTACTGTTGTACAAATAAAAAAATATTTGCTTTACTATGGCATCAGCATTTGGAATGGAATGGGTTTGAAACAAAAGGCAACTTAACCAAGCTTTTTAAATGTATTATCAATTTCAGTAACAAGAGTGTCAATGTTCCTTACTCTTTCTTCATGATAATCCCTTTATTTGCATTTATTTGTATATTAAGTGTAGTCAATATGTCAAGATTTGGAGTTTTAGTGTAAATAAAATAAATTCTATTGAAATGAATTCTTAATCTGCCAACCAAACTTTTAAAGGATAAAGTATTCATTCGACGACAATATTCTTTTAATCGAACTCATGACTGAATCCACCATGCATGTACTATTATGAGGAAGTTTCTGTTAAAGTTTAATGTTTACATTTGACTGTGTTTTACCATAAAATTCTGCCTTTAAATGCAACAACGTAATCACTGCGTATGAATTTACATGTAAGTTATAAAAGTAGTTCCTAAGCATTGATTTCTGTGTTATCGGTTTAAAAATGTATTTCATACAAGTTGTTTAAACACCATGTTTTACAATTATTCAACAAAAAATGTTGATTTTATTGTTAAAAACAAAATTTCAAGAGTTATTTTTATGGATTATATTTTCATGTTCATCTCAACAGTCTATGTGATAACCAGTTTAAACCGGTTTTAGAAAACAGTTGTTCTTGCTGTTACTAATTAACTCAGTCCATGAACTTCAATTTATACCGATTAATTTAATTTAAAAAAATTGATTTCATCAGTATTGGAATGTAAATATAAGCATTAAATGATTTATTTTTGACTTTGTCGTGTCAATAACTTCCGTCAGTTGAGCAGACAAATTAACATAACGCGCATTATTCAATTTGTCTGCTCACCTGACGGCAGTTAATGACACGACAACGTCAAAAACAAATTATTCAATACTATAATACTTTATACAGGGTTATTTTCGCCCCGTGTTATTTTCGCCCTGTTTTACTTGCAAACGGTTTCGACCCGTCTTCAATTCGCCAAGACAAAGTTAAAATTGTGAATAAAGAATATAGTTTAAAACATAGGAATTCGCCCAGTCTTAAATTCGCCCGCTGTCAACGAGGGCGAAAGGGGCGAAAATAAAACGGGGGCGAATATTTCCCTGTATACAGTACTTGAACGCAGTCCATTTAATCCCCCCTGGTACCCTCCCCACCCCCCTTTTTTTGAAGAAGGGTAGGTAATTTAACGCACAGCAAAGCCGTTATAACTCGTGAATGCACTGTGCCAAGTTAAGCCCATTCCAAGTTTTTTCTATGTTTAGTGTCCGCAGACGGATTGGTTTTGAGATGTAAAAATAAAAAAAAAACACAATCATTTTTCATAAAATTAGATTGCTTTTTCTTATGTCGGGCTTGGGATCGCATTTTTAAATCGAATCGGAAATCAAATATTCATAATAACAACATTCAAAATGGAAACCATAGTACGTGGTTATTTGTTATTTTTGTATTTTTGTTACAAAATGAAGAAAATGCTTAAAAATATATTATTTTTGTATTTTTGTTACAAAATGAAGAAAATGCTTAAAAATATATTATGAATTTTATTTCGTTGAACCTTTTAAGTTGTGTGTTTTTTCTAAGGTTTGTGTTTTTTTCCTGATAGAAAGATAGGTTTTTGAGTTTTGGGTGGACGCTAAACAAAGAAAAACTTGCAATGGCCTAAAGTTGTTTCACTGTTTTCTAAGGATAAAAATTTGACCAAATATTGCTCAGAAAAGGCGAGTGAGCTTCCGAATTAGGTAAGTTATAAACACATTTAGAATTAACATAATTTTAATTGACAATCAATTTGTCTGATTCAAGAAGACTCTCGTATGTAGCATAAAGAGGGCCGGGGGCATAAAAAATATTGTAGTGAAATAAACAACATTAACATAAAATAGAAGTTTAATGATCTACGTATACGCAATCCATTGCCCCCACCCCGATTAGGATTTTGAAGATTAGTGGATAAGTTATTTCTGCTTGTTAAGATTTTGAATAAGTCACCTACTTTACTTACTACAAAGTACTGAAGTACTAAAAGCCGGACTTTTGATGTATCTACGCTTATTGTGTATATAGTAAAGGCTGGCAATCTCTCTCTCTCTCTCTCTCTCTCTCTCTCTCTCTCTCTCTCTCTCTCTCTCTCTCTCTGGTAGAAATAAATCAACAGTGCATTGCATTTTGAAACAAGCGTTATAAAATCAACCCCCCACTTCTTCTATATGCAGCCAAATACCAATGCTTTGTAAAGTAGTTCATGAAAATTCATACGCATTCTATGTGTCCAAAATGCATTGTCATGTTTTATTTTGACCAACAAAGAAAATCTAGATATTTTCTTCTAAGGATGATGTCCATCATTTCTTTCTTCTTTCCCCTATAACCGCTCCAGGTCACAAAGCTCTATTTGAAAGGTAGTGTTATCAAATTCAGAGGGAGCACTGAAAAATAATAAAGATCTAAAGATGCATAGTTCTTTAAAAGATATTACACAAACAAGAAAACATTCAACTTCAGTTATTACCATTCAAAACGGTAATATACAGAGGTTTGCATTTAAATTTTATCGCACCATGCTATTATAAGCATAAATAAATTTTTCAATATGAAGGATATTTTGATACCCGTATCAGGATTTTAACAACATAACTACATCTATAAAAACTTGCGATAATTGTTGCATGTACATGTAATGACAGTCTTCAAATTTCTATCTTAAATTAAACTTTTACTTTAAATAATGATTTTAATATATGTATACTAGTAACATTACTGATTATTGAACGGGAAAATTATTAAAACTGCATAATTACCTGACTATTTTTCTTAAAACCCGCGAGTAATACATAATGTCGAATCCTTTCATATAGGAAAATTTCCTCATTGGCATAGAGCAGTTTACAAGTTTATAATCTGAAAAAGGTAAGTTATGTTGCTTATCAAATACAATCCAGAATATGCATCTTTTTTAAAATTTAAAGTTTGTCACCTAATGTAAATCAGAAGTTTAAGGTACATTTGAAACACACGTGTAAATATCTATTCAAGATTAATGTATATTACCTTTTTTCTCTGCACAGTATGCAGCAGATAGAATGTGATTGATCTCGTACAATTTGGTCGAAAATTCGATCAGAGCTTGTAAAAAATAATCTTTTCCTGCAGTTTCACAATTCAAGCTAGTCAAGCCATTATTGAGATCTAAAGAAAATGTAATCATATTTTGATTTTTTTTTCATTTTTCACAAAATATGTTTGTAAAGATACAGGTATACACCTTGATATTATGGCAAAGTACAAGCAATTTCAAAATTTAAATATTATGTCCTACGATTTAAACGGTAAACATAGCGTATAATATCATAGCAAAATAAATGATATGGACACAGAAGACCAGATCGATAGGACATAAAGGTGAAAAGTATCCTTAGACTACGATTTTGGAGAAATTTTGCATAAAAAGACATGAGTTTCTTACATATATGTCTGGAGTTCGTGTCGTTGGTGTCAAACTGAAAGCAGTAAAGAATTGTTTCTTTTTCCCATGTCTCTTTACGTATACCATGACTGATTTGCCAGGCTGGACACCGTCGATCGAAATATACATACGAGCATTCCAAACATCCTAGGATAACAATAACAACACTAACCCGTGCTGTAAGTGAATCCATCTACAAACCAATACCAGATATTCAAAATTAAGAATTAGAAATACATGTATATGCATTTGTATTTTTGATTTTTTCAGAATTTAATTTTTTTTAATCACATTTAGTAATACTGAAGAATTTCAAGAATTTTACCTTTTTCCCCCTTTTTATTTTTTTTTTTTGTAATACTTAATTAAATCCTGTTTCCGTGGTGTCTTTGTACAGATGTTTTCTTGTGTGAGGATCTTCCCTAAAATGTTTTACTTCAGTGACATACAGTATAAAAGATGTTAAATCTGAATGAATAAAAACATCAATTTGATATTTTCTTGCATTCTTGATTAGATAAAAAGAACATTTTCTGTAATCTATAAAGATGTCGTTGTGAAATTTTTCAAAACACGTTGCAAATTACACTGAAATTATAAAGTATAAACATCATCGGAAACATGCATTTGTAATTTATTTTTTTTCAACAAATATTATCCTATGCATTTAAATGTACTCTCTGCATTTAACGTAAGCTGGAAAAAAAAATGTTTCGATAATGATCAATAGTGTATACACGTAATCAAAAATTAATAGCGGTTTACCATGCCACGTTATCATAGAAACATTGTTTATTGCTGAAAGTACTCAACATAGTTGAAGTTCAAACTGTTTGCCCATAAAAGTTGACGCTTTTTTCACGAAGTCATTTTTCTTATAATAAACTTTCAATTATGTCATTAGTTGAATAATTAACTATAGATAGTTACTAATTCTAATATCTACTTATTTTCATCATCACTCCCGATAAATTCAAAACTTGCATGAACGTACGAAGTTATTTCCGTCTGAATAAAGCCGTATTTTACATTTAAAATAAATTCTTACATTGAATATATTTATTCCATTCCTATTTATATTCGAGTGTACCTTACCTTTTTTTTCAAAACACAATATGCATTAGGTAAGCTAAGTTGGTACCATTGCACATTTTGTGCTGTTTTGAATGGAGTACTCTCGCCATGACGTCTCGATTTTCACGCCATTTCACACACACACACACACACACACACGCGCGCGCGCGTTGAACCACATGTGTAAGGTTTAGTTGACCAAATGTAATTTAATTTACTTCAATTAGCCTGACCATTTATCTGACAATATTGCACGAACATTATAAACAGAACATTGCTACCAAGTTATGCATAAAGTTAATATAGTAAAATCAAAATGAAAGTCAACATTGTCATACATCACAATATACTGACGGGTGATGTAACAATAGGTCTTCGTTCTTCCAAAAAACCTATTAAGGTACAAGATCCTCCCAATAAAGCGAGAGACCCCATTGGCTTATAATGACTATTTGTCAAGTCAAACAAAACTATATTTACAAATTCCAAGGTATGCTGAAACTTTTCATTTCCATTCCTCTTTAGAATTCATAATCACTTCACAAGTACATATTTTACTCCAGTACTCAGAGAGTTTATGAACCTTAAAATTAGTTAGATTAAACTAGTATTAAGAACCTAGCCAATGTACTCAATGTTAAGTGATGCATTACACAGTGTTTACTTTGCGAAGGTTCCTTAAATTCCAATGAAAGTAATCACTTCATAGAACATACTGGTATGTGCTTCTATTTTCCCCTACACAATATACATATTAAGTAATGATGACCAGAAAATAATTTCTCACAAAACATTCCAGACCTGTGTAAAGAAAATAAAGATTTTCCTTCTTTATGACCTTTAACTCAAAAGGCAATTAAATGTTATTTTTCATCTCTGTTTACAGTTAATTTGCAGAAAAGACTGATTTTATCTGTGAACTGTCATGATTCGTAATAAAACGTGTACTGGAAGAACCAGGGATGGAGCCAAACCTAAACATGAAAGAAAATAATTATTTTGTTGTTGTCAAATGATTCCTTCTGAGAACAAAGGGTATGTAACTGTACTTGGTCACTTCAAAATGTGCTCGACTGAACTACAGGTAAAAAAGTTTGATGTAATTAACTAACCCATTTATCTTCTGAATTGAAGTAAAAATTAAGAGCCCTTGAGTACATGTATAAAATAAACACAAAAACCATATACATTTACAAAATGTCTGTATTATCAATAAACCTCTATTGGATGTAGCAATATATGTATATGTACATGTACATCTCATCAATACTGAATCATACAAATACCGAAGATAGGCAACAGCTCACAGCTGGCAATACATTTCATCCAAGTTACATGTCACTATCTATAACGACCTTTCATTGAAAGTTACAATCCAACGACCATAAAACTTCTTACTGTGACAGGCCGACATTCTGCTTCATAAAACTTTTGATAAAAAATGACAAAATCTCATACATTGTAAGACATCGTGTCAAATAAAACAGTTTTATCATCAAGACACCATTAATTCCCTCATGTGGGCAACGGCAGGCAGTCCGCCACTAGCGGCAGAATCTGCTCCGTTCTGAGTCTCCAGTTTTTTATATCTTTGGACACCTGGCACCAAAACTCGCCATGCTTAGGGTCGGCATTAATACATCTCTTCTTAATGTCTGCCTGGGTATCCTGAAATTGAAAATAATTATTACATAATGTATGACACAAGTTTATCATGCACTATAAACAATCAAAGCAATACTGAATAGGTTTTTGCTCATGATCACCCCAAAATATTAACTCTTTATTCATTTACATTACAAAAATGTACAGAATTGATTCACTACCATACCTCATCACCATGAGCCTGCTCAAACTTGTAGAAATACGCCCAGGCATCTCCCAGGTCCGGCTCTATCTTGACCGTACGATTAAACCACTCCCTGGCCTTGGCTACCTTTCTTTCTGCCCAAAATATGTATCTGAAAAGTAATGGATTTTACAACTTAATAACATTTTGCATGATGTAATTTAAATTTTTTTCTTTTAGTCTGCTCTAAAAAGAAGGTACTATTGAGTTGAATCTTTTCATGTTTTTTTTTCTAACATGCTATTAATTCATTCAGTTTGTTTAACGTTTGATAAAAAACTCGGCATCCTTACTTAGACGCTGCTAGAAGTACATGTGGGTCGTGTTCACATTTGCGCAGAGCATCAACTGATTTTGTTTTCCGTTGAGGTCTTGGCTCCATGGCAATAGATTCAGCCCACAGAATTCCAGAGTTTGGACACTCTTGTAAAGCTACAAAACAAGGGACAATCTTGGTTTATTGAGTCCTCTAAAAACAAGGTAGAAGGTACATCTGTAAAACAGATCTTTACAGGTACCAACAAAATATGAACATGAAAAATGAGTATACATCGAAGAAAAACTGTAAACCAACTTTTATTCGTGTGCGAGAAAATTTCTGTGAGATTTGCGAGAGCCTCTTCATCGCAAATATTTCTTGAACTAGTCTTAAGCGTATGTGTGTTATATCAAAATGAGTGTGGATTAATCATGGTCACGAAAAATAGTCTTCGCGAACCAGTTTATCTCCGGCAAATGGCAAAATAAAGTTGTTGCGAGTTTACAGTACTTTCCTTCTATAATTTGTTCTCATTAATACACGTAATTCACCCTACATGCCAGTTTTTTTTATATACTGTACAAATTTGAAAGAATACCTCTTGCCATAAGTGTTTGTGCTATATTCTTCAGACCGCCTCTGTTCTCTACTCGAACTGCTTCTAGCCTTAAGAAAACAATGGAAAATACATGGACATTTCAGAAGAAAAAAATATTGAAATACAAAAGAGCTTCTTTTTTTTTTTTTAAATAAATATTTTTCATGTCAGATACATATGAATTTTGAAACTTGTGTTTATTTCACTGTACTCTGACAACACACAATGTTATTACAAAATAAGACTACACAAGGTATTTCAATGTCGGCGGTTCTCAATCAATGCATTATAATGAGATCTCATAGGACAACCCTCTGTTTATGTAACTGTTCCCTAAAACTACACAACATATTGCGATAAAGGTTTGGTCCTTACCACAATTCAGCACACTGTGGATTTTTTAACCTGGCTTTCTCCAGAATAGACCTGGCCTTAATCAGCTGCCCTGACTTCTCCTCCAAGCGCGACATCAGTAACCAGAGAGGAATGGCCCGGGGACATTTCTTCAGCTGCAAGGTTAAAATACAGTGTATTTCTCAAGAGATTAGAAATTTTATTTATAATAGCGATATGAAACTGATTAGTATGGATTGATGGAACAGAAAAGTGTGATGAGTTTGATACTGTAAACGTATTACATTTGGCTGTGTATTCTATTTAACGCTTTTGGCGGAATGCGGCTTCCGCTAAATCAAGTACATCGCGAAATACCATGCATATTATGTATAAGAATAGTCTCATTCAGGAATACGCTAATTCAAATCCACGCCAACTTGTTCAAAAACTAATTTCCGCCAAATATCGTACACGCCAAATATAATACGTTTACAGTATTCTACAGCAGCAAAATTTATAAAGATTTCCTTAAAGAATTTGATAAAATAATTTTTGTAGAAAGTTCATAGCTCAGTAAGTGATAAGAGGTTGACAGCTACATACATGTATGAGCAAAGAAATTGACAGTGCATCCTGTGCTGAAATGGACAGGTGTAATGACACTGTAACCACACGACTTACCCCTTGGTTGTAGGCCTCTCTTGCCAATTCTTTGCTGTTATTTTGCTCCTCAATCTGTCCCTTCATCATCCACAGCTACATGAATAACAAGAATTAATACTCTGTACATAATCACATGTACACTGATGTGTCAGTTGTCAGTAGCAGACTATCATTTAAAAAAAAGATAAATTTCTCTCTCTCTCTCTCTCTCTCTCTCTCTCTCTCTCTCTGTCTCCTACTACTTTTACTGACCTTAGCAAAGTCTGGATAATGTTTGACAGCTTCCTGTAGCAATGTGTGTGCATTTTTGATTTCTCCAAGACACCATTCCAGTTTGATAGATTTCATCATCACCTGCACAATGAAATACCGGTAAGAAATTGTAAGAATTTGTTAGCCAAAGATGAAATTCTCTCAATTGCTAGTATTTTCAAAAAAATGCAAATCTCCTTCAGGGATAAACATGTAAAAATTGTTTATTTCTTATAGTTCTTTACTAGACTTTGACCCATGCGTGCACGGGTTGAAATTGCATATGATATCGGAAATTTACGAAATAGATACATCGACATACCGTATTGTTGACATTTACATAACCAAGCTTTAGGCCTACAATAATGCTATTAATAATTTCACTACACTCTGCTTAATTAGAATAATCTAACTGTGTCTCGGGACAGGCCTTCACCACAGTTAAAATGCCTCCCATATACCAGGTACCGGTAATGTAGCAAAAAATTGCAGAATCGCTCCGAAACGATTTTGGAGAAAATTAATGAAGCTGCATTGAAAATAACAGTCAAATTATTCATAACAAACCATTTTGAGGCTGTAAATACCTTTCATCTGAAAATTCAATTCATATTAATAAAGAATTCAACACTTTTTCACCAACTTTTTTTTACACCATGTTGACATTCGGAACTAATGGGATTTTTTATATTAAATGCACTGAGTTAGAGTTATCTCCTGTATTTTATTTGATGAACAGAATATATAGCAAATTTCCAATGAAAATTTACACGTATTTTTATTATCGTTTCTGATTTTATCCATGCAAATGTGATATCGTGGTAATATGAACTAAAGAGCCTCCCGTGATTAAGCGTGAATGTAATGCGCATGCGCAAGATTGTAAAATCCAAAAAATCCAGGTCATTTCCGGATTTTTAAAGGAATTTTTGTTGATTATTAATTAGCGAAGCTTGATTGAGGAAAAATAAAAACAAATTGGTAATCTTCAAGTACCAATGATTTTTGAAATATATAAAACAAAAGACAGTACTTCTCCGATTTCTCGGTATTAAAGCCCAAAAATTCTAGTCTATTATTTTAATATAGTAGTATAGATTCTTTGTCTGTGCATGCTGAATGTGAAATGAAGTTGTTGTCCACTCCCAAACTCAAACCTCAACCCCAAACCCCAAATACACAATCATATTCTGTATACAGGTTTATTTCCGCCCCATGTAATTTTCGCACTTCTACACTTGCAAACAGTTTTGCCCCATCTTGAATTCGCCCAAACACAGTTGTGTTTAAAGAGAGATAATTTGAGACAATGTTGTTCTCAATTTGTCTTAAATTTAGTCTGAAATTCGCCCACTGACAAGGACGAAAGGGGCAAAAATAAAACGGGGGCGAATATTTCCCTGTATACAGTACATTCAGTTACCCTGGCTGTAGGAGCACTGGCGCGGGCCTTCTGTAGCAGTCGCCTGGCTCTCTCAAACTCATTGTTCTCCGACTCCAGCTTCACAGCAGCTAACCAGATCTCTTCACTGTTGGGATTGGCCTGGAAAGCCAAGGCCAAGATGCTTCTGGCAGCTGGCACATCTCCCTGTTGGAGTTAGAAATTAATCATTTCATGATTTTCATTGTAGATAACAACTTTTTATTATGTTTATATTTGCAAAATATTGACAAAACATTTTGTGCAAAAAGCCTGTGTTTGTACACAAAAAATAAATGAGTTCAATTACACATAGAATATCAAATAAAGTTTAGTTCTGGAGACTTAAAATCAGAGAATGATAACTGAGAATTCAAGTACATATTGTTGATACAAATGTGTAAGATTAGTAGTAGTATTTAAATCAACACTTACTGCCAACCACTTGGACTTGGCTCCCATCAGCCAGAGGACCTCAGCCTTAGGACAATGGGCCACTGCCCTCTGTAGCAGAGATTCCAGAGACTCCCTGGAAAAGTTAAGTAAGAAGAAACATGGGATTTTCAACCCCACACACTGCACTTAGAATTTACATTGAGACGATGTATACATGTATGTACTGAGCAAACAGTTTTACTAAAACATTTTAGAGTAACAATTGATCATGATGTACATGTCAATAAATTGTTTTTACCTTGTCCCATGACTCTTCTCAAAGTAGGCTGCCCTGAGCCAGATACTCTTCTTGCTGGGATAGACTGACAGAGCGTGAGCGAAAATGGCCCGTGCACATTCATACGCCTCATGGGCAGCAGACTAAAAAATCAAATCCATGGATTCATTCAAATGATAAAAATCTTTTTTTAAAAGTCAATACATGTTGCAGAGGCACATTTCCATACACTTATCAATACATTTTCAAGATAATCCTAATTGTCCCTAATTTCTGTCATTTTTGTTCACTAAACTCTATATAAGCTAGGAAAGACAAAACAAAAACATGTGGGCCAAACACAATCTCTAACATTGAATAAGATATACTAAGTATAGGCAAATTTTAAATCAATGCTCTACTTTGTCATGCATGTAACTGTACTCTTGACTGAATAAATTACGAGAATACTTACAGATTCAGCATCCTCCAACCATGTGTGTTTCTTATCCTCATCTTCCACTCCCACACCAATCACAGCGCGACTGTAAAAACATAGGTGATGTTCAACATTAAAAACAACACATAACAACTTTTTCTGGAATCATTTACACAGAGAAGATGAAGATTAAAAGTAAAGCAAGATGAATTTCTAAAATAAATCAAAAAAGAACCATACTAAGAGAATAAACAAAGAATAGAAACTGATAAATTGAAAAGGGTAAACCTTTAGAATAAATTAGGTTTAATTATACTCACACAATAGCCTGACAGGTGTGAATGCTGCCCGCTTGTTCACAATCTTCTGCATCCTTGATCCACAATTCTCTGTTGATTTCCACCATGTTTGCTCTCAGAGAACTCAAAGCTGTTGATGCAAAATCATTGAGTATACATATGTAAACGTTCTAGTATCAAAGTTGACGATGATCTGAAGAAGGAATAGATATGATTTTTTTTTTTCATATTCTCAAAGAAATCTCAAGAAGAATCATACACCTTAACTTTTTATCACTCAAGATACTGAATTATTACCATGATTCTAAATTGATACTCCAGTTATACATGTGCATAAAGTTTCACATTACTGTATTTCCCCAGCCTATCCCTATGACTGGCATACACTGTATACAGGGAAATATTCGCCCCTGGTTTCTCTTTGCCCCATTCGCCCACGTTGTCAGCGGGCGAATTTAAGACTGGGCGAATTCCAATATCCCATATCATCTCTAATTTATCACAACAATCTCTGGGTGAATTCAAGATGGGGCGAAACTGTTTGCAATTGAATAAAGGCAAAAATAACACAGGGCGAAAATAACCCTGTATACAGTACTCTTATCATCTCATTTCCTTTTACCTCTGTCAATAATCCTCTCCACCATGTGTATGTTTCCATTTGCCTCCTCCAGCTTGGCGGCTGTGATCCAAATTTGTCGGTCTGTGGGGATGTTTTCTCTGGCCTTGTTCAGTACTTTTCTGGCATTCTCATACGTCTCCAGACGGGCCAGAGCCAACCAGAGCTGTAAAATCAAAGATAAACTGTGAAAACATCAAACATGATTCTGAAGTCATACATGTAGAAATAGAAAGAAAAGCAATTGAAAAATACAAACATGAACTTAAACTTTTGGTATATTTGGTAAATAAATCTTTTAAATTTTATACATATAGTACATGTATGGTTTGTTAAGTTTATATTTTGAACTTTTAAGAGATCAAAAACCTAAAAGAGAATAAACCCAGTTAAGAAATGACTTACCGGTAGGTTCTACAAATCCCCTAAATTATTGTTCAAACTAAAGACATATGGAGAACATCTGTACTTGTAAAATATTCATTTAAAATAATGCCTACCTCAACACTAGTGGGACAGCACTCCACAGCTCGACTCAGCATGATTCTGGCATCCTCCTCATTCTCCAACTCAACAGCCTGCTTCCACAGTCTAACAGAGTTTGGAATCATCTCTAGAGCTATAAAACAGGGGTCATGCAACATATAGCCAAAGCCATTTCACTTTACCATAACAGAATATTGAAACAAAAATTCCAAAATCACTCAATGGTGGTATACCTGAACTTTCACTAATACAGGTTTGTTCTTTATATCAGTAGAAGTACTCTGATTTGCTATTATAATTTATACCTTTCCTAAAAACCCTTTTCTTGGCCTTGGTCTCTGACTCAAGGTCAGCAGCCTTGATCCAGACTCTGACAGCGGTGGGGAGGTGTCGCACTGCCTGGGCAATCACGGCTTTGGCCTGGTCTCCTGGCTATAAAAGCAAATACGTACATGTATTAAAGTACATGTATTAAATACTTGAACTACATAAATAAACAGTTATCACGTATATTACATGCAAATGTATATCTGTCTATTGATAAATTAAGTCTTAAAGACATTAATTTTTATTCTATAGCAATCTATACATAATCTAATACATGTATTTGGTTTATAATCTAATAATTTTCTTATAACAAAATGACCACAAGTTTAAGCAGAATCTGTTGTACTGTATACAAGGTTATTTTTGCCCAGTGTAATTTTCGCCCTTCTACACTTACAATGTACGAACAGTTTCACCCCGTCTTGCAATCGCCCAGAAACAGCTGTTTTTAAAGAGGGATAATATGAGATATTGGAATTTGCCCATGTATGATCTTTTGTCCAAGACTATGTCTTAAATTTGCCCGCTGACAACGAGGGCAAAAGGGGCGAACATAAAAACGGGGGCGAATATTTCCCTGTATACAGCATTTCGTTTAATTTCTCAATATGATTTATTTTGTTGAGCCCTTTTACCAGCTGAATGTATGAAATCTTGTATCTCGACTGTTGACTTTAAAACATTGCATTTACAAATTTCAATACACATGGCTTATAGGCAATTTAATTCTTGCTATAGGTTTCACCAGGCATTAATGTATCATGCCCACTGACCATAAGTCTAGCCGCCTCCAGCCACACATCTTCACTCTTCGGACATTCCTCGCAGCCCTTCATGATCAGATTCCTGGCCATCTGCATCTTTCCTGTCACTTCTTCTAACCTAGCTGAGGCAATCCAAGCTATTCATAAAGGAAAAAAATTGAATCATTTCAAGTAATTGTGCAAATAAATATATAATCAGAAAGACTGCAGTGCAGGCAGTCTGTGTGCATCACAATTTTGGGGATCAATCTGGAATTCTAATAACTCTAGCTTAAAATCCTGCTATTGATCCAAATATAGAAAACTCTAATTCATCTACATTGTACACCCCTACTGTCCTGTTGTCCAATCTTATTTCTGACATTATGGTTTTTTTCTCAGCTGCACTGTTCACAGGGTTCACTTTCACTCAAGAGCAATAAGATTACATGTATAACGATTTCAATCCCCTTATTATATTACCGTAATATAAAATGCCCAAAGTATAACACCCCAATTATTACACGATACTCTTTTATATATCTGAAGCCCCTTTTAATTTTACTGGCTGAGTGAGGTACTGTAAACGTATAACATTAGGCTGTGTATATTTTACTGTTTTTTAAAGCACAAAGCCGCTTCTGCTAAATTAATTACATCCCTAAATGTCTTGCATACCGGTACATGAAGAAGAATAGGTACTTTTACAAATACATGTACACCCCTGCGAATGTGTTCGGAATGTTTTCTTTATCGTTGCAAAGTATGTAATAAATCTAGAGGTGCTCGAATGAAAGTTCACGAGACTTCGCCGAGATTTGTTCAGTTCCTGTGAAAATTCGAGCGGAAGTATAAGTGTTCGGATAATATTCTCAAAATACGTAAGTACTAGCCGTTTTTCATTTCATATCTTACTTTGATTTATATAAAAACATGAAAATCTATTAAGATATATGTCTTATTTCATCATCTAGCGGTTATTTTAACTAAACGATGATATTCAGAAAAGAGTTATCGTTCGTGTTCAACAACTCTACACGTGGTTGAAAATGTAAACATTGGGTTGCTTGATAAAATCATAGCCATGTTTTATGCTTTTAGTGTGCAATACCATGCTTTTTAAAAAAAGAATTGGTGTCTGTTTTGTATAAAAACTTAGTATATCGAGTCATTTTCAAGTAACATTCTGCATAAAATAGTATAGTCTGTTTTACTATTGATGCTATTACTAGGTCAGGCGCGGATCGAAAATTAATCCTTAGAGCAGATCGCTACTAAGCATGTTAATTGTTGCAACATCAGAAAAAACGTATATTATCTATTGTCACATTTATTTCTAGAACTCATTTTATCGACCAATTAATGAAGATAAAGTTTAAAATCAATAAACGTCTAAAGTTTATATTTGATTACAAGTACCTAGATTCTAGGAAATGGACTATAAACACGAGGCTCGATTTTTACTGCGAAACTGAAAGGGTCAACTAAAACCACGTGGTCTAAATTTAAATGACAATAACATTCGCAGGGGTGAAATACGCCGATTCAAATCCATGCCAACTTGTTTAAAATTTAAAAATCGCTTTCCGCCAAAAATTGTACATGCAAATGTTCACAGTACTCTATATTAAGTACTTATACATTTAAATGTACATGTTTTTGCATTATGTTCTTTTATGCAATGAATCTTATACATTGAAACTGTATATAATTATACATTACTTTATTATGATGAAAAGAAGACCAATGAAATTTATAATATACCTGGTGGATGTTTGGGGTTTGTCTCTCTGACTGACTTGAGAAGAAGTCTGGCTTTTTTCACATCACTACAAAACAATGATAGGTGATTAACATCAGTAAAAAAAATTCAATTTTAAAAAGTATAATACAAGGCATTTGAAGACTTAATACTTTTAAGCATGAAAAATTACACTTAAAAAAAGACTACCAGTATGCCTATGTAATTCTTAGTCCAATGGAGTTCTAGATAGCATGATTTGACTGTATTAGTCAGTTTATAGATAGATGGGTGCATAATAGTTTTATTTGATGTCTGAGGTGTGACTTCATTAGCCAACTTATAGACAGATAGGTGTGTAATCTTACTTCAAGTGTTAGGTTTGACTACATTAGCCAGTTTAAAATACAAATTGGTGTGTAGTCTTACTTGATGTCTCCCCCATGAGAAGGCAGCATGGACTGTAGGTCTGTCAGGTAACCCTTGGGATCCACCACCGTCTGTCCACTGACCGAGTCCGACACCTGAAAACAGAAGAATCTCATTCATAAAGTAAATGTGTAAATAGACATCATGTACATGTACAACTGTACCATTAATAATTTCACAAAACATTTCAATTTTACAGCAGAAATGAATAAGCATTTGTACTTTATATTTGTTGTTTTTTACCAAAAGACTTTTAAATTTCCTCCAAGTTATCAAAAGTTACCTGTGTAAGTTTTATATCCATCAATGTGTTTCTGGCCTGCCCAATCTTCTTCATGTCAATGTCTGCACTGGGTGTTGAGGTCCCCAGAGGGGTGATGGCACCAAATGGGGTGTTTAAGCCACCAAACTTCTGTAGAAAAAAGCAATACATGTAATTCAAAAACTTTTCAAGTTGATACAAATGCTCATGACATAAAAAGGTCATAAAACTTTTATGGAATGAGAACTGGCACTTGCCAACATTTACATGTATTTATTATAATTTACATACATGTAGTTATATTTTGCAGATTATTATTTTTTATTAATCAACAAAGTTTTGGAGGTAATAGAATGTTAGTTAAGTATGATCATTTGTCCAAGACTATGCTATCTACTTTCATTTGATTCTCATATTTTTAGATTGTCTTTTATCTAAAGAAAATTCAATCAATGGTATCTAATGATGACCATGATGCCAATTCATTAGAATCAGCATCAGTTCAAACTATGAAAAAAATATTAGAAGCACTGGTTTAATTGAGAGACTGACCTGGTCCCTGTCAGATATGGTGTTTGCTGTCCCTGTGCTGGCTGCTGCTCTAGCTAACACACTGTCTGGAACTGGTGTAAACCTGAGAGAAGAAATGGTATGGTATGCCAGGGATTAAAAGGATTTTGATTAAAAAACTAACATGTGTACAAGTATGTACATGTATACAAGGATTTAGTATCTTCATGTTTAAATTTTTTAATTACGTGTATCATGATATAACCCTTACTTTTCAGCACGTGCATTTCTCTGTTTCTTGTTTCTAGCATCGCCAACCTCAGGTATGTTCAACCATTCATCTTCACTGACAGCAGCCAAATCTCTCTGCAAATCAAAATTTTCAAAACAACATTACATGAAGGCCTATAATTATAACCTTATGTGTATTATCTTAATTTAGATTTTTTTTGGGGGGGGGGGGGTGTTTCATCATATTTCTTAAAAGTACCTTTAAATCTGAAAACTGCTGCTGAATTTTTGGTCTCTCCTGACGATATTTCTCTAATTCCTCTTTCAGTTTCAGCTCTCTCCTTTCCCTGCGTTTGTCATCCATTCTCTTGTCAATTTCCTCGTATATAGCATCTGCCTCCTCATCATCTTTGTCATATGGATCTTTTGCGCATAAACTTCCTCCATAACCAGTAAACTATTGGGTAATAATTAATGAAAGGCACTTGTTAATAAAGTGCATGCCATTGTACATTGGGAGATATTTTTAGTTTACAGTATCGATTTATATGAAATTCAATGTCAATTACATGTTGTATGGTGATCATGAAAACAATGGAAAGTCCATTCAAAATTTACATTGGCATGTTCTTATTATTTTTTACATTTCCTAACCCACTTCAATGATATCAAAGGTATCTTCAAATACAATGTAATAAGTTGCTTAGTCATACCATGTAATAATAACCATATAATTGCAGTTGGGTGGAATGAAACAATGTAGATAAAGTCCCTTGTCTAAGGACACAACATCAAGTGACCACAGCCGGGCTCGAACCAGTGACCTTTGTGTTACTGGCCTAGCACCAGCTATAACCACTGAGCCATGTGCTCCACTAATTGAATATTAGAATCAATCAAAACCTAACCTCTCACATAACCTCAAGACTGGACAGGCATTAATAATGGTATTGTATAGGAATAGAGTTAAAAATTGTCCAGAAATTTCAACTTCTCTTTAAAATACAAAAAAATATATCCCTTTTTTCTAATGATAGAGCATACCTCATCATAATTAGCATCATTCAAATCTTCCTCTTCGTCGTCATCATTTTTGCTCTTCTTTGTGGGTGGTGCATGACGATCATCACTAAAACATAACAGGATGATGGCAATAGGTTCAAACCCTATCTTTACAGTTATTTCAAAATACACAGATTTGTAATTCCAAGCATATTAACAGCTAAAAGAAGGTTATAAATTATGCAAAAAGCCAGTCTTTTCATGTATGTACTTACGAAATATCATCTATATCTCTTGCCGGACCAATATCAGATCTTGTTGTAAAGCCGGTTGCACTAAAAAAAAATACAAATACAAATGAAAATACCAGACCGAATTTCCGAGCAAAACCAGCTATAAGCCTAGTATAACATAAAAAAAGAAAGCTTTTCTTCTGACTTTTAAGTACTAAACATGACTTGGAGTAGTGCACCATGTGAAACACTACAGTACCGGCTTCTGTGTTTAGTAAAATAAAAGAAGCCAATATTCTTGTTTGTTATATTGCAGTTTATACGAGTAATTTACATGTTATAAAATTCAAAATATTTAATTACCCTCTTCCAAGACCTGGCACGTAGCCTAAAGGGGCAGGCAGCCCAATAAACGTTTTCTTTTTAGCACTAACAAGAGACTGTACCGACATCTTTGCGTTTTTGGACTGGTTCTCTTGAGAAGAATAGCAAATTGTCCCATTGCAAATTCATCCCCAAAAGTGATTTCTATCAAAAGGGTTCGGCAGTCAAAAAGTCTGTTTAAGAAAATCATGAGTAAATACAAATTTGATCATCTTAATAGTTTGATCGAATTTCATTTTAAAATTATGTGAAAATTTTCAGATGAGGATAGTTGTTTGGGGGTTGAATTTACCTAGGGTGATTTGCTGTTGTCACAAAGAGGACTAGTTTATTTGGTTAACTCGTACAGATTCTACTTCAAGCAAGTTTGTTATTTTAAAAAAAATTATTTTTAAATATGTGTGTTTCATAAATCGCAAACTAATTTTTTTAATTGCACATTTCATAACTTTTGCTTTTACAATCTTCCACGAATTTTTCGTGAACGCCTTACCTACTTTCGAACCAACCCAAACAAACTTGCTGCAGGTGAGACAGGTGTTTGTTTGGACTGTCATTGTGCCAATTAAAGAGACAAGAGTAATATCTAAAAGTTGTCGCCCGAGGGACACAGTCCCAGACAGTTAATTTCATTAATGTAATTGCGTTTATGCTTGTATCAAGTTATTTTCAATCCAATTAATTGTAAAACTGTAGGACTTGAAATTACCTTAGTTTCTTTGCACAGAAAATCAAGGAAAAGATGTCCAGACAAAGCACGCCGGATATCATGTGCTGGCAGCACTGTGACAAGCTGACCAATATTCTGTGTTTTTCTGTCCCTCCTGTCTGTCCTCTGTGTCACTATAACACTACTCACTCCCCCAGTCGTATCCCCCCTTACAAACTCCCCTCCCCCCTCACCAATGCTGGAGAGTCACCAGTGTCACTGGTAGTCAGGCCAACAGTTGGAACTTTTCTCAGGTATGTTGATAATTTTTTATTTAAACGCTACACAAAAAATTAAAAGAAAATCTACAAAGTAGTATTACTGATTATTACCATCTTTGCTAGGGCTCAAAGGTTTTCTGGTCTACTCCGATCCCCACAAACCAATGGCAGATCTCATTACCCACACTCATTAAAACAAGCTTACCCATACCTTGGTGTATAGGGATAAGAGTTGATCAAAAATCTTTGGCTAGTGAAGGTGATATTTTTCCTGTCACAAGTTGTCAACTTCTTTACAGATATTAAATGATGACTTCTTTGTCTTTTAGCATGTTTATTTTATCTTGTTGGTTATGTTTTTTGCAGAAATTATGACAATTCTGTTAATCTACACATCGGAGTGACCGATACAAAAGGTTAGATATTAAAATAGTTAAATACTTTTTTTTTAACAAAATAGGATATACCAGCTCTGTCAATACCATGGCGTCATAAAAAAATATTTGTTCAAGATTTCCAGATGTCTATTATTCACTGCAAGATGACAAGAAAAGACTCACAATAATTACCATTGTGGATTTCAGGCACAGTGTATGACTATGATGAAGATGGGGTTCATGTAGGAGTAGCAGGATGGGAGGAATGCCTTGTGATCCCTCTGTCAAATAGAGGTGTCACACCCCAGATCTACCATCTCTGGGATTCCACACTTCAAAACCTTTCTCAGTCAAATATGTGGACAAAGTTAAAGTTAGTGACTTAATCTAATATCTTAATGTAATCTTATTCTACCTTTGAAATATTACCGTGTCTGTCCTCTCTTAACCAGTTGACAAAGAGTAACTGACTTAAAATGCATTTCATATCAACTTCCTAATCGCAATCATCTTTCAAGCTGAACAATTTGTTAAATCTTTGTGACGTCATTCTGTCAATTTGAAACCGTTGACCTCTCCCGTCTGTGTTTAAATGATGTTTTATTAATGCTGTAGCTTTCCACACACTTTACATACAAAAAATACATGTGGAATGTAAATATTTTAAATTGACAAGGTGTGCATATTGCTTACCAAAGACAAATTAATTCCACTACATACCCTAGCATAGTTTTAAAGAAAAACATGTATAGTATTACATGTAATTAAACTTCCAATAAACTAGTATATAAACATGTATTTTTGTTATCTATTTTGTTGGTCTTTTGCAGGTACATTGAGGACCGTCACAACTGCTTTGATTTTGTGATCTTCTTCTTGAAGCAGGTTGGGTTCAGCAGACAAAATCTCTCTGCTGAGAGTAGGAGTGCACTGACCCACGATATTATTCTACCTCAGATGTCAAAGGTTGTGCAGTACATTACACTGTACAGGAATGTAGCAAGCTTTTCTTATGTGTGTCAAGATGTTCAAACAAAATCTCTCATGAAAAAGTAAAGAGATACATATGCCTGTTAGTATACGTATATGTAAATTGTAGTTTGAATTTGTTTTACCTTTCCTCCCCTCTTCTAGTCATATACTGTAACGTATTATATTTGGCGTGTACGATATTTGGCTGAAATAGGTTTTTTAACAAGTTGGCATGGATTTGAATTAGCGTATTCTCGAATGTGACTATTCTTATACATATATGAATGGCATTTAGTTATGTACTTGATTTAGTGGAAGCCGCATTCCGCCAAAAGCGCTAAATACAATGCTGATCGAGCCAAATGTAGTACATTTACTGTACCCACTTTCTTGATTAACATAACCAAAATACATGTATTAAAATGAAATTCATATTCTACACATACAATCACAAGGAGATAGCAATTTTAAATCAAAGGCCTGAAGGCCTGAGCGGCGCATCACATTGAAGGTAGCTAAAAACATCACTACAAGTTGTTAAATATCGCCATTCTACACATGGGGAAGGTGGCGCGCTTTTCCTCATTCAGTTAAACGTCTTATTCGTTTTATCAAGTGATAAAATATGAAATCTGTTCCTAGCTATAGGAAGACAGTCACTTACTCTCATTTTGATATAAATATTTTATATACGAAATTATTACTTTTTTACCTCCGATATTCAAACAATTAACGTCACCGCTGTTAAATTGAAGTACGAACTGTTGTTATGCAAATTATCTCATCGGTTGACTGGTCCTCTGTCCCTATCGTACGTATATCGCATTGCAGGCATTGCCAGTCCATCTCATCTGCGTATTAATCTTTGTTTTGATCTTTCATTGATGTTGATGTTTTTTCAATGTGTAAAGGAAATATCTGTTGTAATGATTTGTTGATATTTTTAAAACGAATACTGAATATATGTTCCTGGTTGAAAATACGTAACAATCAGAACGGCACTATATATTTATTGGCGCATTGATACTTGTGTTCTATGACGCCGCTTGTATATAAGCCGAGAGAAGTGAGCTGACAGCAATGAGGCTACATCGCTGATAGCGATGCGCCTCAAAAAGAGACTTTAATATTTAAAATCAATGAAAAATCATGCCAAGGGACAATTGTAGTAAAATTCCGTGCTTAAAACAATTCAGTTAATTCTTGTGAATGTATTTAGTACATTGTATATTAAATTCAATGTAACATGCACCATATATGTACATTCTGTTAGTGAAATAAAGGAAATGCATGTCATATATATTTTATTTATATTTTATATATTTTCAAATTTTATGAGATAATAAAGTGCATTGACCTTTTATTTTACCTGTTATCATTTAATTATTTTTTTTTTATTTCTATTTTTACTGTGAATTGCTGCCAAATTGTCTTTATTATTTATCATTAAAGCATGTTTATGCATAATATTAATAGAAACTTGTTCAATCTTTTTTCATACACTGTACATTTACCAGTAAATCAAATATATTGCTATACATTGTTATAAATATGGATATAATACATTGCATGTACTTTTATATTGAAATTATTTTTTATATAATTTCATTAGCATAATGATTTATATTTAAAATAAAAGCCTTTTAAACTTTCCTTCCATTCCTTTAAAAAAGAATTGAAAATTCATACATCATACATGATGTATGCATTTTCAAATCTTTTTCTTAAAGTATATATTTTTATAAAGTTCCTTATACATGTACATTATGTTCATTTCATAATTCATAGTTTTATATCAATACATGTTCAATAAATACAGTAATCAATACATATTCTTTGTTATTTTTACCTATATATTTACAGAAGTGTGTGTGCTGTAGTTTGCATAGAGCTAAAAAGCAAACGTACACTGTACATGTATATCTGCAAGATGATGAATTTATATTAAAAAAAAAAAAAAGAACTACCAATATTAAACATCATTGTAAAGTTTATTCAAAATAAAAACAGATCTCTGCCTAAATATATCAGAAAACCTTGAAACACTTTGTGGCATTTTGACATGCATGTTTAACATACATGCATGTACATGTAGCATTAAAAGATATTTTATCTTACATAAGATACGAAGTGATTAAGACTGTTACTAGTAAATGATGAGGATTCACTTTTATTTCTTTGATTTCTTTTCCTGGCGGATTTTCTTCTCTATATATCTCTTGAGTTCCTTGTTTTCCACTAAATCGTCCTTTTGGATTGGGTTTTCGTTCATACAACCACCAACTGGGCACCTGAAAATACAACGCATGTACCGATACATGTACTTGCATGTAAACCATCCTTTTTTTTAATATTTATAAATACACAATTTAATTGCCAAATCATGTAATGACAATATTTGTAACAAAAGTGCCCCTTCCCTCCTAATATTGAAAAGGGTCAACTTTCATACAAGGCAGACATGCATTCTGAAGATACTGGCCGAGGGACAACATCTTTGTCAAGAGTAGTATTATTCTACACTTATGGTGGTATGGGACATCTGTTGATACCAACAAGGATAAAAGTACATTATAATCAGATATTTTCACCGGTTTAGAATTTTCAAATTTTACATTATTTGACCAAAAAATACATTTTGAAATTTTTTTGAAAGGCAAATATCATAAGAGCCCCAGCGGGATTCGAACTCATAACTTACAGATTCGTAACGAACGCTCTTACCCATTGCGCTGCGCTGTTAGGTTAAAATTTTGGGAAAGAAAATTTTCATAACATTATACTTGTTTATTTTGATAGGAAGTACCGGGTACATCACAATATGGAGGTGTCCCATACCACCTTAATGTACTAAAAATCAATATGGGTTCTCTAGTAATCTTTTTGGGTACCAGTATACCAAGTATTGTTTTTAAAGAAAGGGTTCTCAAGATAAGCAGACATCAAGGTATGTTCCTACCACCAAACAACATACGGACTGACTGAACACCAGGTGCAAAACAATGTGCCCCTTGTTTCAATATATAGGTAGAAAAATAAAATTGGACAAAAGATTCAATAAACAAAAAGATACACAAAGTACAAAGAAAGGGTTCTCAAATAATTTGAGATATATATATATATCTAAGTCTTTTGACCCTTGACCTTAAATAGCAACATAAAACCCTCCACTCCTTATGGTACATTGTACTAGTTTGACATGCTAATGAAACTCTTACTTTGCCTTGTTCTTCTTGATTTTGATGTAGGAATAGATTCCGTCCCTGTCGTAGTTGTGTTTGCAGTGTCTGTTGGTGACCGGGTTCACCATGTCCTTGCCTGTGTAGGGACACCTTGTGTTGACATCAGACTGGGTCAGCACCATCTCCTCGTCCCCACCACAGACTGGGGTCTGTGGGATACAATTCACATCCCCGTCTGTTCATTAATAAAAAGAATGAATCAGAAAGTTCTCAATATTATAGAAGTCAAAATCCAAAATTCAGCTCAGTATCTACAAGCACAACAACACCAACAACAACAACAAGATGCCCATGGGCCATATTACTCACCTGAACAAAAGTTCCTTGTATCATTTTATATTAGTTTTTAAAACATATTACAAATATATTTTATGTTAAACATTAAACACCTCTTAGGGCCCCAGTATTAGTCCAGGGGTCACAATTTTAACAATTTCAAATCTACATTATTTGAGGATGCTTGCATAGTAATATCACAAATTGGAGAATTGTAGTTATTCATTACTTTTTCACTATATATTTCTATGTAAAACTTTGAACCCCTCTTAGGGCCTCAGTAATAGTCAAGCCATCACAATTTTAACAATTTAGAATTTTCACTATATATACAAGCTTTGGTGTAAATATTGGCACTTCTGGTGCAATGGTTCTTAAGAAAAAGATTTTTTTAAAGACATGCACCCTATTTTCACTGTTTTGCAATTCTCTCCCTTTAAAAAAGGGATTTGCCATTTAATTTAACAATTAAGAATCCCCTTCCCATAAGGATGCTTTGTACCAAGTTTAGTTAAAGGACTATATTTGGTATGGTTAAATATCTGTCCCCAATTTAACCAATTTTAAAAAAGTGTCGTATAAAAATCAAATCTTCATAAATCATTGTACTGAGGATGCCTATCACTTTCAATACTGATTTTAGTCATCATTACTCATTCGCTGTTTTTCTATGACGTCACCTTAATAATCCAATTCCTGCAATTTTGCAAAAAAATGAAAATATTGACATTTTTTCTTTATATTTTTCATTTAGAAGTATAGAGCACAGGTCTGCTCAAGTACAATTTTAAGGTATGTTTTTCTTCCTTTCATTAAAAACATCATAATGAAGAATGGTACTTGAGGAAGCCTGCGCTCGATGTTTCCTAGTCAAAAAACCATCGGAAAACACCCATATTTTGCTACAAAACATCAATTTATCAAAAAAAGACAATTTTTATGATGTCATTGCTACATTATAACGTCACTGTGGTTATAACCTTTTACCATACATGTTAACTCTACCGATTTACGCGGAAGTCTACCGCTTTTTAGTTCTGTCTCCCGCCTACCGCTTTTATTTAAAAATCTACCGCTTTTCTTCAAAATACGTTCCTTGTTTTGATAGATAGCCATTTTGGAAGCCATTCTGGTCAAAAAATCTCGTCGGGTTTGAAATTAGCGCGTGACCTTAAATCGAAGGCACACAAATGCTTTATTAAGGCGCTGGAATGACAAGTTTTCAAGCATGTGTTTTACATTGAACGATGAAAGTCGCTACTTCCTGTGATTACATTAGTTACAATACATGTCGATATTATCCTCGCAAAGGAAAAAAGAAGCTTTGCAATTCCACACATGGCTTTAACGATGACTGAATATATCTTTTAACTTGGACATAACAGTAAACTTGACTTGCAGTTTATTGAATGCTGCGTGATTTGTATTAAGCATGTAAACATCGTTTTGATATTGAAAAAGAATATACGATTTCCTACTAGTTCTTACTTCTCTTATATGTTAAATTTTGGCAACATTACCTATTTTTATGAACAAAGGCAATTATTAAAGTCTCTGCACTCAAATATTTTTTCCTAAAAAAAAAGTAGCTTACTGGTAATCATTATAATTGTAAATGCATGCAAACATTTTTATTGCTTGTGTTGATATTATTAAAATTTCAAAAGTCTTTTATATTTTAATTGATATCGTTAATTACTAATCTGAAACCCTTACTACATATGTAGTACATAAAAATCTGTGCTTTGAAAAATACGTGAAAAAGGCCGCGTCACGCGATGCTACCGCTTTTCGGTTCAAAATCTACCTATTTTTCATCACTGGAGGTTAACATGTATGCTTTTACACACTTATTTTCAATATGATTTCACCTACATGTATCTGCCACCTTATTTTAAAAGCTCTTTAAATAACTTAAATTTTGGGGGCGAAATATGCATAATACTGCACATAGTCCTTTGCCCCATTGGTTCTAGAAAGAAGTGAAAAATGTGAAAAGTTTACAGACAGACAGACGGACAGACAACAGGTAATCAGAAAAGCTCACTAAATAGGCAGGAAAACTGTTGATTTGGTAAAAACTAAAAAGATCATTAATTCAGAAAGAATCTTAATGTTCTCAATATATTAATTCAATTCAATTTTTTAAAATAGTTAGAAGGAATCTGAATGTTCTCAATATATTTGGAGGACAAACTCTTATTTTCAGCTCAGTATCTACAACCATAAGAAAAAAAAAATAGGAAAACTTTATTTGCTGAAATGATGAACAGAAAGACATCCTGAACAGGGAAAATATTCATGTACCTCAAGTCATTCACTTGTTTGGTGTAAAATTTGTATTTATTCTGTTGAATGATCACATGTACCTGTCTACACATACCTGGATTTAGGATTCCTGCAATTTTTTCTGTCAGATCCAAGTATTTCTCATGCCCCTCTAGTGGAAGCTTCCGACTCCTGCTTTTATAATCCTGGAGCCTCTTCTCTACTGATTCTTCTAAATTAATGGCCTCTTGTGACTGGGCAGCCTGTCATCAAGCAAGGAAGAATGAAAGGAATTACTGTAAATGTTTATAGTACATGAATACTGCTACAGCATGAACACTATATTAAGTGTGTGTGTGGGGGGGGGGGGGGTGTTGAGGTATGATTTATTTTTAGATGATTATATAATCATGCAGTTTTTGGAAATAAATAAGTCATTCATGATTTGTTTTTAAAAACTTTAGATATTGCAAATATGATATGGTTTATGGAAAAAATAACACAATAGATTTTATTCTTGTTTGCAATTTGTGACATGTGAAAAAAAATGTATTTAATGACAAGATTAAATAAATACATATTTATCCAATTTTTCAATTCAATTCAATTCAGTTTATTCGCCCAAACCATTAACATTCAATGGTACATGAGGTACATATAACATATTTACGTTAAATAGTAATGTCAAGGGTCTAAAAAAATATATATATATACACATACATATACATACACATACACATATATACACATACATATATATACATATATATACATATATATATATACATACATACACATATACATACATACATACATATATAATATTATAATACAACATAGTAATACATGTGTCAATAAGTATACATAAGAGAAGAAAAATAGTAATAATACAAAGAGTGGTAGAAAAAGTGGATGATTATGTAGAGTTCAGAGTTTAAATGGTATTCAATATACGCAAAGAGTAATATTAATAACTAGAATAGTTTAGGCTGGACAGCAGACTTGCTCCTGGATGTTCAAAATAAAAGTGCTTAATCCAATATGCAGAAAACTTTGCTCTAAATTTGCTTATTTATGATTACACTAATTACAATGAACAAGTTGCATGGAAGACACTTTTAATGAATATTTTCAGTGTTAATTGTTGCGCATGTACATTTTCTGCCAAATTATATTTTTTTTTAAGCATATTGGTCACCAAGTGTTATCTTACAGAATGTACATAAACCATGTGGTACAAATTTGTGATACATGTAATATGCGTTATAAATCTTATAATGTGATTGTGAATCATTAGCACAGCTAGTTATTACATGTATTGTTATCAGAATTTAAAACAAACTTTCTTGAATACCTGGTTTGTCACATCTTCAACTGAATTCATGAAATCTTCCAAATCTCGCTCCATTTGCACATAGTCTTGCATGACACTCTTCAAAGTATCAATTTCTTTCTCACTCTCTAAGAACAAAATCAGACAATTTTCACATCTACAGTCTCCTGGGTATAATTACACACATTAAAACCCAGGTTAGAGAGGTAAAAACTGCTTGGTCTTATTTTTTGGCTAATGCAAACCAATTATCTTAGAAAATTATAGGCTATTACCAATTAACACCAGCAGAATTAGTATCTTTTCAAAAATAAATATTCAAAGTTAATAAAAATATTTTCTGTCTGGTAACACAAAGAAACAAAGCTTATTTGTAATGGGGGTGTTAACAAAAGGGAGACATTTGGTTTTGTACCCCAGATAGCTTGGATTTATTCAGCTCACATATTTTGCACCCATTATAAACACAACAAACTTCAGAAAGATTAGTGACAAATTAAAATACACATCTTAAAGCTGCTTGGATCAATTTTAAATCAAATTGCATGTATGATGTAAAACAATGGGGTTTTTTGTATGCGTTATATAATAACTAGCATTTAAGTAGTTTTCCCAGAAATATTTCTATTGAAACAAGAAATGTTTGTGAAACATTTATGCCCCACTCCCTTGGATATACATTATAGGGTTCGCAAGCCTTTATTATGGGCAGTATACATTATGGGCAGTATACACAGAAATGAAACTGACCTTTTGAACTTAAAATTAATAGGGGTCATGTGCATTTTTGAAAGCTGATCCTCTCCCTCTATAATTAGACTAATTAGACTGGGTATTGACCAACATGCGAGTACAGTTTAGTTTGAGGTTGATTTTTTATGCTTATGCAGTCACAATGAGAAAGCTATGTTGACTTTGAACTGGTTGACGCGGCTTGAGATGACATATTCCGAGATTCCCCTCTGACTCTAGCCCTTCCTTTTATATTAATATTGTGACATATGTGCTGGGTCTCCCCTGTACATGTTGCAACATAAAAGCGGCAGCCCTGTACATGTCACAAATACATATAAAATTGGGGGGTTAGAGTCAGTGGAATCTCTGATTGGAGATGACAGAGCTTTGAGCTAGTAAAAAAGGAAAACATAACAGCATAAATTAAGACATAATTAGACATATTCATGAAAATACTGTATACAGGGTTATTTTTGCCCGTGTTATTTCTGCCCTTCTTCACTAGCAAATGGTTTTGCCCTGTCTTGAATTTGGCCAGACGAAGTTGTGTTTAAAGAGAAACAATTTGAGACATAACATTGGAATTTGCCCTGTCTTTAATTCGCCTAATGACATCAAGTGCAAAAGGGGTGAAAGTAAAACGGGGGCAAATATTTCCCTGTATACAGTGTATATACATGATGTACAGATGTATACCTGTACCTGTACTGCTGTATGATTAATTACTAATACCAGCAGCTGGTACTGTAAAAACAAAAACACAGAAATAAAAAAACCCATCAAATTACTGAATTAATTAAACTTACCAATTTTACTTTCTGCAATATCTTGAGCGACATCAATAGTTGTTTCCATTCCTACTTTAATATAATCCTGAACTGTCTTCAAAGATTTTTTGGCTTGTTCAATAACAGCAAATTGTGCCATGGTGTCTTTATATCTTTTTTATCCTTTAAGTTAAAGTTTAACAGACTTACAATGTTAAATATTTTAAGTTCAAATAGTCAGAAAAGAAGTCAAATGATATAAATTACTAAAACAAACGATGTTCAACTTCAAAATTATACACTGACAGACTTCTGCGAATCCAAAAACAAATATTATTTATAAAAAAAAAATCATAACTTAATTGTTGGGGACTTTAAAAAATATCATAACGTTACAGTTGAATGTAACGCAGCTAAAAGTACGTGTAATGTAAAAACGCATATATAATATTCTATACTAACTAAAACTATGTCATACCTACCGTTAAACCGACAATCCATCAACATGTATACATTTAGAGTAGATATATCTATGTGTTAATCATGGTTCGGAGTTCCCGCCAACTTTCATTCCTTACTTTCGGTTCGTCGTCGTTGGTGCACTAAATAACCAAAAGAAACATTATGAAATAACAGACTATTCAACATATTATTTTATTGTTATATAGAATTGAACTATAATTTACTATTATATAAGTTGTTTAGTATAACTGAAATTATTTTATTCAAGTTGGGGAATTTTTAAGAGAGTCTGTAATCTTGATAAAAATATTTTTTTACCTTCTCTGGGATCAAAAGGGTCCTTTTGGGTAACTCTACGCACCTGCTATATTTAACCTGCGCCATTTCGTAAACAAAGCAGGAACCATTTTCTGACTAATCGAAATTCTGTCATATGACAGTGAATTAGATCTTTATTTTTCAGATATTTCATTTATTTTTGAGCGGAACAAGAAGACGAGATGGGCTGTATCATTGGCTCGGTTTGTATTTAATGTATAGGTTATTATATTTGATGTGGCGTAAACACTAAAATGATAACGGAATTTTCGCACAATTTCGACATAACGTTAGGCACTGGAAATGGAAGAAATTTCTTTTTGCTATAAAGTAATATGATTACATAGTAAACACGGTAATTATCAAGTGCCTAATGAGATCTATTTTGACTTCCACTTTGGCACAAGAGAGAAAGAATTACAGACGTTTAAATCTCAATATTAGTCAATAATGTTAAACAAATAAAAAAAAAGAGGCTGGTGCCTAAACATCTTAAGATAGGTGCCTAAACATCTTAGGTCCTAAACATCTTGGGGCCTAAACATCTTAACAATTAAGGGCCTAAACATCTTGGGGCCTAAAAGTCCTCATACCGAGAGAAAAGGGGGGGGGGTTATAGACCTAAACATTAACCTGTATCTAGAAAGTTAACAGGAGTAAAGAGACTTAATAAAGTCATTAATAATCCATTTATTCCACTTTAAAAAACATCTTTCAAGGGTTTTTTAAAAAAGTATGCTTATTTTTAATACTGGTATATACTATATAGACTACTGTTCATTTTATTACAGTTAGCCTGCTGTTGTGGTAGTGCAGCCTGCAGTCTCTGCTGCGCTGCCTGTCCGTCCTGCAAGAATTCCACGGCAACACGCATCGCTTACTCACTGTTGTTGATCGTAGGAACAATCATAGCTAGCGTCTTCCTAGCTCCTGGACTGCAGACGGAATTAGAAAAGGTATAAAATACAAAACAAAAGTTTTCTAGTACTAAGGTTAACTGAATGTTACATTTAATACATGGATGAGTCTTGAATCTCACAAAATTACACATGTACAGAGTAATTTAAAATTATAGAGTACATATACATGTATTTATAATTGATAAACTTTACAGATTCCAGCATTATGTAAAGATCTTAAGATAGAGACCATCAATGTAAACATTCAAGACCAGATCCTGAAATGCTCCGACTTGGTTGGTTACCTCTCGGTTTACCGAATCTGCTTCGCCATGACAGGGTTCTTTGTGCTGTTCTGTATAATCATGATCAATGTGAAGTCCTCCAAAGACCCGCGGTCTGGGATTCAGAATGGGTAAGATTATTACAAAACGGACCATGAATACTAACGGAATTCCAATATTGTTAGTCATTGCCATTTTGTGTCCAATAAACCAAACAAGCCATGATTGTATGAAATAAGAGTTGTCATATATATGCTGACAGCAAAGTAAATGTCGTTTTCAAATGTTTCAGATTTTGGGCCATCAAGGCTTTAGTGTTGATTGCCATATGTGTTGGAGCATTTTTTATTCCAAGAGGAGAATTTGGGATAGGTGTGTACCAATATATTTTTATTCCCATATTGTTCCTTGCAAAACTCAAATTACGTGTACTTACTATGATGCTGAATATGTGTATCAGATATGTATGAACTTGTAATGGTCAGGTTGCATGAAGGTTTTATGAGAAGAGAACTGAACAGCAAACATTACATTATGTGATTACAACCTATGCATTAGTGTCAAGTAGATCATGTCGGGAAATAAAAATTTCTTTGTGTATTCTCACACTCTATCAGTATCCCTTGCAGGGGTTTAGAATTTTTTTTGATAGCCACTTACCCATGGCCAAGTACTGACTGGGAATCCACTTGCTCAGTTTCAAAATTTGCTTGCCAGAGGCAACAGGATTTTCAAAGCATAATTCTTTACCCTTGCCATGGCATTGGTTTTTTAGCTCACCTGAGCTGAAAGCTCAAGTGAGCTTTTCTGATCACATTTTGTCTGTCGTCCGTCTGTCCGTCTGTCTGTCTGTAAACTTTTCACATTTTCGACATCTTCTCAAGAACTACTGGGCCAATTTCAACCAAACTTGGCACAAAGCACCCTTAGGCAAAGGAGATTCACAGTTGTGAAAATTAAGGACCACACCCTTTCTCAAGGGGAGTTAATTAGGAATTATTGAGAATTTTTGAGAAATTTTCAAAAATCTTCTTCTCAAAAACCATTTGGCCAGGAAAGCTGAAACTTTTGTGGAAGGATTCTCAGGTAGTGTAGATTCAAAGTTGTGAAAATCATGACCCCGGGGGGTAGGGTGGGGCCACAATGGGGGGTCGAATTTTTACATAGGAATATATAGAGTAAATCTTTAAAAATCTTCTTGTCAGAAACTAATCAGCCAGGAAAGCTGAAACTTGTGTGGAAGGATTCTCAGGTAGTGTAGATTCAAAGTTGTGAAAATCATGACCCCGGGGGGTAGGGTGGGGCCACAATGGGGGGTCGAATTTTTACATAGGAATATATAGAGTAAATCTTTAAAAATCTTCTTCTCAGAAACTAATCAGCTAGGAAAGCTGAAACTTGTGTGAAAGGATCCTCAGGTAGTGTTGATTCAGAGTTGTGAAAATCATGACCCCGGGGGGTAGAGTGGGGCCACAATGGGGGGTTGAGTTTTTACATAGGAATATATAGAGTAAATATTTAAAAATCCTCTTGTCAGAAACTAATCAGCCAGAAAAGCTGAAACTTGTGTGGAAGCATCCTCAGGTAGTGTAGATTCAAAGTTGTGAAAATCATGACCCCCGGGGGTAGGGTGGGGCAACAATGGGTGTTGAAACTTTTACATAGGAATATATACAGTAAATCTTTAAAAGTCTCCTTTTCAGAAACTAATCAGCCAGGAAAGCTGAAACTTGTGAGGAAGCATCCTCAGATAGTGTAGATTCAAAATTGTGAAAATCATGATCCCGGTGGGTAGGATGGGACCAAAATGGGGGGGTCAAATTTTTACATAGGAATATATAGAGTAAATCTTTAAAAATCTTCTACTCAGAAACTAATTAGTATGGAATGCTGAAACTTGTGTGGAATCATCCTCAGGTAATGTTGATTCAAAGTTGTAAAAATCTTGACCCCCGGTGGTAGGGTGGGGCCACATTGGGGGGTTGAATTTTACATAGGAATATATAGAGGAAATCTTTAAAAATCTTCTTCTCAGAAACTAATCAGCCAGGAAAGCTGAAACTTGTGTGGAAGGATCCTCAGGTAATGCAGATTCAAAGTTGTGAAAATCATGACCCCGGTGGGTAGGATGAGGCCACAATGGGTGGTCAAACTTTTACATAGGAATATATAGAGTAAATCTTTAAAAATTTTCTTCTCAGAAATTAAAAAATAAGGAAAGCTTAAACTTGTGTGGAATCATCCTCAGGTAATGTAGATTCAAAGTTGTAAAAATCATGACCCCTGGGGGTAGGGTTGGGCCACAAAGGGAGGTTGAATTTTACATAGGAATATATAGAGTAAATCATTAAAAATTTTATTGTCAGAAACTATTCAGCCAGGAAAGCTGAAACTTGTGTGGAATCATCCTTAGGTAATGTAGATTCAAAGTTGTAAAAATCATGACCCTCGGGGGTAGGGTGGGGCCACAATGGGGGGTCGAATTTTTACATAGGAATATATAGAGTAAATCTTTAAAAATCTTCTTGTCAGAAACTAATCGGCCAGAAAAGCTGAAACTTTTGTGGAAGGATCCTCAGGTAATGCAGATTCAAAGTTGTGAAAATCATAACCCCGGTGGGTAGGATGAGGCCACAATGGGTGGTCAAACTTTTACATAGGAATATATAGAGTTAATCTTTAAAAATCGTCTTCTCAGAAACTAATCAGCCAGGTGATTCTTTAAAATTGTTTAGACTTTAGCCCCTTGATGATTCTTGGGCCTCACAAGGGGTTCAGAGGTTGATGTAGGTTTATATCCCATACATAAACAATTGTTTAGGATCTTTTTGGGAACTGCAATGCTCAACATGTGTTATGACTATAAAATCACCCTGTTAGAAAAGGGACTAATGATAATAAAAATAAGAATATGCAGGGGGAAAAATGGATTTTCATTTATACAGGATCTACATGTATTATACTACATTGTCCAGATAGTTTGTATTATGACTCCATTAAGCTGATTTCATCATACCTATTGTTCCTCAGGTGAGCGATGTGGCCCATTGGCCTCTTGTTTTCCTCTAAAGACTAAAAGGTTAAAGAAAGCCGCTTGATCAATAAGATTTAATATGTAGACAGAAGATTAAATTAGTTTAATAATATTTAAGCCTATTTTTTAATTGAATGACAGCTTGGATGTACGTTGGACTGGCAGGAGCGTTCCTCTTCATCATCATACAGCTGATCCTTCTGATTGACTTTGCTCACGGCTGGGCCGAGAATTGGGTGGAGAAATACGAGGAAACCGAATCAAAATGCTATTACTTTGGTAAACTAGATTCTTCTTGTCTCCTATGTAAAATTATGATTTTTTTTTGCATTATAATTATTTTTTATTTTATGAAGAGCAAACAGATATTTATAACTAACCTTGTTTTGTTTTTAGGATTGCTATTCTTCACTTTCCTGTTCTATGCCATTTCCATTGCGGCAGTTATTATGTTCTACATATACTATGCAAATGTAAGTACTTGTATATGGCAAAAAAAAATCAATAAATCAAATGTACCGCTGACCTGAATGTACTATTTTAAAAAGAAATCCTTTAGTTGCACAGTTCTGAATCACAGGCACTTGACGTTATATATTTTTCTCATAATAAAAATAAATACCCTATATCTAATAATACACAAGGTACCCATCCCCGCCATCTTGGATTTATTTTAAGCTGTCACATCAGCTGGAAGTTTTGCTTGAAACTCATCGGTAAAATTATTTTGCGATCCTCTCCGTCTCCCGATCGGTCATTCAACATCTAAGCTTACAGTCAATTCAATCAAAACGGTGCATTCTACCTGTCATTAATAAAAATCACCCCTCGATCTGCATCTACTGCCTTGGATTTGCCATAAATGTCTAAAGGGTGGACGGAAGTTGTCACGTATATGTAAATGAGATTTCCCTGCACCTTGTATTTGTTTCAATATTTCAAAATATATGCATTTATAAACATGTTTATATAAACTTTCTGTAACAAAAGTTATAATTGACTGTTTATAGTATCCCTTTTCTTAGTTTTAACTTGTATGTTGATCGAATTCAAAATTGACACCTTTTGAATATTCGTATCAGTGCTATATTTGGAAGGGATTACCCAAAGTATGACGCAATTTATGTCAACTTCCGTCCACCCTTTAGCCTTTTGTCGCATATCTACGGCAGTAGATGCAGATTGAGGGGTGATTTTTATTAATTACAAGTGTAATGCACCGTTTTGGTTGAATTGGTTGTAAGCCTAGATGTTGAATGACCGATCGGGAGACGGAGAGGATCGCAAAATAATTTTACCGATGATTTTCAAGCAAAACTTCCAGCTGATGTGACAGTTTGAAATAAATCCAAGATGGCGGGGATGGGTACCTTGTGTATTATTAGATATAGGCTATTTATTTTTATTATGAGAAAAATATATAACGTCAGGTGCCTGTGTTCTGAATGATGATAATAAATGTATTAATTTCAGGGGAAAGAACTCAGTAGTGCATATAAATAAAAAGATTTGATAGTTATATAAATTTAGAATTGTACTGTCCTTTTACTTCCTAGTAAATATTGATTTTATTACATGTACTATTTTGTGTTTTAAAATTGTAAACGGTATAGAATTTTATTAGAAATTGGCATGACATTTACATGCAGATTTGTTTTATTCCATGTATGCATTCAATATTTGCATCACTTGGAAGTAATTTTGAATCAAACTCTTCATTTTCATAATAAACCGCTCAGATTTTTTTCACACTAAAGTCCTTTCATCATTTCAATGCTGTTGACTTTCTGTTACAGGGTGAAGACTGTGGGCTACATAAATTCTTCATCAGCTTCAATCTGATCCTGGCTGTTGCTGTGTCTGTCATTGCCATTCTGCCCAAGATTCAAGATTGTAAGAATATCCTATTTATACCTGAAATGTACATGTACATACATCTACTTAAAATAAACAAGAGCATTTTATGTGAGATACAGTAATTTAATTCATGAAATGCTTTCTTTGGTGATTCATGTGGGATATGAATAAAGCAACAGTGCAGAAAAAATACATAACCTGTTGTTTATGTAAAATTTTTCTTCAACGATCGCTACCTTCATAACCCGCATGCATCATCAAAGAAAGCATTTTTTGTTTATATTTACATCTTACTTTTAAAAAATTAATTGTAAAGAGTAAGTAAAAGTAAATATATGTCAGATAAAAGAAATCGTCAAGTAGTGACAGCATCATGATTATTTCGTGAGTCCAGGATCTTTCTTTTATTGCTGAAGGTTTCGACTAACTGATAAACTGGTTAGAGCTGGATTGTGTCGATTTCAGCCCTGTCAGTTTCTGTAGAGTTATGAATCACAATAAGTTTTCATGAGAAAAATAGGAAAGAAGTTTTTTGGTTGATGTAAATATACATTTAAATTAATCATTTTAACAAAGGGTGATCTATAGCTTAGAAACAAGACTAAAATAAAGTGAGTTTGTCTTAAGTTTTATGGACTCAAAGCCAATGCTCCCATCTAATGATATGTAGCTACAACAATTATTTAACTTGGAGCATCATGGATCTGATTTTAACCAGACTGACCTGAAAACCATCTTGTTAACAAATGGTTTCATGTACATTTCACCATTGTTTGTCCTTTCAGTGAACCCCCGCTCTGGCCTCCTGCAGTCATCCATTATCTCTTCTTACATCATGTATCTTACCTGGTCTGCCATGTCCAACAACCCAGGTAAGTGTGGACTACACATTAATGCTGTAACCCAGCAATTTCATCAGAGCCTTTTTCTTAGGCAAGTCTATTATATGGTTGATATTTCTGTTTGATAATTTTTACGCGGGTTTTCATAGGAAAAATCCGGTTGTTGAAATGGTGAAAATGGCGGGTGGGTGGCTGCCAAAAGGATACCTATTGTACGGATAACTTCCGTTACGGTTTTCAAGATAGAAAGTTGTTGTTTTGCAGATACATGTTAATTGTACATATATAAAAAACGAGCATAGTACTTGGGTTTTGATTTTTGATAATAAATGAAAAAAATACCAGGTGTTAAACTTAATTATTTTTGGCAAAATATTGCATAACTAGTATCCCATTTCTCCTTATAAGAAGTGTTTATCATTTCAGGTTGACAAATGGATAATTGATACTGTTCACACAAAAGCAGACCAGTTTGCTGTCACATTGACAGCTTTTCTCTTGTTAGATGAATATGGATAATGGACATTTGTAATAAACTTATTTTAAATGCGTTTTCAAAAACTGACTGTTTATGATACCATTGCAGATAAGACATGCAATCCCAACATTGAGACCATATTCGTACCACAGAACGGAACCGGAACCTCCACCTCCACCAACTACGTGAAGGCTAACAACTTTGACTGGCAGAGTCTCATCGCTCTGTTGATGTGGATCTTGGCTGTTCTGTACTCCAGGTGTGTGATGGATTCAGTCCAACTGTTTATTTTCATATTTAGCAATGTTTATTTGAAGCTCTAATAGCCAGCTCATATCCCAGTGTTTGTTCATTTAAAATAAAACTCTTTACCCTGAGAAGACTCATCAAAATATTAGATCAGATTCATTTACAAACATGGAACCGGTATTGTTTCTGTTCAAAGAATGTAGATCAAAGTAGAAGTTTTCCCAACCTTTAAAATAGCAAGACATGTTTCAAGCAATGTTAGCTAATTCATGTTTATGTCAGTTGTGAAATATTTAATTGGAATGGATATTTTCATGCCTCTCCACAAATGAATTTTGTATATATACTAAGCATTTATCTCTATAAGCATTTATCTCTTTGCATATGGAAAGTACTGTGTGTTTAATCTTGTACATGTACATGTATGTGCCCAGTTTATGCACATGTTTATATATAAATACTGTGTTCTTTTCACAGTATCCGTACCTCAAGCAACAGTCAAGTCGGAAAGTTAACTCTGTCAGAGAAAACTGTCCTCCAGTCTGATTCAGGTAAGCTTGAATTTAATGAAACTCTCCCCGCCAAAAATGTTGTAAAACAGACAAAGTATTTTTTATATGTTTGTTCGATACATCATTAATTAGGGTCTGGATTAATTTTATCATGTATCTTTAGTGAGATCTTGTCTAAATTTTAGGTGATGCTCCGCTTGTTGATGGTATGAATATGAATGCTAAATTGATGTAAATGTTAGGTTTTTAGAGTTGTGTTTCTGAAATTATTATTAGGAACTTTATTTTTAAACTGTTTGGATTTAAGAAAAAATTTCAGTTCATAAATTGCAAAAAGTGCATTGCATGCTATTTAATTTATAAAAAGCCATGAACGTGCCTATAATTTTCCTGTTGTAAATTTCCTCGCATATTTCACTATTCTCATCGCTTGATTTAAAAACAAAATAGCTTGCATCAGTGCATTTGCATTTGTTTTTATAGTTTATGTGTACTGAATTTTTTTTTCACACACCCACCTACGGTACTCATAGCTAATATCATTAGTACCTGAATGTAAAACTGGTTATCACTTGTTTCAGAATATGCAGTGTAAAACACATTTGAATTTTTCAAAAAGTACGCATCTATCAACCATTTCAACATTATGTTTAAAAGGCACATGTTGTTAATTCTTATCACCTAGTTTTCGAACAAGAATTCCTTAGGTTCATTTGCAGCCATATTTGGTCCTCATTCTCACGAGATTTGAATAAGTCTTTGCTTCCCCTGTTTCATCCATCAATAAGTGTGTATCTTCAATGTGAATTGAATTGATTTCTTTTGAGTATGAAGAAAAAATAGAAAGGGTGAACATGTAATTTGTTATTTCACTTGGTTAGCAAGATGGTAATAGACCTGACATTATACAAATAGTGCCTGTTTGGGAGGGTAGCAGTTAAAATTGACGCCCCCGAGAAAACCATTGTCAACCGAGGTAAAGCGGCGGTTTACAAAGGTTTTTGAGGGGTGTCAATTTCAACTGTTGTCCTCCCGAACAGGCATCATTTATTTTATTATACTGAATGTCTTAATATTAAAGAAAACTTTATTGTTGATGTGAATTCTACGCGAACCGTACGCGCATAATTAACGCGCATGTAACAAAACATTGATTTACCCGTTGCCAAGTGTGTTGCTAATGCTGAGGGTAATAGAACAGATTATAAACTGCATCTAAACCAATCAGATTTCAGTATTTAACATGAAAGTATAATAAAATATATTGTCTTCATTGCTCTTGCAATGCAACATGGAGTTTGTACTGCCATAGACTTTAACAGTTTTTGTTGATGATTAATTATGACAGCTGACAAGTACAATGGTAAGTACAAAAGTGTGATTATAATTATTGTTCCTTGAACCACTCAATGCTCCTCTTTTAGATATAACAGTTAACTACAGTCAAACTTCGTTATCTCGAACTAGATGGGACTGTTTAAAAATGTCGAGATATCCGAGTATTTGAGATATTGAGGGTATAATACTTAAAAAATAAGTAGTTAGGACTTACAGATCACTTCGACATATCCATTGTATTCGAGATAACAGTGTTCGAGATATCGAAGTTCAACTGTATTACTTATTGTATACAGAAAGCGTTGGTCAGGGTTTTCATTTGTAAGAAACCTCCATACAATGCTCACAGAGTTCCATTTTTCAGGGTATTTTTGACAGAGTCTTAGATGAAAAGTAATCAGATTCATTGTTTTGTGAATTATAATGTATGGCAAAATGAAAACAAATTTTCTTCAGATTGATAATTATTTTCTTTCTTTGATAATATTTTGTGTCTATTAAATGATGTAAAAATAGCTTGGATATTTTATAGTTGCTTGAAATTAACTGTAATACACATCTATGTAGAAAAAAATACATAAATTTTCCATTTGTGTATTGAGGTTCCTTATATTGTCCAATGTTACAAACTTCAGTACAGCATCAATGGTCTTGTATTTGTCCAGTTAGTTAACGTTTGCTTCGTCAGAAAACTTATTGCGGGTGATATAATATTGTGTGCTTCAAACCAAAAGTAAAAACACAAAGAAGAAACCATTAGCTCATTATGAAGAATATTCCAAAATAGCCGGTGTTCCAGTAGGGGCATTTCTATTGAAAAGACATTATTTCTTTTTACATATGTTACTAACGGTTGGCTCCTCTATGTTATCATCAAATGTTTAGCCACAACAAATTATTCATGACCCAATAACAATTTACTAACTTCACTAAATGCATGTTTTAAACCAGTAACTGAAAAATACTTTCCATTACACATAATAATAAAAACAAATGCATGTATTTGAGATAATTATTAATGCACTGTACTGTGGTTTCAACAATATAAGTTGAACACCCTTTTCAATGATTTTTTTGTTTAGAAGATATACATGTACATGTGCAACAAAAATATCATTGACAGAATCATTGTCAGCAAATTCACATATCTTCCCCAAGTGTGAAATTTACAAATTCCAAAAAAGAAAATATAAATGAAACTGTAGTATGTGAAGTATTTTATGTGTTTTTTTAAATTTTGGCTTTAGAAATGAGTTTAAATCACTCTGGGATTTATGACTTCAATTTCTTTTTATGAAATTGTCAAGTAAAAAGATGTGTGTAAAATTAATACAGAATTTGATATGGGGAAAAAAGTGAATAGTTTGCAAAATGTGGAAACTTTCAGTATTATCCAGACTAGCTATCATGTTGACACCTATCAAAATCAGCCTTATGTTTGATATTTATATCCAACTGAAACTGAAATAGGTGCTACTATCTTACTTTGGAACTTACATATGAACATACAAGTATGGGGGGGGGTTCAATATTATGGGTTTATGCTTCCCATACTTCCTCGTTAATGTTGATACCTTGTCTGTAATTAAAGAAAGAAAACTGTGACAAGCTACTACCGGAAGTCTTTCTTGAACCGAAACGTTCGTAGCGGCACCAATATTTTAACAAAGAGGGAAAACCGACAAATATCGATCATTACACCGCCATAAACCAGCAAAGTTTAGACATTAAAAAAAATTGCTTCCCCCTTAGAAATTTAAATGTTTTCATGGTGCTTTATGCATGCACTAGTACATGCAATCATGTAACACATGTACATGCACTGCACCCATATTTCAATCAGTTGTAAGCTAGTTATCATTTGTTAATTTTTTATTTTTTTAGATTTTCTGTTTATTCGAAACCTCAACTTGTCCTTTTTTTTTTCAAAGTAAATCAGAATTTCAAAGTTTAACTTAATTAAGGATGGGATTACTGTAATGATAATTTTGGCTTCAATATAATGATACATTTAGCTGTGATATTATAATATCTACAGTGTACAGTTTCTTTATGTCTACTATTCCTAGATTATTCATCAATTATTTTTCTTTAATTCAGTTTAGTGAACATGTAATCTGTTGTAAAATACACATATTGGTATGTTTCTGAACTAATTTTACTACTGGGGGTAAGTATAGTTTGTCACATGTCAGATGATATGCTGTTTGGAATGCGAGTCTGCTTACAGGGGATATGAAAAATAATTAAGCTTTTTCTGCAAGACTTATACAGTTGAAATGATAGTTTTTATAATTCATAAACTCTCTGAAGCATAAAGAAGACAAATCAGCCAAAAATATTTATCGTAATGTTAATGTCTACTTTCTTTTATTACTATTATATATTTATACTAGTATATATAAATTTCTATTCAGAAATAATAATTGGAATTTTTAACATCATAAAGGAATGAAATATTTCAGTCATATTGAAATAATGTGGAATTCATATATTCAGATATCTTAACTTACTAGAGCTAAAAAAAGTCAGCAAATCCAGGTCTCTTGGAGTCATACTGCTTAGATAGACAAAATCCTGACTTCAGTGGCTGCTTTTGATTTCAGGCGCCTCTGATTCTGGAGATGAAGAGAAGGGTAAGCAGCATGTGTGGGACAACGAGGAGGATACAGTGGCCTACAGCTACTCCTTCTTCCACTTCATGCTGGCCCTGGCCTCCCTCTATGTGATGATGACCCTCACCAACTGGTACAGGTAAGAACCAAGTACCCCCCCTCATCTTAGTCCCCCTTCCTCCATGCTACCTTCAATCTAGTGCAGAGACATAGTCCTCTGTTCTTTGTATAAATGTATTAAGAGTGACAAGGGAAAAAACTCCTAAGAGCTTTAATTCTAAGATATGTAAATTAATCGAAGACTTTCTCATTATTATATCATCAGAATTTTGCTTCACATCAGATGATAAAACATTGATAAAAAATGATAAAAAACTCTCTGTAGACATGTATTGCTAAATATGCATTATTTGCCTAGATTTCTTGTTCTGATTACAAACTAACAAACCTGTCTCATTACAAATTTGATGGACAGCTAGATTACTTAAATTATAAATCTTTTAAAATTCATCTCTTGCAGTCCAAGCTCTGACTTCAAGTCTCTGAATGCCAACATGCCTTCTGTGTGGGTCAAGATTGTGTCCTCATGGGTGTGTGTGGCCCTCTACGTCTGGACCCTGGTGGCACCCATGGTTTTGAGGAACAGAGAGTTCAGTTAAACAACTGACATTACCCTCTGTTAGTGGAGAACAAAGCTCCTATTCTTGATTGGGAGACCAAACGAGCACATTGGTCAATGCCAAAGTGTAAAATGTAGAAATTAACTGTCAAAAAAAACATGTTCTCCATTTCTTTGTTGTTGGTTTAATCACTATTTTTGACTTGATTTGAGTATCCTGGCACCATCTATTATTTTCATCAGAAATTTGCTAAAATCAATGGACCTTAATTTTCTCAGCATTTATATATATTATCTTTGATGCTTTCTGATGGTTTTGGGAATAGCGCTAATACTAGTAAGATATTTACTTTTTTTTTTAAATCCCAAAAAAGGATATTAAATTAATAGAAATTGTACATACATGTAGATATAGACAGAGAAATTTAAAGTATTTGTTGCTGTCAATATTAACCATGTTGTCCTCAACATGTAATTTTTATTGCAATATACAGGTGTATGTAACTTCGTTTATGGATTTAATTTAAAACATTGCTTGAAATGTGTATTACTTTATTTTGTCATTTGATAATTTCTATTTGAACATCATTGCTTGATTTGTATTTTCATTTCCAACTGCATTTGTATATTTTTCATGAAACATCTTTGATATTAATTGCTGGCTGTATAGTAATTTGTTCATGTTGATGTTGTAAGTATACATGTACAAATTTCGTAAATTTTTCACCAAAATTAAGTTTTAGTTTTACAACAAAGTACATTTACTAGTAGGCAAAAATAAGATTAACCATTGGTAAATACATGTATGATAAGTCTTGAATCTTTTATTCCACTTGTTTTGGGTACTGTTTAATATGTATCCGCCTTGTTTTAAGAGATTAATAAGCTAGAGCACTCTATAGAGAAATGATTTACAGTGGGATATGTTCATGTACCATGAACCAAGTGAAAGTAATTGTTATATTAATTCTGTGATCTCAAGTAACATTCAAATTCAAACAAATTTTAAGAACAACATACAGTCTTTTAGTTCACAGCAGGCTATTCCATGTACAGTATACGTCTGTCTGACTTAAAAAAATTGATACACACCAAACTACTTGTTGTAGCTTCTGTTCTTGAATCTGTGATATAGATTATTTCAAATAAACATCATTTTGTGTCTATTTTCAGCCATTTCTTATTCTTTAATTATAAAGTACAGGTGCAAGTGTTAACCCCTGAAGCATTACTAAAAACAATTGGATCCAATTGTGTTAGCACCCAATATGTACAAATACATGCCCAATACCATAGAAATATTTACATTAACATGTACTGGTACCTCTGACTTCTCGTTCTCGAGTGTCAATTACTTGTTTAGTGGTTCTTATTCTAGACAGGTACGGTAACTCTTGCTTTTAAAGACGAAATACTGTATGCAGGGAAATACGGTGTTCGCCCCCGTTTTATTTTCGCCCCTTTCGCCCTCATTGTCAGTGGGCGAATCTAAGACTGGGCAAATTCCAATGTCTCAAATTATATCTCTTTTAACAAAACTGTATCTGGGCAAATTCAAGAATGGGTAAATCCATTTGCAAGTGTAGAAGGGCGAAAATAACACGAGGCGGAAATAACCCAGTATACAGTAAAATGTTCTGAATTTTTTTTTTATGTTATCTTGAAAAGTCAATAATATGAATATTTATCACATTTTCTGGGATTGCACAGAGCTGTGCGAACACCATTGTTGGAAGGCTGATGGTAGCCAGCAACATTAATTCTGTGTTGGACATACCATTTTAAGTTCTACAACAAGACTGGGCAGATTTTCTAAAAATCTCAAAATGTGCAATTTCCTATGATTTAATTAAAATTAATTTTATGAAAGAAAATCATTTGACAGCAAGAAGAGAGTATATTCAAGTGATAAACTAGATTATTAAAATAAGCTTCCTAGGAAATTTTATAATTTTGTATTAAAAGATAAAAATTTGATAATTTCATCACCACCGAGTAACACGGCGAGGCACTGTACGACCACACAGACCTCTACAGCGAAATACTTTAATTTAAACTGTTAAGAGGTCTGCGGCTTATACAGGAGTTGTAGGGATAGCGGTGATGAAAGAGAAATATAGTGGACAGTGCCTACTAGTATTTACGAGCTGTGTTTAGCTTTAAGATATTGAACTGCAGCAACTAAGTTTAGATCAATTGTTTGAAAGCCAGTTAATACATGTAAGTAAGAACATTGTAATTCCATATATGATCAACAAATAAGTTTATTGCACTTACAAAATACTCAACACATGCATACACATTTGAAAATAAAATTTTTTATGCACTAAAAAGTACAGATACAATTAAGTATCTACTTTACAAACATTACTAGTATCAGCTACTGTACATGATGTAAAACTGGAACAAAGGTTTAGTTCAACATGGAATGCTTAAGGTACTGAGCTGTTAACTGCTTTTAAATTTTTTTCAAGATCGGCATAATGTCTAGCCAGAATTCCTGCTTGCTCAGTAAATTCCTCATCAGTTTCTTCACACGTTTTTGCCTGGTGTCCTAAGAACTCTATCCATTCATCTTTTCTCTGGCTGCGTTCCTTTTCCAAAAACTCGGTCTACACAAGAAACAGACACCACGATGCACTATCAGACATACTATATTATAGTTTATACATAATACCGCAAGTACATGTATAAAGACTAAAATTTTAGACTTATGAAAATACAATACAAATGAAAATACAATAGATACAATACAATACAATACAGTAGATACAATACAAAGGCAAATGAAAATATAAATATTCACACATTATACTTACATCCATACTGTTCTCTTTCTTCTCAACTTTATTACACACTTCTGTTGCTACTTTCACTGAAAAATAATGAATTGCATTCATGCATCTCATTTGCTAGAAAAAAAAAAGTACACTGTAAACGTATGTATACATGTACTACATTTGGCTGTGTATTCTATTTCGCGGAAAGCGGCTTCCGCTAAATCATGAACATTGCTAAATGCCATGCATACATTTATTAGAAGAGTCACAATCAGGAATACGCTAATTCAAATCCACGCCAACTTGTTCAAAAACTATTTTCCGCCAAATATCGTACACGCCATATATATTATGTTTACAGCATTTGAATTATATGAGAGCAAATGAAAACAAAAAAATCTTATCTGAGGAGAATTTAAAAAACAGTTTTAAATGGGTTATAATTTAAAAATAACCTGAAAACCTTGGTAACTGTTACAAGATACAAATGAACAAATACGATATTAAAGATTTCATTATTACATTTGGCAGTTAGATTTGCCAGAAAAAGGTCCATTCCTTTTGTTGATTGTGGTAAGAGTTCATCTTTCATATCCTTGATGTCTTCATTTAATTTCTTCAGTCTTTCTATTTCATGATCATTTCGTTTTTCCTAACATTAAATAAAAAGAGAAAAAAAAATGTGCATAAAAAAATTAGTTTCTTCACTGGTCCCAAGTATGTTTAATATGTGTGAAAAATCATGAACATAGGCATGATGGAGCAAAATTGTTTCATATTTTAATTTACGGTATGCACGTACAATTAACAGCTTAATAAGATGGTGTTGCACTCCTTATATAGGAGGTATATGTAACACTGGGTATATATAAAGTTTACAAACCTCAAATTCTCTCACAAAGTAGTTTATATGGCCCTGTAAAATTGGTCGATGATCAAATAATCTTGCATGAATTTCATTCAAATCTGTAAAATATAAAAAGTATCACAAATGTAAGTACATGTACTAAGTAGATAAACTGTATTATAAATGACTTCAAAATTTACAATGCTTGGTCAGTCAAAATACAGTCAAACCTTGTTATTTCGAACTCAATCGAACTGAATTTTTTTCGAGTTATAGAGAATTGTAGACATCAAATTTAAACAGAAACAGTATAGTTAGAACTTTCGTTTCACTTCGAAATATTTATATAACATGTATTCAAGATACCAACGTTTGAGACAGTGTAGTTAGGTCACATTTTGACATGTAGACTAAACGAAATATCAGTGCGCAGTCAATTTGTTTGGACTAACGGTAAGAGGACAGAAACATGTATATCATTTAGTACAAATGCAATGAATGAACATAAAACATTGTACAGTGTCGTATTCTATACTCGATAGTTGCATTCCACAGCTTAGCCGATAAATTGTTCACTAAGATTTGTTATTCAAAATAAGTTGCTAGTGTATTGACTGAAAATACCCCTGAAAAGCTGCTGGTCCATCTTCTAGCATATCAGATGAAGTTAAAAACAAAAAATTATAAATGATCCGCCCATTTTATCATTTTGCCGTGGCTAAAATAGCCTTGAATGCTACTATCATTCCTGAGTGAGTAAAAACGTTTGCAAGGTCCTTAGATTTAATATAGTTAACACATTGTGTAAATTATTCGTAACTGTAGCATTCAAAATGAGAAAACAAATGTATAATACATCAGAAACTATGGTTATAAGATTTCTATTCTATTTGTCAATTAAAAGCTAATTAAATACGCTATTAAGTAGTATACTAATAGCAACTGTTGTCATGCAAAACACTTTAACGCACGACTTAATTTTTTCCCGTAACAGTTCCACTTCCGTCTATGAACGGTCATACTAAAACACGCCTGCCGACGCCTGCCGGGGAAAACACGCCTGCCGAGAGAAAACCACACGCCTGCCGTTTACCTGATGGATAATTTTAATATTTTCTTTGATATTTTATTTAACTTAACTAAATTAATGATCATAATAACAAAAAGTTGACTTTATATTGATTATTTAGCACAAAATTAGCAAAAATGTTCAATGTTGGTAAAGATAGATAACTCTTACGTAGAATCCATACGCCTGCCGAGGAAATCTAGACGTCTGCCGTTTATTTGATGGATTATTATAATTTTTTCTTTGATATTTTATTTAACTTAACTAAATTAATGATCATAGAAATAAAAAGTTGATTTTATATTAATGAATTAACACAAAATAAGTAAAAATCGGGTAAGCAGCTAGCTCTTACGAAGAAATCATACGCCTGCCAAGAAAATCTATACGCCTGCCGTTTATTTGATGGATTATTTTAATAATTTCTTTGATATTTTAGTTTACTTAGCTTAGTAAATGATAACAGAAATAAAAAGTTGACTTTAAATTTATTAATAAACACAAAATTAGTAAAAATCGGTAAAATAGATAACTCTTACGCAGGATGCATACGCCTGCCGAGAAAATCTATACGCCTGCCGTTTATCCATGTTTATATGATAGATAATTTTTTTTTTCTTGGATATTTTATGTTTCCTATCTAAATACATGATCAAAAAAATAAAAGGTTATTTTGTATTCGGTGTTTAATGAAAAATATTATTAAAAATGTTCAAAGTCTGTAAAGAAGACAAAGAGTTCTTATACTGCTTACGCCTGCCGAGACACTGAGTTGTACGCCTGTCGATTTAATCATATGTCTTTTATTTTATTTCTTGAAAAAACTTCATCTTTTTACATAGTTATCGTTATACTGTACCAGTGTTTTCATACCCTTCTTCTTTTGTTGCAATTAATGAAATATATTACAAACTCGAATCAGGGACGTATATACTATCTGTTATATATATGACTTTTGTATGTCTCTGCTCGAATTTTAAGATTATAGATGGTCTCTAATTTTTCGAAGAACCCTTAAAATATGCATGTATTTTACGTATAATCAAAATATTTTATGTTATATATTCATACGATCTAAAAGTGGTGTCTGAAATAAGAAGGAAAGTATACTGATGTGAATATATATAATTAATGCACTGTTATACTAAGTTCAGACATACGTTTGGAGTCAAACTGTAAATATTGTGTTGGGTGAACATGTAAATACAAAATTCAAGACATGTAATGTAAATTAATATTTACACCAACTCAATCAATTCAAAAGATGCAATTCGACAATTTTATTTCTTTCCATGTATGAAGGCTATATAATGTATTTCTAAAACAAACAGGCTAACGTACTTGTGTAAGCATTCCAGATTTTATAAATAATAATTTTATGGTCCAAAATTATTAAGTTTAGTAAATGTATATGGGGAAAGGTTAGACTTTTTAAGCAAAGTGCATTTACATTTTCGTACACAATTAGTTCTGTACAATGTGTGTAACTGTTTACATCTTGAAAAACTTTTTCATCTCAAGACTTTCACTGCCTAGTTCACCAAACTATATCTAAATCTCTAGATTCTGATTCTGTTTCGCTGCGTTTTTAAAATCAAAGGTCAGGTCATTCATAAACCTGTTGCAAAATTTTACATTGCATGATATCAATGTAGCGGATAATTATTCCATTCAAGGGAAAAGGGGGGGGGGGGGGCTATCAGTTTGAATATTAAAAAACCGTCTTCTTCTAACAAGAAAATCTAACATAGACTGAATCACTTTTGAAACCCAATACACGCTTAACCTTTCCAGTGATGACTTATTCTGTTCATAGAAGAAAAAGGCTGAGTTATAGAGCATTCAATTACCAAATCAAAGCAGAACTCTAGCTGTACTTTGATTCAATATTCAACACAATCAATATACCGGTATAATTATTCAGCTACATGTTCAGTGTATGCTTTATTTTGAGGTTATCAGTATTAAGTTCGTTTAATTTTACCAAGCTTTTTAAAAATGTGACCGGGTTGAAATTTTACGACTTTTGGTCTCAATTTTTAATGGAGAAAAAAGCACCCCGGTTCAATGATTGACGTTGTAAAGTGATTCAAATCATGTCAATATTCCTGGTTATACACCTGGACTGTTTCGTAAATAATAATGAATGATATTTTCCCCTACAAATATGCTTTGTTTTTCTGTATTTTATAAGCTTCTCGAAGATAGTAACACAAATGTTTACGGTTATGAATAGACTATACACGTTTTATGAAGGGACGTAAGTTTGACCAGTTAAAAACTGATGGCTTATAAATCAGAAATAGTTTTTGATTAAGTGCTTGTACATGATATATACATATATAAGGATAAAGTGGTATTATTCTTCAATTTCATATAGATACATAAAAATACAAATAAGAGTCAGAAACCATGCTATAGCGACCTTGTTCTATCAACTGGAATAATTAAAGTGGACTGCAAGGTTTTAATAATACTTTTGGGTTACGCAGCTATGTTAAGGCTGTCCGAAGCTAAATTTATATCGGAAAACGATACTGTTTTAATTATCAAATAAACACTTTAACCGGGCGATTTTCTTTAAATCTTTGTTACATTAATAAACAGCGATATCCAACAATATATTTGATGCATTTTTGTTACGTCATATGTTGTTCTTAAGCACGTGACGTGTGTATCCTAACACAACGTATGATCTATATAAATCGCATTGGCGCAAGTGATAAATGACATTAAATCAAATATATTTTTATTAAAAATCCTTCGATAAGTAATGTATTTTGCAGTTCTTGCTGGGGGTTCATATAAATATTTCGTTTATTTGAAATATTGTCAAAACATTTCGCCCCATCATCGAAATTAGGCACATTTTTACTTTTTAAGCTCGAATTACACAACATTGGGTAAATTCGTAGGTTTCCCCCAGCATGATTCACATTGGTACTTATTTTCTCTACCAGTTTCACGCAAAAAATACAAAGATGGTATTGATCTTTCACTTGTGCCAGGCTGTTTTTTACATGCATAAAAATATATCCATTCATTAGTTTACACTTAGCAGGGCGAGTCTCCAAACCATTAGTTTATAAATAGTCATTTACCTAATACGAGGCTTTAAAACTGCCGATTTTTTTAATACTAAGTAATTATAAAATTAAATTTAGTATTACTAGTATTTAAAACAGCTTCTATGTAAAGGAATCACGCGGTTTTATAATATTCAGTAAAATTCACTTATTTCGTTACGATACATTCCCTGAGAACTATCGAAAGGAATGCAGATCGTGACGTCAAAGTTAATTATGACGTCATATCGTATGAAGTTCAGACAAGTGACTTTCTACACATCAATTCGGGCAGCCTTAACATAGCCGCGTAATAATTAGGTGTAAGTTCATAGGCTATACATAGTATCTTAAGACATACTTAGGTAGATCGACTCGTTCATAACTATTTTTCTCAGTCACCTAGAACATTTGAGAGAGAGAGAGAGAGAGAGAGAGAGAGAGAGAGAGAGAGAGAGAGAGAGAGAGAGAGAGAGAGAGAGAGAGAGAGAGAGGGAGGGAGAGGGGGGGGGGGCTTGTGTACAAGGTGTGCTTCACGGTCGTCTTCCAATATACAGGTAGGTAAAGGTCTATTGTTTCTTAAGAGACAAAAAACCGTTCAATTCACACAGAATACACAAGAAACTAACACGTGTATACACGTGTATCAGAAGAGCAACGATCACTAGTTATCTTTGGACATGTAGCCCCAACCCCGATTCGCCCAAAATATTACAGCAAAGAAAATAATGAGTAAATTATTTTGTTATTAGTACATGATTTGTAATAAAATGAGATAAAAATACATTAATCAGTATGTACATGTTCAGATTGTGGTTCCGTTTTCCTATTTACAAAACACTGAGTGTAACCGTTTGAGGGATAGTGAAGTGAATGATATTGTAAGCCGTATGATATGAATTATATACATTGAAGAATCAATAATAATTACGAATGCATGCATGCATTCTTCTTCTTCTTTTTTTTTTTTTTATCAAAACCTTTCACGACCTACGATTAATTATGATCAGAATGGTTGATCAAAATCGTCATGAAGACATTTTACGATCATTAAGTTCAAAGACAACCGATCTGCATAGAATATTGTGTTCATTTATGACTCAGAAATTTTTTTTTTCTTAAATATGAAATCAATTAAAACCGAAAAAAACACCACGTTCAGATGTCGAACATTTAGAATGTGAATGTCTCACGCTTACCGACTCGCTACAGTTTTCTCTATATTTTTATTGAAAAATACATGACTGTACTTGAACAATTGAACGCAGGTTTAACTACATTTATTAGTATTTTTTCTCTTGATGTTTGAATTGTTCCCGTTGATGAAGAGAGAAAGAAGAGAGGGCAGTGGATGGAAAAGACGGAGAAAGAGAGAGGAAGTGAAAGAAGGAGGGGAGACAAAGAAAGAGGGAGAGAGATAGAGATGCAAGAAAACAGCTTGATTTCTTGCTTTAACACGCAAACAACTATATACACGTATGTACACGTTTCTAAAGCCCTCTCCTTTACCATAAGGGTTTCCATATATAGGAAACCACTGGTATCACGATTTTTGTTGGTTTACATTTTTAAAACACGATTTTTCATCCAGTATTTAGAAAAACTTTAAAATAGGATTGGTCTATAGACCAAAAGATCGTGGAACAGTTTTATAGATCGATCCTAGTGATCAGTAAGTTGTCGTAGATTAGGATACTTAAATATCAATGTTCTTGCTAACAATAACAGATTAATAACAAATATATGTTAGTATACTATAACTCATAACGTCCATCAAATATTTATATCAGTCACCATTCATTAATTTTTTGGGGTAGACGTAAGAATTTTTCTTTGGCTTTGTAAATGATTTTCACTCATGCTTTTCATGAGCTGATCTACACGGGGGGAGGGGGTGTAGAGTCCCCCCCCCTGGTAAAACTCAAATTTCTTACGGAAGTGGTGGTGGTGGAGAGTCCCCCCCCCCCTGGAAAATATCATTTTTTTTTGAAGTACTAGTAAAATTACCAAAAATTTGCCTTGACACCCCCCCCCCCCCCGCGGACAAACGTGAATACTCCCCCCCCCCCCCCTTGAAAAAAATATTCTGTATGCACACATGTTTCGTGTTACGTTTTAATATCATTAAAATCTAATTGTTAGGTCTTTATTCGTTTACTTGGTAAAGTTAAATGAAATATTGTTGGGAAATACAAGATCATCAATTTTTGCGTTAGGCGAAAAAGTTATGATAATGATTAATAGTATCCATCTTTACAACACACACATTTTTATTTAATTCTTATTCTATGATTATGTACACAGTTGACGGAAGAAAAAAAAATTATGAAAAAAATCATATGCATTAATATAGGTACATGTATTCGACAAGCGTAAAAGCGTACACAAGTATATTCCTTTGGCGTTTCGTATCTATAGACATATTCATAGATCTTACCCTGTATTTCTATCATAAAAAGCTTCAGTGACAGGCATATTAATCAAAATATTATATTCTGATAGAAAACAAAACTTTGTCAAACTTAAAAGGAATGACATACGGATTATATCATACTCGTATCACCCGACTTCATGTAATATAATGAATCAATTGCAGCAATAAGTAAAGTTCTGAACATAATTATAAGGCAAAATGTTAAATCTATAGCAATCTAAAGTAATTCATAAATTAGTTAATACAAATAAAAATGACATAAATAAAATGGCAGGCGTGCATATTAAATCGACAGTCGTAAGATTTTTTAGTAAGAGTTTTTCCTTTATTTTTAAGTCCTTCGCATTTTTTTTCTTAAGCCTTTTTATCTATGCTTATTATTTAGTACAGTAAAATAAAATACTAAAGTAAGAAAAATATTAAATCATTTACAGGTAATCGGCAGGCGTATAGATTTTCAAGACAGGCGTATGGATTCCGCGTATATTTACCCATGATTTTTACTCATGTTGTGTTAATTAAGAAATATGGTAGATTTTTAATTAATCTGATCATTTATCTAGTTAGAAAACATAAAATATAAAAGGAAAAATTAAAAATCATCCATCAGGTAAGCGGCAGGCGTGTACTTTTCTCGGCGGGCGTATGCATTCTGCGTAAGAGTTATCTATTTTACCGATTTTTACTAATTTTGTGTTAATTAATGAATTTAAAGTCAACTTTTTATTTCTGTTATCATTTATTAAGCTAAGTAAACTAAAATATCAAAGAAATTATTAAAATAATCCATCAAATAAACGGCAGGCGTATAGATTTTCTTGGCAGGCGTATGATTTCTTCGTTAGAGCTAGCTGCTTACCCGATTTTTACTTATTTTGTGTTAATTCATTAATATAAAATCAACTTTTTATTTCTATGATCATTAATTTAGTTAAGTTAAATAAAATATCAAAGAAAAAATTATAATAATCCATCAAATAAACGGCAGACGTCTAGATTTCCTCGGCAGGCGTATGGATTCTACGTAAGAGTTATCTATCTTTACCAACATTGAACATTTTTGCTAATTTTGTGCTAAATAATCAATATAAAGTCAACTTTTTGTTATTATGATCATTAATTTAGTTAAGTTAAATAAAATATCAAAGAAAATATTAAAATTATCCATCAGGTAAACGGCAGGCGTGTGGTTTTCTCTCGGCAGGCGTGTTTTCCCCGGCAGGCGTCGGCAGGCGTGTTTTAGTATGACCCGTCTATGAATTCCAAAACATTGCAGAGCTTGACAGATGCAAATGCATCGTTAAAAGTCATGGCAAGTCCTCAGAAAATGCAACAATATATGGACCGACACAGAATCGGTCCACTCTTTGAGGTACTTCTTGTTTTATTCTTTACTTGCTTTATACTTTTTTTGAAACGCTAAACATTTCGGACTTGTACGAACGCGTTTTACTAGGCCTGGCTAGAATTTCCTCTAAGAATTGAATTAGTTTTTTTATATATTTTTTTTAAACGTAAGGGGTTTTTTTTTACGTCAAAGATATTTATTACTGAAGAGGCCAAAAATTAAGTAGACTTATATGTCTTGATAAGTCCTAGCTGCAGGTCTATTAGCCGTATGTATAGCCCACAGTATTTGTGTGGAAATAAGGTTAATCAGTCCAAAACTAGCACAAATTTTTAGTCGGCGTGGAATTGTAGCTCCCAGGTCGTCCATGCGAATTTTTTCAGACCGAAAGCTACAGACCGGCAGTTAATGAAAAGAACTTGAAATACATTTTACACGTATGGTTGATACTTTTGAGTTAGCAATTCCTTGCATACTTTAAAGAAGGAGTTTAAGGATATAATAAAATATTATTAATTTCCATTTCAGAACCTAATGAACAAAGTACTTCATGATCAGCCTGATGATCCTCTCATATACTTGATCAAGGCTTTGCATAAAAAGGCCGGATTGGAGATGCCAAGAGATTTAAGGCCTTCTGGAGTCAGAAGAGGCTCTCCAGAAAGGATGGGTAAATAATGCTGTGATGCTATGATTGATGTCTTATTTAATTTGTAAACATTTGTTTAATTTCTTTGTTGAGTACATATCTCAAAAGCTATCATCTTTTTCTTTTCATCTAATTTGGTATTTTACTTCATGCATCTTTAGTATTCCAGAAACATTTTTTACAAAGAAAATTATAGAGATGACTGAATATATATAAATGTATTGTAAAGAAGTATGACTTTGTATGAAATATTTGCTACATCCAGGTGATTTAATTTGTTGACAGTAAGAAGTAAAAGTCCTGAGATGATCAAAAAACCATCACAGACATGGGGATCTTCTACCATGGGTGTGTATCTTGTGTTATATTACAACTAAAATGTCATCAATTACACATATTGAGATGCAGTTTGTAATTTTTTTTTTTATTCATTTTCAATACAAATACATCTATACCATCCACTCACACCACACCACACACACAAGTTGGGAAAGTAAATATAGAAATTATACATGATAAGGTCTTACTTCATATTATGCCACATCAAACAGGCATGCCCATTTTGACCATTTTCTTTGGTAAAATCTATTTTCCAACATAAGTTTCTCTAAAGAATAGTAATTCTGTAAATATTTCACAATATTCTCAAATGTAATATTAGCAGTTTTTCTGGATTGACTAAAAATATGTCTCTTATCTAACATGATAATTAAATTTATAGCTATGTATTTCTTTTCTGGAAAACCAACATTAACAGTTTTGGCATCGAATACAATTCTTTTACCAGACTTTCTATAAATCCAATCAGACATTAATAACCATATATGAAAAATAGATGGACAATAGAAGAAGATATGTGTAATTGTTTCTGGTTCTAAAAAACATATTGAACATAGTGGGGGAATTTTTAATTTTACACATGTGTAGTATGTGCAGTTTGTAATATTACTTTCCAAGTATACCATAGTTATTTTGTTCTTCTCAGCATAACATATTTGAATTGTTGTATAACTGAATGTCTACCTGAGATAAGGGTTGAGTATAAAATGCTCCAAATGTGTATTAGGCTTATCATGGGACAAGATCATGACAATATGTAACAATACCTTTGTGTAACTTACCGGTTTTTCTTGTACAACAAGTGATAACAACGTTTGTTGTAGATGTGGAACGATCCTATGACAAGCCTTGGCTCTCAAGCAGCAAGAAAGTAAAAGCAAAATCTGAAGATTTTTCTGCCTCCAAACAAGGTAAAAAACATTAATACATTAATAAACTTTTGAATTTTTAAATTAATACTTTGTTTCCATTGCGCCTTTGTTGTATATAAATCTGGACTACAGTACTTTCAAAAAGTGTAGTAGTAAGAAAGAAAGTGGCTTCTCATGAATACTTGTTGGGAAGCTGCCTATTAAAAAAATTGAAATGAAGTTTGACTTGGTCTAGAGTAGTTGTAACATTAAAGATTCATCCTAGTCTGGGAAAGCTATTGCTTATGCAATGTTCTCAGAATGTATTCTTTCTTTAAAGACTTCAGCTCTTATTAGAACACCATTTCTTTCAGCTTTCCCTTATCCCTCCCCTCAGAAGTCTGCCTTACGCAAGGGAGGTAGCCGACCCCCCTCACTGCCCCCAAGGTCTTATAAACTCCCTTTTTCCCCTGACTTAGATAAACTGCAGGAGGTGTTACACATTGAACAGAAACCAATCACACCAGGTTATTTTTAGAACTCTCAGCATGATGCCTTGGTGAATGATCCCTATATATCAAGGTTTTTGTGCTGTCTGTGGAATTTGGAAGATGGTATGCTTTTGTGGAATTAGCTTTCATTTCATTTACATGTACTGGTATCTGAAACTCGCAATAAATAAAATTACTGTATGTTTCCCATTTGAAAGCATGAACACAAAAAAAGTGTCTTTAGATACCAGTAACCACTAAAAGGTCAATTTAAGGGTCAATTTAAGGGGTTTTAAAAGTCTATACATCATGATCATCATATCAAAATTATATCTAAACCCTCACAATTCTGAAATTCCCATTTTTGTTTGTTTGCATACCTGATCAGATCTTAGATTGCAGATATTTCTTGTAGACAAACATGCAAATTCTGATAATTCCATTATACATCTGGTTGTCCAGCACTTGGATGTGTGACTAAAATGTATAAACTATTAGCTGAAATGTAAAACTAATCTGTTGAATATTTAATGGAACATGTTGGTGTGAAAGCTGGAAACATAACTGTTACAGATGATTGGCTTAAGTTGTCCCTGGTTATGCTGCATGAGTAACAGAAATTTATTTTAGAGGGTTTTTTTAATCTCAAATTGAAATTTGAAATTGGTCCATGATTCTTTGCTTTATGTTTGTTAAAAATTGTTGAATTGTGCTTTTATAATTACTAATGTATGAGAATCCCAAATTATCTAGGATACCATGCATTTTCTTAGTCCAAGAATTGGAATTGATTGGATTTGATTGGAATCTATTTTTGATATGATGTAGTATATAATGTCTACCTTAAGATAATTGTCTAATATCTATTAGTTTTAATTAATCACTAGAATGTGGTTCAACATTATACACAGAATAATTATCCGGTCAGACAAAAAAATCATAACCAAACCAAATCGTGCTAAGATTTAAAATGAATGGGTGGATTGTAGGGAGGAAGCAACCCAAGCAGTCATGGAACATGGACACAAAGGTTGGAAAGACCAGCTTTGATGATTTATTCGATGAACATCCAGAAGATACAAAAGTTGTTACCAAGAAAAAGGAAGGAACGACTGATGCCAGACAGACCTGGGGATCCATGGGGTTAGGGGTCAGTGTGTGTATATTGTAGTGCACTTTTTCAACATAGTTTAAATCATGCTTGTTTAACTTTTGATTTGATAGATTGAAAAAAACCAAAAATGTTATCTTCTTGGTTGTTTCACCTTTAGTTATATAATTTCAAGCCTATATTTAGTAAATAAACAAATAAAGGGGAATAGAGGGCACACAGGTACAATTCTTTTTTTCAACAGTACACAATCTGATTAGGAAAATAATGTACATGAAATGTATCCACAGCCCTTGTACATGAAAGAGAAGATTTGGAATTTTTAAATGAAACTAGATATGCCACAACAATCTGTTAATTGGGTTTTTGGAAAGAGCTCTAGTTTCTCTTATGAACCATTAAAAGCTGATATATTGAGGTGATACATGTATGTCTTTCTAGGAAGATGGAGAGGTGTTCACGAGTGGTGTATACAGAGGCCCCAGAACTCACCTGTCAGACGACGATCCTCTAGCCGGGGAGCTGATGAACAGCAAGTCGGACGACGCTGAGGAGACGAACGACACAAATGTTGTCAGGTAAGGAACTGGCATCTTGTTGATTAAAGGGAATTTTTGTACTGATACATGCAGTTTATTTTTATTCTTTCTTTGTCTACTGTTGAAAAGTTTCCATGTGTTTTTGTGTTATTAATAAAGCCCAAAAGTAAATTTTCTGATTTGAATTCTCAACTTCCAGTCTAAAACTAATGATTACAGATAAGTATTTATCCCATGTACTCTTCAAGCGATATTCTCTGAATTCGCAAACCTTAGTATTAAAGGTTTTCAACCAGTTTACAGATATTTATTCATAAGGGGTCTAAAGTAAATTCATCTTTCTGAAGTCTACATTTGAGTTCAATTTTAGTCAGAATTTTCAACTTGTTTGCATGTAATAGATACTAACATATTATTAAGTTAAATTCCCTCCTTTCTTAAACCTACATTGTAATTTGATTTCAGTTCTAGTCATGTGAGAGGCAGGAGAGTGGATGCCAAGAAACACAGGAAAGAGTTGGAGAAACTGATCAAAGAGTCGGACCAGAAGGCCGGGGATTCTGGGTATGACGACGGACTAGGGGAAGAGGATGACGCTATAGAGCTGCTGGGTGAGGGATTGGCTCTTCTGTTATCAATGTTTCTATCTACCCTAGGATTAATGTCTTCTCATCATTTATTAGAATTCTCCAGGTGTACAGTGTGTGAATAAAAGGATTTTTTAAAATAAAAATAAGGTGACAGGTCATTGTTAAATAGGAAACTGAAATTTGTCAATGGATTATTGTTGATGGTAAAATATATAACATGTTATATTGCAAGACCTGTTTCATGAATTTTGTGATAAATACATGTATTTCTAAATACACAGTATTACTTTTGATTGCAGAGGATGCAAATGATCTGTTGAATGAAGGTGTGACCAAAGTTCCAAAGTCTGGATACAAACTCAGTCGAGTAAGTCAAGGACTTGTGTACCAAGAGTTTATCAGCCTAGAAATCATCATGCAACCTTAATTTTAATAATTCTGACATTTTAAATGTGTTTTAAGTTGTTTTATATGTGATACCATAGTTGTGTTTTTATTTGATTAAAAAAAATAAATTAACGAATGAAATTTTTTTCAATATTTGTAGCTTTTACAGCAAAGACAAGAGGACGCAAATATCAAGCTTAATATCAAGTATGTTGGCATTTACTTTGACTTTTTTTCAAAGAAATTTTTTATATTTTTAAATTAATATTGTTCTTAATATTTATTTAAAAGTGTAACAATTTTTTAAAAAATGAAAAATTTCCAAATCTTGTATCATAATATTATACATATAAATGAAAATTGATAGACACTTGTAATTTATATATGTATGAACTCCATTCATTACCTCCATCTTTTATTCCAACAAGGATTGCTGATACTTATGGGGGTGAGATTCATCACAATGGTTCTTCTAGTTGAAACAAAAGTTGTTGTGCACTTTTGATTTTATAATTTTCTTCCGGCTTTTCATGTAACACCAATTAACGGTCTCTACCCCCCCCCCCCCCACAACCAATCCTACTTCCAGTTGTTCTGCTAATTTTGTTCAGTTGAATGTGAGGGAACATATCCATTTATGGTATGTCTATAATAAGTTATGAAGGGGAAGGGGGGAGGTAATTAATTACCAGTAAGATGAAACAGAACTTTATTGGTTTTATCAACTACCGTCAGGCCTCACCAAGTTTCAACAAAATCTCCTTGTATTTATTGGTTTAACTATCATTTTTCTAGAATTTTTGTTCGTGGACTACATATTATCAAATGTTGGAACCGTATTCAGGTGTAGGTGAATAGGTGGTGCTCAAACTTAAATCAAAGTGACTGTGATTACGTTCAGATGGCTTTCTTAGTAAATTAAGTGACAGTTAATTAAGGAAGGTCCAACAAGGTCTTGGAGACATTTTTGGAGTTGTTGGATGAAAGGAAAATTATGGGGTTCGGATGAGGAACTTTTATAATGGGGGTTCGGATGAGGAACTTTTATAATGGGGGTTCGGATGAGGAACTTTTACAATGGGGGTTAGGATGAGGAACTTTTATGCTGGGGGTTTGGATTAAAAACTTTTACATTCTGACTGGTTGATACGACGGTACTATTAAATAGTGTAGATTTTCTTGATCTTTATATAGCATGTACTTAATTTCTCTTAGAGTCTTTCCCGTTTTTTCAGTCTTTATGCAGGTGCACAGCCAGCAGAAAGTTACATAGGTCTGTATGGCAATAACCTTCTTTTAATGCTATCAGTGGTTTCAATGTGTTGTTTTTATTTAAACTTCACTAGTGCTTGCCACACAAAAATGAAAAATATGAAAAATGTATCACCAAATAAAGATGTACCTGTACTAGGTCAAATCAAATCTGAGTACATACATGTATATTAGGAAATTTATAAATATTTTGTTGTATCACTTGTACATGTATTTTGATGACAGAACAACTATGGTTGTTTAAATTATTGAAGTTCACTGATGTGACAGTATAAGGAAGATAACTGTTTCCTATTTGTTTTGATACTAACAATCTTTTATTTGTACATTTTCTGCTTGAGATCTTTGGAAGTGGTCACCATCACAACCAAGATTAAATTTTCCTCCTTTGATAATGATTTTCCAAAAGAAACCATAGTCATAATCATAATGCACACAGTTTTCAGCCGTCTTTGCGAGCAATATTTCACAGAAATAAGCTTTAAACTGAACAATTTCATAGCAATGGAAAAATCTAAATGTATACATGAGCTTATCATATAGTGAGAGTTATATTTACCTTCTTATTACAGGGCAAATTACCTTAACTAAAACATTTAACTTAATTAAATTAAAAATATTTTATTCAATTATAGAATTTAACATAATGTAATTCCTTTTTGGATGGAATGATATTTGATATTAGATATTACTATTAAAATACTTGAAAAATGTAAAAGTTTGTCATTTTTAATGACCATATGATTAACAATCACCATACAATTTTAAAAATTCTTTACTTTTGCAAAAATTATGCTATTGCAGATAATTTGTTACATAAAATCTGCAAATGAGATATCTATTCTGATTTATATATGAACTTGTATAATAGGGGATGAATTTTTGCTTTGCAGGAGATGTTAACTACAAATCCTCAAAGATAGATGATCTGTTTGACTCAGACGAGGAAAGACCTGCAACTGGTAAGGTTATTTAAAATACAGTTGAACTTCAATTTCTCGAACACTGATATCTCGAATACAATGGATATGTCGAAGTGATTTTTAAGTCCTAACCACTTATTTTTAAAGTATTTTACCCTCGATTTCTCAAATACTCTGATATCTCGAAGTTTTTAAACAGTCCCATCTCATTTGAGATAACAAAGTTTGACTGTAGTTTTGAGAAATTAGACTAACAGGAGTTATAGCTAGTTGTCTTCAGTTGATATTTAGAATGGAAAGAAAGAAATCTCTGTTATATATAAAACAATAATGACTGGTACTAGTTTTATACAAGTATATTACTTACAGATAAGATGATATTGATGTATCTCATGAACTACTTACAGTGTAGTAGTGGAAAATGGTTGTTCATATTGAAGAAAAAAGTTACAATATTAAAACAAGGAAATGTTGATAAATTTTATAATTAGGGACTAGAGCTTTGCAAAAGTTGTTACCATTACTCACTATCTACCTCTATATAGATTTAAATTGTGAAAGTACGTATAAGCTGAAAAAAAAAACAGCCATAATATGCCCCCCCCCCCTAAATTTTTTTTTTTTACAGAAATTATCACTTTATTAACATTTAATGGAATATGATTTGCAACATTCACAGTGACTACTAATTGAACAGGTGAACTTTTTTTTATGTCTCTAGGTATGTCTGGGTTCAGATCCTCCCCTAGGGACAGCGATGAAGAATTTGAGAGTGTGTCACAAGTCACAGGACCGGTCAGTAACACATTTCATTTATTGACATCCTTGTGTTTAACTCAAACTAATTACTGAGTGTAATGAAATCCAGCTTCGATGTCTTTGAACAGCATTTAAAGGATTTCAGATTATTGGGTCAAAGATGGAGAGTGGTGAGCTATGTGGGCCATGGGACTCAATTTTCATTCATTTACCATATTTTGTATAAGAAATGTCTTTTATTTGTTTTAGAGGAGACCAGTATGGAATGTTGGGGAAGATTCTGACGGTAATTTTAAAAATATTTTTAAAAATACAAGATAAGAATTGTTGATTCACCAATTTTAGGTTAAAAGCGGTTCCAAAGATTTCAATATCTTGCTCATTTTTAAAGTAAAGAAGAAATTTTAGATAAATTATTACATATATAATCTCTTATTGATTTTCTGTGACTAATGTAATTTTGTATAATGTACATTATTGTACACGAGTGTAAAGCTGTATGGATTTATGTATACATTTATTTGTAGGTGATATTTTCTATCCTCGAAATTCTAAAACATCACCAGACCTCCCTTTATCAAGGAAAAGTGTCTCGATATCTGAAAGGTATTGCATTTATGAAGTTAAGGAAACTCTCTTCAATTTTAATTTAGAAGTAAATCTCCAGCAAATTGCAATAAAGGATTTGAACACTTGATTTTCAATTACATACCTGTCAAACTAAACAGAATCTTTGAAGTTCTCATTTTTTTAAAAAGTTCACTCATTGTTTTTTATTATTATTTTTTTTTTACTAAAGAAAAAACTTGAACCAAACTGCCCCAGAAAGATTTGAACCCTCCCCTCTACAGTCCTTGGACAGTGTTCATGGTAGAGGTGTTCCAAGTAAAACTTGGAACCCGACCGTCCAAAGCATGCAGTCTGTGGTATGTACCTACACCATAACAGGGCTGTAGCACAGTACAGCTGTCAAAATAAATGTCTGTCAACCCAATTGTACTCTTTAATACCCATCAAAATCAACTCACAAATTCTTTCCAGAAGTAGTTGCTTTGGCAGGGTTATGATTTATATTAGAATTACAAACACTGTGTAAGTTTAAATATTGGTTTGTTTTGGTTACTGAGTATGTACATGGGTTTGGTCATCAAAATAGGCTTGACCTCTGTAACTATAGAATTATATGTCAGTGTGTCTTATTTACACGTTTTAGAAGAATAACATATCATAGGACCAAGATTTTTTTATCAACATGATAAATCATTTTTTATCTATCAACAATCAGAGAACAGTATTTATTTATTTTTTTAAATAGAAACTACTATTTTAAAATAAATTAGACCATCTACTGGTAAGAGATTTGTTGCTTGTTCACGTAATTTGAAACTGTATATTCTTATTTTTTCAATTTCTTTTCAAACTCATTTTAAAGACACAAAACTAGTGGTAGAAATTAATAAAAGATTACTTAGATTCATATGCTTGTATACTATGGAATCATTTAAATTTGCGGGGGTGCAATTTTCGTGGATTGGGTGTTTTCTGTTTATTCGTGGGGATGTAATTTTGTGGATGCGTCAGTTTTCAGTTTCAGTAAGACAGTTAATTCTTTCAAAATTTGTTTTCGTCGAGGATGTTAATTCTTGGGGGAGGGCTATCCATGAATACCACGGAAATTGAGCCGCCACGGATTCTACTGATTCCACAGTATACTTTCATCTGCCACCTCTCACCAGTACATAACATGATTGTATTTTCTTTCCACTTATCACCATTAAATAAATTTAAAATTTCAATTCTAGGAATCGGTAAGGTCTACCAGTGGGGGTTGGCAAATTCCACGCTACGACTCAGAAACAGAATTCTCAGAATTTGGAGGTAAGCCATTAAAATATTTGCTTTTTCTTTGCAAAATCTGGAAGCAAAACTTTTGCATATATTTGTTGCAAATTACTTAATCAAAATTAATACAATGGTAGCCTTGTAGTTATATGGATCTTCATTTATTTTAACTCAATTATAACCAATATTTTTAAGAAATAAGTAAAAATAAACTTCAGTGTACATGTACTGGTATTAGATTTACAAGGATGTTGCGTTGCTGGAATAAAGGTTATCTGACAGTTGCACCGACCAGCACATTGCTATCTATAACATGGGTGTGAACAAGATCAAAGGGTTGTTTTTTGTTTTTAGATCAATCTGCCAGGAATCGCCCACCAAGAGCGTACTAGACGAGACAGGAACTCATTTTATACAGGATTTTAAAAATGAAGATCTAGTTTATAGATAGACTATTATCATCTCATCTCTCTAATTGTCTGTGATCTTTTATTTGCAAAACATATACATGTACATGAATATTTTTATGTTATTTTTTGTAGAATAAGAATTTTTTTAATTAATAAATTATTTTATGCATTATGAGAGTTTTGACTTTCTCTTAATTATTACCTATTTTAAATCAAATTGTAGAAGAGGGTTATTGTAAAGAATACAGATGATCTTTCATATCAATAATTTTATTTTACAATTATAGTGTCTTACTTGGCTTTTAACCTTTTTGAATGATTAAGTAAAAGTTCAGTTTACATTTCTATACAGGTTCTATACATGTACCAAATATTTTCCCAGGTGAGCATAATATTCCATAAGCCTCTGTTTTAAATAAATTGGAATGTGACACTTGTATGTCACACACCCACAGTCAAGTAATATTTATCAAAATAAGCAACACAAAACAAGGTGAACTGTTTAGGAGGTTGTTGTGTCTATACCCCTAGATATTTTGACAAACACGCCTTGTCGATACAACAGTAAACTTCACAATGGGGCAGGGAATTCTTCATAATCTCACAGTCTGTGGCCTGCAATGAATTTTATTATTACTTGACTGTTGAAATATTCAGCGTTATAGAATTACTAATCTTCCATGCTTTAATATAGAATCAATCTTTTTTTTTCAAATTAAAGTTTAATAAATTAATTGAATCTCTTTGGCATTCTTGAAAGCCAATTTCATGGGCTCAAGTTTATAGTCATATTTTAATACACACAGAGTAAATTGCGCAGTTATTTTGATAAAATATGTGTTTTGATTTGAAGAAACGTATTGTATACGTACATCGATGCAATGCGTTGTAAAAGGATAACCGTCATAGGAGCGAATCATACATATATTCCCGGCATTGCAGGTCTGGTTCCACACACAGTTCAATTGATCATCACAAGATGGGCAGGGCATTCCGGTAGCTGTTCAAAAAAATTCTTATTTTGATCATTATTTTGATAATTTTTAAAAGTAACTGGAATTCATGGTGAGGTTCGAAAACCTCTACAGCTACTAAATGTTAAGAATTTCTTTCACAAAACGACATCTGTTATGAGTATTGTCGATGCTGCATTGCGGAATCGAAGGTTAGCGTCGCGAGATCATTATTCATACAAATATTGCACGTCCAATATATGAATATTGGATTTGTCATACACGTTTATATGATAAAAAGATGAAAAATACATTTCTTTGCTATCGTTTATTCTTGTCATAAATGAATCGGGCTCTTGGCTAGCGAAGATTTTAAAAAGATAAATACAACATTAAGAATCATTTTTTTTTTTTGGTCTAAATAATCTTAAAACAAAAATATCAAGTAAAGAAGAATCTCACTCTGGCTTGGACATGACTGACTATTACACGATGGATTAAGGTCAACCACCTCTCCGGTGCAATTTTTCCCGCCAAAAAGGGGGTCGTGACAGGTCCTCGTCCTCATCTGGTAGCCACCGCCACAAGTGACGCTACAAGCACTCCAGCTACCCCATTCGCTCATGTAGCCATCCACTACAAATACAAATTCAATTCATCGTGTATATGAAAATTGCATTTCAAGTATAATATATGTCTATCGTATTTCTTTGTAAATTGGTAGGACCAAAATTCAAAATGATAATTTTGAAAAATGCATGATGTTTAGACTAACAATCAACAGATTTCTTGTTTTTGTTTTTCCAGCTAAAATGCAACATGTATATTAAGTACTTTGCTGTTGAAATAGAATTTATAAAAACTAGTCAGAATTAATATATTTTGCCGGGGTGTCATACCCGAAAAGAGTTCATACATCAGGAGCATTATATACATATAATGTACGTTAGGACTGTGTAGTTTGACATTATCATCCAGAGATATTAATAAATCTGGAGCGTGTCAAATTACATACAGTCTTATAGTTCAGTCGCAGTTTTATTAATGCGAGTGTCCTTTTCTATAAAAATTGCTATAATAGTTTAGGTACATGTATTTAACCCGCAAAAAACTGCATGGCCGAAATCCAATAATGACTACGAATAGTTAATTTTAAAGTTATCCTAGTTTCCAACTTTCTTAGAAGTGCTTAGTTGTTCATACTAAACCGTCCTCAAAACTGGACAAGATCCAAATTCATTTCAACTGCAGGACTTCACTAAATTTGGAGAAATATGCTGGCCCCACAATCTGTACATGTACATAAAATATTTACATGTATTTTTATATTAAAGATCTAAGATCTAGAGGGGAGGAGAACTGCAGCCGTTAGCATATACATGTAGTAAATAGGTCATTGCTCCTGATTTTTGACTCTGTTGTAATATAATTATTGTATTAATGTCAGAACAAGGGTGCTGGGAAAGTTCATTCCTGACAATACACGGACAATCATATCAAACAATGAATCGTATAATAGATAAAGAATCTTACACGATTCCAGACTAGCCTGAAATATGTCCCCTGGATTTCTTTCGAGGACTGAATGTTCATTTTTAGGCTATATTAACCCCATTAAGATAAAGAGCTCTTTATGAAGCTATAGTAAAATGATCAGATTTCAAGTTAACATACATGTATTGGGATTTTTTTTAGTACTAAATAATAGTTTAATGAAAATACCATATCTGTCAAAATTTAAGGCAGTTCTGATGATAACTTAATACTTAACTGTCCACTCGACCTTCTAAAATTTTTCGATTCAATGTAAGGAAAAAACTACCGGTTGTTTGGATTACAAAGTTTTATATTAAAACTGTTTCAATATCGTTGCTTCGGTGTCGGTTATCTTTTCTTATGAATTACATATTGAGAACATTGAATCTATCGCAAACTACGGCCTATATATACAAACATATCTACCTTTAGGTTGAAGGAATTGTTTTTTTTTTGGTGGGTTTTTTTTTTGTTGGGGCGGGGAAGGGGTCGGAGGAAGTAATGGGTTGTTGATTTGTTTTGGTTTTTGTTTGTTTTTTTACGAAAGCCCATTGATCTAATTTTCGTAAATTAAATAAATAAATTCATCGAGAATAAATGTGGAACTTTTGCGAACAAAAGCGGCACTTTTGCGAATAAACGCGAAACTTTCAGGAGTAAGCGCGTAATTTTCGCGAATAAACGCGTAACTTACGCATGTCTTTGCAAAACTTTCGCGAAGAAACGCGACACTTTCGTGATTTCACACGTAACTTTCGCTTTTAAACACAAAACTTTCGCAAATTACCGAACTTTCGGGGGGGGGGGGTGTTTATTCGCGATTTGTTTTTGTAACGTGGCATAAATGGCATATTTACACGAGATCATTTGAGATGCGTTTTTACTAAATTATTAGATTGATGGTGGTGCGATTTGTTGACATACAAACCTGGCATGTTTTGGGATGGAGCCGAAGTTGTTGTCGATGTTGCCTTTGTTGGCTGAGTTGAGGAAGAACTTGTATCTAAGATTGGCATGGAAACACAAATATTAGATTAAAAAAATATCTTAATTTATACAAACATTGAACTTAATATGCTTCATATCTGCGAGGGGTATTAAGTGTGATCGAAACGTGTGATAACTTTAATAGATGTACGTTTGTATTATCATTTTAAGGCTTTAAACGAAAACCGCTAAACTATACGTCACGTCATGTTTTTTTTAAATAGCCGAATGTAAAAGAGATATAGCGCACTTAATATACGATTTCCCCTAAAAACTGGCGCTTCTGCAAACATCAGACATTTTCAATACTATACATTATATTCAAAGAAACGCAAATTACACAATTACCATACCGAAAGAGTCTTAATTATCTTACACGACATCATTAAAATATTCAGGTTTTGTTAGGAATGTATAGGAAAATAGTTAGAATGCGATAAAAAAAATTGGATATTTGACTATTTGAACCACTCTTAACCAAAGACATCCGATTAAAATTATGTTCTACAGGTATTGTAGTACACGTTTGTAACATTGCATTCGTTTTTAGCTCACCTGAGCTGAAAGCTCAAGTGAGCTATTCTGATCACCTTTTGTCCGTCGTCCGTCTGTCCGTCCGTCCGTCTGTCCGTCTGTCCGTCTGTCTGTCTGTCCGTCTGTAAACTTTTAACATTTTGAACTTCTTCTCTAAAACCGCTCGGCCAATTTCAACCAAATTTGGCACAAAGCATTCTTATGAGAAGGTTAATATAAATTGCAAAAATGAAAGACCGATCTGTATTCAAAGCGGAGAAAACCTCGAAACTGTAGAAAAAGGGGGGTGCATTTTTAAAAATCTTCTTCTCAAGAACTACCGAGTCAAATTCAATGTAATTTAGCATAAATAATCCTTATGGAAAGGAAAATATAAATTGCAAAAATTATGGGGTAATTCTGTTTCAAATCTGAGTTATTACGAAAATAATAATAAAGGAAAGGCGTGTTTCAATCAGTTTATAGCTTCGGGTTCGGTATTCCATGAGCATGATGAGTCATGGTAAAATGGGTAGGCAAACGCGGGCCGGGGCAAAACAAAAAATTGGCAGTTATTAATATGCCAATCTCATTAAAATTTTGAGGATATGTTACGGACCAGTATATTTGTATTCGCTGTAAATATTGCTGCAAAACAATGCGTATTATGGAATTGACGATTGCCGATCTGCCCCGGCTTTTATTTTGCCCCGGCCCGGGTTTGCCCACCCATTTTACCAAGACTCGTGTTTAAGATAAACGGGTCGATCTGACAATGATGAATTAGTTTGTTGTGCAACAGTTCGCGTACGAAGGGGATCTTTGAAACATGCAAAATACATTGGGGTAAATTGAGGTGAAATATTTCAATGCGTTGACAGTTTTCACATATGACGGTGGTGTTAGCTTGTTTTGATTTTCGTTTCGTTTTCATTATCTATGCTTTGTAACCTGGGAACTATCGCCTGTATTTTGTAATTTTTTACGTATCAAATCAAACAGAGACTTCGGTAAATCAGCCAGTTAACTGTTTATCTGCGCAAATTAAGCAAAATCTGATGTATTAAAAGAGTACTAAAATACTATTCATTCTATCGGTAATTCGGTATGATCTTTTGCGTAATATTAGATTAATGCAATGTGTTTTGTTGAGATGCTTAGCATTTTCTCGAGTTTATTCATAAATTTAAATAGAGTTTAATATCGCTGACGGAAATATGTAGGTATATACATGTATATGATTCATTTTGAAAAATAAATTGTGCACTTTATTTGTTATAGTGCATGTTTCTTATGTTTAATTGTTTACAATTTCTATCTACTAGCCATATTTGAGTGTTAAGCTTCGAATTATAAGCAAGATACAGAGATTTGCTCACAATTCTATGTACACAGATCTGAGGCCATTCTTTTTTTCCACTTTAAATGCTGAATAGGAAATACCAAGTTAAAAATCTTAAGCTGAATGTAATAATTTTTAACTCATGTGAACAAAATTTGACTCAAACCTAGCAGAATTGTGAGCTCTGTATCTTGCTTATAATTATACGATTGACGCTGAAATTTTGGTTGATCATTAGAAATATCTCGCTAAATGTTAAATACTTGTACAAAAAAATTAACAGTTGATATGCTGTATATAACTACTCTCTGGGGCCCCCTCTTTATACAATGAATAATGTGAAATCTACATCAATTTTGATAGTTTTTCAGACACGAGTAAATAAAAACGACACCGTTAAACAATTTCCATAGTTCTGACACATTTCTGTTGCGGGGATAAAGGAATTATCGCTATTCCTAAGAAAATATTACAGCGGAAAATTATCCTGGTCTGTAGCCATTTTTATTTTTGAATAAAGATGAAAATAATGGGTGGGCCTTAGTAAAATAGAGTGATGTGCCTGTCAATACTGTAACATTGATTTTTATAGTTCTTTAACATGTCACGTGACAACAATTTGCATTCCAGTGTATTCATCACTTAAATGTGAGTAAAGTTATAAAAGTCACACGAGTTTATGCCAGGTAAACAACAGTCATTTAATTATAATAGAGAAGACAAATTATATTTTTGAATGTTTTTAATTTGAGGAATTGAGCAGATTGGAGTATAATTTTCTTCTCCACATCTATAGGATATTTAATTAAAATGCAATAACTATTATATGATATTTTAAAAAAAAATACAATAACTAGTAAGTAGTTGAGGAAGAAAATTTACCTATATGTTCTCATATATTTTGATCGCTTTATGAAGTGGAGGAAGGGGGTGGGGGCAGAACGAAAATATAGGGAATTGGAAGTTAACAGTGTACCCCTACCAAATGTTAGTTTTATATCTTGCGTAGGATTTTCTTATTCTGGGTAAAAATAGTATTCCATAAAGATACAAATGAATGTCAAAGATTACGTGTATGCAAAAATAAGTGTAAAATTCGAATACTTTACAATATTTATTTTTTGTTATTCTACTGAGGGCCATATGGCACAATATCTTTTGAACGCCCATTGTTGCTCAGGTGAGCGATGTGGCCCCATGGGCCTCTTGTTTGTTTAACGTGATCTTAATTCGTACTGAAAATTAGACAAATATTTTAATTAATGACTTTTCTAATACAATCATGTATGTAGCCATATATATTGAGAAGACACCCTATGAAAGCGTGGCCTAGTGGTAACGAGGAGTCCTTTTGATTTTGTGGTTGCTGGATCGATTCCACCAAGTAGTAAATATTTTTTTCACTTTGAAATTGGAGCATGAAAAGAATATAGAGATTCAATTACATGTATCTTATCTTCTGTATTTTCTTTTTCAAATTATCATGTTTAATTCAGTCTGAGTATGAGCACACCCAATATAAACAGATCTCTTCAATAACACTATACAAGTACTCTATTTACACTTAGATTCATTGCATTTTGCTTGAACTTATTACGGTTCAGAATATCAACTGACATTATACCTGTACACAGAGTTTTCCGAATTTATGACAAATCGGTTGTTACAGACCCCATTATAAAACCAGTATCTATAATTTTCGAAAATCGTATTTCGACAGGTACATGTACCTGAAGCTATTTTTAGTATCAGGTATTTTCCGTCCAAACACAGGTGTGGGCGAAATAATGGGAAAAGGCGATATAACTCAAAGTTTATTCGCTATGAAATGAAATGATTTATATATTACAGTGTGTCTTCTAGACTGCTACCGCGAATACATGATAATTATGATACAGTCACATAAATTTTCCAAAATTAATTTGCGAATCGCAAAATTTTACCACACGCAAATATAATAAACTAATGTCTATAAACAGTTAATAAACACAGTATATACAGTATGTATCACATTATCATTCGTTACCTGGACATGGCTGGTAGTTACAGGAAGGATTGATTTGTACAGTATCCCCCTGGCATGGTTTCCCGCCATAGATCGGGTCATGACAAGTCCTTGTCCTCATCTGGAACCCACCCCCACAGGTGACGCTACAGCCACCCCAACTACCCCACTCACTCATGTAACCGTCGACTGCAATATCAGTATCATACATGTATTTCATAAGATCATAACTACATTTAATTACCAATTACTTCTTCCTTATTATAATTTTTTTTTGGGGGGGGGGGGGTTAATTGGTTTTTAAAAGATATTATTTATTACATGTATATAATAAAGATTAAATTTCATGTTCGATCAAAAATGAACTGTCTTAACTTTTTCTCGTTGCTTTTTTTTTTAACTTAGCAAGAGCGATTGGAGCTTTTCTAACCTGCACAAGGAAACACTGAACAAATCTGAATCTGATAATTTTCGCCAGCACAAGACAATCCATCATTTTTGGGCGCTGGATTTGAGCAGGTGCGATTTCTTGTTTGAGTTCCTTGGTCACATGATGCGCTGCAAGATGACCATTCTGTCCAGAAAGCCCATCCACCATTTACTAAAAATAAACTGTTCCGGATAAGCATTGGTTTTAATATTTTTGAGTGACAGTAGCAAATCGGAGATAGGGGTTTAACCTTTTAAAGGTGTGAGTGATAAAATACATTGAAATAAAAACTAAAGAGAAAGGACGGGCGTATCTGTAAAAATGGATCTGATGTTACCGAATATTTTAGACAACAAAAATTGCATGGCCGCATTGAAAAAGTTGTTTCAAAGACATTTTTCACACGGACCTTTGTCAATGTATAATAATATATAAATAGTGCCTGATTGGGAGGGTACCAGTTGAAATTGACACCCCGAGAAAACCATTGTCAACCGACGCGAAGCGGAGGTTGACAATGGTTTTCGAGGGGTGTCAATTTCAACTGGTACCCTCCCAAACAGGCACTATTTATTTTATTATACTGAATGTCTTAATTTTATAGCAAATTTAAATGTTTTTATATAGAAAAGACGTAAGTTCTACGGCGAACCGTACGCGCATAATCTACGCGCATGTAACAATTCTATCTAACGCTGAGGGTATTAGAACGGATTGTCAACTGCGTCTAAACCAATCAGATTTCAGTATTTAACATGAAAGTATAATAATTTCAATTGGTACCCTCCCAAACAGGCACTATTTATTTTATTATACTGAATGTCTTAATTTTATAGCAAATAATGCTTTTATATAGAAAAGACGTAAGTTCTACGGCGAACCGTACGCGCATTATTTACACGAATGTAACAATTCGTTCTATCGGCCCGTTGCCAAGTGTGTTGCTAACGCTGAGGGTATTAGAACGGATTGTCAACTGCGTCTATACCAATCAGATTTCAGTATTTAACATGAAAGTATAATAATATAATATGCGTACAGTTGAGGGAACTTTCAGAATCTCGCTCGCTTACACTAGATCTATATACTTGTATACCGACCACTTGCTGCTTGAGTTGTCGAAGTAACAGCGTGAGTTGTCGTCATTGCAGCGTGAGTTGTCGTCATTGCAGCGTGAGTTAGCGTTGTAGCAGCGTGAGTTGACGTGACGACAGCGTGTGTTGATGGCATAACAGACTGAGTTGCCGTAATGGTATCGTGAGTTGATGAGGACAAGTGAAGATCTAATATGTTTTAAACGTAATAAGATTCAAGTTAAAGGTTTGATGCTAGATATAAAAAAAATGGGGATAATAAAGTGAAAAAAAAGTGGTTGACTTTTTTTGCATTTAAATTAAAATGCATTACCTTTACAAGAACATCTTGGGTCGTGTCGTTTGCGGCCCTCTGTACTACAGACGACAATATGACCGCTGTGGCAATGGAAATTTAGTCTAAAAAAATGTCAAGAGAATCAAAACGCATATTTACATGTAATACTTCAATTGACATCGGTATCATATGAAACTTAAATTCATTTATACCTGTATCAGATGATGAAATCGTACCTGTATCAAATCATACCTGTAGCAGTCCTCTACTGTGCGACATGACGGGTCGTGTGCGTGTAACGATCCTGGTAAATTTAAATATTTAATATAAGACAATAAATTTTTCCGATAAATAGGGAAGGATACCCCTACCCCCCTCCTTCACTAAATTAAAAAAAAAATAAACAAATGACCACTCTCTTTCTCTCACCCAAATAAAACCCCGCAAAAACTATCTACTATAATTCTTATGCAATTGAACCCAGAATACGAAATACAATTGTTTGAAAAATATCCTTCTTATGGTTTGGTTTGGTAAGTGTGATGCAATGACTGAAAACCTTATTAAAATGACTGCTTTTGGAATTTTAAAGTGCTTGACACCCAATTTAGAGTATTCGTTTTCTAAAGCCAAGATTGACGAAATGAGAAAGCTCCCTTGTACAGCGCAGAGTTCTTTATATCAAGGTACCGTATAAGAGAATTTTACTGTATTCGGTAATAAAGGTATAAGGTATTAATTATGTAGTGATACTTACCAAATAAAAAACAAGGAATGGCGACAACAATAAAGCAAAGCATGCTCTACAAACGGAAATAGTTTGTTCTACGGGAAAGTTCACAATAATCCTTCGCAACAGGCAATCGAAGGTCAAAACTGTGCCAGTGTGCTATACCAATACGTGCGAACATCTTATCTTTACATAGATAGTGCATTATTACTATAATGTGAAACTAATCTATGGTAATAACTCGTAGCCAAATATCAGGAAGATGAGGTTTCATAAAAACTTTTCAAAAAATATACAACATCAGTATACGAATGTTGTCCAAAAATAGCGTCTAGAACTACAAACAAGTGGCGTTATTCAGTTAATCGAAGACACGGGAAGATTAAAGTTGTGCCTCAAAGGATTCAAGTAATCTGCATTCATTTATATTTTGATATAAAATATTGTATGAGAAAAAATTAGTAAAATGAATGCATTCTCGTTTATTATTTCGACATGCAATGCGCAATGTCAAAAATGAAAAGTTAAAACCAACATAAAGAAATAAAAATCGCGAGGATGAGTACTTTTCGACACAAAAAAAAATGCATTTAGATTTGTTAATCATTCTATTATTTATACAATAAATTATTTGGTTATAACGAAATGTTTACACAGATTTTATAGCGCGTTTTGTGACAATTTGAAATGTGAACTTGAAGCAAAATAACGACGTCAGCGTTTTAGGCGGCGCACCGGTAGGTAATAAAATTTTGTAAAGAGTAGACCTTAAACAAATCCTAAAAAGTAAATAAAATCACCAAAACCGCCTAGAAATGTATTTGTGATTTAACTAGTATTCTAGCAAGAAGACAGACGGAGGCTGGGGTCGGCAGATCGTTTGTTGTTAGGGAGAATTCTAAAAACAAAACTAGAAATGCATAGTTAATGTGCACTCAGGGTCTATGTTAAAAGAAAATACAGTTTTCTGACGAAATTACATTAAACAAGTATTGCCCGCAGTCTACAAAATTTTGGGACAACCCTCGTACATTGGAATATGTTGGACGAACCTTAATGTAATAATAATAAAATCGAAAAATTTACGACTCGAAATCTATATCAAAATTTATGAAACGCCGCACAAAAATACATGTACGTTTATTTTTATAATTTGGCTGGTGATAATTGTAGTAATAAATATGAATCATCAACACAAACATCGCATGTGTTAAATGAAAACTTGCTAATTGCGTCACCTAACAACGTCGGGGACGTACATGGTTTGTGACAGAACGTCACGGTAACAGGTTTGCTGTCCCGATTCCATTTTGGACAAACATAAATAATGTTCCTTGTGTCTTTGACCTTGAGTAGAACAGGACAATTCTTGCGATCAAAGATAACATTTCATTGTGTGTATCAATTTATCTTCTTTAGCTGAAGTTTCACGATAACACGGCCGTAAAAGGAAACGTCCTTTTTCTGATATTGTTTTTGCCGTTTTTAAAGTTTTGACGTTTTTATGCCTTGACCATACCAGTACATGTATGTACTAGATTTACTTTCTATAAGACGCGGCGTATTTCTGTAAAGTTATGGCATGCATCTTATGTTTACTCATAAAGAACACCATGAAACCAAGCGTACTTTTATGAGTAATAGAGTGTAATTGTGCATTAAATTTAATTGCAGATTACTCAATATGCTGACCATAAGAAAACATTGCTTCTGATCACCAGCGATTCAATGAATTGTGTATTTGCTTTTTGAGGGTCTATATGCTTTTTTTTTCTTCCTTGAGTTGGTTTTTGGATTTGATGTTGTTTATTTCCTCCCCTACGTCAATCGGCTTCGATCAAAACATTGTCCAAGATATTTGCACCAAACTACAAAGATACGCATTAGTTAACAACTTCACCCAACCCTAATTTTTTCTATGTCATAACGATAATGATGATAATGACATCAAAATTTCTAAATTTTAAACAACGAGACCTCGTACTACCGGGTATAATAAAGGTACATGTATATCAATTCTGTAAAATGAAATTTTTAATTTCATAATAACTTTAAACTTGCATGAAATTTTAGCCATTTGACGAGGCATTCGTGTGCTATGGACATACATGTACACACATGTATATTTCTCCTTTGATTCGATTGTTGTTGAAGTTTCACCATGAGAAAACTAAAATACTTGTTTGAGTTACAAGGTCACTGCCCACTCCATTTCATATTATAGGTTGGATGAAGTTTGTACTAATTACGACCGCCTTCAGGACCTCCCTAATTGGTCTGGGATTTCTGATACACCTTGTGTACCTTCTAAAGAAAACCCCCACACTGAGGACATTTTCAACAAGGATTGTGTTTATTAAATGTACATGTATATATCTACATATATGCAAATTCTACTAAGCTGATATATATATATATATATATATATATATATATATATATATATATATATATATATATATATATATGGAGAATATTTTCGATGGCTCTAAATAAATTATATACAAAAAAAAAATTGCGTCCGGTTTGGACATTTTCCCCCTTTAAATCTTAGTTTTATCATTGTATATTCCTCTTTCACTTTATTCCATTGTATCATTTATTGGCACTTGATATATGGGTCTTTTTAAAAGGCTGTAATATACTGTGAACACCGTTAACGCCCAGTCAAAGTACCCTAAATTGAGATATTGCATGCTGTTCTTTTCGTCAAAGCCCTTATGTTAAGTAATATGATATATAAATGTTGCATTAGCTTGACGGCAGTGGTGTGACAGGTGTTGTATCAGTCCTTATATAAACCAAAAGGGGACGACCGCTCCATTGTCTAATTCGAATTTCAAGAAAATGTTGCTGACTCTGTTATTTGTTTTGTCGCTCAGTGTATTTAGTGTGACGTATGGCGAAAACAACTCACAGAAAGAAGTGCGGACAAAGGTTGATTTGTTGAAGTCGTTAATCTACGATAACACCAAAGCCACGGTTACCCTGGATTCATCAGCCCTAAAACAACTCATTCAGCTGTCCTCTGGTAAATTCAAAGAATAATTCGTTTATTTTCTAAACCATTGTATAAGCCTTACAGTAGCAGGTGTAACAAAAACCAAATGTGTACAATTTTTTGTAGCTACAGATTCTCCAAGTTTTCCCAGACGAGTCAGTTTTACTGTCAGTTTGAATTTAACATCTCTAACACTCGGGGCTGGACAAACAGTAAAGTATGACGCAGTCCTGACAAATGACGGGAACGGATATGACGACAGAACGGGAGTGTTCACGTGTCCTGTGGCGGGAACGTACATGTTTGTTGTCGATTCTTTATCCAAACCTGGGATCTGGCTACATCTGAAAGTCAATAAGAAAACAGTGGGTAATCTTCACGTGTCTGGAAACCATGGACGCCTCATCCAAATAAGCAGGACAGTCATTGTAAAGCTGAAGAATGGAGACCATGTCAAAGTTGTTAACGGTTTAAATAACGGTTACATATATTATGATACGTATTCAGGATTTACAGGAGTCCAATTGTATTGACCGATGGTTTGAAAATTAGATAGTTTAGTTTGAAAACAACACGCTTTCTTATAACGATATGACCATGATGATATGAAAATAAATGAAATCAATGGTTGCGGCTTGTCAAATTCTCGTTAAAAGGTAATATAAAAATGAATATTATATAGTACATGTTCAATAAATTTGATTTCAATATATCTAACAGTAATACCCCCTCCTTTTTTAAAGATGTATTTCATGTTGCAGATTCATTAATCATATTAAGTCCACACACATCGCCTCCCTTAGAGTGATTGCAGAGAGGAATAGATTTAATTACAAAGATGAAATCCCCCAAAATGAAGCATTTGTTTTATTTTTATTTTCAATAAATAAATAAAACGTTCCTCTTTCTGAAATATAAAGTACATAAAGAGTTTAACACAACCCAAAATGAACGACAAAGTAACATTTGTATGTCATATTTATAGTGTTATCTCTGAAGTATCTGATAGGGACGAGCAGTGATAAGGACTTAAAGAAGAAAAAAACCGCACTTTTGTTATACAAAAGAAAAAGAATAAAGTAATCACAAAATGGAATAACATCCAAGACATAAAGAAACACAAATTACGATAAGAATGCAAAAGAAAAATATATACCGGAAGTAGTATTAGTCTATATCATAGCGAATTTTATAATTAGTCGTAAAGTGATGTTTTTATTATTTAAATAATAAAATGCTTCTTCGGTGATTCATGAGGGAATGAAAGGTAGTGACATTGGAGAAAAAAATACATAATCGGCGTTAATTTTTTTCTGCAGTTATCGCTACCTTAAGCTTCATAGCTTGCATGAATTATCAAAGAAAGCATTTTATTGTTTATAATTACATCTTTCTTTAAACAAATTAATGAATGGATCGTAAAAATAAATTATAATTGTCAATGTGCATCCGTACGTTAGTTAAAAGAAATAGCCAAGTATATAGGAATTTGAGACTGACATCATGATTATTTCGTGCAGTCCGTGATTTTCCTAAGATTGCTGAAGGTTTTGACCGAACGATAAACTGGTTAGAATTAGATCGTTTAGATTTCAGCCCTGTCAGTTTCTATACAGCTATGAATCACAATCAGTTTTCTTAAAAAATAGAGTAGAAAATACTAAGTAGATTCAAATATAACAAAAATGAGCAACACAGGAAATATGTCTACTCTTCCACACAAACAATATAAACAGGTGATAGTTGCAAAACAGATGATATACATAGTTATAAATGAAGAAATTCGTATGAATGAACACTTTCCACAAGTATTGCAGAACAGATCATTTCAATAACAAAGAAATTAGTATATTTTGCAATTAGGAATTCGAAGCCGGCCCATGTAGGTGTTGATACTCCACATACATTTTATTTCGCGGGAACGACTTTTATATTGCGGGAACGACTTTTTTTGTGGGAACGACTTTTATTTCGTAGCCACGAATTAGAAAAAAAAATATCTTAAGCATATGTCCTATGGCAGCCACCGTAGATATTGGTTAGAAACGAATGTATAAAAAATAATATTGATTCTTAAAATTCATGTATGCAAGACTGTTTTTAGGGGTTTTTAGGGTCTTCCGTCTTCAGCGGAAGACCCTACTATTCTTCTATTGTTTCTTTTTCACTTTTCTTATTAGGGTCTTCCGTTTTCAACGGAAGACCCTTCTGTTATCTACTGTTTCTTATTTTTAAGGACTCCGTTTCCAACGGAAGACCTTATTGTTTTCGTACGGTTTCTTTTTCCCTATTATTATTAGGGTCTTCCGTCTTCAGCGGAAGACCCTACTATTATTCTATTGTTTCTTTTTCACTTTTCTTATTAAGATCAATTCTATGTAAGAGTCAAAGATTTATAAAATTTATGTTATAAAGGGCCTGGCCACCCATAGTCACCAATTTTCCTTATATTGCATACATGGACACACCTTGGTGTAAAACGCAAAAAGACACTAAAAGTTGGTTGCTGGGGGTAACCGTTGCCATGGTAACCGAGGCTAAAGATGGAAAAATGGCAAAACATACCTACATTTAAGCCATATTAAAAGGTTTTGCCCACTAAGGTAAACTATCAAAGACATAAAACAGCCTTTGTCCTATTTTCAATTCTTATATTATATAAGAAAGTTGATGGAGAAATCAATAGTTTTTAAATGTTACCATGGAAACCATTACAAATTTTTAAAATCAGTTTTTTGCTGTTTTTTATAAGTCCGTGGGAAACTATTCAATTTTTACATCCTTAACAATATCCATGAAAATTGTATTACCGATATAGCACAATGTAATATATATATATATGCGATGTCAAGGATTTGGGACACAAGTATTAAATATACATTCATATAAAAAATGTTGGATTAAATTTTAAAGAGGCTGGTTGGTCAACAAATTAATCTTAATTAATTTTAAGATATGATATTTTCAACCATAAACAATTATTTAGTAAGGAAATCATCCTATTACTTCAATCTGATTAAAATCAGATCCTCGATGCTCCTGTTTAATGATATGTCGCTTTTTCCCTGGGACGTGGACCTCGCCCTATTCATCGCTTCGCCCTATTTATGTTTTTTTCTTCAAAACCTCGTAGCGACATATCATTAAACGGGAGCATCGAGGATCTGATTTTAATCAGATTGCCTATTACTTCAGCGTTAAATTTGAAATTTTCCTATATTATTTATACACAACTCTCCTATATACAATTTTAAAATATACGAAGGTTACAAATAAGACGGACCCGATTATTTGACATAGCGCATAATATATGGTAACATCACAATGATAAAAGAACAAAATCAATATTCCTTTGCATTACTAGTTTATTTAAATAAGTAGTTCTGTGGTGATTCGTATTACGCAAAAGAGTTTATACTTAATAATTATTATTTATGCATGAAACAATTTCTATTAAGAACAAAGTACGAGCAAAGATTTTCTTAACCAAAATAACACAACGAATATAATACAATGGCGAGATAGGGAATTAAGGATATAAAGCCGGATATCTGTCCTCAAAATTCGAATCACGTGACGGGGCGTCATCGCAGACGTCAACGCAGGTTTTGCAGCATTTCCAACCAAGCGCTCTAGAAGCCGTGGTTTGAGGGTCCGTGCAGATTTCGCTACATTTCGGGGTTGTGATGCTCTGGAGACAAAAACTGTCCAGTGCGTTGCTGAGAACGTTGGCATTGTTTCCCCAGGGACAGTCTGTGGATTGAAAATAAGGTTATAAAAAAACTAATGCTACTATACGTATAACTTTATATATGACAAAATAACAATGATGATAAAATTATATATTTAGGGCGTTTGTCTAGATTATATTAGCATTTGAAAAAGTTAAATATTACATCTGTATTTGTTTTTGCTTATGAAATTGCCGGGCATTTTTCTTCCGTTTTTGTTGTAAAGTCCACATTGTGTCATTTAATTAAAAATCAGGGCGGATGAAATCGTTTAATTTCTCCGGGAAGCTGTCTTTGAAAATTGTCTTTAAAACATGGTTCATTGTAGTACCTTTCCGTATATATAATAAACAGAAATCAATAAAAAGCCAGGTGTATAAAGAAACATTTTCATTTCCTTGTCAAAAATAACAAATTGACCGGTATTTCTACATAATTATGGGTTTTATGTAAACCGTAAAAACGGCAAGTCTTTGAAATAATGGTTGAACACTGGCGTCCGTGTACACTTACCAGCATCGACATATTTTTCCGGCAGCAGTAGGGACCCTGTACACAGCTCTGAACAGGCCAGGTAGACGCTTTCCTGGTAACAATAGGCCTTCCTGAAAGAACTGCTCTGAAGTCTTTGACAGTTTCTGTGGTCTGCAATGAAACATGAACAGAGTGAACAAATTCCCGGTATATATACCTCTGAACGTCTATTTAATGTCCATAATAACTTTATACATGTATATCCTTCATCGACTGTCCTTGATACTAGAAATTTCCTGCCTATACCCTGAGTATGGAAATTTATCTAGCTGCATTTCATCTTGAGCACCTATGTAAAAACTCCGATTTTCATTTATTCAAAAAATTAAAAAAAATATTACTACGATTGTGACAAACTGCAAATTATCTTTTTTTCATTATTATTAAAATTCCTTTTGGCATCCAACCTGTGTCACATATGTGAAAGTTGTTTTAAAGAGACCTGGACACGATTTGAGCTCAATTTTTTCAAAATTTATTTTTTCATTTTTAATGTCTAGAATGGTCAATATGGATGTTTTTAATGCTTTGTCAAAATTTGAAAGTCAAATATTGAGTTACAAGCGAGTTACAGAGGTTAAAATTCTTTGTTTTGTAAACAAAGCTCGAGTCCTATTATTGTTACATATGTCTTGAATTGGTAAAAGTTTCAATCTTATGTTGCATTTTGTTGTTGATAAACTTATTTATGAACACATTTAATAAGTTTATCTTGTTTTTCACAAGTTATTTTGTCAAGAAATGGTAAATTCCTTACTTTACATTATTTGTAAACAAATATAAGACTCGAGCTTTGTTTACATAACAACGACTTCTTTCCTCTGTATCTCGCTTGTTACACGACTTCTTACATTCAAATTTTGGTAAATCATTCAAAATACACAAGTAAACTATTTAATACATAAAAATCAAAAATAAAATTTTCATCTGAAATCATGTCCAGGTCCCTTTAAAACCGGCGATCTATTTCCTCTTTCAAGGTGCAACACGTATCATTAGAACATTCCTATGAACATAAAAGTCCACTGTTTACAAAAAATTGTCCAAAACATCTCAATGTTTTGACAGATATTCATTGTTTAGTCAAAAGTGTGAAATTTTGTTATGTTTGAAATTTGATACTCAACATTTATGCTGTCAAACATATATAAACATTATAATAATTTATTCTATTCTAGTTGTAAACCGAAGTGACGTAAGCCGGCCATTTATTTAAGGAATAAGGAATCATTCTTTGAGTATTATGAGGTGATAATTTTGGACGGGGGGTGCATGGTCAAATCCAATAAAGCCCGAAGGGCTTTATGAGATATTTGACCACGCTCCGACCGAAATTATCACATCATAATATTCAAAGAATGATTCCTTATTACTTATATTATTTCCAAATTTGTACTTTTTAAAACAACACTTTAAAACCACTACATATTTTTTTTTCATGTAACACATGTATTATGTATTACTACGCGGCGCAGCCATTATCGTTTTTCGGTAATGCTATAAGACACGCCCATTTTGTGTCGCTCATCTTTTATGAAATTATTGGGCTATAGGCTTCAAAATTGATTCGTAATGTAATCACAGACAAAAACAGTTGAAAATGTAAATTATATATCTAGATCTACATTTTCCTGTGTCTTTTTCTTCACTATTATAACACTAGGTGAGAGCTTTAAAATATTTACAATATTCAATTAACTAGAAGTGATCAACTATCGATCATGCTTTAAACGCAAATACACGTCCATTAATTTATTGTTTATGATTAATTATAATAGTTCCTATCAATCGCATTCACAGTCTCGACATTACATCCCTACAAGAATAATAACATTGCTTGTCGATGGAATCGGCATTGTTTGGTTTAAAATATACCCAGGTTATTTTTTTAAGATCGAACCAACCACTACGATCTTATAAGGATAACAAACGACTTCTAAAAGACTTCACAGTCAGTTATATGTAACAACAATTGACGAATACAAGACCAAGAGGACCCGCAAGATTCGTTAAAGAAATAGACGATTTCAATACGATGTCTATATCAAGTTTTCGCGAAAGGATGCATGGCTACTATCCATATATGGCCTGAAACGTTGCAAATGATACCATCTCTTCGTGCGTCATTAATCATTATGATAGTAAAATTGAACTTCTTCATGGAGTATTGGTAGCATCCGTAGAAGCGGGATGGCATCGTGGCATCGTGGCGAAGTCTTATAGTGATCGTATTAAGTTCGTGCTCCTCTCTCGGGGCAATCGCAATGCGTTTGTCTGGAGACCTACGTACGAATTTAAATGAGCTTAATGGTAATCCAACGGCATTTATCGGTCACTTATTTAAGATAAGTCTTTGTCAAGACTTTTTTTTCTAATAAAAAAAATCAAAGATTTTCTGATAGTTCCAAATATGTTCTAAACGTCGTGGTAGGAAAGACGACCAAGAATTTCCAAGACAAAGTTGCCACTGCTTGATGCGCAACGAGAGATTACAATTGCATGCAGTTGCATTAACCGTAAAACATTCATATATTATTTTGCAAATCACATACTTTAAAATTTTGAGAAACCGTTTAATGTTTGAATTATATGCAAAGGAAATAATAATACTTTGTTTCCAAATACCTGCAGTAGTCATAGTAACAAGACACGCTAGAGTAAAGATGAATGTCGTTCGCAAATCCAGTATTTTCTTCATAATTAAACCCATGTTCTCAGTACCAACAATTGTGTATGACACAGTTGCTTTGAAAACTGAACACAGTTCACTACGCACATACCAGCAACCCACTACATTCTAGTTCAGCTATTTTTAGTTTTCATCGTAGGTAGGATTTCATCGTAGGTAGGATTTTCGGCGTCGGTTATAACATGTAGTGATTTTTCTCAAAAGGACATTAAATTTGGTGCAATTATCAATGAGAATGCGATGTAGATTGTAGAAAAAATAGAAATATTTTTTCAAATTCGAATAAGAAATAGAAAATATTTTTTAATAAATTTCTTTTCAGCGATAAAATGTAATAAAGCTTAAACCAACAAGTATAAAAACGTGTATACATATTAGTTTTTTAAAAATTTGTTTAGCAAATTAACCTAAAATAAAATAGTTACGGTCTTTCATTTCTAGATCTCTACTGCGATCCATATACATATGTATATTCGTGTTCGATGCGAACTCGCGTTTCAATCATCGAAGTATTTGTCGGATCATTCGAATTTCCTTCGAAAATGTTTTTTAGACCCGATTTGGATTCACAAGGCTAATATTCTTGTTAAAATATGATGCGCAGAAAAAAAAAATATTGAATTAGTTAAACACTAAAGGATTATACAAGCCCATTACGTAAATTCTGGATTGCTCTATATTACGGTATATCCTATAATATAGGAGTCAGATCAAATTAATATTGCCCTCTATTGATAAAATAAACATGACATTATTTATTCCATTGGTATTAATTAAAATCAGATATTGGGGTCTCAATACAATATTTGCATATTGAAATATGTGTTTAATGAAGCAAATTGGCATTTCGTTCAGTTATATTTTCTATTAGCGGCTAGCAAACAACTTGATCGTCTTTCTCTGGCCTATTTTTTGCCAACTGATAACTATTACACGTACATTGTTTCAAAAATGTACAAACTAAAAATGAATGACAAACCATTTATTTGATTTTACATTCTTCAATAAGGAATGTTAACCATAACACTCAGAAAAAATCACACAATATATAGAGTTCAATTTTAAAAATTTAGGACTGGATAACAATTCAACAATGTTAAATAAACTGCGGGAAGACTAACAATTCCACACCTTCTAGAATTGTATACTGAGGCTGTCTTTGTTACATAATAAATTGTAAAAAGACCATATAGATGGACTAAAATCAAAACGAAAAACATTTGGGTGTAGTGTCAAGGAGTCTTTAAATCTTTACAGCAAGATTGTTTTACATCTATTATCAACCCATATTAACTGAAAGAAAATTGCTTTTGAACTGAACTTGATAATATACATGTATATACTTCTTAGGTTCCCCACTTTTTATTGTTTCATGCAAGTTAAGATTCAATAAAGAATGAACATGTGAAAAAACATTGGAGAAAATGCTTGCATTGTTTTAAAAATATACATTTCTTGGAAATTATGGCAGAGGTATAGCTGGTATATATTTCAGGGAATGTCCTATGTAAGAGCAACATATTGTCCATGCTCTGCGTCCTTGACTTCTGGAAGGTCAACAACATTACCAATGACCTCGACCTCTTCAGAAACCATCCCCTGGTCATTTTCTTGGTTTACAATCTGAAGAATGACAACTGTCTGCTGGTCGTCCGAACTGTTGGGGTCCTGAACCAGATTCTGGATCCGGAAATTCCCATCAATGGAGGGCACATTGATGATGTCTGCCGATGAGAAACTTTGTAGGTCGGTGGTGGTCAGAATCTGCTGATCTGTGGTCAATCCTGACAATGTCTTCAGGGCCTGGGCGGCCATTTGAGGTAGAGCGTTTTCTTCTATGGTGACAGTTTCCATGGGGATCCCCATTGATTCATTGACATAGGTGTAGGTAATCATGGATGCATCTTCTCCCATATCCACTTTCTGTGCCAGTGAATTCACAAAGTTGTCTTGTTTTGTTTGTTCTACATACTGCGGGTGTTTGCGCTTGTAATGTCTCAGCAAGGTGTGCTTGTGTGCGCAACGAGAATTGCACAAATTGCACACATACATAAGACCATTGTGTGCTGTCTGCATGTGCTTTTCAAGATCAACTTGTTTTGGAAATAATTTGTCACATGAATCACACTTCAGTTTCTCCCCTGCCATATGTATGAATTTGTGTTTCTTGAGCTGCTCCGGATATTTGAATGTTTTTTCACACACTTCACATTTGAACAGTTTCTCCTTCATGTGAGAATACATGTGCATTTTCCTGTTACCCTTCTGACTAAAGACTTTGCCACATTCTGAGCAAGGGTAAACAATTTTCTCATCTGAGTGGAATTGCTTCATATGAGAAGTTAGTCCTGGTTTCGATGTGAGGAATTTTCCACATTCAGCACACTGAAATTTGTGTTTTTTCTCATGAACCCCATCAATATGAACTTTCAAATATTCCTCATGATGAAACATTTTCCCACAGTATTTACATTCCACATTTTTCTCACCATGTATTTTCACGTGTTTATTCAAATTACTCGTAGTTGTGAATTCTTTTCCACACATATGACAGACCGGCTTTTCTCCAGGCAGAGAGAAGTCCTTGTCTGCAACAAATTCCGTAGGGTTCCCGAATTCATCCACGCACATGTGCGTTTCAAACTCCTTGCTAGTGATGTAATTCTTCTCACAGATCTTGCACTGAAAACTTTTCCTGTGCTCCTTTTTGATGTGAGTCTTCAGTGCTACCTGTCCAGGAAACTGCTGTTGGCAATGGTGGCACTCCACCAATGATGTGTCTTGTAAACATTGATGGGTGTGCAAGGTCCCCACTTTGACAAACCGCTTACCGCATTTCTTGCAGTAGTAGGGGTGGGTATGAGTAAAATAATGCTCCTTGTATTCCTTGACAGAATAGAAAACTTCATCACACATGTCACACGGTGCAATTCCTTTTTGGCTGATAGTTTTGTTAGCTGAGCAGAATTTAAAGTGGTCGTCCAAATCGTTTTCCGCTTTGAACATCTTCTTGCAAATTGAACACTCGAGCTGGTCGCTGTGCAGTTCTTTATGCCGATTTAAGTAGCTAAGATTCCTGAATGATTTTTTACATATGCTACAAGGAAACAAGACTTTGTCTTTCTTGACGTAAGTTTTGGATTGATTACAGGTCTCTTGGTGCTTCTTCAGCATTTCAAGTGAATCAAATACCTTGTTACAGTTTTCACAGAATTCCTGTTCACACAAATTCTCGTGCTTGTCAAGCCCTATCTTGGTAGCAAAACCCCTCCGACACTTGCTACAAGCGTACACTTTATATTCGTCTGCCTTTTCTGGACAGCATACCAGGATGTGCTTCAACTGAGAGTCTTTTCTGGCAAATGTTTTCAGACAGTTTGGGCATTTAAAAATATCAGTGTGCATGGCCAAGTGACGAAGCAGAGATTTTTCTGAGGGAAAAGGATGCTTACAGATGTCACATTTGATTAGCTTTTGTGGAGCCTTGGGACAAATGTGATCCCTTAGCAGCTGTTGACGTCCAAACATCTGATTACAGTCGAGACATCTTACCTCCTTCTTGTGAAACATATAATGGTCTTTTGCTTCCTTTACATTCTCCATTTCTTTGTCACATAGAATACACTGAAAAACTTCACTACCATCTTTCTCCACTAAGTTAACGACTTTCTTTATCTTGCATTCATGCTTCAACATACTTTCTTTCCGGGCAAAGTTAAAACCACAATATCGACAAGAAAACTTTCCAGTGTGCATTGGAAGATGTAATTTCAGATGATGTATATTCTTAAAGTGCTTTCCACAGTACTTGCACAGATGTTTGTATTTGGTTCTCAGTTTTTCCAGATTCTTTATTCTTTTCATTTCACTCATAATAAGCTGATTGTCAATATCTGTAGGTGGAGCCTCTGTCTCCTCTTCCTCTGCAATGTCCATTTCTATCATGGGCTGATCTGTGGACCCTTGAGAGATTTGTTCATCGGATTCCAAGACATCTCCTTCACCCTCGGTAATAGATGCATTTATGTCAGCAGATATATCTGCCACCTCTTTTTCCGCGCAAATCGTTTCTGCAGCAGTTTCACTCAATTCTGTATTTTGGGTTGTTTCTATGTTTGAAATTGCCACAGAATCGTCATTATCTTCCTGCAAAGATGCATCTACATTAGTGGTCTGTTCTTGTTGCTCGTTCGCGAGATCTGCATTTTCCTCATTGTTCATTTGATGAGTTCCATCATCAGTGTCTCCTTGTGCTTGTATATCATTTCCATGTTGCTCTGCTAATAGTACTGACTGACTATCAGCAGCAGAATCATTGCGATTGTCACTGCTCTGGTCCTCCTCCAATTTTCTTTCAGTTTTTGACACATTTTCATTGTCTAAAACCTCAACAGTCTCTGTTTGTTTTTCACCTTGCATAGAGTTAGTTTGTGTATTAGTGGAAGATGTGCTACCTACATCATTAGTGCTTTGAACAGCAATCGGTTTCTTCCGAGGCCTGCCTCTCCCTCTCTTCACTTTAACTTCTTGCCCCTGACCATCAATGTTAGAATTTGACACATTTCCATCACCAGATTTTCCATCCTGTACCCTCCTTTCTTCTGACTCTGAGGGCATTGTCTCTTCTGAGGAGTTCTCATCTCTCTTTTCTGCAGCCGTTTTTCTTGTTTTTTTGGCATTAGAGAGATATAGGAAATCTTTGTCTATCTTGCGTTTGCTTCTAATGCTTCTTCTAGGTCGACCTTTGTATACCTCATACACTGTAAATGCAGCGTTATCCTCACCCTTAAAATCTGGATCACTGGGATCACCCTCCTCAATGGCTGTCCAGTCCTCATCATTCACCTCTTCTTTTACCTCTATTTGGTCTTCAGGGTCTTTATCATCCTCATCAAAAGAACCATTTTTCAAGTTTCTTCCTCTTTTCCGCTTCCTAAAATGAAACACAATTTAGTATTACATTATGAGAAAACAAAAAATATTACAGAAATTTATCAATTGATATGGTATTTAATGTTGGAAACGTATTTGAAATTTAACAGGTTTCACAATTTGTAGAGACATTATTTTTCAGAAAATGAATGTTCTTTGAAAATTAGTTGTGTCTGTATGGAATCTTGAATATTTACATTACATGGCGCAAAAAGATTTAAAATTATTTGTGTTAATTTGATTAAAAAATAAACAATAATAAAATAAATGTGCTAACTCCTCTGTTTGAGACAGATGCAGCATGAGATGATGAGCCAGGTCATTCTCAGTGGTAAATATTTGTTCACATCGCTGACAGCCATACTTGGGAAGGTCGGTTCTCTCTGTGACAACATCAGACTCCTGATCCTCAACCACAGCTTGGCTGCTGGGTGCTGACTGCTGCTGCTGAAGTGGTAGAAAGTGTATAAATTTAGATAAACATGCACAATTGCTTACCTAATGTGGAGAGAGAGAGAGAGATCGAGATCAAAATAGAAGAGGAAAATTATTAAATCACTTGAATTTTCAACTTAAGCATTGATCAGGTCTTCTCAGCTCAGTACCTCTTGGTGCATTATGACAGTCTGCTGTTCTCTGTCTGTCATCTCCACATGGCGGGCAGCCTGTAGCAGTTCCTGGGACCCAGCCTCATGCTCAGGGAGGCTGAGTGTTGTCTCCTGAGGAGTTCCCTCCCCCTGAGTGAGATTTTCATGGGTCCCTTCCAGGGAGAAGCCTTCAGGAGCATCTTCAATGGAGGGGTATATCACCTCCATGTTTAACATAACTAAAAATCAATAAATGTATCTATCAAAAAGTGTGCATGTACATGTATAAACAAGTAATATCAACTTCTCAAATACAAAAATTCATAAATACCTCTGCTCACTCCATCAGGTGTGACACTTTTCCCAATTTTTTTGGCGTAAGGAGCAGCATACCAGACTCTGAGCTCCTCTCCCGCTTCTATGTCCCTGACCGCGGTGTAGAATATACTGGTCCCCATCTGGTATGCTATCAGGTTTTGTTCAGCTAGATAAAAACAAGACCATGGTAAAAATTTCTTGAAAAATGATCTAACAATTAAACGAACTACTAAAGATAATCAGGACAGCAACCACAATTTGTTTATCTGCTGATGAATATGTAACAACTGTAGTAAGAAATAGCCTTTTACAAACATCAGTAAAAATTTAATACAGTTGAACTTCGATATCTTGAACACTGATATCTCGAATACCGGTACAATTGATATGTCGAAGTGATTTATAAGTCCCAACCACTTATTTTTTAAGTATTTTACCCTTGATATCTCGAATACTCTGATATCTCGAAGTTTTTTAAAACAGTCCCATCTAGTTCGAGATAACGAAGTTTGACCGTATATGCATTATTGTGTACAGTACATACTGGTGTCAGTTGCAGCTCGAACAAGGCAGAGCCAATTACACTCATTCTCACTGGTTGTATCCAAACTGATGACGGAGTCCTTGACGATCACCTGCAACATCCATACTGAGATAATGAACACTGCATAAAATATAGAAAACTGAAAAAGCTTTCCACCAAGAGTCTAACTAGTAACTCTAAAATCATTAATTGTTGACCAACCTTCAATAAGAACAAAGAGTCATCACTGAATTCATGCGTCGTCTTCTTGGCCTCGAATGGGCCGTAGTGTGTATTCTTGCTGATCGGCCCCTGGGTGAGCACTGCTACCTCCTGGCCCGGTAAATCCACTGCCTGCATGGACTGTGGCAGGGTCAGTCGGGCCCTGAAAATGTTACAACAACATCAGTGCTGTAATGTAGCAAGCTATATCAATATATGGACAACATTTGTGAAATACACGTACAAGTGTGGAATCAGAAACGTTGTCTTTAGAAAGTTTTGATTTTAATATTTTGTTCATAAAACTACAATTCTTCATTGGCATTTAATATCAATTATTGGTACATGTAATAAAATAAAGTCCTCACAATTCATTTGTAATGTACTATGTACATGTATTATGATATAAAGGAATACATGGAAATGTACTGATACTTAGAAAACCAAACATTATTATAAATACTACACAAGATAAGTCCAAGTTTTTCTGAATTAATTTTTTTCTGCATTTGAGTAAATACTTGTATTTCATTGGCCTAAATTTTTGGAAATTTTGTGATAGATTTGAAGGTTTTTAAAGCAATTTACTTGGTTGTAGCTGGACTCTGAATTTCTGAGGGCAGAAGTCCAAGTTCTGGACAGCACTCTGTGTCATGATCTTGACCACATACATTACAACCTGGAATCATGGAGGCATTGTGCAATTAAAAAAGAAAATCGACTCATGAAATTATTTTATCTTGTTTTACAGCCATTAATAAACCTACTAAGTGTTTTGTCTAGTTGAGGATCATCACTAACAAATGCTGAGACAATTGGATGGATCCATACATAAGACAAATCTATAGCTCAAACCCTCTAATATATTAATATACATTGTATATAAAAAAGAAATGCAATGAAAAAGACATTCTTTCCGTTGTGTTGCAGTGTAAATTTTGCCTCTTGTTGCACAAAAAATTTAGGCGGCTGCAATCATGTGACACATTTTTTCCATTATAGTTGTAAAAGTGTATTTTACGAATGACGTTATATTTAAAAAATGAATACAGTAATTGAAACAAAAAGAATTTGATACCTTCATATGAGTAATCCAAGTTCTCTTGATTTACACCATCTTGTTTATTCAATCTATGGAATGGACATGAATACCATTTATGTACAAGTGCAGCAATATGAAATATATGGTTTTGACATTCATTATCTAATAAGGACATCTTAATTTATTGTTATATTTACTTACATGTCAGTTTTGATATATATGGAAGGGTAATTTATTTCCTGCATTATGTGCCTTTCACAGCGAGTGGGACTCTCCTTGCTCTTTAAGATCAAATATACAGGAAGTTCCTCCGTCTACATTCTGCTGTGGAATTGCAATACATATATAATTTGTCAGCAGCTGTACTTGTGATGATTCTTTGCCTCTGTACTACATACCGGACAAATTCTGATGTGATGAATGTCAACAACTGTTGATTATATCATTGGAATCATGTAGTCTAAAAATCTGCATCAAACAAACATAAAGCTCAATTTTACTGTATATGTCAATCTATATGGTTTGGGTTATCATATTAAAAGAATATTTTGTTCTTAATAACAGTCACATAAAATAAAACAAATTAACTGCATGTCTGAGGCACACGGGGTTTAACCAGCTGTTACAGTCCAAGTACCATCATGACCATAGCCCATAAATATACCTGTCAGGGATTCTATAGCAAGATTTTTTTTTTCAAAAATGAATCAAACAAAACGCACAAGGGGGTATATATATATGATTTTAAAAGGGGGAACTTTACCTTGATAAAACAATTTCTTTTGCTTTTTGTAAATTTTTCAAACAATCATACAACAATGTAAGGCCATTTATTTTCAAATTATGACACTACTTAGTAGACATTGAACTAGCCCTCATAATTTGTTTTTTCCTAAATCGTCACTCTATAGGAGAAACGATCTGTACAAATACTGGGCTGTTAGTAGAATAGAAATAAAGTTCTTGTTATCATGAATGTTGCAGGATAAATCATTCCTCCAAACCAAGTTCACCTGCGAGATTAAGTTCAGACAGGATGATTTTTTTTAAGGGGGGGGGGGGGTCAGATATAAACGAAAAAATAAACAAGGGAGAGCTGGACGTAATTGCAGCTAAGTTCAATTAATCTATTAAAAAAATCACCAAAGCTTTCATTTATCAAATTTATATGACTGACTGATTAGATCATCTTTAATTAGCAGGTGGCAATAAAAAAAAAACCCACAAAGGCTTTGATCATGCTTAATTTCACAACGATCAAAGACTATCCACGTGAGTTTGTTGTGGTTTTTTAAGTTTCACAAAACGCAAATTTCGAAATATTGAGCTAAAAAAATGGCGGAACGGTCGTTCCTGTCCATGGTAACTTTACCTTCATTTGGTTCAACAATAAATTTGATGAAGTCATTACCTTCAAAGTATTACTTGTTAAATAATTGTATTACCTGCTTTTTCAAAACATCCGATTTATTCAAAGTTATTGCAAATTCGTTTTTTTCCTTCCAAAATGCATTTCTAAATGACCTTCACCGACAAAGAAAAGGGCGGAGGACCAATTAACACTCGCGCAATACATACCAAGTTGAACAGTGATCTATTCGTTTCATACATTAAAAGGTACTTCACTGGATAGAAACAGTTTCTTCAACATAGTCTTCAACATATATAAGGATAAAAGAAACATTTCAATCTGGATAAAAAGAATTTTGTTGAATTTTTACTTATTTCTATAATATTGGTCTATTGTGGAGAGGTGGAATGGCTATCCTTTCATCGTACAAGTTGCCTTTTTCTTAAATTGGTTCCCATTTCAAGGAAAACGAAAGTAGATCCCTATCTACAATCTTTTTCGGGTTTCTCGAGCCCTAAAAAGGTAATGCCAATGAAAATATAATGTCAACAAAGAATAATAAACTTCTTTATGATCTGAGACGTTACTATAAAAGTTTTTTTTAAAATTCATTTAGCTAGATTAGTAGATTATAATAGAAATAATTGGACGACCAATAATAACATTAATTTTCCCGGAACTTACATGTGAACGTTACGCAATTCGAAAAGCCTCATATAAAAAAGGAATTAGTATTTGTGTTGAAATTCTTTTTTTTTTCGTTCTTACAGAACCATGCTGAATTTGTTTGTGAAGTTTTTTGAGTTTACACAAGGCCTTATGCTAACCCTGGACACATACCAAGACCGGCCTCCGAACCGGCCAGTCCTCGCCAAAAACCTCCTGGTTCTGCTGAATTATGGTGGAATGATCTATGTATTGGCCTTCATGATCCTTTTGCACTGGGTCGCATCCAGTGTGTGCCTCCCCGGGATATACCACAACGAACTGCAGGAGGATCCAGACTTTTCATTTTTCTACCAACGACTGTTTTTCTGGTACCTGACAATCAATGCCCTTGGACAATGGGCACTGACTGTTCTGAATAGCGTCAAATCTGTTTACAGCACTGCATCAGATCTACCTATGTTCAATGACTCTACGCACCAGGACTGGACAAAGTGCACCAAATGTGACCAAAATGTCCCCCCTAGGGCTCGCCACTGTAGCATTTGTGAACGATGCATACTAAAAAGAGACCACCACTGCTTTTTCACAGGATGCTGCATTGGTTTTCACAATCAAAGACACTTTATCTTGTGTGCTTTTTATGGCATTGTTGGTACGGCTGTTGGCTTGTATTATTTGGAGCAATATCTAAGCATCCATTATGTCTCATTTTTAGGCACCGAGTTCTTTAAATATTTCCTGCCATATGCTCTTGTCATCACTATTGTTGGTAAATCATCATTTTATACTTTCTTGGCCATATTCTGGTTTTATATCACCATTTCAACTGGACTTTTCTGTGTGTACATTTTCTTCTGGCAGATAAATCTGATCCTAAATGGTCAGACTAGCTATGAGTTTGTAAAAGGCAAAAAAATTTACCAGACCAATTTCTGGGAACAAATGCGGTCTGTGTTTGGTCCAAACTGGGCCATTCAGTTCCTCTTTCCTTGCCCCTGGGTCAAACAAGAGGGAGATGGAATATCATGGAATTTTCACAATACTAAATTCTTATAGCAGATACACACTTACTTGGTTATTCAAATTTGCCACTAATTTATTAACATGAGAGATATTCAAATGTAGACTTTTGGAATGTTGTACAGTATTGATATAAGTGTTGAATGTTTTTGATATTTACTAATACAATATGCCTTGAAAAGGAAACATATGCAACACTCAGTAAATGAATATCGCTTTGATTAAATCATTCTTATTTGCATTTGTGTAGAAAGAGCATAGAAAGAAAATATTGCCATGTAATAATTATATTTACATTTAAAAAGAATAATGCTTTAATAATGTGTATTCAATTATTGAAAAACGTTTATTGATGAACTGAAAAGATTTTTTTCTTTTCATTTTATAATGTTTTGCCATATTTTTGTTTTGTCATTGACTTTCAGGATTGTTTAAATACAGTTTCTGTTTTGAATGCACTTCTTGATTGACTAAGAAAATAAGCTTATACTTGTATTAACTTTATGCTGACTCAGGTCAAACAAGTATCAAATCGTGATGTTTTGTTGAACTTGTTTAAATTTGTATAATTTATTGTTACATGTATTTTGGGGACAATTTTACTGTACTTTAATAGTTATAGAGAACTTGTTAGGAATGAATTCTATTGCTACTGAACGTATGCTCATATATGTATTGAAATAGTTAATGGGTTTTTTTTTGTAAATCATTCCCCCATGTACGAGGGTTGTCCCAAAATAGCGTAGACATGACACATAACTTAAAATCTGTTCACTGCAATTTCATTAGACTTCTTTGTTTTCTTCAATGACCATTTGACAAACAATACTGAAAAATTCAAATCTCTACTCATATTTATTTCTTGAGAAAATTAATAATTAGTAACAACAGGTTTTGTCAGGCGGCGCAATGTGCGACGTCGAAAATTTCCAGTTTTTACATTGTTGCTAAACCCTCTAACATCGTTTACGATAACATTTAGTACGTTTTATTTCCGAAAATGTCTTGAAAAAATATTTTCTTTAAACATGTACCCTGAGTGCACATTCAACATACATTTCGAGTTTCTTTTTGTAATTATAAATAAGTATAAACGATCTGACGACTCCAAAATTGCCCAGTATGACTTGTTGTCTAATGTTCATCTTACCACAATGTGTCGCTCAACATTTTGACGTACATTGATATCGGTCGGTGTTTCTTTTTTCCACCTATTATCATCATACTCATCCAAATATTTTCAATGTTGTTAAACTACTTATTCACAAAACGCATTTCGAATCAGTTTTGTGAATTTTATTTACTTCAAAAGCTGCTTAGGATTTGTTTTAAGGTCTTTTTAAAATTTTATCAGTTACTGCTGCGCCGCGTTAAACGCTGACGTTGTGATTTTATTACGAGTTGACTATTCAACTTGTCACAAAACGTGCTATAATTAAGATATTTAAAAGTTTTGTTATAGCCAAAACATTTTCTGAGTACATAATATAACTATTATCAAATATAAATGTATGTTTTACTTTATTTTTTTCATTCAAAATTTACTTTTCCTCGCAATTTTCATTTCATTATGTTGATTTTAACTTTTTGTTTTTGACATTGCGCCGCATGTCGAATTTCTGATCAAACTTGCTTTTATTTCACTAATTGTATATCAAACAATATATGATTTGAAAACATTATTTGAATGCAATTTACTTGAACCCTTTGTGGCACAAATTTCATCTTCCTTTGTCTTCGATTTACTGAATAACGCCACTTGTCTATGCTATTTTGGGACAACCCTCGTATTAAGTGTCAAGTGTCCCAAAACCAGTTGACATCGTTAAAAAATCAAATGCTTTCTTTGGTTTTTTATGTGAAAATGAAGATAACGAGCATTGAAGACAAAATACATAACCCAGGTTAGCAGCCTTGCATATAATTTTTTTTCAGCCATGATTACTGCCTTCATAGCCCATATGAACCAATGTAAACATATAAAACAAATATATTAGGTCTTGATACCTTAATCAAATGACTGTCTCAAACAATGAAAAGTTTTTGTTAAAGGGGTCAATCATTGTAGAAAAAATATACAACCCACATGTAATTTTCTCTGAAATGATCATTACCATCATAGACCATATGAACCACAAAAGAAAAGCATATCATTTGGGTTTTTAAAAAAACTTGTCCCATAATGAACTGAACATGACTGGAAAATTCCTTCAAATGCAGTTTTGAAAGTTTGAGGAAAGGTTATATTCATACACCAGTGCATGTGTACAAACAAATTCATTGAAACTGGTTAGATTGTGGTTTGGTTTTGTCAGCATAACCGTTTTTTTGGATATCTTAAGATGTAGATATATAAGTATAAATTCTGTAGCAATCAAATTCATCCATATAACACGTGTGTTATTTACCATGAGAACAATATCAGCTATTCCCTCCTAATATTTTCTGTGTATTTTATATGTAATTGTACATATATATTTAATGAAATCCACAACATATTGTATACATGTAGTTGTATATCTGTTTGTATAAAACTTTTAAGTTTCACAAGAACTATAGTATTTTTCCAAACCTTGACAAAACACTTTTAACTTTGGATATAGTGTTTTAACTTTAAAGCAAACTGATCAAACTAAAATGTTTACACCAAGAATAAAAATGACATTATTTTCAGGAGTACCTGAACTTAAATTTTACGAAAATGTACATGCAATGTTCTGACTTTCAATCAAAATGGAGACTATTTTAGAATAGATTTTGCCATGATTATGTCTATATTTTCTTTAAAAAATTAAAAATTGCAATTGTACTTATCATAGTACTGGGTAAGTCTTTCATAAAAACAAATGATCATGAACATAGAATGAATTTTAAAGACAATACACAGTGTATATCCTTAGAATTTTTGTTATAGTATAATTAATCTTCATGGTGATTTTCCATTCTTGAAAATTCAAATTGATTTAACTGGCAACAAGTGATAAACTTACTTTAAGCCAGCAATGTAAACATCTAAACATGTACCTATGTTATTTTTATAATATTAGGTAATCCTCTATAATTTACAAGGATATTTTTTCAGATAAACCGACCTTGCTCCTATATTTTCCCAGTAAATTGCATGTGTATTTATAAGTGGTTTGGTTATATATTGTCTAATGAATCAGTGTTTTTGTTGTGAACAAAGTATTTTTTAAAAGAAATCCATTGGTACAAAGTTCAATGTTCTGAGATTCGATATTCAGTGCTTTTATTAAATTGTGTGTTCATGTTCTGTGCTTTAATGTATCTACTACTTTGTATTTTTATGAAATGCCCATAAAGTAATGATATTGTTTTTAATGAGTTCTTTTATTTATTTTTATGTGTAAGAATTCTTTTTGCCTATGTTGAGTGGGGTGGAGGTGGGTGTCTTTTCGCATATTTATTGATATTAAAAACATAAATGTTCTTAATAACATGTAAGAGTCATTTGAAAATTATGCACAAATGCCGTAACCAAGCTTGAATATAGGACACCCTAAAGTTAAATGTGAAGTAATATGATGTGTATGGTGTGAATCATTGGAGAGGCGAAGCTTGGGCCTCTGAAATGAGAAATATCATGACGGCAATGCCCTTCAACTCTCAATTTCCCCGTCCACCTAACCGTTCAGAAACCAAACAACATCCAGATATGTGCAAATATACAAATTCATGTATCTCCCAATAAAAATCATCAGTTTTTGGTCAAGGAACATCGCTAGTAAAGAATACATAGATTTCTTTATTCTATAAAATGAAAAAAAAAATAGATATCCTGATGCATCGGCTCAAGCCCCGGTCCTGAGTCCGCATAGATCTCTCCCACAAGAAGGGAGAGGATCGTACATATTGGTCGTGGTTTTCGACGATGGAGATGATAGTTCCTCGCATGTGTTGTAGCATTGGACTCCTTTCCAGGTACGTAATATCGTTTTATGTAGAGGGGTTGATGGGCAGGGGTAGGGGCAAGACTTAGCTTCAAACAGTATTGACCGCGGTGACAAAACTGAATAAACATGCAACAGTAAATAATAGATTGCGTTAAATTTGCCAAATGTGGGGAGGGGGGTGTTAGGCTCTCAACCTTTTATTCCAATTCATACAGATCTAGTCTGGATCGGTCTGTAAAAACTCAAAGTTATTAAATTTGCATAGTAAAATTCCCGAAAATAGGCCTGCCCCCCGCCCCCCGGCAATTACAAATATCCCTCGGACACTACCCTTGATAACCCCCCCCCCCCCCCGATCCTCTCCCACCTTGTTGCTATACGTGCCTAGCTGTTATCACTATATAATTATTTGTTAAGTTTAATTGATTCTTTAATATAATAGTCTGA